>OV702281.1:119227526-120663359 GCA_916181665.1 Avena sativa
TTTTAGAAGATATGTTGAGAGCTTGTGCGCTAGATTATGGATCTAGTTGGGATGAAAGTCTGCCATATGCAGAACTCCCTTACAATAACATCTGTCAATCGAGCATAGAGATGGATCCGTTTGAATTCCTTTATGGAAGGAAGTGTACTACGCCATTACTATGGAGTGGAGTAGGAGAAATAAATTTGTTCAGACCAGAACTTATCAAGGAAGTTGAAGAGAAAGTCCAATTGGTGAAGGACAGACTGAAGATAGCCCAGTCCCGACAAAAGAGTTACGCAGATCCAAAGCGTAGGGAAGTCACCTGTGAAGTAGGTGATAGATCCTATCTTAGAGTCTCACCACTTCGTGGTGTGAAGAGATTTGGAGTCAAAGGGAAATTGACACCTATATATGTAGGGCCATTCAAGATTTTGAGCCGCAAAGGAGAAGTGTCTTATGAGATTGAATTGCCTAAATCACTATCTGCAGTTCACAATGTGTTTCATCTGAGTCAGTTGAAGAAGTGTCATCCAGAGATGGAAGAAACTTCATTGAACGACATTATACCATTGGAAGAGGTACAGTTGGAGAGTGATCTCACTTATGAAGAGAAACCTATCAAGATACTTGAGATAGCAGAAAGAGTCACTCGTACTAAGACTATCAAATTCTACAAAGAACAGTGGAATCATCATACCGAAGAAGAAGCAACTTGGGAAAGAGAAGACGACCTTCGGAAAGATCACCCTCACCTATTTGCTAGCCAATCCGAATCTCGAGGGCAAGATTCATCTTAAGGGGGTTAGATTTGTAACATCCCAAATTTCATCGAATGAAAAATCATGTTGTTGCATTCATAGCATAATGGCATATTCATCTTGCACAAAAATTTTCAAAACAAAATCCTAATGGAACCATATTTTAAACCCCTTTTTAATATATATATATGGGGCATGGTTTTATTTTATTTTCAAAACCCAAAAATGGTTTTTGAATGCTTAGATGTGTTTGACACACATTTGGACACTAGGATTACAGTACAAAAGTCTTGTGAAAATTTGAATTCAAATGGATTTGAAATGGCCATACAAATCTATCCTAGAAAATCAAAACAGAAAAGGAAAAATTGAAAAAGGGAAAAAAATAATAGGCGCAACCTATCTAGCCCAACCCCCCTCGCGAACAGCTAAGTCCACCTGGGTTTTCCCCTCTCCTCTCTCTTTCTCACCAGCGCGCACACCCTCCCCCTCACTGTCAAGTGGACCCGCTGCACCGTCAGCATCGTCGTCCCCAAACCGTGCCCGCGACCAGTTCCTCTGCCCATTTCTTCCCCCTTCACTGCCGAGTTTGAATTCGATTAATTGACGTTGAATGCTCATGTGATTCTCTCCCTGCTCCGGCTACTTAACCCCCACCGCCCCACGACCATTTCCCCTCACCTAGCCAATGCCAAGCACCGCTAGGCTCCTTGAATTTCTGCTTGCATCGCCGCAGCACCGAGCATCTCCGACGAGCTATCGCGGTAAACTTCGTGCGCCCGTCTGCCTCTCGTTCACACGAATGTGTTCGCCAGGTCCTTGCGCATCTACTCATGCCTCCGGTTTGTCCAATCTTGCCCCAGGTCGCCGTCCGCTTCACCAACTGCAAGCACCCGAGGCACCGTCCAACTCCGACGAGCGATTCTGGTAAAGTTCGAGCGCCCCTTGACCTTTAGTTCACGCTACTATGTTCGCCGTGACCTTGAACACTTGATAATGCCCTTCGTTTTCCCTATTATGCCCTAAGTCATCGCCTTTGTCTCCGGCAGTGAGCTCCCGACGCTAGGTCAAACTCCGACGAGGTTTTACGGCTGTGTCCATGCGCCCCTATCCAAGCCAAGTGCACGTTGAGCTTCCACGCATCCTCGCAACCTTGGTAAGAATTAGTACCCCTCACCTGACCCCCTAGCACCGCTGGCGCGTCGCCGCCAACAGAGCCATTTGCACCGCCCGCATATGGTCAGTTAGATTTGTCCCTTTGGATCTAGATCTAGCGGCCAGGATTAGAATTAGAACGAAGGGGTAAGTTTAGATCTGAGCCGCAAGATTCGCTTTAGATCTAATGGCGCGGAAGTGTGATCCAGCGCGAAGCGGTACGCTCAAATCAGAACGCCGCGTGTCACTATTTTCGATTTAAAATCTGAATTTAGATCTATTAGTTATTCAAACATGTAAATTCAATAACTTTTGATCTGTTTGTCCAAAAATTACAAATTTTATATCAATGGATTCAGAAAAATAAACTATTTGCAACTATGGCCTTGGATTGGCCATTTTATTCTAAAAAATTAGGATTTTATGCAGAAGAAATTGTAGGCGTATTTTGGTTATAAAAATTATTTAGAAAATTGTTTTAAAGTAAATTTTAGTTTATTTAGACTATAGAAAGTATGCTTTGTATTCAGTACTGTTTAGTTTGATTTGAAAAGTGTGACAAATCATTCATTTGCATTTTGCATGCATTCATATATATTTTTTTGTTTGTATATTGAATGTGAATATTATGGTATGATTTTATGTGTAGATTTTGGTGATTGTGGAGAGTGTGATTGTGAGGATTGTTCCTATTCCCCAAGCTACCAAGGCAAGTGATGCTTCATATTTTTTTCCTACTATTTTATCTATGCATTAGTGATATTTTGAGTAGGATTTGCATGGAAATTTTTCTAAGTATATGCTATGCTATGGTGGATCCTATAGATAATATTTTGGTAGGAATTTTAGCAAAGTTAAGATACTTTCTATGTTAGCATGATTAGCCTAGCTTGCGGAATGCAAGGGTGGAATATTCATGTTATGATATTATGCAAAGTCTATGACTATGTTTTTGGTTAATAAAACAACTATGTGAATGAATCACCTGGGTGGAATGGGAAGATTGGTTTGTGTTGAGTGGTTACAAAAGGCCCATGTCTATGGTTTACCTTGTGTATCACACTGGTGGATGGCCACCCAGGAACAAAGATATTTGGGATGTTTAGTGTTGAGAATCTTCTAGTGCAACCATATGGCATATGGGCTCTGCCTTGACCAACTAGGTTGCAAGAACTTAACCAGATGGACAGTTGGTGGTAGGGTTGATAGGATGGAACGTTTCCATGGTTGTCTAAGGGAATGCTTCTGAAAAGTATCGTCTCGATGCATGTCGAGTCTTGTGGGGAAAGTGCACCACCTCTCAAGAGGGTAAAACCTAAGTACTTAGTCGTGTCCCCGGCAACAGACAATTTGAGCATCAAAGACATTGAAATGATCAAGGATCTCCTCATCCCAATTTATCTAAGTTCAAACTTGTGGTTGAACAAGGGTAAAGGTTCACCAATGTCTATTGGTGGTTCCTTGGGTGTTTTTGTCAAATAAAAACTTAGTGTTTTCAACTAATAAGAAAAACCTTATTTTGAGGAAAGCCAGCCTGAACTACACTTAGCCAAATTCATATAGTTATTAGATGTTACTGTACTACTATGGTATCACTTGCCAATACAATTCCAAATGTATTGACCCTCTATGGCTGTAACTTATGATGTTGCAGGTTACTCTGAAAGGGTTATGAGTCTACACTCAACATGTTTGCTTGTGGCACATGAAGATGAAGACTTTATTATTTTGTTAAGTATTGTGAACTCTATGTATTAGCCTTGGGCTAACGAGTTGTAAGGACTTTGTATCTCTGGATATTACGATGTAATAATGAACTTTGTATCTGTGTACTTCAACTTAAACTGTAGATGCTAGCAATTCGATCCAGGGACTAGCATTGCAATCGCAGGGGCCTTTACCTTAAATGGTGGGGTCTTACATTTTATGCAAGTTCTCATTGCGAGCACGTATGACTATATATGGAACACATGCCTATGATTGTTTAGTACTTGGACGCTTTATCTTATTTATCTGCAATTGCCCTATATCTTGAAGTTACATGAATAGTCTCGTCCATACAACGCCCGTCCATCCATCCCTATGCCTACCGCACTCATATCCTACTGTTTGCTACTATTGTTACTACTGCCTTTGTTTTACTGCTGCTGTTACTTTACTATTGCTATTACAAAACTATTGTTACTAATAAACTACTATGAGCAAGAATATTTCAAGGTGCAGCTGAATTGACAACTCAGTTGTTAAGGCTTATAAGTATTATTTAGCTCCCCTTGTGTCGAATCAAAAAATTGGGTTAAACTACCCACGAAGACTGTTGCGATCCCCTATACTTGTGGGTCATCAAGACTATTTTCCGGCACCGTTGCCGGGGAGGATAGCTTTATTTGTAAGTTCACTTGGATCTATTATTGTTCGCTGCTATTCCTCTCATCATGGGAAAGCCTCGTGATGGAAGGTTTCCTATTTTACCATCCACTACAAGAAGAGGTACAGTTATAAACACCTCTGCTGCTCTTGATTCACCGTATGTTATAAGTAAGCTTGTTACACCACCACATACACATGCTACACACACTGGTACTACTGCTAAATCTGAAATTGCTTATGATGCTCATGATGTTACTTCTATTCTGCTTGATGAGAGTGGTTCATTAGGTCCTTTCCTAGATGCTAACATTGCTAGAACTATATTGGGAAACACTGAAACTCCTAGTGAAGACACTATAACACCTGTTAGCTCACCTGAGTCTAGAGAGAGATATGATATTAATGATGGTTACATTGAAATGACTGATGAATTTATTGAAGAATATCGAAACACACGTGGTGCTAGTGCTATTAGGAGTCTCCTTGAGAAATGCACTATTATACCTAAACTATCTCCTGATGCTAAGTTTGCACCTTCTCCCATAGACATTAAAGATAAAGATTATGATTTATCCCTTGATTTATCCTATATAAACATTGTTGAGAAAGAACCTTTTTGTGGGACTGAGAATGAAAGGGTTGTGACACATATGAATGAGTTTTCCACTATGAGTGCCTTATTTTCTGATGATGTTAAGATGCGTACCTAATTTGTTGCTAAAATCTTCCTTTTTTCAGTAAAAGGGAAAGCTCAAACTTGGTTTAATAGTTTACTGATACGTCGAAAACGTATCTATAATTTTTGATGTTCCATGCTTGTTGAGTATCTACTTTGCTTTGCTTTGTTCACACTTTGAGGTGCTTTTCTTATGTTTTTTGGTACTAACCTATTAACAAGTTGCCATAGTGCCAGTTGCCTATTTTCTGCTATTTTTGGTTCCAGAAAAGCTAGTAAGGAAATATTCTTGTAATTTGACGGGACAAAATCCAAAGTCAATATTTCACCAAGGAGAATACGGAGTCTAGAGGAGAGTGGATGGGCGCCACAGGGTGGCCACACCCCCCTAGGTGTGGCCTAGGGTGGGCCCGCACCTAGGTAGGGTGTGGGCCCCCTGGCCGCCTCCCAGCCTCACCTCTTCGCCTATAAGTAGCCCCCAATGCCTAAACCCTAAAAACCCGATCAATATTCCACAAAACCGTCTGAAGCCGCCTCCACCGTCGTCCCTAGATCGGGGGATCTGAAGCTCTTCCCGACACCCTGCTAGAAGGGAGATCATCCTGGAGGCCTTCTTCTTCATCATGCCAGCCTCCGGTATGAAGCGTGAGTAGTTCCACCTTGGACTACGGGTCCATGTAGTAGCTAGATGGTTGTATCTCCTCCTTGTGCTTTCATGTCTAGATCTTGTGATCTCCGTTCATGATCAATATCTCATCTATTTGTAATCATGCATGTTGTGTTTGTGGGGATCCGATGGATATTGAGATTACTATGTCAAATTGATTAATGGTTTTGTCTTATTGATTCTATCATGTCTGTGTTATTTGTGCTCTTGCATGCTCTCCTTTTTTAGTAGCTATCTTGGCCAAGTAGTTGCTAGTGACTCCAAGAGGGGGTATTTATGCTCGATAGTGGGTTCATGCCTCTACTTAATCAAGGGAAGTGACAGAAATCTCTACGGTTGTAGATGTGTTGTTGCCACTAGGGAGAAAACAACGGTCTCTTGTTCATGGAACAAGTGGATTGTTTACCTTACACACTTTGCTTAAAGAAGTTGTCTGTTGCTTGCAATGTAATACTGGAGGGGGTTCAGATGGTAACCCAAAGGTGGACTTCTAGTCATAGATGCAGTTGGATGGCGGTCTATGTATATTGTCGTATTTCCCAATCAAAGATCATAGGATCCTTTTGTCTAGTATTGCATTGTTATGTCTTGCTCAGTCCTGTTAATTGCCTTGCTGTAATTTGTTTACCCACCATTGTCGTCGGATTGTCAAGAAGTACGCCATAGGGGGTCCTAGTGGTGTTGGAAGGATGTGGTGTGAGACGTCGGATGTTCCAGGAGCGGTGAGCACAAGTTTACCCAGGTTGAGATCCGACTTCGGTGATCGGATCCTACTCCTGCTAGCAACCCAGTAATATATCGGCGTCAGCCGGATGTTACAATGGATTACAAGAGAGGTTCTCCTATGCGAGTTGGTTGTGATTATTGGTAGCGTTGTGCCCTAAAGGCTCCCATAGGGACGGTTTATATAGTCACCGGGGCCTAGGGTTATACAGAGAGACATATCCAGCTACCTTACAGAGTCATTAACTAATACAGCTTGGACTACAAGTAATACTACAGGCCTAAGTCGGTAACTCTCCTGGGCCTTGTCGTAGTTGGAACTGGCTCCTCCTCTTTCTCTGACCAGGTCGCCCGTGAAGCAAAGCTCTAACCCGTTGGTGGGCCACCCTGGTCAGCGAGTCCTGTGGGTATACCCGGAAAGTATATCCCCAACAGTAGCCCCCGGAAGTCTCCAAGATCTGAAGTCGGATAAATCGTCTAGCTTGATGGTTTCTTCGTCTTGAGAATCTTGAAGGGTTCCCGAAAACTTCTTTCATTGATGTAGGATTCCGAATCAGTTGAGTCGGATATATTCTGTTCTGACCTTGATTTTTCTATTGCTTTATTTTAAACATAATCCGTATTTTACGGCGGCATGCTGACTGAAAACTTTACAAGTCAGGTCCCATCACTGAGAGGATTTCCATCAGCACGACCGTTGATGGGTCTGCTCCTTACAGAATGGAACGTCATTTCAATGCCTGCACGAAAATCGAGGGGGCGGAAGAGTCGCGAGGAAGCTAACTCCCCCTCTCCTATACGCGTGGCGATAATCGCACGTCTCACCGCACGAATATTAACACAGAAGCAAATAAGAGAATAGAAAACCCTTCTTCTCAGATTCACTCCTCCGTCGATTCATTCATCTTCTTCCTCGTACTCCTCGAGCTCTCCGCACCAGTACTCATCTGCCCTTCATTTGAGAAAAAATCTCTCCTTCCCCCACCAGCCCATCTTCCTCCAAGAACTATGGCGTCTGCCTCGTCCCTCGAACGGCGGCGGTGGGTTCGTCGGCGGCGGACGAGAAAAAGATGCGGGGTCTGTGGATCCCCGGCGCCAGGGACACTACAAAGCTCCAGGTCATGGAGGATGAGGGGTTCATCGCTGCTGGCATGTGGCAGAGCGCTGCTGGACAGGCCATCCCCGTGCCGAAGGACGGCGAGAGAGTGCTGTTCAGCACTCACGTCGACCGCGGCCTCAGTCTGCCACCGTCGGACTTCTTTATTGAGGTCCTCAAATATTACGGTGTGCAACTCCACAATCTTCCTCCCGACTCTCTGCTTGAGCTTAGTGCTCATGCAGCTCTATGCGAGGGGTTTCTTGGCATTAGGCCAAGTCTCACCCTTTTCCGGTATTACTATGGTACCTGGAAGAATTCCATCAGTGTCGGCGTGCCTTATGTCATTGGCACTCTTAGCTTAGTACTTAGGAGGAATCGGATTTATCCTAGGATTAATGCTAGTGAGTCCGTCAAACGTTGGGCCGGAACTTTCTTTTACCATAAGGATATTTTGGCTCCAGGTAAGGCGGAAGGTCTTCCGGCGTTCGCCAATGGCGCTTCTCCCCACCAAGATTCAATGGATGCGGAGGCACCGGAGCTGTCGTATATTTTGATCCTCGCTAAGAGGCGGATCGAATTTCTGATGAAGCATGCGGGGCTTCGTGCATCCGACTTAATCCACTGTTGGCTAGAGCGCCGGATTCAACCTCTCCAGCACCACGGAGACCGCCTCATGCACCAAATCACCGGCGACAAGAAGGACAGCATGAAGGTCAGCCCGAACCGGCTCTCACCGAAGGACTACAGGACCCTCATGCAATACTTGGTCAAGGAAAGAGTGGAACGAAAAGTTCCGGAAGTTTCCATGAAGATGTATACATCAAGTCATCCTCTGACTCCGGTAAATATTTCGAATCTGCTTTCGTGTTTTGTCGTTTTCTTTGGTTCTTTCTCCGAATCTATTTTCATCGATGCTTTTCCGATTCTGTCAGCTCGAGAAACTCTCCGAGTCCGAGCTGGCTCCACTAGAGGGTTATGCTTCAGACGACCCAGATGCAACGGAGGATGATGAGGTGCAATAAGTTGCCGCCTCCGCCTCCAAGAAGCGTAAAGCGAAGGAAGTTCTCTTAGCTGGTAGCCAAGTGCTTCCAGTAGTTAAAAAGTAAGCATCTCACCTTTCATTTTTAGTACTCCTGTACTTTTATTATCTTTCTAGATCACACCTAATATTTAGGGTTTCTGTGTGCTAGTGTTAAATCATCTTTAAAGTGCAAGATTAAGCCGAAAAGCAAGCCAGGCAAGCAGCTGCGTCAGCAAAAGCTTTTTGTTTCTTTGGATGTGCCACCATCGACCCCATCCACTTCTCCATCAGCGCAGGGGACTTCTACATCTCCTGACACTGGCAAGACCTCAAAAGCCCTGGTCACCGTTGATGACCAGGCAACTGATAAGGGTGAACACGTAAAGGGTAATGATCCCATGGTTATGACCACAGGTAATGTGGATAAGGTGATTGACTCTGTTGTTCCTGGCCTCAAGAGGAAGGAGAAAGAAGAGATCCTCAAACTGGCTCAGTCCAGTCTTGAGAAACAAATCTTGACCCTAGAAGCAGTGAGCCAAGAGGAGGAAGACATCAAGTTGGTCAGCCTCCTGGACCAAATATTGGTCCGGGATGCTAAAATCGCATCTGGCGAACTTCCAGTGACGGACGTTCTGTCTCTCACCCTTACCGAGAAGGTGTTCCACAGCACCAAGCTCGGATTCGAAAAGTTGCACCTGGAACACATTGTAAGTTTCCGATTCTTATTTGCATTTATTATCATATCCTATAGCCCCCAAGCATAAAGTCGGATAAACATAATTGGATCCGGGTTGATGCTTTTAGGTTGCAAAAGAACGATGTAGTGTAGCCCCCAAGGCTCGTGCTGTAATTTTACTTAGTTAAATTTGCAGCCCGAGTCTTAGTATCCGTCTGACGGTATTCCGTATCTAAATTACAGAAAATTGCATCTTCCAACCAGGAATTGCTCAAGAATATTTCCAACAAGATCAAAGAAATCAAAGCTTTGCTCTTTGAAAATTCAAAGTTAAAAGTTAAGAAAGATGAAGCGGAAGGTAAACTTTTTCGGCTTCCTCTTTATCAGTTTTTGTCATAGTCGGATTTTGCGTTATCCGATTGATATTTTTGTCTTTGCAGAATTGTTGTGCCAATCCAGCAAGATGGTGGAGCAGGCCGACAACTACAAGGTCATGGAGGCAGAAAATGCTGAACTCCGGCAAAAGCTTGAGACCATAACTGTGGAATTGGAGAAATCTGTAGCTGCTATTTTGGAATCAAGCAATCACGAGACCATGAGGCTCGAGAAGCTCCTAGCCCTCCAAGATAAACAACTTGTTGATCTCAAGAAGGAGTTTGATATTCAAAAGGATCTTGCCCATGCCTCAGCAAGTGAACTAGATAGCCTCCGCCAGGAGCATGCTGAATGGAACCACTCTGTGCTTGGTAAGATTTCCGAATCTTTTTTTTGTGTTATTCATTTTTCGAATTTTTGTTTTAGTCGGAATTTTGACTTTTGGTTCTTTCCCAGCCCCCTTGAATCTTTCCGACTCCTCCACTTCCGAACCTCGCCGCGAGCGCATTAAGCTCATTGGAGATGTCTTGTTCGACTTCCGCCAAATTCTAGAAGAGGATGGCGAAGCCGTCAAGCTTTCTGATTTGCATAAAATGCCAGTCCACGAGGTGAGGGACAAAGTGAAGGAGATTCCGAAGCTGATTGAGGACTGGCAGATCTCCTATGCTCGGACTTTTGTGCAAACAGCTCTAACCATGGTGATGAGCCACCATAATGAAATGGAAATCTAGCACGTCACCAAGGGCATTGCCGAGGAGGATGATGAGGGTAACCCGCAAGATATCAAGGCCATCCAAGAATCTTGTGCAGGTTATGCTTGTCAGGTGGCGGAGATGACCAAATACACGACGCCATTCTTCGAATCTATTGACGCGCCTCCTTTGCCTCAAGAGCCTGAAGCCAGCAACGCTTTCGAGTCTGAGATTGAGGGCGACACTGCTGATGATTCCAGTGTTCCACCTGGTTCATCACTATCGCATGCAGCATAAACATTTTCCTATGCATTATCTGAAACTTATGGCAATGTAATGATGGATATAATATTTATTTTGTGCTGGTTTGTAAAAACTTATGCTTTTACTATCTTAGCACTTTTTGTTTATATATATTTTGTGCTTTGAAATTTTTTGAAGCACTCCCTTTTTTATGCCTATACTTATCAGTTTATCTGTCTCTCTGCCTCGTCCCTTTCATGGGTCAGCCAACCTTTAGCACGGAAACTTTGCCGAGCAACGGAGTGCAATTGCTAAACCAGTTTAAACTCGGAAACAAAGCCGGCCTCCAGTAGCAACAACTCATTACTCGGAAAATACCCGTGTCTAAGCAATCAGATAAAGAATAAAAGTATAGGTAATAATTTTTAAATTCCGTACCCTAAGGTATCATTTTTTAGATTGTTCAAAAATCATAACCAGAACAAACATGAGCATAAAGTACATTCAAGTATTCTGGGATTTTTGAAAAAATTACATGCTCTTTTGGAAATAAGATGACAAAAACGTCTCAAAAATAACAATATGAGGGAACCAATACTTTATTTCACTTTGAACATGTACATATATGATTATAAGTAAATATAACTAAGAATAGAAGGGATGTAGTTGTGCAATATTCCATGACGGTCTATTTCATCCGGGTCTGTGCTGCCACCAGCTCTCTTCCTTTTCCGAGTATCAGGCCTTTCCTTGACTGGTCTCATGTCAGTTAAATAATATAACCCATTATGCAGAACCCTGCTAACCATAAAAGGTCCTTCCCAAATTGGGGAATTTTGTGCTTTCTCTTTTTAACAAGTCGGAGAACTAAATCGCCTTTTCTGAAAGAACGGTTTTGCACTCTCTGACTATGATACTTGCGTAACTTCTGTTGATAGGCTGTAGATATCTGTTCAGCAACGACGCGTACTTCTTCGATTATATCGAGATCATCTTGCCGAGAAACTTCTTCTTCTATATACGCTTTGACTAGTGGAGCCTAATGGATCAGATCACTCGGAAGAACTGCTTCTGCACCGTAGACGAAGAAGAAAGGAGTATAGCTGGTTGATCTGTTAGGAGTTGTACGTAAACTCCGAATCACGGGCAGTAATTCTTCCGTCCAAGACCCCACGGCCCGACGAAGCGGTGCCTTGAGGAGAGGTCGGATTCCTGGTAGAATAATTCCATTAGTTCTTTCGACTTGTCCATTGGCTTGTGGATGTGCGATTGATGCAATATCAAGTCGGAGTCCTTATTATTCACAGACTTCGGCAAGTTCCCCCATGAAAAATTTGCTCCCATTGTCAGTAATTATACTGTGCTGATATCCGAATCTAATGATTACGTCCTCGACGAATCTTCTGGATGTGGCTCCATCGCAACTTGTTACAGGTTTAGCCTCAATCCATTTTGTGAATTTATCCACCATCACTAGTAGGTGAGTGAATCCACATTTTGCCGTGCGAAACGGCCCTACCATTTCATGTCCCCAGACCGCGAACGGCCATGTAATAGGGATTGTTCGTAGTTGTTCAGCCGGAACGTGTACCTGATGAGCGTACTTTTGGCAACCTTTGCACATTTTGAGCAGTTTATCGGCGTCTGCCTTAGCTATAAGCCAAAAGAATCCGTGTAGAAAAGCTTTTGCCACTAAGGATATGGCTGCAGCATGGTGACCAGACTCACCTTTGTGGATTTCTCTTAAGATTTCCACTCCTTCTTCCGAAGAAATACATCTCTGAAACACGCCGCTTATAGAGCTCATCATTTATTATAGTGTATGCTTTTGCTCGTCGGACAATCTATCGGCTCAAGACTTCGTCTTCGGGTAATTTACTGTCTATTAGGAAATCAAGATAGGGTTTTGGCCAGATGGGAATTATAGCCAGAATTGCTATTAAAGTTGAGTCGGATTTCATCGGATATTCCTCATCAACTCCGACTATGGAGGGTACCCTTAAATTCTCTAGAAAAGCTCCATCCGATACTTTTTTCCGCGCAGAGCCTATCCTTGATAGAGCATCTGCTTCTTCATTTTCTGCTCGAGGGATGTGTTGAACCTCAAAACCCTCAAACGATTTAGATAATTCATCCACAACAGCTTTGTATGCTGCCATGTGTTTGTTTGCGTTACAAATGTCGGATACTTGCCGAGCAACTAAATCCGAGTCTCCGTAACACATGAGTCTTGATATGCCAATGTTTTTGGCCATGCGTATTCCATGTAGCAGTGCTTCGTACTCGGCAATATTATTGGTTGCCGTGAAGTGTATTTGCAACGCATAGAACAACTTCTCTCCTTGGGGTGATTTGAGCACCACGCTAGCCCCTGATCCTCATCGTGCTTTTGATCCGTCCAAGTGAAGGGTCCAAAATTCCGAGTCTGGAGGGCTTGTGTTTTCTGCCGTTTCTTTCCGGTCAACAACAAAGTCGGCAAGAATTTGGGACTTGATCGCTGTACGTGGTTTGTACTCAATGTCGAAAGCTGCAAGCTCTATTCCCCACTTTGCGACACGTCCTGTGGCTTTGCGGTTGTTGATTATATCTCGCAGATGAGTCGTTCTCACTACTGTGATCTTATGCTCTTGAAAATAGTGGCGTAGCTTTCTGGATGCAAAGAACACTCCATAGGCTAGCTTTTGATGATGTGGATACCGTTGTTTTGATTCTGCCGGGACCTCACTTAGATAATAAGTTGGCTGCTGCACCTTATGCTCGTCGCCTTCTTCCTCGCGCTCAACTACTGTTACCACGCTTATGACCTTGTTGGTCGCTGTAATGTAGAGTAACATAGGTTCATAAGGTTCTGGCGCTGCGAGAACTGGTGGATTTGAATGCAAATCTTTCAAACTTTGCAGTGCAGTTTCAGCTTCTGGGGTCTACACAAATTTGTCGGTTTTCTTCAAGAGTTTATATAAAGGTGTGGCTCTTTCACCAACCCGGCTGACGAACCGACTCACCGCTGCAATGCAACCAGTGAGGCGCTGTATGTCCTTCAGGCGAGTCGGCCTGGTAATGTTTAAGATAGCCTTGATTTTGTCCCGGTTTACATCGATGGCTCGCTCAGAGACGATGCAACCTAACAATTTTCTGGCTGGAATTCCAAAGAAACACTTCTTCGGATTTAGCATCATGTTGAATTTTCGTAGACTAGCAAACGTTTCATCCAAGTCAGAAATTAAAGTTTCCTTCTTTTTGGACATAACTGCTATGTCGTCTACGTATACATAGACGTTGCGTCTGATTTGGTCATTGAGACAACATTGCATGGTACGTTGATATGTTGCTCTTGCGTTCTTTAAGCCAAAAGGCATAGTTTTGTAGTAGAAGGTTCTGAAAGGAGTGACGAAAGACGTCTTAATTTGATCCGACTCTTTCATCGGTATTTGGTGATATCCGGAATATGCGTCGAGAAAGCAAAGTAATTCCGACCCTGCCATTGAGTCGATAACTTGATCGATTCTTGGCAAAGGAAATGGATATTTTGGGCATGCTTTGTTCAAAGCGGTATAATCAACACACATCCGTAAATAAGTGGTGTCCTTTTTAGGGACCAGTACAGGATTTGCCACCCAATCTGTATGGAAGACCTCTGTTATAAAATCCGCTAGCTCTAAGCGGGCTAACTCCTTGGCTATTGCTTTGTGCTTTTCATCACCAAACCGTCGTAAGGACTGTTTGACGGGTTGAGCGTCTGGGTACGCATTAAGAGATTGCTCGGCAAGTTCTCTAGGTACTCCGGTCATGTCAGATGGCTTCCATGCAAAGATATCACTATTAGCTTTGAGGAACTCGACGAGCGCGCTTTCCTATGTGTGGCCTAAGCCTACCTCTATGTTCGTCGTCTTGGAGGGATCATCTTCCTTCAGCGACGTCTTATTCATCTCTTCCGACGCCTTGAACTGCAAACTTGGCTTCAGCACCTCGTTCTTCATAGCGGGCATCTCGGACGGATTGATGGTCTTCTTGATCTCCTGGTACTCCTGGGCGTGCATCACGGCTTCAGCGAAGGCAGCAGATCCTTCATCGCACTCTCGCGCCTTCCTCGGATTTCCTCGTACGGTAATTATGCCCTTTGGACCTGGAAGTTTAATCATATTGTAGATGTAACAGGGACGGGCCATGAACGCCCAGCAAGATGGACACCCGAAGATGGCGTGGTAAGCACTTTTGAACGGTACCACCTCGAAGGAGAGTGGCTCAGTCCGATAATTTTTTCGGGTTCCGAATGTCACGTCCATAGTAATCTCACCCAGAGAATTTGCCTGTGTCCCTGCTACAATGCCATGGAACGTTACACTGCTGTAACTCAATTGGCTCTCGTGTAGCTTCATGCGGTGGAGTGTCTTGAAGTAAAGAATGTTGATACTGCTCCCACCGTCCATGAGTGTTTTTGAGAACTCATAGCCATCAATAAGAGGATTGACAACCAGAGGGTACTTTCCCCGACGATGTGTTTTCCTCGGGTGATATGAGCAATCAAAGGTGATAGTCACCTCTGACCAGTCCAGGAATTGGGGGACAGCCGGAACCGTGGCATTGATCTCACGAATAACCGCCTTTTTGTCCTTATCCGGTTGGGATCCAAGGAAGCATACGTATGCGTCTTTCTTAGTCGGAAAAGTCTTCTTTCCATCCGACTTGGGCTCTGTGGCGGGTTCCGACTCTTCTATCTCGGAATCTTCCTTGGGCTCCTTTCCTTTCTCGTAATTTTTCTTTCCTTTTCGTCGCTTGGCTCTATAGCCAGCGGATTCGTCTTTCTTGATGCCATCATTGAAACGACACTCAGCATTTGTATGGGTAGATCCTCTGTTACTATCCAAGTGGTGGACACAGGGATTATTGGCAATGTCAGCCCAGGTATAAGTTCTTCCGGGTTGCTGGTCTCCTCTGCCCTAGATTCGGGAAGTTCCTCGGCCTCTACCACGGCCGCCTCCACGTCCTCGTCGTCCTCCAGATCCGAACGTTGTGTTGACAGTTGTGTTGTCTGGAGCCGGATTTTAGTCCGAGGTGTTATTGTGCTTCTGAGTTTGTTTTGGCTGTTTGGCCGCATTGGGATTGGCCAGAATATTTCGCAGCCCTTCTGAATCATCATCGGCATCAGTATATTTTCTTGTCGTCTCTATCATTTCTCCCAAATCTGTGACGTGGTCACGCTTCAGCATGTGACGTAAAAGTCTAACTGGAAGTCCTGCAATAAAAGCTTATATCGCAGTTTGCTCGTTTACTCCTTCGCAGGAGTTATTCATCGTCCGAGGTAATCCCGGCAGGTTTCTCCGGGTCTTTGTGTGCAACGCTGCAAGTCTCCGACTGTGCAAGGCCTCCTGTATGTTCCCTCGAAGTTTGAAAAGAATGCACTTTGCATATCATACCAGTTGTGGATTGAATTCCCTGGCAGTTCATTGAGCCATGATCGAGCCGTCTTCCTCAACATCAGTGGGAGATACCGGACTGCAACCAGGCTGTTTCATTGTTTGGCGATGCATCAGGCCTAGAAAAAATCCTGGAGCCAAGTATCTGGCCGAGCTTCTCCGTCATAGGGATGTATGTGTTTGGCGATGCCAAAGTCAACCGGAAATTTTGTCTAACGTATACGTGGACCAAAGCACTTGGGTCCCACATACACATCTTCTTCCTCGTACCTCCGCACTTCTATATTTGCTTCGATGCGATGGCGAGCATCGTTTAGCGAGAGTGATCTGCGCCTTGGAGGATCGCGGCTTCTGCGCGGTGGAGTCATATTTCTGCTTCTCCTCTCACCATTGCCACCTCCGCCCCTGCGGCTTTCGTGGCTACGACGTGATCCTTCATGGTCGCTGCTGGGAGGCGATGGTGGCCCTGGTGGATTATTTCCAGCTGGGTTTCTTGGTGGTGGCGGTGGAGCCTCATTATGCTGACTCTGATGCCTATTTCTTAGGGCACCGTCCCTACTAGATTCAGGACGATCCGGATCATCTGTTCATCCGGCATTGTCAGTCGGATGGCTCGGTGGTGGCATCCTTAGCCGATCTTGCTCCTCTCGCTGGCGACGTATTTCGGGGTCTTCTCTATAGAGATTATTTTGTCGACGATGGTCCTGATGAGGAACCATTGCCCTGATGGCGTCTTCAGCCGCAACCAAAATAACTCTTGTCCAGTCACGCGCCGGCTAGCGAGAGTGGCTGTTGGAGCCAGTCCTGGAATTTTCTTCTTCTCCACGGGGACGGTAGTGCTGAGCCGTATCCCTGTGGAGCCTTACGTCAGCGCTTTGGTCAGCGCCAGGGTGGCAAAACTCGGATTTTGAGGCCAACTTGCCAATGAATGACGCGACTGTCTTCTGCTGTTTTAATCCTTTGTCCATCAACACAACGCACTGCTGGACCTACTCTGGAGACAGATTGTTGGCGAGGATGGCTTGAGTTGCAGCAGCGTTTTCAATTGGCATGCTGTAGACTCGGATCTTCTCTCCATCTTTTCCGTCGAATAGATCTTTGTGGATATCCGGGTTCTTGTTTGCAAGAAACGGACCTCCCCTTGTTTTGTTTGGATGTTGCTTGAAATCTGACTAATATCTGGCAGGATCGCTGTCTAACTGCTGTCTCATCTCGAAGAGGCATGCAGCCTCTCGAGTAGAAACAAGCGGTGTTTTTCAGGTCTTCAGCCCTTTTCTCCAGCGCCTCCGGTGTAAGATCCAAAGTTGTTGGGATTGGAATTGTGAGAGCATCTCCATAGATTTCGTGTGCACCCTTGGTGACAACGTGTCCATCCACAGGAGGATCGATCGGGGTGGGATTAATCGGATCTTCGTCCTGATTCTCCATCTTGATCTCTTCATCAACTTTTTCTTCGTTGGTTTCCTCGACGTCTGGCTCTGCTGGAGTTAGATTCTTGTTCTTCTTCTTCTTCTTTGACCGCCCGGTAGCCTTAACGTGCGTACCAGTGGCAAAGACGGCTTTTGGTCCGGTACCGGGGGATAAACTTCCATCTGTACTTTCCGTCATGGTTGGCTTGTAGACCTCGGAGGAATCTCCAGTGTCCATGTCATCCTGCGAGGTGTAGCTTTCATCCATGCTATCATATGTACTGGAAGGATTTTCCGGCTCACCTGGTGTTTGTTTATAGACGTGCTGTTGCTCGTACTCCTCTATCTCCTTATCGAAGTCTCGAAGCTCCTGCGACATGATCGAATCCGTTGGGGAGCCGGGTAAGTCAGCATTTTCTTTGATTGCGTCGGATCCAGTGCTTATGTGGTACACGAAATAGTGCTTCTTCTTATTCATGTACTTGAAGTAGTAGCATAGCTAGGTTTCCACCTCCTCCATCTCAAAGTTCTCCGTAATATCGGCGATTGCTTCGTAATCGATGTAGGGGCGCTTCATCAACTCCTTCATCCTGTGCTTCAAGGGTATTTTTCTGCTACGAGATCCGGTATGGTGGATCCGTAGCGAATATATTCTTCATCCGTGTATCCAATTTCATCTGGGAGATCGGATCCAGATTTTTCTTCCACCTCTTCTTCCACTACAGGAGTGGGCTGGGTGGGTTCGATTTTCGCCGGGATCTTGAACTCTTCCGCTTCTGCGGACAAAGTAGATCCGTATTTTTCTTCCGCCATGGTCATCACCTCAAGGGTGGGTTGGGCGGGTTCAGCGAAACCAAGATAAATATCGATCTCGCCGATTGACATGATTGTGTAGGTCGTCACAGGCCTAGAAGCCGGAATCCAAGTCTCATCTAGGAGGATGAGAGGGACATCGTTGGCGTAGACCACACGACCCATGGCGATTGTTTTGCCGATTCCTGCACGCGCAGATTCCTCTTGGAACGATGCTCCAAAGGTCACCTGCCCCACGGTGGGCGCCAACTGTCATCGGATTGTCGACAAGTACGCCATAAGGGGGTCCTAGTGGCGTTGGAAGGATGGGGTGTGAGACGTCGGATGTTCCAGGAGCGGTGAGCACAACTTTACCCAGGTTCATATCTGACTGCGGTGATCGGATCCTACTCCTGCTAGGAACCCAGTAATATATTGGCGTAAGCCAGATGTTACAATGGATTACAAGAGAGGTTTTCCTCTGCGAGTTGGTTGTGGTTATTGGTAGTGTTGTGTTGTGTTGTGCCCTAAAGGCTCCCATAGGGCCGGTTTATATAGTCACCGAGGCCTAGGGTTATAGGGAGAGACATATCCGGCTATGTTACAGAGTCGGTAACTAATACACCTTGGACTACAAGTAATACTACAGGCCTAAGTCGGTAACTCCCCTGGGCTTTGTCGTAGCCGGAATTGGCTCCTCCTCTTTCTCTGACTGGGCCGCCCGTTAAGCAAAGCTCTAACCCGTTGGTGGGCCACCCTGGTCAGCGAGTCCTATGGGTATACCCGGAAAGTATATCCCCAACAAGCATGCCATGTTTTTTATCTAAGGAGAACACCTCTAGTGAACTATGGACCTCGGTACAATCTTTACCATTGATACATCTTCCACTGTTACTGTTTACTTGCTGCAAACCATCATCACCTTCCACACCATACAGTTAATCCTTTGTTACAGCAACCGGTGAGATTGACAACCTCACTGTTAGTTGGGGCAAAGTCTTGAGTTTGTGTTGCGCAGGTTTCCACGTTGCTTGCAACACCTTTGAGACGTTTCCTTCCTCCTACTAGTTCGATAACCTCGGTTTCTTACTGAGGGAAGACTTGCTACCGTGTTGCATCATACCTTGCTCTTGGGGTTTCCTGATGAAGCGCTCTCAGGCACCATCAACAAGTTTTCTGGTGTCGTTGCCGGGGAGGCTAAGGACGTCTTCACAAGGGGAGTCCTCCTCAATCTTTATCTTTACTTTGTTTTTAGTTTGCTTAGTTTCTTTTGCTTGGTTTTGTTTGCCTCTTTTTATCAAAAAATCCAAAAAATTTAGGTTAGTTTGGTTTGCTTTCTCTTATCAAAAACACAAAAAAATTAGTTCCTTCTCTAGTTGTTGTTGTTTTTGGCTTGCTCCACTTTGGCCAAAATGAACTCTGCTAAGAACACCTAGTTGTGTGACTTCACTAGTACAAACAACAATGATTTCCTTAGCACTCCTATTGCTCCACTTGGTCCTGATGCTACCTTTTATGAAATTAAGCATGTTTTGTTGAATCTTGTGATGAGAGAGCAATTTTCTGGTGCTAGTTCTGATGATGCTGCTGCCCATCTCAATAGCTTTGTTGAACTTTGTGAGAATAAAAAGTATAAGGATGTAGATGGAGATATTATTAAGATCAAGTTGTTTCCTTTCTCCTTGAGAGGAAAAGTTAAGAATGGTTGCTATCCTTGCCTAGAAATAGTATTGATTCTTGGATTAAGTGCAAAGATGCTTTTATTGGAAAGTACTACCCTTTTGCTAAGATTATATCTATGAGAAGTGATATTATGAAATTTAAACAACTTGATAATGAACATGTTGCTCAAGCTTGGGAAAGAATGAAATCTTTGGTTAAGAATTGTCCCACTCATGGACTTACTACTTGGATGATTATCCAGACTTTTTATGCAGGTTTGAACTTCTCTTCAAGAAACCTGTTGGATTCAGCTGCTGGAGGTACCTTTATGACTGTCACATTGGGTGCTGCAACAAAACTCCTTGATAATATGATGGTTAATTATTCTGAATGGCACACTGAGAGAGCTCCACATGGTAAGAAGGTAAATTATATTGAAGAAACCTCTTCTTTGAGTGATAAGATTGATGTTATTATGGCTATGCTTGTTAATGGGAAAGCTCCTTTAGATCCAAATAATGTTCCCTTAGCCTCTTTGGTTGCTCAAGAAGAGCAAGTTGATGTGAACTTCATTAGAAACAAAAAAATTGGCAACAATACTTATGGTAATTATAGGCCTTATCCTCCTAATAATGGCAATACCTATGGAAAATCCTACAATAATGCTAGAAGTGCCCCCTATGAACTTGAAGTCATGCTCAAAGAATTTATTAGTAAACAAACCAATTTCAACAAGACTATGGAGGAAAAGCTTTTAAATGTTGAGAAAAATATTTCCTCTTTGTCTGAAGCATAGTCCTCCTTAATTAATAAAATGGCTGCTAAACCTGAAACCATGGAAAGTACCTTTGCTGCTACTCATTCCATACAACTTACTATTGATGCAAATGTTAGACTGCTAGCCCAACTTCATGCTAAGTGGGAAAGAGAAGCTGAAATTGATAGAAACAATAGTGTGTGCACCATCACCAAAATGGATACCACTAAACCACAAGAAGTCCCTATTCCTCCTCCTACAATGCTTAAGTCCAATGAGTCTACTACTAGTGATGCTAAGTTTGATTTTGATCTTGATGGTTGCAATATTTCTGAAGTGATTTTGTTCCTGAAAAAACTTGCTAGAAGTCCAGATGCTAGTGATATGCATGTTGCTTTCACCAAACACATTACAGATGCTCTTGTTAAAATTAAGGAAGAGAAGTTAAAACACAAAGCTTCTATTCCTAGGAAAGTATAAGATAGTTGGTAACCCATTATTAATATGCAAGTGAATGACTTTGAAATGAAAGCTTCATGTGATCTTGGTTCTAGTATCTCTATTATGCCTAGGAAGATTTATGAAATGCTTGATTTGCCACCTTTGGAAGATTGTTATTTGGATGTCCCACTTAATGATAATGCTAAGAAGAAACTCATGGGGAGTGTTAATCATGTTATCATTATGGTTAACAATGCTTATGTCCCTGTTGATTTCTATGTTTTGGATGTTGAATACAATGCTTCTTGTCATATTACTTTGGAAAGACCTTTTCTTAGAACTGTTGGTGCCATTATTGATATGAAATAAGGCACCATTAAATATCAATTTCCATTCAAGAATGGTATTGAACACTTCCATATAAGAAGGGAGAAGTTGCTTTTTGCTCCTCCTTTGAAAGCAAGGTTTGATGTTAATGCTTCCTCATTAGAAAATACTTGATTTCTTGCTTCTTGTGCCTAACTTAAAGGCGTTAAAGAAAAGTACTTGTTGGGAGATAACCCAAGAGTTTTCTTGAGTCTTGGAAGTTATTACTTCAGTAATGACCTCTCCTTATCCTTTTTGTTTGCTTTTTCTGCCAAGAATGACCTCTAATGAGAAGGAAGTAAGATTTGGGGAGTTGCTGACCCGAAACAGATTTTTGTCCTCCACCATAAAAATTCGTGAGGAGTCTTTGTACGTCGGATTGAGCTGAAAATTTACGAATAAATCCCCCAGTATGTTAGATAACTTTAGTTAGTGCACCACTTTTTGATTTGATCAATATAAGGTCTTCGCAAAAATCGGTTTCTACCTGCTAGTCTGTTTTGACAGATTTTTGTCATTATTTGCATTTGCTTCTTATTGATTCCTTTGTGGGTTCTTTTTTGGGGAATTGATATTTTTAAAGGAGTTGCTACAGTATATGGTGTTTTTATTGAAAGTTTTGTTGTTCTAAAGGTAAACCCAAAGGTCTAGTATCTTTTGAATACACTAAGGTTGCTAATGAAGATTGTGTGAAGTTTTGTATGAAGGAAAATTTTCAGGTGTAGAGAGAGAATGGTGTAATGAGATGAAGAATGGAAAAAAGCTCAAGCTTGGGGATTCCACCCCGGTATCACCCCAAGAAATATCCAAGAGGTACAAGCATCAAATCTTGGGGATGCCCAAGGCATCCCCTTCTTCATCAATAAAAAGCTCAGGTCTTTCTAGACACTTCGTTTTTATTGTGTCATGCACTGTTGTGTTGTTATTGGAGCATCTTATTTTTCGTTTGCTATTATTAGTTTGTTTAGTTTGCTTTAATAAATTATTTGGACCCCTGTTCTCGTTGTGTTGTTTCAAATAAGTCGATTGGTGTTGGAAAGGAGTAGTAAGTTCTTGCTTGAAAGTGCAAGAGGAGCTTGCATTGACTGTGACTTAGACTTTAGCATGTCATGCTAGGTCTTGTTTTGACCTTATTCTTAGTGATTATTGTTGTAGCATGAATTGTTCCAAACAATTGGGATTGCTTAGTGTGCCTTGAAGGAACCATGTGTTGTTTTAGCATACAAAAGCATAGTATTGTGGTTTTATCCTTTGATGCTTTGTTTGGGTTGACCTGGAACATGCTCACACCATGTTATGACTATGAACAAGTCACCATAGCGTCTATGCTCATTTAGTCCTTGACTTGTAGTACCGCTCTATGCTTTGATTAGTAATGTTTTGTCGCTCTGCATGATTATGGCCATTATTGCTCTCTTAGTTGGTCGCTCCTACTCTTTTGCTAGCCTGCACTTGTATGAGTAAGCTCTACTCATGCTTCCAACTCCCAAGAAACCAATTTATTCCAAATTGTCCACTATAAACTCCTATGCATGGTGTGTTACACCATTCCAAGTATATTCTTGTTTTCATCTATCTTCCAATTAAAAAGTATTTTGTTATGTGAAAACTTAGTGATTAAAGCTCTCACGAACTTGATGGCACACTTTATATTCCTTGCCCCTAATAAAATTGAACCATTGTGTCATCTATGTTGTATATGCTTGCACTTATACATTAGAATTAGCAGAACCATGCTATCATGGGAAACACTTTCAACATTGCACTTGTACTTTGTAAACAGTTGATATCATGCTCTTTTGTCTACGGATGTCGCCGGTGTGAAATAAAAAGGGATCTTGTAAGTCCATGGAGTTATGTATTTTGTGTTAGAGAAACGCCTGGGCCGCTAGCCTAATCCATGCCTAATCATGGTGGAAACTTGCAGCATCACCATAATGAGCAATCTGTGAAACATCCTCAATAAAAACCTATGCGAATAGCAAATAAAAGATCGCTGAGATGCTCATTGCATGCTTGCCTTGTCATATTGGTTATGGGAAAGCTCCAATACCATGTGCAAGAGGTACCCCGTTGGCGATTCTCTATGATACACATGTACTTACTATGACAAGAACTTACAGGTGACTAAATTTGAGTAGCATGAGGTGCGGCCCTCGTATTCAAGGGACATGAGATTGGAAACTTATACTTTGTCAAGTATATACTCCATAATTTGTTCACTTTAACCATAATCACTTCAAGATGCTTATGATAGGGACAATGAGGGCTAAAAGCTAACAAGTACCATAATTTTTGGAAGCTCTTTTTGAGACTTGAAATCCCTGCTTCACTTTTATTAAGGGCCTTTCTTCCACTATTATATTGAGTCTCCACTTTCTACCTTTAGGCACTAGTTAAGAGAGCATAGTTGCCATTCTTATTTGTATGTGCAGTGTCCCAAAACTTATTGATTGATGCATATTGTAGTTATTGCTTGATCTTGTGCTATTTGTATCTAGTCACTCTTATGAACTTTGAAGGTGTCCTATGCATCTATTTGCTACTCCATGAGGGACAAGCTGAATGCCACTATGCTTTGTTTTCTGTATGTGAAACAAACAAACGTTCTTCAATGCATGTTATCCATGATCTTTGTTTGTAGCCTTTCATGTTGCATGCATAGTTACTTTGTCTTATTGTTAGAACTACATCTTTCATGCACATTTTTAGAGTTATTTGATCCCAGCTTTCAATGCTTGCAAATGGTTTGATCTTGGTTTTGATGGTGCATGTCACCTCAAAAATTATTCTTTTATCACTTACCTACTCGAGGAAGAGCAGGAGTTAAGCTTGGGGATGCTTGATACATCGGAAACGTATCTATAATTTTTGATGTTCCATGCTTGTTTAGTATCTACTTTGCTTTGCTTTGTTCACACTTTGAGGTGCTTTTCTTATGTTTTTTGGTACTATCCTATTAACAAGTTGCCACAGTGCCAGTTTCCTTTTTTCTGTTGTTTTTGGTTCCAGAAAATCAAGTAAGGAAATATTCTCAGAATTGGACGGGACAAAAGCCAAAGTCAATATTTCACCGAGGAGAACACAGAGTCTAGAGGAGAGACGGAGGGGCGCCACAGGGTGGCCACACCCCCCAGGCGCGGCCTAGGGTGGTCCCGCGCCTGGGCAGGGTGTGGGCCCCCTGGCCGCCTCCCAGCCTCGCCTCTTTGCCTATAAGAAGCCCCGATGTCTAAACCCTAAACACCCGATCAATATTCCACGAAACCGTTTGTAGCCGCCGCCACCATCGTCCCTAGATCGGGGGGATCTGAAGCTCTTCCCCGCACCCTGCCAGAGGGGAGATCATCCCGGAGGCCTTCTTCTTCATCATGCCAACCTCCGGTATGAAGCGTGAGTAGTTACACCTTGGACTACGGGTCCATGTAGTAGCTAGATGGTTGTATCTCCTCCTTGTGATTTCATGTCTAGATCTTGTGAGCTCCATTCATGATCAAGATCTCATCTATTTGTAATCATGCATGTTGTGTTTGCGGGGATCCGATGAATATTGAGATTACTATGTCAGATTGATTAATGGTTTTGTCTTATTGATTCTATCATGTTTGTGTTGTTTGTGATCTTGCGTGCTCTCCGTTGTTAGTATTTATCTTGGCCAAGTAGTTCCTAGTGACTCCAAGAGGGGGTATTTATGCACGATAGTGGGTTCATGACTCTACTTAATCAAGGGAAGTGACAGGAATCTCTACGGTTGTAGATGTGTTGTTGCCACTAGGGATAAAACAACGGTCTCTTGTTCATGGAACAAGTGGATTGTTTACCTTTCACACTTTGCTTAAAGCAGTTTCCTGTTGCTTGCAACTTAATACTGGAGGGGGTTCGGATGATAACCCAGAGGTGGACTTATAGTCATAGATGCAGTTGGATGGCGGTCTATGTATATTGTTGTATTGCCCAATCGAATCCCATAGGATCCTTTTGTCTAGTATTGCATTGTTATGCCTTGCTCAGTCTTGTCAATTGCCCTGCTGTAATTTGTTTACCCAGCATGCCATGTTTTTTATCTAAGGAGAACACCTCTAGTGAACTATGGACATCGGTCCAATCTTTACCATTGATACATCTTCCATTGTTATTGTTTACTTGCTACAAACCATCATCACCTTCCCCACCATACAGTTAATCCTTTGTTACAGCAACCGGTGAGATTGCCAACCTCACTGTTAGTTGGGGCAAAGTCTTGAGTTTGTGTTGTGCAGGTTTCCACATTGCTTGCAACACCTTTGAGACGTTTCCTTCCTCCTACCGGTTCGATAACCTTGGTTTCTTACTGAGGGAAGACTTGCTGCTATGCTGCATCATACCTTGCTCTTGGGGTTTCCCGACGAAGCGCTCTCAGGCGCCATCATTTACCTCCTGGATCAATTGATAGCCCTGATTGCTTGATTGCTACTTTCTTTCTGAAATATTTCCCTCCTAGTGCTAGACATGCTGCTTTGTAGAAACTTTTTGATTTTAAACAGGGAGAAGAGAAGAAATTGCCTAATACATGGACAAGGTTCTCTGCCTTGATTCATGCACATCCTAGATGTCCATTGAAACGTCCAATTTGCATCACCATTCTATATCATAATTTGCCTCTATTCATTGATATGTGTCTTATTATGAGGTGTTAATTATGTCTTTTCCTCTATTTTTGCATGTTGGATGATTCTTGGAGGATGGACTGCCGGAGTCAGGTTTCTGATGGAAAAAGAGGTGTTTTGATGCAATTTCACGAAGATCAGAAAAATACCAGAAAAATATTGGAAAATTATATTTTTCTAGAAGACGAAGGAAGACAGAAGGGGAGGCGTAGCTGGGCCATAGGGGGCCCACACCCCCCTAGGCGCGGTCCCTCCTAGGCCGCGCCTAGGGCAGGTGTGGCCCACCTGGTCGGTCTCTGACTCTGCCCTCTTGCCTATATCTTCCTCTCGGAACCCTAATACCAGTGGAGTGACCACAAAAATATTTCTGCCGCCTCTACGGGGCGGAAAACACCAAGAGAGAAAGAGCTCTTCGGCAGACAGATTTCTGCCAGGGAAATTCCTTCCCAGAGAGGGGAGATCGTTGTAACACCCTCAGAATTGGCCCTATGCAAGTTTCAGCGATCCCCGCCAAACCCGCATAGAAACGATTCAATGGTGCCCACCAGGCACTTTCATGCGGGTGGAAAACGAAGTAATACCATTACACAATAGTCCACGATGGAACCCACAGAACAGATATATACAACAATGACTCAAAGAGTCAAGAATACAGGTATACAATACAAAGATCCAAATCACCTTGAAAACGATACAGCGTCCAAGTACGGACAAGATGCAAATTGAGCTAAGAGCCCTGAAGAATAACCAATGGCGTCCATAACCCTGCCCAGGCCAAGCCGGAAGGGTAACCCTGCTAACGACGTCGATCTCAAAACCTGCTTAAACAAAAGGGGTGCCGACAAAGGGCAAAGGAAAAAGAGAGAGCGGTCAGTACTGAGGCCAGTACACAGCGAGACTAGAATTCGGCGGTCCTCGCCTACATAGGTATGGTGGACTGAGTGGCAGCGCAGCATGCACTAAACAACCTATAGAGACTCTATACAACTGTCGGCTATCAGAGAGAGATAAGAAAGACCTATTCGAAATCATCCTGATTCTACCACCAAACATACCCATCCTGGTATTTCCCCCCTCGAGACCAAACGAGGAAGTCATCCGAGGAACTCACACAGTTGACAGTTTTATTTATTCAGTTACCGTTGCAGCAATTACTAGTCAGGTATAGATAGTCATCCTGATATAATAAGCAGTAGGCACTTTAGTTAACCATTCCGTTGTAGTTACAACACTTACTAGTCAGATACAATTAGCATGAGATATCCCAAACCCAACAGTTGTTGGTACTTTTATTTAGCCATTCCGTTGTAGTGAAGCTGATTACTAGTCATATCGGATAAAAGTCAAGTTATAACGGTAAACTTTAGTTATAGTTGTCTATGACCGAGAACTGTGCTCCAAGTCGTCCATAACCACGGACACGGCTTCTCGAAAAGATTTAACCCTGCAGGGGTGCACCAAAGTTTCCACACGCACCTACACCCTTGTCAGATCAGGTAGGTACAAGATCACAAAACATACACCCAACGGTATGTCGACGGGGTTTCGGACACGACGTTTCCCAGACCCAAAGCAAGCACATGGGGGCCACCCCACTAAGCTACCCATAACGAAGTCGGCCGGTCTCCGAGACGGACCCAGAGGTTTGTGACAATGGCTGTAAAGGACTGGGAACCCAAAAGTGTGACTGGGCTTGTCGATACCGCGAAAACATTCCACTTTGGTTCCAAAACAGTACAGGCGCTCCATGCGCAATCGTAAATAAAGCCGTAAAGCATGGCATAAGTACAGGATAGTAATAAAGCCCCAAACTACTTTGTGGCCACCGGTACAGCACTTTGAAATCAAGTACTAAATCGATGGGGGTGCCCACACACCCCACCTGTGGTTAGCGCGCTCGATCTCGGAACAGGTGTCAAGAACTCGGGGTCCTACGGGACACCAGTGAGCGGTTAAAAACCAAATATTGTCTATTACCCACCGGTGCCTCTGCATTTACCTACTTTCAATTTTAGTTATTAAACGGTAATTAAAACCATGATCATCTCTAACATTAAACCTGCGGCATTACTCCAACAACTGTGGTACTTGACGACATGCAACAGCACTTGAGCAAGAGACTACGACACGCAAGTCCAACTATCTACCAAACAACAGGTAATAGGATGTGTCCAAGGCAATATAAGGCTGCAAGGGATATCATGGGTACGAAAACTAGAGCATCGCAACACAGATAGCAATAGATCAACAGGAGGAAATAAAGACTATAAAAGTAAGATAGGTAGAAAGGGGGAGAATGCTCGCCAGAAAACATTGCCGAAGGTTCATCCGAAGATCGGATCGACTCTCGCATCAACTCATCGGCCTAATCCGTGAAGAAGCAAAGCACTAGAAGAAACACCGGATGCACTATTTAATACTACGACAAAAGATCGGGCATGATGCATGTATGATGCGTGAGATGGCAAAAATGCGATACAATTAGACAATATTATGCGGAACCGGGGTCCCGACATTTAATTAAACGGTTCATGTTGTTTAGGTACCCCACAATTTAAATTGTCTTAACATGGAAAAGCATAGCATCGGTTTGCTACACAAATTTAAATAGAGCCCATATAAGACTAGATTCGTTGGCATATGGACTCCATATTTAATTATGAGTTGAATCGGCATAATGCCCCCAAACCACACAATATGTATGCAAACATGTACAATTTAATATGCAACAATTTATATAGATACCAATTATAAAATAGGGCTCGGATAAAGGTCACACATGGGCTTCATCTATCTTGGTTCGAAGGGCTCGGGTCCGGTCTCGATCTTCGAAATCTGAGAAGGAGAACTTGGCGCAGCGTCGGGTTCGGGACCCTTGGGTCCGGGCTTCGGCCTTGACTGGATCGGTCTTCGTCTCCAGGAATAGGGTCTCGACGTCTTCGGTGGCTTTCGGAACTTGAACAAAAGAAGGAGGGTAGCCTTAGTGGATAACCGTGTCCATATTCTTGTGGTCTTGGAAAGGATATAGGCATACAATCGTCACACGGTCAGGAGGCATCAAGTGGGCCCAACAACAGGAGAACGGGTAACAGGCGGACCTTGAGCATATGCTGACGACGAAGGACACACAGCAGGACAACGAGGAAGACGTTCTAGGAAGGAGCCTGTAGGGGTTGTGGCCGATAGAGGCATGCCGGGGCAGAGGATCGCTGGCAGAACGGAGAGGCCACATGAGCAGCCATGGTCGGCTCCGATGCGTGCAGGGATGGAAGAAGCAAGGGCGACGACGACCTTGCAGGGGCAACGCAGTCCTTGTGGCTGGGAGCTGCGGAGCAGAAGATGGCCGCGGCGGCGTTGCGAGGCTGGACCGGGATGAGGCAGGTTGCGACCGTAGGCGAGAAGGGCGGGGCCGAGCTCGCGCGAGAGGCCGCCGAGGTGCACAAAAGTGAGGCGACCAGGGGGTGCAGGTGGAGAAGCAGGGCCCGCCGGAGGGGCAACGACGGAGATGGAGGGCTCGGGGAGGCGGAACCACAGAGGAGGCTTGACGGCCTCCTGCAGGGGCAGAGCGCGGGGTGCCCTGGCTGCAGATGGCGGAGGGCGCGGGCTCGGCCTCGGGCGTCGACGGTGGCGCTGGGCGTCGGAAGGAGCCGGGGTGAAGGCGTGCGGTGGTGGAGCTTGGGGACCTCGGGGACGCGACGAGGGGTGATGGTGGCCGGGGAAGGAGAGGTCCGACGGGAGGCGCCGATGCGCAGGCCGGCGAGCTCGGGCTCGAGGAGGTACCAGGCGACGGGGTCGCGCCTGCGGCGGCCTGACGCGGTGGCGGAGGCAGGGTGGCCGGCGCATGCCGGGGAGGGCGGCACAATGCAGCTAGGGGGAGGCGTGCGGCCGGGCTTGGCAGCGGACGAAGAGTGACAAGGTGGGCGATGGGATCGTGGGAAGGACGGGGAGTGCGGCGCGTGCATCGAACGCGGGATGGTGGTCCAGGGCGGAAACGCCAAGGAGGGAGCGGGGATGAGGGAGGTGGGGCCGGGAACGGGGCCAGGGGAGCGAGGTGGTTGGGCGTGGCGGTGTGCGTGTGTGGTGTTGCGGCACGGCAGGGAGTTGGGTGTGGGTGGATTAGGTGGGATGCTAGGGTTAGGGTTTTCTGGTTGATGTGGGGCTAGGATTAGCTATGGTTTGGGGTAGGTTTTGGGGTTGTAGGTGGTCTGTCTAGCCGGGCCTTTGGGCCTGGCGGGCTGGACTGCCTCCCCCAACAAAATATATTTATTATTTATTATTTTTATTTATTTTAAAACAAAACATTTGTAAAAGGTTTTTAGACAAATAAAAGATTCGGACAAATCTGGGGTTTGGATTTGAACAGGGAGGAGAATATCCAGAAAACAAAATAGGCTTTTAGAAAATAGTTTTAGGCAATCAGATGCATGTTGATGTCATGGTGATGCACATAATAAAAACAACAACGATTTTCTAGTAGCAGTTTTACCCAGGGTGCTACAATCGTCGCCATCAACACCGTCATCAAGCTAGACTTCATCGGGATCATCATCATCATCCACACCATCATCTCCACCAGCACCATCATCACCACTCCATCCCGCTGTAACAATTGTGTTGGATCTTGCATTAGTTCTTAGGGGAGACTTTCCCGGTGTAGATTACTATAGTAGTTGATGCTTGTGAGTGGAACCATTGGATTATTGTTTATGTTCAGATTGTTATCCATCACCATATCATCTTTGATCTTGATCCATATGATGTCTTGTGAGTAGTTCGTCTAGTTCTTAAGGATATGGGAGAAGTCATGTTGTTAGTAGTGGATTTGTGTTGAGATATTATTCAATGGTTTAGTATTTAAGTTGTGGTGCTATTCTTCTAGTGGTGTCATGTGAACGTCGACTACATGATACTTCACCATTTATGGGCCTAGGGGAATGCATTGTGTATTTGGCTACTAATTCCAGGGTTGCCGGAGTGACAGAAACCTGAATCCCCGTTAGGACACCTTTGCACAAGGGAGCATAGGATCTCAGAGTTTAAGGCTGTGGTTAGGTTTAGATCTTAATTACTTTCCTATAGTTGCGGATGCTTGCAGAGGGTTTAATCACAAGTATGTATTAGTCCAAGTAAGGTCGGTACATTAGCACAGGTTCACCAACACAACACTTACAACACCAAAGAAGAGTACTTAGCTATTTGAAGAGAAAGCACTTGACAGAATTCCCATGTGTCCTCGAGAACGTTTGGTCCTTATAAGTATTTCCACCGGCTTGTCATTTGCTAAGAAAGGATTGGGCCACTTGCTACGTTTGTTCGTTGTCTTTATTACTTGCACTTTGTTTTGTTGCTTTATTAGAAAACCCCTAAAAATCTGTTTGCTAAGTATTTACAGAGATTTCCTGCTCCATACCACTAGTCAACACCTTCTGCTCCTCGTTGGGATTGACACTCCTATTTATCGAAAGTACTACGATACACCCCCTATACTTGTGGGTCATCATCCATTACCTAAAAATGAGCTTCTTGATATCTATTATAATGGACTAACTGATGAATCTAGGACATACCTAGATAGTTCTGCTGATTGTGTTTTTAGGAAAAGATCTCCTACAGAAGCTGAAGAATTAATGGCTAAAATAAGCAAGAATTATGATGATTGGACTTCAATTGAGCCATACACCTGAGCCTACTACTCCTGAACCAATTGTGCCTGAACCAACGCCAGCACCAACACCAAGGAAGAGGGGAGTGATTGAATTAAATGATGAAGTGATGAAAGAATCTAAGAAATGTCTTAAGGAGAAGGGTATTAGATCTTAAGGAGAAGCTAAATGATGAACCTACTATAGAATAATTATGTAAGCCAATTCCCCACTCATCCACTATTGAGGTACACTCTCTCCAACACTTTGATGAAGGTGATATTCCCTATGGTAAACCTCCTGATCAATGCTTAGAGGAACTTGACATTTTTATTGTTAAACAAGGTAATTTTAATAAACAAGTTCAGAATCATTGATTGGAAAACTCTAGGGATATTAATGAGTTGAAAGATATTGTGGAAAGAACTGCTAATGATGTTAAAGTGCTTTGTAAACACTTCCAAATGGTTCAAACCCAAATTGATCAAGTTGCTAAGGTACAAAAATATATCCTAGTTAATGCTTCTGGAGATAAACATGCTTATGGAAATAGAACTAGAAGTGGTGCAGCCAGTCAAGATCCCTTATCCTGAAGGACACCCTAAAAGAATTGAGCAAGATTCTTAACAAGCAGAAAATAGTGGTAGTCCTCATAAGAGAAAGAAAAATACACATAGAACTATTGAGGAACCTTCTGAACCCGCTGTAGATCCTAATAGTATATTTGTCTCTGATGCTGAAACTGAAAGTGGTAATGATAAAAATGATGCTCCTGATAAGCAAGAAATTGAAGAAGAACCTAAGAAGCACACTAAGAACACTAAGTACACTAAGGAAGATTTTATAGCTAATAAACATGGTAGTGAAAGAGAACCTTGGGTGCAGAAACCAATGCCTTTTCCTAATAAGAAACACAAGTCAAAGGAGGAAGAAAACTATAACAAGTTTTGTGAGTGGATGAAACCTTTATTTTTGCAAATTTCTTTGACTAATGCTATTAAGTTTCCTCCTTATTCAAATTATATGAAGGATATTGTCTCTAATAAAAGGAAGATTCCTAATGAGGAAATTTCTACTTTGCTTGCTAATTATTCCTTCAATGGTAAGGTTCCAAAGAAACTTGGTGATCCAGGTATTCCAACTATTCCTTGCTCTATTAAAAATAATTATGTTAGAACTTCTTTGTGTGATTTGGGAGCTGGAGTCAGTGTTATGCCTTTTTCTCTCTACAGCAGACTCCAGCTAGAAAAGTTGATACCAACTGATATATCTTTGCAAATGGCTGATAAGTGTACTATTGTTCCTGTTGGTATATGTGAGGATGTTCATGTTCAAGTGGCTCATAATTTCTTGGTATTAACTGATTTTGTTGTGCTTGAGATGCCAGAAGAAGATAACATGTCTATTATTCTAGGAAGACCTTTTCTTAATACTGCAGGTGCTATCATTAATTGTAATCAAGGAAAAGTAACTTTTAATATTAATTACAAAGAGCATACTGTCTATTTACCAAAGAAGATTGATAAGAGCTATGGCCTGAATTCCATTAAAAATATTGAGAGCATCAAAGTTGGATAAATTTATTGTCCCATTCCACAAGAAAGTTTTGAAAATATTATGATTGGGACTATTGCTATCAAGATTGAGGTAACATAATCATTTTGTGAAATGCAAAGTTTTGTTTCATATAAGATTGCTTTCGTAACAAGACTTGATCAACCTTGTTAACAAAGGAATTTTAATGAACAAAACAATGCTTTCACAATGGTTATACTTGCTCGCTTTTATTTTTCTCCTTTCCAATCTTTGCTCTTCCTTTTGTTAGCTTTAGTTTTTCTAGTTGCTTGCTTTTTGGAGTGTCTTAGAACTTCTGTAGTTATGGTTTTTGTTTGCTTTTTGTGCCTTTCAAAAATCTTTTTCTGCGAGAAAATCAATTTTCATAACCTGAAAATTGGCCAAAAATAAAGTTTCTCGAAAAATTTCAGAAAAATCATATTATTTTTTCCTCTAAAAAAGGGGCAGAGGGGCACCTGGATTGGCCCTGGGTACCCACCAGGCCATCACACCCCTGGTGGCGCGGCCAGCCCTAGGGCGCGCCTGGCCTGGGTGCGACCCACCCGTGGCCCTCCAAGATGCCTCCTTCCAGCCACTTCTTTCTCTCTCCCGAAAAACACCGGAAAACTTTCTCAAGCTCGAGTTCCTGCTGTTCTTGCTCCCGAATTTTGATCTCCTTGCTCAGCCCATCTTTGCTGCTGATTTTTGGAGGGATTGCTCTCCGGTATGTGCCTCCTCCGCTTGTCCAATTAGATTTGTGATTGGTGGATTGCATCTTGAGTATTTTGCTACTGTAGGTGACAGGTTGTGTGACCTTGCATGCTTGTTCTATGCTTAGAGAATTCATTTTGATGCATGTTTAGCCCTATAGCAAGTTCCTATAGTAGTTCCTCATCATTTATCAACATGGAAATCACTTGGTTTGATGTTTGTCTAAAAATTTCAGAAAAAGGGTCATGGACAACCACACCGTTGGAGAAGTGTTTGAAAGTGATGCACCTAGGAGGACAAGACCTTTGAGATCATCCTCTCGAGCTAGGCCATCATACAATGAGGACCTTATTGTGCCGCTCTTTGGAAACGAGGGAGATGAGGGGGATGCGCACCCTTCTACCTTCCCTTGTTTTACCTTTTGCATGCTGCAGGGATTCTTGATGATTTCCTACCTCTTGTTGGGAGGGTTAGACTAACTGATTATATGCAGGATGAGAGTGAGCAATATGCTATGCTCACCAAAACTTTTGTGGGGAGTTTCTCTTTCACTAACACCCCTTTCAGGAAAAAATGTTTCATTCAAAATCTATGATAGGCCTGTCACCATGACATTGAAGAAATTTTGCAGCATTATAGGTATTGGCATGGCTGGGACGGTGAGGAAGATTCAAGCTCGGCCTGCTGATTTGTTGGAGCTCTACCGCGGGGTAACAAATGATGATGACCGCACAGCCCAGCGCAGGAAGATAAGAAATATTCAACTCCCAGCTATCAGATATTTTGCTTATTATCTTGCCACTAGTATTCTTTGTAGGGAGAACACTAGCAATATTTCCAACTGTCATTTGGATTTTCTAGCTGCTGCACTCAACAATGAAACCAAGTATAATCTTGGTTCTCTCATTGCTCGTCGCCTAGCTGCTAGAGGCCCCATTTACGGGGGTATTATTGTTGCACGTGTAGTTGCTGCCTTAGAACTTTCTGTTGATCTGAATGATACAATATTGGCTCCACAGAGGCTTGATTTAGCTGCCATGAAAGCGCATCACTTTGTTACTGCTAGCTCTAGCCTTGAGAGTTTAGTTTACAGGATGATGTTTACTAATGGGAAGAGAGGGAAATTCCTTTGCCACAAACAATTTTGTTCAGTATTTGCAGGGGGCCTTGGTCATGCTCCAAGGGGGAGATGGACGATCAGGCTACGCATTCGTGGTTTCCACGGAAACAACCAGGGGACACACCCTCGTATGACCACTCTGTGCACTACACAAGGGCGTCCTCGAGCACGTACCAGGACGAAGGGGCCTGTTCGTCACATTACGGAGGCACACCTTCTTAGCCAGGCTGGGATTGAGCCCCACTTAGGCCAAAATCCTAAGCTTGGGGGGAGGTACACCGACACCACACTCATCTACATATCATGTTTTGTCAGTACTTTGTATATCCATGTTTTTCTTTCTTTTTTGTTTTTATTTATTCTTTCCCAAAACACAAAAAGACCAAAATTATTTTTGTTGTTTCTCTTGGTTTATTACTTTGCTTTTTAGCTTTGGTTTGCTTCAAGAAATATCCAAAAAGATTTTACTTTGTTTTGTTTGCTTTGATTGCTTGCTTTGAAAAATCGAAAACACCAAAAATATTTGTTGTTCTTCTTTGGTTTTGTGAAGTTCGTTGCAGGGTTCAGCGGTCCTCAGTGGAGTTTGGTTTCATGTTATTATTCAAGCCACACAAGTGAAGGGCAATAATGATGATTAATGACAACTTGAGGTGTGGTAAGAGGCTGCTAATGAACTCTATTTGTTTTCATTTTTGTACATATACTCATCATTGTGGGCATGCTTAGTCTGTTCATGTAAGGTGTATGTATTTATTGGATGCTTAGTAGTTCTTGCTCTCTTATGATTAGATCGAAATTTCTAATAGTTTGTAGCATGTCATATGAATGTTTTCTTGCATTGTTTTATTCATAACTTGGTATGACATTGTGGTATCCTCCTCTGAATGTTTCATTTGAATCTACTTGGCACATGCTCATGCATGCATATGACTGAACCAAAGTCAGTTAAGCCTTGACGATTTATTTTGCCTCAGAGATCTTGTATCACTTTTATGCCATAATTAATTATTTTTTGTTGCAAGCATGATTATGACAGTTATTCCTCTCTCGTTTGTCGCTCCCTTTCTATTTCTAGCCTTCACTTGCACTGAGTATGAGCTATACTCATGCTTCCAAGTCCCCAAAACCAATATTGTCAAAAGTGTCCACCATATCTACCTACTAGCATCATTTGCTATTCCGTGCATATTCATTATTCCTTGTTTTCTTCCAAATAAAATGTTTGCTTGTTATGAGAAAGTTAGTAATGCCCTCACGAACTTGATGGCACACTTTATTTTCTTGCACTTAATAAACCTGAACCATTGTGATTGTCCATGAAAGTTATATGCTTGCAAATTATAGGCTGGGAGTTAGAAGAACCGTGCTGTCACGGGTAACGCTTTCAACACCTGTAAATATATATACCCAGTTGATATCATCCTCTTTTGTTTACGGATGTTGTCGGTGTGAAATAAAAGGGGAGCTTGTAAGTCTATGGAGTTATGTATATGTATTAGAGAAACGCCTGGGCCGCTAGCCTAAGCCATGCCTAATCATGGTGAAAACTTGCAACATAACCATAGTGAGCAATCTATGAAGCTTTCTTCTTATAAAAAAAGAGAGATACAAAAAAGAGGAAAGAGAGAAAAAAGCACCATTTACTCATGGAAAATAAGGAGATTGCTGAGATGCATATTTTCTGCTTGCCTTGTCATTTTGATATGGGATAGCTCCTGTATCATGTGCAAGGGGGTACCCCGTTGGCGGTTCTTTATAGTATGCATGTATTTACTATGACAAGAACATACCGGTAACTAAAGTTGAGTAGCATGAGGAGCGGCCCTCGTACTCAAGGGACATGAGATTTCCAGTTTATGGTCTGTCAAGCATATAACTCATATTGGACCTCACTTTCACCTTAAACATCTAAAGATGCTCATGATAGGGGCAATGAGAGCTCAAAGCTAATGAGTACCATACATTCAGCATTTTGAAGCCTTTCAAACTTTTCAAAACCTTTTCACTTCCTTGTTAAGTCACCACTTATATTATGAGCACCTTCTTGAGAGCATAGTTGTCATTCTTAGTGTAATGTGCTTGTCTCAAAACTTGGTTAATAATGTCATGACTTTGATGCTTGTATCTTTGATATCTTTACTTCTAGTCTTCACTTGAACTTTAGAGGTGCCTTGGCATATGTTTTGCTCCATAATCAAAGGCAAGAGAGATACCACTCTATCATACCATCTTATGAGCATTTCAATGTTGCTTATGTTTATGTTTCATGCTAATTATTATTATTGTGTTGGAATATCTTCATAGCTTGCAATGACTATTGAGTAGACTTAGTTGCATACTCTTTATTATGAATTGTCTAAGTAATGGACATGTGTTGAGAATATATACATCATATGAAGCAAATGTGTTCATGAAAGGTTCTTTTATCGCACTCAGTTTTCAACTGAATTGCTTGAGGACAAGCAATAAGCTAAGCTTGGGGGTAGTTGATACGTCCAAAGCGTATCTACTTTCCCGAACACTTTTGCTATTGTTTCTCCTCTAAACTTGTGTGATTTGGATACAACTAACACGGACTGACGCTGTTTTTAGCAGAATTGCCTTGGTGTCTAGTTTTTGTGCAGAAAATCAACTTTCAGGAAAAATCCCAAAAAATATGCCAAAAATCATATTTTACTAGAAGACTCACGGAGCCAGAAGATGAGGCAGGGGTGGGCCACGAGGGGCCTACACCCCCTGGCCGCGCGGGCTAGGCATGGCCGCGCCTGGAGGGGGTGTGGCCACCTCGGGCACCCCCTCGGCCTCTCTCTTCGCCTATATAAAGCCTTCTGAACTAAAAACTCCGGGGGGTTCGATGTTTTTCCAGAAAGAGTTCCGCTGCGCCGCCACCACCAGAAACTGCAATTCGGAACCAGAAACTCCGTTCTGGCACCCTGCCGGGACGGGGATTTGGAGGAGATCATCGCCATCATCATCACCGACGCCTCTCCATCAACCATTCATGTTTCCCCCATCCATGAGTGAGTAATCCCCGTTGTAGGCTATAGGGATGGTAGGGATTGGATGAGATCTATCATGTAATCGAATAAGATTGTTAGGGCATGGTGCCTAGTATCTTTATTAGTGCTATTTGACTTTGTTGCAACTTGTTGTGCTTAATTCTTGTCACGAGGGCCTGAGTGCCATGATCTCAGATCTAAACTTATTATTGATTCATGATTATAGTATTTTTTGTGATCTTATCTGCAAGTTGTGTACACATATCATTGTCCGGAACCAAAGGCCCCGAAGTGACAGAAATTGGGACAGCCGGAGGGGATGGCTGTGATATGAGGATCACATGTGTTCATGGAGTGTTAATGCTTACTCCGGTGCTCTATTAAAAGGAGTACCTTAATTTCTAGTAGATTCCCTTGAGGCCCCACTGCAACGGGCTGGTACTAAAAAGATGTTGTGCAAGTTCTCATTGCGAGCACGTATGACTATATATGGACCACATTCCTATGATTGTTTAGTACTTGGATGCTTTATCTTATTTATCTGCAATTTTCTTAGATATTGATGTCACATGAATAGTCTCGTCCATGCAACGCCCTTCCATCCATCCCTATGCCTACCGCACTCATATCCTACTGTTTGCTACTATTGTTACTACTGCCTTTGTTTTACTGTTGTTGTTACTTTACTATTTCTACTACAAAACCGTTGTTACTGATAAACTATTGTGAGCAAGACTATTTCCAGTTCCAGCTGAATTGACAACTCAGTTGATAAGGCTTATAAGTATTCTTTGGCTCCCCTTGTGCCGAATCAATAAAATGGGTTATACTACCCTCAAAGACTGTTGCGATCCCCTATACTTGTGGGTCATCAGGAGCCAAATGCGTTCTCTTGCCGCCGCTAGTTCTTCTCAGGCTGCAGCTCAGGAACGCATGGGGATACAATTTAAGAATGAGTCCCACCATGATCGTTTCTAAAGGATAAAAAACCGAGAAGTGAAGGCAACCAAGTGGACTTGCCCCATTATATTGAACCAACTCGGTATTTCTGATGACTTTAATTTACTATGCAATAGAGTTGACCTGCAAAACTTTGTATTTCATGATGCACCTACGTATCGTCGGTTAACCAATTTTTAAGTTCTTTGAAAAGCACCATTAAAGAATGGCATGTAAAGTATAGGATTTCTTTCTGACTTATAAACAACAATTATTCATTATCACTTGATGAATGGTGCAATTCTTTTGGTTTACCCAATAATGATCCTAATGCTCTGCGCATCTTTCACTGACATAGAACCTTCCCCTGGACTCTGCTATAATAGAATGAGCTTCACTTCTATAGTTAGAAAGGGGAAGAATGTGGCGCCCCGCAAAACCACTACTAGAAAATCGCGTTGTTTCTGTGCATTGCATCATCATGACCGCATGCTCATGTCATCATGCCACATTGCATTTGAGCATCGTCATCATCATGCATTTGTTTGTCTGAAACTATTTTCGAAAAAAAAACATATTTTTGTTTTCTAAATACCCCGCCTTTATTTCAAAATCCAAAAAACCCGGGACTCCGGATTATTTTGTTTCGTCTGCCAATGGATTTCAAAAGCCCTGTTTTAAATAATAAAATATTTAGTTTATTTTTAGGGGGCAGCCGTACCGGGCCGATCCGACCCAGTCGGCCACCCCAGTACAAAAACCAGAGCTACCCCAAACCTTTTCCCACCTAATCCTAATCTACCCATCCCCAGCCACCTCACCCCAGCCTATCATCGGTCGCCACCTCACCCTGGTCGTATCCTCCCTCCAACCCTTGTGCGCCACATCAGCCACGGGACAGACGCGCCACCACTCCTCCTGCGGTCCGCCGCCAGCCTGGCCCCCCCCACCGTCCTTTTTCCCGCTCGCGCGCGCGCCCCCACGCACCTGCACGCACACCCACCCCCACCTGGTCCCGTTTTTCCCGCCCACTCCCCTGGCCAAACCGCCTGGCCCAACCCCAACCGCCACCTGCCCTGTTCCCAGGCGACCGACCCCTGGACCCACCACCCCGCCGCCCCCGCACGCGGGATTCCCCCGCGCCCGCCCGGCGTCACGTCGCCGCTGCCTTCGCCCTCTCCCCTGCGTCTTCCTCCCCGCCGCCAGATCCCGCCGTCGCGCGGCCTTCCCTTCGCCGGCCGTCAGCGACCAAGCCGGCCCCGCGTCTTCCCCGCCTTCCTCGCCGTGCCCAAGCCGCCGCCGACCCTCGCAGTCGTCGCTGCGGCCCCGCCGCTCGCCGGCCTCCCGCGCATCCTCGGGCCACGACCCCGCCGCGGCCTCGCAAGTCCCGCCTCGCCGAGCCGCGTCCGCCACCGAGCTCGCCGCCTCTTCCTCTCGCTCGCCGCCCCGCCGGTGCACGCGTCGACCCCCGCCTCCTCTGTTTCCCTCCTCCCGCCGCTCGAGCCCGCCTCCACCAACCACCGCCGCCGGCTCGCCTCGACCGCCTCCGGTCTGCCTCTCCGTTGGCCTCCGGCGCCGCCGGCTGTCGCCTTCCTTGGCGAGCCCGCTGCCGCCAGCACGTCGTCGCCTACCCTCTCCTGGGGCTCCCCGTCTCCCCTGCGTCCCCTTGACCTCGTCGCCTTGGCCACATCTCGCCGCCCCGCACGAGACATCCGGCGCCCCTCCCTCTGCTCCAACCGATGCATCGCCGCCCTTGCGCCTCTGCAGCGCCACGACGCATCTCGCTGTGTGGCTACCCGTGTATCACAGTGATCCTTGTTGTTCTGTGTTTGGCCTATGCGTTTTGACCGAGGCCACCACCGTGTGAAGATGTACCCAGGGATTTTCGAGAAAACCGCCAAGGACTCCAAATACCTTTCGGAGGCGACAAGATCCCCCTCGGAACACCAAGTTCTCCTTCCCGGAGTCGGACCCGAAGACGCCGTGACCCGGACGCCAAGATCTCCGCGTGAGACGACACGACCGACGACATGGCCCGACCACCGCGGATGCGACAAGATCGTCTCTCGGACGCCAAGTTCTTCGACCCCGGTACCCGATCCACTCAAGTTCGCCATCGACGAAAAGATCGACACCGACCAGGGCGAATCTGATGCGCCCCTGACGCCGAACCAAGTCCTTCTTCCGGGATGCGACAAGATCTACTTCCGTTGTCCGAGACCGATCTCGTCGAGCCATTCTCCCGTCGAACCCTGAGACCCGACCCTGAACCCCCGGAACCAAGATCTGCCGTACCCAGATGTATGACCCATTTATCCGAGACCCCTATTTTTTATAAATGACATTATCAATTGATGCATATTAAATTGATCATGCATGCATACTTGTCTGTGGTTTGGGGGCATTATGCCAATTCATCTCATAATTGAATATGGAGTCCATATGCGGGATATCTTTGTCTTATTCTGGACTTCATTTAAATTGGCATAGCGAACCGAAGCCATGTTTGGTCTTGCTAATCCAACATTTAATTTGCGGGGTAGATAAATAACTTGAACCGTTTAATTAAATGTCGGGACCCCGGTTCCGCTTAATATGATCTAATTGCATTGCACCTTTGCCATGTCATACATCATACAGGCATCATGCCGATCTTCTGCTGTAGTATTAAATAATGCATCCGGTGTTTCTTCTAGTGCTTTGCTTCTTCACGGATTAGGCCGGTGAGTTGATGCGAGTGTCGACCCGATCTTCGGATGAACCTTCGGCAATGTTTTCCAGGCGAGCACCTCCCCCTTTCTACCTATCTTACTTTTATAGTCTTTATTTCCTCCTGTTGATCCATTGCTATCCGTGTTGCGATGCTCTAGTTTTCGTACCCGTGATATCCCTTGCAGCCTCATATTGCCTTGGACACATCCTATTACCTTTTGTTTGGTAGATAGTGGGACCTGCGTGTCGTAGTTGCTTACTCAAGTGCTGTGGCGTGTCGTCAAGTACCACAGTTGTTGGAGTATTGCCGCATGTTTAATGTTGGAGATGATCATGGCTTTAATTACTGTTTAATAACTAAAATTGAAAGTAGGTAAATGCAGAGGCATAGGTGGGCAATAGATGTTATTTGGTTGTTAACCGTCCACTTGTGTCCCGTAGGACCCCGAGTTCTTGACACCTGTTCCGAGATCGAGCGCGCTAACCACAGGTGGGGTGTATGGGCACCCCCATCGGTTAGTACCTGATTTCAAAGTATTTTACCGGGGGCCACAATTAGTTTGGGGCTTTATTACTATCCTGTACTTATGCCATGCTTTACTGCTTAATTTAAATTGTGCGAAGTACTGCACCTGTACTGTTTAGGTAAGCGGAGTGTTTTCGCGGTATCGACAAGCCCAGTCTCATTTTCGGGTTGCCAGTCGTTTACAGCCATTGACGCAAACCCTGAGTCCGTCTCGGAGACCGGCCGACTTCGTTGCGGGTAGCTTAGTGGGGTGGCCCCCATGTACTTGCTTTGGGTCTGGGAAACGTCATGACTTAGGCCCCGCCGACATACCGATGGGTGTATGTTAACTGATCTGGCAAAAAGGGTCGAAGTGCGTGTGGATACTTTGGTGCACCCCTGCAGGGTTAAAATCTTTTCGTGAAGCTGTGTCCGCGGTTATGGACGACTTGGAGCACAGTTCTCGATCATAGACAACTATAACTAAAGTTTACTGTTATAATTTGACTTGTATCCGATATGACTAGTAATCAGCTCCACTACAACGGAATGGCTAAATAAAAGTACCAACAACTGCTGGGTTTGGGATGTCTCATGCTAATCGTATCTGACTAGTAAGTGTTGCAACTACAACGGAATGGTTAACTAAAACTGCCCACTGCTTAATATATCAGGACGACTCATGCTATCTATACCTGACTAGTAATTGCTGCAACGATAACTGAATAAATAAAACTGCCAACTGTGTGAGTTTCTCGGTTGACTTCCTCGTTCGGTCTCGAGGGGGAAATACCAGGAGGGGTATGTTTGGTGGTAGAATCAGGTTGGTTTCGAATAGGTCTTTCTTATCCCCCTCTGATAGCCGACAGTTATATCGAGTCTCTATAGGTTGTTTAGTGCATGCTGCGCTGCCGCTCAGTCCACCATACCTATGTAGGCGAGGACCGCCGAATTCTAGCCTCGTCGTGTACTGGCCTCAGTACTGACCGCTCTCTCTTTTTCCTTTGCCCTTCGTCGGCACCCCTTTTGTTTAAGCAGGTTTTGAGATCGACGTCGTTAGCAGGGTTACCTTCCGGCTTGGCCTGGGCAGGGTTATGGACGCCATTGGTTATTCTTTAGGGCTCTTAGCTCAATTTGCATCTTGTTCGTACTCGGACGCTATATCGTTTTAAAGGTGATTTGGATCTTTGTATTGTATATCTGTATTCTTGACTCATTGAGTCGTTGTTGTATATATCTGTTCTGTGGGTTCCATCATGGACTATTGTGTAATGATATTACTTCGTTTTCCACCCGCATGAAAGTGCCTGGTGGGCACCTTTGAATCGTTTCTATGCGGGTTTGGCGGGAATCGCTGAAACTTGCATAGGGCCGATTCTGAGGGTGTTACAAAGAATATTCAACATCCTGCTATTCGCTATTTGTTCTATGTTATTGCTAACACCTTGCAGGCGCGTAATGTGTTTACAATACTCAACGAGGAGGACATCTTGGTCCTTGCAAAAGATGCTTTTAACTACAACAACTTATCACTTCACTTGGGCGCAATTCTTGTGTGCTACTTGGAGTACCAATCCTCCCAAAGCCAATGACCAATCACATGTGGAGACGTCATCACCGTGTTTGACAATGCCTTGGGAATCGACCTAGGTGAGTTGCAGCCAGTGCTAGGTGAGCGACATGTTGGTTTCTCTACCTTAAAGGCTTGGGAATGCTCACTAGGAGAGGTGGTGTTTATTATCTGCATATTGCTGCAGCTGGGTGTCTCTACCCTGCTCCTCTTCCTAATGGTCTTTTCTCTATCGAGGAAGGACGCGTGCTTTATGACTTGCAGGTTGAGCAACACCAACCCGAGGAGGAGATTCTGGAGGAGGATGAAGACCAAGAGGAGGAGCAAGAAGTTCCTTATCAAGAGGAGCAGCCACCGAACCGGTTTGCTACATATCAAGACTTCCAAGAACTTGGAGGGACTGTAGAGGGGATGCATAATCTTGCCCTGAATCTCCAGGAAACAACAAGTAACTTATCAACTCAATTTGTGGACGGGAGTTACAACTTTTTCCCGCACCCTCAATGATTTGAAGGGCTTGCAAAAGCCTAAGCTTGGGGAGGTTTTCTATCTATTTTTATTTGGCGTTCATTTTCTTTATTTTATTTTCGAGGTTATGCTTTTATTTGAGTTTATAAGCACTCATGTTGGTTTCCCCAACACTTTATCTTTAGTTATTTTATTTTGTTTTTAAGATTTTCAAGCCAAGCTATTCTTTAATTCCCCTTCTCAAAAACCACAAAAATATTTCTACATTTATCTTTATTTTCCCTCTTTCTCTTCTTTTCGCCTCGAGGTTCTCATGTATTTGTAGGAGAGTGATCGACTTCGAGTTTCCAAGAAACAAATCAAAAGGGAAGAGAGAAGTGGAAACAAACATGAGAGGTATGCCTTATGACTCCCCACTTTTGAAGTTTGAGATACCCATGCTAGTTAGTAGTAAATGTTAAGATGTTATATTGGTGGACTGAGTCTCTATATTGTATTAAAAGTTTGTTTGCATGGGTATTTAGTTGAGTACGTTTTGTTCCAGCCTCTTGTAGTTAACCAAGTCTTGCCTAAAAATTTGCTAAACAATTGAAATAAGAAAAAATCTCACAATTGAAGGCTTGGGTGTTGTAGTGTTTAGTCTTAAAAGCTTATTCCAAGAGACACTCAACACCACAAAAAATAATGATTGACTTGGTAGCTCTCTTTGAAAGTATTTGTTCAATTGAATTAATGTTTAGCGGTTTTTATGAGCATGTCAAAGTTTGACTTGTGAATCATAAGAATGATATAGCTTTATGCGTGTCAAACTTGAAGGCATGCCAACAACTCCACTAGCCTATGAACTATCTTCATGGAGGAAACTCCTAGATTGCGGCTATGAGTTGATTAAATATTTGTAGCAGCAATACTATAATGGGTAAGATTATTGGAACTCTCAGGTAGCTGTAAACATGATAGAATAACTCCTCTGGCTGATATGAGTAATCATTATGCAAAATGAATAAAAATCTTAGTGATGCCACGAGTGTCCATCATAGCCCGATAAACTAATGGTTTTTTGGCATGCTCTCAATTACATAAGAACTGAAATTCTTAAAAGACAATAAATAGAAAAGTAGTGCTTGAAAAGTCTTGATTTATTTATGTGGGAGAATTGAGATACTTTAGTGTATATGCTTTTCATGACAAGATCTCACACTCTCAATTTTACATAATTATAATTTATTGTTCAAAGGCAAGCTTTTGAGTTGATTGCATGACATGGAATAAAGTTTACTCATTTGAATCATACATGCTTACAATAATTTTGTTGTGCTATAAGGATTCATGAAACCCATATGATATGCTTGCCATTACTCTATCTATGCTAAAGTTTTTCAGATTAATAAAGTGAAGGAAACATAAGACTACTAATCATGAGTAAGATCATCATCTTGTTATTTCAGTTTAAATGTTGAGTTCCTTTTTGATTTTGGTTTTCTTGCTCGAGGACGATCAAGTTTAAGCTTGGGGAGGTTAATGGCTATTAAATATAGCCATCCACACTCACATTTAAACTAGATATTATTTGATAAAATATCTCTCTAAATCCTGCCACTAATGCCTAATGATCAAAGGGGTATGCAATCCTTTCTTGCTATTTTTCCCTGCGCAGATAATGACATATGATGATGGGAATCACAACATAAAAGTCAAAGATACGAGATTTCCAACACGTCAAAGAAACCAGGAGCCGTGAAGCGGTTTCAGAAGGCTTAACGACCAACTATACAGCGAGAATAAAATTTTGGCCGTATAGTTCCGGCCATATAGTTGCCATCGACTCCGTTAGGTCAAACAGAACAACTTTCATGAAGGGACCCTATATAAAGAGACCTCGGGCGACGAGAAAATCCTCGCCCTCGTTCTGCCATTCACCCCTGACTCCATCTGCTTCGCCGTTGATGACACCCTTCCATTAGATCTAATCTCCAAACCCTTCTCTACCACCATAGCCATATTCCACCACTTGTAATAGTAGATCTCTTCTCCAATTTGCGACATTGTAAGACTATTTTCTATCAATCTTATGATCTCTATTACAATGTTCATGATTGTTGATTTCATCTCTATGTGTGAGTAATTTTTCTTGGGCTAAGGGATTCGGCCTAGACATGTAGCATGTGCATGTTACTTATCATAGATGGGATCATGTATTAGTTTGTATGACATGATGATTATTGTATCCTCTCTTGTCTCAATCTAAGGACTTGCCAGGTACCCAAGACCCCGAGGATTGATCTAGGTATAGGAAGTGTGAGTAATGAATAATCTGTAGGTTGGGAACCCCAGTGATAGAAGGGGTAGTACGGCTGTATGTGAGGGATTTACTTGGGATTAACGGTGACATCATTATGTATATCATTAGTTCTCTTTCTTATATGGATGAGACTAGTAGGTTATTGCTGAAAGCGAAGGCAATAGCAATTATAGATGTACTGCCCCATAAATAATTATCTTTTTTTAACAATTACATGCATACTTTATTATTATCTTTTATTTCCATCAGATGTTTTGCACAGCTACTGGTAAAACCGAAATCCCCAGGCCCTCTCTCTCTCCCCATCGACAATAACAAACAAAAAGATCGCAAACTCTTGGTCCGGTGAAAACACAAAAAGAATTCCAAAACTCTCAAAGGTCCGTTAAAGTAACTTCACTTTGCTTTCTGCTTCCCGAGGATTCGATAAACCTAGGTCTACCAGGGAAAAAGAAGCTATACTACATCTGTAATCTGGATTGAAGGTATCAGATGGCAGTGGCCGAAAACCCTAGAAGGGGTGCTCGGGGGAAGATAAGAAGAAAAGTAGAGAGGAGAAAAGAAAAGGGACGGCCTTGCGGGCTGGGTTTGCGGGTGCGACCGTGCAAAGAGGTGCGAGTGCTACCCCTGGCCCGTAGTTAGGGGAAAGCTACAGCTCAACGCGTGTGGCAGAGGGACTGAGAGCGCTCGGTTTTGCTCACGCTTAAGCTATAGAGGAATTACCAAAACCACAAACAGGGCACGTGCCCTTTCAGTAGGGTTTCAGAGCTGATGCAGGCAAGTGATATAGAGTGAGAGAGAGGGGGAAAGGGGATGGGGAGATAGAGTAGGATGAGGCCATTATTATTCTTGCGTCCAGCAACGGCGGCGGGCATCGTAGCATGACAACGATTAGCGGTGGGTGCACGAACATGGATCAACTTCTCCTTATATGCAAGGAAGAAGAAAAGAGAAGGACGAAGCAATATGAGGCTGACTTGGGTTGGGATGGGCTGCGGGAAAGGAAGAATAAACGGAGAGAAAGGTTGGTTTGCGGTCAACTTACCTCTTCAGCTCTATTTCTTCTAGCGGAAGATTTTTCTATTTATTTTATCCTTTTCTAATATATATTTCAGATTCAAATTTGTTTTGAATGTTTCAAACACTAAACCAAAGTTTTGCGGGCATGCACCTGATCAACGTGACGACATGCTCCTTCATATATAAACATTACGTGCCAATCAACGATCTTGCTTCTGCATGCACTGTTTGAACATTTTGTTCGTGTCCTTATTCGTTTTCCTCTACCTCCACTTTCGTTATGTCGTCCAATGATTTGCTTAGCCCCTATCATGAACGTTATGCATGATGGTCGCACCCCAAAGGCACGATGAATGATCCGATAGAGATAATTATATACAACTTAAATGAGAATAGGTAAAATACTAGATAAGCCTCCCCAATCTAGGGACAGACTTGGTATGTGCCAAAGAACATTAAGCATCCTTCTTTCAAGGACTCTGAGCTCGACATGGTTGAATCTAAATGGAAATCTGAAAGACATAAGATTGAATAAAATATCCACCTTGAGAAGACATAGTGTGAGATTAAATTGACATAGAGAAATATATATTAGGAATATTTAGTTCAAGATGAATCCACAAAGTTGAGAAGGATTCCCATGGGGAGATTCCCTCCATGGCGCCACTGGTGGGGCCACGTGCACGCTGGAGGTCATCTCCTCCCTCATGGTTCCGCCTCCTTTCATCTTTTCGATGCCATGTCCGTGATGTACAAATATTGCTTCCTCCGTGTTTACAAGACCACTGTCTCCACATTACCAATGAATTTATTGATATAAAACATAGTGTTTGGGAGTTGGCTATTAACCACACGAGTCTTATCTTCAATATCTATTTTTAAGTCCGATTACTTGAAAGCAGTAAACTTCCCGTATCACTAATGACTCCTGCCATTTTAAAACTAGTTTTACTATAGAGATCTTGAAATAAGAATTAAATCGTAACACTTATCTCCTACTGTTTAACTAGCAATGTAGTTAAGATCGTTGGCCTCTTTCAACGTATTCTGAAACTATATATAATATGTACACATTGAGTTGCCGTATAATACTCTCTTCTACAAAAGGAAAAGGTGTTATTTCAAAACAATAGTGAACAGGCTCCTGCAGCGATCGTGGCAACTCCCTAAAAACCAATCTAGGGTTCCTGTTCCTGTCACAGGTGACGCCGTTGGTCCACAGATGTGGCGGATCGCGGCCTCTCATCGATGGAAGGGTTTTCTATTTTTTTAGACTACTTTTGTATTTTTTTCGGGATGTTGAGACGACGGCTACATCTTGAAGTCAGAATAAAGTCTTCTCTTTCATATTCTGGCTCCGTCGGTGCGTCTAGTGCTGACGGAGGGTGCGTGGAGTCGTTTGTCTGGCGGATCTCCAAGGATCTGGTTGGTTTTCGTATTCATTGGTGTGGTTTCAGGTCAGTCTTTTCCGATTTACGAGTGTCATCAGTGGCGATGGTTACTGCTCTGATGCGTTGGTCCTTTGGAGGCTTAGCACGACGAATTTCCTTTTGTCTACTATAACAAGCTCTACTACAACAAGCTTTGCCCGCTCCGATGATAGAAAGGCAGAGACGGTGGCGCGCCTTCGGCTCGTGTTAGTATCTTTAGTCGTGTAGGTGGTCCATAGACCTATTTGTAGTTTTTATTACTTTTAGGCCACTTTATACTGATGTTGGTGATTATTAATAGATTGATGGAATTTTAAAAAAACAATGGTGAAATGTACATATCGTTAGATAATACCTGAGCAAATCACTGACACAGAGCACATACTTTGAGTAGAAACCATTAAAAGAGTTAAATCCATCGTTAGTCATTGAACTTGTCTAACAAAATCAATACAATCATTGTACAACAAGAATACAAACTTATGATCATTGAAGGCGCGTCGAAGTATCACTCGCGGTCACCGCTCGGCATCATAGAGATGTATTCGATGATGTGGTGAGCTACGGACCCACTGTAAGCCTCTAATTATGTTTCATTTCACAAAAAGAACCTTAGATCTTATCTTCTTAACAAGGCAATATGAGAGACCCACTGTCAGTTCCACCGCCAACTCTGCTCCACTCATCCACGATTCCCCACCCCACCCGCCAGCTCTCCTTCCCATGGCTAGCCACCCCTGCTCCACGTCGCTCTAATCCCCGCATGCGGCTGCCCTAGTTCTCCTTGCGCGCTGCACTCCTCCCTACGGCCTATTGACGAAGAACGGTATGCCGGGCGCGGCGGACATGCTCGCCCTATTGTCGAGGTGCAGCTCACAGGCCCGGCAATGCCTCCCGCAAGCATAGCGATCCCGACCTCCATAGGTCCACCATGGTGACGCCCATCTACACGTCGTCGAATGCGGTAGAGACGAGCCTAGCCCTTCTCGACACGGACGCGAACGCAGCGCGGGTGTCTCAACGGCAGCTCGTGCATCAAGGGCGGCTCTAGAGCTTGCACCTCCAGGAGTAACCCGAGCGTGATGGCGGTGTTCCTCCCATTCGCTTCCATGCGCACGTCCTGGGCAGCGCTGAAGCTGCTAAGATCGGTGTGGCGGCGGGCAAAGTAGCCGTGGAAGATGGCAGGTCAATAGGGAAAGGTGACGCTGCTTTCGGGAGCGTGCAGGTGTGCCGCGGCGGCCATATGCTTACCGGAGAAGTAGGTAGTCGTGGCAGTTGTGGACTGCTGGCTGGAGGAAGACGACGATGATAGTATAACTTCTCTGGCATTTCACGCCAATTCCTTCGATGGGCATGACCAAGAGAGCGACTGTCGTGGTATTGTCGATGAGTACACAATGGAAGGGTCCTTACAGTGCGTGTTTAGAGACGTGGGGGAAGGCGGAAGGTTAACGGGTACGAGGTAACACAGCTTACCCAGGTTCAAATCCCATGACGGTGTCGGAATTCTACTCCTGCTATAAATCTCTACTACTTATATCTCTACTACTTATAAAGGAGCAAGCATTTTCTTTTCTAAGGGCACCCCACAAAACCTACACAAGGAGATTAACATCACCAGATTAGTCCCACCTGATTAAATCCAACCGCTAAGATCATCCCAACCCTTATAATGTGTACGCGTAGCAATTTACAATGACGGACTACCGAAGAAAAACTCCACGTCCACAACATAAAAACTCTTGCTCCGTTCATCAAAAAAGAAAAGAGAAGGTAAAACAGATCTCACGCCCGCACCGCCGGCGTTGTTTGCCTGTCCTCCCAGCCTGCGCGGTCGTCGTGGCCGCGAGTCCCTGCCCGCACCCCTTACACCGCCATCATGTACACAACCCCTGGCCCGTGCCGCTGTTCTGGCTATGATGCCTGCCTGTACTGGCGCCTCCCCCTTCCACACGATCGCCTACGGCATTGCGGGCACCAACGTCTTCTCGCCAGCTTCGTCCACCACCTCTCCCTCGCCGCAGACAAGGTCGGCAAGCTCCACACCGAGGACATCAACTACGCCCAGATCCCCGTCACCAATAGGATAATCAATCCGTAAGTGTTTGATTACCCTATGTGTTCGACCAATTGCCTATAAGACAGTGGCATGATTTTTCGTTGCATGGATGATATGGAGAGAGATGGAGAAGGAGAGGCATTTTCCGCGGGAGGAGCAGGAAACCCTGCATTGGGCTTCACGGTCCAACGCTGGTTTGTGTTTAACATTTTGTTTTCATTTTGTACGCCACCTTGTAGCTTGGATGCCAGATTGGATGGCCTGGACACCACGGACGGGACAACCTGGACCTGGTTGCCGCTGCCACTGTCTGAATCCTCACGAACACCACGAGGACGTCATCATAAGGCCAACGCATCCTGGCAGCAGGTTGGCACCCCATCTTTTGGTTCATTAGTGACAATGGAGTAATAAACATATTCTTTTACGCGTGATCTATTTTTTCGGGAAAACGCAATGATATTGCGTTTCTTTTCATTTCAAAGAAGGGTTCGACGGTTACAATGGCACCTAAAGGTGCAGATTACAGGGTACAATTTAAACTAATCAGTGGACATCCCAATCTGTAGGGATGATGGCGCGCAGGCCGGCTGCACCAGCTCTAGCCCACAGCGCGGCTTCATCTCGGATCTTCCTGTTCAGTTGGGGAACTGAAGGTCTCTCACCATTGAACACGCAGGCGTTGCGTTGCTTCCAGAGCATCCAGCCGATCAGGAGTGCCGCAGAGGCCAAGCCTTTTCGCATATGTTTGGGTGTTACTTGGGCAGCAGCAGTCCACCAATCACATATAGATGGCTCGAGCTCTGGTGGGCTACATGGGATGCGCAGCCAGGCCAAAATGTCATGCCAGACCTGCCGCGAGAAGGGGCAGGCCAGGAGCAGGTGATGCATAGATTCCGGCTCTTGGTCGCAGAACAAGCAACGTGGGTGATGATGATCTAGGCTGTGTCGCTGTAGTCTCTCGGCAGTCCATCACCTGTCTTTGTTGGCGAGCCAATGAAAAACTTGACACGTGGGGGTGCCCAAGTTTTCCAAATAAGCTTCCAGGCATGGCAGCTTATAGATCCCTGTAACGAGGCAAGGTAGCAGGATTTTGCTGAGTAGATGCCGCTCGAGTTCCATCTCCACACGAGTTGGTCGGGCAGATTGTTGAGGGTGATGTTCTGGATTTGTCTCCATAGCATCAGGTATGGCCAATTTCCTCAATGCCCATCACTCCCTGAATGTCACGTGCCCAGTTGTTGGCCTGAAGCCTGTCAGCTATGGTCCTGATCTTGCGGCAGCGCTTGGGGATGCAAGCATAGAGCTGTAGCACAGTCTCGCGGATGGACTGACCATTCAACCATCTGTCCTCCCAAAATCTTCCGGTGTGGCCATTGACGACCGTCATGGTAGTGGAGGCATAGAACATACTCTGTTCGCGAGGCGTGAACTGTAGGTCGAGTCCGCTCCATGCCCATTCTCCATCTGTCCGGCTGTACCACATCCAGCGAAGGAGCAAGGAAATGTCGGTATGCTCGATGTCATGTATGCCAAGGCCTCCCATCGAAAGGGGGCGGCTCACGGCATGCCAGTTGACATGGAAGCTGCCGCCCTTGGCATCCTTGCGTCCTTCCCAAAGGAAGCCGCACTCAATATTCTCATAAGCTTTGATAGTTTTCTTGGGCGGGTCCAACACCATAAGCTGGTGAGTTGGGATTGCAGCCAGCACGGATTTCACAAGGGCAAGCCTCCCAGATTTGTTCATCAATCTTGACTTCCAAGTTGGTAGTTTGGCTGCGACCTTGTTGACAAGGGGTTGCAGCTGGCCGTTTGTTGGTCTTCTTAGCATTAGTGGGATGCCAAGATAAGTCAGCGGTAGGTCCGAAATTTGACAACCCAGGGTCTCTGTGATTGCCGCAGCCTCGTCGTTTTGGCAATTCAAGAGTGTGGCCGAGCTCTTGGCATAGTTTACTTGCAGCCCAGATGCACTGCCAAAAAGCTGCAAGATGGACCTGGTGGCGGCGATGTCGGGGGCGGCGGGGTGGCAAAACATGACCACGTCGAAGTGATATCAAGGAGCTGGTCGTCAAATGTTACCTCCCCTCGTCAGAGGGATTAGTCTGGCGGGCGGCGCCGCCCGGCGAGGTCACCCCTTCTCCCCTAGCCGGAGAGAAGGTGTACCTCAAAGCACAACTGGTATGCGTTGTTTCCCTACCCATCTCCAATTTCTTCCTAGTTTTCCTCAACCACTACCGAGTTCAACCTCAAAACCTCTCCCCCAATAGCATCCTTGCGCTTAGCAACTACGCGGCGCTTTGTGAAGATTACTTAGGGATTAGGCCTAGGCTAGAACTCTTTATTTATTTCTTCACCGTTAAGAGGGAAGCCGGAGCCAGCAAGGACAAGCTCAGGAACTGTGGCACTATTATTTTTAAGATCCGGCCTGGCCGGTGGTTCCCCGACATCGTCGGCCATGAGTCATGTAAAAACTAGCAACATACGTACTTCTATGGCCCAGATATCCCTTTGGCTGGCCGAGAAGCAATGTATCCGGACTTCGTCGATGGATCCACCGCTGAAGCCTCAACATGGAGATCCCAAGCCTCCCTCCCCTCCGACATCGATGCTTCCCGCGCTATAAGGCGGATAGAGTGGTTCGTAGAGACGGGTCTGACCGGATTGGACCTGGCCATGTGCTGTTTCGTCAGGCGGATCCAGCCTCTGCAGCACCGCTCGAAGTTGATGCATGAATATACCAAGGAGAGGAACGATTGCCTCCGCATCTCCGAAGACAACTTCTCCAGCGTCTCTGTCAAGATCCGCCTCAAGGACATCGTCAAGGTGAAGGATAGGAAGCGTGGCTTCACCATCACCTACGACATGTTCGAGGAGGGTAAGTGCCCAGAGGTACCTGTTTATTTTTCGTGTATGACATTTGCTCCAGTTATTCCGTCTTGCCGTTGTCACCTCACACCTTATGATTTCACTTAATAGCTTAAGAGTCTAAAGGAGGACGACATGGTTTTACAAATTTATGACCCAAAGATGAAGGAAGTCACTGTCATTTCTGATGATGATGTCCCGTTGGCGCGAAAGCGAAAGAGCTCCACCTCTCACGCTGTCAATGGAAGCAAGAAGAAGAAGACAGAGGGTGGAGCCTCCAAGAAGTCCACTGCCGCCCTGGAGGCAGAGAAAAGAAAGATTACTGGGATCCCTTTTACCAAAGCACCCATGATTGTGTAAGCTTATTTTCCTCTGACATTGTCCCTTGTTTGTCCTTTTCCTGTACTTATACTTTTGCACGTTTCAGGAAGAAAGATGGCTTGAGTTTGAAGAAGACCTCCAAAACATCGGGGGCTTCTATAAACATCAAAGATATGTTGCAGCATGATGTACCGCACCAAGCATCTCCCGCCATCGCCCCTGTCACTCCCATCGTCCAGCCTACACCTGCTCCGACAAGCTCTCCAGCCAAGGATGCATCTGGCCTTTCCGCCATGGAAGTGGACTCAGTTGCCTCCACGGATCTCGTCGTAGCCGGCGAGCAGGCGACGCAAGAAAGCACCACAACCAGAATGCTTGAAGCTCCGGCTAAGGATGCCATCGATAGCGGCAAGGCGGGGGTGGTGGGTGGAACATCCATCGAAGGCGGCGCCTCTGCACCTAGGATAACCACGGAGCTCCTGAAGATAGTCTACCTGGCGCTTACGCAGAGTAGCTCCACTCTGGTTCCTGGTGCATTGCCGACATCTCCAACATGGTCTTGAGGAGCTTCTTCGACAAGCAGATATCTTGCAAGGAAACAGTCTTTCCTTTAGAAAGTTGTTTGCCGAGAGCGCTACGAACCTCAAGATCATCGCACTTGTAAGTTTTATTTGCCTTTTGCATTTCATATGAGTATCCCACTGTAGCCCCCGAGGATTTAGACGGAAAACCTTAGGTCTTTGCATCTGAATGCTCTAAGAGTGACTAAGCTAGAAAACTTCTCACTGTAGCCCCCAAGTATTTAGTTTGAATGAATTATTCCGACTAGATACTTTGAGAGTAGCATACGTAGTGTTTGTACAGTTCAACACTGTAGCCCCCAAGCCTCTAGTTGTAACTGAATTAGTTCTGACTAGATGCTTAAAGAAAGACTAAGCATATGATTGAGTAAAAAACTTTATACTGTAGCCCCCAAACTTCTAGTTGAAAACTGAATGAGTTTCGACTAGATGCTTAAAGAAAGACTAAAGCATACTGCCAAGTTTTAAAACTCTCTCTGTAGCCCCCAAGCCTCTAGGTGTATAGTTATCCGTCTAGATGCTCCAAGTAGACTAAACAGCTTCAATTCTTCTTTCCACAGAATGAGAATGCTCGGAGAGGTGTCGCCAATGAGAAGTTTCACAAGATGAGTGCGGAGTTGGAAGCTGAAAAGGGTAAAACTGCCTTCTTGAAGGAACAAATCACCAAGAACAAGAGTCTGTTTTTCCTTTCATTTTCGTACTCCAACTTGGTCTTGTGCCAGCACTCTCCGAATACTCATTGTGTATTGTCATTTCTCCAACTTGCAGAAACCATTGCCAAGGCCAAGGATATTGTGGAGCTATCCAACCATATTGAGTTGCTGGATAGCGAAAACAAGATCCTTAAGCAGGAGAGAAAAGATATCCTGAAGATGCACGAGGATTCCATGAAGGTCCTGCAGGAGTCCGCCAACACGGAGATGAACCGCTTGAAGGAGGAGATTGCGATGCTGAAAGAGCAGAAGAAGGCTGCCGATGAGCAAAATCAGCGCAATCTTGAAGCATACAAGATCCTCCGACAAGAACGGGACTCCATGGTGGAGACTCTCCAGCAAGCTGAGGCGAGCATCTTTGGTAAGTAATTCTCTATCTTGTGCTTCTGTAGGTCAGGTACTTTGAATTTCTGTGTTATTGAACTCATGCGCTCCCTTGTCGGAATTGCAGCTCCTATTGGATTAACCCAATCGCCGCCTCCGCCTAAGTAATGCATGGTCCTTGCTAGCAACTTTATCAACACTGCCATCAGGCAAGCCAAGGAGATATCCAAGCCCCTCCAGATAAACATCAAAGTGGTGGATTCCGTGATGAAGTTCTCAGAGATCCTGCGCCAAGCGTATTTTAAGCTGGAAAGCTTCATGTACATGGACTGGTGCAAGGATGGCACTGTCAATGGTCAAGGCGCACTATGAAGATGCCGACATCAACATGGTAATCTCCGGTCTTCTCGACGTAGACGATGAAGACCAGAAGATTGACCATAAGGCCATCTGGACATCGCTCGTGGGGCTTGACAGTAGAGTTGCCGAGTTGGTTGATCCCAACATCTTCGTGCCTTTAGAGACCATTGACAGCGACCAGCAAAGCTCCTCTGAGTCCCTTCAAAACCACTGACTTCGAGGAAGATGGCTCTCCTGCTGCTGATGATGTTGCTTCCAAGTCTCTTGCGCCATAGGAATGAAAAACAATATGTAATATTTTTTTCCTCTGGAATTTGTATGCGGAAAAAACTACGTGTTAACTTAAGGCGGAAAAACAATAGTTGTATTTTCCTACTACTCAAGAACTGGTTCCAGCATGTACATATTTTTTAAGCAAGTGCTTGCTTATCTATTATTCTGGTTTTTATGCTTGACCTTTCGTGAGTCGGAAGACTCATAGTCGGAACCATGCGCCTAGGTGATGATGCGCAATGGCACCATCAAAAACCTAAGCACAAAATCACCGACAATAAGTGCTGAAAGTCACTACTCCAGAATCCACATAAAAACAACAAAGAACATGTAGACCAGAAAACTTAAGCTAACGCCCGTAGGGGGAATTTTCACAAGTGCAAATGCAAACTTGCGCATAAAGGTTTTATACGATCCAAAACTGAACACTAAAGGAGGTAAAAGACTCAGAAATATGAGTGAACCAGAGAGCTTTATTTCATTGATCATATAAGAGGTACACACTAGATAAAAAATATGCTAAGTGTAAAAAGGATGTATCTGTGCTATGTTCCATGGACGATCAAGCTCCGGGTAGTCATCATCTGGGTCACGTCGCTTACTCTTATGATCTTTGCTAGGTCTATCCTTAGGTTCACGATTGTCAACAAGGTAATAAGGCCCATTGAGCAGCGCCTTGCTTATGATGAACGGTCCTTCCCATGGCGGGGATAATTTGTGTGACTTCTTCTTCTTAAGTCGGAGCACCAGATCCCCCTCTTTAAACGAGCAATGCCGAACGTGGCGACTATGGTAGCTAAGTAGCTTCTGCTGGTAGATGGCGGATCTTTGGCATGCCAAAACACGCTCCTCCTCGAGAAGGTCCACATCTAGGCGTCGAGATTCTTCAGCGTCATCTTCGTCATAGGCGGCAACTCTTGGTGCATCGTGAAGTATGTCGGAAGGCAAGATGGCTTCTGCTCCATATACCATGAAGTAAGCGGTGTAGCCAGTGGATCTGTTGGGTGTAGTTCGTAAACTCCACAGCACAGATGGTAATTCCTCCGCCCAGGCTCCAACTGCTCTATGTAGCGGTGCCTCAAGACGTGGCTTGATTCCCTGCAGAATTAATCCATTGGCTCGCTCAACTTGGCCATTAGACTGTGGGTGTGCCACAGACGCTAGGTCAAGTCGGATGCCCTTTTCCCAACAATAAGCTTCCACTTCTCCGAGTGACAAGTTGCTGCCATTGTCGGTGATAATGCTATGTGGGAGACCAAAACTCACCACTAGATCCCGGACAAATCTAAGGGCAGTTGCCCCATAAAGCTTTCTAATGGGTTTAGCTTCTATCCATTTGGTGAATTTATCAACTGCTACTAGCAGATGCGTAAACCCACATGGTGTTGTCTGCAATGGACCAACCATATCTAGCCCCCAGACTGCAAATGGCCAAGTTATTGGTATTGTTCGCAATTCTTTAGCTAGAACATGGGGTTGCCGGCCATAATATTGGCATCCCATGCATGTCTCAACCAGCTTGTCGGCGTCCGCCTTTGCGGTCAGCCAGTAGAATCCTTGCTGGAAGGCCTTGGAGACCAAAGATCAAGGAGCGACGTGATGCCCGCAATCTCCGAGATGGATCTCACGTAGGATTTCAATACCTTCTTGCTGGGAAACACACTTAAGGTATACACCAGTGGTGCATCTTTTGTAGAGATGTCCATTGATTATGGTATAGCCCTTTGCTCGTCGTACTATTTGCCATCTTTCGACTTCATCGTTATGCAAAGTTCCGTGTACGAGATATTCCATGAATGGTTGTGTACAAGCCGGAGGGACCTTTGTCACTATGTGAACGAAAGAGTCAACTCTGTCCGGGTTTTTGATGTCTGCTCCCTTCACGGATGGTGTCCGTAGATGCTCCAGGAAAACGCCAGGCGGAATTCGTTTGCGCCCTGATCCAATCTTAGACAGTAGATCATCCGCCTCGTTTTGCTCCCTAGGTACATACTTGACTTCATAGCCCAAGAAGCTCTTGGCTATCTTATCCACTTCGTCTCGATATGCCGCCATCATAGGGTTCCACGCGTTCCAGGTGCCAGCCACCTGTTGGGCAACCAAGTCGGAATCTCCAAAGCAAGCTATGAGCTTGATGCCTGTCCGTTTGTGCGGCGTTGACCACCCGACTCGTCGTCGGTTTCCTGATTTGGGTCTTCCTCCGCGTACATTTTGGCGATCTCAAGGAGGTCCGGTATGTTGTCGAGTGTGCGGTATGCTCGTTTGAGCTTGGCGACCAAGGGCTCGTAGCGGCACGAGGTCTTGAAGAAGTGGATCGCGGTGTCCGGGTGGATACCGGCCGCGTTGTACCATAGTTCTTGCCACCGTTGGACCCAGCTTCGGGTCGACTCGCGGGTTCCCTAGACGCATCGCTCTAGGTTCTCGATGGTGGTGGCGCAGGTGTAGGAACCCTCGAAGTGCCTGACAAAGGCGTCGCGCATCTCTTCCCAGGAATCGATGCTATCCGGGGGGAGAGTGTTGATCCACTACCTGCACGCTCCCTCCATCATCAGGGGGAGGTAGCGGGCGGCTAGCAGGTTGGTGTGGCCAGTGATCCACATCGCCAGGAGGTAGGTGTCCAGCCACACGGAAGGGTCATACGAAGGGTCGTACTTCTCTATTTCCTTCGGCGCTTTGAAGTTCGCCGGGTATTTTTCGCCTCAGATCATCGGTCCGAAGCACCGGGGCCCGAGTCGGCTTAGCGACCCCATCGTCTCACCGTCGCGGCGATTGTTTAGGGTGTGTCGCAGGTCGTCGGGCTGGCGTGCGCGCCAGCTTTGGTTGTTGATGATGTGGGTGCGGGCGTCGACGGGTTGACCGTTGGCGGCGACGAAGTTGGTCGCTGGCCTGGGGTCGTTGGTGGAGAGTGCCGCATTCGCGGGTCGGTGTTGGAGATGCAGTGGTTCGGGTGGCGGGCAGTTAAGGGTGTTTGCCGCCAATGGACGGCCGCTTGAGGCCGCTCTGCTGCCCGACGAACGCGAGTACATCCGACCCTGTGAGTCGACGCCTGCGTTTTGTTGCTCGACCGCCTTTGCGATCAGGGCTTGACGTACTAGATCTGTAGGGCGCCGTCACCGGTGGCCGTGATGTTGTCGGCCACTGCTCGGCCCGCCACGAGGTTGTCCATCGGGGTGGAGAACCGTGGTAGGCCGTTCGCGTCTCGTTCCCGTGAGGAGACCACGATCCGCGGCTGGTCCCTGGGGGTGCGCGGTTGGGTGGAGGTGGGGCGCCGTTCGCCGTCGACCCTGGCGGGGGCCGGGCGCTTCCTCCGGGTGGCGCGTTCTCGCAGATCGCGCGCTCGGCCACGCGGGCCGGGTCGTTCTCGTCGTCGAAGTTCAGGGCGCGCCCCTAGACGGTGGGGTTCAAGCGCGACCTGATTCGCTGCTGGTGGTAATGTGACAGCTCCTGCGCCGTCACCTGCTCGAGGCGAAATTTTTCGCGCTCGGCTTGCTCCTTGCGGACTGCCTCCGCCAGCTTCAGGCGGAGTTCCTCGACCTCCGTTGCCGTGGCGTTTGGAGGGATTGGGGTGGAGAAGAGATCCTCTGGCGGATCGGTGCCAGTCGCCATGTAGGTCGCGGCGTGGCGACCGGTCCTGTCGCGGAGATCGGCGGAGTTTTCCGACCCGGAGTCGAAGTCGAAGATCCCAAGGATGGAGGGATCCTCGAAATCTCCCATGTTGGAGACCTGGGTGATGGAGCCCGCGGGCGAAGCCGCGGTGCTGGATCCGGCGAGTGACGCCGGAGTCGCCGAGTCGGCGTCGTCTTTGAGGGCCGTGTCTTCTGCGGCCGCGGTGGTTTCGGCCACGTCGCTGTGGGCCGAGTTGAACTCGAAGGCGAGGCGGTGGATCGTGCGGACCTGGCTGTCGGAGAGCCGGTCGCGTGGCGGAGACTCGCGGATGCGAGCCGAGTCCTCCGAGACGATGACGTTGGTGAGGCCGACGAAGAGGCTGATCGTGCCGACTGGCAAGATCATGCTGTGCGTGACGGGTCGCGCCGCCGGGACGTAGCTGCTCGGCAAGATCTGGAGCATCTCGCCGATCGCTATCATGCGGCCGGTGGCGACTGTCTCGTTGATGGGCAGATTGGATCTCGCCGTAGAACACCGGCCAGACCGGCCAGGCCCCACGGTGGGTGCCACTGTCGTGGGAATGACCACGGCAGACGCTGCAATCGGCAGCGAGTAGTAGAACGAAGGGCAAGGGCGGCCAGCCATCTGCGGTGCGAGACACAGGGTTTTACCTAGGTTCGGCCCCCGGAGGGTAAAGACCTACTCCTGCTAGATTGTATTATGATGGAAGTATAAAGGGGCGAGCTCGACGGCTAGGCGGCGAGTCGCTTGGGTGGATGATGGAACGTATCCTCTACACGCCCTGTAGGGAGGTTTATATAGACTCACCCCCTAGGGTTTACATATCTCAACCGAATCAGTTAAGGCTTCGGCACTCATTTAACCTAATCCGACTAGGCCTATCTATTCTCCTGGGCCTTCAGCTTCCAGTCGCTTGGATCCACACCAGGCCTTGATCCAGTCACCGTCCTGCAGGCCCACTCGCCAGTTCCTGGGCCAGTCGGAAACGTCCTGCTGGGTATACCCCGGTAGGCATATCCCCATCAGTAGTCCCCGAGGCCGTCGTCGATTGGGCGCAGGTGTTCATTGGCAGTCGGAGTATACAGGTCCAATGCGGACGCCCAGTCGAATCGGTGGCGGACTCCTGAATAAAGGAAAAAACTAATTACTCTGGTCGCAATGACAGTGGTTAATCGGGTCGCAGCTCGGCGAACGGGTCGGCGAAATATCTAGTCACTGTTGTAGTGATTGGGTCGGCGAGTCGAATGGATGAAGTTGGACCGTCAAACGCAGTCAAAACTAGCCGTTGGGGCAATCCAACGGTAACTTTGGCGTAATCACCGCGTGGTAACGGCTCCCTGATTTGGCGGGTAACAACCGCTATATAAAGGAAATGGTAGGCGATCGGGGAGTCATTCCTTCGCCACTTCCTCTGATTTCGCCCATCTCTGTTCTCCTCCGCATCACGATCCAACCGATCCAAAATCCCCTGACCTCCACGAACCTTTCCGCCAATGGCCCCCTCCCCCGAACCATGGGGCAGGTCCAAGTGCACAAGAGCGCTACTGGCATCCTTCGAGGAGGCCAGGATCCTGCGCGCTGGCAGGTGGCGCATCCCCGCGGCCGGAGAGGTGACTCCGGATCCACGCGAGGGAGAATTCGTTTGCTTCACCAGCCATCTGGAACGGGGGCTGGGGTTCCCCACGTCTCTCTTCTTCCGGCGCTTCTGCGCGTTCTACAGGATCCAGCCGTCGGACCTAGGCCCGCACAGCATCGAGTAGCTCGCCATTTTCGTGCCGTTCTGCGAGTGCTACCTGGGCTGCAGGCCCTACTTTCCCCTATGGAAAGACTTGTTCCACGGGAGGATCAGTCGCGAAGAAGCAGGCGGCCAATGCTTGCCGCGGGTGGCCTGACGTTTCAGCTGAAGTCGAAGGCCTCCTTCTTTGACCTGATGCTACCTGCCAAGGCGGCGAGCGAGTGGAAGAAGTCCTGGTTTTACGTCACCGAGGCGACTCCAGACGGTGAGGTGGCGATCCCAAGGTACTCTGCCGACCAGCTCGAACCGCGCCGACTCCAAGTCGGCAAGCTCCTAGTAGAACAGCGGATGGTCGTGGATGAGATGCTTCAAACCATCCGCGGCCTGAAGAAGAAGGGTATTCAGACCATCAATTTGTATAACTGTTGGCTTGGGCAGCGACTCGTTCCCCTGGCCCGCCGTGACCATTACATGTACGAGTACACAGGCCGGGAAGAATCGACGAAATCCTGCCTCGCCGAGTGGAAACTCGAGGACTACGTCCCGGCGTTGAAGAAGATCACCCAGGCAGTGTACCTGGACACGAAGGCTGGGGTCGCCCCATACACCGCGAAGCATCCAGCCCGGACGTTAAGTCACTGTCTACCATTCACAGTCGCAGTTGATGCTGTCGCGGTCATACTGATATTGTCTCATCCCTACTGCAGTTATTTCAAGTGGTGGAAGGGTGGCTTCCGCCCGCGGACGACGAGAACTTGAGCTCGTCCATCCAGGACGGGGGAGAATCGCCTCCTGCCAAGGGCGGCATCGAGAGCGACAGGAGCGACGACGACGACGAGTCCGAGGAAGAGGCCGCCCCACTGGTTCGCAAAACTCGCGGGCAGCGTCAGCACGAACTCGAGGCGAGTAGAAGCCTTGAACGCCATGACGATGAAGACGACGAGCTTCCCGAGCACACCTCGCGTCGCGAGGCCACTCCGTCGAAAAAGAAGAAGAAGGAAGTGAAGGCCCCTCCGAAGAGGAAGACGAAGCCTGCGAAATAGGCATCTCTGCCTCGTTCGGTGAGTAGTTCCGACGGCACCAGCCTGGCCAGGGATGAAGCTCCACAGACGACGGCAGCACCGGATGCTACTGCCGCCCTGAGTGAGGTACCTCTGTCCTCGCTTCCTCTCCCATTCGCCCCAGTCTCTGAGTTGGGGGCTGCTCCAGCCGCGGCAGCTTCGCCTCCCAGGAGAGCTCCTGCCGAGATTGTTTCGGAGGCTCCTATCGCGGCCTCGTCAACGAAGAGGCCGTCCGTGTCTTGGGCGCATGATGCTCTGGAGATGGGCCTCAGTTAGAAACTGGGCCCCGAACTGGAGAAGCCGGCTAGCATCCGCACGGGGCTGCGGTTCATACCAGTCTCCAAGTGAGTTTTGTTCACCCGCCTTGCTTTTCATTGTACTCGGACCACTTTTCTCATGTAATCAATTTGCAGGACTGGAGTTAAAAAGATAGGCCACCCATCTGTGGCCAAAGTGCCGCCAGTCGTCGCCGAGGAGGACCCCTCTCAGAAGAGGAAGGCTGATGAGGTCGCTGCCCCCACAGACAGTGCCAAGAAGGCCAAGGGCGACGATGTCGTCACGGTGTCTGACGACACGACGACTGCTCCGAGTGATCCTGCGATGGAGGCGGCCTTGACGATCAAGGAGGGTGCTTCCTCGCCTGGGGTGGCCGAGCCGGCCTCTTTTGGTGCCGGCGCATCCATCGTGACCTTCCCCCGCTTCATGGCCAGAGCGGCTACGGCGAGTGGTACCATGCCATCCAGCCGCGTACCTGGGGTCGCTGAAACGGAGATCGAGCGGTGTCGCGGGCACACTCTGGCTCTTCTCGCATCCGTGGACGCGCTACAGCTCCATGGCATGCTTGGCGCAGCCATCCAGGTATGTCCAGTCCCCGAGGATCGGGCCACTGAATTGCAGTGGTCAGATTCTTTTGGTGTTTTGTTTTTATTTCTCGCGCCCAGTCCCCGAGTGCGCAGTCGCTGAATTTCAGCGGGTGGGCACTTAGGATTTTTGATCTCCAGTCCCCGAGTGTCCAGTCGCTGAATTTCAGCGGGTGGTCACTTATGGTTTTTGATCTCCAGTCCCCGAGTGTCCAGTCACTGAATTTCAGCGGGTGGGCACTTAGGATTCCGTTGTTGTTAACTGTTTGAATTTTGCACAGGGTTTGCAGCGTGAATCAGCCGATCGGCTCGCTGCGAAGTGTCGCGCGGAGAAGGACCTTGTTGCCGTCCAAGAGGCGAACAAGGCACTCCAGGCGACTGCTGCGAAGGCAGAGGAGGTCCGCCAGGGCCTTGTCCCAGCGAGTGACCTGACGGCGGCGCAATCTGCGTTGAGTTCGGCTGAGAAGCGGATCGCCGACCTTGAGCGCGAGCTTAAGGAAGCGAAGGAGGAGGCAAGTTCGGCGGATGGGCGAGCCAAGGCTGCTGTTACGGCCGCCGCAGAAGAGCGTAAGGTCTCTGACGCCCTCGTTGCTGGGCTACAAGACGACTACTCCTCTCTTCAAAGCTTCATCACGGGTCTCTGCCGTCCTTTGATTGGTAAGTGTGCCTGCCTCTGCCTGTAGTAGCTGCATGGCGTGATCTTCGTTGTACTCACTGCCACCCTCTGTCCACAGGTCGGATTATCGACAGCTCGGAAGAGGCGCAGTCGTACGACGCGCGGCAGTGTGTGGCCACTCTTGTCGACTCGGCCACGTTGTCCGCGGCTTGCATTCGGGCGTATCTTCAGGAGATGTCGCCCACGGAAGTGATTCCCAGCGACCTCGTCGAAGTGTGGCGATATCTGGAGAAGGTGCCGTCAGTCGTCGAGTTCATGACGCGGTCGGCGTTCCGGCGCGAGGCGGCGACGGCGCTCAGCCTTGGGCTCGCCCACTTACCGGAGGATTTCGATCTGGACGACGTGACGAGTGGCTACCCATCGTTCGATGGGCTCGGTGGAGATTGCCGAGGTGCTGAAGCTGACGGACCGTGCCGCGGTATACTCCGATCGTGTCTGGGTGATGGGCGAACTCCTTCCCTATCAGGAGACGATCGTCGCGCCCAACGACCCCGAGTCGCCGCACCAGGACTTCAAGATCGAGCAGCCCTTTCGTGTGGCGATGGCGGGTGAGCTGACGACGTACCCATCGAACCCGTACACTCCCTTCATTCGCAATCGCAAGGGTGGCGGCGAGTCGACATCGAAGCATGCGGAATAAAACATTGTGCCCTCGGGCGTTAGTAGCAGTTCGGCCATTGGGCGCAACTTGTATTTTGTAACAACTTTGGTCTGCTATAATGGGATTTCGCGTTATTTTGTGAATTGTCTTGCGATTGTGATTGATGATTGAACGAGTCCCCGAGCGCGTCCGCCCTTTTTATGGGGTTTACCTCGTTTGTTATGTGTTTGTGGTTTTGAGCGTTTTGTTATTGAGGTCAACTCGCCCGAGCTTGGAAAGCCAGTCGTAGGGCGACTCCCATGAGTGCTCTTTACTTCACCGTTTTCCCTTGCGCGAACGAGTTCGGGTGGCCGAGTCCCCGAGCGTGGTACTTGGTTGCTCTAGTCGCAGCTCTAGGGTGGGTGAGGACTGGGCGCGTCAGAGTGAGCGCATCACTCCTTCCTGGCCCGTCGGGTCAGTCGCATGGCGAGTCCTGGGCATGCTCTCATACTTGGCGTTTTCCCTAGCCGCTCGAGCTTAACTGGTCGTCAGTCCCCGAGCGTGGTATTTGGCCGTTCGAGTCGCTGTGTCGAGGATGCAGAGGATCGTGGTCGCTGTGAGGAGCGAGGGCAGTTGTCTTGGCTCGTTAAGCCAGTCGAGCTAGGCGACTCCAATGGGGCTCCGGGTAGGCGTTTTTCGTGGACGTGGCGAGTCCTAGGGTGACCCAGTGCCCTTGTAACGCACTACTTGGCCGTGTCGGTCGCTGTACCAGAGGTTGACTTCTGCAGTTAGCTTGACACTGTTATTACGAGTGCGAGTGGCACAAGACACGGAGAGTAGACGCAATTTGCGGTAACCGATATATTTTATTTCATAGCTAGTGGAGGGTACATGTATGGAGTTCTAGGAATAGAACTTCCGTAGGAGGTTTACATTCCACGGTCACTTGATGTCGAGTTCCCCGTCTCCGCGGACGTCGGTGAGGTAGTAGGCGTCGTTGCCGAGTACTCGCCCGATGGCGAATGGTCCGTCCCACGGGGGGGAGAGCTTGTGCATGCCCTTCTTGTCCTGGATGAGGCGTAGCACCAGGTCGCCTTCCTGGAAGGTGCGAGTTTTCACCCGCCGGCTATGGTAGCGGCGGAGTCCTTGCTGGTAGATGGCAGTGCGGGAGCGAGCTAGGTCGCGTGTCTCGTCGAGTTGATCGACTCCATCCTGACGTGCGAGTTCGTTTGCAACCTCCGTGTAGTGGACGACCCTTGGCGAGTCATGCTCTAGGTCGGTGGGCATGACTGCCTCGGCGCCATACACCATGAAGAAGGGGGTGAACCCTGTCGACCTGTTGACTGAGGTGCGGATACCCCAGATGACGGAGGGTAGCTCCTCGACCCAGCACCCGGCAGTGCGCTCGAGTGGTACTTGGAGCCGCGGCTTCAGGCCGTGGAGGATGCTTTGGTTGGCCCATTCTGCCTGGCCGTTGGACTCCGGGTGGGCGACTGACGCGAGGTCGAGTTGGATGTGATGTTCCTCGCAGAACTCGGCCATGGCTCCTTTGGCGAAGTTGGTGCCGTTGTCCATGATGATGCTGTTTGGAAACCCGTAGCGATATATGAGCTCGCGTAGGAATTTGGTGGCGGTCTTCCCGTCGCATTTCCGGACTGGCTTGGCCTCTACCCACTTTGTGAATTTGTCGACCGTGACCAGGAGGTGGGTGAAGCCGGAGGGGGCCTTTTTGAAAGGGCCTACCATGTCCATACCCCACACGGCGAATGGCCAGGTGATGGGGATTGTCTTGAGCGCTGAGCTCGGCACGTGTGTCTGGTTGGCGTACTTCTGGCACCCGGCGCACCGCTGGACAATGTCGATGGCGTCTGCGTGTGCGGTGGGCCAGTAGAAGCCGTGCCGCATAGCCTTTGCAACCAGAGAGCGGGCGCCGGCATGGTGGCCGCAGTCGCTGGAGTGGATGTCGTGAAGGATTTTGCGTCCTTCAGCGGGTTGGACGCAGCGTTGGAAAACGCCGGTCACGCTGCGCTTGTGGAGCTCGCCGTCGATGATGACGAAGGATTTGCAGCGTCGCGCTATCATCCGGGTGTCTGTTTCGTCTGCCAGCAAGGTGCCTCCCTCCAGGTAGGCGATGTACGGCCTAGTCCAGTATTCTGGCTCGGCGATGAGTGCGACCAGGGCTGCCTCTGGTTGCAGCGGGACTCCGATGTCGATCTCCCTTGGGGGAGAGACGGACGGCTTGGTGATCGTGTCGAGGAAGACGCCGGCGGGTGGTGCGAGTCGAGCCGACCCGATGCGAGAGAGTGCGCCGGCCTCCTTGTTCTTCCGCCTGTCAATCCACTCGACGGAGTAGCCTGCGAAGTGTCCGCCCAACTTGTCCACTGCTTGGCGGTATGCCGCCATGGTGGGAGAGACGGCGTCGCAGGTGCCAGTGACTTGCCCAGCGACGAGGTCAGAGTCTCCGTAGCAACGTAGGCGGTTGACATTCATCTCCTTGGCAGCTCGCATGCCGTGGAGTAGTTCCTCGTACTCGGCCATGTTGTTGGTGCAGGGGGTGAAGTCGAGGCAGAGGACGTAGCGGATCTTGTCGCCCTTCGGGGAAGTCAACACGATCCCTGCTCCTGCGCCGTCTGCATTCTTGGAGCCGTCGAAGTGCAGGCTCCAGTAGTGGAGGTACGGCAGCTTTTCCGGCTGCTGGGCTTCTTCCCAGTCGGCGATGAAGTCCGCGAGAGCCTGCAACTTGATCGCTTTGCGTGGTTCATACTTGATGTTGTGGACGCCGATTTAGACGGCCCACTTGGCGACTCGCCCGGTCGCTTCACGGTTGCGGATGATGTCCTGCAACGGTGCGGAGGAGACGACCGTGATCGGGTGCTCCTGGAAGTAGTGCGGCAGTCGCCGCTGTGCTCTGAAGACCGCGTATACCAGTTTCTGGTATTGCGGGTACCGCTGGCGCGACTCGGTGAGGACCTCGCTGATATAGTACACCGGTCGCTGTACCGGGCGCTCCTTTCCTTCCTCTGGCCGCTCGACGACCATGACGGCGCTGACGACGCGCTCGGAAGCCGCGACGTAGACCAGCATGGGTTCTTTGTCGACGGGGGCGACGAGTAGCGGTGCTGCGAGTAGCACCTTCTTGAGGTCGCGGAGCGCATCGTCCTTCTCCTTGTCCCACTGGAAGGTGGGGTTCTTGCGCATCAGGCGGTACAGGGGCATCGCCTTTTCGCCCAATCGGGGGATGAAGCGACTGAGAGCCGCGACTAGCCCGGCCAGCTTCTGGACGTCGCGCAGGCACTCGGGTTTGCCGATTCGGGCGATCGTGTCGATCTTGGTGGGGTTCGCCTCGATCCCGCGCTTGGAGACGACGTAGCCCAGTAGTTGCCCTGCTGGTACACCGAATGTGCATTTGCCTGGGTTTAGCTTTATCTTGTATTTCCGCAGGTTGGCGAATGTTTCCGCCAGATCAGCGAGTAGGTCGCCCTGGCGAGCGGACTTCACTACCACGTCGTCGATGTAGACGTGGATATTGCGGCTAATTTGGCTCGCGAGGCATTCCTGCATGCACCGCTGGTAGGTCGCCCTGGCGTTCTTGAGGCCGAAGGTCATGGCAGTGTAGCAGAAGGCTCCGAATGGCGTGATGAACGTTGTCTTTTCCTCATCCTCGACAGCCATTTTGATCTGGTTGTACCCAGAGTAGGCGTCGAGGAAACACAGCGACTCCGAACCCGCGGTGGAATCGATTATTTGGTCGATCCGCGGGAGGACGAATTGATCCTTCGGGCAGACGCTGTTTAAGTTTGTGTAGTCGATACACATCCTCCAGGTCCCATTTTTCTTCTTGACCAGGGCTGGGCTTGCCAGCCACTTGGAGTATTTTATTGGCCGGATGAAGCCTGCAGTGAGTAGACGCTGCACCTCCTCGGCGATGGATTGGGGGCACTCTTCATTGAAGGGCCGCAGCGACTGCTTGACAGGTCGCACTTTGGGGTCGGCGTTGAGTTTGTGCTCAGCGAGTTCCCTAGGGACACCAGGCATGTCAGAGGGCTTCCATGCGAAGATGTCCCTGTTCTCACGGAGGAACTCGATGAGCGCGCCTTCCTATGCTGGGCTCATGCCCGTCCCGATCGTCACCGTCTGGCTGGAGTCGCCTGGGACCAGCTCGACGGTGCGGGTGTGCGTCGTCGCCTCGAAGGCTGAGGTGTTGACGCCCTCCGAATTGGGCTTCTTGAGTATGGTGGGGTCGTCGTTGTTGACCCCGCTCGCATATTTGGTGAGCTCGTCGGCGTGGTTGGTCTCTGCCGTGATGACGGCGTCGGCGAGTTCTGCTCCTTTGGCCTCGCACTCGGCGGCCATGTCGGGGTCGTCATTGATGGTGATGACGCCGCGCGGCCCGGGGAGCTTCATCGCGTTGTACGCGTAGTGGGGCGCTGCCATGAACATGGCGAATGCCTGGCGCCCCAAGACACAGTGGTAGGGGCTGTCGAATGGTACCAGCTCGAAGACGATCCGCTCGGTGCAGAAGTTTGCTGGTGTGCCGAAGGTGACTGGCAGCGTGATCTTGCCGATCGGGTACGCCTTCCGACCGAGGACGATGCCGTGGAACATGGTGTAGGTCGTCTCGACCATCGACTGCGGGAGCCGCAGTCGCCTGAAGGTATCCAGGTATAGGATGTTGATGGAGCTGACGGCCGCCCATCAATGTCTTGGGGAGCCAGTAGTCTCCCACATTGGGCTTGACCACCAGGGCGACTCGGCCTGGGTACTCGATGCGTGGCGAGTGGTCCTGGCGGCTCCAGGTGATGGGCTGCTCCGACCAGTTGAGGCGACGGTGCCACAACGTTGACGGCGACGGCGCGGGCGATGACCTTCTTCTCGCGCTTCGTGTTGAAGCCTGTGAAGGTGTGGAGCGAGCCGGCCACACTGCCGAATTTTCCGCCGTTTGGCGGGTTGTTGTCGGGGTCCTCCCGCGCTTGCCGTGCCTTCTTGATCTCCTTGAGAGAGTGGCAGTCGGCGGTCATGTGTGTGGCGGGCTTCCCTTCCCTGTTGTGAAACGCACAAGGTTGGTTAAGGAGGGCCGCGGGGTTGAACCTTGGTTTTGCCTTGTAGTTGCCGCCGTCGCGGCGTTGCCCCCCGTCACAGCGAAAGCTCTTGGGCTCGCGCTACGCGTGCCCAGCGTTGGCGACGAAGTCGACACGCCCGTCACTGCGGCGCTTGCCGGTGAGGCGAGTGTTGCTGTAGCGTAGGTCGGACCGTCATCCATTGTCGTTTCCTTTTGTGCGGCGTTGACCACCCGACTCATCTTCGGTTTCCTGATTTGGGTCTTCCTCCGCGTACCTTTTGGCGATCTCAAGGAGGTCCGGTATGTTGTCGAGTGTGCGGTATGCTCGTTTGAGCTTGGCGACCAAGGGCTCGTAGCGGCACGAGGTCTTGAAGAAGTGGATCGCGGTGTCTGGGTGGATACCGGCCGCGTTGTACCATAGTTCTTGCCACCGTTGGACCCAGCTTCGGGTCGAATCGCGAGGTCCCTGGACGCATCGCTCCAGGTCCTCGATGGTGGTGCCGCGGGTGTAGGAACCCTCGAAGTGCCTGACAAAGGCGTCGCGCATCTCTTCCCAGGAATCGATGCTATCCGGGGGGAGAGTGTTGATCCACTGCCTGCACGCTCCCTCCATCATCAGGGGGAGGTAGCGGGCGGCTAGCAGGTCGGTGTGGCCAGCGATCCCCATCGCCAGGAGGTAGGTGTCCAGCCACACGGAAGGGTCATACGAAGGGTCGTACTTCTCTATTTTCTTCGGCGCTTTGAAGTTCGCCGGGTATTTTTCGCTTCGGATCATCGGTCCGAAGCACCGGGGCCCGAGTCGGCTTAGCGACCCCATCGGCTCACCGTCGCGGCAATTGGTTAGGGTGTGTCGCAGGTCGTTGGGCTGGCGTGCGCGCCAGCTTTGGTTGTTGATGATGTGGGTGCGGGCGTCGACGGGCTGACCGTTGGCGGCGACGAAGTTGGTCCCTGGCCTGGGGTCGTTGGTGGAGAGTGCCGCGTTCGCGGGTCGGTGTTGGAGCTGCAGTGGTTCGGGTGGCGGGCAGTTAAGGGTGTTTGCCACCAATGGACGGCCGCTTGAGGCCGCTCTGCTGCCCGACGAACGCGAGTACATCCGACCCTGTGAGTCGACGCCTGTGTTTTGTTGCTCGACCACCTTTGCGATCAGGGCCTTGACATACTGGATCTGTAGGGCGCCGTCACCGGTGGCCATGATGTTGTCGGCCACTGCTCGGCCCGCCACGAGGTTGTACATCGGGGTGGAGAACAGTGGTAGGCCGTTCGCGTCTCGCTCCCGTGAGGAGACCATGATCCGCGGCTGGTCCCTGGGGGGTGCGCGGTTGGGTGGAGTGTAACACCCTCAGAATCGGACCTATGCAAGTTTTAGCGAAACCCGCCAAACCCGCATAGAAACGATTCAAAGGTGCCCACCAGGCACTTTCGTGCGGGTGGAAAACGAAGTAATAACATTACACAACAGTCATCGATGGGACCCACAGAACAGATATATATAACAGCGACCCAAAAGAGTCAAGAATACAGATATAATATACAAAGATCCAAATCACCTTGAAAATGATAGGGCGTCCGACTACGGACAAGATGCAAATGGGGCTAAGAGCCCTGAAGAATAACCAATGGCGTCCATAACCCTGCCCAGGCCAAGCCGGAAGGGTAACCCTGCTAACGACGTCGATCTCAAACCTACTTAAACAAAAGGGGTGCCGACAAAGGGCAAAGGAAAAAGAGGAGCGTCAGTACTGAGGCCAGTACACGGCGAGGATAGAATTCGGCGGTCCTCGCCTACATAGGTATGGTGGACTGAGCGGCAGCATGCACTAAACAACCTATAGAGACTCGACACAACTGGCGGCAATCAGAGAGGGGTAAGAAAGACCTATTCGGAACCAACCTGACACGACCACCAATCAAACCCATCCTGGCGTTTCCCCCTCGAGACCAAACGAGGAAGTCAACCGAGGAACTCACGCGGTTGGCAGTTTTACTTATTCAGTTATAGTTGCAGTAATTACTAGTCAGGTATAGACAATCATCCTGATAACGTAAGCAGTGGGCACTTTTAGTGAACCATTCCGTTGTAGTTGCAACACTTACTAGTCAGATACAAATAACATGAGATAACCCCAAAACCCAGTAGTTGTTGGTACTTTTATTCAGCCATTCCGTTGTAGTTGCGATAATTACTAGTCAGGTACAATGGTCGCAAGCGACACTCCAAACAAGCAATTGTGGGCAGTATTATTTAGCCATTCCATTATAGTGAAGCTGATTACTAGTCATTATAAAGTCAAATTTATAGCAATAAACTTTAGTTATGCTTGTCTATGGTCGAGATACTGTGCTCCAAGTCGTCCATAACCGCGGACACGGCTTTCAGAAAGTTTTACCCGGCCAGGGTGCACCAATAGCAACACACACTCGATCAACCTCGGAAAAACCAAATCAAAACCCAACGAGGCTTTCATGACAAAGCAATCACAGGATTCAGAAACATTTCAGGGGACCACCCCTTAAAGTAGACCCGCAAAGAAGCCGGCCGGCTCCGAGACGGACTTAAGGTTGTGGGGACGGCTGTGAACGACTGGGAACCCGAAAGTGTGGCTGGGCTTGTCGACACCGTGGAATCGTGCCACGATCCTAAACAGTACAGTGTGCTCCTCGCACAATCGTAAATACATAAGTAGCATGGCATAAGTACAGGATCGTAAATAAAACCTCAAACTAGTTTGTGGCCCCAAGAAATAAGACTGAATCAAGCTCTGGCTAAGGGGGGTCCCATATACCTCCCGGATGTGGATAGCGCGATAAATCAAGGAACAGGTATCAAGTACTCGGGGTCCTACGGGACACAAGTGGGCGTTCTGAAACCAAATATTATCTATCACCCACCGATGCCTCTGCTTACTTCAATTTTAGTTGTTAAACAGGAATTAAAGTGAGCGACAAGTAAAACCATGATCTTATCCAACATCAACATGCGGCAATACATCAGCATCTGAGGCACTTGACGACACGCAACCGCACTTGAGCAAGCGACTACGACGCGCAAGTCCAACTATCTACCAAACAACAGGTAATAGGATGTGTCCAAGGCAATATAAGGCTGCAAGTAATATCAAGGGTACGGAAACTAGAGCATCGCAACACAGATAGCAATAGATCATCAGGAGGGAATAAATACTATAAAAGTAAGATAGGTAGAAAGGGGGAGATGCTCGCCTGAAAAACATTGTCGAAGGGTTCATTCGAAGATCAGGGCGAAGCTCACATCAACTCAACGGCCTTTTCCGCGAACAAGCAAAACACTAGAAGAAACACCGGATGCAATATTTAATACAACGGCAGAAGATCGGCATGATGCTTGTATGCTGTATGGCATGGCAAAGATGCGATGCAATTAGGTCAATATTAAGTGGAACCAGGGGTCCCGACAAATAATTAAACGGTTCAAGTTGTTTATCTACCCCGCAATTAAATGTTGTCTTAACATGGCAGAAGATAGCACCGGGTTCGCTACACAAATTTAAATGAGGCCAATATGAGACTAGATTTGCCCGCATATGGGCCCCATATTTAATTAAAGGGTGAATCGGCGTAAGGCCCCCAAACCACAGACAAGTATGCATGCAAGTATGACATTTAATATGCAACAGGTTTTATTTCATTTATAAAATAAGGCTCGAGAAAAGGGGTCACACATTTAGGGTTCGACGATCTTGGTTCCGGGGGGGTTCGGGGTCGGTCTCAGGGTCAGGTTCGACCGATCGTTCTCGGACTCCGGGGTTTAGGGTCTTCGGATCGGGGAAGTAGATCTTGTCGCACGAGCGTCAATGCTTACGGAAGGAGAACTTGTCGTCCAGGGTCGCGGTGTCCGGGGTGAAGTACTCGGCGTCCTCGAGGAAATACTTGTCGCATCCGTGTCGGCGAACTTGGCGTTCAGGGGGAAGTTCTTGGTGTCCGTGAGGTAGACCTTGTCGCGTCCGGTCCTCGGGGTTCGACCTTCGGGGTTCGACGGGTGTCTTGGCGTCCCATGGAGGCGAGCTTGGCGTTAGATGGTAGATCTTGTCGACTCCAATCCATCGGCCTTGTTGTTCCGCAACGTAGATCTTGGGGAGGTTTCGGGGTTCCACGGGTTCGACTCGACAAACGGAATCCGTGAGCGGGTCTTGGCGAACTTGGCGGTTCCGAGGGTTCGAGGTCGTGAAGGGGAACTTGACATCCATGTAGGCGATCTTGTCGGATCCTTGTCGAAGACCAAGGCGATGCGGTACAGAGACCTCCGACCTCAGCGGCATTTCCTTCTTCGGTCGCTTGCGATGGGCTTGGTTTGGGCCTTGGCGTCCATGAAGGGGACCTTGGAGCATCGCGGTTACGTTGTTGTTGCCGAATTCCGTTGGTGACGATCTTGTCTTAGGAAGTGCAGTCGCATCGCAACAACACTACCACCCAATCTTCTCGGGCTCGTCTTCATAGAACAACACCACAGCAGGAACACATCCGGGCCTCGTCTCTAGCACGCAACCACAGGGACACGCGAGATGAGGGAGACACGCGCGAGCAGTTGCAGGGCCGACGCGGCTCGGCCGGAGGAGGGCGGAGGCACGGGACGGTGAGGATAGCGAGGCCCAGGGGAGGGTCCAGGGCAACGTCGGGGCACGGGGCGCATAGGGTCGCCGGCCGCAGGCGGCGCATAGGGCTTCCGGTGGGCGGGGATGAGGGGAGCTCCTGGCGGCGGACGTGGCTCGGCGAGGCGGTCTGCGCGGTCGGGGTCGGGTCGTCGGGGACGGCGGCCACGGGACGGTGAGGGCGGCGGTGGCTCGAGCTGAGGAACGGCGAGGGGGCCGCGGGAGGGGCGGCAGGCGCGGAGGCGGGGTCCGAGCGGCGGCGGGGCGGTGGCGAGGGGGCTCGCAGGCGGGGACGGTGGTGAGGCGAGGCGGCGCAGGGAGCTCGGGGTCGGCCGCGGACGGGCTGCCGCGGGCTCGCCGGCGGCGCGGAGAGGAGAACGGCGAGGCGGAGGCTCGGGGCGCGGAGAGGGGTAGCCGGCGGCAGCGGGGCGGTGAGAGGGGGCCGAGGACGGCGCGGGAGCTGGGATTGGGGCGAGCGGCGCGCCGAGGGGGAGAACGGCCGGAGGCGGGGGTGGAAGACGCGTGCGGGGGAGAGGTGGAAGAACGTGGGCGCGTGGGGGAAGGACGGGGTCGGGGACAGCGGTAGGTGGGTGGGCCCGCGGGGTGAGGTGGGTCCCGGGGCGCGCCAGGGGGGGTTTGTCGGCAGGGGCTGGGTCTGGAGAGAGGGTAGTGGGGCCAAGGCGTGGGTCCCGCGGGGTGGGACCCAGGCGGCAGGGACTGGTGCGGGTGGTGTTGTGTGTGTGTTTTGTGTGCTGCGGGCAGGTGGAGAGAGGAAGGAGAGAGGAAGAGAGGAGGGTTTAGTCTAGGTGGCAGCACCGGATTGGGTGAGGGAGAGAGGGGAGATGAGGTGGAGAGGGGCTATTGGTTGGGGTGAGGTGGAGGGAGGGTGTGGGTAGAGTTTTAGGTGGTTTAGGATTATGGGTGGGACTGGTGGGTTGGACCGATTTGAAAAATGGGGGTGGTCGTTCGGGTTGATACGGCCCGTTCGACTGCCCCCGCTAAAATAAATAAATATTTTATTTAATTCCAACAAGCCTTTTGCAAACTAAAAGCAGGCGAAGTAAAATATTCCGGCGACCCGGTTTTGATATTTGAATAAAGATGGGGCGTTTTAGAAAACAAAACGGGCGTTGCGAAAATAGTTTTTGACAACAACATATGATGAACGATGCAATGCACAAATTCAACGCGATTTTCTAGTAGTGGTTTTGCGGGATGCCACAATTCGACACCACTAACAATGGATCTCGCCCTCGAGATCCGCCTCATGGTACCGGAAGGAGGGTCGGCGATCTGCGTCTTCTCACTTCGTGTAGAGCTTCGCGACACCACTAACAATGGTCGTTGTCCGTGATCGTCGAGGGAACACTCCGGAAACAAAAGGTCGAAGGTAGAGGTATCAACAGATAAAGCCACCTCTAACTTCGATGGAAAGAGGGAACCGATGCATTCTTGTCCACTTCAATGTACAAAAGCGAATAGAAAGGGTAGTCGGCATGGGGGCCAATCCATCACGCACCCAAACTATTACTCTGCACAATCGGTAGATAAGCGTGCAACCATTCTCGGAATTAGACTGAAGATCTCGACAAACGAGGTTCGGAAACAAAGGAGTGATGCAGACTCTGCATCGGATCTGGCGTAGACGATGTCGTCGCGTCGGAAAACACCGGAAGGCACAAACAAGGAACAAAGAATGGTACCACAGCAGACGGATTCATCAGGCAGCTTGAAGACCGGCTGGTAGAACACCGTTATAAAAGAAGGAAGCGAAACCCTGAAGGTACGACGGATAACCCAACCACGAGAAGTCCTGGACTCGATGCAAGAGAAGAGAGCAGATTCAAAACACGCAGAGATGAGAGGAGAGCAGCAGAGGGGTAAGGAGTAAAATCAGACCTAATCAGAACTTATCCAACCGATTTTTCAAAAATAGTTTTGACACTCTACTTCGGCCGTTAGCTAGGTTATCCTACAGGCTGGACTTGTGGGGTATCACAACTGCTGATCTCTGATACCACTCTGTAACACCCTCAGAATCGGACCTATGCAAGTTTTAGCGAAACCCGCCAAACCCGCATAGAAACGATTCAAAGGTGCCCACCAGGCACTTTCGTGCGGGTGGAAAACGAAGTAATAACATTACACAACAGTCCTCGATGGGACCCACAGAACAGATATATATAACAGCGACCCAAAAGAGTCAAGAATATAGATATAATATACAAAGATCCAAATCACCTTGAAAATGATAGGGCGTCCGACTACGGACAAGATGCAAATGGGGCTAAGAGCCCTGAAGAATAACCACTGGCGTCCATAACCCTGCCTAGGCCAAGCCGGAAGGGTAACCCTGCTAACGACGTCGATCTCAAACCTGCTTAAACAAAAGGGGTGCCGACAAAGGGCAAAGGAAAAAGAGGAGCGTCAGTACTGAGGCCAGTACACGGCGAGGCTAGAATTCGGCGGTCCTCGCCTACATAGGTATGGTGGACTGAGCGGCAGCGGCAGCATGCACTAAACAACCTATAGAGACTCGACACAACTGGCGGCAATCAGAGAGGGGTAAGAAAGACCTATTCGGAACCAACCTGACACGACCACCAATCAAACCCATCCTGGCGTTTCCCCCTCGAGACCAAACGAGGAAGTCAACCGAGGAACTCACGCAGTTGGCAGTTTTACTTATTCAGTTATAGTTGCAGTAATTACTAGTCAGGTATAGACAATCATCCTGATAACGTAAGCAGTGGGCACTTTTAGTGAACCATTCCGTTGTAGTTGCAACACTTACTAGTCAGATACAAATAACATGAGATAACCCCAAAACCCAGCAGTTGTTGGTACTTTTATTCAGCCATTCCGTTGTAGTTGCGATAATTACTAGTCAGGTACAATGGTCGCAAGCGACACTCCAAACAAGCAATTGTGGGCAGTATTATTTAGCCATTCCATTATAGTGAAGCTGATTACTAGTCATTATAAAGTCAAATTTATAGCAATAAACTTTAGTTATGCTTGTCTATGGTCGAGATACTGTGCTCCAAGTCGTCCATAACCGCGGACACGGCTTTCAGAAAGTTTTACCCGGCCGGGGTGCACCAATAGCAACACACACTCGATCAACCTCGGAAAAACCAAATCAAAACCCAACGAGGCTTTCACGACAAAGCAATCACAGGATTCAGAAACATTTCAGGGGGCCACCCCTTAAAGTAGACCCGCAAAGAAGCCGGCCGGCTCCGAGACGGACTTAAGGTTGTGGGGACGGCTGTGAACGACTGGGAACCCGAAAGTGTGGCTGGGCTTGTCGACACCGCGGAATCGTGCCACGATCCTAAACAGTACAGTGTGCTCCTCGCACAATCGTAAATACATAAGTAGCATGGCATAAGTACAGGATCGTAAATAAAACCTCAAACTAGTTTGTGGCCCCAAGAAATAAGACTGAATCAAGCTCTGGCTAAGGGGGGTCCCATATACCTCCCGGATGTGAATAGCGCGATAAATCAAGGAACAGGTATCAAGTACTCGGGGTCCTACGGGACACAAGTGGGCGTTCGGAAACCAAATATTATCTATCACCCACCGATGCCTCTGCTTACTTCAATTTTAGTTGTTAAACAGGAATTAAAGTGAGCGACAAGTAAAACCATGATCTTATCCAACATCAACATGCGGCAATACATCAGCATCTGAGGCACTTGACGACACGCAACCGCACTTGAGCAAGCGACTACGACGCGCAAGTCCAACTATCTACCAAACAACAGGTAATAGGATGTGTCCAAGGCAATATAAGGCTGCAAGTAATATCAAGGGTACGGAAACTAGAGCATCGCAACACAGATAGCAATAGATCATCAGGAGGGAATAAATACTATAAAAGTAAGATAGGTAGAAAGGGGGAGATGCTCGCCTGAAAAACATTGTCGAAGGGTTCATTCGAAGATCGGGGCGAAGCTCACATCAACTCAACGTCCTTATCCGCGAAGAAGCAAAACACTAGAAGAAACACCGGATGCAATATTTAATACAACGGCAGAAGATCGGCATGATGCTTGTATGCTGTATGGCATGGCAAAGATGCGATGCAATTAGGTCAATATTAAGTGGAACCAGGGGTCCCGACAAATAATTAAACGGTTCAAGTTGTTTATCTACCCCGCAATTAAATGTTGTCTTAACATGGCAGAAGATAGCACCGGGTTCGCTACACAAATTTAAATGAGGCCAATATGAGACTAGATTTGCCCGCATATGGGCCCCATATTTAATTAAAGGGTGAATCGGCGTAAGGCCCCCAAACCACAGACAAGTATGCATGCAAGTATGACATTTAATATGCAACAGGTTTTATTTCATTTATAAAATAAGGCTCGAGAAAAGGGGTCACACATTTAGGGTTCGACGATCTTGGTTCCGGGGGGGTTCGGGGTCGGTCTCAGGGTCAGGTTCGACGGATCGTTCTCGGACTCCGGGGTTTAGGGTCTTCAGATCGGGGAAGTAGATCTTGTCGCACGAGCGTCAATGCTTACGGAAGGAGAACTTGTCGTCCAGGGTCGCGGTGTCCGGGGTGAAGTACTCGGCGTCCTCGAGGAAATACTTGTCGCATCCGTGTCGGTGAACTTGGCGTTTAGGGGGAAGTTCTCGGTGTCCGTGAGGTAGACCTTGTCGCTTCCGGTCCTCGGGGTTCGACCTTCGGGGTTCGACGGGTGTCTTGGCGTCCCATGGAGGCGATCTTGGCGTTAGATGGTAGATCTTGTCGACTCCAATCCATCGGCCTTGTTGTTCCGCAACGTAGATCTTGGGGAGGTTTCGGGGTTCCACGGGTTCGACTCGGCAAACGGAATCCGTGAGCGGGTCTTGGCGAACTTGGCGGTTCCGAGGGTTCGAGGTCGTGAAGGGGAACTTGACATCCATGTAGGCGATCTTGTCGGATCCTTGTCGAAGACCAAGGCGATGCGGTACAGAGACCTCCGACCTCAGCGGCATTTCCTTCTTCGGTCGCTTGCGATGGGCTTGGTTCTGGCCTTGGCGTCCATGAAGGGGACCTTGGAGCATCGCGGTTACGTTGTTGTTGCCGAATTCCGTTGGTGACGATCTTGTCTTAGGAAGTGCAGTCGCATCGCAACAACACTACCACCCAATCTTCTCGGGCTCGTCTTCATAGAACAACACCACAGCAGGAACACATCCGGGCCTCGTCTCTAGCACGCAACCACAGGGACACGCGAGATGAGGGAGACACGCGCGAGCAGTTGCAGGGCCGACGCGGCTCGGCCGGAGGAGGGCGGAGGCACGGGACGGTGAGGATAGCGAGGCCCAGGGGGGTCCAGGGCGACGTCGGGGCACGGGGCGCATAGGGTCGCCAGCCGCAGGCGGCGCATAGGGCTTCCGGCGGGCAGGGATGAGGGGAGCTCCTGGCGGCGGACGTGGCTCGGCGAGGCGGTCTGCGCGGTCGGGGTCGGGTCGTCGGGGACGGCGGCCACGGGACGGTGAGGGCGGCGGTGGCTCGAGCTGAGGAACGGCGAGGGGGCCGCGGGAGGGGCGGCAGGCGCGGAGGCGGGGGTCCGAGCGGCGGCGGGGCGGTGGCGAGGGGGCTCGCAGGCGGGGACGGTGGTGAGGCGAGGCGGCGCAGGGAGCTCGGGGTCGGCCGCGGACGGGCTGCCGAGGGCTCGCCGGCGGCGCGGAGAGGAGAACGGCGAGGCGGAGGCTCGGGGCGCGGAGAGGGGTAGCCGGCGGCGGCGGGGCGGTGAGAGGGGGCCGAGGACGGCGCGGGAGCTGGGATTGGGGCGAGCGGCGCGCCGAGGGGAGAACGGCCGGAGGCGGGGGGGAAGACGCGTGCGGGGGAGAGGTGGAAGAACGTGGGCGCGTGGGGGAAGGACGGGGTCGGGGACAGCGGTAGGTGGGTGGGCCCGCGGGGTGAGGTGGGTCCCGGGGCGCGCCAGGGGGGGTTTGTCGGCAGGGGCTGGGTCTGGAGAGAGGGTAGTGGGGCCAAGGCGTGGGTCCCGCGGGGTGGGACCCAGGCGGCAGGGACTGGTGCGGGTGGTGTTGTGTGTGTGTTTTGTGTGCTGCGGGCAGGTGGAGAGAGGAAGGAGAGAGGAAGAGAGGAGGGTTTAGTCTAGGTGGCAGCACCGGATTGGGTGAGGGAGAGAGGGGAGATGAGGTGGAGAGGGGATATTGGTTGGGGTGAGGTGGAGGGAGGGTGTGGGTAGAGTTTTAGGTGGTTTAGGATTATGGGTGGGACTAGTGGGTTGGACCGATTTGAAAAATGGGGGTGGTCGTTCGGGTTGATACGGCCCGTTCGACTGCCCCCGCTAAAATAAATAAATATTTTATTTAATTCCAACAAGCCTTTTGCAAACTAAAAGCAGGCGAAGTAAAATATTCCGGCGACCCGGTTTTGATATTTGAATAAAGATGGGGCGTTTTAGAAAACAAAACGGGCGTTGCGAAAATAGTTTTTGACAACAACATATGATGAACGATGCAATGCACAAATTCAACGCGATTTTCTAGTAGTGGTTTTGCGGGATGCCACATGGAGGTGGGGCGCCGTTCGCCGTCGACCCTGGCGGGGGCCGGGCGCTTCCTCCGGGTGGCGCGTTCTCGTAGATCGCGCGCTCGGCCACGCTGGCCGGGTCGTTCTCGTCGTCGAAGTTCAGGGCGCGCCCCTGGACGGTGGGGTTCAATCGCGACCTGATTCGCTGCGTGGCGACCGGTCCTGTCGCGGAGATCGGCGGAGTTTTCCGACCCGGAGTCGAAGTCGAAGATCCCAAGGATGGAGGGATCCTCGAAATCTCCCACGTTGGAGACCTGGGTGATGGAGCCCGCGGGTGAAGCCGCGGTGATGGATCCGGCGAGTGACGCCGGAGTCGCCGAGTTGGCGTCGTCGTTGAGGGCCGCATCTTCCGCGGCCGCGGTGGTTTCGGCCACGTCGCTGTGGGCCGAGTTGTTCTTGGAGGCAAGGCGGTGGATCGTGCGGACCTGGCTGTCGGAGAGCCGGTCGCGTGGCGGAGACTCGCGGATGCGAGCCGAATCCTCCGAGACAATGACGTTGGTGAGGCCGACGAAGAGGCTGATCGTGCTGACTGGCAAGATCATACTGTGTGTGACGGGTCGCGCCGCCGGGACGTAGCTGCTCGGCAAGATCTGGAGCATCTCGCCGATCGCTATCATGCGGCCGGTGGCGACTGTCTCGTTGATGGGCAGATTGGATCTCGCTGCAGAACACCGGCCAGACCGGCCAGGCCCCACGGTGGGCGCCACTGTCGTGGGAATGACCACGGCAGACGCTGCAATCGGCAGCGAGTAGTAGAACGAAGGGCAAGGGCGGCCAGCCATCTGCGGTGCGAGACACAGGGTTTTACCCAGGTTCGGCCCCCGAAGGGTAAAGACCTACCCCTGCTAGATTGTATTATGATGGAAGTATAAAGGGGCGAGCTCGACGGCTAGGCGGCGAGTCGCTTGGGTGGATGATGGAACGTATCCTCTACACGCCCTGTAGGGAGGTTTATATAGACTCACCCCCTAGGGTTTACATATCTTGTAACTACCTCGGTGAATTACGCTCCTAGTTACAAGCCTGGATGAGCGGAAATGGTTAAAATAGTACGGTGGGGCCCAAATGCCACTCACAGGTAGACCTTTCGGCCGTCCTAACCATTTCCAAACATCGGGACAAGAACGGGCGGCGTAATCGGCAGACGAAGGGATCAACTACATACACAAATGAGTATGTATGCAAGCCACCATACAACAGTCCTCAGAGCCATTCCATCTAAAAGAAATAGAAATATTGCAACGCCATACGGCAAGATCCAAATGTCCTAGATAGATATAATAGTTTAGGATATCTCCTAATACATCAAACATCAGAGTATCAGGCGGAAGCGGCAAACAAGATCCGAGTACGGATAAGAAGCAAATCGGCATAAGATGCCCCATAATAAACACATCCCGCCCACAGATCTCACGGATCCCCGTTCCCGGAATCTCTACACCGAATGATCGTTGCCCACATCGTCCGTCTCCTCCACCCAGTATCCATCTTGTGAGTGTACCTGTTCGTCTGAATCAAACAATTTATCGTGTGAGACCCTAGGGGTACTCAGCAAGTCTTTATGCCTCTAAAGGGGACACAACCTGGGTGACACAATTGCAGCAAAAGATAAACCCTAACAATTCTATAGATACTCGCTAACCATCCGCCTAACCATAGATAGACGGATGTCCGTGAATTAAGAATAACAGTTATAACAGTAATATTAACAGATCCATCCTCCTCCTCGCTTACCAACGAGGAAGCGGACGAACACCCCCCATCCGTTGACAGTTTTATTATCCATTCCATGAGTGTTGCACTATTTAATAGTCAGTTACTTAGTCAAATTAAAAGCGGTACTTTAGTTATACTTGTCTATGATCGAGAAACTATGCTCCAAGTCGTCCATAACCGCGGACACGGCTTTCAGAAAGTTTTACCCTGCAGGGGTGCACAAATAGCAACACACACTCGATCAACCTCGGAAAAACCAAATCAAAACCCAACGAGGCCTTCATGACAAAGCAATCACAGGATTCAGAAATATTTCAGGGGGGCACCCCTTGGAGTACACCCGCAACGAAACTGGCCGGCTCCGAGACGGACTCAAGGTTTGTGGGGCCGGCTGTAAACGACTGGGAACCCGAAAATTCGGGCTTGTCGATACCGCGAAAACGGGTCACCATCCTAAACAGTACAGGTGCTCCTCGCACAATCGTAATAAAGCAGTAAAGCATGGCATAAGTACAGGATAGTAAATAAAACCTCAAACTAGTTTGTGGCCCCAAGAAATAAGAATGAATCAAGCTCTGGCTCAGGGGGGTCCCATAAGCCTCCCGGATGTGGATAGCGCGAATATTCAAGGAACAGGTTTCAAGTACTCGGGGTCCTACGGGACACAAGTGAGCAGGAAAAACCAAATAGCAGATATTGCCCACCGGTGCCACTTTCATTAGTTATCCCATTACTACTCAGGTTAAGTTGTTTAGGTACCTCGTTATCCATCAAACTCTCACATACCCTACACATGCTGTTCTACGACTCGCATGGCTCAAAAAACTCCTATAGTAATGGCTCATGGGATGGAGGAACAAGCTTGGTGGGGTTTAAAAGTAAAGGCTATGCAATACTTGGGATTCGGTTTAATGCAATCGCGACTCAATGATGCAAGAATAAGATAGAGGCAATAGGTACTGTATGTATTCAAGCATGTGGTAGTGCTTGCCTGGCAATTCAGTTGAAGCGAGAGACGGATCTGGGTAGTGCTCCTGGTTCTCTTGATATATCCCCTGCTTAGTGTCTATTCGAAGAAGAACCAAACAAACAAGGGAAAACATAAATAAAGTGCACAAGCATAGGAATAAAATGCGTCAAGCAAACAATCATGCCATGATGAATGATGCACAAGTTGCATGGCAATAATGTAGCATGGCATGGGTGAGGTGTATAATACAAGAAATAACATTTTTATAGAGTTTTGGTCACATTTTATTGTCATATTAGTTGTTGTATACTATATATTTATATGATGCATGCTGCAATTGAAGTCATGGATAGCATAAACAGAAAGGTCTCGTCGAGCTGATCATTTTAGACATATCATTTGTTAAATTTGGAGTTATGAACATAAAGTTATTAATTAATTAAGGTGAGGGGCATTTTATGTAATTTTACTCAACTTGGAATTTTAAATGTGCAAAAGGTAATTTGAATAGCATATTTGAAATCCTCACATTTTTCTGATTCAGATTCATATATCATTTGTTGAATTTGGATCTGTATTTTAAAAGTTATTAAAATCTGATTTGAATTTGAATTTGAATTGGATTTTGAAAGATTTGAACTAATCAGATATTCAGAAAAGGGTTTTTGTTACACACACAGAACCCAGCCACAGTCAATGACCAGCGGGCCCATGCTGACTGGGTGTCCACGCGCGCTGAAAAACGCTAAACACCGCGGCTCTGCCTAGCCCGCGAGGCTGACAAGCGGGCCCAGAGGCCATGCGGGTCCATCTGACAGCGGCGCATGCGGGTCTGCCACGCGGCGCAGCGGGGACCGCGGGTTGAGGCTGGAAAACTCTGGGAGCCTTTTTACAAAAAGCATCCGACGCTGACTGTGGGGCCAGGGTGACTGCGGGTCTAGGAAAAGAAAAACACAGGGGGGTATGCGGAAAAGTGCGGCCGCGGTACTGTTTTTCTTCCGCGCGCGCAGCGAGCGAATGTTGCGCGACAGAGGACGGCCGCGTCGCGCGGGGGGCTCGATCCCGCGACCTGGGGCTTGCGCTTGGCGGCGGCTGCCGTTGCGGTGGGTGGGGGTTGTTGTTTGGTAAGGGAGGCGCGGCTTGATAGGGTCTGCGCGGAGCGCGTGCGTGCAGACGCCAATGAGCGGCGGCGCGTGCAGGCTGCTCGACGAAACTACCGGCGCGAACGGGAAGTGGCGCAGGGTATGGGCATGTCTAGGAAGTTCGGGGACTCACCGCGGGGCCGATGGTTTGGTCGACGAGGCTCGGGGAGGTCACGATCGTCGGCGAGGCTGGCGCCGGCGAAGCTAGGGTTTGCGTCGGCTCGCGTCGGTGTCCAGAGCTCCTGGGCCTCCTCCTTCGCGACTGCGGGTACAGGGGTGGTGCAGGGGTCCTCGTGGCCTTCCTCGTCAACCGCGGAGGTCACGCCACCGGCTAGGGAGAGGGATGCAAGGGGAGGACCGACGGTGGCCGGCGTCGGTGGTTGGTGGCGGTGGAGAAAGAGGGAGGAGAGGGGAGGCGAGGCAGGGCCTCTGGGGAGATCTGGGAGAGGCCAGAGGTTGGGAGGGAGGTAGATAAGGACGGGGTGAGATGGGGATGGCGTGGGGGAGGGGAAGGTGGCTTCGGCCACCTTTTTCCTTTCCCTCTCACGTGCTCGCGCGGGCCAGGCATGGGCAGGGGAGGGGGCTGCCAGGTGGGGGCGTCGTGAGAGCAAAGAGGCAGGGCAGGCTCGGCTGGTGGGGTCCTTGTGGCATGGAGAGAAAAGAGAGAGGGGGGAGATGGCGTCGGGTTAGAGCTAGGGCTAGAGGGGAGAGAGGTAGGGCTCGGCTAGGGTTTTGTTTGGGTGGTTAGCTAGGGGGGTATGGTGGGGCCAGCTAGGAGAGAGAGAGGCCGAGAGAGAGGGGGTTAGGGCTTAAGCATGCACACATGATCACACATGGATGGGGATGGTTTAGAGAGGGGGTAGGGTTTAGGGTTAGATGGGGGTATGGTTATTAGGGGGTAGGTTTTAGAGATAGCTAGAGAGGTAGAGAGAGGAGGGGTGAGGTTGAGTGTTGACAAGACAAGGCAAGATCAAGCAAAGGAAAAGAGATGATCCATGCAACAGAAAACAAATAAAATTTAAATGACAAACAAAAAGGTGATACTTGCATGGCTCTAGCTAGATCAAGCAAAATAAGGAGAGAGAGATGGGAGAATGACCCACTCCAAGAATTCCAAATAAAAACCAAAAGACTTAGATGTGGTGGTTCTGCATGACCCATGCAAATAATAAATGCCATGTATTCATATTGTGAAAACAACATAAAATCACATGGCATTATTCCATGCATTCCCAAAAAGTGGAATAAGGCCAAGCAAAAGGAACTAGTATTGGATCCACCCAACCCACATGAGCTAGGTAAACTCAAATAAATGCCAGCTCATATTAATTGGATGGTGGAATTATAAGGTGGTGAAGATAAGGTGGTGGAGTCAATAAAAGATATGCTCCCAACTCAACTTGGGCATTTGAACAATATATCAAGATCCAACTAAAATATCAAGAGGCAAATACAATTAGCAATGCATATGAGCTAAGAACCAAAGCTCAAGGGTTTTTGTATGGTGCTCAAATGCAAGGTGGCATGATGACATGAACATGATATGATGATGATGCAGCAATTATATGTAGGAAGTGGCCATTTTATTACTAGATCAAGTAGCATTACAGATGTTAGACAACTGGGATGCTACAACTCTCCCCCACTAAACAGGAATCTCGCCCCGAGATTCTAGGAAGAAGAAGAAGACACAAAGAGGGTAGGATAGTTGGCACGGAGTTCATCTTCACGTTCCCAAGTGGCTTCATCAACAGAATGGTGTGACCATTGCACCTTGCAGAACTTGATGGACTTGTTGCGAGTCCTTCTTTCTGCGGTCTCAAGGATTTTTGTGGGGTGTTCTTGATAAGATAGGTCTTCTTGGAGATTGATTAGCTCATGATCCACGGTCCTGCCGGGATCTTTGAAGCACTTCTTGAGTTGAGAGATGTGGAAAACATCATGGACTTTGAGTTTCTCCGGGAGCTCAAGAGCATAAGCAACTTCTCCTCTCCTTCCACGAATTTTGAATGGACCGATGTATCTAGGAGCCAGCTTTCCTTTGATACCAAAGCGGTGTGTTCCTCTCATGGGGGTGACACGAAGGTAAACGAGATCACCAGGGGCATACACCATGTCCGTGTGCTTCCTGTCATAATTGCTCTTCTGGCGACTTTGAGCAATTTTCAGATTCTCAAGAATGACATGCACCTTTTCCTCCGCTTGAGTTACAATGTCAGGGCCAAACCATATTCTTTCTCCTGCACCTGACCAACCAATCGGAGTTCTGCATTTGCGACCATAGAGAGCCTCAAATGGTGCCATCTTCAGACTTTTCTGGAAGCTGTTGTTGTATGAGAATTCAGCATAAGGAAGACATTCTTCCCACTTCATGCCAAAAGAGATGACGCAAGCACGGAGCATATCCTCCAGAATCTGATTGATCCTTTCAACTTGTCCTTGCGACTGAGGGTGGTAAGCAGTGCTGAAGTTCAACTTTGTTCCCAAAGCATTTTGGAAACTCTCCCAGAACTTGGAAGTGAAGATGCTCCCATGGTCTGAACTGATCTCAAGCGGAACCCCATACAGAGAGACAATTCTGTTGATATAGAGCTCAGCCAACTGAATTCCAGAAATTGTTTCCTTGATGGGGAAGAAATGAGCCACTTTAGAAAGCCTGTCGATGACAACAAAGATTACATTGTTGCCCTTCTGCGACCTTGGAAAACCAATGATGAAGTCCATCTCTACTTTCTCCCATTTCCATTCCGGAGGTTTCAATGGCTGTAGAAGACCGAAAGGTTTCTGATGGACAGCTTTCACTCTGCGGCAGACATCGCACTCCGAGACATACTTGGCACAATATCGTTTCAAACCCGGCCACCAATATTGTGTTTTCAAGTCCATGTACATCTTTGTGCTGCCAGGATGGATAGATAGAACAGAATCGTGCGCCTCCTTGAGAACTTGCTCTCTCAAACCCGGGTAGTTCGGAACAAACATCCGGTGTTCAAAGAAAAGCGTGCCTTGATCATCGACGTGGAAAGACTCATACTTCGGAAGCTGAAGTTTGGAGGTGATCTTTCTCGTGTGCGGATCACCACGCTGACGAAAGAGAATCTTCTCTTCCAAGAGAGGAGTAGCCAGAAGGTTCAGGAGGTGCCCTTGTTCCACAATTTCCAGGTTTAGCTGACGGAATTCCTCGCACAAGAGAGGTTGCTGCTCTTCCATCATGAGGTTGTTGACATAAGCCTTGCGGCTGAGAGCATCGGCCATGACATTAGCTTTGCCCAGTGTGTAGTTGATGGTCAAATCAAAATCATTGATTGCTTCAATCCATCTACTCTGCCGAAGGTTGAGATCAGGATGAGTGAAGATATACTTCAAACTCTTGTGGTCAGAAAAGATCTCACAACGGTTGCCAAGCAAGTAGTGCCTCCATAGCTTCAAAGCAAAGACAACTGCTGCGAGCTCGAGGTCATGTGTGGGATAGTTGATCTCATGCGTCTTCAACTGTCGAGAGGCATAAGCAACCACTTGCTTTTCTTGCATAAGGACCGCACCCAATCCTTGCAAAGAGGCGTCGCAGAATATCTGGAAAGGCTTGGATGTATCCGGAGGAACCAAGACTGGTGTGGAAGTGAGCTTCTCTTTGAGTGTCTCAAAGCTTGCTTGACATGCAGGAGTCCAAAGGTATTTCTTGCCTTTCTTGAGGAGATCGGTAAGAGGCTTCACTATCTTCGAAAAGTTCTAAACGAAGCGACGGCAATAACTAGCCAAACCAAGGAAACTCCGCACTTCTTTGACATTAACAGGAGGAAGCCATTCAACAATTGTCTTCACAGTTTCCGGGTTGACTGCAATGCCCTTGGCAGAGATAACGTGACCAAGATAGGTTACTTGAGGCAGCCAAAACTCACACTTTGAGAACTTTGCATACAAGCGGTTCTCACGAAGCTTGTTTAGGACACACCGAAGGTGTTCTTCATGCTCTTCCTTGGACTTAGAATAGACCAGGATGTCATCCAGATAGACCACAACAAACTTATCAAGGTACTCCATGAAGACCGAGTTCATAAGCCTCGAGAAGGTAGCAGGTGCGTTGGTGAGACCGAAAGACATGATTGTGTACTCATACCGGCCATAGCGGGTGGTGAAAGCTGTTTTAGGCACATCTTCCTTGCGAATCTTGATTTGGTGATAACCACTTCTCAAGTCAAGCTTAGAGAACACCACAGCTCCAGCTAGCTGATCGAAGAGATCATTAATCCGTGGAAGGGGATATTTGTTCTTGATGGTTTTAGCATTGAGAGCCCGATAGTCAACACAAAGTCTATCAGTCCTGTCACGCTTCTTCACAAAGATTGTTGGGCTACCCCAAGAGGAAGTACTGTGTTGAATAAAACCCAACTTCTCTTGTTCATCAAGCTGCCGTTTCAGTTCATCCAACTCAGCAGGACCCATTTTATAAGGCTGCTTGGAGATAGGAGCCGTTCCAGGTTCAAGCTCAATTACAAACTCAACCTCACGATCCGGAGGCATACCCGGCAACTCTTCAGGAAAGACATCCGGGAACTCACAGACCACTGGAACACTCTGAATAGCTTCCATAGCATCATCATTCAGAGCCGCCAAAGAGAAAAGCTGGACAGCAGGAGTCAGACTTGGAGAAAAGACTATATGGCCTTCAGGAATCTTCAGAGAAACCGAGCGTTCAGCACAATCAATCACAGCTGCATTTGCCGTCAACCAATCCATGCCCAAGATGACATCAATGTCAGAATTGCCCAGAAGAATTAAGGACGCCGAGAATGAAGAGCCACCAATCTCAATTTGATTGCCATGGCTGATATGAGCCGCCCTCATGTTTGAACCAGGAGATAGAACCACCAGACGACGTGATAAAGGAACCCTATCCAGATCCTGCTCTTGTGCAAACTTATGCGAAACAAAAGAATGTGATGCACCAGAATCAAACAAAACTCGTGCAGGGACTGAGTTAACGGGAAGCATACCCATCACAACTCCAGGTGCATGCTCAGCTTGAGCAGCGTTGACACAGTTGGCACGAGCAACAGTAGACCCGGGCTTGGTGTTGATGTTGAGAGCCCGAGGTGGTGGTGCACGAACCATAGGAGAGCTTGCCGCAGATCTTGGAGGGGGTGGCGAAAGAGCTTTGTTTTTCAACGGACAGTTCTAGTTTAGATGTCCAGGGTCTCCACATGTGAAGCAAGCACCAGGTGGACGTGGAGCAACGTAGCCAGGGACTCCGCCAGGCGCTCCAGGGTAGTTGTGGGCGTAGCCCCTGGGAGCAGCAGTGATGAAGTTTGGTGGCCTTGCCGCGTAGCTTGCAGGTCTTGCTGAAGCCGGGAGCGACGGTGGGGTGTTAGGAACCCAGACACGCCGCTTAGAAGGAGCTGACATAGCTGAAGAGCTTGGTGCATCACGGTTGTGTTTCTTTGACTCCTCAAACACTTGCCTACTTGCTTCCTCCTGCAGAGCTGTGTGCTGAAGTTCCAGAAAAGACGCCGGTCTTGCATGTGTGATTGCATATTTGATCGATGCATTGAGCCCTTGCCTGAACCTCTTTTGCTTCTTCTTGTCATCGGAGATCTCATCGCCACCATAACGAGAAAGATTCATGAAGTTCCTGATGTATGTATTGACATTATCATTTCCCTGCTTGAGGTTGAGAAACGCTTCCTTCATCCTCTCCATGACAATTTCTGACAGATACTGCTCTTTGAACGCTCCAGTGAACCGTTCCCAAGTAGGCTGAAAACCAGTGCAGTTTGCCTTCAGGTAATTCTCCCACCATAGAGCTGCATCTCCCTTCAGAAGGTGAGTAGCACATTTTACCCATTCCTGCTCAGGAACATCAGCAGTCTCCAGTAGCCTTGACATCTCACGCAACCAATCATCAGCATCAAGTGGTCGATCAGAAACATCAAATTGGCGTGGGTTGAACTTCAGAAAGCTTTTGATGTCTCCTCGCTTGGGAGGTGGGGGTAGTGGAGCAAACTCATTCCTCCGAACACTTTCCTCAAAGCGCTGCTGGTTCTGCTGCATTGCTGCCAAGGCATTGGCGATGTTTGACAGCGCGGATCCCAGTTCAGGTGGTATATCCTCATCAGAACGGCGTGGTGGAGCCATCCTGTGATTGATATAAAACACAAGTCAGTACTATAATGGAGAATAATAATAATCCAGAATAGTACCAAGATGGAATTAACCAAGATTAAAGGATACAATTTACTAAGATGATATTAAAATATCAACAAAGTTCAAAGCACCTAGAAGATATTAAGCATATCACACACGACTGAAAAGGAGTGTGGTACACAAATATATCAAAGAAAAATTTTCCACAAATTTCGGCATTAAAATACCAATAGATGCGCAAAATTACTTAACGAATCAAGATTAGTGACTCTACCAATTCAATATACAAAAGCGAATGATAAGAGTAGTGGTATGGTCGCGACTCCATCCCGCACTCAAATCATTACTCCGCACATGAACAAGTGGAACACATATCCTAACCCCTTCTTCTCACGTTGAACCTAAAGATTAGTAACTACGGAAACGAACACCCCAAACAAGATAACGTCGGTTAACAAAGAGTAAGACAGATCGCGTCGGTATACAACGAGTCAGATAGATCGCGTCGGTTTGCAAAGCCTGTCGGTATGGAATGTACCAACAGTTGATAACCAAAAGGCCGATTGTGATAACAACTTGGATGCAACAGATAGACAAGGAATTACTCACACACACACACACACACACACAACCTATGGTACTACGGAAACCCCGAACACGTGAATCCTAGTTTGAACTTTTAAGAAGAGGATTGAAAACGTTACACTTCCTTACCAGATTAGGGTGGGTGGGTGGGTAATAAGTAAAATGGAAGCAGTCCTACTCTCACATTTTGTTTTTCCCTAGTATACATAACTACCAAAAATATTTGCTAGACTGACAACGACCATTTGGCTGAGACCCTGAAGGGCGGGATGGCTCTGATACCAATTGTAACTACCTCGGTGAATTACGCTCCTAGTTACAAGCCTGGATGAGCGGAAATGGTTAAAATAGTATGGTGGGGCCCAAATGCCACTCACAGGTAGACCTTTCGGCCGTCCTAACCATTTCCAAACATCGGGACAAGAACGGGCGGCGTAATCGGCAGGCGAAGGGATCAACTACATACACAAATGAGTATGTATGCAAGCCACCATACAACAGTCCTCAGAGCCATTCCATCTAAAAGAAATAGAAATATTGCAACGCCATACGGCAAGATCCAAATGTCCTAGATAGATATAATAGTTTAGGATATCTCCTCATACATCAAACATCAGAGTATCAGGCGGAAGCGGCAAACAAGATCCGAGTACGAATAAGAAGCAAATCGGCATAAGATGCCCCATAATAAACACATCCCGCCCACAGATCTCACGGATCCCCGTTCCCGGAATCTCTACACCGAATGATCGTTGCCCACATCGTCCGTCTCCTCCACCCAGTATCCATCTTGTGAGTGTACCTGTTCGTCTGAATCAAACAATTTATCGTGTGAGACCCTAGGGGTACTCAGCAAGTCTTTATGCCTCTAAAGGGGACACAACCTGGGTGACGCAATTGCAGCAAAAGATAAACCCTAACAATTCTATAGATACTCACTAACCATCCGCCTAACCATAGATAGACGGATGTCCGTGAATTAAGAACAACAGTTATAACAGTAATATTAACAGATCCATCCTCCTCCTCGCTTACCAACGAGGAAGCGGACGAACACCCCCCATCCGTTGGCAGTTTTATTATCCATTCCATGAGTGTTGCACTATTTACTAGTCAGTTACTTAGTCAAATTAAAAGCGGTACTTTAGTTATACTTGTCTATGATCGAGAAACTATGCTCCAAGTCGTCCATAACCGCGGACACGGCTTTCAGAAAGTTTTACCCTGCAGGGGTGCACAAATAGCAACACACACTCGATCAACCTCGGAAAAACCAAATCAAAACCCAACGAGGCCTTCACGACAAAGCAATCACAGGATTCAGAAATATTTCAGGGGCCACCACTTGGAGTACACCCGCAACGAAACTGGCCGGATCCGAGACGGACTCAAGGTTTGTGGGGCCGGCTGTAAACGACTGGGAACCCGAAAACTCGGGCTTGTCGATACCGCGAAAACGGGTCACCATCCTAAACAGTACAGGTGCTCCTCGCACAATCGTAATAAAGCAGTAAAGCATGGCATAAGTACAGGATAGTAAATAAAACCTCAAACTAGTTTGTGGCCCCAAGAAATAAGAATGAATCAAGCTCTGGCTCAGGGGGGTCCCATAAGCCTCCCGGATGTGGATAGCGCGAATATTCAAGGAACAGGTTTCAAGTACTCGGGGTCCTACGGGACACAAGTGAGCAGGAAAAACCAAATAGCAGATATTGCCCACCGGTGCCACTTTCATTAGTTATCCCATTACTACTCAGGTTAAGTTGTTTAGGTACCTCGTTATCCATTAGACTCTCACATACCCTACACATGCTGTTCTACGACTCGCATGGCTCAAACAACTCCTGTAGTAATGGCTCATGGGATGGAGGAACAAGCTTGGTGGGGTTTAAAAGTAAAGGCTATGCAATACTTGGGATTCAGTTTAATGCAATCGCGACTCAATGATGCAAGAATAAGATAGAGGCAATAGGTACTGTATGTATGCAAGCATGTGGTAGTGCTTGCCTGGCAACTCAGTTGAAGCGAGAGACGGATCTGGGTAGTGCTCCTGGTTCTCTTGATATATCCCCTGCTCAGTGTCTATTCGAAGAAGAACCAAACAAACAAGGGCCAACATAAATAAAGTGCACAAGCATAGGAATAAAATGCGTCAAGCAAACAATCATGCCATGATGAATGATGCACAAGTTGCATGGCAATAATGTAGCATGGCATGGGTGAGGTGTAGAATACAAGAAATAACATTTTTATAGAGTTTTGGTCACATTTTATTGTCATATTAGTTGCTGTATACTATATATTTATATGATGCATGCTGCAATTGAAGTCATGGATAGCATAAACAGAAAGGTCTCGTCGAGCTGATCATTTTAGACATATCATTTGTTAAATTTGGAGTTATGAACATAAAGTTATTAATTAATTAAGGTGAGGGGCATCTTATGTAATTTTACTCAACTTGGAATTTTAAACGTGCAAAAGGTAATTTGAATAGCATATTTGAAATCCTCACATTTTTCTGATTCAGATTCATATATCATTTGTTGAATTTGGATCTGTATTTTAAAAGTTATTAAAATCTGATTTGAATTTGAATTTGAATTGGATTTTGAAAGATTTGAACTAATCAGATATTCAGAAAAGGGTTTTTGTTACACACACAGAACCCAGCCACAGTCAATGACCAGCGGTCCCATGCTGACTGGGTGTCCACGCGCGCTGAAAAACGCTAAACACCGCGGCTCTGCCTAGCCCGCGAGGCTGACAAGCGGGCCCAGAGGCCATGCGGGTCCATCTGACAGCGGCGCATGCGGGTCTGCCACGCGGCGCAGCGGGGACCGCGGGTTGAGGCTGGAAAACTCTGGGAGCCTTTTTACAAAAAGCATCCGACGCTGACTGTGGGGCCAGGGTGACTGCGGGTCTAAGAAAAACGCAGGGGGGATGCGGAAAAGTGCGGCCGCGGTACTGTTTTTCTTCCGCGTGCGCAGCGAGCGAACGTTGCGCGACAGAGGACGGCCGCGTCGCGCGGGGGGCTCGATCCCACGACCTGGGGCTTGCGCTTGGCGGCGGCTGCCGCTGCGGTGGGTGGGGGTTGTTGTTTGGTAAGGGAGGCGCGACTAGATAGGGTCTGCGCGGAGCGCGTGCGTGCAGACGCCAGCGAGCGGCGGCGCGCGCAGGCTGCTCAAAGAAACTACCGGCGCGAACGGGAAGCGGCGCAGGGTATGGGCATGTCTAGGAAGTTCGGGGACTCACCGCGGGGCCGATGGTTTGGTCGACGAGGCTCGGGGAGGTCATGATCGTCGGCGAGGCTGGCGCCGGCGAAGCTAGGGTTTGCGTCGGCTCGCGTCGGTGTCCAGAGCTCATGGGCCTCCTCCTTCGCGACTACGGGTACAGGGGTGGTGCAGGGGTCCTCGTGGCCTTCCTCGTCAACCGCGGAGGTCACGCCACCGGATAGGGAGAGGGGCGCAAGGGGAGGACCGACGGTGGCCGGCGTCGGTGGTTGGTGGCGGTGGAGAAAGAGGGAGGAGAGGGGAGGCGAGGCAGGGCCTCTGGGGAGATCTAGGAGAGGCCAGAGGTTGGGAGGGAGGTAGATAAGGACGGGGTGAGATGGGGATGGCGTGGGGGAGGGGAAGGTGGCTTCGGCCACCTTTTTCCTTTCCCTCTCACGTGCTCGCGCGGGCCAGGCATGGGCAGGGGAGGGGGCTGCCAGGTGGGGGCGTCGTGAGAGCAAAGAGGCAGGGCAGGCTCGGCTGGTGGGGTCCTTGTGGCATGGAGAGAAAAGAGAGAGGGGGGAGATGGCGTCGGGTTAGAGCTAGGGCTAGAGGGGAGAGAGGTAGGGATCGGCTAGGGTTTTGTTTGGGTGGTTAGCTAGGGGGGTATGGTGGGGCCAGCTAGGAGAGAGAGAGAGGCCGAGAGAGAGGGGGTTAGGGCTTAAGCATGCACACATGATCACACATGGATGGGGATGGTTTAGAGAGGGGGTAGGGTTTAGGGTTAGATGGGGGTATGGTTATTAGGGGGTAGGTTTTAGAGATAGCTAGAGAGGTAGAGAGAGGAGGGGTGAGGTTGAGTGTTGACAAGACAAGGCAAGATCAAGCAAAGGAAAAGAGATGATCCATGCAACAGAAAACAAATAAAATTTAAATGACAAACAAAAAGGTGATACTTGCATGGCTCTAGCTAGATCAAGCAAAAGAAGGAGAGAGAGATGGGAGAATGACCCACTCCAAGAATTCCAAATAAAAACCAAAAGACTTAGATGTGGTGGTTCTGCATGGCCCATGCAAATAATAAATGCCATGTATTCATATTGTGAAAACAACATAAAATCACATGGCATTATTCCATGCATTCCCAAAAAGTGGAATAAGGCCAAGCAAAAGGAACTAGTATTGGATCCACCCAACCCACATGAGCTAGGTAAACTCAAATAAATGCCAGCTCATATTAATTGGATGGTGGAATTATAAGGTGGTGAAGATAAGGTGGTGGAGTCAATAAAAGATATGCTCCCAACTCAACTTGGGCATTTGAACAATATATCAAGATCCAACTACAATATCAAGAGGCAAATACAATTAGCAATGCATATGAGCTAAGAACCAAAGCTCAAGGGTTTTTGTATGGTGCTCAAATGCAAGGTGGCATGATGACATGAACATGATATGATGATGATGCAGCAATTATATGTAGGAAGTGGCCATTTTATTACTAGATCAAGTAGCATTACAGATGTTAGACAACTGGGATGCTACATATCTCAACCGAATCAGTTAAGGCTTCGGCACTCGTTTAACCTAATCCGACTGGGCCTATCTATTCTCCTGGGCCTTCAGCTTCCAGTCGCTTGGATCCACGCCAGGCCTTGATCCAGTTGCCGTCCTGCAGGCCCACTCGCCAGTTCCTGGGCCAGTCGGAAACGTCCTACTGGGTATACCCCGGTAGGCATATCCCCATCAATGCCAATATCCTTGGCTACACGCGGTCCGTGAATGAGTGCTTCATTCTCCGCCATGTTGTTTGTAGCCTCGAAGTGGATCTGCAGAACGTAGTGTAGCTTGTCCTCGGTTGGTGAATGTAACAACACACCAGCCCCCGAGACATTAAGTAGCTTTGATCCGTCAAAGTGCATCACCCAATATTCTGGCTCCGGCATTGTGGTAGCATCTGGCATCTCCGTCCAATCTGCGATGAAATCTGCCAAGGCTTGTGACTTGATAGCGTCGCGTCTTTTGCAGGTGATCTCAAAGGCGGCAAGTGCAATGCCCCACTTCGTGACCATTCCTGTAGCATCGCTGTTGTTGATGATGTCGGACAGTGGAGTCTTGCTTACCACTGTGATAGGGTTCTCCTGGAAGTAGTGCCTTAGATTCCGAGAAGCAAGGAACACTCCATAAGCTATCTTCTGGTAGTGCGGGTAACGCTGCTTGGACTCCGTCAAGACCTCGCTTACGTAGTAAACTGGTCGTTGAACTCCGTACTCTTAGCCTGGTTATTTCCGCTCTACCATGACGATGATGCTGATTACCCGGTTGGTGGCCGCCATGTACATTAAAATAGGCTCCCCAGGCTCGGGTGCTGCAAGGATAGGCGCCGAGGATAATATCTCCTTTAGCTGCTTCAGTGTTGCATCTTCCTCGTCCGTCCATGTAAATTTGTCCGCCTTCTTCAGCAACTTGTATAGCGTCAGAGCCTTCTCTCCAAGTCGGCTGACGAACCGACTAACCGCTGCAATGCAACCTGTTAGCCATTGTATGTCCTTCAGGCATGTCGGACGGTTTATGTTTAAGATGGCCTTGATTTTCTCTGGGTTCACCTCGATTCCGCGCTGGGAAACAATGAAGCCCAACAATTTGTCGGATGGAACCCCGAAGACACACTTCTTAGGGTTAAGCATCATGTTGTATTTCCGGAGATTATCAAAGGTTTCTTTTAAGTCGGAGATTAAGTCGTTTGACTTTTTAGACATCACTGCTATATCGTCCACATAGGCGTGAACGTTCTGACCAATTTGATCGTGTAGGAAACGCTGCATTGTCCGCTGGTATTTTCACCTGCATTTTTCAGCCCAAAGGGCATCATGACATAGCAGAACGTGTCGTAAGGTGTGGTGAACAAAGTGGCCAATTGGTACAACTTCCTCATTTTGATTTGATGGTATCCTGAGTATGCATCAAGAAAACACAAAAGCTCCGAGCCAGCCGTCGAGTTAATAACTTGGTCAATGCGAGGCAAAGCAAACGAATCTTTGGGACACGCTTTGTTCAAGCCGGTGTAATCAACGCACATTCTTAATTATATGGTTCCCTTTTTGGGGACAAGTACAGGATTGGCCACCCATCGGGTGTGAAGGACTTCTCGGATAAAACTAGCCTTAAGTAACCTAGCTATCTCTTTTCCTATGGCACGTCTCTTCTCGTGTCCAAAGCTTCATAGAGGTTGTTTCACCGGTTTGCATTTTGGATCAATATTCAAGTTGTGCTCGGCAAGTTCCATAGGTACACCTTTCATGTCGGCAGGTTGCCAGGCAAATATGTCCGTATTCTCATGGAGGAACTCGACGAGCGCGCTTTCCTATTTGGGATCCAGGTTCGTCCCAATGGCGGTGGTCTTGGAGGCATCGCCTACCACAAGTTCCACTGGCTTGGTTTCAATGGCGGCCTTTAAAGCTGGGGCGGAGTCAGAAATCTGCTTCTTCGACACCGGCATCTCCGAGGCATCGACCTTGCTCTGGATCTCCTTGAATTCTTTGCTGTAGAGGACATTTTATGCAAAGGCTGCTTCTCCAGTCTCGCAGTCCCTTGCCTTGGTAAAGCTTCCGGATATGGTGATGACACCGTTTGGTCCGGGTATCTTGAGCTTGTTGTATACGAAGCATGGCTTGGCCATGAAGGCGTGGAAGATGTCGCGGCCAAATATGACGTGCTACACGCTATTGAAGGGGACCACCTCAAAGGTCATGCATTCTTAGCGGTAATTATTTACATCGCCAAAAGCGACCTGAAGCGTGATGCACCCAAGGGACCGAGCCTCCTGACCAGGAACTACACCGTGGAAGATGGTGCTGGTCAGCCTTAGGTTAGCCTCTGTCAAGTTCATCTTATGCAGTGTATCCAAGTACATGATGTTGATGCTGCTTCCACTATCCACCATACATTTGGTGAACTCATTGCCGTCAATCAGGGGATTAATGACCATGGCGTACTATTTCTCCGTAGGGATGAGGTCTGGGTGATCCTTCCTATCCCAAGTAATTGGAATCTCCGACCAGCGCAGGTACTGGGGAACTGGGGGTAGAGTAGCTATCAGTATCCTCATGGAGGTCTTCTATTGTCGGACGGTGGGGGTGCCAAGGAAAGTGTGGAAAACTGCCGCCTTCTTCTCGAAGGGGTTCTTGCCCTTGCCATCGCTCTTGGCGGCGTGCTTGGGGTCAACATCCTCATCCATGTCACTTGAATCCTTGGACTCCTCTTCCTTCTTATTCCCCTTGCCCTTGCCTCGCGGTCTGTTCTTTCGACTTTGTTTGTAACCGGACTCCGGGTCCTCCTTGAGATCGTTGATGAACTTGCAATGGCGATTGGTGTGGGTGGCCTTGCTGTTGGCGTCGAGGTGTACGAGGCACGGCATATCATGGTTGTAACATCCCTAAAATCATGATTTCAAAGATTGCATATCATTCATGCATGCATATAGTTTTGAGATCAATTTCAAACCAATTCCAAGAAAACAGAAGCACATAGTGCTATCATTTTATGTGAGCAAACTTAAATCAAATAACCATCCCCATTTGAGAGCTTAAGTGTTAAAAACCAAGTTTGTTTGTTTCCTTGTTGATTGGATTGGGTGTGGAGTTTGAACAAAATTATACAAAATAAAAATGGTTTCAAAACCATTTTCAAACATTTGCAAACCAAGTGCTATGTCACTGTTATTTTGTCTTTCCAAAAATGACCAAGCCAATTCAAAGTGACCACATGGTTCTATGCCTAGAGTTGTGACTATTGCACACTGCAAAAATCCTGAAAAGATTTGAATTCAAATAGAGTTTGAATTCATTTGAAAATCATTCCAGAAAATCAAATTAGAAAAAGAAAAGGAATAAAGAAAAGGAAAAGGGTCGGCGCTACTATTCTGGCCCAACAGCGAAACCAGCCCAGCTAGCCCACCCGGGTCCCCTCTCTCTCTCGCACGCGCAGACGCACCCACGGAGTCACTGACACTCGGACCCCACTCCCTCTCTGTTTATTTCGCTGACAAGCGGGCCCTATCCACGTCATCATCGTCTTCCCCCAGATTCCGCGCACGAACACCGCCGCTGGCCGTTGCTGCATTGATTCCGCGGCGTAATTGGCATTGATTCACTGGGCGTTTCTTGTCGAGCTCCTGCCTACTTAAGCCCCTCCCTCTCGCGGCCATTTCCCCTCACCCAATTTCCTCTCCACGCCACCAGGCTGCTCGCAACTCGCCAGACACTGCCGCTGTTCCGACGACCTTGCCGACGAATTTCGGTGAGCATCGTGTCCCCCTCTATCCATGGTTCATACCGGCATGCTCTACAGCTCCGTGCGCATCTACTGACATCTTTCATTTTCTCGCGCATGGCCTGTAGCCTCGGCAGCGACAACGACTGAGCGCCACCGCTCTCTGCACGAACTCCGGCGACCTCTCCCCGTAAGTACCAGCCGCCCCTTGCCCTTTGTCTGATACGCCTAATATCCCTAGCATCTTGTGCGTCTAACGGTGTCCTCCTCTTGTCTTAGCGCGACGCAGAACCTCGCCAACATCGACCAGCAGCCGTACCCGACGCGTTCACGAACTCCAGTGAGGAATCCCCGACGACTCCGAGCGCCCCTTCGCCAACCAGAGACACATTGAGCTTCACCTCGACACGACGGTTCTGGTGAGCATCCTCTCCCCTCCCCGGATGACCTAGAACACCGGCACCACTGCTGACAGACACGCCGCCGCCAGTCGCCGCCGCTAGCGCCGCTAGTCTATGGTCAAAGCAACAGCAACCGTTGGATGTAGATCTTGCGGTTTAGATTAGATCTGAGAAAAACGTTTTCCTTGAATCTGGCGCGTTGGATCTGACTTGATCTGACGGCACGGAAGGGTGATCCTGAGTGAAACGGTATCGGCCAATAGGATAGCGCCGCGTGGCTAGGGTTTGGTTTAAAAACAGAATTTGAAATCTGATTTATATCCAAATTTGATTTAGCTATAACTTTTGATTCCCACGTTAGATTTTGGCAAATTTTATACCGTTGGAATCAGGAGAGCAAGCCCTTTCCATTTATGTAATTTGTTTAAAGTTTTGCTTCTGTTAAAATAGTTTTATTTGCAGAAACATGTGTAGGGCTTATTTGAGCATATGAAATGTTTAGGAATTGTTTTTAGTGTCAAATAAACTTGGTTGGGCAAGTTTTTGACTTGTTCAATATTCAGTACTATGCACTTGCTTGGTTGAGTTTTAAAAATCATCACTTAGCTTTTTGCATGCATGCATATGTTATTTTGTTTGTTTGTATATGTTGTGTGTAATTTGTTGCTACCATTCTTTGTGTAGACTTTGGTGCTACTGATTGTGATTGTGAAGAGTGCTACTCTCCTAACTACCAAGGCAAGTGGTACTTCATGAATATTTCTATCCCTATATTTTATACTAAGCATTAGAAATATTTTGCTAAGTCTTGCATGTTAATATTTTTGCCTAATGCCATGATGGGAAATCCTAAGTAGTTGTAGAATTGCTAGGAAATTTCTAAGTTAAGTTACTATCTATGCCATGCTTAGCCTAGCTAGTAGCAAACAAGGGTTGGTGAAATATACATGCTATGATGAAAATATTTCTAAGTCTTTGGACTTTTGTTTTGCCTAATAAAACAACTAAGTCAATGAATCACCTGGGTGGAATGGGACTTGAATGGTGGTTTTGGTTGAGTGGTTACACAAGTCCCATGGCTATGGTTTACCTTGTGTATCTCACTTGTGGAAAGCCACCCAGGAACAAAGGGATTTTAGAGGCCAAGTGTTGAGAAGCTTCTAGTGCAGCCACTTGGCAATATGGGCTCTGCCTGGATCACATAGGTTGCTAGAACTTAGCCATTTGGACAGTTGGTGGTAGTGGATTGATAGGTTGGAGGGCGTCCATTTGGTCTAAGGGAAGGCTTCTGAAAGGTCCTGTCTTGGTGAAACCAAGTCTGGTGGGGAAAGTGCACAACCTCTGCAGATGGAAAAATCTAAGTACTTAGCCAAGTCCATGGCAATGGACAACTTGAGCATCAAGGCATGGAAGCTATAAAAAATCTCATCATTCCAACTTCTAAGTAAAAACTTGTGGGTGAACAAGGGTGAAGGACCTCAATGTCTATTGGTGGTTCCTTGGGGAAAGTTTTGACAAAGAAAAACTTAGTGATTTCAACTAATAGGAAAAACCTATTTTTGAGAAAAGCAAGCCAAGCTACACTTAGCCAAATTGCATATAGTAATATAGTCCACCTAAATTTTACTAAGGTATCACTTGCCAATACTATTCCAAAGTATTGACCCACTGTGGTTGTAACTTGTGATGTTGCAGGTTACTCTGATGAGGATTAGGTGTCATGAGTCTACACTCAACATGTTTGCCTGTGGCACATGAAGATGAAGACTTACAATTATTTACTTATTCAAACTCTTGTATTAGGCCTGTGGCCTTGAGTTGTAAAGACTATGTTATCTCTAGAATGGATGTAATAAATGACCTTTGTATCTGTGTACTTCATCTTAAACTGTGGATGCTAGCAATGATCTAGGGACTAGCATTTCAATCACAGGGATCCTTTTCCTTTACAAACGAGGGATCTTACAGATGGTATCAGAGCACTGTGTTGCCTGTAGGATTATGACCCTAGGATTGGAAACCACTAAGGAAAAAATTTCAACAACTTCTACACTTGTCTATTCTTCTCGTAAACTTTTCTAATCTTCTCTCTCATCTCTATTTGTAGATGAACTCCATCAATGAAGCCGTGAGGAAAGGACCACTCATGACAATGACTTTGGAGTGTGAGACAAAATTCCCCAAGGCTCTCAAGGACCTCATGGTTGCATTAGAGATACAAGGTGCAGATGTGTACAAAGGTTTTCCAGTGATGGATGAGGGAGTGGAATACTGGTGGGTGCAACTTCACTTGTATAAAAACAAGGAAGACAACCATCAGGAAAAAGGATTCTGCATGTTCACCAATTCAGTGGTGCACCCTACATTCTTTGAATCAGCAAGGGATGCAGCTTGGAAGACCATCAAAGAACTTGGTGATAGAGTCAAGTGCAGAATGCTCAACCTCCAAAATGATCTAAGGAAGGAGAAGGAACATACCCAAGAGTTGGAAGCTACCAACCAAACTTTAAGAGGAGACATTATAGACTTAGTGATGGAATCATGTGAGCAAGATAGGCTGATTGCTTCTAGAAACAATATGTTAGCCAACAGATCCAGTGAGATAGGATTGTAAACGTACTTCGTTAGTTGGACCACCACCTATCACCTTATTTTCCATAATGTTGCTCTAAAATAAGATTGAACCTTGGTTGTTGTAATGGTTTCATGTATGCATGACTTGTGTGTTTTGCTTCCCAAGGATATGTATGTGTTGTTTTGTCTTTTGTTTTATCTTGATTCGTGTTGTTCTAACTTTTCTATCTTATAAATAGATGCCTATTACCATCAGCACTGTTGAGGAGTTCCAGGTTACCCGCTTTGGTCCTCGTATCGTTGAGCTTACTACTTTGCTCAATCTCCCTCTTCCCACCATCATGGTGCATCCCCTCACCAAGTTTGAGAGGAAGGACCTCTGGGGCTTCAAGGTCAACCAGCCCGGACGCCAGACGGAGCCTACCACGGAGGCCATTGTCTTCAAGCTCATGCACAATGACAGGGAGAGAGGCCTTGAGGTAGTGATGCAGGATCTGATAGGACGTCTGCTAGGGCGACACTCCCGACAGGTTAGAGGTACCCACTTCCACGTCTTCGGAAGACGTGATGAGGATGGAGAGTCCATCGACTTTGAGGACGATTCGAGGGACGCAGCAGAGCCGATACGCCTGTACCTCCAGGACTTAGAGTCTCTCATTAGGCACGTGGACACGGACAGGACCAATGTCATGCTCAGCAATGATGAGCTCCAGGTGCAGCTTCGCGAGAAGGACAAGATCTTCGCGCAGCAAGACGAGATAGTCAAGGAAATGGAGGCGAAGTTCGAGACCCAGGACAGGAAGTTCAAGAGTCAGGAGAAGCGTGTCCAGGATAGGAACAAGAAGATTCGGGACATGACTGAAGAACTGCAGTCCAAGGACTTCGAGCTAGAGCAGCAGCAGACGGTGATTGAGAGGCTTCCTTCCCAGAAGAGGGCTCTCAAGGCCAAGATAGAGACTTTGACCACTAGCATCGAGGAAAACAAGACCGCGATGGATAACGCAGGTCTTAACTTTGTCGAGGAGGAGATTGATGCCGATGAGTAGATTTGACTACTCATTTATCTTTTGTTATAGTACTTGTTATTTGAGAACTTGTTATTTGACCATCCGACATGTGGATGGCTTGCTACTTGTGTGTTTTACTTTGTGAACTTGTTATCTTGTTGTTGAACCTTTATCTTTGTGTTGCATGCTATGTGTTTGCTTATGTGATGTAATGTGCATGAAAGCATCTATGGGTATATCATTCTTATCTTTATTGAACAAACCACAGATGCCTCCCCGTCGTGCAAACCCCAACCCCAACAACAACAACAACATCACTCCAGAAATGCAGCAAATGATGACTGCTCAAACACAGCTGATGCAGATGATGACGACGTTCATCCAGAACCAAAACAATAACAACAACAACAATAACAACAACAACAACAACAACAACAACAACAACAACAACAACAACAACAACAACAACAACAACAACAACAAAAACCCTCCGGGCTTTGATATGCTTACCAGATTCTTGAGATTGAGGCCAGCAAAGTTCTCAGGAACGACTGATCCCATGGTGGCCAATGATTGGCTACGCTCAGTAAACAAGGACTTGGTAACCGTGGGCTGTACGGATGCTGAAAAGGTCAGATTTGCAGCACATCTGCTGGAAGGACCAGCCGCCACTTGGTGGGACAACTTCCAGATCACCACTCCCATAGATGAAGTGACATGGGCTATCTTTGAGGATGGCTTTCGCACTGCTCATATCTCATCAGGAGTGATGAGTCTGAAAAAGAAAGAGTTCCACAATCTGAAGCAGCGCCACCGCAGCGTGGCTGAATACATTGAGGAGTTCAACAATCTGGCGCGTTATGCACCGGATGAAGTTGACACCGACGCTAAGAGAAAGGAAAAATTTCTTGAAGGCTTGAATGATGAGCTGAATCTGCAATTGGCTGTGGCCTATGTTCCAACTTATCAGTCGCTCTGTGACAAGGCTGCTATTTTGGAGAACAAAATGAAGCAAGTTGAGAGTAGAAAGAGGAAGCACTCCGACAAGCACAGCTCGGGATCGTCTCACAAACGATCTCATTATGATGACAGTGGAAGCTCAGGATCCCACAAGCATGGGAAATTCAACAAGCACCACAACCACAACCGTCATGACAAACATCACCGTAGTCATGACAATGACAAATACAAGAACCACAAGAGTGGACATAAGAGCCACCACAGTGGTAATGGAAGTGGAAGTGGAAGTCAGCTTGTTAAGAGAGACATAAGTCAGGTTGAATGCTTCAAATGCAAGAAGATGGGGCATTATGCAAATGAATGCCCAGAAAAGAAAGTTGAAGGAACCAACAAGCCTAATCCTTTCCAGAAGGGACAGGTGAACCACATCAGTGTGGAGGAGGTCTATGAGGAGCCTGATGCTGTTGCTGGTAAGTTCAGACTCAATTTTATTCCAGCATTTGTTCTTTTTGATACTGGAGCATCGCATTCATTCATATCAAAAGCATTTGTTGATAGAAATGGGTTTCCAACTGAAAACATTGGGTGTCCAATAAAAGTTAGTTCTCCGGGTGGAGATATGATAGTAAGTCTTGCATGCCGGGATCTAGTAATAGAGTTTGGAAAACATAAATTTCCGGTGAGTCTAATAATCCTAGATTCCCAAGGACTGGACGTAATATTGGGAATGGATTGGATGGCTAAGTATGAAGGAGTACTGGATTGTGCTAATCGTACTGTTGCACTCACAACCCCGGAAAGAAAGCGGATTAAATTCGAGTCCAACTTTGAATCTAAAGGAAGTAAGCTAAATTCTCTTAAGGGGGTTAGCATGGACAGTGTGCCAATTGTGAGTGAGTATCCAGATGTGTTTCCGGAAGAATTGCCGGGAATGCCACCAGATAGAGATGTGGAGTTTCTTATAGATTTGGTACCAGGGTCTGGACCAATAGCAAAGAGACCTTATAAAATGTCAATGGATGAACTGAAAGAACTCAAGAAACAACTTGGAGAACAGTTGTAGAAAGGATTCATTCAACCAAGTTCTTCATCTTGGGGAGCCCCAGTTTTGTTCGTAGAGAAGAAAGATAGAAGTCAAAGGTTATGCATAGATTACCGTTCACTCAACGAGGTAACTATCAAGAACAAATACCCTTTGCCTAGAATCAATGACTTGTTTAATCAGCTAGAAGGAGCTTGTGTATTCTCAAAGATTGATCTCCGGTCAGGATATTTTCAACTCAAGATAAGAGAATAAGACATACCTAAGACAGCGTTCACTACAAGGTATGGATTGTATGAGTATACCGTAATGCCTTTTGGTTTGACCAATGCTCCAGCATACTTCATGAATATGATGAACAAGGTGTTCATGGAATTCCTCGACAAGTTTGTTGTCGTCTTCATTGATGACATTCTAGTCTACTCCAAGAGCAAAGAAGAGCATGAAGGACATTTGCGATTGATACTTGAGAAGTTACGGGAGCATAAACTTTATGCCAAATTTAGCAAGTGTGAGTTCTGGTTGGATGAAGTTGGTTTTCTTGGTCATGTTATGACAAAGGATGGTGTAGCAGTTGATCCTGCCAAAGTTTCAGCTATGACTGAATGGGAATCTCCCAAGTCCGTGAAAGAAGTTCGTAGTTTCCTTGGCTTAGCAGGTTACTACAGAAGGTTCATTGAAAATTTATCCAAGGTAGCTAAGCCTATGACTGAATTGTTAAAGAAAGACAAGAAGTTTACTTGGTCTGAAGGTTGTGAACTCAGCTTTTAGGAGTTGAAGAAGAGACTTGTGACAGCACCAGTCTTGTGTCTGCCAGATTTGGAAAAAGATTTCCAAGTATATTGTGATGCATCTCATCAAGGTTTGGGTGCAGTACTTATGCAAGACGGTAAAGTTGTGGCATATGCCTCGAGACAACTCAAAACTCATGAAGTGAACTATCCTACTCATGATTTAGAGTTATCCTCTGTCGTCCATGCACTCAAAACATGGAGACACTATCTTTTGGGAAAGCGTTGTGAAGTGTTCACGGATCACAAAAGTTTGAAGTATATCTTCACCCAGAAGGAAATTAATATGAGACAAAGAAGATGGCTAGAACTTATCAAGGACTATGGCTTAAGTTTGCAATACCACCCCGGTAAAGCAAATGTTGTAGCAGATGCTCTAAGCCGTAAGGTTTTTGTGAATGGCCTTACCAAAGGAGAATTGCCAGATGATCTATGTACCCAATTTAGAAAACTCAGATTGGAGATTGTGCCTGAAGGACATCTCATGTCCTTGGATGTTCAACCCACTTTGTTGGACAAGATCAGAGAAGCCCAGAAGACTGATAAGGAAATTTAAGAGATTAATGAAAAGATTGGCAAAGGAAAAGCCAAAGAATTCCATGAAGACGAACAGGGTACTTTATGGCATGGGAAACGTATCTGTGTTTCACAAGATCCGGAGTTGCGGAAACTGATTTTGCAAGAAGCACACAACTCTCCGTATTCCATTCATCCGGGTAACACCAAAATGTACATGGACATGAAAGAAATATTTTGGTGGAATAATCTCAAGAAGGACATCGCCGAACATATTGCTTTGTGTGATGTGTGTAGTAGAGTGAAAGCGGAGCATCAGAAACCAGCAGGTTTGCTTCAACCACTACCTATTCCTGATTGGAAGTGGGACAAGATTGGTATGGATTTCATCACCGGATTACCAAGGACCCGGTCAGGATACGATTCTATTTGGGTAGTAGTGGATCGACTAACTAAAGTGGCTCATTTCATACCCGTGAAGACAACCTATACAAGTGCTAAATTATCCAGAATCTACGTGAGTAGAATTCTATGTCTACATGGAGTGCCCAAGAGTATTGTGTCTGATAGGGGAACCCAATTTACTTCCCATTTTTGGAGACAGTTACATGAATCATTGGGAATGAGTTTGGAATTCAGTACTGCTTTTCACCCTCAAACTGATGGACAAACAGAAAGGACTAATCAGATTCTCGAAGACATGTTGAGGGCATGTGCCCTAGACTATGGAGCCAGTTGGGATGAAAGTCTGCCTTACGCAGAATTTTCTTATAACAACAGCTATCAAGCCAGTATTGAGATGGCACCATTTGAGTTTCTCTACGAAAGAAAATGTACCACCCCATTGCTATGGAATGGTGTGGGAGAAAGAAGTTTATTCGGGCTAGATCTTATCAAAGAAGCCGAAGAGAAGGTCAAGTTGGTTAAGGACAGGTTGAAGATAGCACAGTCCCGACAGAAAAGCTACGCAGATCCTAAGCGTAGAGAAGTCACCTACGAAGTTGGAGATAGAGCTTATCTTTGAGTGTCACCACTTCATGGAGTGAAAAGGTTCGGAGTCAAAGGGAAATTGGCACCAAGATATGTTGGGCCATTCAAGATTCTGAGTCGCAAAGGAGAAGTTGCCTATGAAATAGAACTGCCAGAATCTCTATCAGCTGTCCATAATGTGTTTCATGTGAGTCAGCTTAAGAAATGTCATCCAGAAATGGAAGAAACTTCTTTGAAGGATACTATACCTTTGGAGGAGGTTCAATTGGAAAGTGATCTCACCTATGAAGAGAAACCTATCAAGATTATTGAGACTGCAGAAAGAGTCACAAGGACTAAGACTATCAAGTTTTGCAAAGTATAGTGGAATCATCATTCCGAAGAGGAAGCAACATGGGAAAGAGAAGATGATCTTCGGAAAGACCACCCTCACCTATTTGCTAGCCAAACCAAATCTCGATGGCGAGATTCACCTTAAGGGGGTTAGATTTGTAACATCCCTAAAATCATGATTTCAAAGATTGCATATCATTCATGCATGCATATAGTTTTGAGATCAATTTCAAACCAATTCCAAGAAAACAGAAGCACATAGTGCTATCATTTTATGTGAGCAAACTTAAATCAAATGACCATCCCCATTTGAGAGCTTAAGTGTTTTAAAAACCAAGTTTGTTTGTTTCCTTGTTGATTGGATTGGGTGTGGAGTTTGAAAAAAATTATACAAAATAAAAATGGTTTCAAAACCATTTTCAAACATTTGCAAACCAAGTGCTATGTCACTGTTCTTTTGTCTTTCCAAAAATGACCAAGCCAATTCAAAGTGACCACATGGTTCTATGCCTAGAATTGTGACTGTTGCACACTGCAAAAATCCAAAAAAGATTTGAATTCAAATAGAGTTTGAACTCATTTGAAAATCATTCCAGAAAATCAAATTAGAAAAAGAAAAGGAATAAAGAAAAGGAAAGGGCCGGCGCTACTATTCTGGCCCAACAGCGAAACCAGCCCAGCTAGCCCACCCGGGTCCCCTCTCTCTCTCGCACGCGCAGACGCACCCATGGAGTCACTGACACTCGGACCCCATTCCCTCTCTGTTTATTTCGCTGAAAAGCGGGCCCTGTCCACGTCATCATCGTCTTCCCCCAGATTCCGCGCACGAACACCGCCACTGGCCGTTGCTGCGTTGATTCCGCGGCATAATTGGCATTGATTCACTGGGTGTTTCTTGTCGAGCTCCTGCCTACTTAAGCCCCTCCCTCTCGCGGCCATTTCCCCTCACCCAATTTCCTCTCCACGCCACCAGGCTGCTCGCAACTCGCCAGACACTGCCGCTGTTCCGACGACCTTGCCGACGAATTTCGGTGAGCATCGTGTCCCCCTCTATCCATGGTTCATACCGGCATGCTCTACAGCTCCGTGCGCATCTAATGACATCTTTCATTTTCTCGCGCATGGCCTGTAGCCTCGGCAGCGACAACGATTGAGCGCCGCCGCTCTCTGCACGAACTCCGGCGACCTCTCCCCGTAAGTACCAGCCGCCCCTTGCCCTTTGTCTGATACGCCTAAGATCCCTAGCATCTTGCGCGTCTAACGGTGTCCTCTCTTGTCTTAGCGTGACACAGAACCTCGCCAACATCGACCAGAAGCCGTACCCGACGCGTTCACGAACTCCGGCGAGGAATCCCCGACGACTCTGAGCGCCCCTTCGCCAACCAGAGACACGTTGAGCTTCACCTCGACACGGCAGTTCTGGTGAGCATCCTCTCCCCTCCCCGGACGACCTAGAACGCCGGCACAGCCGCTGACAGACACGCCGCCGCCAGTCGCCGCCGCTAGCACCGCTAGTCTATGGTCAAAGCAACAGCAACCGTTGGATGTAGATCTTGCGGTTTAGATTAGATCTGAGCGAAACATTTTCCTTGAATCTGGCGTGTTGGATCTGACTTGATCTGACGAAGCGGAAGGGTGATCCTGAGTGAAACGGTATCGGCCAATAGGATAGCGCCGCGTGGCTAGGTTGGTTTAAAAACAAAATTTGAAATCTGATTTATATCCAAATTTGATTTAGCTATAACTTTTGATTCCCATGTTAGATTTTGGCAAATTTTATACCGTTGGAATCAGGAGAGCAAGCCCTTTCCATTTATGCAATGTGTTTAAAGTTTTGCTTCTGTTAAAATAGTTTTATTTGCAGAAACATGTGTAGGGCTTATTTGAGCATATGAAATGTTTAGGAATTGTTTTTAGTGTCAAATAAACTTGGTTTGGCAAGTTTTTGACTTGTTCAAGATTCAGTACTATGCACTTGCTTGGTTGAGTTTTAAAAATCATCACTTAGCTTTTTGCATGCATGCATATGTATTTTTGTTTGTTTGTATATGTTGTGTGTAATTTGTTGCTACCATTCTTTGTGTAGACTTTGGTGCTAGTGATTGTGATTGTGAAGAGTGCTACTCTCCCAACTACCAAGGCAAGTGGTACTTCATGAATATTTCTATCCCTATATTTTATACTAAGCATTAGAAATATTTTGCTAAGTCTTGCATGTTAATATTTTTGCCTAATGCCATGATGGGAAATCCTAAGTAGTTGTAGAATTGCTAGGAAATTTCTAAGTTAAGTTACTATCTATGCCATGCTTAGCCTAGCTAGTAGCAAACAAGGGTTGGTGAAATATACATGCTATGATGAAAATATTTCTAAGTCTTTGGACTTTTGTTTTGCCTAATAAAACAACTAAGTCAATGAATCACCTAGGTGGAATGGGACTTGAATGGTGGTTTTGGTTGAGTGGTTACACAAGGCCCATGGCTATGGTTTACCTTGTGTATCTCACTTGTGGAAAGCCACCCAGGAACAAAGGGATTTTATAGGCCAAGTGTTGAGAAGCTTCTAGTGCAGCCACTTGGCAATATGGGCTCTGCCTGGATCACATAGGTTGCTAGAACTTAGCCATTTGGACAGTTGGTGGTAGTGGGATTGATAGAATGGAGAGCGTCCATTTGGTCTAAGGGAAGGCTTCTGAAAGGTCCTGTCTTGGTGAAACCAAGTCTGGTGGGGAAAGTGCACAACCTCTGCAGATGGAAAAATCTAAGTACTTAGCCAAGTCCATGGCAATGGACAACTTGAGCATCAAGGCATGGAAGCTATCAAAAATCTCATCATTCCAACTTCTAAGTAAAAACTTGTGGGTGAACAAGGGTGAAGGACCTCAATGTCTATTGGTGGTTCCTTGGGAAAAGTTTTGACAAAGAAAAACTTAGTGATTTCAACTAATAGGAAAAACCTATTTTTGAGCAAAGCAAGCCAAGCTACACTTAGCCAAATTGCATATAGTAATATAGTCCACCTAAATTTTACTAAGGTATCACTTGCCAATACTATTCCAAAGTATTGACCCACTGTGGCTGTAACTTGTGATGTTGCAGGTTACTCTGATGAGGATTAGGTGTCATGAGTCTACACTCAACATGTTTGCCTGTGGCACATGAAGATGAAGACTTACAATTATTTACTTATTCAAACTCTTATATTAGGCCTGTGGCCTTGAGTTGTAAATACTATGTTATCTCTAGAATGGATGTAATAAATGACCTTTGTATCTGTGTACTTCATCTTAAACTGTGGATGCTAGCAATGATCCAGGGACTAGCATTGCAATCACATGGATCCTTTTCCTTTACAAAGGAGGGATCTTACAATGGTACTCTTCGTAGGTTTGGGGAACGCGGAGCGCTGCCGTGGTAGTTTCACTACCTCGCTGCTGCCCACGACCAGCTCCACGTCCTCGGCTACGCTGTCCGCCATCCCTCCCCCTGCAAAGGTCATAGTGACCATGTCGGAGGTTTTATTTTCTTCTGGCAGGGTCTTCCGCTTGGTGCTGTTGTTCCTCCGAGCTTGAGTTGGAACGGTCGTTGCGGGCAGAGAGCCGCGAGCATCGTCGTTAGCAGCTGCGAACTCACTGGAAAACTGAATCATCTGATTGAGGTCTAGATGGTGATTGTCCTACGGGCGCTTCAGCTTATGTCGGAGCAACGTGCCCCTTTCCAACCCATCAATGAAGGCAGCCATGGCGGTCTGAGCGTGCACTCCTGTGCAGGAATTCTTCATATCTAGCCAGCGAGAGAGGTAGGCACGAGATGTCTCGTCTTTCTCCTGCACGCACCGCTGTAGATCGCCAACAGTATAGGGACGTTTGTACGTACCCTCGAAGTTCTTGGTGAACGCTTCTTGCATGTCAAACCAATTGCGGATAGATCTCTCCGGCAAGTCATGAATCCATTGTCGGGCCATGCCTGCCAACATCAACGGGAGGTACTTGACGGCGACGTTGGGGTTACCCCCGACAATTTCCACCGCGTTACCGTAATCCTGCAACCATGTAGCCGGCTTGGCGGTTCCGTCATAGGGCTTGATGGTCTTGTCAATTCGGAAACCTTTGGGGTAAGTTGCGGACCATATCACAGGTCCAAAGCAACGTGGTCCCAGGTATGGTCCTTCCCGGGCCTCGTGGATCTTGTCCAGACATGAGCGTGCACCGTATGGCTCCGGGCTTCTTTTCTTCTTCTTGCCATCAGGTGATGAGCTGCGTGAACGACGCGGGCCTCCTCCGCCATGGTGGCTGCTGGGTGGCGACGGAGGCGGAGGTGGCGGTAGGTTAGCCTTCTTGCTGTTACCCTCCTGCGACGCCTCACTCTTATCGCATTTGCTTGTAGCACACAGAGGGTCATGGCAAGACCTGCTCTTGTGTCCTTGGTTGCGCTCTCCGTCATGACGGGTCTGCTCCGCGTTGTCGCGGATGAAGATGCTGCTCTGCCTTGGCGGAGGTATATCCGTACGGCGGTGAGCCTTGGTGTCTTCGCGATGTCGGGGAGAGCGGGGCGGTGGAGATGGGCGACGGGGTTGAGCCTTTTGCCTCCATGGTCGGAGGATATGGGGATAGCATCATTCCTGTTGCGCACATCCCTCCGTGTTCGTTCTAATGAACCCGTCTGTGACCCGACATCATGAGGAGATATGTTCCTTGGCGGTTTATGCTGGCTAGACTGGCAGAATGCTGGGTCAGACTCGAGCCTTTGAGAGGTGGCCTTTTCCTGCTGTTTCACCGCCTTGGCCACTAGGTCATAGACCTGTTCCACAGCTTCGGGTGATCTATTCTGCTCCATAAGGGTCTTGGCGATGGCGAGATTGAGCAGAGGAGTGGGCATCACCTGCCAGCCTTCACTGCCAATGTATGGCTTGGCCTGTGCCGGCTTCGAGGGAGCCCATCCTAGGTTTCGCCGTACACCAAGATCATTGATGACGCGAGTCGGAGCTTTCTTAGCCTTCTGCTACTGTAGCAGAGTCTTGTACTCGGCCTCCATTGCTCTAGCTTTCTCTATTGACTTCTGCGCGTTGGCCAGATCTTGATCTAGCTTAGCGCCTTGCTCCGCGATGGCCTGCGCCTCCTCCAGCAGCTGCTGGCGCTTCTCGTCAAGATGGACTACATTGCGAATATGAGCCACGGTCATAGGCTCGACGAGGAGGTTGCCATACATCACTCTATCAGCTGGAGTAATTGGGCAGCAGCAGACGTAGACGCCAAAGGCGGCGGGTTTGCGGTGTTGTTGTTGCTCGGACCGGTGTCGAGTTCCTGCGGCTGCTGCACCGGGTTAGGCGGAGGGGGCATGGCCTTTGCGCGAGCATTTTTGGCAGCAGCAGGTGGTCCTTCCTTTTGTCCAGTGCTGTAGGCGGAGCTTGTCCGAGTTGATCTTCATCCATCGTCGTCCCAATGGCGATGAACACCTCTCGGGACATGACGGTGTTGTTGGCCTTCTCGTCGTTCTTGTAATCCTCCTCCATCTCCTGCATGCAAGAGTCTAGCTCCTCCGGGCTGAAGTCTATCTCCTCCGAGTCAGCGCTGATGTCGGCGTAGAGCGCGTCAAGCACGGAGTCGGAGGGTGTCGGGTCTTCCTCGATGACGGGGGTGGAGGTGCAACAGCAGCAACGATGACTGTACATGGATCTAACTGTGTGATTAGAAGAAGGAGAGGGCAATCACACAACTCAGATTTTGGAGAGAAGGGCAGAGACGATTTGAGGATGATTTCGTCGGTTGCATCTTGATACGTCGTAAACGTATCTATAATTTTTGTTGCTCCATGCTTGTTTTATATCATTTGTCTTATGATTTGTCTACACTTTGAGGCATTTGTATACACTTTCTGGAACTAACCTATTAACAAGATGCCACAGTGCCAATTGCCTGTTTTCTGCTATTTTTGGTTTCAGAAAAGCTAAAAAATGAATATTCTCAGAATTGGACGGGACAAAAACCAAAGTTACTATTTTCCCGGAACGATACGAAAAATCGGAGCAGAGACGGAGTAGGGCACCAGGGTGGGCACACCCTAGGGTGGCGTGGGCCCACCTAGGCCACGCCACTAGGGGTGTGGCCCCCCTGGCTGCCTCCTCGCCTTACCCCTTCGCCTATAAGAATCCCCCGGGGAGAAACCCTAAAACATCCAGCATACATCCATGAAAACTTCCTCAAAGCCGCCGCCACCGAAGGGGAGATTCGGGGGACAGAAGTATCTGTTCCGGCACCCTGTCGGGACGGGGAAGTGCCCCCGGAGCCATCTCCATCGATCTCCACCACCATCTCCATCATGGTTGCTGATTCCCATGATGATGAGGGAGTAGTTCTTCCTCGAGGCTAAGGGCCCTACCGGTAGCTATCTGTTCATCTCTCTCTATGCGTGATCATATTGTGATCATGAGCTTTGTAATCTAGTAGATCTATTATGCTACTCAAGTGCTTTAATAGATCTCTGGCTCTCCCCACGTGTATGAAAGTGACAGCGTGCATACCGTGGTAGCACTTAGGCTAGAGTTTATATAAATACTCAAGTGCTTGAATAGATCTCTACTCTCCCCATGTGTGTGAAAGTGACAGCATGCACGCCGTGGTGGCACTTAGGCTAGAGTTTATAAATATTTGTCATGAGTATATTTTGAGTTGGTTGTCTCTATGAAATTGTGGTGTTTGTTGGAACCATCTAGCGCTCAAGGTGACAGTGTGGGGTTATCTAGATGGGGAATGCGGACTTTGAGGTGTGCTGTTATAGCCCTACTAGGGATTAGAGTTGTCACATCCCAAGATTTTCCAAATCTTGTAATGTGAAAATAAATGAATAAAATAAAACTTTGTTTGATTTTCAGGGCCAGAAGAAACTTTTTGAATTCAATTGGAACTTCAAACCCATTTGAATTAAATAAAAACCTAAAGGGATTTAAAAAGATTAACATTTAATAAAAGGAAAATAAAAACATTTGGAAATACTATTTTGAAACAATTAAATGAAAAGATTTGTTTTCAAATGAAACAGAAGTTTTATAAATAAAAGAACATTTTATAAAACCCAAATTAAACCTTGGCCAAGCTTTGGAATTAAAACATTTTATTCTAAATAAAATTAGCAAAGGTTTATTTAAAATAAATTAATAAGGATTTAATATCCAAGTTTTATTAATAAAGGTTCTATCATTTATAAACCATCAAAAACTTATTTGTTTAATTTAAATAAGTTTTCCAAGTACTTTATATTCTCAGATAAAACCTACTAAAGTGTTTTGGCTTTATTTTAGATTTTAAAATAAATATTCTCAATAAAACAAATCCTACTTGATTTAATAATGAAAGTCTAATTATATTTAATGATATTTTGTTTTAAACAAATTTCCAAGTATTCAAAGTTTCCCAAATAAAACCTACTGATTTGGTTTTGAAAAATATTTAGGTTTCAAATGGGGATTTTATTAATTATATCAAACCCTATTTTATTAATAAACCATGGTCCATTTTATTTAATTATAAATGGAACCTTTAACAAAATTGTTATTTATTTTAAACAAGCTTTTTAGATATACCTTATTTCAAATACAACCCACTATTTGGTTTTGGAAATATTTAGATTTCAAATAAATATTTTATTAATAAAAACAAACTCTATTTGATTTAATAACTAAGGCCCATTTTATTTAATTATTAATGGACCCTAAAATAAAAGGTTATTTTGTTTTAAACAAGTTTTTCAAATATTCTTTATTTCCACATAAAACCTACTGATTTTGTTTTGAAAGTATTTGGTTTTCAAGTGAAGATTTTATTAAATAAATCAAACCCAATTTGATTAAATAACTTTGGTCTATTTTATTTAATTATTAAATGAGATCCTAAAAAGAATAAAATATTATTTTATTTTGGAATTTAGGTTTATGCTACTAAACAGAACCAAGTTCAAATTATGAAGTGTGGTGTTGTTTGAATTGATTTGGTTGATATTTGTTTGTTTGGAAATTCAAAACAGAAAAATAAGAAATAGAAAAGGAAAAAGAATTCAGACAGAAAAAAAATAGAACAGCCCACCAATCTGGCCCAACTAACCCAGCAGCAGCCCACCTAGCCCACCTCACCCTCGAACCGTTTTTCTACACCACAGAGGCGACCCGCACCCTCACTGACTGGTGGACCTCCTCCTTGCTCTTTTCCCACTGACTGACCGGCCCCACTCCTCCTGTTCTTCCTCTCCACCCCGCACGACCCCTTCTTCCCCCTCGCCGGCCGTTGCAGACTTAATTTCGCGGCATCAATTCTCCTTAACGCGGCCACCTTAACTCGCAGTGATCAAGCTCGATAAAACGCCAGCACGTCCTCTCTCGTTCCCCTCTGCCTCCTTCCCCAAGCACGCCCCCAGGCTGCCGTATTTCGTCAGCCACTGTCTCTGTCTCCGGCGACCATTCTCATCAATTCCGGCAGCCCCTCACCGCCCCTCTCCTCCCCGACCAAGCTCATAGCTTTCCCACTCTCAGGCGCATCTGCTAGTGCAGCAAACTCGACCGCGGGTACCCTGTAACCTCGCCTTCAACAACGACCACCGTCGCCACCGTCTGCTTCATCTCCGGCGAAGCCCACAGGTAGTATCTGACCACCCCGCGCCTTCTCATTCACGCACGCACATTTGCTGTGTCCTTGCGCATCTAACCACATCGGTTTCTTGCCCTTTGGTGGACAGCAGCCCCATCCCCGTTGTCAGGCAGAAGCTCCTGGCGCCGGCCCTAACTTCGGTGAGGAATTCCGCCCAATCCTGTGCGCCCCTTCATCAACCAGTGGCAGGTTGAGCATCCCCGTGCCACGACGATCACAGTGAGCCCCCTCTCCTTCTTCCTCGCTTTCTGTAGCGTCGGCTTCGCCACCGTCTGGCCGCTCTGCCGCCAACCACCGCCGCCAGCGCCGCCACTTCGTGGTTGATTGATCAGGACCGTTCGATTTAGATCAGACGCGTAGAAACATATGACTTAAACGAAGAGGTAAGATAGATCCTGAGCCGCTCGATCTAATTTAAATCCAACGCTCCCCAGCGACTGATCCGTGCGAACCGGTACTAGCGAATAGGAGCAAGCCACGTGGCCAGGTTCTGATTAAAAACAGATTTTGAAATCAGATTGAAATACCATTTTGAAAACCCTATAACTTTCAAACCACACGTCCAAATTTGGCAAATTTTATATCAATGAATTCAGAAGAACAAGACCTAGCCAACCATGGCCTTAGTTTAGCAAATAGTATCTGTTAGCTTGTTTGAATTTGCAGAAACTTTTGTGAGCTTGTTTAGAGTATAAAAATTGTTTAAAAATGATTTTTGGATTAAAACCTTTGCAAATTGGATTGTTGTGACCTTATTGACCCTAGGAACCAACCCATGGTGTTAAAAATGATTTTGGAAAGATTTAGGTTGGATTACTTGACTTAGTCATTTTCCAGCCAAATAAAAAGAATGGTTTTTGTTATAAAAATGTTTATGGAAAGAAAACTTTAAGAAAATGGTTTGATCAAACCCACTGACCCAAAACACCAAGTTTTGCAAATTGGCAACTCATTTGGTGAACAACTCAAGAGTTTTGCCTTGATAAAAACATTTTTCACCACATGAAATGATGAATGGATTTAAAAATGGTTTTGGGCAAAAACCTCTAACTAATGACTTTGCCACTTTGGTAAATGACCAATTTGGAACTTAAAAAGTTTAGAAACCCAATAGAGGCCCTCTTTGCAAAATAAAACTATCTTGTGCATGCTCCCATGCATGATTTAGATTCCATTACTTTGTGTGTGTGAAGGATTGTTTGTTTGACTTTGGTTTGGAATGTAAATTGAATTTGTGTTTACTTGATTGATTTGTAGTGAAGTGTGAGACTAGAAAGATCAAGGAGTGAACCACCATTCCCTACCAAAAAGGCAAGTGATGCTTCATACTTTCTATCCCAATACTTTCACTATGCATTAGTGATTTTGCTAAGTAAACTTGCATGGATTTTGCTAAGTATAGATCTTACTATAGGAAAACCTAATAGATGAATCCTTAGTAGGATTTTCCTAAGTTAGAGATTCCTACTACTACCAAGCTTAGCCTAGCTAATAGAAAACATGGGTGGAATATATATTCACACTATGGAAAAATATTCTAAGTCTAAGGACTTGTGATTTTGTCTAATAAAACAACTAAGTTAATGAATCACCTGGGTGGAATGGAATAGCTTGGTGGAGAATGGTTGAGTGGTTCACAATGCCATGGACTTGGATTGTGTATCTCACTTGTGGTATGCCACCCAGGAAACAAAGGGATTTGAGATGTCAAATGTTGAGAAGCTTCAAGTGCAACCACTTGGCAATATGGGCTCTGCCATGATCATATAGGTTGCAAGAACTTAGCCAAATGGACAGTGGGTGTTAGTGTTTGATAGGTTGGAACGCGTCCATTTTGGTCTAAGGGAAAGCTTCTGAAAGATCTTGTCTTGGGAAACCAAGTCTTGTGGGGAAAGTGCACCACCTCTGCAGAGTGTAAAATCTAAGTACTTAGCCATGTCCCTGGTAAAGGACAATTTGAGCATCAAGACATGGAAGCAATCAAGAATCTCATCATTCCAATTTCTAAGTTAAAATCTTGTGGTTTGAACAAGGGATTGTTTGAATTCTTCAATCATTGATGGAGAGATGGCTTGGTACAAGGATCTTGAAATCTTTGATTGAGAAAAATGATTTTGTCAAGCAAAAACTTAGTATTTTCAAAATGATAAGAAAAATCTATTTTGAGCAATGCAAGCCTCAACTCCACTTAGCCAAATGCATATAGATGTTAGACTCCACTATACTACCATAGTATCACTTGCCAATACAATTCCAATGTATTGACCCTTGTGGCTGTAACTTGTAATGTTGCAGGTTTGATTGATTTTAGTGAATATTGATTGTTTAGGATTACAAAGTCTACAACCAACATCTGCCTGTGGCACTTTGAAGATGATGGACCCATGATTATAGTTATTCCGCTGCAATGCAATGTAATAGCCAAATGAGCTATGTATTGATGTAATAAAATTATGTTATTCCTGGTTATAAAGTTATAATATGACCTTTGTTTCTTGATATTACATCTTAACTATGGATGCTAGCTATTGATCCAGGGACTAGCATTGTAAAACACAGGAGGGATCAATCTTATTAAAGGTTGGGACCCCTACAAGAGTGTCCAACCGGAGAGTAGTTCATGCTAGTATCATGAAGAGAATATATTTATTGAGAGTGTTCACTAGTGAAAGTATGATCCCTAGGCCTTGTTTCTAAACATTGAAACACCATTTGCATCTAGATCTATTACATGTCTGCTTGCTTCCATCTTTTTGCCTTTAGTCTTTTTCTCTCGTCAGGAGCTCTTTTCTGGCACCGTTACCACTAATAATCATCCATACCACTTGTATTTCACTATCTTTTCGCCAAAATAGTGCACCTATACACCTGAGAAGTGTATTGGGTGTGTTGGGGACACAAGAGACTTCTTGTATCTTGATTGCAGGGTTTCTTGAGAGGGATAGCTTTGACCACTTCCTCCCTGAGTTCGATAGACCTTGGGTAATCCACTTAAGGGAAACTTGCTATTGTTCTACAAACCTCTGCACTTGGAGGCCCAACAACTGTCTACAAGAATATAAGTGTGTAGACATCAAGCTCTTTTCTAGCAGCGTTGCTGGGGAATAAAGAAGAAGAAGCTCCCACGTCAACAACACGCAAGCTATTTTCTGGCACCATTGCCGGCGAGGTAAGGTAAAAGGTACTCACATCCTCGTGGTGTGTGAGTCCTTGAAGTTATTTATTTTAGATTCTTCTATTTTGTCTTTTTGTTTCTTGTTTTCACTAGTTAGGCTTAATGGAAAACAACAAAATTAGAGAGCTTTATAGTATTTATCTTGAGTTAGGACATGAAGTGTTTGAAGAGAAAATTAAAAAACCTATGGAGCTTTCTTTGCATGCTAATAGCAATGTTATTAGTATGAATTCTTTGGACACCATTATTGTTAATGCTATGGAAACGTCTAAGCTTGGGGAAGCTAGTTTTTATGAAAATGATCTTTTTTAGTTCTCCAGCTTTGGAAGATAGCTATTCTATTACTTATGATAATACCAAACATCCAATTTATGATGATTACAATGATGAATATGATATTTTCAGTCCACCTACTATTGAGGAGAAAATTAATTATGATTACAATATACCTCCTATATTTGATGACTATGGTGATGAGAATAATAATGATAGCTATTTTGTTGAATTTGCTCCCACTACAATTAATAAGAGTGACTATGCTTATGTGGAGAGTAATAATTATTTTATGCATGTGGCTCATGATAACAATGATTTATTTGATAGTTATATTGTTAAATTTATTCATGTTTCTACTGAAAGTTATTATGAGAGAGGAAAACATGGTTTTATGTATCTCAACAATATTAAGTTTCCCCTCTTTATGTTGAAAATTTTGAAGTTGCACTTGTTTTGCTTTCCTATGCTTGTTGCTTTGTGCTTTCATGACTTGTTTCTTTACAAGATTATTTTTCATAGGAAGTGGGTTAGACTTAAATATTTTTTGAATTTGCTTCTTGATGCTCTCTTTTACTTCAATTCATATTTCTTATGTGAGCATCTTCTCACACTATCAAGCCTTACTTACAGGCGTTAAATAAAAGTACTTCTTGGGAGATAACCCAATAGTTTTCTTGAGTCTTGGAAGTTATTACTTCTGTAATAACCTCTCCTTATCCTTTTTGTGTGGTTTTTGTGCCAAGAATAACCTCTAATGAGAGAAAAGTAAGATTTGGGGAAGTTGCTGTCTCGAAACAGATTTTTGTGCTTTATTGTAAAACTTCATGAAAAATATCTGTATGTCGGATTGATCTGTAATTTTCTGAATAAATCCCCCAGGTTGTTATCTAACTTTCATTAGTTTAACACGTTTTGATATGAGCAACAGAAGGTCTTTGAAAAAATAGGTTTTTACCTGCTGGTCTGTTTTGACAGATTTCTGTCATTATTTGCATTTGCCTCTTTATCGATTTATTTTTGGGTTCTCTTTGGTAAATTGAGATTTTTGAAGGAATTTCTATAGTATCTTGTGTCTTTAATAAAAGTTTTTCTGATTTGAAACTAAACCCAAAGGTTTATTATCTTTTGAATGCACTAATGTTGCTAATGAAGATTGTGTGAAGTTTTGTATGAGGGAAAATTAGGTGTAAGGGAAGAATGATGTAATGATATGAAGAAAGGAAAAAACCTAAAGCTTGGAGATGCCACACCGTGTCACCCCAAGAAATATTCAAGAGGTACAAGCGTCAAATCTTGGGGATGCCCAAGGCCCCAAGGCATCCCCTTCTTCATCAATAAAAATCTCAGGTCTTTCTACACACTTCATTTTTATTGTTTCATGCATAGTTGTGTTGTTCTTGGAGCGTCTTTGTTTTTGTTTTTAGTTTTCTTTTGGTTTCCTTGCTGCAATAAGTTGGTTGATCACAACACACACTTTTGGATAGAGTCACACCCTGTTATTCATTGCCTAGAACACTCTAGTTTTCATTCTTATTGTCTTGTGAGTGTTCTCTTTTGCTAGCACTGTGTTTAGCCTTAGTTTTTTTATGCTTTTTTCTTAGAACTTTCTAGTTCTTCTTTGTGGATTTTTGAGATAAGCTCACTGGTCTTTATTGTTTATTATCTTTGTGAGTTGTTTCAAATAAGTCGATTGGTGTTGGAAAAGAGTAGGAAGCTTCATGCTTATAGTGGTCCAAGAGGAGCTTGCTTTGTCTATGACTTAGACTTTATCATGTCATTCTAGATGTTGTTTTAAACTTATGCTTAGTGATTATTTTTGTAGCATGACTTGTTCCAAATAATTTGGATTTCTTAATGTGCCTTGAAGGAATCATGTGTTGTGGTATTCTCCTTTGATGCTTTGTTTGGGTTGCCTTGGCACATGGTCACACCATGTTATGACTATGAACAAGTCACCATAGCCTCTATGATCATTTAGTTTTTGACTTATGGTACCACTTTATGCTTTGATTGATAATGTTTTGTCGCTCTGCATGATTATGTCCATTATTGCTCTCTTAGTTGGTCGCTCCCAGTATTTTGCTAGCCTCCACTTGTATTGAGTAAGCTCTTCTCATGCATCCAACTCCCAAGAAACCAAGTTATTCCAAAGTGTCTACTGTAAATTCCTATGCATGGTATGTTACACCATTCCAAGTATATTCTTGTTTTCATCTATCTTCCAATTAAAAAGTATTTTGTTATGTGAAAACTTAGTGATTAAAGCTCTCACAAACTTGATGGCACACTTTATTTTTCTTGCCCTAATAAACTTTAACCATTGTGTCATCTATGTTGTATATGCTTGCACTTATACGTTGGAATTAGCAGAACCATGTTGTCATTTGGAACGCTTTCAACATTGCACTTGTACTTTGTACACAGTTGATATCATGATCTTCTGTTTGCGGATGTCGTCGGTGTGAAACAAAAGGGGAGCTTGTAAGTCCATGGAGTTATGTATGTGTGTTAGAGAAACGCATGGGCCACTAGCCTAAGCCATGCCTAATCATGGTGGAAACTTGCAGAATCACCATAATGACATCTATGAAGCTTTCTTCTTATAAAAAAGAGACATATTGGAAAGAGAAAAAGAGAAAAAAGCACCATTTTCCCATGGTAAATAAGAAGATTGCTGAGATGCTCATTGTCTGCTTGCCTTGTCATTTTGATTATGGGATAGCTCCTGTATCATGTGTAAGGGGTACCCCGTTGGCCGTTCTCTATGATAAACATTTACTTACTATGACAAGAACTTACAGGTGACTAAAGTTGAGTAGCATGAGGTGCGGCCCTCGTATTCAAGGGACATGAGATTTCCAACTTATACTTTGTTAAGCAAATACTCCATAGTGTGTTCACTTTAACCTTAATCACTTCAAGATGTTTATGATAGGGGCAATGAGAGCTGAAAGCTAACAAGTATCATAATTTTTGGAAGCTCTTTTTGAAACTTGAAATCCCTGCTTCCCTTTATGAAGGGACTTTCTTCCACCACAATATTGAGTCTCCACCTTCTACCTTTAGGCACCAGTTAAGAGATCATAATTGCCATTCTTAGTTCTATATGCATTGTCCCAAAACTTATTGATTGATGCATATTGTTGATATTACTTGTTCTTGTGCTATTTGTATCTAGTCACTCTTATGAACTTTGAAGGTGTCCTATGCATTTATGTTTTGCTACTCCATGAGGGACAAGCTGAATGACACTATGCTATGTTTTCTATATGTGAAACAAACAAACGTCTTTCAATGCATTGTTATTCATGAATCTTTGTTTGTATCCTTTCATGTTGCAACATAGTTACTTTGTCCTATTGTTAACTTCATCTTTCATGCTCATGTTTAGAGTACTCTGTTCCCAACTATCAATGCTTTCAAATGGTTTGATCTTGATTTTGATGGAGCATGTCACCTCAAAAATTATTCTTTTTTATCACTTACCTACTCGAGGACAAGCAGGAGTTAAGCTTGAGGATGCTTGATACGTCGTAAACGTATCTATAATTTTTGATGCTAGATGCTTGTTTTATATCATTTGTCTTATGTTTGGTTTACACTTTGAGGTATTTTTATACACTTTCTGGAACTAACCTATTGACAAGATTCAACAGTGCCAGTTGCCTGTTTTCTGCTGTTTTTGGTTTTAGAAAGCTAAAAAATGAATATTCTCGGAATTGGACGGGACAAAAGCCAAAGTTCATATTTTCCCCTGAACGATACGTAAAATCAAAGACGAGATGGAGGAGGACACCAGGGTGGCCACGAGTCCCACCCTGGCTGCGCCCATAGGGGTGTGTGCCCCTTGGCCCTCCATCAACCTTGCCTCCTTCTCATATAAGAAGCCCCGACTCAGAAACCCTAAAGCATCGACCAGAAAGCCATGAAAAGTTCTGCAGCGTCGCCGCCACCGAAGGGGAGATTCGGGGGACAAAAAAGTCTCTGTTCCGGCACCCTGCCGGGACGGGGAAGTGCCCCGGATCCATCTCCATCAATCTCCATTGCCATCTTCATCCCCGTTGCTGATTCCCATGATGAGGAGGGAGTAGTTCTTCCTCGAGGCTAAGGGCTCTACTGGTAGCTATGTGTTCATCTCTCTCTCTATATGCATGATGTTATTGTGGTCATGAGCTTTGTAATCAAGTAGATCTACCTTGCTACTCAAGTGCTTCAATAGATCTCTGCTCTCCCCATGTGTGTGAAAGTGACACCGTGCATGCCATGGTGGCACTTAGGCTAGAGTCTACATAAATACTCATCGTGCTTTAATAGATCTATGTTTTTCCCCACGTGTGTGAAAGTGACAGCATGCACACCGTGTGTGGCACTTAAGCTAGGTCACATATATATTTATCATGAGTTATATTTGGAGTTGGATGTCTCTATGAAATTGTGGTGTTTGTTGGAACCATCTAGCGCTCAAGGTGACAGTGTGGGGTTATCTAGATTGGGAAAGGCGGACTTTGAGGTGTGTTGTTATAGCCCTACCATGGATTAGAGTGTCCAACCGGAGAGTAGTTAAGATTAGTATCTTGAAGAGAGGATATTTATATGAGAGAGTGTTCACTAGTGAAAGTATGATCCCTAGGCCTTGTTTCTAAACATTGATACACTGTTTGCATCTAGATCTGTTGCATGTTTGCTTGCTTCCATCTTTTTTAATTTAGTCTTTACCTCACCATCAAGCTCTTTTCTGGCACCATTACCACTTGTATTTCACTATCTCTTCGTCGGACTAGTGCACCTATATACCTGACAAGTGTATTGGGTGTGTTGGGGACACAAGAGATTTCTTGTATCTTGATTGCAGGGTTGCTTGAGAGGGATACCTTTGACCACTTCCTCCTTGAGTTCGATAAACCTTGGGTAATCCACTTAAGGGAAACTTGCTGCTGTTCTACAAACCTCTACACTTGGAGGCCCAACAACTGTCTACAAGAATAGAAGTGCGTAGACATCAAGCTATTTTATGGCGTCGTTGTCGGGGAGGAAAGGTAAAAGGAACTCACACACGTTACCCCACGGAAACAACAAGCCAGAAAGCTATTTTCTGGCGCCGTTGCCGGGGAGGAAAGGTAAAAGGCACTCACACACGTTACCCCACGGCAACAGCAAGCCAGAAAGATATTTTCTAGCGTCGTTGCCGGGGAGGTAAGGTAAAAGGTACTCAGATCCTCCGGTGTGAGTGCTCGAAGTTATTTCCATTAGACTCTGCAATTTTGTCTTTTTGTTTCTTGTTTTCACTAGTTAGGCTTAATGGAAAACAACAACAAAATTAGAGAGCTTTATAGTATTTATCTTGAGTTAGGACATTGAGTGGTTTGAAAAGAAAATTAAAAAACCTATGGAACTTCCTTTGCATGCTAGTAGCAATGTTATTAGTATGAACTTTTTGAACACCTTTGTTACTAATGCTATGGAAACGTCTAAGCTTGGGGAAGCTAGTTTTTATGAGAAAGATCTTTTTAGTTCCCCATCTTTAGGGAAGAAAATTTGCTCTGATGATACTTTATATCCCATATGTGGTAATTCTAATGATGATCGTGATATTTTAAAGCCACATACTGAAAGTGTCCCTTTTAAAATACCTAAAAAAATTGTTGATCGTTTCATGGATAACTATTATTTTGGGGATGGAATTGTCCATCCTGGTGATCACTTGCTTTTTATCCATGAATTATGTGAGTTGCTCAAGTGTGCAGGTATTTCAATGGACCAAGTTAAGAGGAAGCTATTCTCTTTATCACTTAGGGACAAAGCAAGGGAGTGGTATGAGCTACTAGATGATCCTCATCATTTGTAATGGAAGGAACTTGAATCTCTCTTTTACTCTAAATTTTATCCTCCTCATGAAATCCATAAAGATAGGAATTATATTTATAATTTTCACCCTCATGATGGAGAAAGTATTTCCCAAGCTTGGGGAAGATTGAAGTAACTAATGCTCAAATGTCCCATTCATGAGCTCTCTAGTAATATTATTATCAATAATTTTTATGCAAGGCTTTCAGGACATTACAAGGACTATCTAGATACTTGTTCAGAGGGATCCTTCACAAGTAAGAAGGTAAAAACTAAGTGGGATCTTCTTGAAACAATTCAAAGAAATACCGAAGATTGGGATAACGACAAAGGTAAAGAACCAGGTATAAACTATGAGTATGACTGCATTAAGTCTTTCGCTGAAACTGTTGATTTTAAAGAGCTTAGTGCTAAATATGGTCTCGATCCTCAAATTCTTGTTAAATATTATAGAGCCTTTGCTTCCCATATTAATGCTCCTAAATAAAAGTGGGACATGTATCATGAACCTTTTAAAGACACTTGCATGAAAAATGAAAATGTTATTAATGATTGCAATAAACATGCTCAAACTTCTGAAAGTACTATTTCTTATAAGCATGTTAATTTTTGTGGTATGCATAGACCTTTTGAGAAGAATCAAATAGAAGAAGAATATTGTATCACACACTAGAGTGAAAAAACCAGAACGTGGTATAGGGCTCTAAATGATCTTGGTAAAAAATGTGCCCTCTACCCTTTTATTTGTGAACTTTGCTATGAAGTGGGTCATTTCAATTTTCAATGCTTAGGACATAATAATAATCTATTTGTAATCATGCATGTTGTGTTTGCAGGGATCTGATGGATATTGATATTATTATGTTGGTTTGATTAATGGTTTTGTATTCTATGATTCTATCATGTCTGTGTTGTTTGTGACCTGGCATGCTCTCTGTTGTTAGTAGCTATCTTGGCCAAGTAGTTGCTCGTGACTCCAAGAGGGGGTACTTATGCTTGATAGTGGGTTCATGCCTCTAGTTTCCAAGGGAAGTGACAGAAATCTCTTTGGTTGTAGATGTGTTGTTGCTACTAGGGAGAAAACAACGGTCTCTTGTTCATGGAACATGTGGACTGTTTACCTTACACACTTTGCTTAAAGCAGTTTTCTGTTGCTTGCAACTTAATACTGGAGGGGGTTCGTATGATAACCTGAAGGTGGACTTCTAGTCATAGATGCAGTTGGATGGCGGTCTATGTATCTTGTTGTATTAACCAATCGAATATCATAGGATCTTTCTGACTAGTAATTGCATTGTTATGCCTTGCTCAGTTCCTGTCAATTGCCCTGCTGTATTTGTTTACCCTTCATGCCATGTTATTGTAAGATCCCTCCCTTTATAAAGGTAAGGATCCCTGTGATTGCAATGCTAGTCCCTGGATCAATGCTAGCATCCATAGTTTTAAGATGAAGTACACAGAAACAAAGGTCATTATTACATATCATTCCAGAGACAAACATAGTCTTTTACAAACTCCATGGCCACAGGCCTAATAAAATGTAGAGGGCTCAACCTAATAAGGTAGATTCCTCTTGTGTTTTACAATGCTAGTCCCTGGATCAATAGCTAGCATCCACAGTTAAGATGTAATATCAAGAAACAAAGGTCATAATATAACTTTATAACCAGGAATAACATAATTTTATTACATCACACATAGCTCATATGGCTATTACATTACATTGCAGCGGAATAACAATAAGCATGGGGTCCTTCATCTTCAAAGTGCCACAGGAAGATGTTGGTTGTAGACTTTGTAATCCTAATCAATCAATCTTCACTAAAACAATCAAACCTGCAACAGACAAGTTACAGCCACAAAGGGTCAGTACATTGGAATTGTATTGGCAAGCGATACTATGGTAGTATAGTGGAGTCTATCTTCTATATGCATTTGGCTAAGTGGAGTTGAGGCTTGCATTGCTCAAAATAGATTTTTCCTTAACATTTGAAAATACTAAGTTTTTGCTTGACAAAATCATTTTTCTCAATCAAAGAATGAAGATCCTTTACAAGGCATCTCTCAATCAAAGATTAAAGTTCTTCAAACAACCCTTGTTCAAACCACAAGATTTTAACTTAGAAAATTTGAATGATGAGATTCTTGATTGCTTCCATGTCTTGATGCTCAAATTGTCCTTTACCAGGGAAATGGCTAAGTACTTAGATTTTACACTCTGCAGAGGTGGTGCACTTTCCCCACAAGACTTGGTTTCCCAAGACAAGATCTTTCAGAAGCTTTCCCTTAGACCAAAATGGACGCGTTCCAACCTATCAAACACTACCACCCACTGTCCATATGGCTAAGTTCTTGCAACCTATATGATCATGGCAGATCCCATATTGCCAAGTGGTTGCACTTGAAGCTTCTCAACATTTGACATCTCAAATCCCTTTGTTTCCTGGGTGGCATACCACAAGTGAGATACACAATCCAAGTCCATGGCCTTGTGAACCACTCAACCAAACACCACCAAGCAAGCCCATTCCACCCAGGGGATTCATTAACTTAGTTGTTTTATTAAACAAAAACATAAGTCCTCAGACTTAGAGATTTTTCCATAGTGTGAATATATTTTCCACCCATTTTTTCTATTAGCTAGGCTAAGCTTGATAGTAATAGGAATCCTAACTTAGGAAAATCCTACTAAGTATTCATCTACTAGGTTTTCTTATAGCAAGGTCTATACTTAGCAAAATCCATGCAATTTTTACTTAGCAAAATCACTAATGCATAGAGAAAGTAATGGGACAAAAGTATTAAGCATCACTTGCCTTTTTGGTAGGGAATGGTAGTTCACTCCTTGATCTTGCTAGTCTCACACTTCACTACAAGTCAATCAAGCAAACACAATTTCAATTCACATTCCAAACCAAAGTCAAACAAACAATTTTTCACACACAAAGCAATGGGATCTAAGTCATGCATGGGAGCATGCACAAGATAGTTTTATTTTGCAAAGAGGGCCTCTATTGGGTTTCTAAACTTTGTAAGATCCAAATTGGTCATTTACCAAAGTGGCAAAGTCATTAGTTAGAGGGTTTTGCCCAAAAACCATTTTTAAATCCATTCATCATTTAATGTGGTGAAAAATGTTTTTATCAAGGCAAAACTATTAAGTTGTTCACCAAATGAGTTGCTAATTTGGAAAACTTGGTGTTTTGGGTCAGTGGGTTTGATCAAACCATTTTCTTAAGGTTTTCTTTCCATAAACATTTTTATAACAAAAACCATTCTTTTTATTTGGCTAGAAAATGGCTAAGTCAAGTAATCCAACCTAATTCTTTCCAAAATCATTTTTAACACCAAGGGTTGGTTCCTAGGGTCAGTAAGGTCACAACAAAACATTTTGCAAAGGTTTTAATCCAAAAATCATTTTTAAACAATTTTTCTAATCCAAACAAGTACACAAATGTTTCTGCAAATTCAAACAAGCTAACAGATACTATTTGCTAAACTAAGGGCATGGTTGGTTAGGGCTTGTTCTCCTAAATCCAACGACATAAAATTTGCAATTTTTGGACGTGTGGATCCAAAGATATAGTGGTTTCAAAATCATACCTAAATCTGATTTCAAATTCTAATTTCAATCCATCTGGTGACACACGGCGCAACGTCATTCGCTGGTACCGGTTCGGTTGGATCGCGGGCTGCAGGCCGTTAGATTAAGTGGCATCGCACGGCGCTGGCTGCGTACCTTTTCGAGTTTAAGTGATCTAATCTCGCTCGCTCAATTTAGATCCTACGGTACTGATTCACTCGACCATAAGTGAGCGGCGCCGACGGCGGCTTAGCAGCGGCGCACGGCCAGGCGAGGTGCTCGTGGTGGTTCTAGGAAGCAAAGATCGAGATGGGAATTCTCACCGTGATCGCGAGGACGAGGTGATGCTCGGGGCGTGGTCGTTTGGTCGTGGGGCGTCCTGGAACAACAGGGATTGCTCGCCGGAGTTGAAGACAACGTTGGACGGCTCTGTCCGTGGTCGAAGACGAGGCTACTGATCACGAAAAGACAAACAGAGGTCATGGTTAGTTGCGCAAGACCGAGGCGAGTGAGGGAGCGTGAACGAGGAGGCTCGGGGTGGTCAGCGTTTACCAGGGGAGGTCGTCAGAGAGAAACTAGTCGCGGCGGCGTTCAGAAGCTCGTCATAGCCGAAGCTCTGGTGCGCCCGCGGTTGAGAGGAGGTTGCTGGGAGATACGTCTGGGAGTGGGGAAACTTCTAGGGTGCTCGGGAAGGTAGGAGGTGGCGCGCACTGGCCTGAATTGGCCGGACACGGTGGTCGGAACAGAGGAGCTCGAGGAGGAATTGGGGCGGCCTGGGGGCGTGATTGGGGAAGGAGTCAGGGGGAAAATGAAGAAGGGACGCTGGCGATTTATCCTGCGTGGTCAAGGGGCAGCTTCATTGCGTGATTAAGGCGTATTACGCCGGAGTTATTCCACCTGCAACGGCCGGCGAGGGGTGGGGGAGAAGGGGTCGTGCGGGTGGGGAGGACAAACAGTAGAGCGGGGTCCCTCGTCAGTGGGAAAAGAATTGAGAGGGAGGGTCCACGGGTTATTGTCTGTGTGGGTTAGTGTTTAGGTAGGAAAACGTTTCGCTGTGAATAGAGGAACTGGGCTGGCGCTGGGCCTATTGGGCTTCGTCGACTGGGCTGGTCCCAAACTCTATTTTTTTCTGTTTGCTTTGTTTTATCTTTTCCTATTTTCTATTTTCTGATTTGAATTTCACCCAACTATTCAAGCATTCAAATAATTCAAACAATTCAACAATTGTAATGAGATTTTGGTTCTGTTTATCAACATAAACCAAATCTCAAAATAAAATAATATTTTTATTCATTTTAGGATCTATTTAATAATTAAATAAAATAGACCATAGTTATTTAATCAAATATGGTTTGATTTATTTAATAAAATCTTCATTTGAAATCCAAATATTTTCAAAACCAAATTAGTAGGTTTTATTTGAAAATATTGAATACTTGGAAACTTGTTTAAAACAAAATAACATTTTATTTTAGGTCCATTAACAATTAAATAAAAATGGGCCTTATTCATTTACTTCCAATAAGATTTGTTTTATTAGAATATTTATTTTTTTAAAACTAAAATAGTACCAAAACCATGCAGTAGGTTTTATTTGGAAATAATGAATACTTGGAACTTGTTTAAAACAAACTATCCTTTTATTTTTAGGGTCCATTATTAATTAAATACAATAGACCTTCATTATTAAAATAGGATTTGTTTTATTGAGATATTTATTTTGAAATCTAAAATAAAACCAAAACACTTCAGTAAGTTTTATTTGAGAATATAAAATATTTGGAAAACTTATTTAAAATAAATAAATAGGTTTTAGTGTTTATTTAAAATGGGAAAAGCCTTTACTTTAATAAAATTTGGATATTAAATCCCTATTATTTTATTTAAATAAACCCTTGCTATTTTTATTCAAAACAAAATGTTTTAATTCCAAAGCTTGGCTAAGGTTTAATTTGGCTTTATAAAATAATATTTATTCATAAAACTTTTATTTCTATTGAAAACCAAATCTCTTATTAAAGGATCCAAAATAGTAATTCCAAAACATTTTAATGTTTATCTTTATGAATCCCTTTAGGATTTTATTTAATCCAAATTAGTTTGAAGTTCCAATTGAATTCAAAAAGTTTCTTCTGGCTCTGAAAATCAAACAAAGTTTTATTTTATTCATTTATTTTTCACATTACAAGATTTGGAAAATCTTGGGATGTGACATACAAGAGTTCAAATATATAATAAGATAAATAAGTCTTCATCTTCATGTGCCACAAGCAAGCATGTTGAGTGTAGACTCATAACCCCTAATCATCATCAGAATAACCTGCAACATCACAAGTTACAGCCACAGTGGGTCAATACATTGGAATAGTATTGGCAAGTGATATCTTAGTAGAATATAAGTAGCCTAGATACTATATGCATTTTGGCTAAGTGTAGCTTAGGCTTCCTTTGCTCAAAATAGGTTTTTTCCTATTAGTTGAAAACACTAAGTTTTTATTTGACAAAACTTTTCCCCAAGGAACCACCAATAGACATTGAGGTCCTTCACCCTTGTTCACCCATAAGTTTTACTTAGAAATTGGGATGAGGAGATTCTTGATAGCTTCCATGTCTTGATGCTCAAGTTGTCCTTTTCCAGGGACATGGCTAAGTACTTAGATTCTTCCATCTGCAGAGGTTGTGCACTTTCCCCACCAGACTTGATTTTCACCAAGACAGGACCTTTCAGAAGCCTTCCCTTAGACCAAATGGACGCTCTCCAACCTATCATCCCACTACCACCAACTGTCCAAATGGCTAATTTATTGCAACCTATATGGTCCAGGCAGAGCCCATAATGCCATGTGGCTGCACTAGAAGCTTCTTAACATTTGGCATCTCAAATCCCTTTGTTCCTGGGTGGCTTTCCACAAGTGCGATACACAAGGTAAACCATAGAAACGGGCCTTGTGTAACCACTCAACACAAACCATTCTTTCCATTCCACCCAGGTGTTTCATTCACTTAGTTGTTTTTATTAAGCAAAAACACAAGTCCAAAGACTTAGAAATATTTTCTCATAGCATGAATATATAACCACCCTTGGTTGCTACTAGCAAGGCTAACCATGGCATTGATAAGTATTTTAACTTAGAGATTTCTAGCAATTCTACAACTACTAGGATTTCCCAAGCATAGCATATAGATCAAAATATTCATGCAAGTCCTATACAAAATATTTCTAGTGCATAGCTGAAAAACATAGGAATAAAATCATGAAGCACCACTTGCCTTGGTAGTTTGGGGAGTAGCAACAATCTTTACAATCACAATCACTATTTGCACCAAAATCTACACATAAAATAATGGCACCAAATCACATACAAAACATATACAAACAAAAATAGATGAATGCATGCAAAATGCCATGTGATGATTTTCTACACCAAACAAGACAAGTGCATAATACTGAATCTTAAACAAGTTCAAAACTTGCCAAATAAATCTTACTGAACAACATAACAATTTTCAAATAATTACTATACACAATTTATGCCTACATTTGTTTCTGCAAAAACAACCATTTTTACAGAGGCAAAACATTAAACACATTGCATAAATGGAAAGGATTTTCTCTCCTGATTCCAATGATATAAAATTTGTCAAATTTGGATGTGGGAATCAAAAGTTATGAATTTATCAAGTTTAAACATCTAATAGATCTAAATTCTGATTTTAAATCAAACCTACAGACACGCGGTGTGTTCTGATTCGTCGATACCGCTTCGCGTGGATCGATCAACGAGGGCCATTAGATTTAAGTGTCAGCGCACAGCCAGATCTGCGCGTAACGGTTCGAGTAAGTGATCTAATCCTGAGCCTTGATTCCAGATCTACCGGCTGTGAAGCTTGCGACCAAAGACTGGCGGCGAGTGGCGGCGGCGGCTCTGTCAGAGATGTTGCCGACGATTTAGGTCGCGCGGGAGAGGGTGAGGTGGCTTACCGAGTTCGCCGTGTGCTGCTGATGCTCAAGGTAGGCTTCGTTGGCGAAGGGGCGCACTGTGGATGTCGCTGGAGCTCGTCGGAGTCGTGCGCGGCGTCGGGTGCTTGCAGACGATGATGTTGCTGAGGTTCTGTGTCGCCCTAGCACGAGTCAGTGGCATTAGGGGGTGCGCAAGGTCACGGTGAGCAAGATGGTTTCAAGGAGGAGACAAGGGGCGCTCGATTCTTACCTCTATTGCTCGTCGGAGTTGAGCGGCGGTTCTGGTGGTTGCGGATGATAACGGAGTCGATGACCTGGGTCACGAGAAGGAAAAAGAAAAGCATCAGGGGATGTGCCAGAATGTGCTGGTCAAGCGTGTTTGAAGCAGAGAGAGGGGGCGGTTGAAGCTCACCGGAATCGGTCACCGGAGGTCGTCGGTGCTGCGGGGTTCTAAGCTCGAATGCGTGCAGCCTGGTGGCGGAGTGGTGGCGCTAGGTGAGGGGAAATGCTCGCGGTGCAGAGGGGGTTAAATAGCCAGGAGGGGTGGCGATTACGCGCTGCATCAATGGCAATAACGCGGCCAGTGACTGCGGCGAGTAATGGCGGAGCGCCTCGACCACACGTTGATTGAGGACGATGCTGACGGGGCATGGTGGGGTCTGGCTGTCAGCGGGTGGGTGCACGCGGGCGCGGTGAGAAACAGAGAAGAAAGGGGGAACCTGGGTGGGCTGTTTTGCTTGCTGGGCTGGAATGCTGGCGCCAGGCCCAGTTAGGTTTTCTATTTCTTTTTCTTTTTCTAAGTTGATTTTCAGGAATCATTTTCAAGTAAATTCAAAAGAAATTGAATTCAAATCTTTTCTGGATTTTTGTAAAGTGTAACCTTCATACTTTTGTGCATAAAATCATGTTGTCTCTCTGTACTTGCTTGGTCTCTTTGAGTCAACAAATAAACAGTGCCATAGTTCAAGATTTGAATAGGTTTTGCAAATGTTTTAACACCATATTTGTCTTGGTAAATTTTTACCCAAGCCCTGACACACAACCAAATCATCTTAAGAGAAAACTAATCTTGGTTTAAAACAAATATTCCCTCACTTGAGAGTGGCATTTAGATCAATGAATGCTCACATAAAATAATAGCACTTAGTGCTTCTGTTTTCTTGAAATGAGTTTGATATTTGATCCCTAAATGATATGCATGCATGGATGATATGCAATCTTTGAAAACATGATTTTAGGGATGTTACAGTTATTTATCTCAGGAGAGCACCTCTAGTGAACTATGGACCCCAGTCCAATCTTTACCATTGATACATCTTCCACCGTTACTTGTTTACTTGCTGCAAACCATTACCTTCCATAAAGTATGTTTAATCCTTTGTTACAACAAACTGGTGAGCTTGACAACCGCACTAATTCGTTGGGACAAAGTCTTGAGTTTGTGTTATGCAGGTCTCCGCGTTGCTTGCAACACCGGTGTGATGTTTCCTTCCTCCTACTGATTCGATAACCTTGGTTTCTTACTAAGGGAAAACTTGATGCTATGCTGCTTCACACCTTGCTCTTGGGGTTCCCAATGAAGCACTCCTACATCAACTCAGCGCTGCATCAAGCTTTTCTAGCACCGTTGCCGGGGAGGCTAAGGACGTCTTCACTAGGGGAGTCCTCCACTTCCTCTCTCTTTACTTTGTTTTTAGTTTTCTTTGTTTCTTTTGCTTGGTTTTGTTTGCCTCTTTTCAAAAAACCCAAAAAAATTAGTGTAGTTTGGTTTGCTTGCTTTATTCAAAAACATAAAAAAAATAGTTCCTACTCTAGTTGCCACCTCATTCTACCTCACCATGTTGCTCCCCAAGTTCACCCTGAAGTACCTTTCTATAGGTAGTGGCTCCATAATTGGGAAAGATAATATTGAAGAATTCTTTAATTATATTAGCAAGCATGAGGATATTGAGGATAAATCTATAGCAGAGCTTGCTCCTAATTATGAGATTGCTTCAGCTTCTTTAGTTCATATGCTGGAGGCTAGGTTTTTTAGCCTTAACCCCATGATGCAGATCTTGTTCCTAAATGATGGGGATGCGCCTACCGGGGTATACCCAGCAGGACGTTTCCGACTGGCCCAAGAACCGGAGAGTGGGCCTGCAAGACGGCGACTGGATTGAAGCCCAGCGAGGAACCAAGCGACTGGAAGCTGAAGGCCCAGGCGAGTAGATAGGCCCAGTCGGATTAGGTTAAACGAGTACCGAAGCTTTAACTGAATCGGTTGGGATATGTAAACCCTAGGGGAGGTGAGCCTATATAAACCTCCCCGTAGGGCGAGTAGAGATACGTTCCATCATACATCCAAGCGACTCGCTGCCTAGCCGCCGAGCTCGCCCATTGTACCACCTTCATAATACAATCTAGCAGGAGTAGGTCTCTACCCTCCGGGGGGCCGAACCTGGGTAAAACCCTGTGTCTTTTCCCTCATCTCGCACCGCAGATGGCTGGCCGCCCTTGCCCCTCGTTCTACTACTCGCTGCCGATTGCAGCATCTGCCGTGACAATTCCCACGACAGTTGGCGCCCACCGTGGGGCAAGCGGCGCTTGGAGGGTGATGATCCGGGCGGGATCCCGCAACATCTTCGTCGACGACTTCGGCTGCCCTCGTGCGCACAATTCTGGATCAAATCCATCAGTCTATGCTGCCGTCCAGGTAGCATCTATCCATCTGCAGGCGATGGCAACCTCGTACGCAGTCGAATCGGTGCCTGGTTCCCCGTACGCGTACAAGGCCGTGGGCCTTTCGGGTGCTGCAATGGCCGATGTGGTTCAACAAGCATGAAGACATCAAATCGGATCATGCCTGCTCATGGGAAAAGGAATATTTATTATGTCTCGATCCTGTGTGGCCATGAATAATGGGTCGCTTCTTATTTAACATCTTTCTCATAGATAGATTACTTTACGGATCAGTATTTGATCTAACCAACATCACGTTTCGTTATTGAATTACATGTACCACATGGTCTGACGCCATATTTTGATTCATGGCATCCTACATCGGCGATCCCGCGTTTCCGTTAGCTTCGGACCTGCGGTCCCTGTGCTACCAGCTCAACAGTTGGGGCAATTTTTGCTGTCCCGTCAGCAACCTCAACACCAAGGAAGGCGTATACACAATCACTTGGAGAATTAGGTCACTGATGCTAAACCGATCGGAACAAGTACCCAACGCCGGTGCGTAGAATCGGAGTAAGCACAGTTCATACGGCGGCCTCACAGCATGCAAATCTACACCAGGAACTCGCCCTCACGGACTCGACTCGCCAGTCGCGACTCACCGCTTTCGCATACTCGTCTAAACACGGACACGCTTAAACGCGGACTCGTTAGGCTTGGAGACTCGCTCAATGCGGACTCATCATGCTAACAGCTAAGTTTTTTTACACTCGTATATTCTATAAGTCCAAAACATATTCATATTTTCGTTCAATTTACAAAACCATATGTGGGATCGGTTTGAGTTTGTCTGCTGTTTATTCACGGCCATCGAAGTAGTGAGGCTACTTGTCTCCGGGTTCAACAGTCTGGCATCGTGTTCCTGTTACCCGGCAAGCATTTGATGCTGGAGGTCTGCCTACTCATGAAAAGAGACGCATAAACCTTATATACTGCTGATCGATCCACGTAACAAAAATGCATTTTCTTCGACATCTACAATTTGCGCCTCTTACAAATGTTTAATATATTATGCAAGTACACATTAATGCAATTGTATCTTTTCTCCTTCTCAGCAAAACGGTGTCTTTCTCGCCACTCGCCGCGCTCGGGGATTCGGCACTCGCCGGTCGCTCGTCCTCGCCGCTCGCCGCGCTCGGGGGCTCGGCGCCCGTCGGTCGCTCGGCCTCGCCGCTCGCCGCGCTCGGGGACTCGGCGCCCGCCGGTCGCTCGACCTCGTCACTCTCCGCGCTCGGGGATTCAGCACTCGCCGGTCGCTCGTCCTCGCCGCTCGCCGCGCTCGGGGGCTCGGCGCCCGTCGGTCGCTCGGCCTCGCCGCTCGCCGCGCTCAGGGCTCGGCGCCCGTCGGTCGCTCGGCCTCGCCGCTCGCCGCGCTCGGGGACTTGGCGCTCGCCGGTCGCTCGACCTCGTCACTCTCCGCACTCGGGGACTCGACACTCGCCGGTCACTCGACATTGCCGCTCGCCGCGCTCGGGGACTCGGCGCTCGCCGGTCGCTCATCGCCGCCGCTCGCTGCGCTCGAGAACTCAGCATGCTCCATGTTCGGGGACTCGCCGCAGCTGGCGACTTCACCGACACCCTGCGTCTTTCGCCAACTGGCCATCACCGACTGGCTCACGTCAACCGCCTTCCGCTTCACGGTTCTTTTCTCTGTTCAGGAGCTCGTCGCCGATTCGCCACGACCCATCGTCAAGACTCTCCGCGCCCTGCCTCAAGCCCGCCTCAAATCAACAACGCGCTCGGGGACTACTGATGGGGGAATACCAATCGGGGTATTACCCACGGAGCGGATTCGCCAGCTGGATCGAGCCGACTGAACCCAAGCCCAGAGTGGGTCGACTCGCCCAATACGGCGACTGGCGCATGCTGGACCTAGACGAGTGGCGCCGACTGGAGGCCCAAGACGGCGACTTCAATACGTAGCCCACCAAAACCCTTGTAAACCCTAACTGGCTGCATATATAAAGCCACCAGGGGCACCCCCACGGGGGAGGCTCTCCCATATTAGATTAGATCTAGTCTCTCCCTCCGCCGACGGCGGCTCCCATGTAAACCAATCTATGATCATATACTGGATTGATAGCAGGACGTAGCGATCCTCCACCGAGGGGACGTGAACCTGGGTACATCGTGTGCCAATCTCGCTCCCGGATTCTCCTACGTCGCCTTGCTCCCTCTACATAAGCTACCCCCAGTAGCATCTGCCGTGCAATACCACGACACTAAAACTAAAAGAAGAAAAGAATGCTGAAAAGAGAGAATTTATTCTTGAAACTTTACTCAAAGAGTTCCATGATGTTGCTAGGGAAGCCAAAAAGGTCTTTGAGCATTTTAATATGCTAGGATCATGTGTAGAGGTTGTGGGTACTTCATATAAAACAAAGCCTAGAGATGAATTTAAGATACCCATACCATTTAAGCTTGTTGGGATGCACGAGGCCTTTGAAAAGAATTTTGATTGGATTGTTCCTGAAAATCCTTTTGATGAAAGTACTCCAAAGAGAAATGAGAAGGGATCCTCCAAAACCCATCTGGATGAGATACCTTTCATAGTTGAAGATTTAGCAAGGTTTGATGTTAATGCTTCTTCATTTGAAAATACTTGATTCTCCTTGCTTCTTGTGCCTAACTTAAAGACGTTAAAGAAAAGTACTTGTTGGGAGATAACCCAAGAGTTTCCTTGAGTCTTGGAAGTTATTACTTCAGTAATGACCTCTCCTTATCCTTTTTATTTGCTTTTTCTGCCAAGAATGACCTCTAATGAGAGGGAAGTAAGATTTGGGGAGTTGCTTTCCCGAAATAGATTTATGTCCTCCAACATAAAAAATTTGTGAGGAGTCTCTGTAACTCGGATTGAGCTCAAAATTTAGTAATACATCCCCTAGTATGTTATCTAACTTTCTTTAGTTCAACACTTTTTTATTTGAAAAACATAAGATGTTCGAAAAAATCGGTTTCTACCTGGTGGTCTGTTTTGACAGATTTCTGCCACTATTTGCATTTACTTCTTATTGATTCCTTTTTGAGTTCTCTTTTGGGGAATTTAGCTTTTTGAATGAGTTACTACAGTAGCTTGTGTTTTTAGTGAAAATCCTTGCTGTTCCAAAGCTTTGCCAGAGGTCTAATATCTTTTGAATAAACTAATGTTGCTAATGAAGATTGCGTGAAGTTTTGTATGAAGGAAAATTTTCAGGTGTAGAGAGAGAATGATGCAATGAGATGAAGAATGGACAAAAGCTCAAGCTTGGGTATGCCACCATGGTGTCACCCCAAGAAATATCCAAGAGGTACAAGCGTCAAAGCTTGGGGATGCCCAAGGCATCCCCTTCTTCATTAATAAAATGCTCAGGTCTGTCTAGACACTTCGTTTTTATTGTTTCATGCCAAGTTGTGTTGTTCTTGGAGCGTCTTAGTTTTTGTTTTCTTTGCTTAGGTTTTTTAGTTTGCTTGAGTAGTTTGGACCCCCGTTCTCGCTGTGTTGTTTTGCAAATAAGTTGCTTGGTGTTGGAAAGGAGTAGTAAGTTCTTACTTGTAAGTGCAAGAGGAGCTTGCATTGACTGTGACTTAGACTTTAGCATGACATGCTAGGTGTTGTTTTGGCATTATGCTTAGTGATTATTGCTGTATCACGTCTTGTTCCAAACAATTGGGATTGCTTAGTGTGCCTTGAAGAAATTATGCGTTTTTTTAGCATGCAAAATAATAGTATTGTGGTATTCTCCTTTGATGCTTTGCTTGGGTTAACTTGGCACATGCTCACACCATGTTATGACTATTAACAAGTCACCATAGCCTCTATGATCATTTAGTCCTTGACTTGTAGTACCACTCTATGCTTTGATTAGTATTGCTTTGTTGCTCTTCATGATTATGGACATTATTGCTCTCTTAGTTTGTTGCTCCCAGTCTTTTACTATCCTCCACTTGTATGAGTAAGCTCTACTCATGCTTCCAACTCCCAAGAAACCAAGTTATTCCAAAGTGTACAGTATAAACTCCTATGCATGGTGTGTTATGCCATTCCAAGTATATTCTTGTTTTCAGCTATCTTCCAATTAAAAACTATTTTGTTATGTGAAAACTTAGTGATTAAAGCCCTCATGAACTTGATGGCACATTTTATATTCTTTTCCCCTAATAAACTTGAACCATTATGTCATCTATGTTGTATATGCTTGCACTTATATGTTGGAATTAGCAGAACCGTGTTGTCACGGGGAACGTTTTCAACATTGCACTTGTACTTTGTACTCAGTTGATATCATGCTCTTTTGTTTATGGATGTCACCGGTGTGAAATAAAAAGGGAACTTGTAAGTCCATGGAGTTTGTATTCTGTGTTAGAGAAACACATGGGCCGCTAGCCTAAGCCATGCCTAATCATGGTGCAAACTTGCAGCATCACCATAGTGAGCTATCTATGAAGCATCCTCAATAAAAAGCTATGCATATGGTAAATAAAAAGATTGTTGAGATGCTCATTGTCTGCTTGCCTTGTCATTTTGGTTATGGGAAATCTCCTATACCATGTGCAAGGGGTACCCCGTTAGCGGTTCTCAATGATATGCAAATACTTATAATGACAAGAACTTACAGGTGACTGAAGTTGAGTAGCATGAGGTGTGGCCCTTGTATTCAAGGGACTTGAGATTGCCAACTTATACTTCGGCAAGCATATACTCCATCTTTGTTCACTTTAACCTTAACCACTTCAAGATGCTTATGATAGGGGAAATGAGGGCTAAAAGCTAACAAGTACCATAATTTTTGGAAGCTCTTTTTGAAACTTGAAATCCCGGATTCCTTTACAAAAGGACTTTCTTTCACCACTATTGAGTCTCCACCTTCTACCTTTAGGCACCATCAAGAGAGCATAGTTGTCATTCTATGTGCAGTGTTCCAAAGCTTATTGATTGATGCATATTGTGATATTACTTGTTCTTGTGCTATTTGTTTCTAGTCACTCTTGTGAACTTTGAAGGTGTCATATGCATCTATTTGCTACTCTATGAGGGACATGCTGATTGCCACTATGCTATGTTTTCTGTATGTGAAACAAACAAATGTTTTTCAATGCATGTTATTCATGATCTTTGTTTGTAGCCTTTCATGTTGGATGCATAGTTACTATGTCCTATTGTTAGAACTCCATCTTTCATGCACATGTTTAGAGTTCTTTGATCCCAGCTTACAATGCTTGCAAATGGTTCGATATTTATTGTGAGGGTGCATGTCACCTCAAAAATTATTCTTTTTATCACTTACCTACTCGAGGATGAGCAGGAGTTAAGCTTGGGGATGCTTGATACGTCAGAGACGTATCTATAATTTTTGATGCTCCATGCTTGTTTAGTTTCTACTTTGCTTTGCTTTGTCTACACTTTGAGGTGCTTTTTACATGTTTTCTAGTACTAACCTATTAACAAGTTGCCACAGTGCCAGTTGCCTGTTTTTATGCTGTTTTTGGTTCCCAAAAAGCTAGTAAAGAAATATTCTCAGAATTGGACAGGACAAACGTCAAAGTCAATAACTTCCCATGGGGAACAAGAAGTCCAGATGGGAGACGGAGAAGCGGGCCAGGGCGCCCACATCCCCCCTAGGCGCGGGTGGGCCCTGCCTCGCACCAGGCAGGGTGTGGGGCCCCTGGCCACCTCCTCGGCCTCCCCTTTCGCCTATAATAAGCCCCCGATGGAGAAACCCTAAGTACCCGATCAATATTCCACGAAACCTTCTATAGTGGTCGCCACCGTCGTCCCTAGATCGGGGGGATCTGAAGTTCTTCCCGGCACCTGCCGGAGGGGAGATCATCCCAAAGGCCTTCTCTCTGGTATGATGCGTGAGTAGTTCCACCTTGGACTACGGGTCCATGTAGTAGTTAGATGGTTGTATCTCCTCCTTATGCTTTCATGTGTAGATCTTGTGAGCTCCGTTCATGATCAAGATCTAATCTATTTGTAATCATGCATGTTGTGTTTGCGGGGATCCAATGGATATTGATATTATTATGCTGGTTTGATTAATGGTTTTGTCTTTATGATTCTATCATGTCTGTGTTGTTTGTGATCTTGCATGCTCTCCATTGTTAGTAGCTATCTTGGCCAAATAGTTGCTAGTGACTCCAAGAGGGGGTACTTATGCTCGATAGTGGGTTCATGCCTCTAGTTTCCAAGGGAAGTGACAGAAATATCTTTGGTTGTAGATGTGTTGTTGATACTAGGCAGAAAACAACGGTCTCTTGTTCATGGAACATGTGGAATATTTACCCTATGATGACCCACAAGTATATTGGATCGCAACAGTCTTCGCGGGTAGTTTTACCCAATTTATTGATTCAACGCAAGGGGAGCCAAAGAATACTTGCAAGACTTAACAACTGAGTTGTCAGTTCAGCTGCACCTGGAAATAGTTCTTGCTCACAGAAGTTTATCAGTAGCAGCAGTTTGGTAGTAGCAACAGTAAAGCAACAGCAACAGTGAAATAGTAGCAATAGTTACAGTAATTGTAACAGTAGGATTCGAGTTTGGTAGGCATAGGGATGGATGGACGAGCGTTGCATGGACGAGTCTAAACATGTAACTTCAAGACCTAGGGCATTGCAGGTAAATAATAACAAGCATCCAAGTACTAAAAAATCCTAGGCATGTGCTCCAAATATAGTCATACGTGCTCGCAATGAGAACTTGCACAACATCATCTATCCAGCCAGCCCGTGGCAGCGGGGCCTCTAGGGAACTACTGGAAATTAAGGTACTCCTTTTAATAGAGCACCGGAGCAAAGCATTAACACTTTGTGAACACATGTGATCCTCACACCACAGCCATCCCCTCCGATTGTCCCAATTGTTGTCACATTGGGGCCTTTGGATCCGGACAATGATATGTGTACACAACTTGCAGATAAGATCACAAACAATACTATCATAATGATTCAATAATAAGTTCAGATCTGAGATCATGGCACTCGGGCCCTAGTGACAAGCATTAAGCACAACAAGTTGCAACAAAGTCAAATAGCACTAATAGAGATACTAGGCAGTATGCCCTAATAGATCTTATTCGATTACATGATAGAACTCATCCAATCCCTACCATCCCCAAGCCTACAGCGGGGATTACTCACTCGTGGATGAGGGAAACATCGGTGGTTGATTGAGATGCGTTGGTGATGATGATGGCGATGATCCTCTCCAAATTCCCCGTCTTGGCAGGGTGCCAGAACGGAGTTTCTAGATCCGAATCTTGGTTTCTGGTGGCGGCGGTGGAGCGGAACTCTTTCTAGACACTATCAAACCCCCCTCGATTTTTAGGTCGAAAGGCAACTTATAGGCGCAGAGGGAGGCTGAGGGGGTGCCGGCTGCACCCCCCCCCCTCCTAGGCGCATGTAGGGCCCACTCGCGCCTGGCATGGGTGTGGGCCCCCCAGTCTCCTTCTCCGTCTCATCTTCTGGCTCCATGGATCTTCTGGTGAAATATAATTTTTGGCATATTTTCCGGATTTTTCCTGATAGTTCATTTTCTGGACAGAAACACAACGAGGTAATTCTGCTGAAAACAGCGTCAGTCCGTGTTAGTTGTATCCAAATCACACAAGTATAGATAAGAAACAATAGCAAAGTGTTCGAGAAAGTAGATACGTTTTGGACGTATCACCTTACACACTTTGCTTAAAGCAGTTGTCTGTTGCTTGCAACTTAATACTGGAGGGGCTTCGGATGATAACCTGAAGGTGGACTTCTAGTCATAGATGCAGTTGGATGGCGGTCTATGTATCTTATTGTATTCCCCAATCGAATCTCATAGGATCTTTCTGACTAGTAATTGCATTGGTATGCCTTGCTCAGTTCCTGTCAATTGTCCTGCGGTAATTTGTTTACCCTTCATGCCATCTTGTTTATCTAAGGAGAGCACCTCTAGTGAACTATGGACCCCGGTCCAATCTTTACCATTGATACATCTTTCACTGTTACTTGTTTACTTGCTGCAAACCATTACCTTCCACACAGTATGTTTAATCCTTTGTTACAGCAAACCGGTGAGCCAAAGTAGGGGATCACAACAGTCTTCGCGGGTAGTACTACCCAATTTATTTATTCGACACAAGGGGAGCCAAAGAATACTTGCAAGCCTTAACAACTGAGTTGTGATTTCAGCTGCACCTAGAAATAGTTCTTGCACACAGAAGTTTATCAGTAGCAACAGTTTGTAGTAGCAACAGTAGCAGCAAAACAAGAGCAATAGTAATAGTAACGGTAACAGTGGGTTTCGAGTACGGTAGGCATAGGGATGGATGGACGGGCGTTGCATGGACGAGTCTAAACATGTAACTTCAAGATCTAGGGCATTGTAGATAAATAATAACAAGTATCCAAGTACTAAACAATCCTAGGCATGTGCTCCAAATATAGTCATACGTGCTCGCAATGAGAACTTGCACACCATCTTCTGTCCAGCTTCTAGGGAACGTGGCAGCGTGGCCTCTAGGGAACTACTGGCAATTAAGGTGCTCCTTTTAATAGAGCACTGGAGCAAAGCATTAACACTCTGTGAACACATGTGATCCTCACACCACAGCCATCCCCTTCGGTTGTCCCAATTATTGTCACTTTGGGGCCTTTGGATCCGGACAATGATATGTGTACACAACTTGCAGATAAGATCACAAACAATACTATCATAATGATTCAATAATAAGTTCAGATCTGAGATCATGGCACTCGGGCCCTAGTGACAAGCATTAAGCATAATAAGTGGCAACAAAGTCATATATCACTAATAGAGATAGTAGGCACTATGCCCTAACAGATCTTATTATATTACATGATAGAACTCATCCGGTCCCTACCATCCCCAAGCCTACAGCGGGGGATTACTCACTCATGGATGAGGGAAACATCGGCGGTTGATGGAGATGCATTGGTGATGACGATGGCGATGATCCTCTCCAAATTCCCCGTCCCGACAGGGTGCCAGAGCGGAGTTAACTCTTTTTGGAAAACTGTCGAACTGTAACATCCCAGCATTTCGGAACTAACGAAGGGTAGATTTAGGCACTTGAAATGTTGCATGCATTCATCTATGATAATGTGGGTAAATTTTTCGCCAAATAAAAACCTAAAGTGATCAAGGTTTCTTTCATACTTTGAGATTAGGTATAGTCTTGAAGGATGATTGTTATAGACTTTGATATGATCTTTGTGGACTTATGTGTTTTGGGAAATGAAATTTGAATTTAAAACTTGAGTGTTTGAATTATAATTCAAAAGGATTTCTAAATGATGTTTGAATCTTTGATTTAATTAAGAGTTAACTAATAATAACTCAAACTTTATATAAAGAAAAAAATTAAGAATATGAATATCCATTTCATATTTTATTCAATAAATAAGTTACAAAAATGTAACTTATGATAATCATCCACAATCTTTACAATAGCAAATAAATAAAGAATAATATTTCTTTATTGATGATAGTACAATCTTTATTACAAAAGAATAAAATAAAGATTACAAAAGAATGAATTAAAGATTACAATTGAATATGAGAGTTATTACAAGTGACTAATCTATAAAGAAAAATAAAAATCCTAAACTAAAGTCTTGATCTTCAAATCCGGTACCTGCAAAATAAAAATAAAATTAAGAAAAAGAAGGTTAGGATTAGAATTATTTTTACTCTTAGAAGTTGATAATGAAGTGCACTGTTCACTTTTTCATCATTGAGTTTATAAGGGGCAAGTTTCACCAATATGAAAGAATGTATCTTTCATAATTTTAAGCCAAAATTCAAATCTGTCACATCCCAAGATTTTCCAAATCTTGTAATGTGAAAATAAACGAATAAAATAAAACTTTGTTTGATTTTCAAGGCCAGAAGAAACTTTTTGAATCCAATTGGAAACTTTCAAAACCTATTTGGATCAAATGAAATCCTAAAGGGATTTAAAAAGTTAAATAAACAATAAACTTCAAAATATTTAGACTACTATGTTGGAGCTTTTAAATAAAAGGTTTTGGCTTTCAAAAGAAAAAGTGGATTTATAAATAAAGAATATTTTATAAAGCCAAATTAAACCTGTGACAAGCTTTGGAAATTAAAACATTTTATTTTAAATAAAATTAGCAAAGGTTTATTTAAAAAAATTAATAAGGATTTAATATCCAACTTTATTTAAATAAAAGGTTTTACCAATTTGATTGAAACATCAAAACTTATTAAATTATTTAAACTGAGTTTTCCAAATGTTTGATATTCACAAATAAAACCAACTAAAGTGTTTTGGCTTTATTTTAGATTTCAAAATAAATATCTCAATAAAACAAATCCTATTTGATTTAATAATGAAAGTCTATTATATTTAATTAATAATGGACTCTAAAATAAAATGGTATTTTATTTTAAAGCAAGTTTCCAAGTATTCTATATTTCCCAAATAAAACCTACTGATTTGGTTTTGAAAATATTTAGATTTCAAATAAAGATTTTATTAATAAAATCAAACTCTATTTGATTTAATAACTAAGGCCCATTTTATTTAATTATTAATGGACCCTAAAATAAAAGGTTATTTTGTTTTAAACAGATTTCCAAATATCTTTTATTTCCAAATAAAACCTACTGATTTGGTTTTTAAAATATTTGGATTTCAAATGGAAATTTTATTAATTAAATCAAACCCTATTTGATTAAATAACTAAAGGGCCATTTTATTTAATTAATGAATGGATCCTCAAAAGAATGAAAATTATTATTTTATTCTGGAATTTGGGTATGTTGATAAACAGAATCAAATTCAAAATTACAAAGCTGAATGATTGTTTGAGTTGATTTGGGTGTGATTTGTTTGTTTGGAAATTCAAAACAGAAAAATAGAAATAGAAAAGGAAAAAGAATTCAGACAGAAAAAAATAGAACAGCCCACCCTCTGGCCCAACTAGCCCAACTCAGCCCAACCGAGCCCACCTCTCTCTCTCGGCGAAGTGAATCGTTTTTTCACCGCAAACAAACCCACGCAGTGAATGACAACTGGAGCCCACCTGAAACTTTCCTCACTCGCTGGCAAGCAGGCCCCACAACCCCAGCCATCGTCTTCAACGAGACCTCGTCGCCTGCCGTTGCAGAGAGATTACTCCGGCGTTGATTACACATGAAGGAGGCTTTGATTTCTCGTAATGACCACGCCCCTTTAAACGCCAGTGACTCCTCTCTCATTCCCCTCTGTATTCTCCCCAAAGCACGCCCCCAGGCCGTCTCAATTTCGCCCCGAGCACCCTCTGTTCCGACGAAGTCCAGAGCCGATTCCGGCGACTCGACACCACCTCCTGCCTCCCCGAGCACACGAGCACGCTCACCACATCCTGGCGTATCTTTCTGTGCCATTCATTCATCTGCGGGTATCCTACAGCGTCGGCAACGTCGATGACCTGCAGCACCGCCGTCTGCCCTCTTCTCCGACGACGTCCCCAGGTAGAACCTGACCTCCCCTCCTTTCCTCATGGACACGATGATGATCTACAGGCTCGTGCGAACCTCACAGCATCTTCCGTTTGTCCTAGGACGCCACCTATCCTCGCCCTCGACCACGGTCACGCGCAATCGACGCCAGCAAGAACTCCGGCGAGCAATCAAGGACAGCCCCGTGCGCCCCTTCACCAACCAGTAGCACGTTGAGCATCAGCGCTGCATTACGAACCTGGTGAGCATCCTCCCCCTCTTCCTCGCGTCCTATCTCGCCAGCGCCGCCGCTGTCTGCCCATCGCCGCCGCACACAGCCGCGCAGCGCCGCCAGTTAATGGCCGATTGTTTAGGTCCGCTAGATCTCGATCGGGTGGATGTGATAGAATGACTTAACCGCGAAGGGGTATGCGCTCAGTACCGCACGATCTGACTTAATCCAACGCGCCACAACCGCGATCCAGCCGAACCGGTATCACCCAGTTAGAAATCGCCGTGTGTCACTGTTCTGTTTAAAAAACTGATTTGAAAACAGAATGTTTTGTGAATTTCAAACCCTTATAACTTTGGATCCACACGTCCCAAAATTACAAATTTTATGTCGTTGGATTCAGGAGAACAAGCCCTAGCCAACTGTGGAATTAGTTTAGCAAATAGTATATGTTAGTTTGCTTGATTTTGCAGATTCTTTTGTGAGCTTGTTTAGAGTATAAAAATTGTTTAAAATTGATTTTAAGGATAAAACTTTTGCAAAATGGATTGTTGTGACCTTACTAACCCTAGGAACCAACCCTTTGTGTTAAAAAATGATTTTGGAAAGATTTAGGTTGGATTACTTGACTTAGCCATTTTCTATCCAAATAAAAAGAATGGTTTTTGTTATAAAAATATTTATGGAAAGAAAACTTTAAGAAAATGGTTTGATCAAACCCACTGACCCAAAACACCAAGTTTTGCAAATTAGCAACTCATTTGGTGAACAACTTAAGAGTTTTGCCTTAATAAAAACATTTTTCACCACATGAAATGATGAATGGATTTAAAAATAGTTTTTTGGACAAAACCCTCTTGCTAATGACTTTGCCACTTTGGTAAATGACCAATTTGGATCTTACAAAGTTTAGAAACCCCATAGAGACCCCCTTTGCAAAATAAAACTATCTTGTGCATGCTCCCATGCATGACTTAGATTCCATTACTTTGTGTGTGTGAAGAATTGTTTGTTTGACTTTGGTTTGGAATGTGAATTGAATTTGTGTTTGCTTGATTGATTTTTAGTGAAGTGTGAGACTAGAAAGATCAAGGAGTGAACCACCATTCCCTACCAAAAAGGCAAGTAATGCTTCATACTTTCTATCCTATTACTTTCACTATGCATTAGTGATTTTGCTAAGTAAAACTTGCATGGATTTTGCTAAGTATAAACCTTACTATAGGAAAACCTAGTAGATGAATCCTTAGTAGGATTTTCCTAAGTTAAATATTCCTACTACTATTAAGCTTAGCCTAGCTAATAGAAAACATGGGTGGAATATATATTCACACTATGGAAAAATATTCTAAGTCTGAGGACTTGTGATTTTGTCTAATAAAACAACTAAGTTAATGAATCACCTGGGTGGAATGGGATAGCTTGGTGGAGAATGGTTGAGTGGTTCACAAGGCCATGGACTTGGCTTGTGTATCTCACTTGTGGATGGCCACCCAGGAACAAAGGGATTTGAGATGTCAAATGTTGAGAAGCTTCAAGTGCAACCACTTGGCAATATGGGCTCTGCCATGATCATATAGGTTGCAAGAACTTAGCCACATGGACAGTGGGTGGTAGTGTTTGATAGGTTGGAGCGCGTCCATTTTTGTCTAAGGGAAGGCTTCTGAAAGATCTTGTCTTGGGAAACCAAGTCTTGTGGGAAAAGTGCACCACCTCTGCAGAGTGTAAAATCTAAGTACTTAGCCATGTCCCTGGTAAAGGAAAATTTGAGCATCAAGACATGGAAGCAATCAAGAATCTCATCATTCAAATTTCTAAGTTAAAACTTGTGGATTGAACAAGGGTTGTTTGAAATCTTAAATCTTTGATTGGTAGATGCCTTGGAAAGGATCTTCAATCTTTGATTGAGAAAAATGATTTTGTCAAGCAAAAACTTAGTATTTTCAAAATGATAAGAAAAATCTATTTTGAGCAATGCAAGACTCAACTCCACTTAGCCAAATGCATATAGATGATAGACTCCACTATACTACCATAGTATCACTTGCCAATACAATTCAAATGTATTGACCCTTTGTGGCTATAACTTGTATGTTGCAGGTTTGATTGATTTAGTGAAGATTGATTGTTTAGGATTACAAAGTCTACAACCAACATCTGCCTGTGGCACTTTGAAGATGAAGGACCCCATGCTTATAGTTATTCCGCTGGAATGTAATGTAATAGCCAAATGAGCTATGTATGAAGTAATAAAATTATGTTATTCCTGGTTATAAAGTTATAATATGACCTTTGTATCTTGATATTACATCTTAACTATGGATGCTAGCTATTGATCCAGGGACTAGCATTGTAAACACAGGAGGCTCTATCTTATTAAAGATTGGGACCTCTACAGATGGTATCAGAGCATTGTGTTTCCTGTAGGATTTGTAAACCCTAGGATTGGACAAAAACCCTTAGAAAAATAGGAGTTGTCTTATTCCAAAAACTTATTTACAAAAACACTTGTAAACCCTTTCCTCAACCATTTTGGTTTCAACTCTACTTCTCTTCTATTTCAACTTGATGGAAAAACCTACCCATGACCAAGGACTACACTATGTGCAAAAGATTTCTTCAACATCTTCAGCTCTAATGACTTCAACATCTTCAGCATATTCACCAAGGACTTCCAACTTGGAAACCACTAAGGACTACAAGTGAAACAAGGAAATCCTACTCAAGATTTAGAGACTGAGGGAATGCAAAAGTTAGAAGAAGCCTACATCATTTGAAGTATTGCAACCAAGATTTTTTCTCAAGGAACCATGATCTCATGCAAGAAGAATCAAGAAAGGATGGAAAGATCACAAGTGAACCATATAGATGGACCACCATATTTTAGCTAAGACAAAACACACCAACTTATGTGGTGTAACAAAAATATTTTGTTGCCTAAGTATGTGCTTGAACTTTGTTGTTTGAGTGCAAAGTTGTTTGTGAATGTTTGGTTTGTGATTGCATGCACATTGCTTGTGTGAATTGTGATGTGTGTGATTAGAAATATTTCCTTAGAAATATCTTGCCCATTCTAATCTCCCTTCAACCCAAACAGATGACTACTCCAAGAAACTCCAACATCAAGGTGGATGACAACAGCAACAACCAAAAGGACAACATGAGAGAACTTATAGTAACCCAAAACCAGTTGAGCCAAGAGACAACTCAGCTTTTAGCCAACAACAATGGACTAGACCCAGCCATACAAAGGATTTTGAAACTTCAATCCCAATTGTTGCAAGGATTGGTTACTCAAATGATCAACATAGGAGAAAACTTTTCCCAAGGAGTTAATGACAACAAGGATGACAAAGATGTTGTTCTGGAAGGAACCCAAGTTAGCAATACTTGTGGAGACAAGGATCATGCATCCAAGGAGCATGAAGATCAATGCCCCAAGAAGAGAGAAAGATCTCCCACCTATGAAGAACATGAACTAGAAGAACTCCTAGCTTTGGAGAGACCCAAGAAGAAGAAGAAATTCCCCAACACTAGCAAGAAGGATATTACACAAGTGCAATGTTTCAAATGCAAAGAGATGGGACACTATGCCAATGAATGCCCAGAAAGGGAGAAGAGCCAAGAAAACAAACAAAAGCTAGTGAAACCCAAGATAAGGAAGGATTTTAGCCAAGTGATGTGCAAACACTGCAAAGAGTTAGGACATTATGCAAACTACTGTCCAGAAAAGATGAAGCATAAGATAAACCAGCCTATGAGGGATCTCAGCCTTGTCACATGTTTCAAATGCAGGGAACTAGGCCACTATGCAAACAATTGTCCAGAAAGGATGGAGAACAAGTTAAACAAGTCTATGAAGGATCTCAACCTTGGCCCATGAGTCAAGTATGGAAACCAAGGACACCATGCAAATGTTTGCTTAGAGAAATTATCCCCAGGATCCCAAGAAGGACAATATGTAATTTTTGTTTGAAAATTTTAAGGGTGGTAGTACCCTAGTTGTTTTGAACTTGCTTGTAACCCTAGCCTCCCCAAATCTCGGGACGAGATTTATTTTAAGGGTGGTAGCCTGTCACATCCCAAGATTTTCCAAATCTTGTAATGTGAAAATAAACGAATAAAATAAAACTTTGTTTGATTTTCAAGGCCAGAAGAAACTTTTTGAATCCAATTGGAAACTTTCAAAACCTATTTGGATCAAATGAAATCCTAAAGGGATTTAAAAAGTTAAATAAACAATAAACTTCAAAATATTTAGACTACTATGTTGGAGCTTTTAAATAAAAGGTTTTGGCTTTCAAAAGAAAAAGTGGATTTATAAATAAAGAATATTTTATAAAGCCAAATTAAACCTGTGACAAGCTTTGGAAATTAAAACATTTTATTTTAAATAAAATTAGCAAAGGTTTATTTAAATAAATTAATAAGAATTTAATATCCAACTTTATTTAAATAAAAGGTTTTACCAATTTGATTGAAACATCAAAACTTATTAAATTATTTAAACTGAGTTTTCCAAATGTTTGATATTCACAAATAAAACCAACTAAAGTGTTTTGGCTTTATTTTAGATTTCAAAATAAATATCTCAATAAAACAAATCCTATTTGATTTAATAATGAAAGTCTATTATATTTAATTAATAATGGACTCTAAAATAAAATGGTATTTTATTTTAAAGCAAGTTTCCAAGTATTCTATATTGCCCAAATAAAACCTACTGATTTGGTTTTGAAAATATTTAGATTTCAAATAAAGATTTTATTAATAAAATCAAACTCTATTTGATTTAATAACTAAGGCCCATTTTATTTAATTATTAATGGACCCTAAAATAAAAGGTTATTTTGTTTTAAACAGATTTCCAAATATCTTTTATTTCCAAATAAAACCTACTGATTTGGTTTTTAAAATATTTGGATTTCAAATGGAAATTTTATTAATTAAATCAAACCCTATTTGATTAAATAACTAAAGGGCCATTTTATTTAATTAATGAAAGGATCCTCAAAAGAATGAAAATTATTATTTTATTCTGGAATTTGGGTATGTTGATAAACAGAATCAAATTCAAAATTACAAAGCTGAATGATTGTTTGAGTTGATTTGGGTGTGATTTGTTTGTTTGGAAATTCAAAACAGAAAAATAGAAATAGAAAAGGAAAAAGAATTCAGACAGAAAAAAATAGAACAGCCCACCCTCTGGCCCAACTAGCCCAACTCAGCCCAACCGAGCCCACCTCTCTCTCTCAGCGAAGTGAATCGTTTTTTCACCGCAAACAAACCCACGCAGTGAATGACAACTGGAGCCCACCTGAAACTTTCCTCACTCACTGGCAAGCAGGCCCCACAACCCCAGCCATCGTCTTCAACGAGACCTCGTCGCCTGCCGTTGCAGAGAGATTACTCCGGCGTTGATTACACATGAAGGAGGCTTTGATTTCTCGTAATGACCACGCCCCTTTAAACGCCAGTGACTCCTCTCTCATTCCCCTCTGTATTCTCCCCAAAGCACGCCCCCAGACCGTCTCAATTTCTCCCCGAGCACCCTCTGTTCCGACGAAGTCCAGAGCCGATTCCGGCGACTCGACACCACCTCCTGCCTCCCCGAGCACACGAGCACGCTCACCACATCCTGGCGTATCTTTCTGTTCCATTCATTCATCTGCGGGTATCCTACAGCGTCGGCAACGTCGACGACCTGCAGCACCGCCGTCTGCCCTCTTCTCCGACGACGTCCCCAGGTAGAACCTGACCTCCCCTCCTTTCCTCATGGACACGATGATGATATACAGGCTCGTGCGAACCTCACAGCATATTCCGTTTGTCCTAGGACGCCACCTATCCTCGCCCTCGACCACGGTCACGCGCAACCGACGCCAGCAAGAACTCCGGTGAGCAATCAAGGACAGCCCCGTGCGCCCCTTCACCAACCACTAGCACGTTGAGCATCAGCGCTGCATTACGAACCTGGTGAGCATCCTCCCCCTCTTCCTCGCGTCCTATCTCGCCAGCGCCGCCACCGTCTGCCCGTCGCCGCCGCACACAGCCGCGCAGCGCCGCCAGTTAATGGCCGATTATTTAGGTCCGTTAGATCTCGATCGGGTGGATGTGATAGAATGACTTAACCGCGAAGGGGTATGCGCTCAGTACCGCACGATCTGACTTAATCCAACGTGCCACAACCGCGATCCAGCCGAACCGGTATCACCCAGTTAGAAATCGCCGCGTGTCACTGTTCTGTTTAAAAAACTGATTTGAAAACAGAATGTTTTGTGAATTTCAAACCCTTATAACTTTGGATCCACACGTCCCAAAATTACAAATTTTATGTCGTTGGATTCAGGAGAACAAGCCCTAGCCAACTGTGGAATTAGTTTAGCAAATAGTATATGTTAGTTTGCTTGATTTTGCAGATTCTTTTGTGAGCTTGTTTAGAGTATAAAAATTGTTTAAAATTGATTTTAAGGATAAAACTTTTGCAAAATGGATTGTTGTGACCTTACTGACCCTAGGAACCAACCCTTTGTGTTAAAAAAATGATTTTGGAAAGATTTAGGTTGGATTACTTGACTTAGCCATTTTCTAGCCAAATAAAAAGAATGGTTTTTGTTATAAAAATATTTATGGAAAGAAAACTTTAAGAAAATGGTTTGATCAAACCCACTGACCCAAAACACCAAGTTTTGCAAATTAGCAACTCATTTGGTGAACAACTTAAGAGTTTTGCCTTAATAAAAACATTTTTCACCACATGAAATGATGAATGGATTTAAAAATAGTTTTTTGGACAAAACCCTCTTGCTAATGACTTTGCCACTTTGGTAAATGACCAATTTGGATCTTACAAAGTTTAGAAACCCCATAGAGACCCCCTTTGCAAAATAAAACTATCTTGTGCATGCTCCCATGCATGACTTAGATTCCATTACTTTGTGTGTGTGAAGAATTGTTTGTTTGACTTTGGTTTGGAATGTGAATTGAATTTGTGTTTGCTTGATTGATTTGTAGTGAAGTGTGAGACTAGAAAGATCAAGGAGTGAACCACCATTCCCTACCAAAAAGGCAAGTGATGCTTCATACTTTCTATCCTATTACTTTCACTATGCATTAGTGATTTTGCTAAGTAAAACTTGCATGGATTTTGCTAAGTATAAACCTTACTATAGGAAAACCTAGTAGATGAATCCTTAGTAGGATTTTCCTAAGTTAAAGATTCCTACTACTATCAAGATTAGCCTAGCTAATAGAAAACATGGGTGGAATATATATTCACACTATGGAAAAATATTCTAAGTCTAAGGACTTGTGATTTTGTCTAATAAAACAACTAAGTTAATGAATCACCTGGGTGGAATGGGATAGCTTGGTGGAGAATGGTTGATTGGTTCACAAGGCCATGGACTTGGCTTGTGTATCTCACTTGTGGATGGCCACTCAGGAACAAAGGGATTTGAGATGTCAAATGTTGAGAAGCTTCAAGTGCAACCACTTGGCAATATGGGCTCTGCCATGATCATATAGGTTGCAAGAACTTAGCCACATGGACAGTGGGTGGTAGTGTTTGATAGGTTGGAGCGCGTCCATTTTTGTCTAAGGGAAGGCTTCTGAAAGATCTTGTCTTGGGAAACCAAGTCTTGTGGGAAAAGTGCACCACCTCTGCAGAGTGTAAAATCTAAGTACTTAGCCATGTCCCTGGTAAAGGACAATTTGAGCATCAAGACATGGAAGCAATCAAGAATCTCATCATTCAAATTTCTAAGTTAAAACTTGTGGATTGAACAAGGGTTGTTTGAAATCTTAAATCTTTGATTGGTAGATGCCTTGGAAAGGATCTTCAATCTTTGATTGAGAAAAATGATTTTGTCAAGCAAAAACTTAGTATTTTCAAAATGATAAGAAAAATCTATTTTGAGCAATGCAAGACTCAACTCCACTTAGCCAAATGCATATAGATGATAGACTCCACTATACTACCATAGTATCACTTGCCAATACAATTCAAATGTATTGACCCTTTGTGGCTGTAACTTGTATGTTGCAGGTTTGATTGATTTAGTGAAGATTGATTGTTTAGGATTACAAAGTCTACAACCAACATCTGCCTGTGGCACTTTGAAGATGAAGGACCCCATGCTTATAGTTATTCCGCTGCAATGTAATGTAATAGCCAAATGAGCTATGTATGAAGTAATAAAATTATGTTATTCCTGGTTATAAAGTTATAATATGACCTTTGTATCTTGATATTACATCTTAACTGTGGATGCTAGCTATTGATCCAGGGACTAGCATTGTAAACACAGGAGGCTCTATCTTATTAAAGATTGGGACCTCTACAAAATCACAGCAAGGAGGGGCAAGTTTCACTAGCCAAGTAGAAGTAATCAGATGAAAGTAACTTTCAAAAATTCAGAACATATCCACAACTGTGTAGTAGGCACACAAGCAGCACACACACCAAATTGCATGGTGTGTGTTGTCAAGACCACAGCAGCATCACAACCACACATAACTATCAACACAGCCGTGGGAAACCAATCCCCACACCATTTCATTGCTCTTACACACCAAGCACAGCAGCCAGCAGCTAAACCAAAGCCAAAGACAAGCTAGATCAAACCAACCAAAGCCCAGGATCACATCATAAAGATGGTGACATAAGGAGGGGGTATATCAGGTGGATAGCAAGACCAAGATCAAGCCATCAGGATCACGAGATGATGGGCTAGATCAAGGACAAGCCAGGAACTTGAAATATCAGGGGAGCACCACATCAAGCTACCACAAGATCCACCACTAGCAACCACAACATCAAGTGACAGTGGTGAGTAAATAGACCATCAAATGATCTATCTGTCTAAGATTAGACAAACATACATGATCTATCTCTTATTCAAACTCTCAGAAAGCACCCAAGTGGGTTGAATCCATCACTGAGGTTTTAAACTCTAAAAGCAAACAGAAAAGTGGACCAACTAAATCTCAGAACAACATCATTGATTTAGCTATCAAGCTATATTCCAATTTAGGAATGAACATAGCTAAGATTTAAACTTCTAGACACATATCTAATACAAGAGTAGCACCTTACAATTTAATCTTATGGATCTATATAAGTTATCAAGCTTACAAGCATCTTTTCCGAACTTTAATTCAAGCAATAGTAGCTGGTATCATTACCAGAATTAATCCATGTGAATCAACAGATAGAGGTCTAAATCCCTAAACCTCAGACCAACATCATTGGTTCTAGGGATATAAGGAAAGAGGATTTCACTTATCTGTCATGCCAAGCCAAATCTTAAGCTTGAATAAAACCACACCAAGTCAAAGAATCTAGACTTGTGTGCCATACATGGATGGTGTCACAAGAACAGTTCTAAATTAAGCAGGTTAAGCATCCAATCTTTACAGATACAATCAACCAATTATAAATCATTTTCCTGTTCTTAAACAGAGGAATCATAAACAGGATATTCATATATATAAATATGTCTTCAGAGAAAGAGATCATTTTGATCTCCATTTATACATGAATTCTCAAGCCAACAGTACTAAGATAATGACTTCATCACACCATACTCACTGTCATTAACCAAGTAATGATAGTGGTAAGATATCAAAACCACTAGCTTTACGAAGTATTGTTCCAGAGCAACTGTACCATCTGAATCATATGAAATTTAACCATGGAATCATCAGCAGTAAACCACTAGCATCACCACAGCTAATCATCAGCAGTAAGTCACAGCTAGTCACCACTTAACAGATTTAGAGATCATCAATACATGATCCAATTCATCAGTATCTAATCAACAGCAGGGTATGAACCCTAAACAGAACCAAGAACCCTAATCAGGACCAGACAATCACCAGGAAGGTCACTACCAACATCTAGTAGATTATTGCCTAGGACAGAGAGCACGAGAAGAGAGGAAGCACTCACCAATGGTCCTCGATGTAGATTAGAAGAGGAAGCAGAGATAGCCGACGAATATGGCGGCACGGGGAGCACCCCCAAGGGGCACTGCGAACCATACAGCGCCACAGCGGCGAACATAGCCACGCCTAGGGGCGAGGTGAATCACCACGGCACACGACAGCAGCGGCAGCGCCAGGATCAACGCCAACCACAGACCTTAGGGTTCGGGATGGCATCGATCTGGTCGCAGGAGGGCTCCAGGTCCAAATCCAGTTGGACAGGAGGGAAGAGCAGGGTCGACAACCTTTTCCTGCACCACGGCGTTTATAATGCTAAACCCAGTTGTAAGGTTCCAATCCAGTTGTAAGGTTCCCAACCTTTAATAAGGTAGAGATCCCTGTGTTTATAATGCTAGTCCCTGGATCAATAGCTAGCATCCACAGTTAAGATGTAATATCAAGATACAAAGGTCATAATACAACTTTATTGTCACATCCCAAGATTTTCCAAATCTTGTAATGTGAAAAAAATAAATGAATAAAATAAAACTTTGTTGATTTTCAGGGTGAGAAGAAACTTTTTGAATCCAATTGGAAACCTTCAAACCAATTTGGATCAAATAAATCCTAAAGGGATTTAAAAAGATAAAACATTTAATAAAGGAAAATAAAAATATTTGGAATTACTATTTGAATCTTTTAATAAAAAGATTTGTTTTCAAAGAAAAGGATAGAAATAAAATAAGTATTATTTTAAAGAGCCAAATTAAAACTTGGCCAAGCCTTTAAAATAAAATATTTCTACTTGATAAAAATAGTAAAGGTTTACTCAAATAAAATAATAAGGATTTAATATCCAAGTTTATTAGAAATAAAAGGTTTTACTTTTAAAGTAAAACATCAAAAACTTATTTATTTGTTTTAAACAAGTTTTCCAAATATCTTATATTCTCAAATAAAACCTACTATTTTGGTTTTGGAAATAATTAGTTTTCAAATGGAGATTTCAATAAAACAAATTCTATTTTGATTTATTAAACAAGGTCTATTTATTTAATTAATAATGGACCCTAAAATAAAAATATTATTTTATTTTGAGAATTGGCTTATGTTGTTAAAAAGAACCAAATTCAAATGAAAAGTGTGATGAATGTTTGAATTGATTTGAATGTTGATTTGTTGTTTGATTTTCAAAACAGGAAATAGAATTGGAAAAAGATAAAACAATCAGGAAGAAAAAAAATATAAGAATCGGACATAGCCCAGTCGACAAGCCCACTAAGCCCAGTACCAGCCCACTCCCACTCTCCTCTGCGAAACGTTTTCCACCTATTAACTGACCCACAGAGCAACTGACTGGTGGCCCCTTCTTCCCTCTCTCACTCCACTGACGAAACGGCCCCACTCCCGAGCCTTCTTCCTCACCGCCGCGACCTCTTCTCCCCAAACCTCGCTGCCATTCTCTGTCAATCAAACCCCGAGTAAATTCACTTAATTGCTGCAGTGATTCCGCTCAACAATCTCGCCTTCTTAAGCGCCAGCATCTCCTCTTCGGTTTCCCCCAATCACCTCACTCTAACACGCCCCCAGGCTGTCGAATTTCGCTCAAACACCGCCACTGTCCGACGACGCTCCGGCGAGGATTCCGGCAACCCCACGTCACCACTGGCCTCCCCGAGCACACGAGCACACTCCCCACTCACAGACGCTTCTCCCTATACCTCCCATTTAACCGCGGGCACCCTAGAACGTCGGCCACCACTCCGACTGAGCGCCGCCGTGTCTACCTTCTTCTCCGGCGAAATTCCCTGGTAACAACAGACCACCCCGCGCCTTCTTGTTCACGCACGCGTCATTGCCTCGACCATGCGCATCTAACCATGCTCTTTGTTTTCCCTCTCCTGACCCGTAGCACCGTCCTCGACCACGACCGCGTGCAACCGTCGCCAGACCCAACTCCGGTGAGCGATTCCTCCTGTCCTCGTGCGCCCCTTGCCAAGACGACTCCACGTTGAGCTTCCCCAGGCTTCTGCGATCACGGTGAGCATACTCCCCTCCCTTCTAGCTTCCTGCATCGCCAGTTTCCCCGTCGCCTGACCGTCACCGCCGCGCGCAGCCGTCGAGCGCCGCCAGTTAGTGGCAATTAGATAGTAGCCGTTAGATCAATATCGCATGGCTAAGATTAGAACTGAGCGAAGCGGTATGAGCTAGCCTGAGCCGTGCGATCTGCTTAGATCCAACAAACTGCAGAGCACGATCCACTCGAACCGGTACCGTCCAATCAAAACGCGACGCGTGGCCAGTTTCTGTTTAAAACAGAATTTGAAAACAGATTTGTGTTGCAAATTGAAACCCTTGTAACTTGTGATCCACACGTCTAAAAATTTCAAACTTTATATCAATGGAATCAGTGGAACAAGCCCTAGACAACCATGGATTTTGTTTAGTAAAAAGCCTCTGGTAAAATGTTTGTTTTTGCAGAAACATTTGTATGCTTGTTTAGATTAGAAAAATTATTCCAAAATGTTTTTAGGGTTAAAATCTTTGCAAATTGGTTTGTTGTGAAACTACTGACCCTAGGAACCAACCCATGGTTTTGAAAATGGATTTGGTGAAGTTTAGGAATAAAAACTTGATTTAGCCATTTCTAGCCAAATAAAAATATTGATTTTGTTATGAAAATGGTTTTTGAGTAAAACCTTGGGAAAATGATTTAGATCAAACCTACTGACCCCAAACACCAAGTTTTGAGAAAACAACAACTTATTTGGTGAAAAACATAAAGTTGTTGCTTTAAAAATATTTTCCTCCACATAAAATGATGATTGGATTTAAGATGGTTTTAGACAAAACTCTTTTGCAAATGACTTTGCCACTTAGGAAAATGACCACTTTAGACTTTACAAAGATTAGAGCCTAGTAGAAACCATCTTTGCAAATAAAACTACCTCTTGCATGTTGCATGCAAAACTTAGATCCCATTGTTTTATGTGTGTGAATTGTTTGATTGATTATTGGTTTGGAATGCTAGTTGATATTGTGTTTGCTTGATTGATTGTAGTGAAGTTAGAAAAGTGTGAAACTAGCAAGATCAAGAAGTGAACCATCGTTCCCTACCAAAAAGGCAAGTGACACTATCATCTAAAGTCCTACTATTTTCATTATACTTAGTGGATTTTAAAACATGCATGAAAAGAATTTCTATACTTATGCTATGCTAAATCCTAATAGGATACCCTATACATTACTTAGTGAAAACAATGTAGTTGTTACATTCTTAGCCATGATATATTTTGAGAAGAGACACATGTTGAGATTTTATGAAGTTGAGAAAAGGACTTGTGATTTTACATAATAAAACAAGGACTCAATGAACCACCTAGGTGGACAAGGACTTTGAGTTTTGGAGAAGGTGGCAACAAAAGGAACCATGTCTATGGCAATCACTTTGTGTTGGGCTCCAAAGGAAAACCACCGAGGAAACTTAGAGATTGAACATGTTTCTCCAATTGTGGCTTTCATGTGCAACCACATGCTATTTATGGCTCTGGCTTAGTCAACTACATTGGGAAGACCCATGCATTGTCTTGAGGTTACTGAAAATGAGGACCTGGAATCCTACATGGGTACTGAAGACAAGCTAGCAATGGTGTATGGGAGGACCCTCTGGAAAGACTTCGTCACATTCTCAATCTGCCAGTACTCCATCTTGGTGAGTACTAATCCAGTGGCCACTGGTGGAAACAAGATGGGATTGTGACATGTGGGTAAACTGTGCAACTTCTGCAGAAGATAATAAAAATCTAAGTACTTAGCCGTGTCCCCGGTTATGGACAATATTGAGCAACTAAAGCTTGAAGCTATGGGAAATCTCGACATTCTAATTTCTAAAAGAAAAACTTTAAAGTGATAACAAAATACTTGATGCACTTGGGGGTACCAAGGAGCTCAAGAGATTTGGATAAAAACTTGATGCACTTGGGGGTACCAAGGAGCTCAAGAGATTTTGATAAAACTTGATGCACTTGGGGTTACCAAGGAGCTCAAGAGATTTTTGACGAGGACTTGAATACTTGGGGATACCAAGGAGTTCAAGGATTTTGATAAAGAAATTTGACAAAAGATCAAAACCATTTTGAGAAGATAGGATAAAGTATTGCTTTCTGCAATTGAGCCTTAAACCCTACTTAACCAAATATGCATGAATTGATAGGATCCACTTATATTATACTTAGCAGTGAAACTTGCCAATACAATTCAAATGTATTGACCCTTGTGGCTGTAACTTGTAATGTTGCAGGTTTGATTGATTTTAGTGAAGATTGATTGATTAGGATTACAAAGTCTACAACCAACATGTTTGCCTGTGGCACATTGAAGATGAAGGACCCCATGTTATAGATATTCCGCCGCAATGTAATGTAATAGCCAAATGAGCTATGTGTGATGTAATAAAATTATGTTATTCCTGGTTATAAAGTTATATTATGACCTTTGTTTCTTGATATTACATCTTAACTGTGGATGCTAGCTATTGATCCAGGGACTAGCATTGTAAACACAGGGGACTCTACCTTATTTAAAAGGTTGGGACCCTTACATTTATAACCAGGAATAAAATAATTTATTACATCTTACATAGCTCATTTGGCTATCTCATTACAATGCAGCAGAATATAACAATAGCATGGGGTCCTTCATCTTCAAAGTGCCACAGGCAGACATGTTGGTTGTAGACTTGTAATCCTACTCAACAAACTTTACTAACATCAAACAAACCTGCAACATAACAAGTTACAGCCACAAGGGTCAATACATTTGAATTGTATTGGCAAGTGATACTATGGTAGTATAGTGGAGTCTATCATCTATATGCATTTGTCTAAGTGGAGCTTAGGCTTGCTTTGCTCAAAATAGTTTTTCCTTATCATTTGAAAACACTAAGTTTTTGCTTGACAAAATCACCCAAGGAACCACCAATAGAAATTGGTGAACCTTAAACCCTTGTTCAACCACAAGTTTTTAACTTAGAAATTGGGATGATGAGATTCTTGATAGCTTCCATGTCTTGATGCTCAAATTGTCCTTTGCTAGGGACATGGCTAAGTACTTAGATTTTACACTCTGCAGAGGTGGTGCACTTTCCCCACAAGACTTGGTTTCACCAAGACAAGATCTTTCAGAAGCCTTCCCTTAAACCAGAATGGACGCGTTCCAACCTATCAAACCCCTACCACCAACTGTCCATTTGGCTAAGTTATTGCAACCTATATGATCCAGGCAGAGCCCATAATGCCAAGTGGCTGCACTTGAAGCTTGTCAACATTTGACATCTCAAATCTCTTTGTTCCTGGGTGGCCATCCACAAGTGAGACACCAAGTTTTCCCCAGCATAATGGACTTGGTGATGCCCAAGTTTTCCCCAGCATACTGGACTTGCATGACCACTCAACATAAACCATTCCTTCCATTGCACCCAGGTGATTCATTCACTTAGTTGTTTTATTAAACAAAACACAAGTCCTTAGACTTAGAAATTTTTCCATAGTATGAATATATATTCCACCCTTGTTTTCTATTAGCTAAGCTAAGCATGATAGTAGTAGGAAGCTTAACTTAGGAAAATTCTACTATGGTTTCATCTACTAGGATTTCCCATAGCATGGTTTATACTTAGCAAAATTTCCATGCAAGTCTTACTTAGAAATATCACTAATGCATAGTGAAAATAATGGGACAAAAGTATGTAGCATCACTTGCCTTTTTGGTAGAGACTATAAGTTCACTTACTTGTTCTTTGCAATGTTCACTCACTTCAAATCACTACAATTCAATCAAGCAAACAATATTTCAATCTACCATTCAAGCAATTCATCACATAAAATCATAGTAACAAAGCAATGCATGCAAGCATGCAAAAGATTGTTTTATTTGTAAAAGTGGTTTCTAATGGTTCATAAACATTTGAAAACACCTAATGGTCATTTTATAAAGTGGCAAAATCATTTGTATAAGCTTTTACTTCATAAACCATTTTTAGATCAAGTCATTATTTTATGTGGTGTAGAAATGCTTTTAATAAGGCAAAATTCTATAGGTTTCACAAAATATGTTTTCAAACCATATAACCTTGTGTTTAGGGTCAGAGAGTTTATTTCCAAAACATTTCTCAAAGGTTTTCTTCCAAAACGATTTTTAATAATTAAACCATATTTTTATTTGACTAGAAATGCCTTAAATCAAAGATTCATTCTTTTGTTTCACCAAATACATTTTTGAAACCACAATTTGTTTCCTATGGTCAGTAGGTTCAAATCACACCATTTTCCAAAGATTTTATCATTAAAATCATTTTGGAATAAATTTTATAACTTAAACATGCATACATAAGTTTCTAGTAAAAACAAACAATTTAACAGAAGCAATTTTCTAAACAAAGTGCATGGTTGGCTAGGGCTTGTTTTTATGAATCCATTGATATAAAGTTTGCAAAATTTGGACGTGTAGATTAAAAGTTATAGATTTTACAAAATCTAGCATCTAATAGATCAAATCTATATTAATTCAAATCAACAGAGCCACGTGTATTAATTCTATTCGTCGGTACCGGTTCGGTTGGATCGAGCATTGGCAGCCGTTGGATTTAAGTGTGATCATACGGCTCAGAAGCTAGCGTACCCCTTCAGTTAAGTTTCTATCGTACTCGTTGGATCCAGATCGAACGGCTACTGTGCGACTGACCAGAGGTGGGCGGCGCTAGCGGCGGCAGGTGGCGGCGGCGTGTCTGGCTACGGCGGTTGCAGGAAGCGAACGAAAGAAAGGTGTGGCTCACCAGGTTCGCCGTGGAGTGGGGAAGCTCAACGTGTCTTCTGCTTGTCGAGGGGTGCGTTGGTGTTGTGGGGATTGCTCGCCGGAGCTACGTTGTGCCTTGGGTTCGTACGGTCGTCGACGGGGGCGGGGCTACAAGGCGTTCCAAAGCGAAATAAAGGGTGTGTTAGACGTGCACGGTACCAGGGAACATGCGTGCATCAATGAATAGCACCGGGGCGGTCCGAGCTTACCAGAAAATCTCGCCGGAGGAAATGGCAGGCGGTGGCGCTACTGTTCTTCGTCGTTGTCAACGCTGCAGAGCACGCGCGGGCGTGCTAACGCTACATGGAGATGCGCCAGGGTCTGGGGAGCAGGTGAGGGTAGTCTAGGGGGCAAGGGGCGGTGAGGGCTGCCGGAATCGTCGCCGGAAAGTCGTCGGACAGAGGACGGTGCAGAGAGCAATAGGGTAGCCTGGGGGCGCGCTAGGGTGAGGCGACGGAGGGGAAATGGAGAGGAACTGCAGGCGAGTAATAGGGCATGGTCGAGGGGTCGTTTAATGGCGCGGTTAACGCGAATTACGCCAGGCTTTATTCTCCTGCAACGGCCGGTGAGGTGTGGGGCGTGGTCACCGCGGGGAGGAAGAAGATGACGTGGCGGTGGGGCCTGGCTGTCTGCATGTGAGAGAGAGTGGGGTGGGGTCGTTCTGTCAGTGGTCGAGGGGTGCGGGTTTGAGTGATAAAAGATCCAGAGAGGGGTTTCCTGCATGGGCTGGCGATGGGCTTAGTTGGGCCAGTTAGGTTGGGCTGAGTCTTTCACTTTTTTTTGTTGTGTTTGTTTTTCTTTTTCCTTTCTTAATAATCTGTTTTGATTTCATTTAATCAATTCAAGCATCCATTTGAATTCTTAAATATGGATTAATTAAAACATTCTGAACTCACTTTTAGAATAATTTATTTATTCTTTTTAAGGTCTTTTAATTATTCAAAATAGGCTCTAGTTTTAAATCAAATGAGGTTTATTAATATTTTCAAACACCACTTAAGTTTCTAAATTCTTCCAAATCTTTTCAGTAGGTTTTTATTTGTTTACTTGGGTGTCAAATAACTCCTCTTGAATTATTTGGAAAGTATTTAGTATGATTTATAAATCATTTGGATTGGGTTTTCATTTTAATTCCAATGGAATTAAATATAGTTTGAATTCCCTAAATTTTATTTGGAAGATTTATTTTATTTAAGTTAATTAAACAACTTTTAATCCACTTGGTAAATTCCAAATATCATTTTCTCATGATTTAAATGATCATTCTTAATAGAGATTTGTTTTTAATAAAATAGGGATAGAATGGTTATTGCCATTTCATTTTATTTTGGAAAAATCTATATCCTTTTGTTTTATTTGGGTTTGGATTAAATTCATTCCATTTGCTTAATGGATTAGGCCAGGATTTAATTTGGTCTTTAAATATTCCTTATTTAATATTTCTTTCCTCATCTTATAAAATCCATATCTTTTTATTTAGAGATCCAAACTTGGTGATTCCAATTATAAAACCTTGTTTAATATTTTTTTATCTTTTTAATTTCTTGTTAGGATTATTTGCTCACCATTTGGTATGGATTTTAGATAAAGGCTTTATTAGCTTTGGGAATTCAATTCCTTATCTTATTAAAATCATAAGTTTTTATTTATGGTTCCAAATTAAGTGAAACCAATTTCTATGGTTTTATAATATTTCCATTTGTCTTTCTTGATCATTTGTAAATGTTTGTTGACAAACTTTTATATGGATCAAACCCATGGGCTTGGAGATAATTTGGAAATGATTTTATTCCATTAGGGTTTAGGGTTTGGATTTATTTTCCAAGTGTTTAAATTTCCAGATACATTCATTGAGGAATGCATTTCTCTAGATTTGAATTTTCTTGAATTCAAACTTTAATTAAAGTTTGTTCAAGATGGGATTTTAAGTTTCCTTTTAGAAACAAAAGTTTCTTTTCACCCTGATTTTCAACAATAATTTTGTTTTGTTTATTTATTTTTCACATTACAAGATTTGGAAAATCTTGAGATGTGACAAGGGCGGTCCAGGACGGCGGGAATCGCCGGCGGCGACACCACTGACCACGGAGTCGGGGAAGGAGAAGGAGAAGGATGAGCTCGAGAGAGAAGACATCGAGTAAGTTGGGTTGGGTGGATCGAAAACCCTTCGGGGTGCTGTTTTGACCTTCCCTACTAGGCCACAAGGGCCCAATAAACCCAAATGGCCAGCCCAAGTCATTTAGAGTATGTTTTAATAAATAGGAAAATACCAAAATACCCCTAAACGTAATTAAATTCTAGAAAATAAAATAAAAATCCAAAAATTATAAATAAAATATTTTTGGATTCACAATAATCCAAACTATCCAAATAAATTAAGAGATAAGATTTTAGACATATAAATTTTATTAAGAATTTTGTAATTTATATATTATTTATGGAATTTTACAAAATTATTGAAGTATGATAAAAATAAATAAAAATCACTTTCATTTTATATTAATATTGTAGTATTTTAGAAAAATACTAAATAAATTATTTAATAACAATTTTTGATATTTAAGTGATAATTCTTAAAGGAGTTATCAATAAAATTCAAATAAAAGGGAAATAAAATACAAGAATACAATATTCTATTATAACTATTAAAAATTAATATTTATAAATCCTTTATTATTAAAAAGAATTTTTCTAATAATGGGGAAAATGCATATCAAGTTAAATGATGCATTACATTACTTTGCATAATCATTTTTCTTCTTTAAATATTGTCCATACCGGGCCATAATGATGTTTTTGTAGACATAGAAGCTCAAGGTCCAGTGCAAGCATCGGACTTCACTACCTTGCCATCACAAGGAAAGTTCATCACTTGCTCATATCCTTTGAAGAGTCTTTACCAAAGTATTTGCAAATTGTGCGTTATCATATATACTTTAAAGAAATAAAATATTATTTTCACAAATAAAGAAATCTTAGATGTCATCCTAAGTGATGATATATTGGAGCAATAGAACTTAGGGTTCTATTTGCAATAATGATGATCAATTAGAGACTTAATAACCCCTGACATCAGTGATTCTAGCGCCATATATTACGCGTTAGCCATGAGATTTGGAATGGGACGGAGAAGTCAGCTGTATCTTCTTCCTCTCGCATGAAGCCGGATGTGCAGGTCATTGTTGTTATCCTTGTAGCGTGCATATTAATTGGTAATTCATAGAGGATATGCAGCATATGGGTGGGAACCCTCATTGTCCCATGATAGTTCTGGTATCTAACGGTTTGTACAAACCCTTGCTGTAATTCATTATGTGGGCATGGTGTACACCAAGGAGGCATGTGAGGTCGCGAAGGGGGCAGTGATTGGCTTGGACCAACTATTGGGCCACGCATCATGGAATTGTGGACGGGAAAGTACGCCCGGTTGTGCAACAAGGAGTTGATCTCTCATGGGTAAAGTAACGCACCTCTGCAGAGTGTAAAAATTGTAACTTGTTACTCCCTGTTTTGGGAAGGAGCTACGAACGCGGAAGGAAAGGAACTCCATGAAAGTTATGGTCAACCTGTGAAGGCTGATGGACATAGATTTTCATAGTAAAATCAATCTTGGAAGAAAATATTTACAAAAACTGCATAGTACCAAGGACTTATAGTCCGAGGTGGTAGTTAGAGCATCAAACTTCCCACCTTGCATATAATGAACTTGCTGAGTAGTGTTATTACTCATCCTTTCCTTTGATCCCTTGCTTAGACTCTGAGGATCCCGAAGACGTGCCAATGTATGCAGCTGAATGTCAAGAAGGTGTGTTTTACGAGGAGCCTGGCCTATCAGGAGGTGTTGAAGGAGTGGATTATGAAATCCTCTATGGTGTTGACGATAACGAATCCAACTAAGTATCCTAGTTAGTAGTAACCAATGGATCCGAGCAGCATGAACTCTATAGAATAAGATGCTGAGCTCAACTCCTAGTCGGAGTTTCTACTTTTAAATTCCACTGAAACACTTTATATTTTGGTTTGTAAGTTGAAACCTTTTGAAGTCTTGAACTTCTGGTATTGTAATAATAATAATGTGTGAATGTTTGTAATATGGACCCGCAATGTTTCTGTTGTACCACTCTGAGGGATGTGATATTTACGGAACAGTGTTCTGTGGGTGTCATGTCAACGACTATAGTGTACTACACATGCAGTGGTATGCTGGGTCACCGCAGTTGGTATCAGAGCCAATTGCTTTGACCTTAGGTTGGAAACCTAGTAAAGGATATTACATGTAGGAGAGTGTAGCAACGATACTAAAAGTAATATAATGGGTATTAAAATGAGAATATTCCGTTATATGTTTTAGTGCAATAATTATTTGTTATGATGCAATATATTATTGGTTACTAATCAAAATTATTTTTCTAATATATAGAGCTATGGAAGCAAAGTTTCCAAAACAGACTTTGGTAAGGAAAGAGGAGACTCTTGATGATTATCAAGGATCATTTACAGACCAACTTCGTCAACTTTTAAAGATATTTAGTTGTCCAACTAGAATTCCAGTGAACACTATAACTTACCTTGATGGGCAGATGTTATCCAAGTATAGTGTGAGTATCCAACTTCCTGAGGAGCTTGGATTATATCACGATCTAACTATAGGTGAAGGTAGGATTCACTTAGCAGCATATAATGTTTTTGTTGTGGAGGCGATAGCTAATATCCGGCAGCATAAAGCCAAGGAGTTAGAAGGTAGCACATTCTCTGTGATACCTCATGATTCTATAGACTCGGAGCCTATACCGGATCATCTTACTTTGGTTAAGAAGCATCCTAAGTTAGCTTCCAAGTTTATGGATAGATACCGAACACTCGTTGCGTCTTTTTATAAGACACATCAAGTGATTGTCAAAGATAAAAATGACATGTTAGAGGATCTAACTGATCCGGAAAGGAGGAAGCAGTTAGCATTCCAGTTGGAAAAGGAAGCAAGCAGTAGTAGTACAATACCTATCTTTAAGGATATACCCATAGATCCTGAATCTTTTGTACCATATCCTTATTCACCAAATCCTGAACCTATATATGATCCTACTATGGATATGAGGTATGCAGTACCACAGGGTTCAGATGATGGTTCTAATTCAGAACTTCCTATTGAGAATTCTGATGGTTGGAGAAGGGGATCATATGAAGGATCTCATGAACATCAGATGTCCACAGATGGTTCTGACAGAAATGTTGGACAATCTAGCTGGATGGGTGTAAGAATTAACCCTAGTAACAGTAGTAGAAATGCCATGTTGATAGATAATCAGGATGAAGAAGAAGATCCTGAGGAGAGAGTGTTTGAATCATCAACATCTTCTCAAAACCCAGGGAATATACATTATCCAGTGTTTTAACTATCTTGCCCAAAGGAGCACCTGGGAAGCAGCAGGATCTGCGTATCCTGTTGACAACTCAAGGAATGAAGCTCAGGAGATGCAAACGGGAGATAATGTTGAATATGTTTCTAAAGACTTTTCAGTTGAGCTTGAGGGATTCAATGCGCTCAGATTGAGTAATAACTCAAGTCCTGACACTTCAGATACTGAGTATGTTCCTTCTAGAAGGCCATTTGTTCCACGAACTGTGCGACGAACAACACGTCATCCCGGTTGGACATCAGGCATGTATGATGAGCGTAGTTATTACTAGAAGTAGGCAACTATGTAGAGGTATCAAGTACCGTGTATTGTATCTAAAGAAATAAGATAGCTAGATAAATAAGGTAGTGTTGTGATTATACCTATATGGTATATGTTGTAATGACTTTGTATTATTATGATATTATGTATAATATGTGAAATGCATATTTGGATTTTCTTTGGATCTTCATTGTGTGACTAGTTCTGTGCGTAAAGTCGAGCTCAGAACACAGGTGCATGATGTAATTATGAGTATTCGCTTTATGTTGCAGGACTAGAGGGTCATGGATACGGGTGTAGAAATCAAAACTGAGCAGCAGCGGATGGAACGAGAGGCCAAGGAGAAGGCCGATGCAGATGCAGCAAATCTATAAGGTTCCCAACCTTTAATAAGGTAGAGATCCCTGTGTTTACAATGCTAGTCCCTGGATCAATAGCTAGCATCCACAATTAAGATGTAATATCAAGAAACATACGTCATAATACAACTTTATAACCAGGAATAAAATAATTTATTACATCTTACATAGCTCATTTGGCTATCTCATTACAATGCAGCAGAATATAACAATGGCATGGGGTCCTTCATCTTCAAAGTGCCACAGGCAGACATGTTGGTTGTAGACTTGTAATCCTACTTCACTAATATCAAACAAACCTGCAACATAACAAGTTACAGCCACAAGGGCAAGTGATACTATGGTAGTATAGTGGAGTCTATCATCTATATGCATTTGGCTAAGTAGAGCTTAGGCTTGCTTTGCTCAAAATAGATTTTCCTTATCATTTGAAAACTCTAACTTTTTGCTTGACAAAATCTTTCCCAAGGCATCTCCCAATAGAAATTGGTGATCCTTTCAACCCTTGTTCAACCACAAGTTTTTAACTTAGAAATTTGGATGATGAGATTCTTGATAGCTTCCATGTCTTGATGCTCAAATTGTCCTTTTCCAGGGACATGGCTAAGTACTTAGATTTTACACTCTGCAGAGGTGGTGCACTTTCCGCACAAGACTTGGTTTCACCAAGACAAGATCTTTCAGAAGCCTTCCCTTAGACCAGAATGGACGTGTTCCAACCTATCATCCCCTACCACCAACTGTCCATTTGGCTAAGTTCTTGCAACCTATATGATCCAGGCAGAGCCCATAATGTCAAGTGGCTGCACTTGAAGCTTCTCAACATTTGACATCTCAAATCTTTTTGTTCCTGGGTGGCCATCCACAAGTGTGATACACCAGGGTAATCCATTGAAATGGGCCCTGAGTAACCACTCAACACAAACCAATCCTTCCATTCCACCCAGGTGATTCATTCACTTAGTTGTTTTATTAAACAAAACACAAGTCCTTAGACTTAGAAATTTTCCATAGCATGAATATATATTCCACCCTTGTTTTCTACTAGCTAAGCTAAGCATGATAGTAGTAGGAATCTTAACTTAGGAAATTCTACTAAGGTTTCATCTACTAGGATTTCCCATAGCATAGTTTATACTTAGCAAAATTCCATGCAAGTCCTACTTAGAAATATCACTAATGCATAGTGAAAATAATGGGACAAAAGTATGAAGCATCACTTGCCTTTTCGGTAGATAGTATAAGTTCACTCCTTGTCCTTGCAACAATCACACTCTTCAAGTCACTACAATTCAATCAAGCAAGGCACAATTTCAATCTACCAATCAAGCAAAACATCACATAAAATAATAAAACAAAACAATGCATGCAAGCATGCAAAAGGTTGTTTTATTTGTATAAGTGGTTTCTAGTAAGTTATGAACATTTGGAAACACCATTTGGTCATTTTTTAAAGTGGAAAAACCATTTGCAAAAGATTCTATCTCTAAACCATTTTAAACCAAATCATTATTTCATGTGGTTAAAATTGCCTTTAGCAAAGTAATAATTTTTATAGGGTTTACCAAATACATTTTCAAGTCATAAAACTTGGTGTTTGGGGTCAGAGAGTTTATTCCAAAACATTTCCCAAAGATTTTCTACTAAAAGCATTTTTAAATAAATAAACATTACTTTTGTTTGACTAGAAATGGTTTAAATCCAAAGTTTATTCTTTTGTTCACCAAATATATTTTTGAAACCACAATTTGTTTCCTATGGTCAGTAGGTTCAAAACACACCATTTGCCAAAGATTTTATCCTCAAAATCATTTTGGAACAAATTTTATATCCTAAACATGCATACACAAGTTTCTGTGAAAACAAACAATTTAACAGAAGATTTTTACTAAACAAAGTGCATAGTTGGCTAGGGCTTGTCTTGCTGAATCCATTGATATAAAATTTGCAAAATTTGGACGTGTGGTTTGAAAGTTATGGATTTTTCAAAATTGATCATCTAATAGACATGTTTCTGTTTTTAAAACAGATCTCAAGCCACATGTCTTATTCCGATTCGCCCATATCGTTTCGTCCGGATCAGCTTCTCTGGCGCGTTGGATCTAAACAGATCGTGTGGCTCAGAATCAAACGTACCCCTTCATTTAAGTTTCTTTCCTATCCACTAGATCGAGATCGGACGGCGCATAGCGTGTTTGCCAGAGAGGAGCGGCGCTGGCGGTGGCAGGTGGTGGCGGGGGCTCTGGAGGCGAGGTTGCTAGCGACACAGGGGGCTAGAGGGATAGAGGGGTAGCTCACCAGGTTCGCTGCTCTTCGCCGATGCTCAACGTGTTCTTGTCTGATGAAGGGGCGCTCGAGGTCAACCGGAATTCGTCGCCGTAGTTGTCGTCGGCGTCTGATGCTTGCTGTCGTCGTCGATGGCGAACCTACAGGTTATGCGCGAATAAATGGTGAGCATCAGAGAACGCGCTAGATGATGGAGATTAAAATGGCTTGGGCTAGAGTGCAAGGCACGCACGGGTTCAGACGCTAGGGCTCACCGGAGTTATGCTCACTTTCGGGTTCTAGCAGAGGTTGTCAGAGGCGGGTCTACGAGGCACAAGAGGGTAAACGGAATACGTCAGTGAACGTGTACGATAACGAGGTTTGCGATAAGGTAAACCAGATAGCAAGAGAGGGTCAGGGCTCACCGAGATTCGTCGACGAACTCGTCGGAGCTGAGGCGGCACGGGTCCAATTCGGAGCATCCAGGGGGCTTACTGATTCGTGGAAAGGAGGAGAAGTGGGGAGGAGACAGAGGGGGTTAAGACTGCAGGGTCGAGGGGTAGAATTAACCGCGCATTTAAACGAATTCAACCGAATTCAATTGTCCAGAAACGGCGAGGCGAGAGAAGGGGAGGAAACAGTCGCGAGGTTAGGGATGACGAGCTGACAGGTGGGGCATCGTTGTCATCGAGTGAGAGAGAGGAGAGGTGGGGTCCATCGGTCAGTGACTGAGTGGGTTGGTTCGCGCGTGAGAAAAGGGAATAGCCAGAGAGAGGGGAGGTGCCGGGTGGGCTGGCTTGCTGGGCTTAGTGGGTTGGGCTGGCCAGATTCATTTTTTTGTACTGTTTTGATTTTCTTTTTCTATTTCCAATTTCTGTTTTGGTTTTTTTTAATTAATTCATACACTCATTTGAATTCAAACCTTTGTCAAATTTTGTTTAGCTTCAAACACTGATTAATAAAACATTCTGAAATCATTTAAGAATAATTTATTTATTCTTTTTAAGGTCTTTTAATTATTCAAAATAGGCTCTAGATTTAAATCAAATAAGATTTAATAATATTTTCAAACACCATTTAAATTATTAAACCTTCCAAATCTTTTCAGTAGGTTTTTATTTGATTAATAGGGTGTCAAAATATTCATCTTGGATTATTTGGAAAGTATTTGATATGATTCATAATCATTTGAATTAGGTATTTGTTTTAATTCCAATAATATTAAATATAGTTTTAATTCCCTGAATTTTATTTGGAAGATTTATTTTAGTTAAGTTAATTAAACAACTTTTATTCCACTTGGGTAAATTCCAAATATCTTATTCTATGAATTAATTAATCATTCTAATAGGGTTTTGTCTTTATTTAAATGGAATTTGGTTTAAGCCATTTTATTTTATTTTGGAAAATTATTTATCCATTTATTTTATTTGGGTTTTGGATTAGATTCATTCCATTTGTTATTGCTTAGGCCAAGGTTTGATTTGGTCTTTAAATATTCTTTATTTAATATTTCTTTCTTCCTCTTATAAAATCCATATCTTTTTATTTAGAGATCCAAACTTGGTGATTCCAATTTGTGAAATCTTATTTAATTCTTGTTTATCCTTTTAAATTCCATTAGGATCATTTGCTCATAATTTGGTATGGATTTCTAGATAGGTGCTTTAATAGCTTTGGAATTTTAATTTCCTTATCTTATTATATTCATAAGATTTTATCTATGGCTCCAAATTAATTGAATCCAATTCATATGGTTTTATAATATTTCTATTTGTCTTTCTTGATCATTTATAAATGTTTGATGATAAACTTTTATATGGATCAAATCCATAGGCTTGGAGATAACTTGGAAATGGTTTTCTTCCATTAGGGTTTAGGGTTTGGATTTATTTTCCAAGTGTTTAAATTTATAGATGCATTTTATGAGGAATGCATTTCTCTTGATTTGGATTTTGTTGTATTCGAACTTTAATTAAAGTTTGTTCAAGATGGGATTTTAAGTTTCCATTTAGAAACAAAAGTTTCTTTTCACCCTGATTTTCAACAATAATTTATTTTGTTTATTTATTTTTCACATTACAAGATTTGGAAAATCTTGGGATGTGACAGGCTACCACCCTTAAAATAAATCTCGTCCCGAGATTTGGGGAGGCTAGGGGTTACAAGTTGGCTCAAAGCATCTAGGGTACTACCACCCTTAAAATTTTTCCAACTAAATTACATCTGTGTTTGCTTGGGATCTTGTTGATATCTCTCTGGGCAAACATCTGCATAGTGTCCTTTGTTTCCACACTTGAAACATGTGACAAGGCTGAGGTCCTTCATAGGATTTATCTTGTGCTTCATCTTTTCTGGACAATTTCTTGCATAATGTCCTTGGTTACCACAATTGTAACATGTGATAAGATTGAGTTCTTCACGTATCTTCTATGGACAAGTTGCTACATAATGGCCTAGCTCTTTGCAGTTGTTGCACCACACTTGGCTAATCTCCTTATACTTATTCTTCTCTGGACATTCACTGGCATAGTGTCCCATTTCTTTGCAATGACCACATTGCACATGGCTTTTGTCCTTCTTTTTGTTGGGTTTCTCCAAAGCTAAGAGTGCTTCTAGTTCATGTTCTTCATATATTATCTCAAAGGTAGGAACATTTCCTGGTCTCCTTGACCTTCTATTATTCCTTGGATAATAGATATGTCTCCTCTTTGGTCCTTTAAATTGAGTCATATTGCATGGAGGTGCAAGCTGAGATTTTCCTTTGTCTTCATCTTTCTTGGTAGACTTGGCTCTCTCATGGTAGTCTGCAATCAGTTGTTGCACTCCACCTGTTTCCTTTGTTGAACTATGGAATAGATGGGGCATTGGATAGGGACATGATTATTTCCTTCACATAGGAAACAAGTAGCTTGAAATGTGGGGCATTGATTAGTTGGATGTTTCTCTTCACAATTGGGGCATTGATCCTCATGCTCTTTGGAAGTGTGATCCTTGTCTCTACAAATATTGCAAGATTGGGTTCCTTCTAGAATAACATCATTGTCATCCTTGTTGTCACAAACTCCTTGGGGAGAGTTGTCTCCCATGTTGACCAATGGATGCAGAAGATTGGCTAGCAAATACAGAAAGAAAGCTGAAGACTGTAGATTGCAATGACGAGGAGAAATTGAGGTATGCAACTCATATTCTGACTAGACCTGCAGCATCATGGTGGGACAATCAGTTGTCTATGCAACAACCAGGAAGGTAGTTCACCTGGGATGAGTTTAAGCAGAGATTCCGTGAATATCATGTTCCGGAAAGTGTTATGGAGTTGAAGCGAAGAGAATTTTAGGAGCTTCAGCAGGGATATACTAGTGTCATGAAGTACATCTAGGAGTTTCTTCAACTGTCTCGCTATGCTAAGGAGGATGTTAACACCAAAGAGAAGCGGAAGAAGCGTTTTCTGCGTGGGTTAAACCCATTTGTGAAAATGCAGCTAAGGTTAGCTAATAAGCAAACTTATCAGCAGTTGTTGGATGTAGCCATTACTTTCGAATATGATTACAAGAATGTCCAAGAGGATAGGAGGAAGAGATCCAAGAAGGAAACCAAGAGAATTCAGGCAAGTAAACCTAAACCCAATTTGGAGTTCAAACCCCTGAACAAGAACTATGGCAACAATAACAAGAGCAGTGGTGGAAATCAATGCAATCTGAGAAGGAATGTTATTTGTAACAATTGTGGAATTCCAAGGCATTTCCAGAGGGAATGCAAAAATCCTATAGTGATCTGTTACGGTTGTGGTAAGAAGGGGCATATCAAACCCGATTGTCCGAGCAAACCACCAGGAGGTTGGCCTACCAAGGGAGGAGGACAAGCCAGTGGAGGAAATGCGCAGCCCAATAAAGGAGGAAATAATGGCAAGAGGAACAGACCTACCAAGAAACTGAACTGTGCAACCCTCGAGGAGGTGGATAATTCGGAGCATGCAGTGATAGGTACGCTCAATATCCTTACCAATCCCAGCAAAGTACTATTTGATACTGGTGCAACTACTTCATTCATTTCTGAAGAATTTTGTGATAAGTTCGAGATTAGAAGGGCAACGTTAGAAAGCCCTATGACCGTAGTTACGGCAGGGGGAAATGTGATTGTACGCCACATAAAACAAGATCAAGTTATCTCGATCTGTGGTTGTACATACTTCGCAGACCTTTATGTGATTCCTTTGAAAGGAATTGCAGTAGTGTTGGGGATGGGCTGGATGATGGAGCATGGGGCACAGATAAATTGTGAGGAGAAAACTGTCTCAATCAAAACTCCAAGTGGAGCAAGGATAGTTTATCAAGCAGATAAGAACAGTCATATTATGGTGGATCTGCAGTTGAACTCGATGAAAGAGGTCAAATTGGAAGATATTCCTATAGTAAATGAATTTCAATATGTTTTTCCAGAAGAGCTACCGGGAATGCCACGAGATCGGGAGATAGAGTTCACTATTGATCTAATTCCTGGTACAGCACCAATAGCTCAAGCACCATATAAGATGGGACCCAAAGAGTTAAAAGAACTCAAAGAGCAAATTGATGAGTTAGCCAGAAAAGGATTTATTCAGGAAAGTGTATCTACATGGGGAACACCAGTAATCTTTATGGATAAGAGGGATGGTGGAAGAAGGATGTGTGGTGATTATAGAAATCTGAACAATGTTACTATCAAGAATAAGTATCTGTTACCAAGGATTCAAGATTTGTTTGATCAAGTGAAAGGAGCCAGAGTATTTTCAAAGATCGACTTATGGATACCATCAAATAAAAATCAAACCTGAAGATGTTCCAAAGACAACATTTGTCTCAAGATATGGACACCATGAATACTTGGTTGTACCATTTGGTTTGACCAATGCACCAGCAATATTCATGAATTTAATGAACAAAATCTTCATGCCATATCTGGATAAGTTCGTCATAGTCTTTATTGATGATATTCTGATATATTCCAAGGATAAGGAAGAGCATCCTAATCATTTGAGAATAGCATTGCAGACACTAAGGGAACATAAACTTTATGCTAAGTTTAGTAAGTGTGAATTTTGGATAGATGAGGTAGAGTTCCTCGTCCATGTGATCAGTAAAGATGGAATTGCTGTAAATCCATCTAAAGTTCAGTCAGTATTAGAGTGGACTGCACCAACCAATGTGAAGCAAATTCGAGGTTTCTTAGGAATGGCTGGTTATTATCGAAGATTCATTGAAAGTTTCTCCAAAATATCTGGACCAATGACCAAATTGCTAATAAATAATACATCATTCAATTGGGATGAGAAGTGTGAAGCAAGTTTTCAGGAGTTGAAGACCAGGTTAACCACAGCTCCAATTTTAGCAGTTCCAGAAACAGTAAAAGACTTTACAGTATATTGTGATGCATCTAAAGAAGGTTTGGGTTGTGTATTAATGCAATATCGGAAAGTCATTGCTTACGGTTCAAAACAACTAAAAACACATGAAGTCAATTATCCAACTCATGATTTAGAGTTAGCAGTAGTGGTTTTTGCGCTAAAAGGATGGAGGCATTTTCTTTATGGAGCCATATGTGAGTTATACACTGACCATAAAATTCTCAAATATTTCTTCACTCAAAAGGAATTAAATATGAGACAGAAACGTTGGTTGGAACTAATCAAAGATTATGATTTAACAATCAACTATACTCCAAGAAAAGCAAATGTTGTAGCTGATGCTTTAAGCAGAAAGAGTGCAGATATTCAGCCTAGCAATCGGGAGCTACCAAAAGAGTTACAAATGGACTTGGAAAGATTAGAGATTCAATTCATTAGAACAGAGGTTCTTGGAGGATTAGCTACTATGCAGGTAGTTGCAGAGCAGGACAGTGATCTTAAGCACGAAATTTTTAGACATCAAGCAGAAGATCCTTTTATTGCTGAGGAAATTCGGAGGATATCTCAAGGGCAAAAATCAGTTTTTTGCCTTGGATATTATGAGTCCTTATGGTTTCAAGACCGTCTTTGTGTTCCAGATGTGACTGAGATTCGTGATGTCATACTCAGAGAAGCACATGAAACACCATACTTTATACATCCAGGAAGTAGTAAGATGTATATGGATTTGAAAGAACTATTCTGGTGGAATAACATGAAAAGGGACATTGATAAATATGTATCAGAATGTCATACTTGACAAAGGGTTAAGGCTGAACATCAAAGTCCAGCAGGACCATTACAACCTTTGGAAAATCCCGAATGGAAGTGGGAAGAAATAGGTATGGACTTTATCATAGGATTGCCCAGGACACCTAAATGGAAGGATATGATATGGGTTATTGTGGACAGACTCACTAAAAGTGCACATTTTATTCCGGTAAATAAGAAAGATAATGTCGAGAAGTTAGTAGAAGTTTACGTCAAAGACATAGTAAGTAAGCATGGAGTACCCAAAAAGATCGTAACTGGTAGGGGATTAGTGTTTACTTCAGCATTTTGGAAGCAATTGCATGAAGCACTTGGTTCAAAGTTAGATTTCAGCACAGCCTATCATCCTGAGACAGGAGGTCAAACAGAGAGAACAAAACAAATACTAGAAGACATGTTAAGAGATTGTGCATTAGATTTTGGAGGTACATGGGAAGATCATCTACCATTGGCAGAATTTTCCTACAATAATACATATCAGAGTAGTCTGAAGGCAGCTCCATATCAGGTTCTGTATGTGTAACACCCTCAAAATCGGCCCTATGCAAGTTTTAGCGCTTCCCACCAAACCCGCATAGAAACGATTCAAAGGTGCCCACCAGGCACTTTCGTGCGGGTGGAAAACGAAGTAATATCATTACACAATAGTCCTCGATGGAACCCACAAAACATATTTATACAACAGCGACTCAACGAGTCAAGAATACAGATATACAGTACAAAGATCCAAATCACCTTGAAAACGATACAACGTCCGAGTACGGACAAGATGCAAATTGAGCTAAGAGCCCTTAAGAATAACCAATGGCGTCCATAACCCTGCCCAGGCCAAGCCGGAAGGGTAACCCTACTAACGACGTCGATCTCAAAACCTGCTTAAACAAAAGGGGTGCCGACAAAGGGCAAAGGGAAAAAGAGAGCGGTCAGTACTGAGGCCAGTACACGGCGAGACTAGAATTCGGCGGTCCTCGCCTACATAGGTATGGTGGACTGAAGCGGAAGCGCAGCATGCACTAAACAACCTATAGAGACTCAATACAACTGGCGGCTATCAGATAGGGATAAGAAATACCTATTCGGATCCAACCTGAAACTATCATCAAGCATACCCATCCTGGTATTTCCCCCTCGAGACCAAACGAGGAAGTCAACCGAGGAACTCACAAAGTTGGCAGTTTTAATTATTCAGTTATCGTTGCAGCAATTACTAGTCAGGTCTAGATAGTCATCCTGATATAATAAGCAGTGGGCATTTTTAGTTAACCATTCCGTTGTAGTTGTAGTACTTACTAGTCAGATACATATAGCATGAGGCATCCCAAAACCCAGCAGTTGTTGGTAATTTTATTTAGCCATTCCGTTGTAGTTGCAATACTTACTAGTCAGATACAATGGTAATAGGTGACAACCCAAACAAGCAATTGTTGGCACTTTTATTTAGCCATTCCATTATAGTGAAGCTGATTACTAGTCATTATAAAGTCAAATTTATAGCACTACTTTATTTATAGTTGTCTATGATCGAGATACTGTGCTTCAAGTCGTCCATAACCGCGGACACGGCTTTCAGAAAGTTTTACCCTGCAGGGGGGCACAAATAGCAACACACGCACGATCAACCTCGAGAAAAAACCAATAAAAACCCAACGAGGCATCACGACAGAGCAATTGCAAGATTCATATAAATTTCAGGGGGCCACCCCACCAAGCTACCCGCGACGAAGTTGGCCGGCTCCGAGACGGACCCAGAGGTTTGTGCCAATGGCTGTAAACGACCGGGAACCCGAAAGTGTGACTGGGCTTGTCGATACCGCGAAAACATTCCACATTTTGTTCCTAAACAGTACAGGCGCTCCACGCGCAATCGTAAATAAGCAGTAAAGCATGGCATAAGTACCTGATAGTAATAAAGCCCCAAACTACTTTGTGGCCCCAAGAAATAAATATGACTCAAGCTCTGGCTAGGGGGATTCATGGTCCCACATGCGGATAGTGCGAATATTCAAAGAACAGGTATCAAGTACTCGGGGTCCTACGGGACACAAGTGGACGGTTAAAAACCAAATAACATCTATTGCCCACCTGTTCCTCTGCATTATTTACCTACTTCAATTTTAGTTATTAAACGGTAATTAAAGTTATAATCATCTCCAACATTAAATATAAGGCATTACTCCAACAACTGTGAAACATCGACGGCGCGACGCAACACCTGCGCAAGCAACTACGACTCGCAAGGCTGACTATCTACCAAACAACAGGTAATAGGATGTGTCCAAGGCAATTTAATGGCTCCAAGGGATATCACGGGTACGAAAACTAGAGCATCGCATCACAGATAGCAATAGATCAACAGGAGGAAATAAAGACTATAAAAGTAAGATAGGTAGAAGGGGGAGAATGCTCGCCTGAAAACATTGTCGAAGATTCATCCGAACATCGGGTCGACACCCGCATCAACTCATCGGCCTAATCCGTGAAGAAGCAAAGCACTAGAAGACACACCGGATGCACTATTTAATACTACGGCAAAAGATCGGACATGATGCATGTATGATGTATGACATGGCAAGATGCGATGCAATTAGGCAATATTAAGCGGAACCGGGGTCCCAACAACTAATTAATAGGTTCATGTTATTTAGATACCGCGCAATTTAAATGTTGTATTAACCAGGCGAAAACATGGCATCAGTTCACTACACAATTTAAATGGGGCCACTATTAGACTAGAAAAGCCTACATATGGACTCCCTATTTAATTATTAGGTGTGTCGATAAAAGCCCCCAACCCACATGATATGTATGCAAATATGAACAATTTAATATGCAACAATAATATATCATTTATAAAATGGGAGGTCTTGGAAAAAGGGGCCACACGTTGGGAACTCGACGATCTTGGGGTTCACCGAGGGTTCGGTCTTCGGACGCCGAGATCGGTCTTCAGGGTCTCGACCATCAGATCCTTGAAGGAGGTCATGGCGTTCCAGGAAGGCGATCTTGGCTTGGAACCGGTATGATTCTTCAGATGGCACGGGTTTTGGTGTCGGCAATCTTATGGTCTTGGATTAGCATCAACACCGGTTCATGGTGGAGAACTAGCGAATGATGCCACCAATTATTAGTGTGACCAAGGACCAAGGTAGGTACAAAGCTCTGTTGTGGAGCGATCTGACTCTCACCACACGCAAGCACATAGACATACACGCATGTCTGCAGAAGATTTGAGCAGGAGTACAGGTACTGGCCCTCGCAGCAACCGAACGCGGCAACCTCCGGTCAAGGAGATACGGAGCCGCGGGACGAGGACGAGGATAGCGGGTTGGGGCGGTGACGAGGCCGACTATGGCGGCGCACGCGGAACAACGAGGCCGCAGCGGGAAAAGGTTGCAGAGGCGGCGACACTGTCGGGAAGAGGCGGCGCCATGGCGGCATGGCAGCGAGCGGGGACGGGGGCGACGGACGGGGTGCTCGGGGCTGGGGCGGCCTGGCGACGCGGCCCGCGGTGGCAGAGAGGAAACACAGAGGCCAGCAGCACGCCTTGCTGGCGAGGCCGACACGGGAAGGGCAGGGCCGAGGTCGAGGGAGGAGGCGGCCAGTTGTGGGGACGCACATGCCTCGGAGCTCCGGCCAACGGCAGTTGCTGGCGGGTCGGCCTCAGCGGCGGCGCACGGGCAGAGCTCGGGGAAGGGGCCGACGTTAGGCGCTGCCCGGTCCTGCAGGGCATGAGGCGACTCAGGCGGAGACAGACGAGGCCGACGCGGTGGCGGCGCACGGGATGGCCGGGCGCGGTCCGGTCCAAGGAAGCAGGGCGGCACGTCCTTGCGGTGGGAGGAGACCGGCGGCGAAGAGCACGGGGCCGCAAGCGAGGCGAGCCGGCGGAGGGACGAGGTGGAGGTGAGGACGCGTGCAGGAGAGCGGGAGCTCGCGACGGAAAGGGAGCATCTAGCTCGGGGGCGAGGAGAGGAAGGCGCAGGAGGCGGGGTGCTCGGGAAGGGAGGAGCTTCGAGGGGAGAGGAAGGGGATCGTGGGCGCATGAGGTGGAAGGTGGGTGTGGGGACGGGAGGAGCGGGGGATCCCGATGGGTGAGTCGCTGTCATGGGGTGGGGCCAGGGGTACGTGCGTGTGTGAAGAGGGGGTGGCGGCAGATGGGGAGTAGTGGGATGGGGTGTGGACGGTTTGGTTAGCTAGGGTTTGGGGAGGGTGGTCTCCGGCTGGGCCTTTGGGCCTCGCCTTTGGGCCTGACCGGATGACTGCCTGCCCAAGAAAAACATTAATTTTATATCTGTGTTTTAATTTAAAGGCTTTTATAAATAGGTTTTAGACATCAGACAAAAAAAACAGAGGCAAAGTTTGAATTTTAAATGAGAGAGGGTATTTGTAGAGAGAAAAACTAGGATTTTAGCAGAATAGTTTTAAGGTTAAATATGCATGATGATATTACGATGGTGCACAGAGATACAAACAGGCGATTTCTAGTAGTGGATTTACCCGGGGTGCTACAGTATGGAAGGAAGTGTAGATCACCAATATGTTGGTATGAGCCTGGAAGCAGCAAAGAATTTGCGCTAGACTATATCAAGGAAAGACAAGATATCATTGATAAGATCAGGGATCGACTGAAAATAGCCCAAAGTAGGCAGAAAAGTTATGCTGATCAAAGTCGAAGATCATGGCATCCAGAAGTAGGAGACATGGTATACTTGAAAGTAAGTCCAATGAAAGGGGTGAAAAGGTTCGGAGTTAAAGGAAAATTGAGTCCAAGATACATCGGACTGTTCAAGATATTGAGTCAGAACAGAACTATAGCTTATGCTTTAGAGTTACCATCAAGATTGGCTCAAGTGCACAATGTTTTCCATGTGTCGCAAGTTCATAAATGTTTCAAAGTTTCGGATGATGCAGTCACACATCAGGAGATAGAACTACAAGCAGACTTGACCTATGTTGAAAAGCCCTATAAAATTTTGGAAGAAAACTGGAAAAGATTGAGGAATAGAGCAATCAAGTACTGCAAAGTACAGTGGGAGCATCACCCTGAAAGGGAAGCCACTTGGGAGAAAGAAGAGGATTTAGGAAAAGCCTATCCAGAACTATTCAGGTACACCTCAACAAACTTCGGGACGAAGTTTAATTTAAGGGGGGGGGGAGTCTGTAACATCCCAACATTTAGGAACTAATGAAGGGTAGATTTAGGAATTTTAAATGTTGCATGCATTCATCTGTGATAATGTGGGTAAATTTTTCGCCAAATAGAAACCTAAAGTGATCAAGGTTTCTTTCATACTTTGAGATTAGGTATAGTCTTGAAGGATGATTGTTATAGACTTTGATATGATCTTTGTGGACTTATGTGTTTTGGGAAATGAAATTTGAATTTAAAACTTGAGTGTTTGAATTATAATTCAAAAGGATTTCTGAATGATGTTTGAATCTTTGATTTAATTAAGAGTTAACTAATAATAACTCAAACTTTATATAAAAAAAGCAATTAAGAATATGAATATCCATTTCATATTTTATTCAATAAATAAGTTACAAAAATGTAACTTATGAGAATCATCCACAATCTTTACAATAGCAAATAAATAAAGAATAATATTTCTTTATTGATGATAGTACAATCTTTATTACAAAAGAATAAATTAAAGATTACAATTGACTATGAGAGTTATTACAAGTGACTAATCTATAAAGAAAAATAAAAATCCTAAACTAAAGTCTTGATCTTCAAATATGATACCTGCAAAATAAAAATAAACTTAAAAGAAAAAGAAGGTTAGGATTAGAATTATCTTTACTCTCAGAAGTTGACAGTGAAGTGCACTGTTCACTTTTTCATCATTGAGTTTATAAGGGGCAAGTTTCACCAATATGAAAGAATGTATCTTTCATAATTTTAAGCCAAAAGTCAAATCACAGCAAGGAGGGGCAAGTTTCACCAGCCAAGTAGAAGTAATCAGATGAAAGTAACTTTCAAAAATTCAGAACATATCCACAACTGTGTAGCAGTCACACAAGCAGCACACACACCAAATTGCATGGTGTGTGTTGTCAACACCACAGCAGCAGCACAACCACACAAAACTATCAACACAGTCATGGGAAACCAATCCCCACACCATTTCATTGCTCTTATACACCAAGCATAGCAGCCAGCAGCTAAACCAAAGCCAAAGCCAAGCTAGATCAAACCAACCATAGCCCAGGATCACATCATTAAGATGGTGACATAAGGAGGGGGTAGATCATGTGGATAGCAAGACCAAGATCAAGCCATCAGGATCAGGAGATGATGGGCTAGATCAAGGACAAGCCAGGAACTGGAAATACCAGGGGAGCACCAGATCAAGCTGCCACAAGATCCACCACTAGCAACCACAACATCAAGTGACAGTGGTGAGTAAATAGACCATCAAATGATCTATCTGTCTAAGATTAGACAAGCATACATTATCTATATCTTATTCAAACTCTCATAAAGCACCCAAGTGGGCTGAATCCATCACTGAGGTTTTAAACTCTAAAAGAAAACAGAAAAGTATAAAGATCCACCTAAATCTCAAAACAACATCATTGATTTAGCTATCAAGCTATGTTCCAATTTAAGAATGAACATATCTAAGATTTAAACTTCTAGGCACATCTCTAAGACAAGAGTAGCACCTTAGAATTTAATCTGATGGATCTATATAAGTTATCAAGCTTACAAGCATATTTTCCCAACTTTGATTCAAGCAATAGTAGCTGGTATCATTACCAGAATTAATCCATGTGAGTCAACAGATAGAGGTCTAAATCCCTAAACCTCAGACCAACATCATTGGTTCTAGGGATATAAGGAAAGAGGATTTCACTTATCTGTCACGCCAAGCCAAATATTAAGCTTGAATAAAACCACACCAAGTAAAAGAATCTAGACTTGTGTGCCATACAAGGATGGTGTCACAAGAACAGTTCTAAATTAAGCAGGTTAAGAATCCAATCTTTACAGATACAATCAACCAATTATAAATCATTTTTCTGTTCTTAAACATAGGAATCATAAACAGGATATTCGTATATATATGTCTTCACAGAAAGAGATCATTTTGATCTCCATTTATACATGAATTCTCAAGCCAACAGTACTAAGACAGTGACTTCATCACACCATACTCACTGTCATTAACCAAGTAATGACAGTGGTAAGTTATCAAAACCACTAGCTTTACCAAGTATTGTTCCAGTGCAACTGTATCATCTGAATCATATGAAATTTAACCATGGAATCATCAGCAGTAAACCACTAGCATCACCACAGCTAATCATCAGCAGTAAGTCACAGCTAGTCACCACTTAACAGATTCAGAGATCATCAATACATGATCCAATTCATCAGTATATAATCAACAGCAAGGTATGAACCCTAAACAGAACCAAGAACCCAAATCAGGACCAGACAATCACCAGGAAGGTCACTACCAACATCTAGTAGAGGATTTCCTAGCACAGAGAGCACGAGAAGAGAGGAAGCACTCACCAATGGTCCTCGCCGTAGATTAGAAGAGGAAGCAGAGATAGCCGACGAATATGGCGGCACGGGGAGCACCCCCAAGGGGGCACTGCGACCCATACAGCGCCACGGTGGCGACCATAGCCACGCCTAGGGGCGAGGTGAATCACCACGGCACACGACAGCAACGGTAGCGCCAGGATCAACGCCAACCCCATACCCTAGGGTTCGGGATGGCATCGATCTGGTCGCAGGAGGGCTCTAGGTCCAAATCCAGTTGGATAGGAGGGAAGAGCGGGGTCGACAACCTCTTCCTGCACCACGGCGGTGGCCAGGGCGGTCCACGACGGCGGGAATCGTCGACGGCGACACCACTGACCACGGGGTCGGGGAAGGAGAAGGAGAAGGATGAGCTCGAGAGAGAAGACAGCGAGTGAGTTGGGCTGGGTGGATCGAAAACCCTTCGGGGTGCTGTTTCGACCTTGCCCTACTGGGCCACAAGGGCCCAATAAACCCAAATGGCCATCCCAAGTCATTTAGAGTCTGTTTTAATAAATAGGAAAAGACCAAAATACCCCTGGACGTAATTAAATTCTAGAAAATAAAATAAAAATCCAAAAATTATAAATAAAATATTTTTGGATTCATAATAATCCAAACTATCCAAATAAATTAAGAGATAAGATTTTAGACATCTAATTGTATTAAGAATTTTGTAATTTATATATTCTTTATGGAATTTTACAAAATTATTGAAAGATGATAAAAATAAATAAAAATCACTTTCATTATATATTAATATTGTAGTATTTTAGAAAAATACTAAACAAATATTTAATAACAATTTTTGATATTTAAGTGATAATTCTTAAAGGAATTATTAAATAAAATTCAAATAAAAGGGAAATAAAATACAAGAATACAATATTCTATTATAACTATTAAAAATTAATACTTATAAATCCTTTATTATTAAAAAGAATTTTTCTAATAATGGGGAAAATGCATATCAAGTTAAATGATGCATTACATTACTTTGCATAATCATTTTGCCTCTTTAAATATTGTCCTTACCGGGCAATAATGATGTTTTTGTAGACATAGAAGCTCAAGGTCCAGTGCAAGCATCAGACTTCACTACCTTGCCATCACAAGGCAAGTTCATCACTTGCTCATATCCTTTGAAGAGTCTTTACCAAAGTATTTGCAAATTGTGCGTTATCATATATACTCTAAAGAAAGAAAATATTATTTTCACAAATAAAGAAATCTTAGATATCATCCTAAGTGATGATATATTGGAGCAATAGAACTTAGGGTTCTATTTGCAATAATGATGATCAATTAGAGACTTAATAACCCCTAACATCAGTGATTCTAGCGCCATATATTACGCGTTAGCCATGAGATTTGGAATGGGATGGAGAAGTCAGCTGTATCTTCTTTCTCTCGCATGCAGCCGGATGTGCAGGTCGTGGCTGTTATCCTCATAGCATGCATATTAATTGGTAATTCGTAGAGGATATGCAGCATATGGGTGAGAACCCTCATCGTCCCACGATAGTTCTGGCATCTAACGGTTTGTACAAACCATTGTTGTAATTCATTATGTGGGCATGGTGTACACCAAGGAGGCATGCGAGGTCGCGAAGGAGGCAGTGATTGGATTGGACCAACTACTGGGCCCCACATCATGGAATTGTGGACGGGAAAGTACGCCCTATTGTGCAACAAGGAGTTGATCTCTCATGGGTAAAGTAACGCACCTCTGCAGAGTGTAAAAATTGTAACTTGTTACTCCATGTTGCGGGAAGGAGCTACGAACGCGGCAGGAAAGGAACTCCATGAAAGTTCTGGTCAACCTGTGAAGGCTGATGGACATAGATTTTCATAATAAATCAATCTTTGAAGAAAGATTTACAAAAACTGCATAGTACCAAGGACTTATAGTCCGAGGTGGTAGTTAGAGCATCAAACTTCCCACCTTACATATAATGAACTTGCTGAGTAACGCTGTTACTCATCTTTTCCTTTGATCCCTTGCTTAGACTCTGAGGATCCTAAAGACGTGTCAATGTATGCAGCTTAATGTCAAGAAGATGTGTTTTATGAGGAGCCTGACCTGTCAGGAGGTGTTGAAGGAGTGGATTAGGAAATCCTCTATGGGGTTAACGATAATGAATCCAACTAAGTATCCTAGTTAGTAGTAACCAATGGAGCCGAGCAGCATGAACTCTATAGAATAAACTGCTGAGCTCAACTCCTAGTCGGAGTTGCTACTTTTAAATTCCGCTGAAACACTTTATATTTTGGTTTGTAAGTTGAAACCTTTTGAAGTATTGAACTTCTGGTATTGTAATAATAATAATAATGTGTGAATGTTTGTAATATGGACCCGCAATGTTTCTGTTGTACCACTCTGAGGGATGTGATATTTACGGAACGGTGTTTTGTGGGTGTCATGTCAACGACTATAGTGTACTACACATGCAATGGTATGCTGGGTCACCGCACGAACCCCCTTGGGTTTTTAGGTCGAAAGGCAACTTATAGGCGCAGAGGGAGGCCGAGGAGGTGCCTGGGGTGGCTGCACCCTCCTTCCCCTAGGCGCGGCCAGAGGTGGGCCCGCGCCTGGCAGGGGTGTGGGACCCCCAGGCCCCTTCTCCGTCTCGTCTTCTGGCTCCGTGGATCTCCTGGTGAAATATAATTTTTGGCATATTTTCCGGGATTTTTCTTGATAGTTGATTTTCTGCACAAAAACAAGACACCAAGGTAGTTCTGCTGAAAACAGCGTCAGTCCGTGTTAGTTGTATCCAAAAGAACTTCCACGAACACATTTGCTTCATATGATGTATATATTCTCATCACATGAGTAGATGCTTAAACCATTCATAATAAGAAGTATGCAACTAAGTCTACTCAATAATCATTGCAAGCTATTAAGAGAAATCAATTCAATAATAATAAGTAGCATGGAACATAAACATAAGAAACATTGCAATGCTCATAGTAAGGTATGATAGAGTGGTATCTCGCTTGCCTTTGTTTGTAGAGCACAATATAAATGCCAAGGCACCTCTGAAGTTCAAGTGAAGATTAGAGGTAAATATATCAGAGATACAAGCATCAAAGTCATGACATAATTAATCAAGTTTTGGAACAAACACAAGAATGGCAACTATGCTCTCAAGAAGGTGCTCATAGAATAAGTGGTGACTCAACAAGGTTGTGAAAACGGTTTTGAAAAGTTTGAAAGTCTTCCTAATGTTGAAAGGAAGGTACTCATTAGCTTTGAGCTCTCATTGGCCCTATCATAGGCATCTTCATGTGGTTAAGGTGAAAGTGAGGTCCACTCTGAATCATATGCTTGACAGACCATAGACTGAAAATCCCAAGTCCCTTGAGTACGAGGGCTGCTCTGCATGCTACTAAACTTTGGTCACCTGCAAGTTCTTGTCATTGTACATACATGCATATCATAGAGAACCGCCAACGGGGTACCCCTTGCACATGATACAGGAGCTATCCCAAGATCAAAATGACAAGGCAAGTAGACAATCAGCATCTCAGCGATCTTTTTATTTACTATGTGCATAGCTTTTTATTGAGGATGCTTCACAGAATGCTCATTATGATGATGATGCAAGTTTCCACCATGATTAGGCATGGCTTAGGATAGCGGCCCAGGCGTTTCTCTAACACATATATATACTCCATAAACCCACAAGCTCCCCTTTTATTTCACACCGTTGACATCCGCAAACAAAAGAGCAAAGTATCAACTGGATAGAATATCCAAAAAGTGTCGAAAGCGTTCCTCGTGGGAACACGGTTCTGCTGACTCCCAACATATAACTTTCATGGACAGGTCACAATGTTTCAAGATTATTAAGCACAAGGAATAAAGTGTGCCATCAAGTTCGTGAGAGCTTTACTATCTAACTTTTTTCAAAACAGACAAACATTTTATTTGGAAGAAAACAAGGCATATTGAATATGCACTGAAATAGAAAATGATGCTAATAGGTAGGTACGGTGGACACAACTGGAAATATTGCTTTTAGGGAGTTGGAAACACAGGTAGAGCTCATGCTCAGTGCAAGTGAAGGCTAGCAAAAGAGAGGGAGCGACAAATGAGAGATCAATAACTATCATAATCATGCTTGCAACAAAACAGGACTAATTATGGCATGAAAATGATACAAGAACTCTGAGGCAAATAAATCATTGAGGCTTACTGACTATTTATTAGTCATATGCATGCGTGAGCATGTGCCAAGTCGATTCGCATGAAACTTTCAGAGGAGGATATCACAATTTCATACCAAAATATGAATAAAACAATGCAAGTAAACATTCATATGACATGCTACAAACTATTAGCAAGCTGGAGCTAATCATAGACAAGCAAAAACTACTAAGTATCCATTAGTAACATACACCTTACAGGAACAGTCTAAGCATGCTCACAATGATGAGTATATGTACAAAAATGAAACAAATAGAGTTCGTTACCAGCCTCTTACCACTCCTCAAGTTGTCTTAATCTTAATTATTACCCTTCACTTGTGTGACTTGAATAATAACATGAAACCAAACTCCACTGAGGATGGCTGAACCCTGCAAAGGACTCACAAAACCAAAGAAGAAGAACAAATATTTTTGGTGTTTTCGATTTTTTCAAACAAGCCAACAAAGCAAAAACAAACCAAACAAAGCAAAATATTGTTGGAATTTTATTTTAAGGCAAACCAAAGCAAAGAAACAAAGAAACAAACCAAGAGAAACAACGAAAATATTTTTGGTATTTTTGTGTTTTCGAGAAAGAAGCAACAAGAACCAAAAAGAAAGTGAAACGATGGATATACAAAGAACCGACCGAACATGATATATAGATGAGTGTGATGTCGGTATACCTCCCCCCAAGCTTAGGCTTTTGGCCTAAGTGGGGCTCAATAGCACGGGTAGTAACCCCATGCTGGTGGGTCATCATAGGAATGGTCATAGCCAGGAGCTTGCGATGAAGAAGAAGGCGCGCCCCAATCAAATGAGGGCTGCTAGTATGAAGACTCTCCCAAGTTGGAGGGATGAACCAAATTGTCTTCGGCATCCACTTCAACATTCTCCTCTTGCTAGGAGAGCTCCGCCACATATGTGTCAACCTCCTCCTCCGTAAGCGACCATCCTTGCTTGTTATCAAAGTTAAACAAAGCAGGTGCGGGAAAATAAACTATTTTCTCAGTCCTACCCTTTCTCCGACCCTGCTGGGCAAAAGATAACTCATACGGTAAACTTCTCACATTAGCTCCCAAGGAAACAAAACCATGTTGAATCATGGATTCAAGATCAAGCCTCTCTATGGGGAACCAATAATCTGAATGGTGAGGCTCTAAACCATGGAAAGCTAGAAACCTAGAAGCAATGAGACCTCCACAAATTCCACCTTTCTCGCGGTTGGTGGTGAGACGGTGAGCTATTAAATCACCCAGGCTATAAGACCTATTCCTATTCAGAGCAGCTGCAATAAAAGCTAGATCAAAAGAAGACAACTTTCTACCAATCTTTCTAGCAAGAACACACTTGGTAATGAAATAGGTAAAGTATCTAATGGCTGGGAACTGAATGTTCCGAATTTTACCACTTTCCTTCGAGAAGTATAAACCTTGGCAAATCTCAGCATATAAATCCATAAGCGACTTGGGTATCTCCTTGATCTTCTCACAAGATCCCCACTGAGGTACTCTAATTGCTGCACAGAAGTCAGCAAAAGGCAGGTCGATAGGTATATTGTATATTTTGTAATGGACCATGGGGTTACATGTAGACCAAGTGAATCGGAAGTCCTGCACAAAAGCCATGGTTATCTTAGCAAATTGAAATGGTTCACCTTCAACAAAGTGTTCCAATCCTGCATTGGAAATCAAGGTTTGGAAATCTTGGGAGATTCTTGTGGTTCTCATAAATTCATGGCATGGATATATGGAAGGAAAAACTACCTCCTCACGATGAACCTTCATTGTCTCAGGCACCATCAAGTCATATTGATTCAGTGGATATGTACTCATCTTCCTTGCTGAAATTTTTAGACAAACATCAAACCAAGTGATTTCCTAGTTGATAAATGATGAGCAACTACTATAAGAACTTGTTAGAGGGCTACACATGCATCAAAATAAAGTTTCTAAGCATAGAACAAGCATGCAAGCTCAAACAACCTGTCACCTATAGCAGAAAAATACTCAAGATACAATCTACCAATCACAAATCTAATTGGACAAGTGGAGGAGGCACATACCAAGGAGCAATCCCTCCAAAAATTAGCAGCAAAGTTGGGCTGAGCAAGGAGATCAAAAATCGTGAGAAAGAACAGCAAGAACTCGAGATTGAGCAAGTTTTCCGGTGTTTTTAGGGAGAGAGAAAGAACATGGCTGTGAGGGGGCACCTTGAAGGGGCCAAGGTGGGCCAGACCCCCCTAGGGTCCACCCACAGGTAGGCCGCGCCTACCATGGGTGTGGTGGCCTGGGGTGGCCCCTAGGTTACTTCAGGTGTCCCACTACCCTTTTTTCGAGGAAAAATTTATTTTGAATTTTCTGGGATTTTTTGGGAAACTTTATTTTTGGCCAATTTTCAGGGTATGAAAATTGATTTTCTCGCAGAAATAGTTTTTTCAGAAGAAGCAAAAGCAAACAAAAAGCCAAACTACAGAATATTTAAGACAAACTAACAAGCAAACAACTAACAAAACCAAAGCTAGCAAAAGAAAGGCAAAGACTAGGGAAGAGAAAAGTAAAAGAAAGCAAGTATAACCATAGTGAAAACATTATTTTGTTCATAAAAATCCTTTTGTTAACAAGGTTGATCAAGTCTTGTTACCAAAACAATCTTATATGAAACAAAATGTTGCATTCCACAAGGTTATTATGTTACCTCATACTTGATAGCAATGGTCCCAATCATAATAGTTTCAAAATTTTCTTGTGGAATGGGACAATATATTTCTCCAACCTTGATGCTCTCAATATTTTCAATGGAATTCAGGCAATAGCTCTTAACAACCTTCTTGGGGAAATAAACAGTATGCTCTTTGTCATCAATATTGAATGTCACTTTTCCTTGATTACAATTAATGACAGGACCTGCAGTATTAAGAAAAGGTCTCCCAAGAATAATAGACATGTTATCATCTTCAGGCATTTCAAGCACAACAAAATTAGTTAAAACCAAGCAATTATGAGCCACTTGAACAGGAACATCCTCACATATACCAACAGGAATAGTAGTTGACTTATCAGCCATTTGCAAAGATATATCAGTTGGTATCAACTTTTCTAGCTAGAGTCTCTTGTAGAGAGAAAAAGGCATAACACTAACTCCAACTCCCAAATCACATAAAGCAGTTCTAACATAATTATTCTTAATAGAGCAAGGAATATTTGGTAATACCTGGATCACCAAGTTTCTTTGGAACCTTACCATTGAAGGAGTAATTAGCAAGCAAAGTAGAAATCTCCTCATTAGGAATCTTCCTTTTATTAGAGACAATATCCTTCATATACTTTGAATAAGCAGGCAACTTAATAGCATCAGTCAAAGGAATTTGCAAAAATAAAGGTTTCATCCACTCACAAAACTTGTTGTAGTCTTCTTCCTCCTTTGACTTGTGTTTCTTACCTGGAAAAGGCATAGGTTTCCGCACCCAAGGTTCTCTCTCTTTACCATGTTTATTAGCAATAAAATCTTCCTTTGTGTACCTAGTGTTCTTAGTGTGCTTCTCAGGTTCTTCCTCAACTTCCTCCTTATCAGGAGCATCATTATTACCATACCACTCTCAGTTTCAGCATCAGAGATAGATATACTGTTAGGATCTACAGCAGGTTCAAGTGGTTCCTCAACTATCTTATGTTTCTTTTTATTTCTCTTACGAGGACTACCACTATTCTAACCTTGTTGAGAATCCTGCTCAATTCTTTTGGGGTGTCCTTCAGGATATAAAGGATCTTGAGTAGCTACACCACTCCTAGTTCTAATTCCATAAGCATGTTTATCTCCTGAAGCATTAACTAGCATATATTTTTGTACCTTAGTAAGTTGATCAAGTTGGTTTTGAACCATTTGAAAGTGTTTACAAAGCATTTTAATATCATTAGAAGTTCTTTCCACAATATCTTTCAACTCATGGATAGCTCTAGAGTTTTCCAATAAATGATTCTAAACTTGTTTATTAAAATTACTTTGTTTAACAATAAATGTGTCAAGTTCCTCTAAGCATTGATTAGGAGGCTTACCATAAGGAATATCACCTTCATTAAAGTGGAGAGAGTGTGCCTCAATAGTAGATGAGTGGGGAATTGTATTACATAATTCTTCTATAGGAGGTAGATTCTTTACATCTTCAGCTCTAATACCTTTCTCCTTTAGACATTTCTTAGCTTCCTTCATCACTTCATCATTTAATGCAATAACTCCCCTCTTCTTTGGTGTTGGTGTTGGAACTTGTTCAGGCACAATTGGTTCAGGAGAAATAGGCTTAGGTGTATTTAGCTCAGTTGGAGTCCAATCATCTTAATTCTTGCTTATCTTAGCCATTAATTCTTCAGCATCTGTAGGAGTTCTTTTCCTGAAAACACAATCAACAAAGCTATCTAGGTAGGTCCTAGAATCATCAGTTAGTCCATTATAATAAATATAAAGAAGCTCATTCTTAGACAATGGACATCCAGGATGTGCATGAATCAAGGCACAGAACCTTCTCCATGACTCAGGCAACTTCTCTTCTTCTCCCTGTTTAAAATCAAAAAGTCTCTACAAAGCAGCATCTCTAGAACTAGGAGGAAAATATTTCTGGAAGAAAGAAGCAATCAGGTCTATCAATGGAACCAGGAGGTAATCTATTAAACCAAGCTCTAACTTCTCCTTTTAGTGAAAAAGGGAAGATCTTAGTAACAAAGTACTTGCGCATCTTAAAATTATCAGAGAATAAAGCACTCATAGTAGAAAGATCATTCATATGAGCCACAACACTCTCATTTTCAGTCCCACAAAAAGGTTCTTTCTCAACAATGTCCAAATAGGATAAATCAAGAGAGAAATCATAATCTTTATCTTTAATATCTATGGGAGAGGTGGCAAACTAAGGATTAGAGGTCAGTTTAGGCATAATGGTGCGCTTGAAAGGAGACTCTTAATAGCACTAGTACCATGTGTGTTTCGGCACTCTTCAACAAATTCATCAGTAAACTCAATGTAACCATCATTAATATCATAACTCTCACTAGACTCGGGTGAGTTAACAGGTGTAACAGTGTCTTCACTAGGAGTTTCGGTATTTCCTAGACTAGCCATAGTAGCATCTAGAAAAGGACCTAATGAACCACTCGCATCAAGCACAGTAGAAGTAACATCATGAGCATCAAAATCAGTTTCAGATTCAGTAGTAGTAGCAGTGTGTGTAGCATGAGTATGTGGTGGTGGTGTGACAAGCTTACTCATAACAGACGACAAATCAAGAGCAACAGAGGTGTTTAGGACTATACCTCTTCTTGTAGTGGATGGTAAAATAGGGAACTTTCCATCACGAGACTTACCCATGATGAACGGAGTAGCAGTGAACAATAATAGATCCAAGTGAACTTATAAAGAAAGTTATGCTCCCCGGCAACAGCGCCAGAAAATAGTCTTGATGACCCACAAGTGTAGGTGATCGCAACAGTCTTCGCGGGTAGTATTACCCAATTTATTGATTTGACACAAGGGGATCCAAAGAATACTTGCAAGCCTTAACAACTGAGTTGTCAGTTCAGCTGCACCTAGAAATAGTTCTTGCTCACAGATGTTTATCAGTAGCAACAGTAGCAGCAAAACAAGAGCAATAGTAACAGTGACGGTAACAATGGGATTCGAGTGCGGTAGGCATATGTATGGATGGATGGGCATTGCATGGACGAGTCTAAACATATAACTTCAAGATCTAGGGCATTGCAGATAAATAATAACAAGCATCCAAGTACTAAACAATCGTAGGCATGTGCTCCAAATATAGTCATACGTGCTCGCAATGAGAACTTGCACAACATCTTCTGTCCAGCCAGCCCGTGGCAGCGGGGCCTCTGGGGAACTACTGGCAATTAAGGTGCTCCTTTTAATAGAGCACCAGAGCAAAGCATTAACACTCTATGAACACATGTGATCCTCACACCACAGCCATCCCCTCCGATTGTCCCAATTATTGTCACTTTGGGGCCTTTGGATCCGGACAATGATATGTGTACACAACTTGCAGATAAGATCACAAACAATACTATCATAATGATTAAATAATAAGTTCAGATATGAGATCATGGCACTCGGGACCTAGTGACAAGCATTAAGCACAACAATTTGCAACAAAGTCAAATAGCACTAACATAGATACTAGGCATTATGCCCTAACAGATCTTATTCAATTACATGATAGAACTCATCCAATCCCTACCATCCCCAAGCCTACAGCGGGGGATTACTCACTCATGGATGAGGGAAACATCGGTGGTTGATGGAGATGCATTGGTGATGACGATGGCGATGATCCTCTCCCAATTCCCCGTCCCGGCAGGGTGCTAGAATGGAGTTTCTGGATCCGAATCTTGGTTTCTGGTGGCGGCGAAGGAGCGGAACTCTTTATGGAAAACTATCAAACCTCCCCTCGGTTTTTAGGTCGAAAGGCAACTTATAGGCGCAGAGGGAGTCCGAGGGGGTGTCTAGGGTGGCTGCACCCCCTAGGCGCGGCTAGAGGTGGTCTCGCACCTGGCAGGGGTGTGGGGCCCCAGGACCCTTCTCCGTCTCGTCTTATGGCTCCGTGGATCTTCTGGTGAAATAGAATTTTTGGTATATTTTCTGGGATTTTTCCTGATAGTTGATTTTCTACACCAAAACAAGACACCAAGGTAGTTCTGCTGAAAACAGCGTCAGTCCGTGTTAGTTGTATCCAAATCACACAAGTTTAGAGGAGAAACAATAGCACGAGTGTTCGAGAAAGTAGATACGTTTTGGACGTATCAACAACCTCACTGATTCGTTGGGACAAAGTCTTGAGTTTGTGTTGTGCAGGTCTACGCGTTGCTTGCAACACCTATGTGACGTTTCCTTCCTCCTACTGGTTCGATAACCTCGGTTTCTTACTGAGGGAAAACTTGCTGCTGTGTTGCTTCACACCTTGCTCTTGGGGTTCCCGACGAAGCGCTCCTACATCAACTCAGCGATGCATCAATGGCGACAAGCTCCCCTCTCCGAGAAGGAATTTCCGCGGAAGAAATCTGTCTGCCGGAGAGCTCTTTCTCTCTTGGTGTTTTCTGTCTCGCAGAGGTGGCGGAAATTTTTTTGTGGTCGCTCTCTGGTATTAGGGTTCCGTGAGGAAGATATAGTCGAGAGGGCGAAGTCAGGAGCTGGCCAGGTGGGACACACCTGCCCTAGGCGCGGGGAAAAGTGGGCCCGCGCCTAGGGGGTGTGGGGCCCCTGTGGCCTAGCTACGCCTCCCCTTCTGGCTTCCTTCACCTTCTGGGTAAATATAATTTACCAATATATTTCTGATCTTTGCGAAATTGCATCAAAACACCTCTTTTTCCATCAGAAACCTGACTCCGGCAGTCCATCCTCCAAGAATCATCCAACATGCAAAATCATAGGAAAAGACATAAGGAACACCTCATAATAAGACATATATCAATGAATAGAGGAAAATCATGATATAGAATGGTGATGCAAATTGGACGTATCAACTCCTCCCAAGCTTAGACCTTCGCTTGTCCCAAAGCGAAAACTGATCTCAATAAACATGTCCATAGGTTTATGGAGTGAAGTGTCGATAAAATAATACGGACAAGAAGCATCAAACTTACCATTACACAACTCATAGAAGAAAACAAATCACCATTATATAACTTAGCTTGCAACAAGTACAGGAGTCACAATAGAGATGCGTAAAGATAAATCATAATTGGAATTGGCAAACTTTGTTCTGGGTCAGAGAACAGCTGGCAAACAATTTCACAAAAAGCTTTTTGAAGAAGTTTTACAACAGGAGCACTCTTTGCTCAAAAAATAAAGTCTTTCAAAGTAATACTCAATAAATAAGAGTTTTGTGCAAACAAGGAAGATAAAGAACATGAGTGAATAAATCACCCTATGAATGCTTGAAATACAACAACTCAAATGCTTGCTGGAGATAGAGAGGAAGTAGGTTGTGACTCAACTTGGAAAATATGAGAAATGTCCCTTCATAGAGGGAAGCAGGGATTTCAAGTCATAAAGAGCTTCCAAAAGATTATGGTACTTACTAGCTTTGAGCCCTCATTGCCCTAATCATAAGCATCTTGAGATGATTAAGGTTAAAGTGAACAAAGGATGGAGTATATGCTTGACGAAATATAAGTTGGCAATCTCATGTCCCTTGAGTATGAGGGCCACTCCTCATGCTACTCAACTTTAGTCACCGGTAAGTTCTTGTCATTGTAAGTACATGTGTATCATAAAGAACCGCCAACGGGGTACCCCTTGCACATGGTACAGGAGCTATCCCATAACCAAAATGACAAGGAAAGCATACAATGAGCATCTCAGAGATCTTTTTATTTACTATGTGCATAGCTTTTTATTGAGGATGCTTCATATAATGCTCATTATGGTGATGCTGCAAGTTTCCACCATGATTAGGCATGGCTTAGGCTAGCGGCCTAGGAGTTTCTCTAACACACATACATCACTCCATGGACTTACAAGCTCCCTCTTTATTTCACACCGTCGACATCCGCAAACAAAAGAGCATGATATCAATTGTGTACAATGTACAGGTGCAATGTTGAAAGCGTTCCCCGTGACAGCACGGTTCTGCTAATTCCAACATATAGATGCAAGCATATACAACTTCGATGACACAATGGTTCAAGTCTATTAGGGGCAAGAAAATAAGGTGTGCCATCAAGTTCATCAGAGCTTTACTAACTAGTTTTCACATAACAAAATAGTTTTTAATTCGAAAGATAGATGAAGCTTGAGAATTTGCTTGGAATAGCAATAATGCTAATAGGTAGATATGGTGGACACAAATGGCATAGATTTTGGTTCAAAGGGACTGGATGCATGAGAAGAATGCCTTCTCAAAACAGGTTTTTGACTAGAAATGCAGGGTAGCAAGCAAAAGAGTTGAAAGAAACAAGCAAACCTACAAGTGATAAAGTCAAACATGCAATCTTCCTTCAAGACACAAAAGATCTTAAATAAAGTATACTAAGCTTATGAGCCAATCAAGGAAGAAAATAAATGATACAAAATACCTGTAAGCTTTTTCTATTTTCCTTTCAAACCTCAAAAAGTGTTGCTATTGACCAGAGCTCGGTTTGCCAAAACCGATTTAGATCTACTTGATGCTCCCAAAGTGATGCTAATACTGATCAACAAGATCAATCATATAATAGAGATTGCAAACTAAAATAAGAAGTGCAAAAAGTAAAATATGAAACTTCTCATTAATATTCCATAAAGGCACTCACATCAAGGGATACATAGATAATCAACTAAAGGAGATATACTTCAACATGCAAACCGACCTATAAGATAACTCCTCTACCAAAGATATGAATCTAAAAAGGTGAAAGATAAAAGATAATGGTGTGATACCGCGGCACTCCCTCAAGCTTGGAACAAGACAAGGGGATGCCAAACCTGATGACAAATTACTCCTTCAGTGGTGGTGGTGTTCTCTCGTTTAGGGTAAGGAGATCCTCCGGCATCTTACGAAGCCTGTCATTCTCTTCTTGAAGTATATCCACCCTCATCCTCAAAGCATGGTACTTATCACAAAACTCGGCAGTGGTTCGAAGGGCTTCCACTGCCTCAGGGCAGGATCCGAAGTCTGGAACGGAGGCTACAATCCCCTGCATGTTACGAGAAAAAGAACGTCTAGTGTTAATTTATCCTACAAAAGTAGGTTTCCTTGCCCTTGACCCTGCGACGGTTTGTTCCTCCATCTTTACTTCCTCCATGGGCTTCTTGCCTTTGTCGTTGGCGAAGACCATGGTGCTCTAAACTTTAGAAGATTTCCTGACAGAAATATATTGAAACGAAAACATGACGAGAACACGACGCACGAACCTCGGGGGACCCGGGGGTTATATATTACGAAGTTTCAATGCATAAGGAAGGTGTTGGTACGAAAACAAGGCGGAGACGGAGCTCGGGGGCTCACACCCCCTATAGGCGCGGCCAGCTGGGGCCCACGCCTGGGGTAGGTTTGGCCACCCTGGCCTCCGTTTCCTCCTCTGTTCCTTCTCGTAACTTTCCTTATGTAATAAAAACATCAAAAATATAAAAATATTAGGCTTTCACGAACCTTCTGTTTTCACCACTTTTACCTATTCAAAGTCGACCTCTGCAGATTCCTTTCCTCCTTCTCCTAGAAATTCCTTTCTTCACAAGGTAATACACAAACTTCAAGGGCAACATTAGTGTAAGCAAAAACAATAAACATTTAGGTTCAGATTTCAACTGAAATCCATCAAAACAAAGGCTTCTGTAAGAGGCAAATGCAAATGATGGCAGAAATCTATAAAAACAGACCAGCAGGTAAAGATTGATTTTTTAGAAAATATATTGTTGCTCAAATGAAAAAGTGTAGAACTAAAGAAAGTTGGGTAACAACCTGGAGAACAAGCTCGGAAAAATACAGATCCATCTGACGTATTGAGCTCCCTCACGAATTTTTACAAATCAGCACAAAAATCTGTCCTAGGACAGCCACTTTTCACAACTCCTCCACTTCTCAAAAGTTAGTTGAACTTGACACAAAAACCAAAACAAAAAGAATAAGGAGCGGTTATTACAGAGGTAATAACTTCCAAGACTCAACCAAACTCTTGGGTTATCTCCCAACAAGTACTTTTCTTTAATTCCTTTAAGTTAGGCTAGAAAGTTTCAAAGATACTCACAAAGGAGATATGTATTTGAAGTGAAAGTGAGCATCAAGAAGCAAATAACCAACACATTTGAGTCTAAACCACTTCCTATGCATGGGGGTATCATGAGAAAACAAATTGTTGAAACAAAAATCCACCAGCATGGGAAGACAAAACAAATGCAACTTCAAAGCTTTCAACATAAAACGGGGAAATTTAACATTATTGAGATACATAAAACCTTGTTTCCCTCTCTCATAATAACTTTCAGTAGCACTTTGAGTAAAGTTGACAATATAACTGTGACTGTCAACAACTTTATCATCAGAATGAGCATACTTACAATCACCAAAAAGAGGACCAAGGTCATAAACTGGATCAATAGAAGCAAGTTGTTCCATCCTGAAATATTCGTTAGGCAAACTATTTTCACAAGGACCTTTAGCAAATTTGGAAAAGTTAAACTCATAAGAATCTCCATCAAACTTAGTTAAAACTTTCTCCTTCTTACAATCTATAATCGCTCCACAAGTGTTCAAGAAAGGTCTACCAAAAATGAAAGGGCAAGTTTTACTAGCTGCTGAATTAAGTACTAGAAAATCAGCAGGATACTTAATCTTACCACAGAGAACGTCCACATCTCTTATAATACCAATGGGGCAAATGGTTTCCTTATTAGCAAGGTGAATAACCACATCAATGTCTCAAGCTCACAAGGACCAATTTCATGCATAATTTCCCTATAAAGCTCATAAGGAATAGCACTAGAACTAGCACCAATATCACATAAACCATAATAGCAATGATCACCAATTTTAACAGAAAGCACAGAAACACTAGCTTTTATAGCCTTACTAGGATGAGAAATAATATTAGAAGCGTCTTCACAGAAGACAATGTGCTCATCCTCTATATTTCTAGTGGCAGGGTCTTTCACAATAGCTACCACAGGTTCAATATTCAATTGCTCATCAGGCTCCACGGTCTTCTTAGTACCTTTATTATTTGCACTAATCATCATAGAATACTCCTTTACCTTAGTTGGCAAAGGAACTTTCTCAACATGAGGTTCAGGCACAATATGATTAGTAGTACAAACTTCAGTACTTCTAACAGGAACATGACTAACAACATCTTTATAAGGTGCATGGTACTTATTCCACTTCTTTTGGGGAATTTCTATGTAAGAGGCAAAGGCCTTAAAACAGTTGGCAATACTTTGGGAATCAAGACCAAACTCATTGCTAATATCATGGAAGTCATCAGTTCCCATAAAATATTTAATGCATTCATAATCATAGTTTATACCTGACTTCCTTCCTTTGTCATTCTCCCAAGCTTCAGTGTTCTCTTGAATACGGTCTAGTAGGTCCCATTTAGCTTCTTCCTTCATACGTGTGAATGATCTAGCACAAGAAGCATCTAGTAAATATTTATCATGAAGAGAAAGCCTAGCATAAAAATTATTGATAATAATATTGTTAAGGAGTTCATGAATAGGACATTTAAGCATTAGTAACTTCAATCTTCCCCAAGCTTGAGTTGTACTCTCTCCATCACGAGGCCAAAAGTTATATATCAGATTTCTATCCTTATGAATCTCACTGGGAGGATAGAATTTAGAATAAAAGAGAGAAGTCATTTCCTCCCATTCCACGGATTGTCCATTCTTCAGCAGCTTATACCATTCTTCAGCTCTCCCTTTCAAGGATATAGAGAGTAACTTCTTCTTCACCTGTTTAGTTGTGATACCTGCACACTTAAACAACCTGCATAATTTATAGATAAAAAGCAAATGATCACCAGGATGGACAGTTCCATCCCCAAAATAATAATTATCCGTAACACGGTCAACAATACTTGTAGGTATCTTAAAAGGATCTATCTCAATAGGTGGTGGTTCATCTACTACCCTAATAGTGGTAGTAGTTTTCCCAAACAGAAAACCAAGTGGGTTATCCATATTGGAAACAAAGTAACAAACAGAAATAAACAGCAATACTCACAGTAGACGTTTCCTTTACCAGTTCCACTCTTCAATAGCGCTTCACTCCCCGACGGCGCCATAAAATAGTCTTGATGACCCGCAAGTATAGGAGGTGTATTGCAGTACTTTCGATAAATAGGAGTGTCGATCCCAACGAGGAGCAGAAGGTGTTGACTATTGGTATGGAGCAGGAAATCTCTGTAAATACTTAGCAAAGGGATTTTTAGGGGTTTTCTGATAAAGTAAAACAACAAAGTGCAAGTAATAAAGACAATGAACAAATGCAGCAAGTGGCCCAATCCTTTCTTAGCAAAGGACAAGCCGGTGGAAATACTTATAAGGACCAAACGTTCTCAAGGACACATGGGAATTCTGTCAAGTGCTTTCACTTCAAATAGCTAAGTAACTTCTTTGGTGTTGTAAGTGTTGTGTGGGTGAACCTGTGCTAATGTACCAACCTTACTTGGACTAATACATACTTGTGATTAAACCCCCTGCAAGCATCCACAACTACTGGAAATTAATTAAGATCTAAACCTAACCACAACCTTAAACTCTGAGATCCTACGCTCCCTTGTGCAAAGGTGCAAAGGTATCATGTAGTAGATGTTCACATGACACCATTAGAAGAATAGCACCACAACTTAAATACTAAACCATTGAATAATAACTCAACACAAATCCACTACTAACAACATGACTTCTCACATGTCCTCAAGAACTAGACGAACTACTCACAAGACATCATATGGATCAAGATCAAAGATGATATGGTGATGGATAACAATCTGAACATAAACAATAATCCAATGGTTCCACTCACAAGCATCAACTACAATAGTAATTAACAACGGGAAAGTTTCCCCTAAGAACTAATGCAAGATCCAATACAATTGTTACAGCGGGATGGAGTGGTGATGATGGTGCTGGTGGATATGATGGTGTGGATGATGATGACGATCCTGATGAAGCCTAGCTTGATGATGGTGTTGATGGTGATGATCTCCCCTCTCCGGAAGGAATTTCCCTGGCAGAAATCTATCTGCCGGAGAGCTCTTTCTCTCTCGGTGTTTTTCGTCCCGCAGAGGCGGCGGAAATCTTTATGTGGTCGCTCTCTGGTATTAGGGTTCTGTGAGGAAGATATAGGCGAGAGGGCAGAGTCGGGATCCGGCCAGGTGGGCCACACCTGCCCTAGGCGCGGGGCAAGGTGGGCCCGTGCCTAGGGGGTGTGGGCCCCCTGTGGCCCAGCTACGCCTCCCCTTCCGGCTTCCTTCGTCTTCTGGGAAAATATAATTTTCCGATATTTTTCTGGTATTTTTCTGATCTTTGCAAAATTGCATCAAAGCACCTCTTTTTCCATCGGAAACCTGACTCCGGCATTCCATCCTCCAAGAATCATCCAACATGCAAAAACAGAGGAAAAGACATAAGGAACACCTCATAATAAGACATATATCAATGAATAGAGGCAAATTATGATATAGAATGGTGATGCAAATTGGACGTATCAATCTCCATCGCCATCTTCATCACTGTTGCTGATTCCCATGATGATGACGGGGTAGTTCTTCCTCGAGGCTAAGGGCTCTATCGGTATCTATGTGTTCATCTCTCTCTCTCTCTCTCTCTCTCTCTATGCATGATCTTGTTGTGGTCATGAGCTTTGTAATCAAGTAGATCTACCTTGCTACTCAAGTGCTTCAATAGATCTCTGCTCTCCCCATGTGTGTGAAAGTGACAGCGTGCACCCCATGGTGGCACTTAGGCTAGAGTCTACATAAATACTCATCGTGCTTTAATAGATCTATGCTTTCCCCGCGTGTGTGAAAGTGACAGCGTGCACACCGTGTTTGGCACTTAAGCTAGGTTACATATATATATTTATCATGAGTTATATTTGGAGTTTGATGTCTCTATGAAATTGTGGTGTTTGTTGGAAGCATCTAGCGCTCAAGGTGACAGTGTAGGGTTATCTAGATTGGGAAAGGCGGACTTTGAGGTGTGATGTTATAGCCCTACCATGGATTAGAGTGTCCAACCGGAGAGTAGTTGAGGGTAGTATCATGAAGAGAATATATTTATTAAGAGTGTTCACTAGTAAAAGTATGATCCCTAGGCCTTGTTTCTAAACATTGAAACACCATTTTGATCTAGATATGTTACATGTTTGCTTGCTTCCATCTTTTTGTCTTTAGTCTTTTCCTCCCCATCAGAAGCTCTTTTCTGGCATTGTTAGCACTTATAATCCATACCACTTGTATTTCACTATCTCTTCGCCGAACTAGTGCACCTATACACCTGACAAGTGTATTAGGTGTGTTGGGGACAAAAGATAGTTCTTGTATCTTGATTGCAGGGTTGCTTGAGAGGGATACCTTTTGAAAGGATACGGATGTCGCCTAGAGGGGGGGTGAATAGGCGATTAAAACTTTTCCTAGAGTGGCTCAACAAAGGCAGAATAAAACTAGTGTTTACTTTGTTAAGCACAACCTAGAAACAACTAAGGTTCACCTATGTGCACCAACAACTTATGCTAAGCAATACAAGCAACAAAGTGATAGCAAGATATATATTACTTCAAGCACGAAGGCTATCACAATGTAAAGTGCATAAGTAAAAAGCTAGGGTATAGAGATAACCGAGGCACGCGGGGACACCGATATTTTACCGAGTTCCTCCAACCATGGAGTACGTCTCGTTTGGAGAGGGGGTGGTATCAAACCACCAACGCCACAAAAGGCCTCCCTTATTATCCGGTGAATCTCACCCCAACGGGATTGATCCACGCTTCCACTATCGGTGCACTTGTCGGTGGCAACCGGAACCTCTCACAAGGTTGGGGCACAACTCCACAACTTAATTGGAGGATCCCAACAAATGCCACAAAAGGCCACAATGCCACCAAGGTCACAAAACCGTCTAGGGTTCCAAGAACCCAAGAGGGACAAGCTCCAATGAGCAATTCAAACCAAATCCTCCAAAGAGAACTCAAACCGATGCACCAAATGCAAATGGCAAGAATACCACAAAGATGCTCAAATCCCTCACTCTCAAGTTCCAACAAAGCTACTAAAGATATTGGGGGAACAAGAGAGGAGGAATCAAAGAGAGACACAAAATCCCCCAAAATCTAGATCCCCAAAGATGCACTCACAAAGAGATGAATAGGTTAGATCAAAACGTGGGGCTAGATCTCCTCTCTCTTCCACTCAAAAATGGGCAAGAATCATCGGAGGGAAAAGATTAAGCAAGCTTCAAGATCTAGAGCAAGTGTGGACAAAGTTTAGCCTAATAGATAAGAGAGGAGTTGACTAAACTGAAAACGGGCAAAGCTTAAATAGAGGGCCCAGAAAATCTAGCCGTTTGGGCAATTTTTCGGAACGGTCCGGTACTACCGGAACCAAACAAGATGGCAGGAAAAAATGAGAGCAGCGAGATGGGGCCGTGGCCGTACATACACGCAGCGAGACAAGTGAGCGGCAGCAGCAGCTGCGCATGCATGCGGGAGGCAGCAGCTTGCTCGGCAGCAGCGGGGCCAGCAAGCAGGTAGCAGCTGGCGAGCAACGCGGACGCGCACTCGCACGCGGGGGCAGGCAGCGGGCCCGGCGACCAGCGCGATGCGCGCCGAGCAAAGCGGGCACACGGGACGGGGCCTGCAGCGGCGGTCAACGCAGCAGGGCAGGGCCCTGCGGGAGCCAGCGCGCCCGCGAGCAGATGCGGAGCGACGCTGGGAGGCTGCACGTGCGAGGCTAGCGAGCGGGGCCAGCAGGGCGCGCGGCGGCTGCAAGTGCGCAGGACGAGGCGGGTCAACGCGCGGATCTGAGCACGGGGAGTAGCTGGGCTGCGAGGCGCTGGAGGGAAAATACCTGGGCCGGCCGGTAGTACCGGCTCACCGGGCGGTACTACCGGGCCGGTCCGGTAGGACTGGTAGTGGGTACCGGGTGATACTGAAGATGGGCCGCGCGAGCCAGGCGCGTCCGGTACTGGGCCCGGTAGTACCGGACGGCCTAGAAAAACTGTTTTTTTCCTTTTTCTAATATAATTAAATCGGCGAAAACTCAAACGGTCATATCTTTTGAACGGTAGCTCCGATTGACCCGATTCCAATTGCGTTGGATTATCACCAAGTGAGAAAGTATCAAGTAGAATAATGTGAGATAACTCACTTGGTGAGTGTGGCGCCCCGCAAAACCACTACTAGAAAATCGCGTTGTTTTTGTGCAGTGCATCATCATGACTGCATGCTCATGTCATCATGCCACCTTGCATTTGAGCATCGTCATCATCTTGCATTTGTTCGCATAAAACTATTTTCGGAAAAACCTATTTTTGTTTTCTAAATACCCCGTCTTTAATTCAACTCAAGCCCGGGTCTCCGGAATATTTTGTTTCGTCTACCAACGGTTTGCAAAAGCCCCATTCTAAATAAATAAAATGGTTAATTATTTTTAGGGGGCAGCCGTACCGGGCCGCTCCGACCCAGTCGGCCACCCCCAGTACAAAATCGGGCCACCTAAATCAATTCCTACCCAGTCCTATTCTACCCACCCTTCAGCCACCTCACCCCCTCCAATCCCTTGGCGACACCTCACCACCCCCCTTCCCCCTATCCTATCCCAGCCCGCCACCTCATCCTACCCCACCTCTCTCACCCCCACTCCCCACACCACAGCACACACACACAAGCACACACGCCCAACACGCTGCCACCCCTGGACACCCCTGGACCCGCTCCCCTGGCCCCGTTCCTGGCCCCACCGACCCCTGGCCCCACCCACAGACACACGTCCACCCCGACCCCACCTGCCGCAAGCCGGCCCCACCCCAGGCCGCGTCCCACCCCGCGGTAGCCGCCCCCAGTACACGCCTCCCCCGACGCTCCTCTCCCTCCCACCTCGTCTTCCCCACATCCTCCCTCTCCTCTGCTCGAGCCCCCTCTCCAGCGCCGCTCCGGCCGCACAGCTCGCCCAGGCGCCGCACCGTGCGCGCTCGTCGCCGAATCCCCTCGTCTCCCTGTCGCCGCAAGGGACGGGAGAGCGCCGCCTCCCCTGCCTGCATCGTCCTCTCCCCCGGCGCCCGCGTCCCGTCCTCGAGCGAAGTCCGCGACCGCCCCGCCCTTTGCCCCCGTCCCCCGCAGAGCACCTTGTCGCCTCAGTCCGGCCTCCTCTGCAGGCTCCTGCCAACACCGCCACGCCTCTGCCAGGCGACGGCGCCCCGACGCCCAAGCTCCTTCGGCCGCGCCGCCCTGCGTGACCGGCCTCGCCGTCCTCGTCGGCTGTCGCCTTGTTGCATCCGCGTCCGCCTCCCGGCCTTCCTCCGCTCGCCTCTAGGCATGGAGCCGCGTGCCCCCGTCTGCCCGTGGTGCTCTGCCTCCCGTCAGTCGGCCCCGCCGCTAGGGTCGTCCCTCTCCCCCAAGCTCCCCACCATCCTTTGCACCTTCAGACCCCGGACCTCCTTCCCCTAGCGTCAACGGCCGCCCTCCACCGACGGACGTGCTGCGTGTGCCGTTGCCGCTCGACCCGGAGCCCTGCGCTGACGGCGCCCCTCACCGGCCGCCGTCAACCCTCCTGCATGTTCCCCATCGACTCCGGGTGCCCTACTACAGGTAGTCGTGTCCCTGTTTTGTTCACCATGATCCCCTACCGATGGGTTCCTTTGTTGTGGTGATGCCCGGTGCGAGCCCGTGGAGTTGTGGCCTTTTGGTGGAACGGGTACTACCACTTGGTGTTGACAACTGCTAGAGACTCTCAAGATCCTCCCAATCGGTGTTGTTCCCATGTACCTGGACCCGTCAAGATCTTTTGATGACCACCGGAGTAGATTCAAGTTCTCCAGCAATAACAAGATCGCCTCATGGAACCGAAGACCGAACCCGATAACCGCCAAGGCCGCTGACACGGATACACCGAGTTCTCCATCAAGAACACCAAGACCGTCGACATGGAACCGAATGACGTTAAGTTCTTCGTCCCGGCACGCCAAGTTCTTCCTCTCGAACCCGAAGACGCCGAGATCCGGGACGCCAAGATCTCCGCCGTGAAACGACACGACCCGAGAACCGCGGATGCGACAAGATCGTCTCTCGGACGCCAAGTTCGTCGACCCCGGAGACCGATCCATCTGGACGTTAAGACCTCCTTCCGAACCCCAAATCCGGACCCTGAGACTAAGCCCCAGACCCTCAGAACCCAAGATCTTCAAACCAATATGTGATGCCCTTTCCAAGCCCCGTATTTTTATAATATATGCTATAAACTTGTTGCATTAAATCATTCATGTCGCATACATATTTGTGTGGTTGGGGTCCTTATGCCGATTCACCATATAATTAAATATGGGATCCATATGCGGGCAAATCTAGTCGTATATTGGTCCCATTTAAATTGGTGTAGCGAACCGGTGCTATATTTTGCCATGTTCAAACAACATTTAAATTGCGGGGTAGTTAAATAACTTGAACCGTTTAATTAAATGTCGGGACCCCGGTTCCGCTTAATATTGCCTAATTGCATTGCACCTTTGCCATGCCATACATCATGCATGCATCATGCCCGAGCTTTTGCCGTAGTCTTAAATAGTGCATCCGGTGTTTCTTTTAGTGCTTTGCTTCTTCACGGGCTAGGCCGATGAGTTGATGCGAGTGTCGACCCGATCTTCGGTTGAACCTTCAGCAATGTTTTTCAGGCGAGCATATCCCCCTTTCTACCTATCTTACTTTTATAGTATTTATTCCCTCCTGTTGATCTATTGCTATCTGTGTTGCGATGCTCTAGTTTTCGTACCCGTGATATCCCTTGCAGCCTTATATTGCCTTGGACACCTCCTATTACCTGTTGTTTGGTAGATAGTTGGACCTGCGCGTCGTAGTCGCTTGCTCAAGTGCTGTTGCGTGTCGTCAAGTTCCACAGTTGTTGGAGTATTGCCGTGTGTTTATTGTTGGAGATGATCAAGACTTTAATTACTGTTTAACAACTAAAATTGAAAGTAGGTAAATGCAAAGGCGCAGGTGGGCAATAGATGTTATTTGGTTGTTAACCGTCTACTTGTGTCCCGTAGGACCCCGAGTACTTGATACCTGTTCCTTGAATATTCGCGCTATCCACATCCGGGAGGATTATGGGACCCCCCTTAGCCAGAGCTTGATTCATTCTTATTTCTTGGGGCCACAAACTAGTTTGATGTTTTACTTACTATCCTGTACTTATGCCATGCTTTACTGCTTTATTTAAATTGTGCGATGTACTGCACCTGTACTGTTTAGGTAAGCGGAGTGTTTTCGCGGTATCGACAAGCCCAGTCACATTTTTGGGTTCCCAGTCATTTACAGCCATTGGCGCAAACCTTGAGTCCGTTTCGGAGTCAGCTAACTTCGTTGCGGGTAGCTTAATGGGGTGGCCCCCTGAAATATTTCTAAATCTTGTGATTGCTTTGTCGTGAAGGCCTCGTTGGGTTTTGATTTGGTTTTTCCGAGGTTGATCGAGTGTGTGTTGCTATTTGTGCACCCCTGCAGGGTAAAACTTTCTGAAAGCCGTGTCCGCGGTTATGGACGACTTGGAGCACAGTATCTCGATCATAGACAACTATAACTAAAGTAGTGCTATAAATTTGACTTTATAATGACTAGTAATCAGCTTCACTATAATGGAATGGCTAAATAAAATTGCCAACAATTGCTTGTTGGGTTGACGCTTGCTACCATTGTATCTGACTAGTAAGTATTGCAACTATAATGGAATGGCTAAATAAAAGTACCAACAACTGCTGGGTTTTGGGATATCTCATGCTAATTGTATTTGACTAGTAAGTGTCGCAACTACAACTGAATGGTTAACTAAAATTGCCCACTGCTTATTATATCAGGATGACTATCTATACCTGACTAGTAATTGCTGCAACGATAACTGAATAACGAAAACTGCCAACGGTGTGAGTTCCTCGGTTGACTTCCTCGTTTGGTCTCGAGGGGGAAACACCAGGATGGGTATGTTTGGTGGTAGTATCAGGTTGGTTCCGAATAGGTCTTTCTTACCCCTCTCTGATAGCCGCCAGTTATATCGAGTCTCTATAGGTTGTTTAGTGCATGCTGCGCTGCCGCTTCAGTCCACCATACCTATGTAGGCGAGGACCGCCGAATTCTAGCCTCGCCGTGTACTGGCCTCAGTACTGACCGCTCTCTCTTTTTCCTTTGCCCTTTGTCGGCACCCCTTTTGTTTAAGCAGGTTTTGAGATCGACGTCGTTAGCAGGGTTACCCTTCCGGCTTGGCCTGGGCAGGGTTATGGACGCCATTGGTTATTCTTCAGGGCTCTTAGCTCAATTTGCATCTTGTCCGTACTCGGACGCTATCTCGTTTTAAAGGTGATTTGGATCTTTGTATTGTATATCTGTATTCTTGACTCTTTGAGTCGCTGTTGTATATATATCTGTTCTGTGGGTCCCATCGAGGACTGTTGTGTAATGTTATTACTTCGTTTTCCACCCGCACGAAAGTGCCTGGTGGGCACCTTTGAATCGTTTCTATGCGGGTTTGGCGGGAAGCGCTGAAACTTGCATAGGGTCGATTCTGAGGGTGTTACAGAGTGGTATCAGAGCTCAGCAGTTACGATACCCCACAAGTCCAGCCTGTAGGATAACCTAGCTAACGGCCGAAGTAGAGTGTCAAAACTATTTTTGCAAAATCGGTTGGATAGTTCTGATTAGGTCTAATTTTACTCCTTACCCCTCTGCTATTCGCCTCTTACCTCTACGCGTTTTGAATCCGCTCCCTTCTCTTTCTTCGAGTCCAGGAATTCTCGTGGTTGGGTTTTCGTCGTACCTTCAGGGTTCTCGCTTCCTCTTTTGGTAACGGTGTTTCTACATCCGGTCCTCCTGCTATCTGAGTGGTCCTTTATCTGTGGTACCATACTTTGTTCCTTGTTTGTGCCTCCCAGTGTTTTCCGACGTTACGACATCATCTACGCCGGATCCGATGCAGAGTCTGCATCACTCCTTTGTTTCCGAACCTCGCTTGTCGAGATCTACAATTTGAATTCTGAGAGTTGGTTGCATAATTTCCTATTCATGTGCAGAGTAATGCTTTGGGTGCGCGATGGACTGATCACCATCTGACTACTCTTATCATTCGCTCTTGCACATTGAATGGTGAATCATTGCAGTTATACTCCTTCCGTGAAAGTTAGAGGTGGCTTTACCCTTTTGAGACTTTTACCTTCATCCTTGTTTCTCCGGAGGGTTGTCTCGACGAATGGGGAACAATCCTTGTTGGTGGTGTTGCCATTTTCAAGCTGAAGAAAGAACCATTGTTAGTGGTGTCGCGAGGATCTACATGAAGCGCGAAGGATCAGATCGTCGGCCTTCTTCCCTGTACCATGAGGCGGATCTCGAGGGCGAGATCCATTGTTAGTGGTGTCGAATTGTGGCGCCCCGCAAAACCACTACTAGAAAATCGCGTTGTTTTTGTGCATTGCATCATCATGACTGCATGCTCATGTCATCATGCCACCTTGCATTTGAGCATCGTCATCATCTTGCATTTGTTCGCATAAAACTATTTTCGGAAAAACCTATTTTTGTTTTCTAAATACCCCGTCTTTAATTCAACTCAAGCCCGGGTCTCCGGAATATTTTGTTTCGTCTACCAACGGTTTGCAAAAGCACCGTTCTAAATAAATAAAATGGTTAATTATTTTTAGGGGGCAGCCGTACCGGGCCGCTCCGACCCAGTCGGCCACCCCCAGTACAAAATCGGGCCACCTAAATCTTTTCCTACCCAGTCCTATTCTACCCACCCTTCAGCCACCTCACCCCCTCCAATCCCTTGGCGACACCTCACCACCCCCCTTCCCCCTATCCTATCCCAGCCCGCCACCTCATCCTACCCCACCTCTCTCACCCCCACTCCCCACACCACAGCACACACACAAGCACACACGCCTAACACGCTGCCACCCCTGGACACCCCTGGACCCGCTCCCCTGGCCCCGTTCCTGGCCCCACCGACCCCTGGCCCCACCCACAGACACACGTCTCCCCGACCCCACCTGCCGCAAGCCGGCCCCACCCCAGGCCGCGTCCCACCCCGCGGTAGCCGCCCCCAGTACACGCCTCCCCCGACGCTCCTCTCCCCCCCCCACCTCGTCTTCCCCGCATCCTCCCTCTCCTCTGCTCGAGCCCCCTCTCCAGCGCCGCTCCGGCCGCACAGCTCGCCCAGGCGCCGCACCGTGCGCGCTCGTCGCCGAATCCCCTCGTCTCCCTGTCGCTGCAAGGGACGGGAGAGCGCCGCCTCCCCTGCCTGCATCGTCCTCTCCCCCGGCGCCCACGTCCCGTCCTCGAGCGGAGTCCGCGACCGCCCCGCCGTTCGCCCCCGTCCCCCGTAGAGCACCTTGTCGCCTCACTCCGGCCTCCTCTGCAGGCTCCTGCCAACACCGCCACGCCTCTGCCAGACGAAGGCGCCCCGACGCCCAAGCTCCTTCGGCCGCGCCGCCCTGCGTGACCGGCCTCGCCGTCCTCGTCGGCTTTCGCCTTGCTGCATCCGCGTCCGCCTCCCGGCCTTCCTTCGCTCGCCTCCAGGCATGGCGCCGCGTGCCCCCGTCTGCCCGTGGTGCTCTACCTCCCGTCATTCGGCCCCGCCGCCAGGGTCGTCCCTCTCCCCCAAGCTCCCCACCATCCTTTGCACCTTCAGACCCCGGACCTCCTTCCCCTAGCGTCGATGGCCGCCCTCCACCGACGGACGTGCTGCGTGTGCCGTTGCCGCTCGACCCGGAGCCCTGCGCTGACGGCGCCCCTCACCGGCCGCCGTCAACCCTCCTGCATGTTCCCCATCGACTCCGGGTGCCCTACTGCAGGTAGTCGTGTCCCTGTTTTGTTCACCATGATCCCCTGCCGATGGGTTCCTTTGTTGTAGTGATGCCCGGTGCGAGCCCGTGGAGTTGTGGCCTTTTGGTGGAACGGGTACTGCCACTTGGTGTTGACAACTGCTAGAGACTCTCAAGATCCTCCCAATCGGTGTTGTTCCCATGTACCTGGACCCGTCAAGATCTTTTGATGACCACCGGAGTAGATTCAAGTTCTCCAGCAATAACAAGATCGCCTCATGGAATCGAAGACCGAACCCGATAACCGCCAAGGCCGCTGACACGGATACACCGAGTTCTCCATAAAGACCACCAAGACCGTCGACATGGAACCGAATGACGTTAAGTTCTTCATCCCGGCACGCCAAGTTCTTCCTCTCGAACCCGAAGACGCCGAGATCCGGGACGCCAAGATCTCCGCCGTGAAACGACACGACCCGAGAACCGCGGATGCAACAAGATCGTCTCTCGGACGCCAAGTTCGTCGACCCCGGAGACCGATCCATCTGGACGTTAAGACCTCCTTCCGAACCCCAGATCCGAACCCTGAGACTAAGCCCCAGACCCTCAGAACCCAAGATCTTCGAACCAATATGTGATGCCCTTTACAAGCCCCGTATTTTTATAATATATGCTATAAACTTGTTGCATTAAATCATTCATGTCGCATACATATTTGTGTGGTTGGGGGCCTTATGCCGATTCACCATATAATTAAATATGGGATCCATATGCGGGCAAATCTAGTCGTATATTGGTCCCATTTAAATTGGTGTAGCGAACCGGTGCTATATTTTGCCATGTTCAAACAACATTTAAATTGCGGGGTAGTTAAATAACTTGAACCGTTTAATTAAATGTCGGGACCCCGGTTCCGCTTAATATTGCCTAATTGCATTGCACCTTTGCCATGCCATACATCATGCATGCATCATGCCCGAGCTTTTTCCGTAGTCTTAAATAGTGCATCCGGTGTTTCTTTTAGTGCTTTGCTTCTTCACGGGCTAGGCCGATGAGTTGATGCGAGTGTCGACCCGATCTTCGGTTGAACCTTCAGCAATGTTTTTCAGGCGAGCATCTCCCCCTTTCTACCTATCTTACTTTTATAGTATTTATTCCCTCTTGTTGATCTATTGCTATCTGTGTTGCGATGCTCTATTTTTCGTACCCGTGATATCCCTTGCAGCCTTATATTGCCTTGGACACCTCCTATTACCTGTTGTTTGGTAGATAGTTGGACCTGCGCGTCGTAGTCGCTTGCTCAAGTGCTGTTGCGTGTCGTCAAGTTCCACAGTTGTTGGAGTATTGCCGTGTGTTTATTGTTGGAGATGATCAAGACTTTAATTAATGTTTAACAACTAAAATTGAAAGTAGGTAAATGCAGAGGCACAGGTGGGCAATAGATGTTATTTGGTTGTTAACCGTCCACTTGTGTCCCGTAGGACCCCGAGTACTTGATACATGTTCCTTGAATATTCGCGCTATCCACATCCGGGAGGATTATGAGACCCCCCTTAGCCAGAGCTTGATTCATTCTTATTTCTTGGGGCCACAAACTAGTTTGAGGTTTTACTTACTATCCTGTACTTATGCCATGCTTTACTGCTTTATTTAAATTGTGCGATGTACTGCACCTGTACTGTTTAGGTAAGCGGAGTGTTTTCGCGGTATCGACAAGCCCAGTCACATTTTCGGGTTCCCAGTCGTTTACAGCCATTGGCGCAAACCTTGAGTCTGTTTCGGAGTCAGCTAACTTCGTTGCGGGTAGCTTAATGGGGTGGCCCCCTGAAATATTTCTGAATCTTGTGATTGCTTTGTCGTGAAGGCCTCGTTGGGTTTTGATTTGGTTTTTCCGAGGTTGATCGAGTGTGTGTTGCTATTTGTGCACCCCTGCAGGGTAAAACTTTCTGAAAGCCGTGTCCGCGGTTATGGACGACTTGGAGCACAGTATCTCGATCATAGACAACTATAAATAAAGTAGTGCTATAAATTTGACTTTATAATGACTAGTAATCAGCTTCACTATAATGGAATGGCTAAATAAAATTGCCAACAATTGCTTGTTGGGTTGACGCTTGCTACCATTGTATCTGACTAGTAAGTATTGCAACTATAACGGAATGGCTAAATAAAAGTACCAACAACTGCTGGGTTTTGGGATATCTCATGCTAATTGTATTTGACTAGTAAGTGTCGCAACTACAACTGAATGGTTAACTAAAATTGCCCACTGCTTATTATATCAGGATGACTATCTATACCTGACTAGTAATTGCTGCAACGATAACTGAATAACTAAAACTGCCAACGGTGTGAGTTCCTCGGTTGACTTCCTCGTTTGGTCTCGAGGGGGAAACACCAGGATGGGTATGTTTGGTGGTAGTATCAGGTTGATTCCGAATAGGTCTTTCTTACCCCTCTCTGATAGCCGCCAGTTATATCGAGTCTCTATAGGTTGTTTAGTGCATGCTGCGCTGCCGCTTCAGTCCACCATACCTATGTAGGCGAGGACCGCCGAATTCTAGCCTCGCCGTGTACTGGCCTCAGTACTGACCGCTCTCTATTTTTCCTTTGCCCTTTGTCGGCACCCCTTTTGTTTAAGCAGGTTTTGAGATCGACGTCGTTAGCAGGGTTACCCTTCCGGCTTGGCCTGGGCAGGGTTATGGACGCCATTGGTTATTCTTCAGGGCTCTTAGCTCAATTTGCATCTTGTCCGTACTCGGACGCTATCTCGTTTTAAAGGTGATTTGGATCTTTGTATTGTATATCTGTATTCTTGACTCTTTGAGTCGCTGTTGTATATATATATCTATTCTGTGGGTCCCATCGAGGACTGTTGTGTAATGTTATTACTTCGTTTTCCACCCGCACGAAAGTGCCTGGTGGGCACCTTTGAATCGTTTCTATGCGGGTTTGGCGGGAAGCGCTGAAACTTGCATAGGGTCGATTCTGAGGGTGTTACAGTGAGAAACCGAAAAGCCGCATAAATCAAAATCGCAACAAGATATATATGGGAGATCCGATTTTGATGAACAAGAGTTTGTTATGGATATTACCACAAGCTCTATATCATCACATGGATAAGACCAAATAACAACCAAATATGATGATGCAAGTATGCAAAGGTTTGAGCTCTCTCCGAACGATGTGACCGAATTACTCATATGAGATCCCCTCTTGATAGTACGGTTATCTATCCTAAACTCGGTCTCACACACACAACGTGAGACCGGCAAAAGGGAAAACCTACAAGACTATACCTTTGCCTTGAGCATTCCACTTGAGCTTGATGTAGACGATCTTGACCTTCTCAAGATGGAACGCCTTTCTTAATTCCTCATCATCGACCTCGCATATTGAGCTTGCCCAACATATCTTCTTTGCATTTCATCAACCTTGAAGCCAACACATGCTCCAAGCGATGCCAATGGACAAATCCTACAAGTATAACTTAATACACACATTAGTCCATAAAGATTGTCATTAATTACCAAAACCACACATGGGGGCCCAACATGTTCTTTCAATCTCCCCCATTTTGGTAATTGATGACAATCCCTTTAAGAGGGTTTATATAAGGAATATTAATGAATAAAATGGTAATACCAATATCAAATACTACAAAAGTATGTGATATTGGTACCACCACCATATATAGAGCAAACTCCCCCCACAATCTATGCATGTGTGATGAACTTGAATTTCATTGCATATATTTCCAATCATTATCATTGGTGGAGTTTCCTCTATATATACCACATGCTAAGCAACAACAAAGATGCAAGAGCATGAGAAGCAAATGCACAAGAACAAACTCAATGCATAAACCAACTTCCCTTAAACCCTCTAAAACTTCTCCCCCATTGGCATCGATTGCCGAAATGGGTGACAAGTTCTAGAAGGCAAATATAGTAATAATTCCTCCAAAGGTGTGTCTTCGCACATATCCAATGATGAATACTTGGGAGGGAGTAGAACTATATCGAGGACCCGAAGATTGCAAAAATAAAGTCAAATGATGCAAGCAACTACAAGGTCCGACAAACCAATTTGAAAACAACAAATGAGTCCAAATGGAAACAACAAGATATTATGATATGAGCAAAATAGTATTTTAAATAACAAATAGAGAAGCTCCCCAAGGTTTGTGCACAATTCAAAATAAATGTATTGGAATACATAATGCACAAATATGGAATCCTTGCTCCCCCATAAGCATTTAAAACACACAAATGTGAAAGAATGCAAATGAGCATTATTAAATGAATTAGATGAGCTCCCCAAAAATAATGCACCAATTATGATAATTATATTCGGAAACAAGGTGCATAATCATGGAATCCTCACTCATCCAAATTCATTTAACAATACAAGGCATGAGAGAACAAGTAAGAGTGCCCGAAGATGCAAACAAGAGGAACAAGCACTCATAGGCAAATACATTTGGAAGCCACCGAAAAATCAAAAAGGAATAAAAGGTGGTATCCAAGGAATAAGATTAAACTAAAATTATCTTCTCATATGTGCATATGTCTCTAAGTGGAAAACATCACAAAGACATATGCCAACAAAGACATATGCACACATAAATAAGATATACAAGAAATCACATGAAAGGCAAAAATGAAGTCATAACATATATCAATAAGATTTTAGCTTCAAAGCATGGCCAAAGGCTCACATATATCTTATTGTACATTAATGAGCTTCAAATACCAACACACTACATATATTACAACTATAACCAAGGGAAAAGGAGAAAGTTGGAATATATGGAGAAAGGCAACAAGTATCATAAGATAAAATAGACTAGCAAAAATCTCACTATTGCATATGAGAGAAGTTGATGAAATGATAGGCAACAAAATTGCTAGATTGACATATTTGGGATTGGAGGATCATATGCATGATTTTGTATAGTCCCAACCATATGTACTCATCTCAACTTATACACATTTACAATAGAGAGTTCTATTAAAACCATGGCTAGAACTACAACAATTACAAATACATGAATTCATGCTAGAAGGCAACCGACAAACGGTTGGAATCAAGATATGTGAGCATGAGAAAGAGATACTTGTTACCGAGATATGATTGGTAGGATGTAGAGGATATGAATTCGTTGATCATCCTATACCTTGCCTCAAATTTTCTTCTAAGCATCACTTCTTCAAAATTGAGAGACAAGCGTCCAATATATCTCCAATGTACCTAAAACACATTTAAGTACAAAATGGTCCCCAAACTTATTGGGTCCAAAGTAGTTAGAGAAACTACAATACATAGGAGAGACTCCACATAATTATGTGCACATTGATATGAAATTGAATTTCATGCACAACTTAGCCGATGGGAATTGGTGGAGTTTCCCCTAAATATTGGATCAAAGAAAGCAAACATGCCTTAATATAAACATATAGTAAATATGCATGCATAATGCTTTCAAGAACCAAAAAGGAGATACAAATTGAACAAAAACACCAAGTAAACCGAGATGGCACACACAAGAGGGTGAAAAGACAAGCGGTGTCCAAATTGTATCAAAGAACCAATTCAACACATGAACGATCACAAGTTCAACAAATGAACTAGGCTAAGGCCAAAAGAGCAAAAATAGATAGAAATAAAAATTCTCAAGGATTTATATCATTCTAAAATGGTCAAATCAAGAAGCAAGGAATGAGACAAAACCAACTCCCAAAAGGAGAAATGTTCCAATAAGAAACCAAACTCCTCAAACTTCTCATGATGGCACAAAGTACCAAAGCGAAAAGATTGAGGTTCCAAGCACATAAAACCCGATATGGATCACACAAAGAAGCATAAATATGAGTGTTTTAAATAATATAGGAGAGTTCCCCCATGGATAGTGCATTATGTAGGATTTTCCTTTTAAATGCAAAATGCACACAAATGGGATCATCACTTGTACCTACAATAAGTAAAACACAAGAGGATATCAATAAAATAAGAAGATCCACAAGAAGCAAGGAAGGCTTGGGAGACAACACAAAACATTTTCTTGGCCAAAGATAGGATAATATTAAGCAAGGGCCAAAGTGAATATGATCAATAAATTCTACCATAAATTGAGTACTTATTGTCCAAGGACAAGAAATATTGGGAATAATTTTCCCAAGGTAGCTTGCATAGATATCCAAGATCATAGTCACGACAAGAAGTATATAACTAAATATAAAAAATTGAGCATGATACTTCAAACAAGATTCTTGGTAGCTTCCAATAGTCACACAATCACTAGTGATTAGAGTAACTCGAAGCAAATGGTTTCCATGAGAATATATATCTAAATATGAGAAAACACATACCAAGAATCATTCTCACATACAAGATCCAAAATATGAGCAATAAAGGCATTCAAGCAAATTGGGACTTGTATGAGCAAATGTGTCACATATGTGCTAGATAATTATCAATATCAATTCTAAGTGACACAACCACGAATATTCACATTTTCTAGGATTGTAGTATGCACTAAGCATATGACTCCCCCATAATATGATACTACCATAAAACCAACACGAGGCAAAATGATACAAATAGAGATAATTAATGGACATTATAAAATTAAATTTCTCATGAGAAACATACCACAAAGAGACTATATAATCTTCCAATATAAATACTAGGTGGTATTCCTCATGTACACACATTTTTAGGTTTGTGGAATGCCTAAGCATAACACTCCCCCAAAATGGGATAGTCCATTAATCTCTCACAAGAGCCACATAAGATACCAAATATAACCAAGTAAGGCTCCAATACAAGAAACACACATACATGGTGTGCCACCTAATCATACACAAATATGCATGATACCTCAAGATAATTAAGTGGAAAGCACAACATGTACAAAAGCATGGAAGATACAAAACCAACACATGCACAAGGGGGCGAGTAACTTTCAATGTAAAGAGTTTAGCATATGTTACCGCAAGGAGAAACATTGGAAATATAATATAATCATGATAATCCAAATGGCTTGGCTTGACAATAACAATTGATGAAGATCCCTCAATTCTTCATAATGTAGCCAAGACTCCAATGCCCTCCAATAATACCTATTGATCAAGTTTTGGCTTGTTGGTCCCCAACCAAGTTGGGTCCTAAGAGGTTAGTCACAATAGGCTTGGCAACCCAAATGGTTCTTTTCTTGAATCCACGTTGAGCACCAACAAATTTGGCAAACACATTGCCAACCTCATCCTTACGAAGTGAATAAGCATCATCAATCAAGATAGGATGGGATGAGGAGATACCAATAGTGCATGAGGAGGAAATGTGCCCCTTCTCGCGGCTTATGTAGCAAGTTCTACTCTTGCCATCTTTCTTCTTGGATGAAGAAACAACTTGAGGAAGAGCTTGAGTCTTCTTTGTAGGAGGCCCATCTCTAACAATATGTAGAGCTTGAGGCTGCTTCCCTTGTTGCTTCTTGCCAAGGGACTTCTTCTTTAATGGGCAATGTTTGACATGATGCCCTTCTTCCTTACACTTGAAGCAAACAATGTTGGCCGGATTCTTGACTTGATCTTGTCCATTCTTCTTGTTATCCTTGTGCTTCAACTTGATAGTGGACTTGTTCTTGACATTTGAGTTGAATCCAAGCCCACTCTTGTCATTGGGGGATTTTTGCACACTCAAGATTTTGTTGAGTGCGGCCTTCCCTTGATGACCCTTTTTCAAGTCATTCTTCAAAGAAGTGACTTGAACCTTGAGCCTTTTGATTTCCTCTACATGGTTAGTTTCAACAAAAACACTAGAGGAAGTAGATGCTACATTGTTAGAGCAACAAGGCACGGAATGTAATTCATCACAAGATATATCATGGTTGTGAGAGGATGAACTACAAGGACTAGCACATGGCAATATAACATTTGGAGTAGATGTAGTGCTAATGTCCACATGAGGCCCACTAGATGTTACCTTTGACACGATGGCCTCATGAGCTAACTTTAGCCTACCATGGGAGACTAGAAGATCCTCATGCGAGCTTGAGAGCTTAACATGACTTTCTTCTAATTTCCCATATTTGCTAGTTAGCAAAGCAAGTTGAGCCTTTAGCTCAACATTCTCCTCCAAAATAGATGCTTCACAAGAAATAGAGTTAGTAGCACAAGCATCATCATTATTAGTGAGAGGTGATGGCAACTTGGCAAGCTCTTTTTAATATGAAGCTTTAAGTTGCTCATGTGACTCGGTGAGTTTGATGAGCTCCCTCTTAACTACCCGAGAGCCATTTTCGAGGTGCTTAAAATCCTCAACAAGTTTAGCATAAGCAACTTCAAGTTCATCATTTTTAATCTTGAAGAAGTTAGCCACCGCAAGTTCTCTATCATGGTATTCCTTTAATCTAGATAATTCTAGAGTAAAAGTCTCCTCAAGAGATTCTTTGGTGGTTTGTTCTTCTTCAAGGGAGTCCTTTACTTGAGCAAGTTCATTAGCATATTCACGCTCAAGTGCAAACTTTTCATCAATTATGTTTTCTTGCTCCTCAATAAGATCATTGCCTTCTATAGCATAATTCAAGATTTCAAGAATGTTGGAAGAAGCAATTTTATTTTTGTAGAGAGCACTATAGACAACCTCTCCCATTTTCTTGATAGAGGTAATATCATACTTACCTCTATAATCATCATTATCATTCTCAACCTCATCATCATCATCATGAGATACAATGGGATTCAAAGAGGTTACCTTTGTTCCCTTAGCCATAAGGCACATGTGAGAACCAGAGGACGGTGATGATGAGATTGCACTTGTAGCTCTCTTCAAGACCTTGTCTTGGCCCATAGAATCTTCATTTTCCTCTACATGGTTAGCAACACAAGCACTAGAGGAAATGGAAGCATTTTTATCATGGCAACAAGACAACACAAGCATATCATCATGAGATTTATTCAAGTCATTTCTACATGATATGCAAGGACTATTAACACAAGCATGTAAGGAGTTTGTAGTGCTAGAAATGTTAAAGTCCAAAGATAGATCATTGCAAATCGATAGGGATGAGGGATTACAAATAGTAAGCACACTATCCAAATTGCAATTTCTATCACCACTCACCATATCATTACCTTGTGAAAAGTCACATGTTGGTGACGTGGTAGAGGATGAGATCTCATCTCGACCGGAAGTGGAAGCAACACAATCATCCTCAATAATGTTGGACACAACATATTTATCTTGAAGTTTTGTCCATAACTCATGAGCGCTCCAAAAAGGAATGATTGAAGATGTAACTACATAGCTCAAAGCATTAACAAGCACATTAGAAGCTTGAGCATCGAGATATAAGTTTTTCTCATCCTCACTAGATAGATTTTTGAAATCCATTGGAGGAGAAAAACCTATATCTACAATACGCTCCAAATTTGGGTCCATGTCCCGAAAATGAATAAGCATGCGATTTTTCCATATATCATAATTTGTGCCATCGAATGTGAACATGTCATTGTGCACTAATACTCTAGCCGACATCTTTACTCTCAAGGCGGTGAAGCCTAAAATGAGAGACTGGGCTCTGATACCAATTGAAAGGATACGGATGTCGCCTAGAGGGGGGGTGAATAGGCGATTAAAACTTTTCCTAGAGTGGCTCAACAAAGGCGGAATAAAACTAGTGTTTACTTTGTTAAGCACAACCTAGAAACAACTAAGGTTCACCTATGTGCACCAAAAACTTATGCTAAGCAATACAAGCAACAAAGTGATAGCAAGATATATATTACTTCAAGCACGAAGGCTATCACAATGTAAAGTGCATAAGTAAAGAGCTCGGGTATAGAGATAACCGAGGCACGCGGGGACACCGATATTTTACCGAGTTCCTCCCAACATGGAGTACGTCTCATTTGGAGAGGGGGTGGTATCAAACCACCAATGCCACAAAAGGTCTCCCTTATTCTCCGGTGAATCTCACCCCAACGGGATCGATCCACGCTTCCACTATCGGTGCACTTGTCGGTGGCAACCGGAACCTCTCACAAGGTTGGGGCACAACTCCACAACTTAATTGGAGGCTCCCAACAAATGCCACAAAAGGCCACAATGCCACCAAGGTCACAAAACCGTCTAGGGTTCCAAGAACCCAAGAGGGACAAGCTCCAATGAGCAATTCAAACCAAATCCTCCAAAGAGAACTCAAACCGATGCACCAAATGCAAATGGAAAGAACACCACAAAGATGCTCAAATCCCTCACTCTCAAGTTCCAACAAAGCTACTAAAGCTATTGGGGGAACAAGAGAGGAGGATTCAAAGAGAGACACAAAATCCCCAAAATCTAGATCCCCAAAGATGCACTCACAAAGAGATGAATCGGTTAGGTCAAAACGTGGGGCTAGATCTCCTCTCTCTTCCACTCAAAAATGTGCAAGAATCATCGAAGGGAAAAGATTAAGCAAGCTTCAAGATCTAGAGCAAGTGTGGACAAAGTTTAGCCTAATAGATAAGAGAGGAGTTGACTAAACTGAAAACGGGCAAATCTTAAATAGAGGGCCCAGAAAATCTAGCCGTTTGGGCAGTTTTTCGGAACGATCCGGTACTACCGGATTTAACCGGTACTACCGGAACCAAACAAGATGGCAGGAAAAAACGAGAGCAGCGAGATGGGGCCGTGGCCGTACGTACACGCAGCAAGACAAGTGAGCGGCAGCAGCAACTGCGCATGCATGCGGGAGGCAGCAGCGGGGCCAGCAAGCAGGTAGCAGCTGGCGAGCAACGCGGACGCGCACTCGCACGCGGGGGCAGGCAGCGGGCCCGGCGACCAGCGCGATGCGCGCCGAGCAAAGCGGGAACACGGGACGGGGCCTGCAGCGGCGGTCAACGCAGCAGGGCAGGGCCCTGCAGAAAGCCAGCGCGCGCGAGCAGATGCGGAGCGACGCTGGGCGGCTGCACGCGCGAGGCTAGCGAGCAGGGCCAGCAGGGCGCGCGGCGGCTGCAAGCGCGCAGGACGAGGCGGGTCAACGCGCGGATCTGAGCACGGGGAGTAGCTGGGATGCGAGGCGCTGGAGGGAAAATACCTGGGCCGGCCGGTAGTACCGGCCCACCGGGCGGTACTACCGGTCCGGTCCGGTAGGACCGGTAGTGGGTACCGGGTGATACTGAAGATGGGCCGCGCGAGCCAGGCGCGTCCGGTACTGGGCCCGGTAGTACCGGACGGCCCAGAAAAACTGTTTTTTTCCTTTTTCTAATAGAATTAAATCGGCGAAAACTCAAACGGCAATAACTTTTGAACGGTATCTCCGATTGACCCGATTCCAATTGCGTTGGATAAAGGACGACAAGGGCTTCTCAATAAAAACTGGAAATATTGATTATCACCAAGTGAGAAAGTATCAAGTAGAATAATGTGAGATAACTCACTTGGTGAGAAACCGAAAAGCCGCATAAATCAAAATCGCAACAAGATATATATGGGAGATCCGATTTTGATGAACAAGAGTTTGTTATGGAGATTACCACAAGCTCTATATCATCACATGGATAAGACCAAATAACAACCAAATATGATGATGCAAGTATGCAAAGGTTTGAGCTCTCTCCGAACGATGTGACCGAATTACTCATATGAGAGCCCCTCTTGATAGTACGGTTATCTATCCTAAACCCGGTCTCACACACAACGTGAGACCGGCAAAAGGGAAAACCTATCAAGATTATACCTTTGCCTTGAGCATTCCACTTGAGCTTGATGTAGACGATCTTGACCTTCTCAAGATGGAACGCCTTTCTTAATTCCTCATCATCGACCTCGCATATTGAGCTTGCCCAACATATCTTCTTTGCATTTCATCAACCTTGAAGCCAACACATGCTCCAAGCGATGCCAATGGACAAATCCTACAAGTATAACTTAATACACACATTAGTCCATAAAGATTGTCATTAATTACCAAAACCACACATGGGGGCCCAACATGTTCTTTCACCTTTGAACACTTCCTCCCTGAGTTTATGTTTGAAATCTTGGACTAGAAACACTCAAAATGACCTAGTGAGCAAGGTTGGCAAAAATGACCATTTGCCTTATTTGATTTGTTTTTGATTTTCTCTTGATTTTTTCTGCTTGAAAATGTTTTAGATGATGTTATATTCATCTTTGAACCATTCCTTGCTATTTAGGTTAATCACACAAGTCCATTCATGCATTTATCAAATCATCACATTCACACATGCATTCATTTTGTTTCTATTTAACCAAAGTTTTTGTTAACCCTAATTTTAGCGATTAGAGTTTGATGATCATTGTTTCATATTTTTGGGATGTTACACCCTGGTTGCCTCCTCGCCTTGCCCCTTCGCCTATAAGAAGCCCCCGGGGAGAAAACCCTAAAACATCCAGCATACATCCACGAAAAGTTCTGCAGCGCCGCCGCCACCAAAGGGGAGATTCAGGGGACAAAAGTCTCTGTTCTGGCACCCTACCAGGACCGGGAAGTGCCCCCGGAGCCATCTCCATCGATCTCCACTACCATCTCCATCGCCGTTGTTGATTCCCATGATGAGGAGGGAGTAGTTCTTCCTCGAGGCTAAGGGCTTTACCGATAGCTATGTGTTCATCTCACTCTCTCTATGCATGATCAAATTGTGATCATGAGCTTTGTAATCTAGTAGATCTACTCTGCTACTCAAGTGCTTTAATAGATCTCTGGCTCTCCCCACGTGTATGAAAGTGACAGCGTGCATACCGTGGTGGCACTTAAGCTAGAGTTTATATAAATACTCAAGTGCTTCAATAGATCTCTGCTCTCCCCACGTGTGTGAAAGTGATAGCGTGCACGTCATGGTGGCACTTAGGCTAGAGTTTATAAATATTTGTCATGAGTATATTTTGAGTTGGTTGTCTCTATGAAATTGTGGTGTTTGTTGGAACCATCTAGCGCTCAAGGTGACAGTGTGGGGTTATCTAGATGAGGAAGGCGGACTTTGAGGTGTGCTGTTATAGCCCTACCATGCATTAGAGTGTCCAACCAGAGAGTAGTTAAGATTAGTATCTTGAAGAGAAGATATTTAGATGAGAGAGTGTTCACTAGTGAAAGTATGATCCCTAGGCCTTGTTTCTAAACATTGAAACACTGTTTGCATCTAGATCTGTTGCATGTTTGCTTGCTTCCATCTTTTTTCCATTAGTATTTACCTCACCGTCAAGCTCTTTTCTGGCACCATTACCACTTGTATTTCACTATCTCTTCGTCGAACTAGTGCACATATACATCTGACAAGTGTATTGGGTGTGTTGGGGACACAAGAGACTTCTTGTATCTTGATTGCAGGGTTTCTTGAGAGGGATACCTTTGACCACTTCCTCCCTGAGTTCGATAAAACTTGGGTAATACACTTAAGGGAAACTTGCTGCTCTTCTACAAACCTCTGCACTTGGAGGCCCAACAACTTTCTACAAGAATAGAAGTGTGTAGACATCAACGTCGTAAACATTTCTATAATTTTTGATGCTCCATGCTTGTTTTATATCATTTTTCTTATGATTTGTATACAGTTTGAGGTATTTTTAAACACTTTCTGGAACTAACCTATTGACAAGATGCCACAGTGCCAGTTGCCTATTTTCTGCTATTTTTTGTTTCAGAAAAGCTAAAAATGAATATTTTCAGAATTGTATGGGACAAAAGCCAAAGTTACTATTTTTCCTGGAACGATATGGAAAATTGAAGCAGAGATGGAGTAGGGCACCAGGGTGGGCACACCCTAGGGTGGTGCGAGCCCACCTAGGCCGCGACACCAGGGGGTGTGGCCACCCTGTGTCAACACCCGGATTTTTAATCACAGATGCTTGTTATGCCATACATCGCAATCCCAGGATTACCATTTTTACGAGACATAACAGATTGTATATCACAGTACATCATCCATTACAAACCATACATAAGGTCTTACACAAATAAGGATCTCATGATCCAGTTCTTAATACAATTCAAGCAGCGAAATAACGTAATAGTAACGATAGCATAGGCGAAGCTCCATCTTCAGGGTCACAGGCAATGCTGACGATGGGAGATGATCCTAGTTGTCGTAACCTTCCTGTTGTCCGTCCTCCTAATACTCCTCTTCATAGTCTGGACACGGGAATAGCCAGGGACAAAGCCATGAGTACTCTTTAAGTGCTCGCAAACTAATACTAACAAGTGAAGTGGTTTTGAATAGGATATACTAGGCTCTAGGGTTGTTTTGCAAAAACCTAGATTTACCTTTACTAAGTTCAGAAACAAAGAAATCTAGTTGAAAGTTTTATAACACCTAAGTGGGAACATGAATGTCATGTCACCACTTTGTTGTGGTCAAGTCAAAGTCACAAATCATTTCACAAGTCCTTTTGAAAACATCTGACGATAGAACAGTATGGCCACTCCAACTGTCCATAACCGCGGACGTGGCTATTCGAATAGTTTGACACTCTGCAGAGATTGTACACTTTCACCACAACATTCGATACATCCGTCAGGAACAATCCTGAATTCACCATACTCAGTATGCGGATAATCAATCCTAACCTTTCAATTACACGCCCTAGTATAGGCGCCTCTCCTGTAAGTTTGGCCTCCCAACCATGACCAACTTTCATCTTGGGTACTGCACAGGTGGACAATCTTCACAAGGTAGCCTCATCTCAGACCTTGGCAGCAAGGGAACCCATACTAGGGTATATAAATTTCCAGTCAAGCCCTACCCAATTTTCGGGTATTGTGGTTGAACGGTAAAATTGGAATGGTATCGCATCCAGACAACCATCAATTTTGTAAAGGGCTAAGGCTCATGCCTTAACATTTGCATCATCAAAATCATCTAGTGTTTGGAAACACATGTCAAAACATTTCAGTAGAATGACTCGTCATTCTAAGGTTTTCATAACCATTTTCACCAAGTATTCCCATCTAAAGTTGATCAAGTTTTATGCTTAGCACTAGCATCTACAAGTGGGGGTAAATACTAATGAGGGGTGGTAAACAAGTGTATCTTATCTAAGTAAAATCTCAAGCTTCAGGATAATATCAAGATTATCTAACTTAGGCCAAATTTTATGCTCTTTATGCTACCTTCAATTATCTTTCTAGAATCTACCAGTCACTAAATAAACTTTTGATAAAAAGCTTTTCATAAAGAAAAATAAAATACTAAGCTTGCAAGTAAAACTAGGATTGGGTATCAAGTGGGTATAATCACATATGCTTAAGGCATATAGTTGGCATAGTAATAAGCAAGTGGTAGCTTGCATAAGTAGGGTATCTTGCAAGTGTTAGCTTGCTTAATGAGTAGCTTGCAAGTATTGGCTTGCTAGGATATTACTATAAGCTTGCCTTGTGTAGAGAAGTGGTTGAAGTTCTCCTCCGCTTCTTCCTCGTAGTATTCTCCTTCCTCCTCGTATCCTTGGTCGGTACTAGCGTCTATAAATAAATACGAGGTACACAATCACCAAACATTACTTAACTATTTCTAATCATCATGCAAAGGTTCATACTAGATGATCTAGCATCATCACTAACATTACAAGATTAAAGCACTTGTCCCATTTATTTTATTTGAGAAAAGTAATTTCTACTCATTGGAAAACTACTTAAGATTTAATATTCTCCAACTCAAACATGGGATCATGTTGACACATGTCATCACCACATATTTCAGTACATGGGAATGTCATTTAAAGTGGTGTCACAATTTAATAAGGTTTAACCTTTTATTTTATTTAATTAAAGTGACTAGAAATGCCTATGTGGCATTCTTTTATTACTTGATCATTATATCTGTAAGTAAATCTATATATCTTTATATATTCTGAAAGGTATGGTTAAATGTAATTTTTGAGTTGGAATCAACTCAAAAGCTCTTATGGTTGAATTTTGAAAAATGTTTGAATGCAGAAAAGCTTCTGCCTTGTTATTTTTACCATGGCTGATCTATAATTCTAAATTATTTGAATCCAACGGTCTTGGATTAAGCATTCTAGTACCTTTCTAACAAAATTGGTTTCATGCATTTTGGTTCAGTGAATCGAGCTGGGTTGATTTTTGAATCTAGGTACAGAACTAAGTTTAGAACTAAATGAATAAAATTAAATTTGAATTGTTGGGTTGCGCGGGAGGTTTAACTGGGCCGGCCCACTACGCACAGCGCACGGGCTGGTTAAGTGAGCGACCTCACTCATCAGTGACACAACGAGTGGCGAAGCGGTACGGGGCGATTAGGGTCGTAGGATCTAACTCTAATCGAACGACTCTGGTTCATCGTCCACGTCGGGCAGCGCCGGCGAGACAGAACCCTAGCGTGGCCGGTGGGGGTCGTGGGAGGCTCACAGGGGCTCAGGCGTTGGCCGGCGACGGGGGCGAACGATGAAGTCGACGACGGCGATTCTCCTGGTACGGGCAGCTTCTCCTGGGGCGGCTCCAATCGACGGCGCCTCTCCTCCTCTACAGCGGCGAACTCCGGTGAAATTCCGGCCACCTGGTGCTCGCCTTGCTCCGAGTGAGTGGGGGTGTCAGTGAGAGTTGGGGAGTGAACTGGTGTGAAGAAAACAAGCGGGGGAGGCCTCCTTTTATAGTGGCTGAAGAGGACCGAACGGTGCGGGCTGAGATCATCAGGGTTGGCTGCACAGCGAGCTAACGGCATGGCCGAAGGTAGGGGACGGTGCATTGCCTCCTGGCGAATCTCAACGGCTTGATGGCGAGGCATGGGGCGGTGCGAATCGGTCGGAACACGTCGACGCTCTGAGCGGCTCTGACGGAACTCTTAATGGCGCACAGGCGCTCCTGGTCGCGCGGCGGTGAACGAGCATGTCTGGGCGGTTCCTGGTGCGGTGGTGATCACGTACGCGAGCAGCGAAGGCGGGGCGCGGTTTGTGCGAGCGTGTCAAGCGCGGCGCTCTGGCGCGCTCTCGGCATGGCCGCAGAGAGAATGGTCGTGTGCGTTCTAGGTGGTCCAGTGGCTAGCTGTAACTACCTCGGTGAATTACACTCCTAGATACAAGCCTGGAAGAGCGGAAGTGGTTGAAATAGTACGGTGGGGCCCCAAAAGCCACTCACGGGTAGACCTTTCGGCCGTCCCAACCACTTCCAATTCATCGGGACCTGTACGGGCGGCGTAATCGGCAGGCGAAGGGATCAACTACATACACAAATGAGTATGTATGCAAGCCACCATACAAAAGTACATCAGAGCCATTCCATCTAGAAAGAAAGGAAAATATAGCAACGCCATACGGCAAGATTCAAATGACCTAGATAGATATAATATTTTAGGATAATTCCTCATACATCACACATCAGAGTATCAAGCAGAAGCGGCAAAACAAGTCCGAGTACGGATAAGAAGCAAATCGGCATAAGATGCCACAGAAATAAGCACATCCCGCCCACAGATCTCACGGATCCCCGTTCCCGGAATCTCTACACCGAACGATCGTTGCCCACATCATCAGCCTCCTCCACCCAGTATCCATCTTGCGAGTGTACCTGTTCATCTGAACCAATAATTTATCGTGTGAGACCCTAGGGGTACTCAGCAAGTCTTTATGCCTCTAAAGGGGACACAACCTGGGGTGACGCAATTGCAGCAAAAGATAAACCCTAACAGTTCTATAGATACTCGCTAACCATCCGCCTAACCAAAGATAGACGGATGTCCGTGAATTAATGACAACAGTTATAACAGTAATATCCACAGATCCATCCTCCTCCTCGCTTACCAACGAGGAAGCGGACGAACAACCCCCATCCGTTGGCAATTTTATTAACCATTCCATGAGTGTTGCACTATTTACTAGGCAGTCACTTAGTCAAGTTAAAAGCGGTACTTTAGTTATGCTTGTCTATGATCGAGAAACTGTGCTCCAAGTCGTCCATAACCGCGGACACGGCTTTCAGAAAGTTTTACCCTGCAGGGGTGCACAAATAGCAACACACACTCGATCAACCTCGGAAAAACCAAATCAAAACCCAACGAGGCCTTCACGACAAAGCAATCACAGGATTTAGAAATATTTCAGGGGGCCACCCCTTAAGGTAGACCCGCAACGAAGCCGGCCGGCTCCGAGACGGACTCAAGGTTGTGGGGACGGCTGTAAACGACTGGGAACCCAAAACTGGGCTTGTCGATACCGCGGAATCGTGCCACTATCCTAAACAGTACAGTGTGCTCCTCGCACAATCGTAATAAAGCGGTAAAGCATGGCATAAGTACAGGATAGTAAATAAAACCTCGAACTAGTTTGTGGCCCCAAGAAATAAGACGGAATCAAGCTCTGGCTCAGGGGGGTCCCATAAGCCTCCCGGATGTGGATAGCGCGAATATTCAAGGAACAGGTTCCAAGTACTCGGGGTCCTACGGGACACAAGTGAGCAGGAAAAACCAAATAGCAGATATTGCCCACCGGTGCCACTTTCATTAGTTATCCCATTACTACTCAGGTTAAGTTGTTTAGGTACCTCGTTATCCATCAGACTCTCACATACCCTACACATGCTGTTCTACGACTCGCATGGCTCAAGCAACTCCTGTAGTAGGGGCTCATGGGATGGAGGAACAAGCTTGGTGGGGTTTAAAAGTAAAGGCTATGCAATACTTGGGATTCAGTTTAATGCAATCGCGACTCAATGATGCAAGAATAAGATAGAGGCAATAGGTACTGTATGTATGCAAGCATGTGGTAGTGCTTGCCTGGCAACTCAGTTGAAGCGAGAGACGGATCTGGGTAGTGCTCCTGGTTCTCTTGATATATTCCCTGCTCAGCGTCTATTCGGAGAAGAACCAAACAAACAAGGGCCAACATAAATAAAGTGCACAAGCATAGGAATAAATGCGTCAAGCAAACAATCATGCCATGATGAATGGTGCACAAGTTGCATGGCAATAAAGTAGCATGGCATGGGTGAGGGGTGGAATACAAGAAATAACATTTTTATTGAGTTTTGGTCACATTTTATTGTCATATTAGTTGCTGTATACTATATATTTATATGATGTATGCTGCAATTGAAGTCATGGATAGCATAAACAGAAAGGTCTCGTCGAGCTGATCATTTTAGACATATCATTTGTTGAATTCGGAGTTATAAAACAAAAGTTATTAATTAATTAAGGTGGGGGGCATTTTGTTGTAATTTAATTCAACTTGAAATTTAAAGTGTCCAAGTAATATTTTGAATAGTATATTTTAAATCCTCACATTTTTCTGATTCAAAAACATATATCATTTGTTTAATTTGGATTTGTAGTTTAAAAGTTATTAAAAAATGATTGAATTTGAATTTAAAACAATTTGTAAAGATTTAATTCGAAACAGCAAACAGTAATACTTTTGTCACCCAGACCAGACCCAACCACAGTCTCTGGCGAGTGGGCCTGATGCTGACTGGGCATGGGCTGGTGGGGTTGAGGACCGCGGGTTGGGAAAGGGAAAACCCCAGGGGGTTTTTAAACAAACACCTTGAAGGGCTGGTCTGCGGGTTGAGTTTTAGAAAAGCCAGGGGTCTGCGTGCAAAACTGCCAGGAGCTGATCGGTTCAGACTCTGACGAACTGAATTTTAAACACTCGAAACTACGAGCTGAGCTAAACTTCGGAGGACGATGGCGATCAAACTAGGCAGTATTTAGGGATGGTGTAAAAACGAAAAGTGTAGATCACACTTAGACCTACAACTCTCGTTTTTATGGTTTCTCCAACGGAGGACTACCGAGGCCGGGATCTGGCGAGGGACAGAGGTACTAGGAGGCGCGCGAGACTGCCGGACGGACAGGGTCAGAGCAGCAGTGCCGTGATATCGTCCGATCTTCGGTGGATGTTGGCGAAGAATCCTTTGGGAATTCGAACATGCCACAAGGATCAAAGTTGGAGAGGGGATCAGGGACTACAAAAGTTGTTCATGAGCTTTCATGCGAGGAGGGCCAGGTACTCCGGGAGAACACGAATCGCGGGGGTGCCCGAAAAGTTTCCGCTGAAACTGTCGGGGACAGGGGAGCTTCCTGAGCTAGCAGCACAAGTGCGGTCGTCGTCCGGGAGGAAGAAACGCAGCGGTGGCGACGCTAACAAAGCGATGGAGGCGAGGCGGGAATATGGGGAAAAGAGAGGGGGTCCTTACCTCGCTCGATTCCCGTGGAAAACAGGGAAGGGGACGGATGGATTTGGTCAGGCGGTGGCGACGGGGTGGCGTGCTTGGTCACGGCCACAATGGAGATGAGCAGGCAGTGACAGAAAGCTCCGGCTCCTCCTGCTGCAGTTCCGAAGAGGCGGCAGTGGTGGTACTCCTCCTCCTCCTCGGTGCTCCCCTCACTGAACTTCGACGGGAGGGAGACAGAGTACGAAGGAGAGGAAAGAATGGGGTGGCGGCGCGGGATGCAGAGAGGGGAGGCTAGGGTTCCAGAGGAACCAGGGTTGATAAAGGAGGAGGGGTCACGAGTGCGGCGTGAGGGCTGACGAGGATCACGGCGGCCGACGCCTACCTGCTCCGTCTGCTTTCCGTCTTCTGCCGCGAGAGAGGAAGCTGAGAACGGCGTCAGGCGCCAGGGAAGAAGAACAGGAGCGCGGCAGGGGTGAAGGGGGTACTGGGCCAGGGGAAGGCGAGTTGGGCCGGAGGAGGGTTTGGTCTGTTGGGCTGCTACTTCCTCTTGGGCTGCTGCGGCTGGTCCAAGGTGGGTTGTTTCCAGGTTTGTTCCTCTCCTCTTTATTCCCTTCTCCTTTTATTTCTATTTGTTTTGCTTGTTTTAATTCTATTACAAATTCAAACCAGCTTCTGATTTCAAATTCTTTTGAACTTTTCACAGGGAATTTTGAACAGAGGGTTTGACCAAGAGGAGAGGCAAAAAGAGAACAAGATACCTAAGGAGAGAGAAAGCCCACCTGATCCCATGTTCATGCATGGATGGGGAAAAGTCTTAAAGAGGGGATAGGGTTTAGGGTTTGATGGGGTATGGTGATTAGGGGGTTAGGTTTTAGAGTTAGCTAGAGAGGTAGAGAGAGGAGGGGTGAGGTTGAGTGTTTGACAAGTCAAAGCAAGATCAAGCAAAGGAAAAGAAGTGATCCATGCAAGCAAAACAAATAAAATTCAAATGTCAAGTAAAAGGTGGTACTTGCATGGCTCTAGCTAGATCAAGCAAAAGAAGGGAAGAGAGAGAGAGAGAGTGAGTGAGGAGGCCCACTCCAAGAATTTCAAACAAAAACCAAATGACCTAGATGTGGTGGTTTTGCATGGCCCATGCAAATAATAATGCCATGTATTAATATTGTGAAAACAACATAAAATCATATGGCATTATTCCATGCATTCCCAAAAGGTGGAATAAGGCCAAGCAAAAAGGAACAAGCATTGGATCCACCCAACCCACATGAGCTAGGTAAACTCAATTAAATGCCAGCTCATATTAATTGGATGGTGGAATTATAAGGTGGTGAAGAAAAGGTGGTGGAGTCAATAAAAGATATGCCCCCAACTCAACTTGGGCATTTGAACAATATATCAAGATCCAACTACAATATCAAGAGGCAAAAACAAATAGTAATGCATATGAGATAAGAACCAAAACACAAGGGTTTGTATGATGCTCAAATTGCAAGGTGGCATGATGACATGAACATGATATGATGATGATGCAACCATTATATGAGGGAAGTGGCCATTTTGTTACTAGATCAAGTAGCATTACAGTTGTTAGACAATTGGGATGCTACAACTCTCCCCCACTAAACAGGAATCTCGCCCCGAGATTCTAGGAAGAAGAAGAAGACACAAAGAGGGTAGGGTAGTTGGCACGGAGCTCATCTTCACGCTCCCAAGTGGCTTCATCAACAGAATGGTGCGACCACTGCACCTTGCAGAACTTGATGGACTTGTTGCGAGTCCTTCTTTCTGCGACTTCTAGGATTTTGGTGGGGTGTTCTTGATAAGACAGGTCTTCTTGGAGATTGATTAGCTCATGATCCACGGTCCTGCCGGGATCCTTGAAGCACTTCTTGAGTTGAGAGATGTGGAAAACATCATGAACCTTGAGTTATTCCGGGAGCTCCAGGGCATAAGAAACTTCTCCTCTTCTTCCACGAATTTTGAATGGACCGATGTATCTAGGAGCCAGCTTTCCTTTGATACCAAAGCGGTGTGTGCCTTTCATGGGAGTGATACGAAGGTACACGAGATCACCAGGGACATACACCATGTCCGTGTGCTTCCTGTCATAATTGCTCTTCTGGCGACTTTGAGCAATCTTCAGATTTTCAAGAATGATATGCACCTTCTCCTCCGCTTGAGTTACAATGTCAGGGCCAAACCAAATTCTTTCTCCTGCACCTGACCAACCAATCGGAGTTCTGCACTTGCGACCATAGAGAGCCTCGAATGGTGCCATCTTCAGACTTTTCTGGAAGCTGTTGTTGTAAGAGAATTCAGCATAAGGAAGACATTCTTCCCACTTCATGCCAAAAGAGATGACGCAAGCACGAAGCATATCCTCCAGAATCTGATTGATCCTTTCAACTTGTCCTTGTGACTGAGGGTGGTAAGCTGTGCTGAAGTTCAACTTTGTTCCCAGAGCATTTTGGAAACTTTCCCAGAACTTGGAAGTGAAGATGCTTCCACGGTCTGAACTGATCTCAAGCGGAACCCCATACAGAGAGACAATTCTGTTGATATAGAGCTCAGCCAACTGAATTCCAGAAATTGTTTCCTTGACGGGGAAGAAATGAGCCACTTTAGAGAGCCTGTCAATGACAACAAAGATTGCATTGTTGCCCTTCTGCGACCTTGGAAAACCAGTGATGAAATCCATCTCTACTTTCTCCCATTTCCATTCCGGAGGTTTCAATGGCTGTAGAAGACCGAAAGGTTTCTGATGGACAGCTTTCACTCTGCGGCAGACATCACACTCCGAGACATACTTGGCACAATATCGTTTCAAACCAGGCCACCAATATTGTGTTTTCAAATCCATGTACATCTTTGTGCTGCCAGGGTGGATAGATAGAACAAAATCGTGCGCCTCCTTGAGAACTTGCTCTCTATAACCCGGGTAGTTCGGAACAAACATCCGGTGTTCAAAGAAAAGCGTGCCTTGATCATCGACGTGGAAGGACTCATACTTCGGAAGCTGAAGTTTAGAGATGATCTTTCTGGTGTGCGGGTCACCAAGCTGACGAGAGCGGATCTTTTCTTCCAAAAGAGGAGTAGCCAGAAGGTTCGATAGATGCCCTTGTTCCACAATTTCCAGGTTGAGCTGACGGAATTCCTCGCACAAGAGAGGCTGTTGTTCTTCCATCATGAGGTTGTTGACATAAGCTTTGCGGCTGAGAGCATCGGCCATGACATTAGCTTTGCCCGGAGTGTATTTGATGGTTAAATCAAAGTCATTGATTGCTTCAATCCATCTCCTCTGCCGAAGGTTGAGATCAGGCTGTGTGAAGATATACTTCAAACTCTTGTGATCAGAAAAGATTTCACAACGGTTGCCAAGCAAGTAGTGCCTCCATAGCTTCAAAGCAAAGACAACTGCTGCGAGCTCAAGGTCATGTGTGGGATAGTTGATCTCATGCGTCTTCAACTGTCGAGAGGCATAAGCAACAACTTGTCTTTCTTGCATAAGGACCGCACCCAATCCTTGCAAAGAGGCGTCACAGAATATCTGGAAAGGCTTGGATGTATCCGGAGGAACCAAGACTGGTGTGGAAGTGAGCTTCTCTTTGAGTGTCTCAAAGCTTGCTTGACATGCAGGAGTCCAAAGTTATTTCTTGCCTTTCTTGAGGAGATCGGTAAGAGGCTTCGCTATCTTCGAGAAGTTCTGAACGAAGCGACGGCAATAACTAGCCAAACCAAGAAAACTCTGCACTTCTTTTACATTAACAGGAGGAAGCCATTCAACAATTGTCTTTACCGTTTCCGGGTTGACTACAATGCCCTTGGCAGAGATGACGTGACCAAGATAGGTTACTTGAGGCAGCCAAAACTCACACTTTGAGAACTTTGCGTACAAGCGGTTCTCGCGAAGCTTGTTTAGGACACAACGAAGGTGTTCTTCATGCTCTTCCTTGGACTTAGAATAGACCAGGATGTCATCCAGATAGACCACAACGAACTTATCAAGGTACTCCATGAAAACCGAGTTCATAAGCCTCGAGAAGGTAGCCGGTGCGTTGGTGAGACCGAAAGACATGACTGTGTACTCATACAGGCCATAGCGGGTGGTGAAAGCTGTTTTAGGCACATCTTCCTTGCGAATCTTGATTTGGTGATAACCACTCCTCAAGTCCAGCTTAGAGAATACCACAGCTCCAGCTAGCTGGTCAAAGAGATCATTAATCCGCGGAAGGGGATATTTGTTCTTGATGGTTTTAGCATTGAGAGCCCGATAGTCCACACAAAGTCTATCAGTCCTGTCTCGCTTCTTCACAAAGATTGTTGGGCTACCCCAAGAATAAGTACTGTGTTGAATGAAACCCAACTTCTCTTGTTCATCAAGCTGACGTTTGAGTTCAGCCAACTCAGCAGGACCCATTTTATAAGGCCGCTTGGAGATAGGAGCCGTTCCAGGTTCAAGCTCAATTACAAACTCAACCTCACGATCCGGAGGCATACCCGGCAACTCTTCAGGAAAGACATCCGGAAACTCACAGACCACTGGGACTCTCTGAATAGCTTCCATAGCATCATCATTCAGAGCCGCCAAAGAGAAAAGCTGGACAACAGGGGTCAGACTTGGAGAAAAGACTATATGGCCTTCAGGAATCTTCAGAGAAACTGAGCGTTCAGCACAATCAATCACAGCTGCATTTGCTGTCAACCAATCCATGCCCAAGATGACATCAATGTCAGAATTGCCCAGAAGAATTAAGGACGCCGAGAACGAAGAGCCACCAATCTCAATTTGATTGCCATGGCTGATATAAGCAGCCCTCATGTTTGAACCAGGAGATAGGACCATCAACTTCTTAAGGAGAGGATCCAAAGCTAACACATTCTCATTTGCAAACTTGTGAGAAACAAACGAATGCGATGCACCAGAATCAAACAAAACTCGTGCAGGGACTGAGTTAACAGATAGCATACCCATCACAACTCCAGGTGCATGCTCAGCTTGAGCGGCGTTGACACAGTTGGCACGAGCAACAGTAGACCCGGGCTTGGTGTTGATGTTGAGAGCCCGAGGTGGTGGTGCACGAACCATAGGAGAGCTTGCCGCAGATCTTGGAGGTGGTGGAGGAAGAGCTTTGTTTTTCAACGGACAGTTCCAGTTTAGATGTCCAGGGTCTCCACACGTGAAGCAAGCACCAGGTGGACGTGGAGCAACGTAGCCAGGGACTCCGCCAGGCGCTCCAGGGTAGTTGTGGGTGTAGCCCCTGGGAGCAGCAGTGATGAAGTTTGGTGGCCTTGACGCGTAGCTTGCAGGTCTTGGTGAAGCCGGGAGCGACGGTGGGGTGTTAGGAACCCAGACACGCCGCTTAGAAGGAGCTGACATAGCTAAAGAGCTTGGTGCATCACGGTTGTGTTTCTTGGACTCCTCAAACACTTGCCTACTTGCTTCCTCCTGCAAAGCTATATGCTGAAGTTCCAGAAAAGACGCTGGCCTTGCATGTGTGATTGCATATTTGATCGATGCATTGAGCCCTTGCCTGAACCTCTTTTGCTTCTTCTTGTCATCGGAGACCTCATCGCCACCATAACGAGAAAGATTCATGAAGTTCCTGATGTAGGTGTTGACATTATCATTTCCCTGCTTGAGGTTGAGAAAAGCTTCCTTCATCCTTTCCATGACAATCTCTGACAGGAATTGCTCTTTGAAAGCTCCAGAGAACTGTTCCCAAGTGGGCTGAAAACCAGTGCAGCTTGCCTTCAGATAATTCTCCCACCAGAGAGCTGCATCTCCCTTCAGAAGGTGAGTAGCACATTTCACCCATTCTTGCTCAGGAACATCAGCAGTCTCCAGTATCCTTGACGTCTCACGTAACCAATCGTCAGCATCAAGTGGTCGATCAGAAACATCAAATTGGCGAGGGTTGAACTTCAGGAAGCTTTTGATGTCGCCCCGCTTGGGAGGTGGAGGGAGTGGAGCAAACTCATTTCTCCTGACACTTTCTTCCAAACGCTGCTGGTTCTGCTGCATTGCTGCCAAGGCATTGGCTATGTTTGACAACGCGGCCCCCAATTCCGGTGGTATGTCCTCATCTGAACGGCGTGGTGGAGCCATACTGAGATTGATATAAAACACAAGTCAGTACTATAATGGAGAATAATAATAATCCAAAATAGTACCAAGATGGAATTAACCAAGATTAAAGGATACAATTTACTAAGATGATATTAAAATATCAACAAAGTTCAAAGCACCTAGAAAATATTAAGCATATCGCACACGACTGAAAAGGAGTGTGGTACACAAATATATCAAAGAAAAATTTTCCACAAATTTCGGCATTAAAATACCAATAGATGCGCAAAATTACTTAACGAATCAAGATTAGTGACTCTACCAATTCAATATACAAAAGAGAATGATAAGAGTAGTGGTATGGTCGCGACTCCATCCCGCACTCAAATCATTACTCCGCACATGAATAAGTAAAACACATATCCTAACCCCTTCTTCTCACGTTGAACCTAAAGATTAGCAACTACGGAAACGAACACCCCAAACAAGATAACGTCGGATAACAAAGAGTAAGACAGATCGCGACGGTATACAACGAATCAGATAGATCGCGTCGGTTTGCAAAGCCTGTCGGTATGGAATGTACCAACAGTTGATAACCAAAAGGCCGATTAGATAACAACTTGGATGCAACAGATAGACAAGGAATTACTCACACACACACACACACACACAAAACCTATGGTACTACGGAAACCCAGAACACGTGAATCCTATTTTGAATTTTTAGAAGAGGATTGAAAACGTTACAATTCCTTACCAGAAAAGGGTGGGTGGGTGGGTAAGAAGAAAAATGGAAGCAGTCCTACTCTCACGTTTTGTTTTTCCCTAGTATACATAACTACCAAAAATATTTGCTAGACTGACAACGACCGTGTGGCTGAGACCCTGAAGGTCGGGATGGCTCTGATACCAATTGTAACTACCTCGGTGAATTACGCTCCTAGATACAAGCCTGGATGAGCGGAAGTGGTTGAAATAGTACGGTGGGGCCCCAAAAGCCACTCACGGGTAGACCTTTCGGCCGTCCCAACCACTTCCAATTCATCGGGACCTGTACGGGCGGCGTAATCGGCAGGCGAAGGGATCAACTACATACACAAATGAGTATTTATGCAAGCCACCATACAAAAGTACATCAGAGCCATTCCATCTAGAAAGAAAGGAAAATATAGCAACGCCATACGGCAAGATTCAAATGACCTAGATAGATATAATATTTTAGGATAATTCCTCATACATCACACATCAGAGTATCAAGCGGAAGCGGCAAAACAAGTCCGAGTACGGATAAAAAGCAAATCGGCATAAGATGCCATAGAAATAAGCACATCCCGCCCACAGATCTCACGGATCCCCGTTCCCGGAATCTCTACACCGAACGATCGTTGCCCACATCATCAGCCTCCTCCACCCAGTATCCATCTTGCGAGTGTACCTGTTCATCTGAACCAATAATTTATCGTGTGAGACCCTAGGGGTACTCAGCAAGTCTTTATGCCTCTAAAGGGGACACAACCTGGGGTGACGCAATTGCAGCAAAAGATAAACCCTAACAGTTCTATAGATACTCGCTAACCATCCGCCTAACCAAAGATAGACGGATGTCCGTGAATTAATGACAACAGTTATAACAGTAATATCCACAGATCCATCCTCCTCCTCGCTTACCAACGAGGAAGCGGACGAATAACCCCCATCCGTTGGCAATTTTATTAACCATTCCATGAGTGTTGCACTATTTACTAGGCAGTCACTTAGTCAAGTTAAAAGCGGTACTTTAGTTATGCTTGTCTATGATCGAGAAACTGTGCTCCAAGTCGTCCATAACCGCGGACACGGCTTTCAGAAAGTTTTACCCTGCAGGGGTGCACAAATAGCAACACACACTCGATCAACCTCGGAAAAACCAAATCAAAACCCAACGAGGCCTTCACGACAAAGAAATCACAGGATTCAGAAATATTTCAGGGGGCCACCCCTTAAGGTAGACCCGCAACGAAGCCGGCCGGCTCCGAGACGGACTCAAGGTTGTGGGGACGGCTGTAAACGACTGGGAACCCAAAACTGGGCTTGTCGATACCGCGGAATCGTGCCACTATCCTAAACAGTACAGTGTGCTCCTCGCACAATCGTAATAAAGCGGTAAAGCATGGCATAAGTACAGGATAGTAAATAAAACCTCGAACTAGTTTGTGTCCCCAAGAAATAAGACGGAATCAAGCTCTGGCTCAGGGGGGGTCCCATAAGCCTCCCGGATGTGGATAGCGCGAATATTCAAGGAACAGGTTCCAAGTACTCGGGGTCCTACGGGACACAAGTGAGCAGGAAAAACCAAATAGCAGATATTGCCCACCGGTGCCACTTTCATTAGTTATCCCATTACTACTCAGGTTAAGTTGTTTAGGTACCTCGTTATCCATCAGACTCTCACATACCCTACACATGCTGTTCTACGACTCGCATGGCTCAAGCAACTCCTGTAGTAGGGGCTCATGGGATGGAGGAACAAGCTTGGTGGGGTTTAAAAGTAAAGGCTATGCAATACTTGGATTCAGTTTAATGCAATTGCGACTCAATGATGCAAGAATAAGATAGAGGCAATAGGTACTGTATGTATGCAAGCATGTGGTAGTGCTTGCCTGGCAACTCAGTTGAAGCGAGAGACGGATCTGGGTAGTGCTCCTGGTTCTCTTGATATATTCCCTGCTCAGCGTCTATTCGAAGAAGAACCAAACAAACAAGGGCCAACATAAATAAAGTGCACAAGCATAGGAATAAATGCGTCAAGCAAACAATCATGCCATGATGAATGGTGCACAAGTTGCATGGCAATAAAGTAGCATGGCATGGGTGAGGGGTGGAATACAAGAAATAACATTTTTATTGAGTTTTGGTCACATTTTATTGTCATATTAGTTGCTGTATACTTTATATTTATATGATGCATGCTGCAATTGAAGTCATGGATAGCATAAACGGAAAGGTCTCGTCGAGCTGATCATTTTAGACATATCATTTGTTGAATTCGGAGTTATAAAACAAAAGTTATTAATTAATTAAGGTAGGGGGCATTTTGTTGTAATTTAATTCAACTTGAAATTTAAAGTGTCCAAGTAATATTTTGAATAGTATATTTGAGATCCTCACATTTTTCTGATTCAAAAACATATATCATTTGTTTAATTTGGATTTGTAGTTTAAAAGTTATTAAAAACTGATTGAATTTGAATTTAAAACAATTTGTAAAGATTTAATTCGAAACAGCAAACAGTAATACTTTTGTCACCCAGACCAGACCCAGCCACAGTCTCTGGCGAGTGGGCCTGATGCTGACTGGGCATGGGCTGGTGGGGTTGAGGACCGCGGGTTGGGAAAGGGAAAACCCCAGGGGGTTTTTAAACAAACACCTTGAAGGGCTGGTCTGCGGGTTGAGTTTTAGAAAAGCCAGGGGTCTGCGTGCAAAACTGCCAGGAGCTGATCGGTTCAGACTCTGACGAACTGAATTTTAAACACTCGAAACTGCGAGCTGAGCTAAACTTCGGAGGACGATGGCGATCAAACTAGGCAGTATTTAGGGATAGTGTAAAAACGAAAAGTGTAGATCACATTTAGACCTACAACTCTCGTTTTTATGGTTTCTCCAACGGAGGACTACCGAGGACGGGATCTGGCGAGGAACAGAGGTACTAGGAGGCACGCGAGACTGCCGGACGGACAGGGTCAGAGCAGCAGTGCCGTGATATCGTCCGATCTTCGGTGGATGTTGGCGAAGAATCCTTTGGGAATTCGAACATGCCACAAGGATCAAAGTTGGAGAGGGGATCAGGGACTACAAAAGTTGTTCATGAGCTTTCATGCGAGGAGGGCCAGGTACTCCGGGAGAACACGAATCGCGGGGGTGCCCGAAAAGTTTCCGCTGAAACTGTCGGGGACAGGGGAGCTTCCTGAGCTAGCGGCGCAAGTGCGGTCGTCGTCCGGGAGGAAGAAACGCAGCGGTGGCGACGCTAACAAAGCGATGGAGGCGAGGCGGGAAGATGGGGAAAAGAGAGGGGGTCCTTACCTCGCTCGATTCCCGTGGAAAACAGGGAAGGGGACGGATGGATTTGGTCAGGCGGTGGCGACGGGGTGGCGTGCTTGGTCACGGCCACAACGGAGATGAGCAGGCAGTGACAGAAAGCTCCGGCTCCTCCTGCTGCAGTTCCGAAGAGGCGGCAGTGGTGGTACTCCTCCTCCTCCTCGGTGCTCCCCTCACTGAACTTCGACGGGAGGGAGACAGAGTACGAAGGAGAGGAAAGAATGGGGTGGCGGCGCGGGATGCAGAGAGGGGAGGCTAGGGTTCCAGAGGAACCAGGGTTGATAAAGGAGGGGGGTCACGAGTGCGGCGTGAGGGCTGACGAGGATCACGGCGGCCGACGCCTACCTGCTCCGTCTGCTTTCCGTATTCTGCCGCGAGAGAGGAAGCTGAGAACGGCGTCAGGCGCCAGGGAAGAAGAACAGGAGCGCGGCAGGGGTGAAGGGGGTACTGGGCCAGGGGAAGGCGAGTTGGGCCGGAGGAGGGTTTGGTCTGTTGGGCTGCTACTTCCTCTTGGGCTGCTGCGGCTGGTCCAAGGTGGGCTGTTGCCAGGTTTGTTCCTCTCCTCTTTATTCCCTTCTCCTTTTATTTCTATTTGTTTTGCTTGTTTTAATTCTATTACAAATTCAAACCAGCTTCTGATTTCAAATTCTTTTGAACTTTTCACAGGGAATTTTGAACAGAGGGTTTGACCAAGAGGAGAGGCAAAAAGAGAACAAGATACCTAAGGAGAGAGAAAGCCCACCTGATCCCATGTTCATGCATGGATGGGGAAAAGTCTTAAAGAGGGGATAGGGTTTAGGGTTTGATGGGGTATGGTGATTAGGGGGTTAGGTTTTAGAGTTAGCTAGAGAGGTAGAGAGAGGAGGGGTGAGGTTGAGTGTTTGACAAGTCAAAGCAAGATCAAGCAAAGGAAAAGAAGTGATCCATGCAAGCAAAACAAATAAAATTCAAATGTCAAGTAAAAGGTGGTACTTGCATGGCTCTAGCTAGATCAAGCAAAAGAAGGGAAGAGAGAGAGAGAGAGAGAGAGAGAGAGAGAGTGAGGAGGCCCACTCCAAGAATTTCAAACAAAAACCAAATGACCTAGATGTGGTGGTTTTGCATGACCCATGCAAATAATAATGCCATGTATTAATATTGTGAAAACAACATAAAATCATATGGCATTATTCCATGCATTCCCAAAAGGTGGAATAAGGCCAAGCAAAAAGGAACAAGCATTGGATCCACCCAACCCACATGAGCTAGGTAAACTCAATTAAATGCCAGCTCATATTAATTGGATGGTGGAATTATAAGGTGGTGAAGAAAAGGTGGTGGAGTCAATAAAAGATATGCCCCCAACTCAACTTGGGCATTTTAACAATATATCAAGATCCAACTACAATATCAAGAGGCAAAAACAAATAGTAATGCATATGAGATAAGAACCAAAACACAAGGGTTTGTATGATGCTCAAATTGCAAGGTGGCATGATGACATGAACATGATATGATGATGCAACCATTATATGAGGGAAGTGGCCATTTTATTACTAGATCAAGTAGAATTACAGTTGTTAGACAATTGGGATGCTACACTAGCATGGTCCGAGCGTTGGACAGGGGTGGCGGTGGACGGTGGAGTGCCTGCTAGACAAGGTTGGCGAGGCTAGTTAGGCTTGTAGCTTGCTGTCGACATTGGGGTTGGCAATTGGGCTCGGCCATGGTCACCATTGATGGCATTGTCGAGTTTACAGTGAGCTAGAGCTGGTTAAACTAGTTAGATGATCTACTGAGAGTGTAGTCAGAGCTAGGGAGGGGACAGGTTGGCACAACACTGCTCACTATAGTGTTTGTTGTTTAATTTGATTTGTGCCGAGAAGGTGTTTGATGAAATAGCCGAAAGAAATTCAAATTTGAATTTTGGATTCAAACTTGGTGGGTTTGCTAGGAACATACTAGGGAGTATCTGGTTAGTTGGATTAATTAAGGGGCACCGGTTTGGTTGGGTTTTGAAAATGTGTGATCTTCACATATGTTAAAGATTCAATTTTGAAATGTGATTTGAATCAAGTTGCCAAATGTTTCTGCAAGTTAGAAAGGTGGGCTTTGCTTCAATTTTACTTGGTCTTGCAAGGGGTGAGAAGAATTGGAAAAGTTTCTGTTTGAAATCTTGGACTAGAAACACTCAAAGTGACCTAGTGAGCAAGATTGGCAAAAATGACCATTTGCCTTATTTGATTTGTTTTTGATTTTATCTTGATTTGTTTCTGCTTGGAAATGTTTTAGATGATGTTATATTCATATTTGAACCATTCCTTGCTATTTAGGTTAGTCACACAAGTCCATTCATGCATTTATCAAATCATCACATTCACACATGCATTCATTTTGTTTTTATTTAACCAAAGTTTTTGTTAACCCTAATTTTAGTGATTAGAGTTTGATGATCATTGTTTCATATTTTTGGGATGTTACAAACCTTCCCTCCTTAAACGAAATCTCGTCCCGAGATTTGAAAAATAAGAAAAAAGATTACCTAGGATTTAAAGAGATCGGGAAACTCCGTCCTGATGTGATCTTCTCGCTCCCAAGTAGCTTGTTCTTCAGTGTGGTTGCTCCACTGAATCTTGAGAAATTTGATGCTTCGGGTTCTGGTGGTTCTGAAAGCTTCTTCCAAAATATGGATGGGTACTTCGGGATACGTCAGGTCATCGTTGATCTCTATGGTCCGGTGATCAATGTTCTTGAAAACTTCAGTCATCTCCAGAACTTCAAGGCATTTGCGAAGTAACGATATATGGAACACACTGTGCACTGCTGACATTTCCTCTGGCAGTTCCAATTGATATGATACTTCTCTTTGACGATTCAGAATGTTGAAGGGTCCGATATATCTAGGGGATAACTTTCCTTTGAGTTGGAAATGTTGCATTCCCTTCAAAGGCGACACTTTGAGATATACAAAATCTCCGATATTGAAAGCGAGGTCTCGACGTCTCTTGTCGGCGTAACTCTTATGTCTTGACTGGGCGGTATTGAGGTTCTCACGAATCTTGTGAACTTTCTCTTCTGCTTCTCGTAGGATGTCGGGTCCGAAAATCTGACTCTCTCCCACTTCCGACCAATTCAAAGGGGTGCGACACTTTCTTCCATACATGAATTCAAATGGGGCCATTTGCAGACTAGTTTGATAAATGTTGTTGTATGAAAATTCTGCGAAAGGCAGACAATCTTCCCATTTAGATCCATACTCTAGCACACATGCTCTCAACATATCTTCGAATATTTGATTTACTCGCTCCGTTTGTCCATCGGTCTGAGGGTGATACATTGTGCTGAAATCCAGTCGGGTTCCTAAACCTTCTTGGACTTTCTTCCAGAATCTCGAGGTAAACTGAGTTCCTCGATCAGATATGATGTTCTTGGGGACTCCGTGCAAACTAACGATTCTAGCGATGTATAACTCTGCTAGCTTCGAACTCTGGTATGTAGTCTTGACTAGTAAGAAATGGGCTACTTTGGACAATCTGTCAACTATGACCCAGATAGAGTCATTTCCCCTACTAGAAGTAGGCAATCCGGTGATAAAGTCCAGTCTAACGGAATCCCATTTCCATTCCGGAATCTGTAATGGTTGCAATAGTCCTGCGGGTCTTTGATGTCCCGCCTTGACTCTCTGACATATATCACACTTGGCGATATAGCTTCCGATTTCTCTCTTCATCTTATGCCACCAAAATTGCTCCTTCAAATCCTGATACATCTTTGTTCCTCCGGGGTGGATAGAATAAAGAGTATCATGGGCCTCTTTCGAAATAACTTCTTTCAACTCCGAATCTGTCGGTACACAGATACGTCCTTTGTGTTGGAGATATGCCCAAGAGGCAATAATAAAGTGGTTATTATCATATCTTCATACTTGTGATAAATGTTTACATACCATGCTATAATTGTATTAACCGGAAACATTAATACTTGTGTGATTTGTAAACATAAAAGAGTCCCTAGTAAAGCCTCTTGTTAAACTAGCTTGTTGGTTAATATATGATCATGGTTTCCTGATCATGAACATAGAGATGTTATTAACAACAGGGTCATATCATTAGGAGAATGATGTGATGGACACACTCCTATAGTTAAGTGTAGCATAAAGATCTAGTCATTTAATATAGTTCATTTGCTATAAGCTTTCTGATACATAGTAACCTAATTCCTTCGACCATGAGATCATGTTAATCACCATCACCGGAAGGATGCTTTGATGACATCAAACACCACACCGTAACTGGGTGGTTATAAAGGTGGCATTGAGTGTTTGGAAAGTATGGGTTGAGGCACATGGATCAAGAGTGGGATTTGTCCATCCATATGACAGATAGATATACTCTGGGCCCTCTCAGTGGAATGTCATCCAATTAGCTTGCAAGCATGTGACTGGCTCACAAGGGATCACATATCACAGGAACGAGAAAAGAGTACTTATCGGTAACGAGGTTGAACTAGGTATGCAGAGATACCGACGATCAAAACCTCGGATAAGTAAACTATCGTGAGACAAAGGGAAATTGGTATCGTATGTAAGTGATTCATTCGATCGCAAAGTAATCGTAGAAATATGTGGGAGCCATATGAATTTCCAGATTCCTCTATTGGTTATTGATCGGAGAAGTGTCTCGGTCATGTCCGCATAATTCACGAACCGTACGGAGACACACTTAAGGATTCGATGTTGTTGAGTAGTTATGGAATGATGAGTAAGAGACCGAATGTTCTTCGGAGTCTCGGATGGGATCCGTATCACGAGGAGATCCGGAATGGTCCGGACAATAAGATTCATATAAGGAAAGTCCTATTTCGGAGTTCAGGAAAGTTTCCGATGATTTCATCGGAGAGGTTCTAGAAGGGTCTAGAAGGTTCACCGGTCCGAAAGGAGAATGGTCCATGAATGTGTCATGGGTAAGTGGAATGATTGGATCATGTCCAAGGTCACTTGGTGTTGGCATATGCAAGAGAGAAATAAAGCTCTAAATTGAAATTCAAACGGGAAGTTTGAAAAGTCAAACTGGAACAATGGTTTTCTAGTGGGAAAAGAAACAAGTCCTTCTCTCAATCCAACTTGGGTTTGGGTTTGGATTCAAACCCACCCCTCCCAAGGCTGCCCCTCCCTCTCATAAATAGAGGGGGAGGGCTGCCCCAAACAACACAAGTTCCAAGCCCTCTCCACAAGCCGCCGCCGCCGCCTCGCTGCGCCGCCGCCAGTCCGTTGCCGCCGCCTTAGCCGCCGCCGACACCTCCTCCTCCTCCCGGATCTCTAAACCCTAGTTTTTCGGGAAACCCTAATCCACCATACTCGCTTCGGCTTAAGACGAAGCCCTGCGAGATCTCCCCTCTACTTTCGGTACCACGCCGTCGTGCTGCCGGAATCGCGAGGAGAGTGCTACAACCTCCGCTGCCTGCTGGAACAAGGGAGAGGAAGGTCTTCATCGAGTACCGAACGTGTGACCGACTTCGGAAGCACTGCCGGAACGCAGCGCCGGAAGGATCGTCTACGCGATCTTGAGATCGGCAAGTGTACGACTACATCACCCACGAGAATCTGCTCTCATTAACCGCTTTGGAATCTTCGAGGGTGAGTTCCTCTATCGACTCGTTGCTACTATCTAGTAGATAGATCTTGGCTTGTTTGTGTGCATGCGGTAGAAATTTTTTGTTTTCCATGCTACGAACCCCTACACTTTGTACCACAGAACTCCTTCTTCGTCTTCGGTGAATCCGGTTACTTTGCTTGTACCGATACGACGTTTGATTCCATCGATACTAGTATTTACTTTCTGCGCCTCCTTGATCTGACTGATCAAAGTGAGTTGAAGTTCTATGCTAGCCAAAAATCCTTCACTCACTAATTCCATTCGGAAATCTTCCATCTCTTGGTGCAAACTTGGTTGCTCCTTCAAAATCATGGAGTTCAAGCGACATGGCAATCTGGTAAGGGCATCTGCTACCACGTTGGCTTTACCGGGGTGATAGTGAATGTCCAGATCATAGTCCTTGATTAGCTCGATCCATCTTCTCTACCTCATATCCAGCTCCTTCTGAGTGAATATATACTTCAGGATCTTGTGATCCGAATAAATCTCACAACGATTACCCATAAGGTAATGCCTCCATGTCTTCAGGCTTAGAACTACGGCTGCTAGTTCAAGGTCATGGGTTGGATAATTCTGTTCATGTTGTTTCAGTTGTCAGGATAGATAAGATATAACTTTGCCTTCTTGCATTAGCACACATCTGAGACCGATCTTGGATGCATCACAATACACATCAAAGGGTTTCATGATATCCGGCAATGATCAAGATTGGGGCTAAAATCAATCTCATCTTGAGTTCCTGAAAACTCGCTTCACATTTGTCCGTCCATTCAAACTTCGTGTCCTTCTTCAGCAATTGGGTTATGGGTCTTCCAATACTCGAGAATCCTTCTATAAACTTGCGGTAGTATCCCGCTAATCCGAGAAATGCACGAACTTGGGTTTGAGTGGTTGGGGCTTGCCAATCCTCAGCATCCTTCACCTTCGCAGGGTCAACGGCAATTCCTCCGGCTGATACAATATGTCCGAGGAATCCTACCTCCTGTAACCAGAATTCACATTTGCTAAACTTGACATACAGCTGATGCTCCCTAAGAATTCCAAGGATGGTTCTTAGGTGTAGCTCATGTTCGTCTTCTGATTTGGAATAAATTAGAATGTCATCAATGAAAACAATGACAAACTTATCCAGGAAGTCCATAAAAATCTTATTCATGAGGTTCATGAAATAAGCGGGGGCATTGGTTAATCCAAAAGACATGATAGTATACTCATATAATCCATATCTGGTGGTAAAGGCGGTCTTTGGAATATCCTCTGCATGAATCTTGAGTTGATGATAGCCAGTTCTAATATCAATCTTAGAAAACACTTCGGCACCAGTCAACTAGTCAAACAGGTCTTCTATCTTGGGCAACGGGTACTTGTTCTTGATGGTGACATCATTCAACTTCCGATAATTCGTACACAAACGGTTACCTCCATCTTTCTTGTTCACAAACAAAACAGGTGATCTCCATGGTGATGCACTTGGTTGAATCAATCCAATTTTCAGCATGGCATCCAGTTGCTTCTTCCGTTCCACTAGTTCAGATGGGTTCATACTATATGGTCTTTGGGCTATGGGTCCGGTTCCAGGGATTATTTCAATGATAAACTCAATATCCCGATCTGAGGCATACCGGGCAAAACATCTAGAAATACATCGGGTTATTCATAGACTATCCGGACTTGGTCAATGGTTGGCTGGGATATACTCTTGTTGCACTTGAATTGACGGGGCAAGGTTTCAGATACATGCTCGACTGATATTCCGGTTGTACTGGTCATGGTTATGGCTTTCTTGGCACAGTCAATTAATCCTTTGTGTTTGGACATCCAATCCATTCCTAGTACTACTTCCAAACCTTTAGTTCCGAGTACTATTAGATTAGCATAAAAATCTATGCCATGGATTCGGATAGGGACGGCTTTGCAAATTTGCCTAGCTTTGGTGGTTGAACCAGGTATTTGAACAATCATAACATGCTTCAATTTGGTTGGTTGACTCTTACTAGTGCATGCAAATTCTTCAGTAACAAATGAGTGCGATGCTCCAGAATCAAACAACACTCTTGCAAGTACTGAGTTAACAGAAAACATACCCAGCACGACATTTGGCGCTTCTTGGGCTTCTTCAGCATGCATGAGAAAGAGACGACCGTTGCGGTTGAGCGAATTTCCTGGGGAAAACCTTCTTTCGGGCTGAACACGATGCTGCTGCTGAGCTGGGGCATTTGCATTGGGGGTTGTGGCAATCTTCTTGGAGCACTCATTGGAATAGTGACCTTTGGTTCCACATTCATAACAAGTCACTTGCGACTTGTCCTTTGCTACAACAGGCACATCATTGCTTCCAGTCCTTGGGGCAGTGTTGGTGTTGGTGGCGGTATTGTTGTTGTTGAACTTAGGTGAGGCACGGTTGAAATTGCTGGGGTTGCTGGGGTTGTTGTGGTTTCCCCCGGGTCTTGGGTTTCCATGGTTGGGATAGGTCGAATGGTTCATCAAGGGTATGTTGGTTCTTGGGGTAAATCTTAGAGATGGTTTGGGGCGAGTGGTGTATGGTGGGTTCCTGGTTGATGCATCATGCGATGCTTGCGGTTCTCATTAGCTTGGTTGATCTTTCCTTCCATTTTAATGGCAGAGTCAACTAAGGCTTCAATATCTGCAAAGGGGATATTGACTAACATTATCTGCATTTCATCATGCAGACCATTCAGGAATCTCTCCTTCTTGGCTTCAGTGTCTATCTCATTCGGTGCATACCTAGCCAATGACAAGAATTTGTCATGGTATTCCACTACTGTCATCCTTCCTTGCTTCAGTTCCCTGAGTTCATCTCCCATCCTCTTTATCAAACCCGGTGGCACATGGGTTCTGCTGAACTTGACTTTGAACTCTTTCCAAGTCATCAACTGACCTCCTGTCATTGCGCGAACGCTGTTCCACCATGCTCTTGCATCTCCAGCCAGATAGTGGGTAGCAAACAATACTTTCTCTTTGGCTTCTACTCCTGCAACTTCCAGATTGTTCTCCATGGTTTGCAACCAATCATCTGCATCTAGGGGCTCTTCTGACTTAGTGAAAACAGGTGGATTGGTGTTCTGGAAATTCTTGAGCTTAGACCCATGGTTGTCCTGATTTCCATGGCCTTGATTGTTGTTGGCCATCTGAGCTATCCGTTGAAGGGTGGCTAAGTTGGCATGACGTTCGGCTCTTTCGGCTTCGCGGTCAGAAACTAACATTTGCAAGAGTTGCAACATTGGGTCCAGGGCTGAGTTGCTTCCTACGCGAGGCATCTGAAGATGGAGATAGATCATGAGAAAAGTGGGAAATTTCTAAGTTTCAGGGGTTTTGAGAAGTTTTTAAAGTTTGACTCGGATTTTTTTCTAGCAACTTGCTTTTCATTCATTCATAGCACACGATACAAACACACACCACAACAAAGAAAAACAGATGGTTTTAAGAACCATTCTGGTAAACTACGATACAGTGGGACCGAATACAACTCACTAACGCTAGTGTCAAGTGCTACTACTCCTTGGAGTCAGGGTCCTCATCATCATCATCGATGAAGGCGAAGTCATCCTCATCGGTGAAGAATTCCATGGCCTGATCCTCCAGAAATTCATCATCATCGCTGAGATAGGAGTAAGGGTTGCCACGAAGGTCTTCCCCTGCATTCTCCCTCTCCTCCAACTGCATTTCTCTCTCTTGAATGGTCTCCTCCAAATCCGTGATCCGGTGGCGAAGACGGGCAATGATGCGCTCCTTCTTGTCGAGCTGACGGCAACAAGACTTGCGATCCTTTACTAGCATGGCGATGGTCTGATCCTTCTTGGCAGCGATGGCGTACTTGTGGTTGGCGTAGGAGCGGGCATTGTCCAACTCCTTCTGACGGTCATACATCATGAAGCTGAGGTGGTCCAACTGAGTCTTCAGCTCATGGTGATATGGGGCCTCCAGTGGCTGTCCCATAACATCACGCCTTGGGTAGAACTCAAAGCGGGTACCCTTGATTTAATTGATACTCTGCCCACACAGATGGGCAAGAGCTTCCTGCATGGCCCTAGCAAGTCCATCGAGCTAGTTGTTCTCTCTTAAGGTGAAATGAATTCCCTCTGCAGTGGGGGGGTCAATCTTTCCTCGGAGACTTGCAGAAACTAACCACTGCAGATCTTCTCCTTCCTGATCATTGAGATGATATCCAAAGAACTCGGGGTGCGGATGCTCTAGCATCTACGACATCTGGTCCAATTCACGCTCAAACATGAGGTCTCCTCCATTCCCCAACTGATAAAACTTGTTGTACTTCACATCCATCTATAAGAATATAGGATGAGTAAGTTAGTAGAGTGATCAAGTGTGTCAAATTTTATGTAAGTTTGCAAGAATCTTTGAGGAACATGAATTTTCATGAAAGAGTCTAAGTGATAAGAATGAGAATAAGTTTTTGTAAATACTCACTTCTTTGGTTTTGAAACTAAGTTTTTGATTCAAACGTCCATTCTAACTAGGGTCTCCTATGGTTAGGATGGCTCTGATACCAACTTGTCAACACCCGGATTTTTAATCACAGATGCCTGTTATGCCATACATCACAATCCCAGGATTACCATTTTTGCGAGACATAACAGATTGGATATCATAGTACTTCATCCATTATAAACCATACATAAGGTCTTACAGAAATAAGGAACTCATGATCCAGTTCTTAATACAATTCAAGTAGCGGAATAACGTAATAGTAACGATAGCGTAGGCGAAGCTCCATCTTCAGGGTCATATGCAATGCTAATGATGGGAGATGATCCTAGTTGTCGTAACCTTCCTGTTGTCCGTCCTCCTGATACTCCTCTTCATAGTCTGGCCACGGGAATAGCCAGGGACAAAGCCATAAGTACTCTGTAAGTACTCGCAAACTAATACTAACAAGTGAAGTGGTTTTGAATAGGATATACTAATCTCTAGGGTTGTTTTGCAAAAAGCCAGATTTACCTTTACTAAGTTCAGAAACAAATAAAGCTAGTTGAAAGTTTTATAACACCTAAGTGGGAACTTGAATTTCATGTCACCACTTTGTTGTGGTCAAGTCAAAGTCACAAATCATTTCACAAGTCCTTTTGAAAACATCTGACGATAGAACAGTATGGCCACTCCAACTGTCCATAACCGCGGACGTGGCTATTCGAATAGTTTGACACTCTGCAGAGATTGTACACTTTGACCACAACATTCGATACATCCATCAGGAACAATCCTGAATTCACCATACCCAGTATGCGGATAATCAATCCTAACCTTTCAATTACACGCCCTAGTATAGGCACCTCTCCTGTGAGTTTGGCCTCCCAACCATGACCAACTGTCATCTTGGGTACTGCACAGGTGGACAATCTTCACAAGGTAGCCTCGGCTCAGACCTTGGCCGCAAGGGAACCCATACTAAGGTATATAAATTTCAAGTCAATCCCTACCCAATTTTCGGGTATTGTGGTTGTATGGTAAAATTGGAATGGTATCGCATCCAGACAACCATGAGATGTGTAAAGGGCTAAGGCTCATGCCTTAACATTTGCATCATCAAAATCATCTAGTGTTCGGAAACACATGTCAAAAAATTTCAGTAGAATGACTCATCATTCTAAGGTTTTCATAACCATTTTCACCAAGTATTCCCATCTAAAGTTGATCAAGTTTTATGCTTAGCACTAGCATCTACAAGTGGGGGTAAATACTAATGAGGGGTGGTAAACAAGTGTATCTTATCTAAGTAAAATCTCGTGCTTCAGGATAATATCAACATTATCTAACTTAGGCCAAATTTTATGCTCTTTATGCTACCTTCAATTATCTTTCTAGAATCTACTAGTCACCAAATAAACTTTTGATATAAAGCTTTTAATAAAGAAAAATAAAATACTAAGCTTGCAAGTAAAACTAGGATTGGGTATCAAGTGGGTATAATCACATATGCTTAGGCATATAGTTGGCATAGTAACAAGCAAGCAGTAGCTTGCATAAGTAGGGTATCTTGCAATTGTTAGCTTGCTTAATGAGTAGCTTGCAAGTATTGGCTTGCTAGGATATTAGTATAAGCTTGCCTTGTGTAGAGAAGTGGTTGAAGTTCTCCTCGGCTTCTTCCTCATAGTATCCTCCTTCCTCCTCGTATCCTTGGTCGGTACTAGCGTCTATAAATAAATACGAGGTACACAATCACCAAATAATACTTAACTATTTATAATCATCACACAAAGGTTCATACTAGATGATCTAGCATCATCACTAGCATTAAAAGATTAAAGCACTTGTCCCATTTATTTTATTTGACAAATGTAATTTCTACTCATTGGAAAACTACTTAAGATTTAATATTCTCCAACTCAAACATGGGATCATGTTGACACATGTCATCACCACATATTTCAGTACATGGAAATGTGATTTAAAGTGGTGTCACAATTTAATAAGGTTTAACCTTTTTATTTTATTTAATTAAAGTGACTAGAAATGCCTATGTGGCATTCTTTTATTACTTGATCATTATTTCTGTAAGTAAATCTATATATCTTTATATATTCTGAAAGGTATGGTTAGATGTGATTTTTGAGAGTTGGAATCAACTCAAAAGCTCTTATGGTTGAATTTTAAAAAATGTTTGAATGCAGAAAAGCTTCTGCCTTGTTATTTTTACCATGGCTGATCTATAATTCTAAATGATTTGAATCCAACGGGCTTGGATTAAGCATTCCAGTACCTTTCTAACAAATTGGTTTCATGCATTTTGGTTCGGTGAATAGAGCTGGGTTGATTTTTGAATCTAGGTACAGAACTAAGTTTAGAACTAAATGAATAAAACTAAATTTGAATTGTTGGGTTGCGCGGGAGGTTTAACTGGGCCGGCCCACTACGCACAGCGCACGCGTGGGCTGGTTAAGTGAGCGACCTCACTCGTCAGTGAGACAACGAGTGGCGAAGCGGTACGGGGTGATTAGGGTCGTAGGATCTAACTCTAATCAAACGGCTCTGGTTCATCATCCACGTTGGGCAGCGCCGGCGAGACAGACCCCTAGCGGGGCCGGTGGGGGTTATGGGAGGCTCACCGGGGCTCAGGCGATGGCCGACGACGGGGGCGAACGCCAAAGTCGACGACGATGATTCTCCTGGTACCGACAGCTTCTCCTGGGACGGCTCCAATCGACGGCGCCTCTCCTCCTCTGCAGCGGCGAACTCCGGTGAAATTCCGGCCACCTGGTTCTCGCCTTGCTCCGGGAGTGAGTGGGGGGTGTCAGTGAGAGTTGGGGAGTGAACTGGTGTGAAGAAAACGAGCGGGGAAGGCCTCCTTTTATAGTGGATGAAGGGGACCGAAGTGTGCAGGCTGAGCTCGTCGAGGTTGGCTGCACAGCAAGCTAACGGCATGGCCGAAGGTAGGGGACGGTGCATTGCCTCCTAGCAAAGCTCAACGGCTTGATGGCGAGGCATGGGGCGGTGCGAATCGGTCGAACAGGTCGACGCTCTGGGCGGCTCCAACGGAAGTCTTAATGGCACACAGGCGCTCCTGGTCGCGCGGCGGTGAACGAGCATGTCTGGGCAGTTCCTGGTGCGGTGGTGATCACGTACGCGAGCGGCAAAGGCGGGGCGCGGTTTGTGCGAGCGTGTCGAGCGCGGCGCTCTAGCGCGCTCTCGGCATGGCCGCAGAGAGCATGGTCGCGCTCGTTCTGGGTGGTCCAGTGGCTAGCAGGGTCCAAGCGTTAGACAGGGTGTGGCGGTGAACGGTGGAGTGCCTGCTAGACAAGGTTGGCGAGGCTAGTTAGGCTTGTAGCTTGCTGTCGACATTGGGGTTGGCAATTGGGCTCGGCCATGGTCACCATTGATGGCATTGTCGAGTTTACAGTGAGCTAGAGCTGGTTAAACTAGTTAGATGATCTACTAAGAGTGTAGTGAGAGTTAGGGAGGGGACAACGTTGGCACAACACTGCTCACTATAGTGTTTGTTGTTTAATTTGATTTGTTCCCAGAAGGAGTTTGATGAAATGGCCGAAAGAAATTCAAATTTGAATTTTGGATTCAAACTTGGTGGGTTTTCTAGGCACATACTAGGGAGTATCTGGTTAGTTGGATTGGTTAAGGGGCACTGGTTTGGTTGGGTTTTGAAAATGTGTGATCTTCACATATGTTAAAGATTCAATTTTGAAATGTGATTTGAATTAAGTTGCCAAATGTTTCTGCAAGTTTGAAAGGTTGGATTTTGTAAGATCCCTCCTTTATAAAGGAAAAGGATCACTGTGATTGCAATGCTAGTCCCTGGATCAATGCTAGCATCCACAGTTTAAGATGAAGTACACAGAAATAAAGGTCATTATTACAGTCATTCCAAAGACAAACATAGTCTTTACAACTCCAAGGCCACAGGCCTAGTACAAGAGTTTGAATAAGTAAATAAATAAAAGTCTTCATCTTCATGTGCCACAGGCAAACATGTTGAGTGTAGACTCATGACTCCTAATCCTCATCAGAGTAACCTGCAACATCACAAGTTACAGCCACAGTGGGTCAATACATTGGAATAGTATTGGCAAGTGATAATTTAGTATAATTTAGGTGGACTAGATACTATATGCAATTTGGCTAAGTGTAGCTTGGCTTGCTTTGCTCAAAATAGGTTTTTCCTATTAGTTGAAATCACTAAGTTTTTCTTTGTCAAAACTTTTCCCAAGGAACCACCAATAGACATTGAGGTCCTTCACCCTTGTTCACCCACAAGTTTTACTTAGAAATTGGGATGAGGAGATTCTTGATAGCTTCCATGTCTTGATGCTCAAGTTGTCCTTTTCCAGGGACATGGCTAAGTACTTAGATTCTTCCATCTGCAGAGGTTGTGCACTTTCCCTACCAGACTTGATTTTCACCAAGACAGGACCTTTCAGAAGCCTTCCCTTAGACCAAATGGACGCGCTCCAACCTATCATTCCCACTACCACCAACTGTCCAAATGACTAAGTTCTAGCAACCTATGTGATCCAGGAAGAGCCCATATTGCCAAGTGGCTGCACTAGAAGCTTCTTAACATTTGGCCTCTAAAATCTCTTTGTTCCTGGGTGGCTTTCCACAAGTGAGATACACAAGGTAAACCATAGAAATGGGCCTTGTGTAACCACTCAACATAAACCATTCCTTCCATTCCACCTAGGTGTTTCATTTACTTAGTTGTTTTATTAGGCAAAACACAAGTCCAAAGACTTAGAAATATTTTCATCATAGCATGTATATTTCACCAACCCTTGGTTGCTACTAGCTAGGATAAGCATGGCATAGATAAGCATCTTAACTTAGAAATTTCTAGCAATTCTACAACTACTAGGATTTCCCAACATGGCATATAAGCAAAATATAGCATGCAAGACTAGCAAAATATTTCTAATGCTTAGTAGAAAACATAGGGATAAAAATATTCATGAAGCACCACTTGCCTTGGTAGTTTGGAGAGTAGCTACACTCCTCACAATCACTAGCACCAAAATCTACACAAAGAATCATAGCCACAAATCACATACAAAGCATATACAAACAAAAATATATGAATGTATGCAATATGATATGTGATGATTTTTAAAACTCAACAAAGCAAGTGTACAGTACTGGTTCATAAACAAGTTCAAAACTTGCCAAACAACAGTTATTTAAATCTTAAATCATTTCTTAAACAATTCATATACTCAAAATAGTCCTACACATGTTTCTATAAATAAAACCATTTTAACAGAAGCAAAACATTAAACACATTGCATATTTAGAAAGGGCTTGTTCTCCTGATTCCAATGATATAAAATTTGTCAAATTCTAACGTGGGAATCAAAAGTTATAGCTAAAACAAAATCAAAACATCTAATAGATTCAAATTCTGTTTTTAAATCTAATTCTTGGCCACGTGTCTTAACCTGATTGGTGCGTACCGGTTCGCTCAGGATCGCGTCTGTGAGCCGTTAGATCTACATAATTTGCATGGCCTAGATCTACTCGTAACGCTTCGGTAAGTGATCTAATCTCACGCGCTGGATCCAGATCCAACGGTCCTAGATCAAACGACCATAGCTGGGCGGCGCTAGCGGTGGCTACTGGCGGCGGCGAGCTCTGTCTACGGCGGTGCGGTGCTACAGGGGGTTCTAGGGTCGTCGGAGATGCTTACCAAGATCGTGGCGATGCACTGATGCTCAACCCGGCGACGGCTTGGCAAGGGGCGCTCTGCAGTGGCCGAGGGAGCTCGTCGGAGTTGCTGGCGGCGTCGGGCTTGAGTGGACGACGACGTTGGCGACGCTCCTGGTCACCCTAGCGCGAATAAACGGCATCAGGAGACGCACAAAACTACGGCGAACGTGCTCGTGTGAAACAGAGGCGAAGGGGAACAAGGAGCTCACCGAATTTGATCGCCGGAGTTGAGGATGTCGTCGGGAGCTTGCAGCGTTTGATGCAATCGACGACCTGGGGCAGTACAGGATGAACCAGTGGGGTCAGAAGGTGCGCAAGGAAGTTGTGAAGTGGCTCGTATGAACCAGAGGGAGAGGGGCGCACGGGGCTCACCGGAATCGGTCGCCGGAGTGCTCTCTGTCTGCGGCGGTGCGAGCATGATTGCGGGCAGCCTGGGGGCGTATCTATCTGGCTTTGTTGGGGGAAATGGCCGCGGTGCAGAGGGGGTCTTATAGCCAGAGCGGGGGCGAGGATCGCGCGACGTATCAATGGCAATTAAGCGCGTACTGATTGCGGCGAGGTAACGGCAGAGCGAGCGTCGCGGCCGCGCGTGATTGACGACGAAGACGACGTGGTCGCAGGGTCCACTCGTCAGCGAGTTAAACAGAGAGAAGGTGGGGTCGTGTGGTCAGTGACCTGGTGGGTGTGTCTGCGAGTGACAGAGAGAGAGGGGGAACCCGGGTGGGCTTAGTGGGCTGGATTCGTAGTTGGGCCAGATAGGTGGCGCTGGCCTTTTCCCATTTCTTTTCTCCTTTTCTTTTTCTGTTTTGATTTTCTGAAATGATTTTCAAATCCAAATCAAATGAGTTTGAATTCAAATCTTCTCTAGGTTTTTATGCTGCAAACCTTGCACTCAAAAGTGTGACAAACACTACTGTTTAATCAAAACACTTTGATCAAATGAAAATAAAAATAAAACCAAGCCTTTATGTGATATATACAATAGGCATAATATTGGTTTTATTTGCTTATTTTGTTTTGGAACTTTGTTCAAACTTTTGATGGTGCCTAAGTTTGAATTTCAAATCTTACTGAACCAAAACAAGTACTCTTTTCATTGGAAGATAGCACTAAGGCTAGAGCAAACTTACATGAAATAATAAGCATATATGCTTCTGTTTTGAAATGATTTGTTTGAAATGAAACTCATATGATCATGGATGCATGGATGATATGCATGAGTTTAAAACATGATTTTAGGGATGTTACAGATTTGCTTCACTTTTACTTGGTCTTGCAAGGGGTGAGAAGAATTGGAAAAGTTCTGTTTGAAATCTTAGACTAGAACCACTCAAAGTGACCTAGTGAGCAAGATTGGCAAAAATGACCATTTTCCTTATTTGATTTGTTTTTGATTTTCTCTTGATTTGTTTCTGCTTGGAAATGTTTTAGATGATGTTATATTCATCTTTGAACCATTCCTTGCTATTTAGGTTAATCACACAATTCCATCCATGCATTTATCAAATCATCACATTCACACATGCATTCATTTTGTTTTAATCTAACCAAAGTTTTTGTTAACCCTAATTTTAGTGATTAGAGTTTGATGATCATTGTTTCATATTTTTGGGATGTTACAAACCTTCCCTCCTTAAACAAAATCTCGTCCCGAGATTTGAAAAAGAAGAAAAAAGATTACCTAGGATTTAAAGAGATCAGGAAACTCCGTCCTGATGTGATCTTCTTGCTCCCAGGTAGCTTCTTCTTCAATGTGGTTGCTCCACTGAATCTTGAGAAACTTGATGCTTCGGGTTCTGTTGGTTCTGAAAGCTTCTTCCAAAATACGGATGGGTACTTCGGGATACGTCAGGTCATCGTTGATCTCTATGGTCCGGTGATCAATGTTCTTGAAAACTTTAGTCATCTCCGAAACTTCAAGGCATTTGCGAAGTGACGATATATGGAACACATTATGCACTGCTGACATTTCCTCTAGTAGTTCCAATTGATGTGATACTTCTCATCGACAATTCAGAATTTTGAAGGGTCCGATATATCTAGGGGCTAACTTTCCTTTGATTTGGAAATGCTGCATTCCCTTCAGAGGCGACACTTTGAGATACACAAAATCTCCGATATTGAAAGCGAGGTGTCGACGTCTCTTGCCGACGTGACTCTTATGTCTTGACTGGGCGGTCTTGAGGTGCTCACGAATCTTGTGATAAAGTCCATTCCAACGGAATCCCATTTCCATTCCGGAATCTGTAATGGTTGCAACAATCCTGCGGGTCTTTGATGTCCCGCCTTGACTCTCTGACATATATCACACTTGGCGATATAGCTTCTGATTTCTCTCTTCATCTTATGCCACCAAAATTGCTCCTTCAAATCCTGATACATCTTTGTTCCTCCGGGGTGGATAGAATAAAGAGTATCATGGGCCTCTTTCAAAATAACTTCTTTCAACTCCGAATCTACTGGTACACAAAGACGTCCTTTGTACCACAGAACTCCTTTGTCTTCGGTGAATACGGGTACTTTTCCTGTACCGATACGACGTTTGATTCCGTCGATACTAGTATTTCCTTTCTGTGCCTCCTTGATCTGACTGATCAAAGTGGGTTGAAGTTCTATGCTAGCCAAAAATCCTTCACTCACTAATTCCATTCAGAAATCTTTCATCTCTTGGTGCAAACTTGGTTGCTCCTTCAAAATCATGGAGTTCAAGCGACATGGCAATCTGCTAAGGGCATCTGCTACCACGTTGGCTTTACCGGGGTGATAGTGAATGTCCAGATCATAGTCCTTGATTAGCTCGATCCATCTTCTCTGCCTCATATCCAGCTCCTTCTGAGTGAATATATACTTCAGGCTCTTGTGATTCGAATAAATCTCACAACGATTACCCATAAGGTAATGCCTCCATGTCTTCAGGGCTAGAACTACGGCTGCTAGTTCAAGGTCATGGGTTGGATAATTCTGTTCATGCTGTTTCAGTTGTCGGGATAGATAATATATAACTTTGCCTTCTTGCATTAGCACACATCCGAGACCGATCTTGGATGCGTCACAATACACGTCAAAGGGTTTCGTGATATCCAGCATGATCAAGATTGGGGCTGAAATCAATCTCCTCTTGAGTTCCTGAAAACTCGCTTCACATTTGTCCGTCCATTCAAACTTCTTGTCCTTCTTCAGCAATTGGGTTATGGGTCTTCCAATACTCGAGAATCCTTCTACAAACTTGCGGTAGTATCCCGCTAATCCGAGAAATGCACGAACTTGGGTTTGAGTGGTTGGGGCTTGCCAATCCTCAACATCCTTCACCTTCGCAGGGTCAACGGCAATTCCTCCGGCTGATACAATATGTCCGAGGAATCCTACCTCCTATAACCAGAATTCACATTTGTTAAACTTGGCATACAGTTGATGCTCCCTAAGAGTTCCAAGGATGGTTCTTAGGTGTAGCTCATGTTCGTCTTTTGATTTGGAATAAATTAGAATGTCATCGATGAAAACAACGACAAACTTATACAGGAAGTCCATAAAAATCTTATTCATGAGGTTCATGAAATAAGCGGGGGCATTGGTTAATCCAAAAGACATGATAGTATACTCATATAATCCATATCTGGTGGTAAAGGCAGTCTTTGGAATATCCTCTGCGCGAATCTTGAGTTGATGATAGCCAGTTCTAATATCAATCTTAGAAAACACTTTGGCACCAGTCAACTGGTCAAACAGGTCTTCTATCTTGGGAAATGGGTACTTGTTCTTGATGGTGACATCATTCAACTTCCGATAATCCGTACACAAACGGTTACCTCCATCTTTCTTGTCCACAAACAAAACAGGTGATCTCCATGGTGACGCACTTGGTTGAATCAATCCAATTTCCAGCATGGCATCCAGTTGCTTCTTCAGTCCCACTAGTTCAGACGGGTTCATATTATATGGTCTATGGGCTATGGGTCCGGTTCCAGGGATTATTTCAATGATAAACTCAATATCCCGATCTGGGGGCATACCGGGCAAAACATCTAGAAATACATCGGGGTATTCACAGACTATCCGGACTTGGTCAATGGTTGGCTGGGCTATACTCTTGTTGCACTTGAATTGACGGGGCAAGGTTTCGGATACATGCTCGACTGATATTCCGGCTGTACTGGTCATGGTTATGGCTTTCTTGGCACAGTCAATTAATCCTTTGTGTTTGGACATCCAATCCATTCCTAGTACTACTTCCAAACCTTTAGTTCCGAGTACTATTAGATTAGCATAAAAATCTATGCCATGGATTCGAATAGGGACGGCTTTGCAAATTTTCCTAGCTTTGGTGGTTGAACCAGGCATTTGAACAATCATAACATGCTTCAATTTGGTTGGTTGAATCTTAATAGTGCATGCAAATTCTTCAGTAACAAATGAGTGCGATGTTCCAGAATCAAACAACACTCTTGCAAGTACTGAGTTAACAGAAAACATACCCAGCACGACATTTGGCGCTTCTTGGGCTTCTTCAGCATGCATGAGAAAGAGACGGCCCTTGCGGTTGAGCGAATTTCCTGGGGCAAACCTTCTTTCAGGCTGAACACGACATTGCTGCTGAGCTGGGGAATTTGCATTGGGGGCTGCGGCAATCTTCTTGGGGCACTCATTGGAATAGTGACCTTTGGTTCCACATTCATAACACGTCACTTGCGACTTGTCCTTTGCTACAACAGGCACATCATTGCTTCCAGTTCTTGGGGCAGTGTTGGTGTTGGTGGCGGTATTGTTGTTGTTGAACTTAGGTGAGGCACGGTTGAAATTGCTGGGGTTGCTGGGGTTCCACCATGATCCACCATGCTCTTGCATCTCCGGCCAGATAGTGGATAGCAAACAACACTTTCTCGTTGGCTTCTACTCCTGCAACTTCCAGATTGTTCTCCATGGTTTGCAACCAATCATCTGCATCTATGGGCTCTTCTGACTTAGTGAAAACAGGTGGATTGGTGTTCTGGAAGTTCTTGAGCTTAGACCCATGGTTGTCCTGATTTCCATGGCCTTGATTGTTGTTGGCCATTTGAGCTATCCGTTGAAGGGTGGCTAAGTTGGCTTGACGTTCGGCTCTTTCGGCTTCACGGTCAGAAACCAACATTTGCAAGAGTTGCAACATCGGGTCCGGGGCTGAGTTGCTTCCTCCGCGAGGTATCTGAAGATGGAGATAGATCATGAGAAAAGAGGGAAAATTCTAAGTTTTAGGGGTTTTGAGAAGTTTTTAAAGTTTGACTCGGATTTTTTTCTAGCAACTTGCTTTTCATTCATTCATAGCACACGATACAAACACACACCACAACAAAGAAAAACAGATGGTTTTAAGAACCATTCTGGGAAACTACGATACAGTGGGACCGAATACAACTCATTAACGCTAGTGTCAAGTGATACTACTCCTCGGAGTCAGTGTCCTCATCATCCTCATCATCATCATCGATGAAGGCGAAGTCATCCTCATCGGTGAAGAATTCCATGGCCTGATCCTCCAGAAAGTCATCATCATCGTTGAGATAGGAGTAGGGGTCGCCACGAAGGTCTTCCCCTGCATTCTCCCTCTCCTCCAATTGCATGTCTCTCTCGTGGATGGTCTCCTCCAAATCCGTGATCCGGTGGCGAAGACGGGCAATGATGCGCTCCTTCTTGTCGAGCTGACGGCGACGAGACTTGCAATCCTTTACTAGCATGGCGATGGTCTGATCCTTCTTGGCAGCGATGGCGTACTTGTGGTTGGCGTAAGAGCGGGCATTGTACAACTCCTTCTGACGGTCATACATCATGAAGCTGAGGTGGTCCAACTGAGTCTTCAGCTCATGGTGATATGGGGCCTCCAGTGGTTGTCCCATAACATCACGCCTTGGGTAGAACTCAAAGCGGGTACCCTTGATTTGAATGATACTCTGCCCACATAGACGGGCAAGAGCTTCCTGCATGGCCCTAGCAAGTCCATCGAGCCAGCTGTTCTCACTTAAGGTGAACGGAATTCCATCTACAGTGGGGCGTTCAATCTTTCCTTGGAGACTTGCAACAACTAACCACTACAAATCTTCTCCTTCCTGATCATTGAGCTGAGCTTCAAAGAACTCGGGGTGCGGACGCTCCAGCATCTCCGACATCTGGTCCAAGTCACGCTCAAAGATGAGGTCTCCTCCATTCCCCAACTGATAAAACTTGTTGTACTTCACGTCCATCTATAAGAATATAGGATGAGTAAGTTAGTAGAGTGATCAAGTGTGTCAAATTTTATGTAAGTGAGCTAGAGCTGGTTAAACTAGTTAGATGATCTACTGAGAGTGTAGTGAGAGCTAGGTAGGGGACAAGGTTGGCACAACACTGCTCACTATAGTATTTGTTGTTTAATTTGATTTGTGCCTAGAAGGTGTTTGATGAAATGGCCGAAAGAAATTCAAATTTGAATTTTGGATTCAGACTTGGTGGGTTTGCTGGGCACATATGTGGCATCCCGCAAAACCACTACTAGAAAATCGCGTTGTTTTTGTGCATTGCATCGTCATCATCATGCATTGTTTGTCTGCAGTATTTTGAAAAGCCTAGTTTTGATTATACAAATACCCCCTCTTTATTTTAAAAGGCAAAACCCCGAGCGTATCGGATATTTTGTTTCCCTGAAAACTATTTTGCAAGGTGACTTTGTTTTAAATTGAACAGAACCAAACAAACACACACATGTAAGACAGCCCCCTCTAAAACCTATCCCCACCCAATCCTAATCTACCCTCCAACCAAAACGTGCCACCTCCCCCCTCTCACCCAAAACCTACCCACCTGCCACCTCATCCATCCAGCCCCTTTCCCCTCTCCTTTTCTCACCCTGACCCTCTCTATCCTCTCTCTCTGCCAACCGGGACCCAACCAACACACCACCCCTGGCCCAGCCGGCCACCCGCGCCCTACACGCGCTTCCCACACGCCGGCACGCGCCCGCACGCGCCCCGCACGCGCCCTCCACACGCCCCTCCCCGCGTGGCCCCCTGACACCCAGGCCCCACGCCCTGCGCCCCCTGGGTCCCACCCCGCGACCACGCATCCCACGCGGCGCGGCCGCGGACCTCTCTCTCCCTGCGCGCGGCCTTCTCCCTCCTCAGGCTCGCCCCGCGTGACCTCCTCCCTCCCCTCCGCAGCTCCGCCGCCGCCCACCGTCGCCTCTCCCGCCTCCGGCCACCGCTCCCCGCTCCGCCCGTCCCGCGCACACCGGCGACCGCCTCCGCTCTCCTCGCGCTGCGCAGCCCCGGCCGCCTCCCGCGCGCGCCGCCAGGCCTCATCGCCGCCGCCCGCTCTCCGGCCAACCTCGCCGCCCCCTCCGCGTCCCCGGCCCGCCTCTGCGCCCCCCTCGCCGCCAGTACCTCCGCCGCCGGCCCGTCGTCGCCTCCCCTCGACCTCCGCAGCCTCCGTCGCCTCCGCTCCCCGGCGCCGCCGCAGAGCGTCCCGCGCCCCGCCGCCTCAGGTCCCCTCCTCCCCGCCTCCGGTAGTCCCCGCCTCTGCCGCCTCGCCGGTTCGCCAAGCTCCGCCCGCCCGCCTCCGCCGGCCCGCAGCCCCCTCGCCAGCCCCCCCGCCAGAGCCGCTCGTCCCCGCTGGCCCTGGCCGTGGTGCCCTCTGCGGCCGCGCCGCTGGCCTCCTCCGCTCCCCGGTCGAGCCGAGCGCCGCCCAGGGCGCAACCAGGCTGCAGGTTCCGGCCGTCCCCGGCCCACGCGTCCCCACCCCTCTGCGGCGTCCGTCCCAGCCGAGCCGCCGCAGCGCCCCGTGCTCGCCTCGAGCCCCCGCCGTACCCTTCGGTGCCGCATCCATGCACCTAGAACTAACAGAATCTGGGGAATGACAAGATCGACGCCGTGTCAAGAACGTCCTCAACAGTGGAGTCGAACGCCAAGAACCCCACGCGAACCCGAAGGCCGTTCCCGTACCCGGTGCCGCGCCAAGATCTCCGAAAACCCCGGTACCGAACAAGTTCGCCATCGACAATTGAAGCCGGCACCCTTCAAGATCTTCTCCCCGATACGGCAAACCCTCCATCCCGGACGCCAAGGTCGTCGTTGCGAATACGACAAGTGCTTCATCCCGAACGCCATGACCGTCTACGCGGGCCCGAAGACCGCGGATGCGACAAGAACGACAGCGATCAGAACGAGTCCGATGCGCCCCGACGCCGAACCAAGTCCTGCTTCCGGAGCGTCAAGATCTACCCCCGCTATCCGAGACCGCTTCCGTCGAACCCCGAACCCCAGATCCGTCGAACCCTGAGACCGACCCCGAACCCCGGAACCCCCAAGATCGTCGAGAACCCTAATGTGTGAACCCCTTCCCGAAACCCTAATTTTATATTATAATACAATTGTTGCATATTAAATCATTCATCTCGCATGCATATCATGTGGTTTGGGGGCCTTATGCCGATTCACTGCATAATTAATATGGGGCCCATATGCGGGCAAATCTAGCCTTATATTGGCCTCATTTAAACTTGTGCATCGAACCGTTGTCATGTTTTGCCTTGTTAAACAACATTTAATTTGCGGGGTATATAAATAACTTGAACCGTTTAATTAAATGTCGGGACCCCGGTTCCGCTTAATATGACCTAATTGCATCGCACCTTTGCCATGCCATACATCATACATGCATCATGCCGATCTTCTGCCGTTGTATTAAATAGTGCATCCGGTGTTTCTTCTAGTGTTTTGGTTCTTCGCGGATAAGGCCGTTGAGTTGATGCGAGTGCTGACCCGATCTTCGGTTGTACCCTCGACGATGTTTTCAGGCGAGCATCTCCCCCTTTCTACCTATCTTACTTTTATAGTATTTATTCCCTCCTGTTGATCTATTGCTATCTGTGTTGCGATGCTCTAGTTTCCGTACCCGTGATATCCCCTTGCAGCCGTATATTGCCTTGAACACATCCTATTACCTGTTGCTTGGTAGATAGTTGGACTTGCGCGTCGTAGTCGCTTGCTCAAGTGCTGTTGCGTGTCGTCCAGTACCACAGTTGTTGGAGAGTTGCCGCATGTTTAATGTTGGAGATGATCATAGTTTTACTTATCGCTTACTTTAATTCCTGTTTAACAACTAAAATTGAAATAAGCAGAGGCATCGGTGGGTGATAGATAATATTTGGTTTCCGAACGCCCACTTGTGTCCCGTAGGACCCCGAGTACTTGATACCTGTTCCTTGATTTATCGCGCTATCCACATCCGGGAGGTATATGGGACCCCCCTTAGCCAGAGCTTGATTCAGTCTTATTTCTTGGGGCCACAAACTAGTTTGAGGTTTTATTTACGATCCTGTACTTATGCCATGCTTTACTGCATTATTTACGTTTGTGCGAGGGATAGCACACTGTACTGTTTAGGTAAGCGGAATGTTTTCGCGGTATCGACAAGCCCCGTTTGGGGTTCCCAGTCGTTTACAGCCATTGTCGCAGACCTTGAGTCCGTCTCGGAGCTAGCTTACTTCGTTGCGGGTCTACTCAATGGGGTGGCCCCCTGAAATATTTCTGAATCCTGTGATTGCTTTGTCGTGAAGGCCTCGTTGGGTTTTGATTTGGTTTTTCCGAGGTTGATCGAGTGTGTGTTGCTATTGGTGCACCCCGGCCAGGTAAAACTTTCTGAAAGCCGTGTCCGCGGTTATGGACGACTTGGAGCACAGTATCTCGACCATAGACAAGCATAACTAAAGTTTATCGCTATAAATTTGACTTTATAATGACTAGTAATCAGCTTCACTATAATGGAATGGCTAATTAATACTGCCCACAATTGCTTGTTTGGAGTGTCGCTTACGACCTTTGTATCTGACTAGTAAGTATTGCAACTACAACGGAATGGCTGAATAAAAGTACCAACAACTGCTGGGTTTTTGGGTTACCTCATACTAATTGTATCTGATTAGTAATTGTTGCAACTACAACGGAATGATTAACTAAAAGTGCCCACTGCTTATTTTATCAGGATGATTATCTATACCTGACTAGTAATTGCTGCAACGATAACTGAATAAATAAAATTGCCAACTGTGTGAGTTCCTCGGTTGACTTCCTCGTTTGGTCTCGAGGGGGAAACGCCAGGATGGGTTTGTTTGATGATAGTATCAGGTTGGATCCGAATAGGTCTTCCTCACCCCTCTCTGATAGCCGCCAGTAGTATCGAGTCTCTATAGGTTGTTTAGTGCATGCTGCCGCTGCCGCTCAGTCCACCATACCTATGTAGGCGAGGACCGCCGAATTCTAGTCTCGCCGTGTACTGGCCTCAGTACTGACGCTCCTCTTTTTCCTTTGCCCTTTGTCGGCACCCCTTTTGTTTAAGCAGGTTTTGAGATCGACGCCGTTAGCAGGGTTACCCTTCCGGCTTGGCCTGGGCAGGGTTATGGACGCCATTGGTTATTCTTCAGGGCTCTTAGCCCCATTTGCATCTTGTCCGTAGTCGGACGCTCTACCATTTTCAATGTGATTTGGATCTTTGTATATTCTATCTGTATTCTTGACTCATGGAGTCGCTGTTATATACATCTGTTCTGTGGGTCCCATCGAGGACTGTTGTGTAATGTTATTACTTCGTTTTCCACCCGCACGAAAGTGCCTGGTGGGCACCTTTGAATCGTTTCTATGCGGGTTTGGCGGGTTTCGCTAAAACTTGCATAGGTCCGATTCTGAGGGTGTTACAACATACTAGGGAGTATCTGGTTAGTTGGATTGGTTAAGGGGCACTGGTTTGGTTGGGTTTTGAAAATGTGTGATCTTCACATATGTTAAAGATTCAATTTTGAAATGCGATTTGAATCAAGTTGCCAAATGTTTTTGCAAGTTTGAAAGGTGGGCTTTGCTTCACTTTTACTTGGTCTTGCAAGGGGTGAGAAGAATTGGAAAAGTTTCTGTTTGAAATCTTGGACTAGAAACACTCAAAATGACCTAGTGAGCAAGGTTGGCAAAAATGACCATTTGCCTTATTTGATTTGTTTTTGATTTTCTCTTGATTTTTTTCTGCTTGAAAATGTTTTAGATGATGTTATATTCATCTTTGAACCATTCCTTGCTATTTAGGTTAATCACACAAGTCCATTCATGCATTTATCAAATCATCACATTCACACATGCATTCATTTTGTTTTTATTTAACCAAAGTTTTTGTTAACCCTAATTTTAGCGATTAGAGTTTGATGATCATTGTTTCATATTTTTGGGATGTTACACCCTGGCTGCCTCCTCGCCTTGCCCCTTCGCCTATAAGAAGCCCCCGGGGAGAAAACCCTAAAACATCCAGCATACATCCACGAAAAGTTCTGCAGCGCCGCCGCCACCAAAGGGGAGATTCAGGGGACAGAAGTCTCTGTTCCGGCACCCTACCAGGACCGGGAAGTGCCCCCGGAGCCATCTCCATCGATCTCCACTACCATCTCCATCGCCGTTGTTGATTCCCATGATGAGGAGGGAGTAGTTCTTCCTCGAGGCTAAGGACTTTACCGATAGCTATGTGTTCATATCACTCTCTCTATGCGTGATCATATTGTGATCATGAGCTTTGTAATCTAGTAGATCTACTCTGCTACTCAAGTGCTTTAATAGATCTCTGGCTCTCCCCACGTGTATGAAAGTGACAACGTGCATACCGTGGTGGCACTTAAGCTAGAGTTTATATAAATACTCAAGTGCTTCAATAGATCTCTGCTCTTCCCACGTGTGTGAAAGTGATAGCGTGCACGTCGTGGTGGAACTTAGGCTAGAGTTTATAAATATTTTTCATAAGTATATTTTGAGTTTGTTGTCTCTATGAAATTGTGGTGTTTGTTGGAACCATCTAGCGCTCAAGGTGACAGTGTGGGGTTATCTAGATGAGGAAGGCGGACTTTGAAGTGTGCTGTTATAGTCCTACCATGGATTAGAGTGTCCAACCGGAGAGTAGTTGAGGGTAGTATCATGAAGAGAATATATTTATTGAGAGTGTTCACTAGTAAAAGTATGATCCCTGGGCCTTGTTTCTAAACATTGAAACACCGTTTGTATCCAGATATGTTACATGTTTGCTTGCTTCCATCTTTTTGTCTTTAGTATTTTCCTCCCCGTTAGAAGCTCTTTTCTGGCACTGTTAGCACTTATAATCCATACCACTTGTATTTCACTATCTCTTCGCCGAACTAGTGCACCTATACACCTGACAAGTGTATTAGGCGTATTGGGGACACAAAAGACTTCTTGTATCTTGATTGCAGGGTTGCTTGAGGGGGATATATTTGACCACTTTCTCCCTGAGTTCGATAAGCCTTGGATAATCCACTTAAGGGAAACTTGCTGCTGTTCTACAAACCTCTGCACTTGGAGGCCCAACAACTGTCTATAAGAATAGAAGTGCGTAGACATCACATCTACGTGTGCTCCAGTAGAAGAAGGTGGCCGAGCAAGTCGTCAAGCTCGAGTGCATCACCACTGAGAGCCGCATCGAGGAGATCATGGCCAGAGCCATGCGTTGCCCAGAGCTTTGTGAGAAATCAGGGAGGACTAGGGGCGTGGCGGAGCTCGCTGGGCGATGGCAGTGGGGTATTTCGCTGGACGGGGGCGGCGAGGGATCTCGCACCGGCGTGGGAGGCGACGGAGTGCACGCCGTGCTCCATCAACGGCGCCGGATTTTTTGGTGCCAGGGACATTTCTTTGTGGGGATAGAGCAGAGACAAGGAACATTGAGGGGGTGGAGGTTTTGCAAAAAAGACCCTCACATACGTGGTAATTTTAAGTTACCTGACAATGGCCTCGCAGCATGCCACGTCAGCAAATACATCTCTACTACGTAAGCGTTGACTGCGAGTGATGCTCTAACTCGTTTTCAATAACCATAAACTTGTATTTCTGTTATACAATGACCATATTGATTTTAGTAGACAAGTTGATTAACGATGGATTTTACTCCCATTAAAACTCGATGTTGTCGGAACAACCGGCTTTGATTCAGCTCTAGGGGCACCTTACACAAAATCAGCAGCTTTCTTCCCCACTCACTAGTCACCGCCCTCGCTTTGAGTCAAAAAAATTTCAAAGATAAATCTTGTGAGATTGGAAAGAAAACCAAAACAAAAAGAACCACGCCCTATTCGGCAACACAGGCCGGTAATCGAAACAAATCGGGTCCGGTTTTTTTCTGAACAACAACCGGTCCGTCAATTACGGCTTAGGCCGCCGAGGGTTCCTCCCCGTCTCGAGTACATTCCCATCCAGGAGAAATATCTGGTAAAACCGCACTACCGAGACTCGCGGAGTCGCGCCCCATTCTCCTCATCGCGCTAGGGTTTTAGGTTCCCCTCGCCCACCTCCCCAAAGCCTCTTCCTCTAGGGTTTTAGCCGCCGTCATCCCTTGCTTCTTCCCCCAGACCGACGCCTCATCCTTCCGCCGCCGCCGCCGCCGCATAGGGATCCCCCGTGCCGCCGCCATGTGGGCACTCCGCAGAGCCGGCAACCCCCTCAGGTACCGCTTTTCCCAGCCGTAGGTCTCAGCTTGGGTTTCAGATGCTGCTGCCTGCTTGATTCAACGATGGCTTTGGCGGCGATTCTGATCCGTGACCCGTTCATTCGCACCGTTTTATCTGTAGCGGCGACGCCTAGTAAATTCGTTCTTATTTAGTCCTTTTGATTTCGGTTCCCGTGCCGTAATAGTGCGATCCCGACTTAGTAGGCCGTGATCTCTTGTCACAATGGATGATAGCAAGTATCGCCTGGGGCGAAAGATCGCGCCTTTGTTGGATTGATTATTCCATTGATTTATTTTGAGGTCGGAAGTTGCAGGTTTCACCCTGGGACTCTGCTCCTGTGCGATGTTGTTGGGTACCTGACGCCTTAGGATTTCCCTTGTGTATATATGTTTCAACAAACAACACTTCTTGTTTATTTTACTAGATGTCAGTCCAATTAATATACCCACGTCTCAACAAATGAACCAGATTTACCAGTTATATTTGTCTGTTAATAATGCTTGCTCAGGAATGTACAGCATGCAGTTTGTTTTACAGTACACAGTTTAATTCTGATAATTGACTTGGCTGACTGTTTGCTTCTGATCCAGGGTCAGTGCCCGCCAAGTTGCAAGTGTCCGTGGTTGTGCAAGTCTTGAGGTACTGCTAAGTGCTGACGCAAAGACTGCAGAAGAACAATGTGAGCAGGGTTGCCAGAAATTGTGTTGCTGTCGTCACTCAAAGCAATCAGCCTGCCGTTCATCGTTCTCATCTGCCTGGTCCATGTGGGGTAGGAGTTTCTCTTCTCAGGCTGGGGCAAATTCTGGTGACAAAGAAGATGGTTTGGAGGACGGATTTTCTGATTTGGAGGTCCCGCCAGAAGCTGATAAGAAGGACGAGGAGTTAACATTGGAAGAGAGTTCTGACGAGGATGCTGTTGATGAAATCGACTCGTTAGGAGTTGATACTGATGCAAAACCCGAGAAGGAGACAGTCAAGAGGGTGTCCCAGAATCCCCTTCTCAAAGTTATGTTGGAAGCTCCAAGGAATGATGTCGCTGCATCACTGAAGAAATGGGTTGATGGTGGCAATAATTTTGATAGAAGTGATGTCTTTTATGTCATTTTGCAACTTAGGAAACGGAGGTTCTTTGCCAAAGCATTGCAGGTGCGTACCCTGCACAACTTATTGTTATTTATTTTTCCAAGATTGCAAATTCTTAATACATTGTGGCGATATTAGTGGATACACGCTCATCTTTTCTCTGGCTTAAAAAATAATGAAGTCAAGATAACCTTGCCAGGTACTACCTCTGTTCCAGAATAAGTGTCTCAACTTTGTCTAGATTCACTTGTACTACACACTAAAACGCGTGTAGATACATGCAAGTCTAGACAATGTTGAGACACTTATTTTGGAAGGGAGGTAGTAGGTACGAAGGGCGTTTGAACTGACAATTTTTTTCTACAACATGTTTATAGGATGCCTATTGTTGATTATTCGTAGCTGTACAATAGAATTACTATTCGCTGAACAATAACATGTAGTGCATAGCCTTTTGCCGTGTGAATTGCCACATATTTATATGTTTAACTACAGGTGTATAATGCCATGAGCATATATGGCTGTTCTTTTATTGTTCTGGCTTATCTCAACATGTTTTTTGTCTAACTTGGACGGTAATTTGTTCAATGCTTTTATGCAGCTTCTGGAATGGCTTGAAGAATCCAACCTAATTGATCTTGTAGAACGTGATTATGCTTCACGCCTTGATTTGATGGCTAAAGTCCATGGTGTTTACAGAGCTGAAAAGTACATTGACGATATTCCGGCATCTCATAGGGGTGAGGTTGTATACAGAACTCTTTTAGCTAATTGTGTGGCTGAAGTGAATGTAAAAAAGGCAGAAGCAGTCTTCAATAAGATGAAGGATCTGGGATTCCCAGTTACAGTATTTGCTGTCAATCAGCTTCTGCTACTGTACAAAAGGGTGGACAAGAAGAAGATTTCTGATGTTCTCGCAATGATGGAAAAGGAGAATGTGAAGCCATCCCTCTTCACTTATAAGCTCCTTGTAGACATTAAAGGCGCATCAAGAGATTTTGAAGGTATGGAAAAAGTTGTTGAGTCAATGCATGCAGAAGGTATTGAGCCAGATATTTTGTTACAAGCCACACTTGTAAAACACTACATATTTGGTGGTCACCGTGAGAAAGCTGAACCAATTTTGGAGTTGATGGAGGGTGATGATATCAAGGAAAACCGCAGTGCTTGCCATGTTGTATTACCTTTGTATGCCTTCCTTGGCAAAAAGGGCGATGTCGAGAGGATTTGGCAGGTGTGCGAGGCTAATCCTCGTCTAGATGAGTGCTTGTCTGCTATAGAGGCTTTTGGCAAGCTTGGAGAAGTTGAAAAGGCTGAGAAAGTCTTTGAGAGTATGCTGGCAAAATGGAAAACACTCTCTTCCAAATTCTACAATTCTTTGATTAGGGTTTATGCCAATCAAAACCTTCAGGACAAGGGTAAGGAGCTACTGAAGCGGATGGAGGAAAATGGTGTCAGAATAGGGGTGTCAACATTGGATTCGCTGGTGAAGCTCTATGTGGAAGCTGGAGAGGTGGATAAAGCTGAATCTATACTGCACAAGCTGTCTCAGAGAAACAGGATGAAGCCTCAGTACAGCTCATATCTGATGTTGCTTGATAGTTATTCGAAGAAAGGAGACATCCACAATTCCGAGAAGGTGTTCAACAAGTTGCGGCAGATGGGTTACATTGGGAGGGTTAGACAGTACCAGTTGCTGCTTCATGCATATTTGCATGCAAAGTCCCCTGCCTATGGATTTAGAGAGAGGATGAAGGCTGATAACATTTTCCCCAACAGTGTCATCGCAACTTTACTTGCTGCTACCGATCCATTCAACCAGAAGAAGACAATATCTGACATGCTCGACTAGGATCTGGGATATTGTCATCTTGACGCCATGCAATGCATTTGCTGCTTATGGGTTTCTACTATTAAAGTATATGATGAGATAATAATGTCTTGGTCATGTAACGAACTACTAGTGTTTGTTTTACATTTGGGTTGTCATGCAATACTGAACTTCCTGCCAGGAATAGATATTGAAGCTGCTGTCCTAGAATCTTTATTTGTGCTGATCCGAAAACCATGTCCTTTTTTTTTTTCTGACCTGATATTAACCTTTGAATGACTGATGGCCTTGGATCGGTATTCCCTGACGATGCTGTTACGATTGATGCAAAAACAGCAGTGTTTGGCTATTGTCTTGTAATTTGCGTCCCTCTCATTCTCGTGTGCAAGTTTAGAACCAAGTCTGTAGAAGTAAATGAAACCTGTAACGTTTGCTACTTCTGTCTTAATTCTTAGCTTAATGCTAGTAACTTGTTTGGGATAAAGCTTTTCCAGGTTTGCAAAAGTAGTACTGTACATGATCTTACGGGTACACATCTTCATGAGAATATTATTAATTGTAAGAAACGAAGATACATCAAGGGAGTAATCAAATCATGTCGGCCAAATCCCCCGGGGCAAAACTCAAGGAAAGGAGCCTAGAGAAAGCAGCTTTCAACCAAGGATTTCCTGACATCGGCGCCCAGCGCCCCCGGCCGGCCGTCCCTCAGCCTGAAGACGCTCTCCACCACCGAGAGCTCGGTGGCCGTGGTGTCCGAGCCGCAGAAGGCCGCCCAGTCGTTGACCGCCATGCCAGCCGCAATGACATCGCTCCCCCGGTTCACAGTGCTGGCGACGAGGGGCACCTGCAGCAGCGTCGAGAGCTCGTCCAGGTCCTCCACCGATGTCCGCGGGTGAACCTGCACGAGCAGACATATAGTTTCACAATTAACTCGAAGAAGAAGAAGAAACCAGCAACAGATTTGCAGGTGAAGTCCAGTTCACTCGTATAGCTGAACTTGCGATGAGCTTTACCAGTCCCCCTTTGTTGGAGAAGGCGCAGAAACTGCCGACCAGGATGTTCCCCGCGATGGTTTGCCTGAACACCTCCACTCCAAGAACGTCTGAGATGATCTCCTCGGTTTCCTGTCACGGACAAAACATGCGTCTCATCATCATCGATTCTAGATTGCGCAGCGGGCTCTGGGGAATGAAGAGCACTTGCCTTGCTCAGGTCTGGGTTTGTGAGGGCGACATGGTCATTGCAAGCAATGCAGTTGCCGAGGGCAGAGAGGCGCTCATCGACCCGCTGGACGACCACCTGATCAGGCAGGCTGTTCTTCAGGTGCTGGAGCTCTATGGACACAAACGGCAGCCGATGTCATGTATGTCAAAAAAAACTAGTCAGTGATTGCCAATTTCTAAGGACCCGCTGTTTTTCTTACCTTGGTCGGTGGTGCTATTTGGCAGAAGAAGACCGTTCTTGTTACCTGATCAAACAGCAAGACGTGAGTACTCAAGTTCAGATACCGGCCACAGAATTGCTCGGAAGCCGTAGCCTGTCCATCATTCATTCATTCATTCATTCATTCAGGAGAAGCAAGTGCTCACCGACGCACAATCTCCCCACGATCCTGGTGCCGCCGATGGATGCCCTCACCACCGGGACGACGTCGGCCAGCTCGGCCTCAAACACACTGCAGCAGGAAATCTCAGCGATCAAAATCCACCGATCACAACCAACCTACCTCCTACTACTACGGTATATACTATATGGGAACGCCTACGTCTCAGGCGACTGAGAAATAACTATATACTTGTAGTACTAGCTAGAGACGCTGCTAACCTGGCGAAATTGTCGGCGCAACCGGCCGGGAGGATGCAGTAGGCGTTGGTGAGCCTCGCGAAGACCCCGACCTCGCACGAGTTCTCGAACTTGAGACCTGCGGCACCAGAGCGTTCAAGTCACGCATCGATCTAATCGAAAGGTAGGACAAGAACACAGAATCGGACGGCCGGGGTACTTACGGGACGCCATTGTCGGGTGTGGTGGTGAAAACCTCTGTCGCCGGCGAGTAGGGTTTAGGCGGGGGTGGTGGACGCGGCGGGGTTAGGCTCGAAGGTGGAGGCAGTTGGGCAAGTGTTTTTGGCGATGGAGGTGACGTCTAGACGTGGTTAGCTCTTATAATATAATACGGGTCCTGCTCCCGCACAGGCAGCACGTGCTGTGGTTGGACTTGGAAACGTTCTCTCCAAGTTTGTGTCCGCCACGGATCTGCTTTCCTTGACTTCCGTTTTCTTCTGCGTTTTTCTTTTTTGTTTTCTCGTGCTGGGTTTACGTTGGCGCCAAGCTTCCCTGGCGGCCGGTGGTAGAGGGCCCAGTGCTCTGCTGCACTACTCTACTCAGCTGCAGCGCGCGGTGTCTCGTTGCCTTTCACTGCAGATGTGGAGGTCAAAACGAATCAGAATCAAACTAGTACCCATCCATTAACTAATTTAAGACATTTTAAGTAGACTAGATACACTACGAAATAGGTGATCATACGTATTAAAATATATTTAGATATATTTATTTTAAAAAAAAGGCTAGAATATCTTACATTAGTTGACAAGAAGGAGTGAGTACAGTACATGAGTGAGTGGGTGACCATGTACGTATTTTCCTTACTTATTTTTGGAATGAACACAGATACATACTTGTGCTCTCGAATATGATCAGGACCTAAGAACCTCTCGAACTGAACCCCTAAAATTTAGATGAGCAAAATCCTTCCTATTCCTTAGAGAGCAAATTTAGTCATTTACAAGAGTAGTGTTCTTAATAGAACTCCTATTATTAACTCCCTAAATCATTGACTCTAGTCACACATTGACTCAAACAGCTTGGATACACTTCAACATCGAGAGAAATATAGATAAAAGCATTGATTTAAACATACTATAACTAAACAATGATTAAACTATACATACAAAACTAGCTCTAAACTAAACTAATTTTAGAACCCGATCCTCACGGTCCTCTCATGTGCCCACGGTTCGGGGAGGGGGGAGGGGGGGGGGGAGGGGGGGGGGGGCAATTCCGGCACCACACCGCCGTCGAACCTAGGGAAGTTGAGGTTGCCACAATTGGTGCCGTGGCACCGGACATTTTGAATGTCATAAGCCCACGTCGCCTGCCGTGCCGACTGGTAGGTGCCCAGCTTGATTCGGCGGCCGGTGTTCAGTTTTGAATTGCTTTAGTTCAAATATAATACCAAGTCTAGACTAGAGTAAGATGCTTTATTTTGTTTTTAACTTTGCAGCCCAAAGAAATGTGTACAAAGTGGAGGGATGCATAGTACTTGAAGGGATTCAATCGTAGTTTTTTACTACATACACATATTTTTCTACTATATATATTCTCGCCGAAGGGCTATATTTGTGGAATGTTGGAATGAGATAACACATGCAATGCAGAATGGAAAGTGAAAGCTTGGAAACTATTTGGTGACGTTGGAAAAGTGCACATGTACTCAATATTATTAGCTTGGAAATTAGATAGTAAGATTTCTTTGTTTAACATGTACAATAAATTAGTTGAAATGCATGTACACGATTACTTGTTATTTCATGGATGGATGGACAACATTATTGTATATCCCCAATCTTTGTGCAAAACAAACTTCTTTGAGACTCCAATTGAGTATCAAACGGTTTGCATCTCACTCAGTGAAATCAAGCATTGCATCTCCACGAACTGAATCAAGCGTGAGGCACTATCAAATTTAATCTTATTTCACGGATGTATGAACTACATCATTGTCCCTGTAAACGTCTGTGCGTTGCACGTGCAAATTTACTGGTTCCAAAAGAACAAAAGGCACCCTAATTCTCAAGCGTTCAAGCATTCTGAGATCTTGTCATCTGAGAAAAAAACATGAACATTCGATTCTCTATCGGCCGATGTTGGCCTCATCGACAGGTTACTCTGTTCGTCCTGACTAACGGTTTTATTATTGTTGAAACTGCTAGTAGTGAGGTGAGGCGTAAATTAGCTAAAAACGTTATGATGGAGTAATACGTCTTGCTGCCATGGAACCGTACTCCAACCAGGCAAGAGCCGATAATGTACTCGTCGTGTTCATCCCCCAGCGAGCCAGCGCTTGGAAAAAGAAAAATCTTCGACTACGCAAATAGAACGCCGCATCAAATCGCCGCCTTCAATTCAGACCGCCGGCCCCCGGGGCCCCGACCGGTAGATCCGCCGGCTGAGGACGGGGCAACGGCGGCGGGTGCGTGGCAAATTTTGTGGAAAGCGTCTGCGGCTGTGCGTGGCTGCCGCAGCGGACATGCCGTTCGATCAGGCGCGCGGCTCCTGCGGGCGGTGGCAGGCGGGTATGGGGTAATCCCTCGTCCTAATACGCATTAGGCCTTGTTTTGTTAACGTGTTTTGACCGGTTTTGGGGTGTCCAATCCCGGCTTAACTTAACACTCGCAGAAACACCTCGCTCCCGTTTTGCAGGCCGGGATAGACCGATCTAAGCCCAAGTTTTCCCGAGAAAACACCTCGGGTTGGAGGGGATCCACGACACGCCTACCACCTCGCTTTTTGCCCGCGACTCCACGCCGCGGCCAGGTCCTAGCTCACCCCCCTGACGCCGAGGCCTTCCTCCGCCCCCAAGGTCTTCCCTGCGCCTTTCTCCCTCCCCGACTCCCTCCAGATCCTCCCGCTGTCCAGATCTTCAATCCCGCCGCCGCCGTCCAGATCCTCCCGCAGTCCTCCGTCTCCGGTGGAAGCCTAGCCGTCTGTAAGGTACACGATCTTCCTCCGCGCCCCCTTCTCTCCTGGTGCTAGGTTTTCAATGTGATTTGAACTCGGTCCAGGGTTCTTGATTAGGAATGAGATCCAGTCCTTAATTGCCTGCTAGTTCTTGATTTGTTAATTGCGTACCCCTTGTCCATGGCGTCTAGTTTCACGGGGCTGTGACTTTGTTAATTGTGTTACCCCTTGTTCATGTCCATACTAGGCTATATTAGCAGGTTGAATTCAGCAGAAAGCTAGCAAGTGATTGAACAGCAGATGCTGGCATGCTGCTGTTGATTTTTTCGTGTCTCTGAAGCTATCAGTGCTGTAACGGTTAGCTGCAGCTGCAGTGGAATACTGTGCCGTTGTCACCATGCCACTGTTCGGGTATCTGATGTATTTCTCATGAACTGAACTAATGAATCGATCTAGTCTAGTTCTTCATTCTCGTTTCTTGGCTAGTATCAAGTGTGTTGATCACAGCCGTTGGACTCATCAAAGGCTACTTCGTCAGTGTCTGAAATAATTACACACTGACGCTTGCTTGTGCATTGGTGCCATTCTATAATTTGGAGTTATTACCTTGTAAGTTACTAGGATTTAACCATGCTTGAAAAAGTAAGTTTGATCGCATATCTAAATTGGAGTTATCTAATCTTTCTTTTGTGTTTCCATTTGGTTGTGAAATCTGGATAGTTCTTGTAGGAAAGACTGAGATTTTGTCCTTTTCAGCACGATGATGGTGATACTGCTCTGGACATGTTGTAGCAGAGGAGGAAGATGTTATAAAGTTTAAATAGCTAGAGCTTACCTGAAATATTTTTTCATGCCTTTCCAAGTTATTATGAAATCTGGACATTGTTCTTGTATGAAAGACTGAGACTTTGTCTCTTACTCGTTGTAAACTGGTATTTTTGTCATGCAGAATTTCGTGATGATGTTACATGTCAGCTTCACTTGCATCTAGATCTATTGTTGCTGTAAAAATTGTATTTTTATTCAGTCTTGCACTATTCATCTGATTCCAGGCCATTCCAGTGAAATTTAGTCTGAAATTATCCCTGTGTACAAAACAGACAATTTGGAGTGGGCATTTGGGGTGGAAGTGGATTCCAGTGGAACCAAGTGGATTGGGTGTCAGCCGTGTTTTCACCCAAACACTGTGGATTCATACCCAAAATTCCCGGATAAACCACTGCCACAAAACAAGGCCTTAGCGAATGTAATTAGTCCCACCTCGCCATTCCGGACGAAATCCGCGCGCTATAAAACCGCCCCATTCGCGGGTTCTGTCGCCGGGTCTGGTAGCGCAGGCCTGTAACTCCGGCGTCGGAGGGTAAGAATTGGTGGTGGGTAAGGTTCGACTCGTGCGTCGCCGGAAACGGTAACGGTAACGGTGGCGTGGGGTCCGAGCTCGGGTTGCTGCTGCTGTGTTTGTGCGTTTGATCCGCCCAAGGTCAGGCAGCTCTGGGCCCAGCAGACGCGGTCATTGTGGCCTTTGCGCCCGCCCCCCGCGAAGGGCATGCATGCCCACCGGTGGCAACAGCCACCGGCGGCGAACCCTGTTGTAGTAGCGTAGCTCGCTGGGCATTTCTCCCTTATAGTAGCCTAATAAATAAGGGGGTGTCTTGGGTTCGCGTGCACACACACTTCGACCCCTCGTGCCAATTCTTTTGCCTGCTAATTTACAAGATTACGGTCCTATGAATTGAAGATCGTCTAGTTTATTTCTGTTGGGATTACGTGAAATGCTCTGCAGCACCTCGTGATGTGGACTATGTTCGTTCGTCGAGAAAACAGGTTTCAGTTCATCTGTAGACTGTAGATCAAGGTGACAGCAAAGAGTCAATCAACAGATTAAACATTTGATAAATGTTGTTAATACGTAGCATACTTGTGAAAATGATTACTAGTACCGTGTTCTTCGGTTCAATTTCACTTGGTATGGATATTTTCCACTGACTGATTTGTGAGAAGCATATACGCTGCAGCTTCGGAAAGCGATTATGTAAACATGAAAACTGCACCAGTAGACTAGGTTTACAACTCCTTTTAGGGACTGTAGTTGTAGGGTCCGTAATGGGAGCTCCCAAATTTCCAACCGAACTGCATCCTGGAATCTGGATGCAGCATTGTGTAATAGGAATATATATAGGATTTATTTCGAACCCTTATTCTTAATAGGAATATATATAGCATTTCCTTAGTGTAACTGCTTTATATATATATTTTAGATTCTCAGAGATTCCTACCTGGCCCCATTTCATCAAAATGAAACCATATCAGAGTGTTACAGAGACATAAAACATCGAAGCCTAGCAGTTCAGACTACAGAAACCTAATCCTAGCATAGTTTCCAACTGGCCATGAGCGGGAAACTGCAAACAACAGAATAAAAGCCCCTTTGTACTTCTTAGGCCAAAGCTTGACACTTTGTTTATGGAATAACATTGTCAATGCAAATAATCTAGTACCAGTTAACCCCCAGAACAACAGAATAAAAAATTGAGGATCGGCGTTTTTGCAAGCTCACTAGCTCTAGCTAGCAGATCTGCCGCCACCTTCGTTGTCCGACTGATATGGGTGAATGATGCTGAAGAGAAGAAAGAAGGGTGTGTTTGGCTGCAAACTATTTTCATAATATTTTTAGAATACCAGTTTCTAGAAAAACCATGGTTTAAAATACTTTGAGGTGTTTGGCTCTAGTTGAAAATGTAGTTTTGTAAACTGTAGTATGTGGTGGTATAATGCAGCATTATTGTACTAAACTGAGAAACACAATCAAACTAGTTACATTTGGTGCCCAGGGCATAAGACAACCGTGACACCGTTAGTATTGCATATGGAGTTTTCTGAAAAGTTCCAAACATTACTTCTAAATGCCGAGGAGAACATCCTGGAAAACTAGTAACGCCATTCTTCTTGAGTAGTAAGTAGTAAAGAAAATTATCGGTTTGGTGTCATGCGTTATTTCTGTATTTCTCTAAAATACTGGGCATGCCTCTTTGCTGGGTATCATTAGGAGGACCAGAATGGTGAGGGCCAGTTTCATCAAGCTGGGTGCAAACTACTCCGTATATTGTAGTATTGCTAAGGAGGCGTCGAAGTAGAGGTCTGACCTGCTAAGCTCTGAAGCTGCGTCTGCAACTCGCTGCGGAATTCATTGTCTGCACCATGGCCTGAAGCTTAATTTCTACGCGCATTTAAGTTGTTTGTGAGGTGGTGCTTGTTTGCCCAAGACGGTGGCTAGCTTCAGTTGCTTCCTATCTGATCTGGTGATGCTATGCTCTTTGTTAGTTCCAAATTATTGGCAGTGGAGTGCTGTTTTTATCAGTTAAACAAGTCTTCCCACAAAAGTCTTGAAATATCAGCTTCCCACAGAAGTCTTGAAATAGACGCTTCCCACAGAAGTCTTGAAATAGACGCTTTATTTTGCTGTTCCTATCTGATCAATATCAGCTTCCCACAGAAGTCTTGAAATAGACGCTTTATTTTGCTGTTCCTATCTGATCGATATCAGCTTCCCACACAAGTCTTGAAATAGACGCTTAAGAGCATCTCTAGTGGCTCGTCTATATGCCCATCTAAAGCGATTTAGACGACCGTGGATGAAAAAAACCTTCTCAGTGGCTCGTCTAAACGAAGGTCTAAATTTATACGTCCTTCCAAACCTGCTACCCATCGTCCATATATGGACGACGGTGCCATGGCCGTCCAAAGCAACTTCTCTCCCTGGAGCTCACTCCCGCGCCAGCAGTTGGAGACGTAGGACGCAGGTGGCACTCGGGCGAGGTCGCCGTCCCTCTGCTCGCCGGTTCCATGTACTCTCCTTTTCCATGTAGATTTGGCGAGAGAGAGAGAGAGAGAGATAAATTGGACGGGGACGAGAGGGTGCTCAACCATGGTGCCTAGGCGCACGCTAGATCCATCCGCCGGCAGCCAATTTTTGTCGAATCCGAATGCAAATCAGTGTAGCCGGGCGCGGTCTCGTCTGGTCCTGTTGGGGACAGGCTCGGGCGTGGAGGGGGGCATGGGATCGCGCGAGGCGTCGGGCCTAGCGGCGGACAAGGAGGAGAATGGGAAGGGGCATGGCGGCGGTTTGGGAGGAGCAGCGGCAGGGGCATGGTGGAGGGCTGCAGCTACTCCGACGGTGTTGAAGAGAGGAGGCTTGTCTAGTACTGAACTTGCTTCTTGTGCATCGATACAGAATATAGAGATGAGGTGATGTACTACTGAATGTTGCTGACATTACTTGTATTGCTGGATAATATACAAATATTTCTTTGTATTGATAATCATGCTGTTGTCCTATTTGCTACTGAATATTGCTTCTAAATTTTGACGGTAGTTATAAAAAAATAATAAAATATTGGAGAGAGGACGTAGACGTCCTATATATACACGTTCCGCTGAAAAACTAAAATCGTCTATATTCTCTCTCCTTTTAGACGGTCGTCTATACAGATATATAGACGTTCAGATTTAGATGTTGGGCAAGTTGAAAAACTCGGAATGCCTCTGTTCTTGAGAAGAAAAAAAGAGCAAACTACATCAGTCGTGTCGTGTGTTATCTCTGCATTTTCTTGAAATATTGGGCATGCTTTAATTTCAGGAGGACGTCAGAACTGGCGAGGCCAGAATCTGGTTGCAAACTAAAGGACGGGGTCGAAGTAGATTTCTGGCGTGCTAACTTGTGAAGGTAGCAGCTAGGTCTGAGATTGAAACTCAGCTGACGAACAGTGTCTGCGCTGTTGCCTGAATCTTTCCAGCTGCCGAACGATGTTTTTGCCACTTTAGCCTTTGGGAAATAGCAAATCAGCATCAGCATCAGCATCACCATCACCGTCCTGCAAAATTCAGTTGTCTTTGTGTCACTTGCTGTTAAGTTACATTGCAGGATCTTTAACGGCGCCTTCCCTAGTGAATTGTGGTGATTAATCGATGCACACAATGCAACTGGATTACTACCGAATCATGGAAGATTTACAGTACACACCGATGCCGTGGGTTGTCAGTCTGTCACCTGCTCTTGAGTTACTCTGCTCATCCGGGGCAACGGTTTTTGGAATTGTTGAAACTAGCGGTGAAGGCGTAAAGTTGGTAAAACGTTATCAAGTAATACGCCTCCCCGTTCTGGACATGTATAACACGGGAAAGGGCAACGTGGTCCCCGTTCTGGACACGTATAAGAGCATCTCCAAGAGCTTACCTAAATATGGGTGAGAAAAAATGTTTGGGTAAGAAGAGAGAGAAGATATAGGTAAGGAGATTTTGGTTTGCTTTTCCAGCTTACCCATTTTTTGCTTACCCAAAATATGGGTAAGCTCTTGGAGATGATCTTACCCATATTTTCTCACCCAAAATTGTTTTGCATAATTTTAATGAAATAAACACAAGATATCAAATAGAAACATTATCAAACAGATTAGTTGATATCAAGTGCTACAGATCCTTGTGGTCTTGTAGTTTGTCAAGTGCTACAGATCATTGTGGTAAACATCAAGAAACAAGAATACAAGCGAAATCAAGCTGTACGTGAAATCAAACTGTACGCGAATACAAGCAGAGAAAAATTTGTACCTTGCGTGCATTTGGTCGAGCACAATGCATGTGCCAGTGGTGCTGTCGAGCTGCGGCGGAGCTGGCCCTCCCATCGACGGCATGCGCGCTGCAGGAGGTGCAGGAGGTGGTAGGAAAGGCTCGACGACGACCGGAGCTTGATGGGGATGCACGGAGACGGCTGCCATCGTCGCCTTCTTCGCCGTGCAAGAGCCCGTAGCTGCCAGCACCTTCGGCGCCCTCTTCTTCGTCGGCTTCTTCACAGGAGCACACTGAGGAGCAGCGGCACTCCCGACGACGGCCGCCGTAGCTGCGCCAGTAGCTCTACTCGGGGGCGGGGCAAGCCCTAGGCGGCGGGCGGCAGGCGGCAGGCCCCGCGCGTTGGTCTGGAGAAGGGGCGGAGGGGACGGGTGGTTGGAGGAAGCCTGGGGGAGGTTGGGATTGTCGGCCATGGAGGGTTGATGGCCGGAGCGGCGGCGACGCGTCAGCAACGCGCGGATACGGCGGTTCCGTCGAGCGGCTGCCTCGGGCGGAAATTTCCGCGCGCGCGTTGATTGGCTCTCCCGCGTGTGAGCTGTGTGTTTTGGGTGATTGGGTTGGATCACCCAAATATGGGTAGAAAGAGGCAAAATATGGGTGATCACCCAAAATTTTTTTAGTAGGGGACCATTTTTAGGTAAGCTGTTGGAGATGTAATTTTGTCCCATCTTACCTAAAAAAGCAGTTATTGCCTCTCTTACCTATATTTAGGTAAGCTCTTGGAGATGCTCTAACGCCAAGCGCCGCATCGGATGCCGGCTCTAATTCGAACCTCCGCGGCTCTGGCCGGTCGATCCGCCGCCGACGGCGTACGGGGCTAGGGCTCTGGGAAACGCCTGTGGCTATGCGTTACTGCAGCAGCGGACATGCCATTCGATCAGGCGCGCGGCTCCTGCGGGCTGCGGCAGGCGGGTAAGGGTAACCCTCGGTGAAGTAGGGTAGGGATGAGCGAATGTTTTAGTCCCACATCGCCATTTCAGAGGGATTCCGTGCTGTATAAAGGCGCCCCATTCGCGGGTTGTGTCGCCGGGTCTAGTAGTTCGGACCTGTAACTCCAGCTGTGGAGGGTAGAGTTGGCGAGAGATAGGCTCTTCCCTAGCGTGGGCGTGCCGCCTGTAATGGGCGGTGCGGGGTTGGGCTCGGGTGGTTGCTTGCTGTGCTTTGTGCGCTTGAGCCACAGGGTCAGGGACGCACACTCCGTACACCCATCGTGCTTAAATCAACTCCGGATAACTACCCTACCCGGAGCTTGAGGACGCGCGGCTCTGGGCCCGCAGACGGCGACCCGGCAGGCAAGGGGATGTGTACGCACGTGAGACCCAGGCTATATCTATCTATCATCGATGGATTAGCCGAGCCCTATCTTGGTAGCTGGGCTTTCCCTCTCTCGAGGAGGGGGTGCCTTGAGTTCGCGCACACACAACTTTCATCAACCCCTCTCCCAGCTCTTTTGTTTTCTATAAGATTGCGTTTCCTATGGAGAGACGTTCATCTAGTTTGTTTCTTTTTGGATTACGTGCAATGCTCTGAATCACTTTGCCACGTGGTATATTCATTCGTTCGTAGAGAAAGCATGTTTCAGTTCATCTGTAGACTGTGGATCAAGGTGACAACAAGAGTCAATCAACCGATGAAATATTTGATAAATCGTTGCTAATAGGTAACCAAAAACCATGACAAAAATTATGGAACGGAGGAAGTAGCATACTTGTGAAAACGACTACAAGAATATGTGCTTGTTACTTCAGAATGTTCTTCTTCGGTTCAATTTCACTGGCTATGACTATTTTCCACTCATTTGTCAGAAGCATATACTCTGCAGGCTCTGAAAACGGATATGCATTCTGCAAGCTCACTAGCTCTAGCTAGCTGATGCCGCCACCTCCGTCGTCCGAATGACATGGAAAAATGATGCTGAAGAGAAGAAAGAAGCCACCGGCTAAATGTCGCAGAGAGTGACATGGTTATACCCCGCGGATACACGACCTCAGCATACCTGGTCCAGCCCAAGGAAGGCTCACGACAAATATACGCCGGCCCATGAAGACTTTCGGGTGACCAAGGCCCATGACGCATTGCATCTACGCACCCCTGTAATCACCGGTTCCGCCGTAATCAAGAGCAGACAAGCAGGAGTAGGGTTTTCCCTCCGGGGACCTGAACCTGGGTAAACCTCGTGTCCCGTGTTGCTTGTTTGCTAACCGTTCCGCGATCTCCAGCATCCCCATCTTCTCCAAAACCCAAGTCCATAACAATGGGCATTGACAAGATCAAACCTCGTCAATTGGCGCCGTATGTGGGAACTGGGGACGTTGATTGTGCGATCGTGACGGTCCGAACCCGAGCGATCTACAACTCTGCGGCGACGGAGAGTCACCTCCTCTTCAGCGCTTTCGACTTCACCGCCCACTCACCGGCCACCATGAAGGACTTCGAGCCCGTAGGCGACGGACTCGAGATCCTGTTCGGGAGCTTCTGCTTCCAGGTGGGGGCAAACTGGCACCCTCCGCCTCCCAGAGCGGGTGCCCCTACCATCAATCAGGCCCGCTTCGTGGGTCCCACACCCTGTGCTACGCACATCATCATCAACAGATGGGTCCTGCGACAGCAGCAGCTGCAACTCCGATCTGTGCGATCCACCATCGGATGAAGGGACCTACGGTTCCAGATCCGAAAGCTGCGGCAGCAGCGGACCAATCTACGAGCGCTACTAATGCGCCGTAGTCATCCAGAGCAACGTGGATCAGCGAGCGCCCAACCCGCCGCCCAACCCGCCACCTAACCCGCAGGACCGAAACGGCGGGAACAGAAGAAGACAGTCCCCCCCACCCGAAGGGGACAACGCCGGCCAGGTCATCCGCCTTAGCAAAGAAGGATGGGCCCAGGCACGCGCCGCCGTGGCGGGCAGCATGATCCTGCCTGCAGATGCCTCACGGGACCTGCTGATGGCATACCACTTGCTCCTGATCGAGGAGCACAAGAAGCAGGTCAAGATGCAAGAGGTGCTTGACAAACGCAAGCAAGCAGCCTCGGAGTCCAGCGCGCGACGAGCTGCGCTCTCCGCCATGGGCATCGGCTCCAGCTCGAACGGCAACCACGGCAACAAGCACCGCTCCCGGACGGAGAACATGGACCCCAAGGAGCGCCGTGAGGTGACCCGAACCCTCCACACATCCTTCATGGAGATGTATGCTGACGGCAACATCATCCCGAAGACGCCGCAAGCTGCGATCATGGCAGCCACCGCGTACCTCGCGTCCCACCCACCTCTGGAGGGGGACCCGAAAAGAGCCATGCACAAGTACGCACTCACCGGACTCAGACTCGTCGGAGCTGCGCTCCATCAAGAAGCTCCTACGGAGCCGAAAAAGAAAGCTACGGTCAGGTTCGACCGCAGCCCCACTCCTTCATCCAAAGAAGAGGACCATGACCTTCCTCGAAGGCAAAAGAGCTCGCGTCATCGCAGCCGCGATTATGACGCTAGAGACGCGCTCACACAGCGCAAAATCGACAAAGCGCGAGCCAAGCGCGCATGCTCGTCTGAATCCGAGATGGACGAAGACGAAGGAGAACTCTGCGGAGCCCAGTGCTTCAGCAGATCTGTCCGACGGACACGGATGCCGTGAAATTTCAAGCTTCCTTCGGATACTCCGAAGTTCGACGGCACACAGGACCCCAAGGCGTGGCTCAGCGACCACCTGTCATCCGTCAAGCTGCACGGTGGAAACAAGGAAACCGCTATGCAATGCCTTCAGCTGCAGCTGACAGGCGCAACTTGGATCTGGCTTAGCAGCCTATCTTCGGGATCCATCCGAAGCTGGGAGGAGTTGGCTTACAATTTCATCCGAAACTTCAAAGGCACCAGCAAGAGGCCCTCCTCGATCGAGGAGTTGCGAGCCTGTACTCAACGAACGGGCGAATCCATTCGATCGTACATACCATGCTGGTCCAACACCAAGAACTCCGCGGCGCACATCTCCGAAGAAAGGGCCATCGACGCCTTCAAGGACGGCGTCAAGCGCCAGGACTTCAAGGAAGAACTTGGGCGCGTCAAGCCCAAGACACTCGACCACCTCATGGACATCGCCAACAGGTGGGCCGACAGCGAAGATTCCGTCCACCAGGCACAATCAGAGGAAGAGGACGACTACGGCCGACGACGGGAGCGCCGTAGCAAGAGGAGACCACGCGTCTACGGCGATCGTGATGGACCCGACATGGTCGTGGCCGGCTACGCCGATCGCCGCAACGACGCCAACCGCAACAGCGACGGATACCGCGGAGGCAACTTCCACGATGGAGGACGCCCAACACAGTCGTGGCAGCGCCGCGGCCACGACGACGGACCCTCAACATACGAAAAACTGTCGGGTCCATGTACCATCCACTTCTACATCGACAAGCAGGATGGTAAGAAGAAGGCAAGCCACATGCTTAAGGACTGCCGCGAGTTCCAGAAGCTCAGCGAAAGCATGGTTCAGATGAGGCAGCAAGCTCCACCCCCTGGATTTGGGAACGCACCCGCACCAGGAGAGATAGCGCATGGAGCTCCTCCACCGCCACCCATAGGAGGCCCGAACCAACCAGTCGCACCAACACAGAACAACGTTGGGCACATGTATCCCCCGCCGAAAGGAGCACTGATGATCCATAAGGGGCGCCCAACGAATAGGGTGCAGAAGAAAATCACCCGTCAGATCAACCTGGCCGTGACAGCTCCACCCGCCATCCCTGAGTACCTCAGCGGATCGGAGTCCTGCATCACGTTCAGCCGTTCGGATCACCCTTGCCAGGTCCCTCGCCCAGGTCATGCTGCCCTGGTGCTGGAGGCGCAGATCGGAGGTCTCGAGATGAGCCGTGTCTTTATGGACGGTGGCAGCGGCATCAACCTGATGTTCGCAAGCACTCTAGCAGCAATGCGGATCCCGCTGTGCAGCCTGGAACAATCAGACACAACGTTCCACGGCATCGTCCCAGGAAAAGGCATATTCCCCCTGGGAAAGATATGGCTCGACGTCATCTTCGGCAAACTGGAAAACTTCTGATGCGAGCGGCTCGAGTTTGAAGTGGTGGACTGGCCATCACAATACCACGCCATCCTCGGGCGTGTAGCATTCGCAAGGTTCCTGGCAGTACCATACTACGCGTACCTGCTACTCAAGATGCCAGGACCCAGAGGCATCATCACGGTTCACGGGAGCTTCACCCGATCGGACCACTGCGACAGGGACTTCAACAGAATCTCCTAGTCATTCGGCATGCATGAGGAGCTTGTAAGGCTCCGCGAGGTGACGGACAAAGGGGCACCCCCAGTCGCACGACAAAACGCACATGATATGTCTTTCAACTCCACCATCAACACAAAGAAGGTGCAGGTCCACCCGACGGATGCCTCCAAGACGGCGCTGATCGCTAACGATCTCAGCCCTGCATAGGAAAGCGCGCTCGCCGAATTCCTCCGTGAGCGCTGGGAAATCTTCGCCTGGTGTCCTGCGGACATGCCAGGAGTTCCCAGGGAATTCGCCGAGCACGCACTCAACGTCTTTCCAGACACCAAGCCCGCCAAGCAGTCCATCCGGAGACTGTCCGAGCCACAGGCCGAAGCCATAGGGATTGAAGTCAACAGACTACTCACTGCAAACTTCATCAGGGAGATTAAGGAAAGCGAGTGGCTCGCCAATACTATGATGGTCCCCAAAAAGGACATGGACATCCTGCGGATGTGCGTGGACTTCACATCACTGAACAAGCACTGCCCAAAGGACCACTTCCCTCTCCCTCGGATCGATCAGATCATCGAATCGACTGCAGGATGCGAGAAGCTCTCCTTCCTCAACGCCTACTCAGGCTACAACCAGACTCGACTCAAAGTCAAAGATCAGGAGAAAACGGCGTTCATCACGCCATTCGGGGTGTTCTGCTACAACACAATGCCCTTCGGGCTAAAGAACGCAGGTGCCACGTACCAGCAATGCATGCAGGCATGCCTAAAGGACCAGATCGGTCGCAACGTCCAAGTCTATGTCGACGACATAGTCATCAAAACCAGGGAGGCGAGAACACTCATCGACGATCTCCGCGAGACGTTCGATAATCTCGACCGCTACAGGATCAAGCTTAACCCCGAAAAGTGCGCCTTCGGCGTCCCATCGGGTCAGCTGCTTGGTTACTTCATCTCCCAGCGAGGGATCGAGGTGAACCCGAAGAAAATACGGGCCATCATGGCCATGGAGAAGCCGAAAAACCTCAAAAGTGTCCAGCAACTTGCAGGAAGAATAGCGGCATTAAGCAGATTCATCAGCCGCATGGGCGAGAAAGCACTGCCCTTCTACCAGTTGCTGCGCAAAGCCTACAAATTCAAGTGTACGCCTGAGGCGGATGACGCATTCGAAGATCTAAAGCGGCTGCTCTCTACCTCGCCTGTCTTGGTCACGCCAAAGGAGCACGAACCCCTACTGCTGTACATAGCAGCTACACACCAGGTGGTGAGCACCGTACTAGTGGTCGAGTGACCCGAAGAAGGCAAGACCCACGGGGTCCAACGCCCAATCCACTACCTCAGCGAGGTATTAACGCCAACAAAGCAGAGGTACCCTCACTACCAGAAACTCGCCTACGGCGTGTTCATGACGGCTCGTCGGCTGAGCCATTACTTCCAGGAGTACGAGGTGATGGTCGTCAACGAGGCACCCCTGAACAACATCCTGAACAATCCGGAGGCCACATGATGCGTGGCCCTGTGGGGCATCGAGCTGTCACCCCTAGACATCGTCTACGAGAAGCGACTTGCAATCAAGTCTCAGGTCCTCCCGGACTTCCTTGTACACTGGATGGAGCTGCAGCTGCCAGACACCCCAGACATGTCGCAGTCATGGACGATGCATTTTGACGGCTCCAAGCGCGAAGCTGGAGCGAGAGCCGTGGTCATACTGACCTCCCCGCAGGGCGACAAGATGAAGTACGTCCTTCAGATGAAATTCCGAGCTTCCAACAACGAGGCCGAATACGAAGCCCTCATCCACGACATGAGGATGGCAAAGATCTGCGGCGCAATGCACCTGGTCATCTACGGTGACTCCAACCTCGTCGTTCAACAGACGATGAATGAGTGCGACGCACACGCCGAAAACATGATCGCGTACCGCGCACTCTACAACTCACTCGAGGGAGAATTCGACGGTTGCGAGCTTCGGCACGTTGGAAGAGAAAGCAACGAGGAGGCCGACAGACTCGCCAACATCGGCTCCCCCTGCGCAAGGGTGCGACCAGGTGTGTTCCTCGAATAGATCTGCGTGCCATCCATCAAGCGGAAATTCCCCAAGGGATCACTAGAAGAAGCAGAACACTCGGGGGCTACGCTACCCGAAGGTCATGAAGGACCCGAAAAACTAGACACAGAGGTCGCCGTGGTCAACCTGATGCAGGTCATGGCAGTCGAAGAAACCTGGACACGGCCATACCTCCAGTACTTGATAGACGGAGAACTACCTGGTAGCCCGACGGATGCCCGACGCATATCTCGCCGGTCAAAAGCCTTCACCATCATCAATGGCGAGCTGTACAAGCGCAACATTTAGGGTGTACTACAAAGGTGCGTCACCATCGGTGACAGGAAAACCATACTTTAAGACATCCACGAGGGCATCTGCGGCCATCACGCAGGCAGTCGCTCCCTTGTCGCCAAAGCTCTACGAGCTGGATTCTACTGGCCAACGGCCATGAACGACACAAAAGACATCGTCTGAAGATGCAAAGGGTGCCAAAGGTTCGCCGACAAACCACATGCACCCGGGTCAGAGCTTAGGCCCATACCTTTGGCCTGTCCCTTCGCCCAATGGGGCCTCGACATGATCGGAAAACTGCCAAGGTCCTCGAAAGGGGGGCACGTCTACCTCCTGGTCGCAGTCGACAAATTCACCAAGTGGATCGAAGCCATGCCGGTCACTAACCAAAAGGGCAAGACTGCCGTCAAGTTCTTTGAATCCATTGTCTACAGGTTCGGCGTACCGCATAGCATCATCACCGACAATGGATCGAACTTCATCTTCAAAGAATTCCAAGACTTCTGCGAAGGCCTCGGAATCAACATCACATACGCCTCTGTGGCGCACCCGCAAACGAACGGGCAGGTGGAAAAAGCCAACGGCCTAATCGGCGCTGACATCAAGAAGCGCCTCATAAGCCCACTCGAGCGACTCGCCGGAGCCTGGATGAAAGAGCTACCCTCCGTCCTATGGAGCCTGCGCACCACGCCAAACAGCTCAACCGGCTACACGCCGTTCTTCATGGTGCACGGAGCCGAAGCCGTGCTACCATCCGAAGTACGCCACCAGGACCCCCGGGTCGTCGCTTATAGCGAAGCCAAATCCACGGCTGCACTCGAAGACGCCGTTGACACACTCGACGAAGCACGAGACATAGCAGCAGCTCGATCAGCGGTGTACCAGCAGAATCTCTGCAACTACCATAGCCGACGGCTGCGGCCAAGGTCCTTCGTCGAAGGAGACCTAGTCTTGCGACTCAAGCAAGAGCGACCGAAGAAATTCGAGTCGCCATGGGAAGGACCCTACATCGTCACCGAAGTCATCCCAGGTGGCGCCTATCGCCTCAAGCACGTGGAGTCTGGAGTCACATACTCCAACCCATGGAACGTCGCACAGCTGCGACGATTCTAACCCTAGATACCTACCCCTTTACTTTCAATAAGGCTATTCAGCCAAGGCTACCCAGCCAAACAATATACCTCCTCCATTACGATATAAATAAAGCTAAGTGTCTCGCCCCAAAATTTTGTTTTCTATTCGCACTTTTACTCCATGCTACAAACGCACTCGGGGGCTCCCCCCACCTCACGATTTCGTCGACTGAGGATAACACGTGTACACCTGAGTAGATGACCACGTCAGGCTAACAAAAAGGACACGTATGCGAACAAAGCACTACGTGCTCAAACAACAACCAAACCTTTATAACAAAGGGAAAAACACGCCCAGTCAAATATATACAAATTTTACATCTATCTCTTTTACAGGTACTACCTACTCTGAAGAATAACCTGAGCACGCTGCTCAAACAGATCTACGATATCTTCGGCATACTGCCTTACAACCACGTAATGCGGACGCATATCCCACACACCACCATCTGGCCGAAGGGGTGGCCCAGCCACTACAGCGGAAAGATCTACATCAGGACGATGCAGCCTCACAAGGGACAGCACAGCCTTCACCCCTGCGACGATCTGATGCCGCACCAATTCCTTGACACGATGCAGGTTGCAAAACTTCGACAGAAGACCAGAGAGGGTTGACGGTGCAGCATCCAGCGGAAACATCACATGCAGAATCGACGCGAGTGAAGTCTGCACCTGACGAAGCACCCGCGATACTTGGTGAACGCGATCTTGCACCGTCGCAAGGACCATAGCATGGTCACAATCCATCCAGAAGAACCCGCCGGCTTCCATGTCCTGTTGAGTCAAGCAATTGACCCGAACAGCAACACGCTCCTTCTCCTCCCTTGGAGCAAGGTTAGCACCTGCAATACTTGCAAAAAAGTAAGATGCAAGGCCAGCAGGCACATCCGAAGAAATGGGCAACAGCTCGAAAAACTTACACTGAAGCTGCTCGGATAATCGAAGCAACTTCGCCATCAAGTACTCCTCTCTAGCAGCACCTCGATCCGCCTTGGATTTCCAAACGTCAGCATGGCCACGCACCCCAAGCAACTCTTTCTCGAGACTACGGACATGGTCTCGAAGAAACGCAAGCGGCGACGCATCATCCAAGGATGGCCGCAGCCGCGCTGCAGGCGAGGTGTCAACGGGATCAGCACCCGAAGGACCCTAGATCAACAGAAAGGCAAAGACATGAACACGCAGATGAAGGATCACAGAACTCAACAAATTCATCAAATGGAGCAAAAGCCACTACGTGGCACCAGGATTGTTCATCAAATAATTACAACAAAAGAAGCTACAACTATCCTATAACTACAACGCCTACAAAGCTGCACCCTGAGTAGCCTCGGAGCCGGATTGCCTCGCCTTGGCTTCCCCGTGCTGCCGTAGCGCGTACTCGACCAGCAGATCAATCAGCTTCAGCCCATAACGCTTACAGCGAGCAGCATAGGTAGCGAAGGCTACCTCGGATCCATCAACAGTCATCGGCATCCGGGAAGTGACCTGGGGAAGGTCCAGCTCCGCTCCAGCTGCCAAGGCCATTGCCAGCCCGACGGATGCGCTGATGCCCTTCTGCTTGCGCTTGTACGCCGCAGGTGCTTCGGCTGACAGTGCCTCCTCCAGAGCATCAACATCATCAAGGGCCGCGCCCTTGGGGACAAGCTCCTTGTAGAAGCGCCCAAGGACCTCCTTGGCCTTGGCTGACGACGGTGCTGCAGCGATCTTCGACCGCCGCAGCAGCATCATCCAGAGCACTCCCGTGCTCCAGAGCACCACGATCAAACTCGATGCCTACGGCATCTAAGACAACAAGGAAGAAGAATGAACGACAGCACCGCAAAAGAAAGACAAGGAAATCAAAAGAGGAAGGTGAAGATACTCACCCGAAACAGCCTTGGCAGCCGCCATTAGCTTGCCGGCCACTTCTCTCTCTCGCACGAAGCTGTGGCGGTGGCAAGCTGCTCCTCGCGGTTCGTGGCCTCCCGCAGCAGGCGCTCCTTAGCCTCGGCCGCAGTGGCCAGCTCTAGCTCGAGGCGCTCCTTCGCACCAACGGCGACCTCGGCTTTCTTCTCCGCTTGACCGAGGCTCTTTTTGAGAGCATCAATCTCACGAAGGGAGGTGTTGTGCTCCTCTGCATTTAAACAATACAAACGTCGGATAACAGGACAAGAATACAAGAAGAAGCAAAGACCAAGGCATAAAAGTACCTTGAAGCTGGCCTCCAGCGCCAGGTGCTGCTGCACCAGTCGTTTGGCATCTTGCACAAAAGGCTGCAGAAAAAAGACCTACTAGTCAAAAGAAGGACTCGGGGGCTACGCCCAAAAGAAAGAGCAGAAGCAAACTACACACACGAAAGCACTCGGGGGATCCCCCCAAGACCCGAAGGAAGAACAAACAACAAAACTCCTTTACAGATGCTCGGGGGCTTCCCCCGTGGCAGGAGGCAGAACTACTCACATGATCCGACGGCAACTCCAAAGGTCCGCTTGTAGTTTTCTGAGGCGCAACCACCTGAACCTCCTGCAGAGAAGGGTCTGGAGCAGCGCCTTCAGAGGTAGCCACCATCTGAGGAGGAGGAAACGCGACTTTCGACTCCCCCATCATCTCCCGAGCACCATCGCTGGAGGAGTCGTTGGAGGAGTGGCTGCACAAGGACAAATTAACACAAGTACAAAGTAAACAGGCAAGAAAAGTCAGTGCAGGACTAAGGAAACTTATGAGTCAAGCTCGCTCAGGTCGAAGACAGGAGGGGTCCTACGGACCTTCTTCTCCTCTTTCTTCTCTTCCTTCTTCTCTTCTTTCTTTTCTTCCTTCTTCCGCTTCACCGGCGGGTGCGGTGCCATAGCCCGCACGGGAACGGCAGGAATCGAAGAGGAAGAGCCTCCATGCCCATCACTGTGAGGTTCAAGCCACAGCGGATTCCTAGGAGTCGGAGGAGTCGAGGCATCCGAAGACTCGCTGGAGCTCCGTGTCCGCTTGCGAGTGTGGTCCTCGCTCGACTCGTTGGCCTCTTCAACCGGAGATCGCGCCGATGGCAGCTCGGACATGGAATCCACTACCTCATTGTCCGGTGTAGCCGGAAACAATTCGGGAAGCGGTGGCGACATGCCCGACACATTGAACTCCTGCATAGAAGAAGAACAAATACAATGCAGTCTGTAACATCCCAAAAATACTAAACTTGGATCATCAAACTCTAATCATCAAATTTAGGGTTAACAAAAACTTTTCTAAATAAAAATATGAATGCATGCATGAGAGTATGCATTTCATTGTGAATTCTTTTGAACCACCTTGTTTGTGTGTTTCTTTGCTTGTAAAATGTTTCTTAGGTGAAATAAACATCATCTAAACAATTCCCAAACTTTTCTCAAAGACAAGTAAATCAAAACAAATAAAATAAGGGAATGGTCATTTTGACCAATTTAACTCCCATGCTTACTTTGGCTGTCTCAAACTTTCAAAACCTAACAGAGACTTTTCTGGATCTTTGCACCCCTTGATTGTACTCATAACAAAGTATTAAGTCCCACCTTGTGATCATCCAAAAACTTTCAAATGCATAGTTTAAATGACAACTCAAAATTGAATCTTTATCATATGGGAAGATCCCACTTTTTCAAAAACCACCCAAACAAGCTCAACTTTCAAAACCCAAGCATCTGCAGACTCACCAGCACCAACCTAGCACACACACCAAAAATCTTTTCAAAATTCAAAACTTGAATTCATGCGGCTATTTCATCAAACACTTGGCAGACACAAATCAAACAAAATCAAAACACTATAGTGTGCAGTGTTTTGAGCCTAACTGGTTCCCTATCTAGCTCACAACCAGCTCAGTAGATCATCTATCAAGATTAACCAAGCACTAGCACCACTGTGAGCTTGCCAAAACCATCAATGGTGAACAGCCGAAGCCACCCTTGCCACCCACATGTCGACAGCAAGCTAGGGAGGAAACTTGCCGTGCCAACCTTATCTAGGAGATCACCCATGCTTCACCACCCCCTCTCAACCAGCCCTGCCTCGAAGACGTCGAACACAGCACCCAGGAACGCCGCGCCCGTGCCTCTGCCAACCGTGCCGAGCATGCGCCAGAGCGCCACGCTCGACCGAAGCCCACAGACCGCGCGTCGCCCTCGCCGCGTACATACACGATCGCCACCATCCCAGGAACACGCCAGACATGCCCATTGCACCCCCTGTGCCCCGTAGCCACCGCTCTCCGTCGACGACGCTGCCTCTGCCGCGCAGAGCGTCGCGTGTTCCAGACCAAACCGCACCGCTCCTACACGCGCATTAAAGCCATAAAGCACCGCCAGGAGACCACCAAGCGATCGCCACCGCCGGCCATGCCTCTAGCAGCCCATAGCCATGTCGCCACCGTCGCCCGCCCATGCCGTTGGGTCTCACCGTCGCGACTATAAATAGAGGCCTCCCCCGCTCGAATTCTTCACACCATTCCACTCCTCTCTCACCCAGAACCATCCCACCTCAGCCCCGGAGCAAGGCAAGCAGCGCATTGCCGGAATTGCACCGGAGCAGCCGCCTCTGGAGAAGAAGGGCGCCGTCGATTTCGTCCACCCCAGGAGCTGTTGCGACCACCCCTGAGTTCGCCGTTGTCGACTTCGTCGTTCGCCCGCCTCGCCGACCCTCGCCCGAACCCCGGTGAGCCCCCAGCAACCCCCACTGGCCGCGCTAGGTTTCGGTCTCGCCGGCGTTGCTCAACGTCGATGATTACTCTCAGCCGTTGGATTAGAACCAGATCGAACGTCCCATATTGCCCCGTACCGCTTCGCGTTTAAAGAGCCACTGACTGGTGGAACCCCCCTGTCAGCTGAGCCCCGCGCCGTGGAGTGTCACTGGGCCGGCCCGTTAACCTTTCCCACGCAGCCCAGTTATTTGAATTAAACCTTTTCCATTTTAATTCAAACACACTTCTGTACCCAGTTTCAAAAATCAACCCAGGTCTATTCATTGCACCAAATTGAATGAAACCAATTTTGTTAGAAAGGCCTGGGAATGCTGAATCCAAGCCTGTTGGATTCAAGTCATTTGGATCTATAGATCATCCACGGTAAAAATAACAAGGCAGAAGCTTTTCTGCATTCAAACATTTTTCAAAATAAAACCATAATAGATTTTGAGTTGATTCCAACTCTCAAAAATCACATTTAACCATACCTTTCAGAATATATAAAAATATATAGGTTTACTTGCAGAAATAATGTTCAAGTAATAAAAGAATGCCCCATAGGCATTTCTAGCCACTTTAATTAATTAAAATAAAAGGGTAAAACATTATTAAATTGTGACACCACTTTAAATCACATTCCCATGGACTAAAATATGTGGTGATGACATGTGTCAACATGATCCCATGTTTTGGTTTGGAGAATATTAAATCTTAAGTAGTTTTTCAATGAGTAGAAATTAATTTTCTACAAATAAAAGGAATTAAACCAAACTTTATTCTTGTAATGTGAGTGATGATGTTAGATCATCTATAGGACCCTTTTGTGTGATGATTGCAAGTAGTTAAGTATTGTTTGGTGATTGTGTACCTCGTATTTATTTATAGACGCTAGTACCGACCAAGGATACGAGGAGGAAGGAGGATTCTACGAAGAAGAAGCCGAGGAGAACTTCAACCACTGCTCTACACAAGGCAAGCTTTACTAATCAAGTTGACCAATGCAAGCTAACACTTGCAATTTAGCAAGCTTTATTAACTAAGTGGACCAATGCAAGCTAACCCTTGCAAGATACCCTACTGATGCCACAAACCACTACTTGTTACTATGCCCACTATATGCCTTAAGCATATGTGATCATATCCACTTGATAAACCAATCCTAGTTTTACTTACAAGCTTGATTACTTTATTTCTTTATCAAAGCTAGTACTTAGAGCTTACTTAAGTAAATTGTAGATTTAGAAAGATAATTGAAGGTTGCATAAAGAGCATAAAACTTGGCCTAAGCTAGATAATCTTGATGTCATCCTAAGGCATAAGATTAAACTTAGTTAAACTCCACTAGTGTACCACCCCTCATTAGTGCTTACCCCCACTTGTAGATGCTAGTGCTAAGCATAAAACTTGATCAACTTTAGATGGGAATACTTGGTGGAAAAATGGTTATGAAAACCTTGGAATGATGGATCATTCTATTGAAATGTTTTGGACATGTGTTTCCGAACACTTTATGATTTTGGTGATGAAAATGATGAGGCATGAGCCTTAGCCCTTTATAAAACTGATGGTTGTCTGGATGCGATACCATTCCAATTTTATCGTACAACCACAATACCCGAAGATTGGGTAGGGCTTCACTGGAAACTTATATACCTTAGTATTAGTTCCCTCACGGCCAAGGTCTGAGATGAGGCTACCTTGTGAAGATTGTCCACCTGTGCAGTACCCAAGATGATAGTTGGTCATGGTTGGGAGGCCAAACTCACAGGAGAGGTGCTTATACTAGGGCGTGTAATTGAAAGGTTAGGATTGATTATCCGCATACTGAGTATGATGAATACAGGATTTGTTCGTGACGGATGTATCGAATGTTGTGGTGAAAGTGTACAATCTCTGCAGAGTGTCAAACTATTCGAATAGCCGCGTCCGAGGTTATGGACAGTTGGAGTGGCCATATTGTTCCCCCGTCAGACTTTTAAAAATGATTTGTGAAAGGAAGTGAGACTTTGACTTGACCACAACAGAGTTGTGGCATGAGATACAAGTTCCCACTTAGGTGTTATAAACTTCAATCAGCTCTCTTACTTCTAAACTTAGTAGAGATAAATCTGGCTTTTTGCAAAACAACCCTAGAGCTTAGTGTCCTATTACAAAAACCCCCTTTCACTTGTTAGTATTAGTTTGCGAGTACTTAAAGAGTACTCATGGCTTTGTCCCTGGCTATTCCCGTGGCCAGACTATGAAGAGGAGTACCTGGAGGATGGACCCCAGGAAGGTTACGACAACTAGGATCATCTCCCATCGTCAGCATTGCCTATGACCCCGAAGATGGAGCTTCGCCTACGCTACCGTTATTATTACGTATTCTGCTGCTTGAGTTGTATTAAGACTAGATCATGAGATCCTTATTTGTGTAAAACCTTATGTATGGTTTGTAATGGATGATGTACTGTGGTATCCAATTCTGTTATGTCTCGCAAAAATGGTAATCCTGGGATTGCGATGTATGGCATAACAGGCATCTGGGATTAAAAATCCGGGTGTTGACAAGTTGGTATCAGAGCCATCCTGACCATAGGAGACCCTAGTTAGATTGGACGTTGAATCAAAAACTTAGTTTCAAAACCAAAGAAAAACAAATATTTACCAAAAACTTATTCTTATTCTTATCCCTTTGATTATTTCATGAAAATTCATGTTCCTCAAAAACTCTTGCAATATACATAAAATATTGACACACTTAATCACTCTACTAACTTACTCATCCTATATTCTTATAGATGGACGTGAAGTACAACAAGTTTTATCAGTTGGGGAATGGAGGAGACCTTATCTTTGCGAGGGATTTGGACCAGCTTTCGGAACTTCTGGAGCGTCCGCACCCCGAGTTCTTCGGAGGTCAGCTCAATGATCAAGGAGGAGAAGATCTGTAGTGGCTAATTGTTGCAAGTCTCCGAGGAAAGATTGAACCTCCCACTGCGGAAGGAATTCAGTTTACCTTAAGAGAGAACAACTGGCTCGATGGACTTGCCAGGGCCATGCAGGAAGCTCTTTCCCGTCTGTGTGGGCAGAGCATCAATCAGATCAAGGGTACTCGCTTTGAGTTTTGCCCGAGGCGTGATGCAAATGGACAACCACCGGAAGCACCATACCACCCCGAACTGAAGACTCAATTGGACCACCTTAGCTTCATGATGTACGATCGTCAGCAGGAGTTGGACAACTGCCGTGACTAGTCCAACCACAAGTCTGCCATCATCAAGACGAAGGATCAGACCATCGCCATGTTAGCAAAGGATCACAAGTCTTGCCGCCGTCAGCTCGACAAGAAGGAGTGTATCATTGCCCGTCTTCGCCATCGTATCTCATCTTTGGAGGAGACCATCCACGAGAGAGACATGCAGTTAGAGGAAAGGGAGAATACCGGAGAGGATCTTCGTGGAGACCCCTACTCCTACCTCAGCGATGACGATGATTTTCTGGAGGATCAGGCTATGGACTTCTTCACCGATGAGGACGATTTCTCCTTCATCGATGACAATGAGGATGATGAAGCCACAGATTCCGAGGAGTAGTAGCACTTGAGCACTAGCGTAGTGAGTAGTATTCGGTCCCACTGTATCGTAGTTTTCAGAATGGTTCTTACAACCATCTGTTTTTCCTTGTTTTGGTGTGTGTTGTATCGGGTGCTATGAATGAATGAATGAAAAAGCAAGTTGCTACAAAAATCTGAGTCAAACTTTAGAAACTTTTCGAAGACCCAAAACCTTAGAAATTTCCCTCTTTTCTCATGATCTATCTCAATCTTCAGATGCCACGCGGAAGAAGTGGTTCATCCCCGGACCCGATGTTGCAGATTTTGCAAATGTTGACCTATGACCGCGAAGCTGAAAGAGCCGAACGTCAAGCCAACCTAGACACCCTGCAGCAGATAGCCCAGCTAGCCCACAACAACCAAGGCCACGGAAATCAGGACAACCATGGATCAAAGCTCAAGAATTTCCAGAATACCAACCCACCTGTTTTCACTAAATCAGAAGAACCCCTACACGCCGACGATTGGCTGCAAACCATGGAAAAGAACCTAGAAGTCGCCGGAGTGGAAGCCAACGAGAAAGTTCTGTTCGCCATCCACTATCTAGCCGGAGATGCCAGGGAATGGTGGAACAGTGTTCGCGCAATGACCGGAGGCCAGATGATGACCTGGGAGGAATTCAAGGTCAAGTTTAGCAGAACCCATGTGCCACCGGGTTTGATCAAGAGGATGAGAGACGAGTTCAGAGAACTGAAGCAAGGACGGATGACTGTAGTGGAATACCGTGACAAATTCTTATCATTAGCTAGGTATGCCCCAGATGAGATCGACACCGAAGCCAAGAAGAAATAAAGATTCCTGAATGGTCTGCACGATGAGATGCAGATAGTGTTAGTCAATATCCCCTTTGCGGATATTGAAGCCCTTGTCGACTCTGCTATCCATATGGAAGGAAAGATCAACCAAGCCAATGAGAACCGCAAGCGTCGTATGATGCATCAGCCAGGAACCCATCAGACCCCATAGTATCGCCCTAACCCATCTCCAAGATTTGCCCCAAGAACCAACAGACTCCCGATGAACCGTCCGACCTATCCCAACCGTGGAAACCCTAGACCCAGAGGAAATCACAACAACCCCGGAAACTCTAGCAATTTCAACCGTGCCCCACCCAAGTTCAACAACAACAATGCTACCGCCAACACCAACACTGCCCCGAGGACTAGAAGCAATGCTGTGCCTGTAGCAGCAAAGGACAAGTCGCAAGTGACCTGTTATGACTGTGGAAATAAAGGCCACTATTCCAACGAGTGCCCCAACAAGAAGAATGTCGCAGCACCCAATGCCAACGCCCCAGCTCAGCAGCAGCGTCGTGTTCATCCAGGAAGGAGATTTGCCCCAGGGAATTCACTCAACCGCAATGGCCGTCTTTTTCTCATGCATGCTGAAGAAGCTCAGGAAGCGCCAGACGTCGTGCTGGGTATGTTTTCTGTTAATTCAGTACTTGCACGAGTGTTGTTTGATTCTGGTGCATCGCACTCATTTGTCACCGAAGAATTTGCATGCACTAGTAAAATTCAACCAACAAAACTGAAGCATGTTATGATTGTTCAAATTCCCGGACCAACCACCAAGGCTAGGAAAATTTGCAAAGCCGTCCCTATCCGAATCCATGGCATAGATTTTTATGCTAATCTGATAGTACTCGGAACTAAAGGTTTGCAAGTAGTACTAGGAATGGATTGGATGTCCAAACATAAAGGATTGATTGACTGTGCCAACAAAGCCATAACCATGACCAGTACAACCGGAATATCAGTCGAGCATATATCTGAAACCTTACCTCGTCAATTCAAGTGTAACAAGAGTATAGCCCAACCTACCATTGACCAAGTCCGGATAGTCTGTGAATACCCCGATGTATTTCTAGATGTTTTGCCCGGTATGCCCCCAGATCGGGATATCGAGTTTATCATCGAACTAATCCCCGGAACCGGACCCATAGCCCAGAGACCCTATAATATGAACCCGTCAGAGCTAGCAGAACTGAAGAAGCAACTGGATGCCATGCTGGAAATAGGATTGATTCAACCAAGTGCGTCACCATGGAGGTCAAGTGTCTTGTTTGTGGACAAGAAGGATGGAGGTAACCGTTTGTGTACGGATTATAGGAAGTTGAATGACGTCACCATCAAGAACAAGTACCCCTTGCTCAAGATAGAAGATTTGTTTGATCAGTTGACCGGTGCCAAAGTGTTTTCTAAGATTGATCTTAGGACAGGCTATCATAAACTCAAAATTTGGGCAGAGGATATTTCCAAGACTTCCTTTACCACCCGATATGGATTGTACGAGTATACAGTCATGTATTTTGGACTAACCAATGCCCCCGCTTATTTCATGAATCTCATGAATAAGATTTTTATGGACTTCCTGGATAAGTTTGTCGTTGTTTTCATCGATGACATTCTGATTTATTCCAAATCAGAAGAAGAACATGAGCTACACCTAAGGACCATTCTTGGAATCCTTAGAGAGCATCAGTTGTATGCCAAGTTTAGCAAATGTGAATTCTGGTATACAGTCATGTATTTTGGACTAACCAATGCCCCCGCTTATTTCATGAATCTCATGAATAAGATTTTTATGGACTTCCTGGATAAGTTTGTCGTTGTTTTCATCGACGACATTCTGATTTATTCCAAATCAGAAGAAGAACATGAGCTACACCTAAGGACCATTCTTGGAATCCTTAGAGAGCATCAGTTGTATGCCAAGTTTAGCAAATGTGAATTCTGGTTACAGGAGGTAGGATTCCTCGGTCACATTGTATCAGCCGGAGGAATTTCCATTGACCCTGCCAAAGTGAAAGATGTAGAAGATTGGCAAGCCCCAACCACTCAAACCCAAGTTCGTGCATTTCTCGGATTGGCAGGATATTACCGCAAATTCGTAGAAGGATTCTCGAGTATCGCCAGACCCATGACCCAATTGCTGAAGAAAGACAAGAAGTTTGAATGGACCGACAAATGTGAAACGAGTTTTCAAGAACTTAAGAGGAGATTGATTTAAGCCCCAATCTTGATCATGCCAGATATCACGAAGCCCTTTGATGTGTATTGTGATGCATCCAAAATCGGTCTCGGATGTGTGCTAATGCAAGAAGGCAAAGTTATATCTTATCTATCTCGACAACTAAAGCAACATGAGCAAAATTACCCAACCCATGACCTCGAACTCGCAGCCGTAGTTCTAGCCCTGAAGACATGGAGGCATTACCTGATGGGAAACCGTTGTGAGATCTATACGGATCACAAGAGTCTGAAATACATATTCACTCAGAAGGAGCTAAATATGAGACAGAGAATATGGATTGAGCTAATCAAGGATTACGATCTGGACATTCACTATCACCCTGGTAAAGCCAATGTGGTAGCCGATGCCCTTAGCAGATTGCCGTGCCGCTTGAACTCCATGATTTTGAAGGAGCAACCAAGTTTGCACAAAGAGATGGAAGATTTTCGAATGGAATTAGTAAGTGAAGGATTTTTGGCTAGCATAGAACTCCAGCCCACTTGGATCAGTCAGATTAAAGAGGCGCAGAAAGGAAATGCTAGTATTGACGGAATCAAGCGTCGTATTGGTACAGGCAAAGTACCCGGATTTACCGAAGACGAAGAAGGAGTTCTGTGGTACAAAGGACGCCTTTGTGTACCAGCAGATTCTGAGTTGAAAGAAGTGATTCTGAAGGAGGCTCATGATACTCTTTATTCTATCCATCCCGGAGGAACTAAGATGTATCAAGATTTAAAAGAGCAATTTTGGTGGCATAAGATGAAGAGAGAAATCGGAAGCTATATCGCCAAGTGTGATATTTGTCAGCGAGTCAAGGCAGGACATCAAAGACCCACTGGATTGTTGCAACCCTTGTAGATTCTGGAATGGAAATGGGATTCCGTTGGAATGGACTTTATCACTGGACTGCCTACTTCTAGTAGGGGAAATGACTCTATCTGGGTCATAGTGGACAGATTGTCCAAAGTCGTCCATTTCTTGCCCGTTAAAAACCACATATCAGAGTTCGAAGCTAGCGGAGTTATATATCGCTAGAATAGTTAGTTTGCATGGAGTCCCCAAGAACATCGTATCGGATCGAGGAACTCAGTTTACCTCAAGATTCTGGAAGAAAGTCCAAGAAGGTTTAGGAACCCGCCTAGATTTCAGCACCGCGTATCACCCTCAGACAGATGGACAAACAGAGTGAGTAAACCAAATACTCGATGCTGAGAGCATGTGTGTTAGAATATGGATCCAAGTGGGAAGACTGTCTGCCGTTTGCAGAATTTTCCTACAATAACAGTTATCAAGCCAGTTTGCAAATGGCCCCATTTGAATTCATGTACGGAAGGAAGTGTCGCACCCCTTTGAACTGGTCGGAAGTAGGAGAGAGTCAGATTTTTGGACCCGATATCCTACGAGAAGCAGAAGAGAAGGTTCACACGATTCGTGAGCACCTCAAGACCGCCCAGTCCAGACAGAAGAGTTACGCCGACAAGAGACGTAGAGACCTCGCCTTCAACATAGGAGATTTTGTTTATCTGAAAGTGTCGCCATTGAAGGGAATGCAACGTTTCCAACTCAAAGGAAAGTTAGCCCCTAGATATATCGGACCTTTCAAGATTCTGAACCGTCGAGGAGAAGTGTCGTATCAATTGGAACTACCCGAAGAGATGTCATATGTGCACAATGTGTTCCATATCTCGTTACTTCGCAAGTGTCTCGAAGTCCCCGAGAAGACCGAAGTGTTCAAAAATATTGACCACCGGACCATAGAGATCAATGATGACCTGACCTATCCCGAAGTACCCATCCGTATTTTTGAAGAAGCTTTCAGAACTACCCGAACCTGAAGCATCAAGTTTCTCAAGATTCAGTGGAGCAACCACACAGAAGAGGAAGCTACCTGGGAGCGCGAAGATCACATCAGGACAGAGTTTCCCGATCTCTTCAAATCCTAGGTAAACTTTTTCTTCCTTTTTCAAATCTCGGGACGAGATTTTGTTTAAGGGGGGAAGGTTTGTAACATCCCAAAAATACTAAACTTGGATCATCAAACTCTAATCATCAAATTTAGGGTTAACAAAAACTTTTCTAAATAAAAATATGAACGCATGCATGAGAGTATGCATTTCATTGTGAATTCTTTTGAACCACCTTGTTTATGTGTTTCTTTGCTTGTAAAATGTTTCTTAGGTGAAATAAACATCATCTAAACAATTCCCAAACTTTTCTCAAAGACAAGTAAATCAAAACAAATAAAATAAGGGAATGGTCATTTTGACCAATTTAACTCCCATGCTTACTCTGCCTGTCACAAACTTTCAAAACCTAACAGAAACTTTTCTGGACCTTTGCACCCCTTGATTGTACTCATAACAAAGTATTAAGGCCCACCTTGTGATCATCCAAAAACTTTCAAATGCATAGTTTAAATGACAACTCAAAATTGAATCTTTATCATATGGGAAGATCCCACTTTTTCAAAAACCACTCAAACAAGCTCAACTTTCAAAACCCAAGCATCTGCAGACTCACCAGCACCAACCTAGCATACACACCAAAAATCTTTTCAAAATTCAAAACTTGAATTCATGCGGCCATTTCATCAAACACTTGGCAGACACAAATCAAACAAAATCAAAACACTATAGTGTGAAGTGTTTTGAGCCTAACTGGTTCCCTATCTAGCTCACAACCAGCTCAGTAGATCATCTAGTAAGATTAACCAAGCACTAGCACCACTGTGAGCTTGCCAAAACCATCAATGGTGAACAACCGAAGCCACCCTTGCCACCCACATGTCGACAGCAAGCTAGGGAGGAAACTAGCCGTGCCAACCTTGTCTGGGAGATCACCCATGCTTCACCGCCCCCTCTCGACCAGCCCTGCCTCGAAGACGTCGAACACAGCACCCAGGAACGCTGCGCCCGTGCCTCTGCCAACCGTGGCAAGCATGCGCCAGAGCGCCACGCTCGACCGAAGCCCACAGACCACACGTCGCCCTCGCCGCGTACATACACGATCGCCACCATCCCAGGAACACGCTAGACATGCCCATTGCACCGCCCGTGCCCCGTAGCCACCGCTCGCGTCGAAGACGCCGCCTCTGCCGTGCAGAGCGTCACGTGTTCTAGACCAAACCGCACCGCCCCTACACGCGCATTAAAGTCATAGAGCACCGCCAGGAGACTACCAAGCGATTGCCACCGCCGGCCATGCCTCTAGTAGCCCGTAGCCATGTCGCCACCGTCGCCCGCCCATGCCGTTGGGTCTCACCGTCGCGACTATAAATAGAGGCCTCCCCCGCTCGAATTCTTCACACCATTCCACTCCTCTCTCACCCAGAACCATCCCACCTCAGCCCCGGAGCAAGGCGAGCACCGCATTGCCGGAATTGCGCCGGAGCAGGCCGCCTCTGGAGAAGAAGGGTGTCGTCGATTTTGTCCACCCCAGGAGCTGCCGCGACCACCCTTGAGTTTGCCGTCGTCGACTTCGTCGTTCGCCCGCCTCGCCGACCCTCGCCCGAACCCCGGTGAGCCCCCAGCAACCCCCACTGGCCGCGCTAGGTTTCGGTCTCGCCGGCGTTGCTCAACGTCGACGATGACTCTCAGCCGTTGGATTAGAACCAGATCGAACGTCCCATATTGCCCCGTACCGCTTCGCGTTTAAAGAGCCACTGACTGGTGGACCCCCCTGTCAGTTGAGCCCCGTGCCACGGAGTATCACTGGGCCAGCCCGTTAACCTTTCCCGCGCATCCCAGTTATTTGAATTAAACCTTTTCCATTTTAATTCAAACACACTTCTGTACCCAGTTTCAAAAATCAACCCAGGTCGATTCAGTGCACCAAATTGAATGAAACCAATTTTGCTAGAAAGGTCTGGGAATGCTGAATCCAAGCCCGTTGGATTCAAGTCATTTGGATCTATAGATCATCCATGCTAAAAATAACAAGGCAGAAGCTTTTGTACATTCAAACATTTTTCAAATTAAAACCATAATAGATTTTGAGTTGATTCCAACTCTCAAAAATCACATTTAACCATACCTTTCAGAATATATAAAAATATATAGGTTTACTTGCAGAAATAATGTTCAAGTAATAAAAGAATGCCCCATAGGCATTTCTAGCCATTTTAATTAATTAAAATAAAAGGGTAAAACCTTATTAAATTGTGACACCACTTTAAATCACAATCCCATGGACTAAAATATGTGGTGATGACATGTGTCAACATGATCCCATGTTTTGGTTTGGAGAATATTAAATCTTAAGTAGTTTTTCAATGAGTAGAAATTACTTTTCTACAAATAAAAGAAATTAAACCAAACTTTAATCTTGTAATGTTAGTGATGATGTTAGATCATCTATAGGAACCTTTTGTGTGATGATTTCAAGTAGTTAAGTATTGTTTGGTGATTGTGTACCTCGTATTTATTTATAGATGCTAGTACCGACCAAGGATAGGAGGAGGAAGGAGGATTCTACGAAGAAGAAGCCGAGGAGAACTTCAACCACTACTCTGCACAAGGCAAGCTTTACTAATCAAGTTGACCAATGCAAGCTAACACTTGCAATTAGCAAGCTTTATTAACTAAGTGGACCAATGCAAGCTAACCCTTGCAAGATACCCTACTGATGCCACAAACCACTACTTGTTACTATGCCCACTATACGCCTTAAGCATATGTGATCATATCCACTTGATAAACCAATCCTAGTTTTACTTACAAGCTTGATTACTTTATTTCTTTATGAAAGCTAGTACTTAGAGCTTACTTAAGTAAATTGTAGATTTAGAAAGATAATTGAAGGTTGCATAAAGAGCATAAAACTTGGCCTAAGCTAGATAATCTTGATGTCATCCTAAGGCATAAGATTAAACTTAGTTAAACTCCACTAGTGTACCACCCCTCATTAGTGCTTACCCCCACTTGTAGATGCTAGTGCTAAGCATAAAACTTGATCAACTTTAGATGGGAATACTTGGTGGAAAAATGGTTATGAAAACCTTGGAATGATGGATCATTCTATTGAAATGTTTTGGACATGTGTTTCCGAACACTTGATGATTTTGGTGATGAAAATGATGAGGCATGAGCCTTAGCCCTTTATAAAACTGATGGTTGTCTGGATGCGATACCATTCCAATTTTATCGTACAACCACAATACCCGAAGATTGGGTAGGGCTTCACTGGAAACTTATATACCTTAGTATTAGTTCCCTCACAGCCAAGGTCTGAGATGAGGCTACCTTGTGAAGATTGTCCACCTGTGCAGTACCCAAGATGATAGTTGGTCATGGTTGGGAGGCCAAACTCACAGGAGAGGTGCTTATACTAGGGCGTGTAATTGAAAGGTTAGGATTGATTATCCGCATACTGAGTATGATGAATACAGGATTTGTTCGTGACGGATGTATCGAATGTTGTGGTGAAAGTGTACAATCTCTGCAGAGTGTCAAACTATTCGAATAGCCGCGTCCGAGGTTATGGACAGTTGGAGTGGCCATATTGTTCCCCCGTCAGACTTTTAAAAATGATTTGTGAAAGGAAGTGAGACTTTGACTTGACCACAACAGAGTTGTGGCATGAGATACAAGTTCCCACTTAGGTGTTATAAACTTCAATCAGCTCTCTTACTTCTGAACTTAGTAGAGATAAATCTGGCTTTTTGCAAAACAACCCTAGAGCTTAGTGTCCTATTACAAAAACCCCCTTTCACTTGTTAGTATTAGTTTGCGAGTACTTAAAGAGTACTCATGGCTTTGTCCCTGGCTATTCCCGTGGCCAGACTATGAAGAGGAGTACCTGGAGGATGGACCCCAGGAAGGTTACGACAACTAGGATCATCTCCCATCGTCAGCATTGCCTATGACCCCGAAGATGGAGCTTCGCCTACGCTACCGTTATTATTACGTATTCTGCTGCTTGAGTTGTATTAAGACTAGATCATGAGATCCTTATTTGTGTAAAACCTTATGTATGGTTTGTAATGGATGATGTACTGTGGTATCCAATTCTGTTATGTCTCGCAAAAATGGTAATCCTGGGATTGCGATGTATGGCATAACAGGCATCTGGGATTAAAAATCCGGGTGTTGACAAGTTGGTATCAGAGCCATCCTGACCATAGGAGACCCTAGTTAGATTGGACGTTGAATCAAAAACTTAGTTTCAAAACCAAAGAAAAACAAATATTTACCAAAAACTTATTCTTATTCTTATCCCTTTGATTATTTCATGAAAATTCATGTTCCTCAAAAACTCTTGCAATATACATAAAATATTGACACACTTAATCACTCTACTAACTTACTCATCCTATATTCTTATAGATGGACGTGAAGTACAACAAGTTTTATCAGTTGGGGAATGGAGGAGACCTTATCTTTGCGAGGGATTTGGACCAGCTTTCGGAACTTCTGGAGCGTCCGCACCCCGAGTTCTTCGGAGGTCAGCTCAATGATCAAGGAGGAGAAGATCTGTAGTGGCTAATTGTTGCAAGTCTCCGAGGAAAGATTGAACCTCCCACTGCGGAAGGAATTCAGTTTACCTTAAGAGAGAACAACTGGCTCGATGGACTTGCCAGGGCCATGCAGGAAGCTCTTTCCCGTCTGTGTGGGCAGAGCATCAATCAGATCAAGGGTACTCGCTTTGAGTTTTGCCCGAGGCGTGATGCAAATGGACAACCACCGGAAGCACCATACCACCCCGAACTGAAGACTCAATTGGACCACCTTAGCTTCATGATGTACGATCGTCAGCAGGAGTTGGACAACTGCCGTGACTAGTCCAACCACAAGTCTGCCATCATCAAGACGAAGGATCAGACCATCGCCATGTTAGCAAAGGATCACAAGTCTTGCCGCTGTCAGCTCGACAAGAAGGAGCGTATCATTGCCCGTCTTCGCCATCGTATCTCATCTTTGGAGGAGACCATCCACGAGAGAGACATGCAGTTAGAGGAAAGGGAGAATACCGGAGAGGATCTTCGTGGAGACCCCTACTCCTACCTCAGCGATGACGATGATTTTCTGGAGGATCAGGCTATGGACTTCTTCACCGATGAGGACGATTTCTCCTTCATCGATGACAATGAGGATGATGAAGCCACAGATTCCGAGGAGTAGTAGCACTTGAGCACTAGCGTAGTGAGTAGTATTCGGTCCCACTGTATCGTAGTTTTCAGAATGGTTCTTACAACCATCTGTTTTTCCTTGTTTTGGTGTGTGTTGTATCGGGTGCTATGAATGAATGAATGAAAAAGCAAGTTGCTACAAAAATCTGAGTCAAACTTTAGAAACTTTTCGAAGACCCAAAACCTTAAAAATTTCCCTCTTTTCTCATGATCTATCTCAATCTTCAGATGCCACGCGGAAGAAGTGGTTCATCCCCGGACCCGATGTTGCAGATTTTGCAAATGTTGACCTATGACCGCGAAGCTGAAAGAGCCGAACGTCAAGCCAACCTAGACACCCTGCAGCAGATAGCCCAGCTAGCCCACAACAACCAAGGCCACGGAAATCAGGACAACCATGGATCAAAGCTCAAGAATTTCCAGAATACCAACCCACCTGTTTTCACTAAATCAGAAGAACCCCTACACGCCGACGATTGGCTGCAAACCATGGAAAAGAACCTAGAAGTCGCCGGAGTGGAAGCCAACGAGAAAGTTCTGTTCGCCATCCACTATCTAGCCGGAGATGCCAGGGAATGGTGGAACAGTGTTCGCGCAATGACCGGAGGCCAGATGATGACCTGGGAGGAATTCAAGGTCAAGTTTAGCAGAACCCATGTGCCACCGGGTTTGATCAAGAGGATGAGAGACGAGTTCAGAGAACTGAAGCAAGGACGGATGACTGTAGTGGAATACCGTGACAAATTCTTATCATTAGCTAGGTATGCCCCAGATGAGATCGACACTGAAGCCAAGAAGAAATAAAGATTCCTGAATGGTCTGCACGATGAGATGCAGATAGTGTTAGTCAATATCCCCTTTGCGGATATTGAAGCCCTTGTCGACTCTGCTATCCATATGGAAGGAAAGATCAACCAAGCCAATGAGAACCGCAAGCGTCGTATGATGCATCAGCCAGGAACCCATCAGACCCCATAGTATCGCCCTAACCCATCTCCAAGATTTGCCCCAAGAACCAACAGACTCCCGATGAACCGTCCGACCTATCCCAACCGTGGAAACCCTAGACCTAGAGGAAATCACAACAACCCCGGAAACTCTAGCAATTTCAACCGTGCCCCACCCAAGTTCAACAACAACAATGCTACCGCCAACACCAACACTGCCCCGAGGACTAGAAGCAATGTTGTGCCTGTAGCAGCAAAGGACAAGTCGCAAGTGACCTGTTATGACTGTGGAAATAAAGGCCACTATTCCAACGAGTGCCCCAATAAGAAGAATGTCGCAGCACCCAATGCCAACGCCCCAGCTTAGCACCAGCGTCGTGTTCATCCAGGAAGGAGATTTGCCCCAGGGAATTCACTCAACCGCAATGGCCGTCTTTTTCTCATGCATGCTGAAGAAGCTCAGGAAGCGCCAGACGTCGTGCTGGGTATGTTTTCTGTTAATTCAGTACTTGCACGAGTGTTGTTTGATTCTGGTGCATCGCACTCATTTGTCACCGAAGAATTTGCATGCACTAGTAAAATTCAACCAACAAAACTGAAGCATGTTATGATTGTTCAAATTCCCGGACCAACCACCAAGGCTAGGCAAATTTGCAAAGCCGTCCCTATCCGAATCCATGGCATAGATTTTTATGCTAATCTGATAGTACTCGGAACTAAAGGTTTGGAAGTAGTACTAGGAATGGATTGGATGTCCAAACATAAAGGATTGATTGACTGTGCCAACAAAGCCATAACCATGACCAGTACAACCGGAATATCAGTCGAGCATATATCTGAAACCTTACCTCGTCAATTCAAGTGTAACAAGAGTATAGCCCAACCTACCATTGACCAAGTCCGGATAGTCTGTGAATACCCCGATGTATTTCTAGATGTTTTGCCCGGTATGCCCCCAGATCGGGATATCGAGTTTATCATCGAACTAATCCCCGGAACCGGACCCATAGCCCAGAGACCCTATAATATGAACCCGTCAGAGCTAGCAGAACTGAAGAAGCAACTGGATGCCATGCTGGAAATAGGATTGATTCAACCAAGTGCGTCACCATGGAGGTCAAGTGTCTTGTTTGTGGACAAGAAGGATGGAGGTAACCGTTTGTGTACGGATTATAGGAAGTTGAATGACGTCACCATCAAGAACAAGTACCCCTTGCTCAAGATAGAAGATTTGTTTGATCAGTTGACCGGTGCCAAAGTGTTTTCTAAGATTGATGATTTTGGTGATGAAAATGATGAGGCATGAGCCTTAGCCCTTTATAAAACTGATGGTTGTCTGGATGCGATACCATTCCAATTTTATCGTACAACCACAATACCCGAAGATTGGGTAGGGCTTCACTGGAAACTTATATACCTTAGTATTAGTTCCCTCACGGCCAAGGTCTGAGATGAGGCTACCTTGTGAAGATTGTCCACCTGTGCAGTACCCAAGATGATAGTTGGTCATGGTTGGGAGGCCAAACTCACAGGAGAGGTGCTTATACTAGGGCGTGTAATTGAAAGGTTAGGATTGATTATCCGCATACTGAGTATGATGAATACAGGATTTGTTCATGACGGATGTATCGAATGTTGTGGTGAAAGTGTACAATCTCTGCAGAGTGTCAAACTATTCGAATAGCCGCGTCCGAGGTTATGGACAGTTGGAGTGGCCATATTGTTCCCCTGTCAGACTTTTAAAAATGATTTGTGAAAGGAAGTGAGACTTTGACTTGACCACAACAGAGTTGTGGCATGAGATACAAGTTCCCACTTAGGTGTTATAAACTTCAATCAGCTCTCTTACTTCTGAACTTAGTAGAGATAAATCTGGCTTTTTGCAAAACAACCCTAGAGCTTAGTGTCCTATTACAAAACCCCCATTTCACTTGTTAGTATTAGTTTGCGAGTACTTAAAGAGTACTCATGGCTTTGTCCCTGGCTATTCCCGTGGCCAGACTATGAAGAGGAGTACCTGGAGGATGGACCCCAGGAAGGTTACGACAACTAGGATCATCTCTCATCGTCAGCATTGCCTGTGACCCCGAAGATGGAGCTTCGCCCATGCTACCGTTATTATTACGTATTCCGCTGCTTGAGTTGTATTAAGACTAGATCATGAGATCCTTATTTGCGTAAAACCTTATGTATGGTTTGTAATGGATGATGTACTGTGGTATCCAATTCTGTTATGTCTCGCAAAAATGGTAATCCTGGGATTGCGATGTATGGCATAACAGGCATCTGGGATTAAAAACCTGGGTGTTGACACAGTCGAAAAAAGCGCTACGCGCACAACCCGAATCTACACCTGTGGAACAGGACGAGAAGCAGAAAACGGAGAAGTCAGCGACTTCCCCGGGATATCCTCTCCAGCCTTGAACTTCAGAAGCGGGCGAAGGACACCATCAAGATCTCCCCTGGAGAATTCTTCAGCCGAAACCCTCGTCGGGTCATGACGACCAGCATAAAGAAACATCGGGTGCGCCCTAGCCTGGAGCGGATGCACCCGACGCTTAAGAAAAGTGCGGATGATATCCACACCGTTCACCTCCTTCTCCGGAATCAATTGGAGATCCTCCACTCGACGATAGAGATCCTCTATCTCCGCTACCTCGCCATCCAAGATCTGGTTTTTCCAGGACCTCTTCGGCTCGATCTTTTGGGAGGGGTCAAAAGGAGCAAGACCAAAATCCTGCCCAGCCACTGTGGAGTCGCGGATATAAAACCATCGCCTCCGCAAGTACTGGACAGATTCGGACATGGAAAAAGAGAAGAAAAGCAGATTGGGTTTGAGGGAGATGATGAAACCCCCAATGGGATAAACACCATCCGAACCAGATTGCCTCTTCATGGAATAGAGTTTCCGGAAGAGGCCAAAGTACGGCTCAATACCAAGCCATCACTCGCAGAAAGTGATAAAACAAGCAATGTGAAGAAGAGAATTGGGGGAAAGATGATGCAGTTCGACGCCGTAAAGAAAAAGCAGTCCACGAAGGAAGTCGTGGACTGGGAAGGAAAAGCCGCGAAGAACGAAGGCGAGGAACATAACCCGAAACCCAGCGGGGGGACGGGGGATTACCTCGTTGCCTGGGAGTTTGACGGTCTCCCTATCCTGCGGGATCAAGCCCCTCTCACGAAGCTTGCGGAGATCACTCTCCCGCGTCTCCGATCGCCGCCAGCCACCGTCGGTGACATGGGTAGCGGCAGCACTCTTCTTCCCTCCAGCAGCGCTGGTACCAACCGCAGAAGAAGACTTCTTCGGCTTCCCCATTGCGGTACGGCGGCGCCGACGGCAAGAACGTAGGATGGAAGAAGGAAATGTCCGAGGATATTCCAGCGCGCAGCAAGAACTCTCAGAGAACAAGGGAGCAGTGAAACGCGAATAGCTGCGGTGAAAACAGACTATAATGATTATAAAGACGAAGACGATGCACGACAACCGTCCATCGAGAAGACCTAACGCCAACGGCAGGATCTGGCCATACACGTGTCAGCATCGCAACGAACCGTCGCTAACATGTCGTCCACTACGCGCGGAAATCGAGACGATGCCGTAATTATCTCCACGCCGCGCGTGACCGGTCAATTCAAGGTCAGAAAGTGGGACCCATGTTCGTCCAGTCAAGTCATCTCTGGCGCAGCAGACGCTTGAGGTCACCGATCGTCAGCACTGACGTCATCAAAAGCTATACTAGCAACAATCACAATTTCTTTGGCTTCAAAGCTAAGAGTACTCACTCGAATCTACGATTCAACTAATTACTCGGGGGCTACTCCTATCAGGAGCGCTGGCCACGCACCCGAAAAATGAACAACACGCTACAACACTGAACTGTTTCTTCGAGTCCTATGTTAAGTCAACGACTCCACTACGGACTCGGGGGCTACTCCAATAGGGAGGATGGATTTAAGCATCCGAAAAAATTTGTGTCCTACGGACCTCACACTGAACAACGGCTGAATTAAAGTCTCCGCTCGAGTCTACGACTCGAACAGACACTCGGGGGCTACTCCCATAGGGAGCGCTGGTCGCGCACCCTATAAATTTTCGACTGCGATCCTTCGGATCAGTACGCAAAAACTTTTCGGCAACTCTGCCCCAATTAACGCTAAGTGAGTACCATTCTCCTTGGCCACCCGAAACACCTCCGCGGTGATAAAATTCGGATGCTGTGTCTGCGACGCAAAGATAAGACCTACAGATATCATCTGATGGCCTGGTAACGCACATGACTGCGCTCTGCTAGTATAAACCCGTGCCAACAGGCGCGATAAAAAATCCCGACGGACGCGTTGGGTACATCAATTAAATTCACTGGAATTCCACTCCTATATGTCCTCCGCGGCCTGAGTTGAATTACGCCAGCATATGTTCAGGGTTCGAGTCGAGGGACTCGAACTTGAAGAAGATCGTGTTGTTTTTTCCTAAGACAGTTAACTGACCCTGATCCGTCGGGAGAGTCAGGCACACGCATCAATAATCCCTACACATTTTCTTGAAAGACAGAGTTGCACCCAAAGGATTGAAGAGTCCTCAGCCGAATCTATGATTCGACTGATCACTCGGGGGCTACTGACATGATTATACCCCACAGATACACGACCTCAGCATACCTGGTCCAGCCCAAGGAAGGCCCACGGCAAATATACGCCGGCCCATGAAGACTTCCGGGTGGCCAAGGCCCATGACGTCTCCGGATCCTTGGAGAGAAAGACTAGAGTAGATAGAAAATTCAAAGGGTAAACCCTAGAACCTGTAACCGACTAGATCTGTGCCTGGGACCTGCCTAAGTCTATATAAAGGCCAGAAGGACACGACCTAGATCTCTGACCTCCTACTTTCGCATACACACCTCCACGCCAGATTGCATCTGCGCACCCCTGTAATCACCGGTTCCGCCGTAATCAAGAGCAGACAAGCAGGAGTAAGGTTTTCCCTCCAGGGGCCTGAACCTGGGTAAACCTCGTGTCCCGTGTTGCTTGTTTGCTAACCATTCCGCGATCTCCAGCATCTCCATCTTCTCCAAACCCAAATCCATAACAATGGGCATTAACGAGATCAAACCTCGTCACAACCTGGAAAACTCGTAATGCCATTGTTCTTGAGAATAAGAAAAGAACAGCAACAGTGGTGTCATGAATTGTCTCTCTATTTTTTCTCAAAATATTGGGCAGGCCTCTGTGTTGTCTATCTTTAGGAGGATCAGAACTGGTGAGGGTCTGTTTCATCAAGCTGGCTGCAAACTAAATTACTAAAGGAGGCGTCGAAGTAGAGGTCTGACCTGCTAACTTTTCAAGCTGCCTCTGCGCCTCGTTGACGAAGACATTATTTCCACCGTGGCCTGAAGCTTAATTTCTATTCACAATTAAGTTGTTTGAGAGGTGATGATTATTTGCCTCAGACCTGTGTCTAGCTTCAGTTGCTTTTATCTGAGTTGGTGATGCTATGCTCTTTGTTAGTTCCAAATTATCGGTTGTAGGGTGCTGTTTTTATCAGTTAAACAAGTAGTTTTGATCAACATCAGCTTCCTACATAAGTCTTTCAGTGGATGCTTTATGTTCGGTTGAGATTTGGTGACTCGAGGCTTCTGATTATTGGGTGTCATGGCCTTTATGTTGGGCAACTTGGAAAACTCGGGACACCTTCGTTCTTGAGAAGAAAAGAGCAAACAGCATCACTGGTGACATGTGTTATCTCTGAATTTTCCTGAAATTTCAGGCAGGCTTCTATGCTGGGTATCTTCAGAAGGACATCGGAGCTGGCGAGGCTAGATTCTTTAAGCTGGGTTTAAACTAAAGGAGGGGTCGAAGTAGATTTCTTGCATTCTAACTTCGAAGCTGGGTCTGATATTGCGATTTTTCTGACGAAAACACTGTTGGTCTGAGCTGTGGCCTGAATCTTTCCAGCTGTCGAGTGCTGTTTTTGCCACTAAAAGGTAATGAGCATCACCTTCCTGCAACATTCAGTTTTCAGTCTGTGACCTTGAAAGTTCTTCCACGATCTTTAATGGCACCATCCCTAGTGAATCCTGAATTGTGATCATTAATCGGTACGACTGAATTACTGCCGAAACAAGGGATTACGGTACATGATGCCTGGGGCTCGACTGAGGCGGCGGCAGCGACAACGGCTCCAGCCTCGCGTTGGATCTTCTTCCTTCAGATCCTTATTACAGTAACATACGCATGGACCTTGCACCTCTTTTTGTCTACGCCGAGGCGAGTAGGACGGCCGATGTTTTGTCCCACATCGCCTTCTCGTGGGGATTCCGTGCAGCATATATCCAGCGTCATCCCCTTTTGCACCACCGGGCCTAGTAGCTTAGGACTGTCAAATCCTGCTCCGGAGGGTAGTTGGCAAGCGAAAGAGTTCAGCCCACCGCAGCACCATGACGGTCAGGCTGAGCTGAGCTTGGTGCAAGCGATTGCCTTTTCTTTTTCCTTTTATCTTTTTTTTGTTTCTTTTTCGGTTCTCTTTTTTTTACGTTTTTTAGAAAACTCATTTTTTTTAAATGTTCATTAATGAGCCAGAATCCCTTTGTGCTAGAGTTCTTCAGGCCAAGTATTGCTCCCATGGTGATATTTTGAAGGAGGGCCTTAAAGCAGGCTCCTCCTTTACTTGGTAGAGCATTATTGCTAGCTTGTACACTTTCAGAAGGGGGTTTATCTGGCCAGTCGGCATTGGAGAAAATATTTTTTCTAGGATACACCCTGGGAGGTGTACCAAACATATAGAAGAAGCTGTCGACGGCAATTACAACACCGCTAGGCGGCACATACTGCTACCAACAGAGGAGGGTGGTAGCTCCCTCACACCCTGAGCCTACTCTCCTAACCCCACCGCCGTCGCCGGCTCCGGAAAGCCAAATCTCTCTCTACGGAAAGTCCTGCAAGCCGCCACTGCCTAAAATCGCTCCGGATCCTGGTCTTGATGGTCTCAGCTCTCGGCAGCACCCCGTTGAAGACGACGTCGTTCCGGTGTCTCCACAAGCACCAGAAGACCAGGATGATCGCCGTCCAGAGGTCCCGCTGGTAGGCCTTCCGGCAAGGCCTCGACGTCCACCAGAGAAGGAGGTCGGCGTCGGCCGTAGGTAGCCAATGGTCCATATCCCACTGGTGCAGCACCAAGGCCCAAACCTCCCTGGACACCACGCAACCCAGTAAGACGTGTTGGATGCTCTCCTGCGCTTGGTCGCACATCGGGCACCTGGGCGGCCGAGGCAGTCCCCGTCGCTCCAGCCGGTCAGCTGTCCAGCACCTATCTCTAGATGCCAACCAGGCGAAGAACTTACAACTCTGTGGGGCACGGGACCGCCAGATCTGTGTGGCAGCTGGCGCACGCACCATGCCTGCGAAGAATGCCATGTAGGCCGAATTGGCCGAGTACTGCCCATCGTTGGACCAATGCCAGGTCAGCACGTCCTCACGCTCCGGAGCCAGCTGGATCCCGGCCAGCGCGTGCCACAGCAGGAAGAACTCCGGCACCGCATCAGTACTGAGGTCAGGCCCGCAGTCCCTAAGCCACTCACCCTCCAGTCCCTCCTTGACCGAACGGGCGCGCCGCTTGGCCGGGGGAATCGTCGCTAGCAGGTTAGGGGCAATCTCCTCCACCCTACGGCCGTTGATCCACCGATCAAGCCAGAATCTGGCCCCCAAACCATTGCCCAGCGTGTAGCTGGTGGCGGCGTAAAACAACTCCAACGACTGGCGGGGCAAGCTCAGGTCAAACTCGCCCCAGGGCTTTGAGGGGTCAACCCTCTGCAGCCACGCCCATCGGCATCTCAGCGCAAAGCCAAGGAGGTGAAGGTTGGGAATACCCAACCCACCAAACTCCTTCGGCGAACATACCCGATCCCAAGTGACCAAGCAGTGGCCGCCCTTGATCTCCCTCCTGCCTTTCCACAGGAAGGCCCGGACCAACTTCTGGAATGCCACGGTCGTCTGCGGGGGAACATCCAGGGACATGAGGGCGTGGACCGGAATGGCTGAGAGTGTGGTCTTTACCAATGTGATCCGGCCACCCCTGGTGAGCAGGCCCGCACACCACGGCTGAAGTCTGTTTGCCGCATTATCCACTATAAACTGCAGCTGGGCCTCCATGGGCCTGCGAAGGCTGAGAGGGAGTCCCAGGTACTGGCAGGGGAAGGAGCTGACATCGCATCCGAGAATCCCACGCGTGAGCTCCACTTGCTCCGCCGAGCACTGGATGGGGTGAATCGAGCATTTGGCCAGGTTAGTGCGCAGCCCGGAGGCCTCACCAAAATCTCCCAGTATCGCCGCGCAGGTGCGCAAGTCCAGGGGGGTGGGGCGGATGAAGGTGACGACATCATCCGCATACAGGGAGGTGCGGTGGCGTAGGCCATTCGGCGCCAGCTCCGACAAAAGCCCCACAGCGGAGGCTTTCTCAAACAGCCTGTGGAGGACATCCATCACCGCATCAAAGATCAGAGGTGACAGGGGGTCCCCTTGTCTCAGTCCCCGCCTGTTGAAGATCAGAGCCCCAGGGGCGCCGTTCACCAGGACCCTCGTCGATGCCGAACTTAGCATCCCACCGATCATGCAGATCCACCTAGGACCGAAGCCCAACTTGGTCAGGACCTCTAGCAGAAAGGCCCAATCCACCGTGTCGAAAGCTTTCGTGATGTCCAGCTTCAGCAAGACCGCCGCTAGCTTGAGCCGATGGAGCTTGCGGGCCGTGCTCTAGACAAGCTGGAAATTATCGTGTATGCATCTTCCACGAATGAAGGCACTCTGGTGGGGGCCCACCAGCTGGGGCATCCTCGGCGCCAATCGTACCGAGAGAACCTTCGCCACCAGCTTCGCAACGCTGTGAATCAGGATGATGGGGCGGAAGTCCCTGACTTCCACCGCCTCCGGGTGTTTAGGGAGCAACGTGATCAGGGCCTTGTTGGTCGCGTGGAGCCCGCGCGAATCCCCCTCCCAAAGAGAGAGGAAGGCCGCCATGATATCAGCCTTGATAATCGGCCAACAAGCCACGTAGAACCTTCCCGTGAAACCGTCGGGGCCAGGTGCCTTGTCAAGCTCCTGCGAGCGCACCACCCCCCAAACCTCCTCCTCCGAAAAAGGGAGGTCCAACTCCGAGAGGTCATGTCGGTCCAGCTCCAGGTAGTCCAGATCCAGGGCCGCCCCCCTCTCCGGGCACGACCCTAGGAGAAGGTCATAGAAGGTATCGACCGCCTCGGCCTTCGCTTGCTGATCGGCCACTAGCACCCCCTAAACCTTGAGGTGGGCAATGAAGTTCTTCCTCCTCCAGTGATTGGCCTACAGGTGGAAGTATTTGGTGTAGGCATCTCCCTCGCGCAGCCAAAGCAAACGGGACTTCTGCCGCGCAATAGTCCTCTCCAACGAGGCCAGACCCAACAGCTTCTTCTTGAGAAGCCTGCGGAAAGCTAGCTCGCCTTGTGACAGAGCCCTAGCTTCCATCGCCACATCCAGGTGCAGGATCAGCTCATTGGCCAAAAGGATTTGCCTCTTGTTGCTGCCAATAAACCTGTCGCTCCAGCTGGTCAAGGCCTTAGCCGTAGCCACCAGCTTGGCTTGAAGCCTCTTGAATGGGTTAGCCACTGGTGCAACCGACGTCCAAGCAGCCTCCATGGTCTCCAGGAACCCGTCCACCTTGGGCCAGAACGCCTCAAAGCGGAAGCGCTTCCCGGTCTCCAGATGTGCATCGAGGCAAAGGAGCAGGGGGCAGTGATCTGAGACGGAGGAACTCAGCGCCGAGAGGAAGGAGGAGGGGTATCTGTCCTCCCAGTCCACAGTCGTAAAGACCCTGTCAAGCTTCTCCATCGTGACCTGCGCCCTCTCATTAGACCACGTGTAACGGCGGCCATTCAAATAGAGCTCCCTGAGCTCCAAAGCCGCCAGCGTCCGCCGAAACTTCGCCATAAGGCGCCGGTTCAGGTTACCGTTGTTTTTGTCGGTGGCGTCCACAATCAAGTTAAAATCACCAGCCACCAGCCATGGGCCCGGGTGCAACAACCTCACCTCCGCCAACTCCTGCAAGAAGAGCCTCTTATTGGCCTCTCCTTGGGGTCCATAGACTCCCGTGAACCACCATCCATCCGTCCCCCGCGATTCCACCCACGCCGAGATCGTGTTGGTCGAGAGATGAGGGTTCGAGAGAGTTACCACCGTAGACTTCCAGGCAAGGAGGATCCCACCCCTCGTGCCCTCGGCCGGGAGGAAGAAGTACTCGTCAAAATGCCGCCCCAGACAGCGGTCCACAGTGGCCCGAGAAACCACCTGGAACTTCGACTCCTGGAAGCACACCACACTCGCACCCGAGAGCGACACCACCTGGTAGATAGCATCACACCTGGCCGGTTGGTTCAGGCCCCTCACATTCCACACCAAAAAGGAAAGGAAGTCTGACATGTCGAGTTATTATTACAGACCGGAATAAAAAGTAGCAAACACTCCTAGACCACGGCGGTCTCAACACCGTCCTCAAGGAACGGCAGCGCCTCCGGGGACCAACCAAAGAGGGCCAGACAGGCCGCGAGGCTCTCCTGCGTCAAGGGCTCATCGAAAAACCTGATGTAGGCCTGGAGCGCCTCCTCCCCGATCACCTCCCCCTACCGAGCAATGCCCAGCTGAACCATCAGCGCTTTCTGCTGCTGGTTGACCGGCGCCCCCGGGGCATAGCGGCCGGCGACTCGCCTGCTGCGACGGAGGACTGGAGGAGGGGGGGCGCTTCTGGCGAGGCCCGCGCGGCGCCGGGCGAGGTAGAAGAGCCTGCCGATGCACCCGACAGCGCTCCCGGAAGCTGGCCAGCCTCGTGTCGTCATCCAGCGAAGAGGGTGGAGCAGACGCCGCCGGCCCTGTCCTCGGCGGGGAACCGCCAAAAGTAGATGACCGCCGCGGCGAGGCTACGGGAGTAAGCGGCGTACCAACAGGGCGGGCCGGGGTGGGCGGTCCGTCCTCGCCCCCACCAGACAGCTGGTCCGTGGAAGCACCCGATGATAGCATCACAGCAAAGACAGGCTCACGATCATCCTCCCCCACCGGCCCAAGGCCTCGCACGCTGTCTCCACTCCAGCCACGGGCCGAGGCCCAGGAACCAGTTGAGCTAGACAGCAAGCCCACCTGGGAGCCGGTTTCGCCCGAAATTTGGAATGAAGGAGAGCTCCCTGGGCGGGAGAGCTCCCGCGTAGCACTACCATCCGCCCGCGAGCCACACGATTCGGGAGCGTTCCGGGCGGGCGCAGACGGACGTGGCGTGGTCAAAAAGTCGGCCACCCCCCACCCCGGCCCCACCATGACGTCGTCAACGCCTTTAACGGCCGGCGCGGGCACGTTCTCCACGCTGGCGTCAGGCCCGCTCCCCGCGGGCCCAGGCTAACGTGGCCACGACCGAACCACCGTGGTTTGACCCAGGGCGACCCGCCGCTCCCTGCCACCACCCCAGCTACGGCGAGGTTCCGGCTCGCCGCCGTCCATCGTCCCGCGTGAGCAGAAAAATGAAGCCTGGCGGCACCGACGCGCGGACGGGCCCGCCCCAAGGTCACCACCGAAGCCACCATCACCCCCATCGCCATCGTCGGAGTCCCCGCCGCCGCCGCCTTCCAAGGAGGAGCGGTCCGTGGAAGCCGACGTGTCCTCGACTCGCACCAGGTGGACCACCGCATTGAACTCTAGTAGGGCCACCTCCTCCGGGATGAGGGCCTCCACCGGCAGCAACAGGTCGTCATCGTCCTCCTCGTCGAACACTAGGGGCTCCGCCAGCCAGAGCTTCTTGGAGCGTGGGATCAAGGCCGGGTCGTCCGTCTAGGCCGTCACCCGGAAGCTCCCCAGGTCAGACCGGTTCGCCGTCTCCGTGCCCAGCCTTTCCACCCACGCCGACGGCCCCAGCACCGTCTTTGCCGTCTCCAAGCTCCACGAGATCGGAGGGATGCCCACCATCTCCAGGTGAACACGGAAACGGAAGGTGCGCCTAGTGGCCTGGAGTTGCTGGTTCCAGGGACTGAACCGAAGCGAGAAGTCCCTCCCGTCGAACTGCCCCGCGCCGGCCACCACGTCGCGCCTCGCCCTCGAGTCAAACACCAGGAGGAGGTCGGCCGGCCAGAAGCGATGCATTGTCAGGTGGCCCTGCAGCTCAGGGAACCGCGCCACCAACGCCGCACGAGCACGCTCGCAACCCACCGAACGCCTAGTGCCGGAGACGTAAGCCACCAAGCTCCATCTCAGTGCCCGCTCCGCATCCTCCACCTCCCTAGTCCGGTAGATGATGCACCTCTCACGCTCGGGCCTAGCCCTGGCCCCGCCAGTGATTAGCGCGTCCAACGGCGACGACGACGAAGGAGGCGCCGCAGTAACCGCCACCTGCGCCGGAGGGGAAGGGAGGGCAGCTTCGGCCATCCACGTCAGACGCTCGCGTGCCGGGCGACGCTCCCTGGCATGGGGTGGGACGTACGCCGGCCGCACCTCCGCCAAAGGCCGGGTCGGCTCGGCCCCAGGGTCCTCAGTGCTTCCTCCCTCCGACGCGGGTGCACGGGCACCGAGCCGCTCATGCGCCGACACCCGCCCCCCCGCCACCAGCCTCGGCCGCCCCACTCCCAGCCACCAGAGGCTGAACCGGCCCACGCCGAGCACTACCAGCGTGGGGCGAGGCCGCACCACCAGCTTGCGCCGCAGCACCCCGCCTGAAGCGTGACGGGTACTGCCTAGCCACGTGGTCGTCGCCCTTGCACTTGAGACACTTCGTCTTGTTGGTGCACTGCCCCGCGACGTGGCCCGGCTCCGCGCAGTTGAAGCAGAGGCCGGCCAGGTCCTGCGGCACGCCGTCCAGCACCGCGAACGAGGGCCTCGGCCCCCAGCGCTGGCGCCGTTGCCGCTTCCTCTTGCCACCCGCCATCTGCCAGTCCAGTGGATCTGGCCGGCGACGCACCTCGGGCCGCACCACCGTCGACGCCATCTGTCGAGCAGGCTGGGGGCGAGCAACAGGGGGCACCACGGTACCACCCCCAGCAGTCCCCTGGGCAGGGGATCGCCCGGTCGGAGCAGGGGGAGGGTTGGGGGAGCCGTCCCGCACCACGTCGGAGTAGGAACGCGCGGAGGAGGAGAACGACGCCATCTCCTCATCCTCTTCCTCGGCCATCACTAGTGCAGGCCCCCCCTTTAACTCTGGTTGGGAGGGCCCTCTAACAGCGGTTCCCCAACCGCTGTTGAGGGTTCGGTGTTAGAGGGGGGGCCCTTTAACACCGGTTCTTATACGAACCGGTGTTAAAGGGTGGCGCACGTGGGGCTGCCGCAGGCCTCAGCCCCCCCCTTTAACACCGGTTCGTATCTGGAACCGGTGTTAAAGGTTCTTCTGCCGCGACAGAGATTTAGGCCGTTTTCCTGCCGCGGCAGAACTCTGCCGCGGCAGGAAAACGGCCTAAATCTCTGCCGCGGCAGACTTCTGCCTCTGCCCCGTTCTGGGCGTATTTCTGCGGGAGGGGGGGAGCAAGGGGGAATCGATCGGGAGCGGTATACACATAAATCGTCATCGGTACATACGAGTACATGAATAATTAAGCAACTATTATTATACACAAACATCGTCATCGGCACATACATCGTCATCGGCACATACATCGTCATCGTTCATTTTGGTGGATATCTAAAGAGTTCTCCGCCAGGCGTGACGACCTCATCAAGTATGAACCCCGCCAATTCCTCTTGAATGGCTCGTATGCGTTCAAATGGTAGGAGTTGGTCCCCCATCCGTTCGATCTGAATATATATGAAGAATGGGCCGTCAATATATATAAGAATAAAACTCAACACAATTGATGGTAATAAAATAATGTTGTGGACTTTGTTTACTTACTCTAAGTTGTTCTAGTGCGGCTTGGCCCGTCGCACATATCGTGTTGCGAATGAATTCGCAAACATAGTACCCACATAAGTTATTGCCGTGTCCCTGATGCGCGCACTTTACGAGAATAGAGACTTCAATCAAAATAATAATCAATAAAGCATGATATAATGGAATTGGAAGCTAGCTAGTATTACTTACATTTTGGTCTACAAATTTTAGTTCTTCTGACCATTCACCCACGGCCCTGCCCGTGAACCTTTTCCAAACCCTGTCCGACAAAGAAAATGGATAAAGGAGTAATTAATTACTTATTGTCACGAAAGTTGCCGATCTAGTGCGATAATATGATTGAAATTACCTCTGGAGCATCTCTCTAAAGTTTGCCCATATCTCTTTTTCTTTTCGTAACGAGTCCATGACAAGGACTTTTCCTAAGTCGGGTTGAATGACTAGCAGAATAAAGTGGAACCTACGCACGCATAACTCATCATCAGTTACACTTAACATCGAGTAAGCTGAAATAGAATGTGTACAAGAGAGAGGGTAACCGTACTCACGAGAAGTTGTAAGGCAATAGTATTTCCCTTTTGGTTTGTTGTCTCAGTAAAGACGTTAGCAAGTAATCTTCTGTTTGCCCGGGTTTGGTTTCTACCACTTCTTCATGAACTCTATTTGGGTCAACGAACCCAATGTCAAAAGGGCCTCCTTTCCTGCATTCCATAACCTTTTTCCTGCATAATAGTATATACATATATGGTGAGCATATATATATATACATGCAATTAATAAAGTGAATGAGATGAGATATAAATTATAGAAATAGTACTTACACACAATAAAGGCTGATGGCAGCTTTGTCGAGTTCCTTCTGATTGAATAGAAAATGCAAGTCTTGAATGTTGAAGTCGATCGCGTCATCTCCGCAGAAGAAAATATCATCTCTTATATGCGCCGTGATCCATTCTACCTTTCTCGTCTTGCAGAAATGAAGGTACCACTTGTGCAATTTTCGCATCTTTGTTGGTAGAGTCTTGAGCTCCTCTTTCTTGACGAGATTCTTCCCATACTTCCATGGATGTATGGGGTTGGCATCGCATTTGGGCAAGTTGTCTCCCATGACGTTCAAGCATGCAATGTAAGTCATCCCCATCTCATTGGCCTTTCTTTGTAGCTCTACCTCGTAATCATTTACGGGAGGAGCGTCCCGTGTGTCGAACATTTGGAGCGGGGCACATGATTGGTTTTCCTGCTCTCCGAGCATGGGAACTGTTTTCTGGGGTGCCTCACGACTGCTACTTTCAGTCTCCCTACGGCGCCTTGCATCCGCCTTCAAAATCTGGCGCTCGTAGTCCGGCACAAGTGGGGTTTCAGGTTTCAAAAGATTATTGTAAAACTTCTCCACCACCGCCGGATCTATTTTCTCCTTTGGCTCGGCCCGTCTAGGTGCAAAGAATTTCTTGACCTGTTCTTCCGAGATCCTATTGGTCTCCTCGTCGCTGCGATTCCACGGTAAAACCGGCAATGGCTTGGCGGAAGGCTGCGGGACGTAGTTTTTTGAACTCTTTGGCGTACGGTTTCCTGCGGATTTCTTTGTGGCAGTGCTACTGATGCTTCTCGTGGCAGTGTTCTTCCGCTTACGCTGAGGAGATGGCTGAAGCACCGGAGATGGCTGACGGGCCGGAGATGGCTGCCGCGCAGGAGATGGCTGACGGGCCGGAGATGGCTGCCGCGCAGGAGATGGCTGCCGCGCCGGAGATGGCTGCCGCGCAGGAGATAGCTGAAGCGGCTCAGACTGCTGACGCTGCGGAGACGGCGGGGGTGCCAGTGACCTCCAATTTGGAAGCACAATGTGTTCCTTCTTCCAAAGAATGGTTGTTTTCACTGCAAATTTGAGTTGAGTTTCCCCTTCACCTGTAGCATGGTCAAGTTGTGCTTCCTCATATTCCTTCACAACCTCATCCACCCCGACAATAGTATAGCCATCTGGAATCGGTCGGCAATGGTAAGTTCCACCAGCTACAGGAGGTAAGGCATAGCCGATAGCCACCTTAATGGATAAGCCCATTAATCTCACATGCAGCTCAGCGTGTTCGTTCTCCGTGATCTCATCCACGGGGTATCGAGGACCCGTCATTTCAAGCGTGGGCTGCACGTTCTCCGTGGAAGCCACACTGCTTTTCCGCGCAGAGTCTGTGCCGCGGGCAGCTTCCAATGCAGGCTCTTCGTGCCGCTAAGATGGGCCGGTAGCTTGATGGCTCTGTTGTGCATTCACTTGCGCCTGCAGCGCCGCAAGTGCATGTTCTATCTGTGTCATCCGCTCTGTACGCTCTTTTTCTTTTCCGCCGCGCCATCTGTAAGAGTCGCTCCAGTCAGCAAACTCATCCTTCCACGTCATACCCCCTGTGCCTCGTGCATGTCCAGGGTGTTCTTTTTTACCGATGGCGCGTGTGAGCTGGTCATTCTCTCTGTCGGGATGGAAGGTCCTGGCGGATGTTTCCTCGTATGCCGTGATGAGTTCAGTGACGGGTTTGGAAAGGAGGGTTGGGAAGATACACAATCCTGTTTCTGGGTCCAACCTTGCCCCGATTCCGTAGAACCAAGTCTTTGCACGTAGGTCCCACCCATCTGTCTGGGGTGTGATCCCTCTCTCGCGCAGGGCCTTCTCAGCTTCCTCCCACTTAGGCCTCTGAGATATGTAGCCACCTGACCCCGTCCTCTGGTGATATTCCTTCTTCAGGGCATTAAGCGTATTGGTTTCTGACCTCTTTTTAGCTATAGCACTTTTTTTATATGTCTCAAATTCGGGCCAGTGAGGTCTTATCTTCGCATAATATGCGTCTTCGAAATTTGGAGTCTCGCCAGATTTGACAAATTTGTTCAATTTTGTCTTCCAGTTGCGGAAAGCGTCAGCCATCTTCTTTAGAGTCCACTCTTTGACCTTTTCCTTTATAACCGGGTTGTTTTCATCCTCCTCTGGCGGAAGGGTGAAATTTACCAACAACGAATTCCAAAGCGTTTCTTTGGATCTGTCATCGACAAAGGTACCGTCGCCCTTCTTTGGCTTATTCCAATTTTCAATTATGATTGGGATTTGGTCCCTAACAAGAACTCCAGCCTGACGTACAAATTTGTCTGTGGCCTTCTTGGTCTCCATCGGCCTGCCATCAACACGGACTGCTTCGATCGTGAACTTTGCACGATCTTTCAACCGCTGGCTCGCGCATCGCTTTCTCTTTTTCGTAGAAGAAGATGGTTGCTGGCTGGTCGATCCAGAGGGCTAAAAGAAGAAAGAAGCGTTAATTTGTATACACGGAAGTCAGCAGAGGCTTAATCAATGCATATACCTCGCCGGACTTTGTAACCATTAAATTGCGTTCACCGGAGTCTTCATCTTCTCCATGACTAGTACTTGAGCTGTCGTCATCATGTCCCTCCAAGTTCAGATATTGTGAGGTGTGCTCATCAATAATGTTCTCCATTATTTCTTCTTCTTCAAGGTTTCTACTAAGTGGATCCATAGTTTCTAAAATAATAATATTATCTAGAGTAAGAGTGTAAACATTCAAGTGGACTTGGATTCATACACAAATATACATATTATTCATACCAAAATACACAAATAAATACACAAATGAGTCAGAGGTCCAATTTGTATACAAGTTTTAATCTATGCATGTAGTACAATTTATAGAGCAAACAAGTTTTAATCAGGATGAGTCAGCAATCATACACGTGGCAGACACGTGGCGCTCACCGGTGGGGTGACGTTGGTCTCGTCGGGCGGCGGTGCTTGTCGGATGGATGCGGCGGTCTCGTCGGGCGGCGGTGCTAGCGGCGGGCTTGTCGGGCGGCGGGCGGCGTCGGCGTTTAGGCGTGGCCTATGAGCTCCGAAGCGGCGGCGGCGAGACGCTCCTGCACGGGGAAGAGAGCAAGGTGGTCAGGGCTCCTCGAAATAGGCTTGCGCCCCGCTATATTAATATAGCAATCACAAGATACAACGACAATGTTGGAGCAACAGAAAAGCAACATCACAATCTAACCCAAAAGAAAATAAAGAGAAAAATAAAAGAAACAAATGCCGACATCGAGAAGATCGACGAACGAAAACGACCCGTGACCGCTGCGCCCTCCGGAGTTGTCCCACCTCACTCCTAGCACTTCGAAGCACCGTGTTTCAAGCAACACCTTCAAGAAGGAATGCGAAGTCGACGACGTTGTTGCCCGGACTTGTCCTAGGGTTTCCCTCGATATCCTCTTAGTGTCGGAGGGTTTGGATGGATTCCTGTTTCTAAACTTGTAGAGAGTCTGGCCATCAGACGCGCGTGGCCAAAATCCACCCATCACCGTCAATATGAACATAATTTTAAACCTATAAGAACATTTTAAAGCCTTGCCAATATTTTTCACCTTGCAAATTCTTTTAAACCTCATGGATAATTCTTTTGAACCGTGCAATCATTTGTAGTTTCACATGAAGATTCTTTCTAACTATACGATGATTATAGGCATCGTGTATAGTTTCTAAAACCTTGTAAACTTTTTTAAATCTCGTGAATGATTATTTTGAACCAAGTGAATAATTTTATGTTGACATGAATATTTGTTTTAAAAAATAGACTGAAAAACACCATAGTTGTTTATAGCAAAACCGATTCCTACCACTACATGGCTCGGCAGCAGCTCGCGTGCGCAGACGTCAACGCCAGCCATAGCCTCCTCATCCACGACCTTGGCGGAAGACCTGATGCGGGCGACCTCGGCCGGGAGTGGGCGACGGAGGGCCGGGCGTGGCCGACCTCGTCCGGAAGGAGCGGCGGAGGGTCGGGCGTACGTGACCGGGAGCAGCAGCAGGAGGAGGGCCAGGCGCGGGTGGCCTTGTCCGGGAGGAGCGGGGGAGGGCCGGGCGCGGCCGGAGCAGGCGTTGGAGGGCTAGGCGCGGGCGTCTAGGCGTCGAAGGAGCGGTGGAGCCCCACCGTGTTAGAGGGAGGGGAAGGATGCGGGGAAGAGAGGGTCGGGGGCGACGGACCTCGAGCTCCGAAGCGGCGGCGGCGAGACGGCGGGTAGGGGGCGGCGAGACGGCGGACCTCGAGCTCCGAAGCGGCGGCGGCGAGACGGCGGGTCGGGGGCGGCGCTTCGATCTCTCTGTGTTCGATCGATCTGGCTCAGTGGGGGGAAGAAAGGAAGGGGAAGGTGAAATAAATACAACCCCACCTTTAACACCGGTTCGTGGCTGGAACCGGTGTTAAAGGGGGGCGTTTCCCGCGCGCATTTATTACCCCCCCCCTCTTTAACACCGGTTCGTGGCTGGAACCGGTGTTAAAGGGGAGGGTGGTGCGCGCGGGAAACGAAATAAATGCCCCCCCTTTAACACCGGTTCCTGTCTGGAACCAGTGTTAAAGGGGGGGCATTTATTTCATGCATTAAAGGGGCATTTTTAATTCAAAAAATATGATATGAATTTAGAAAATTCATATCTTTTTCATTTCAACTCAGAAAAATATGAATAATATATCATAATTTTCATAAAAATAATTTCTATCCATTCATGTAAATCATTTTATATTTACTTTACATGAAAATTTTCAAAATAATTAAAACACTTACATATAAATTTTGATTATTCAATTCAAACCAAAATAAATTGTTAAATCCTAAAACTTTGAACATAAGAAATATTAAGCATCTAAAAAATGATTTTTATTAGATCAAATAATATTTTAATGCCGCATCTTTTGTATTAACATTTTTGAATTGATTGGATATTTAAATGTCGCATCTTTTGTATACACTTGAATCTCACCAAGCCTCGCTCAACTTGCATTGCTTTTTGATAAAATAACATATTGTGAACCTAAAAATGATTTTTGTAAAAAATCATGAGCATCGTATCATGTACTTATAGTTCATATCTAACCCACTTCCTGCCGATTCGGTAGGAATTTGTCTTTTTCACCAGAGGTGGACGGAAAGGTTTTAGATCCCCCTGTTGGTACATTGTGCATATAAGGTGGTCTAGTATTTTTTGTAAAATGTGTTGGTGGTTTTTTGAATTAGCCATTTGGTGGTTGCTTCACAAAACCGTCCGTTTTTTTTGCTCGGAAAATGGAAAATGCCTTTTTGGTGCGATAAAAAGGAAAACTTCCTCTTGCAACATTTTTTGCCATGCCATGATGCACATGTATGCACAATATGGCCATATTATCACAAACTATGCCTTGATTCTAGCCATAACATTGGTCATTTGACCCGAAAGCCAAGAAACCTCGAATGAGATAGGTCATTTTGAGACAGTTACATAAAGCCGAACTGGAACTGAAAATTAAGATACATAAAAGAACTGAAAATTAAGATACATGGCCAGATTAAGTAACAATCGGCCGAACTGGAACTGAAAATTAAGATACATAAAAGAACTGAAAATTAAGATACATGGCCAGATTAAGTAACAATCGGCCGAACTTGTTTCGGAATGTTGGAGTGATTCAGTCATGCTCCTGCCTACACCTGTAATACTCGCCACTGTAGTCGTCGTACTCGCCGCCGCCGTCATCGCTGTCGTCGTCGGGGTCGCCGTAATTGACTCTGGAGAGTACGCGTGGGCTGGACTTGAGGGTAGCGCGTGGGCTGGACTTGAGGGTAGCGCGTGGGCTGGACTTGAGGGTAGCGCAGACGGGGGTTAGAGTCGGCGGCAGTGTCATAGGCCATGAGGCTCTGGAGAGTCCGACCGCGCCATCATAGCCGACGGCCGGCCTCGTTGAAGTTAGGAGGAGGTGGGCCATCCTCCTCGTGCCTGGCGAGCGCCCTCTCATGCCGATCCACGAAGAAGGCTTCCCAAGTAGGGAAATAGTCGGGATGCCATCTGGGATTCCTCCGCTGCTCCGGCGTGAGCTCGAAGTAGTAGTGGTTCGTGATGGCCATCCGGCGCGCCACACCTAGAGGGACAGGAGGAACCGGCACGCCTCCGACGCTCAGCATCCAGCCGACAGGGACACAGTAGCCCGGCGGGCAGGGGTAGTTCGAGGCGCAAAGCGCCTCCGCCTCCCTAGGGGTTAGTGCTACGGTGGAAGCCATGGGAAAGAGTGATGAGGTTGCAGATATGAGTCTAGAGATGTGCAATGACAATGGAGGCCAACCCCCTACATATATATAGTGAACTAGCGGGAAGAACTGGAGGGAAGAACTGGCGGGAAGAAAAATGGCGGGAAGAAGAACTGGCGGGAAGAAAAATGGCGGGAAAAAATGGCGGTATGAACCTTTAGTCCCGGTTGAAGACACCAACCGGGACTAAAGATGAACCTTTAGTCCCGGTTGGAGACACCAACCGGGACAAAACACGAGTCAGCACTAATAATAGGGGTGAGTGTCGACATTATGTCGTGCGGCGTGTACCTTGTCCCGGATGGTGTCACCAACCGGGACTAAAGATGAACCTTTAGTCCCGGTTGGAGACACCAACCGGGACAAAACACGAGTCAGCACTAATAATAGGGGTGAGTGTCGACATTATGTCGTGCGGCGTGTACCTTGTCCCGGATGGTGTCTCCAACCGGGACTAAAGATGAACCTTTAGTCCCGGTTGGTGACACCATCCGGGACAAAACACGAGTCAGCACTAATAATAGGGGTGAGTGTCGACATTATTTCGTAAGTGTCAACACTATGTCGAGCTGCTTGTACTATAAATAGGCATCCTTGTGAGTCCAGTCCTCCAGCCAGTTTGAGGCAGGGACACCACTACGACCAGTTTCAGGGAGATGCCGACGGAGCCCAGTCCTCCGGCATCTCCGAGAAACTGGTCATAGAGGCACTCCCTAATATGTGAAATTAGTTAGCTCCCAGGTGTATTGATCTAGTTAGAGAAGTTACAAAGCTGCAAGATGGTTTTCGAGAGCAGGGACACCACTACGGCCAGTTTCAGGGAGATGCCGACGGAGCCTAGTCCTCCGGCATCTCCAAGAAACTGGTCATAGAGGCACTCCCTAATATGTGACCGCGCGCGTTTGGAGATCAGATCTTAATGGTAAGTATGAATCGGGACAACTTCTTCTCATAGTCCCGGTCCATCCACAAAACATGACTAACACTCAAGACATGTATTAATATTAAAAACATGAACTAGAGTTACATAATATGAGCATGAACTTCTTGGCATATGTCCTTCCTTATGATCGCTTTAGACGTAACCATGGAGCATCTTCTTTACTTAACGGAATGCTTGGGTCAGTTTTCATTGTGAAGGGCAGAATTTCATCAAACTTATTATAATCTTCTGACATGTCTGTCTTGTCCTCGATTCCCACGATGTTTCTTTTCCCTGAAAGAACTATGTGACGCTTTGGCTCATCATATGATTTATTCGTTTGCATATTTTTTCTTTTTTTTTGGTCTGGAGGACATGTCCTTCATATAGAAAACCTGAGCCACATCATTGGCTAGGACGAATGGTTCGTCTAAGTTCTTCATAAGATTGTTGAGATCCACCGTTGTCATTCCGTACTTCTTGTCTACCTCAACCCCTCCTCCTGTTAGCTTGACCCATTTGCATCGAAACAAGGGGACCTTAAAATTAGGTCCATAGTCAAGTTCCCATATCTCCTCTATGAACCCATAATACGTGGTGTTTTGCCCATTGTCTTCTACTGCATCGAAGCGGACACCACTGTTTTGGTTGGTGCTCTTTTTATCTTGGCCTATCGTGTAAAATGTATTCCCATTTATCTCGTACCCTTGGAAAGTACATACAGTCGAAGATGGTGTCCTGGCCAACAAGTACAGCTGATCCCCAACAGTGGTGTTATTCGTGAGAAGTCTTTGCAGCCAGCCGCCAAAACTCGCCATGTGTTCACTTATAATCCATTCATCAGACTGCCCCGGGTGTTTGAGGCGTATTAAATTCTTGTGTTCATTGATATACGGGGCAACCAAGATAGATCTTTGTAAAACCGTGTAGTGTGCTTGATTGAGAGAATGCCCGTCCCTACATATCATTGCTTTACATCCTAGGGTGCCTTTTCCACGCAGTCTCCCCTCATGTCGTGATTCTGGAACACCAATCGCCTTAAGGCCAGGAATAAAATCAACACAGAACTCAATGACCTCCTCTGTTACATAGCCCTTGGAGATGCTTCCTTCTAGCCTAGCACGGTTATGAACATATTTCTTTAAGACTCCCATGTACCTCTCAAAGGAGAACATATTGTGTAGAAATACAGGACCGAGAATGGCAATCTCTTCTACTAGGTGAACCAGGAGATGCGTCATAATATTGAAGAAGGATGGTGGGAACACCAACTCAAAGCTGACAAGACATTGGGCCACATCTGTTTGTAACCCTGGTAGGCTTTCTGGATCGATTACCTTCTGAGATATTGCATTGAGGAATGCACATAGCTTCACAATGGGTACTCGAACATTTTCAGGTAGAAGCCCCCTCAATGCAATCGGAAGCAATTGTGTCATAATCACGTGGCAGTCATGAGACTTCAGGTTTTGGAATTTTTTCTCTGCCATATTTATTATTCCCTTTATATTCGACGAGAAGCCAGACGGGACCTTGATACTGCTCAGACATTCAAAAAAGATTTCCTTCTCTGCTTTGGTAAGAGCGTAGCTGGCAGGAGTTAAGTGTCATCGTTTACCCTTCTCGTTCTCAGGATGCATAGGCTCTTCAGGGGCCTTCAGACGTTGCTGGTCCTGTCGTGCTTCCGGTGTATCTTTTGTCTTCCCATACACTCCTAGAAAGCCTAGCAGGTTCATGCAAACATTCTTCGTCACGTGCATCACGTCGATTGAAGAGCGGACCTCTAAGACTTTCCAATAGGGTAGGTCCCAAAATATAGATTGCTTCTTCCACATGGGTGCGTGTCCGGCATCGTCATTCGGAACAGATAGACTGCCAGGACCTTTTCCAAAGATTACTTCTAGGTCCTTGACCATACCAAATACCTCCTCACCGGTACGGAGGACAGGCTTCCTCCGGGGTTCTGCCAGACGTTTGAAATGCTTGCCTTTCTTTCTTACTGGATGCAGGTTCGGAAGAAATCGGCGATACCCTAGGTACACAACCTTCTTACATTTATCCAAATATACACTTTCAGTATCATCTAAACAGTGTGTGCATGCATTGTATCCCTTGTTTGTCTGCCCTGAAATGTTACTAAGAGCAGGCCAATCATTGATGGTTACGAAAAGCAATGCTCGTAGGTCAAATGGCTCCCCTTTGTGCTCATCCCACATACGTACACCTGGTTTGGCCCACAGCTGTAAAAGTTCTTCAACTAATGGCCTTAGGTACACATCAATGTCGTTGCCGGGTTGCCTCGGGCCTTGGATGAGCACTGGCATCATAATGAACTTCCTCTTCATACACAACCAAGGAGGAAGGTTATAGATACATAGGGTCACGGGCCAGGTGCTGTGACTGCAGCTCTGCTCACCAAAAGGATTCATGTCGTCTGTACTTAGACCAAACCTTAAGTTCCTTGCGTCACGTGCGAAGTCCGGGTACTCTCGCTCGACTTTTCTCCACTGTGACCCATCAGCGGGGTGTCTCAACATCGCGTCTTTCTTACGGTCTTCTATGTGCCATCACAACAACTTGGCATGATCTTTATTTCTGAAGAGACGTTTTAACCGTGGTATTATAGGAGCATACCACATAACCTTGGCGGGAACCTTCTTCCTAGGGGCCTCGCCCTCAACATCGCCAGGATCGTCTCGTCTGATCTTATACCGCAGTGCAGTGCATACCGGGCATGCATCCAAATTCTCGTACTTCTCACCGCGGTAGAGGATGCAGTCATTAATGCAGGCATGTATCTTCTGCACGTCTAATCCTAGAGGGCAGACAACCTTCTTTGCTTGGTATGTACTGTCGGGCAACTCATTATTTCTTGGAAGAAGATTCTTCATTTTTACCAACAACTTTGAAAATGCGCTGTCAGTCACACCATTCTCTGCCTTCCATTGCAGCAAATCCAGTGTGGCACCTAGCTTTTTGTGGCCATCTTCGCAAGTTGGATACAACAATGTTTTGTGATCCTTTAACATCTGTTCCAGCTTCTCCTTCTCCTTTTCAGTTTCACATTCTTCCTTTGCATCAGTAATGGCCCGACCAAGATCGTCATCAGCGGGCCCATCTGCTCCCTCTTGATCTTCATTATCTACCTCCGTTGCATTATCATCATATTCAGGATACATATTATGATAGTTTTCGTCATCCTTTTCTTCTTCGTTGTCTTCCATCACAACCCCTTTTTCTCCGTGCTTGGTCCAACAATTATAGCTGGGCATGAAACCGGATCGAAGCAGGTGGGCGTGAATGGTTCTGGTATTTGAGTAGTCTTTCTTGTTCTGACAGTGAACACACGAACAGCACATAAAACCATTGTGACCACGGTTTGCATTAGCCACAACGATAAAATTTTGGAGACCCGTAATGTACTCGGAAGTGCGGCGGTCACCGTACATCCATTGCCGATTCATCTGCATTAATATGTAGTATATATCAAAAAATAATAGGGAGATGACCATTTATATATATAGTACATCAATGACACATGAAACTATAGTTGCCGACCTCGACCGAGACGGAAAGAGCAACAAGAAAGCTTATTTTGAGCTCTCGGGCATTTCACCGAACACCTCTAGTGCATATGAAAAAACACAAACTAGCACTCTTCACACCCTCTTGCTAGGCTCCAAAATGTGAAAGAATGGAAGAGTGGGGTGTGTGTGGGCTAGGGTGGTGTCTTATATAGCCCCCCCTTTAACACCGGTTCATGCCACGAACAGGTGTTAAAGGGGGGGGGGGTGCGCGGGCCACTGCTGCAGGGACCTTTAAACCGGTTCGTGGCACGAACCGGTGTTAAAGGGGGGCTCCTTTTTTGCCGCAGGGGCCACGCTGGTACGGAACCGGTGTTAAAGCCCCTTTTCGGGATCAACAAAAGACCTCGTTTCCACTAGTGCATGTCGGCCCAGCTCAACGACACACCCGCGGCGGGGGACGCCATGGGGCTAAGAGGGCGAGCGGGGGGAGGCGGGAGGGAGGGGAGGCGGGGGGCTGACGGCGGCGCGCCGGGGGGCGCGGCCGCGACTGCGCGGTGGGGCGTCTGGCGCTCCTACTCCACGCTCACGCTCCACGCCATTGGAGAAAATATCAATATCTGGTTTGATCCTTTAGGTACCTAATAACAGTCCGGATAAGAAGGTCATTTCACCTAGAGGTAATTCTGTTTACACAAGGATGAGTGAATTAATTAGTCCCATCATGGTCCGTTGGGATGAGGAATTGCTACGTGATCTGTTCAGTATAGTGGATGTAAATCGAATTCTGCAGATTCCACTACATGATCTATGGTTTGAGGACTTTGTGGCCTGGGATTTTACTAGACATGGTCGCTATACTGTTAGGTCTGGTTATCACCTACAGCGGAGACACCAATTTGGGGCTTCGGCAGGGCAATTAGCGCTACCAGGCTAATAATAATTACTTGGGATTTGACCATGTGGGATTGAAGAAACTGATCTCAATTACTTGCTGATATGTATGGTGGATCAGAAGGCGTCAGACACATGGTGAGACAACTCCACATATCTCCATATGTAATATGTCTACTCTTGCTATCGCTGTGAATCATGCCAAAGCAACAATACCAAGTACTACTGAAGCAAAATGGTGCAAACCACAGACTAGACAGATAAAAATTAATATTGATGCTTCCTTCCATTCATATTTTTGTGCAAGTGCAACTGGGGTAGTAGCCAGAGACTACCAGAGCAATTTTGAGGGGCAGCTGCCAGCAAGTATCTACCACATGTGATGTCAACACCTATGGCAGAAGCAATGGCAATGAAGCAGGGATTATCCCTGTCAATAAAACTCGGCAGCAACTCGATAGTTGCAGAATCAGATTCTCTGGAAACTTCTCAAGCTTGTATCGTCGAAGACACTTGGTGGATGGAGTCAGCGGCTAGCTATGCTGACTGTATGGATGCCGCCAGCACTATTGGCAGGGTTACTTTTAAACATTGTTCGAGGGAAGCAAATAAAAAAGGGCATGAGATAGCTAGAATGTGCTTTCAGGATAAAGTGTCTTGTAACTGGGACGATAATCCCCCTAGTTTTCTTATGAATACCCTCCTAAACGATGTATTATTGATTGAGTTTGTAGGAGCAGGTTTTAGATGCACCTTTTTTTCTTTCGGGTTTATTAAGAGGACTGAAAGATTTTTAATAAGGAAGTTTGCTTGCTTAATATAATGTGTTTTACCTCAAAACAACACATGGACTCAAGAAATTTCTAGCTGATATTTTAGCTAGCCAACTGTTAGCACAATTTTGGTAGCGAGCATGAACCAAAACACGCCCTAGAAATGCCCTGTGCTCCGGGCGCCGCTCTACGGTGGCGTCTCAGTCGTGATAATTTCTTTCTACTGTTAGCAAGAGCTCTCAAGCGGGTCACGTTCAGTTAGGGCATTGGCAGACCCAAAGCGGTCTGCGCGTATTCGAAATTGTTTGCGCGGACGCGCGGTACGTACGCGACGTTTCAGAAGGGCGACCCATCCGGCGAAACGTGTCCGACTCGATCCATCCATACATCTAATCTGGGGCTCGGTTGCGTCGGCCCGGACGCGCACGGACAGCGCAGAGACTCGTCCACAGGCCCATCCGTCAGCCACCGCTTACCGGCGACATTGATTCAGACGGTCAGTGACACCGATTCAGACGCAACCACGACATCGATTCAGAGGTGCTGCGCGGAAGGCTGACCGGTAGCAGTCTGCGCCATCAATGGAGACGACACGACACGCTGACGCCGCCTGTGTTCCCGCGCCGACATTGATGGCGAAGGAGCGGGAAGCTGCGCGCGTTCACGAGCGGCTGGGCTATTTAACCCTGCGCCCGTCGGTGCTGTCATCCTCACCTCTCGCCATTGCAAAAGCTAGCCCGCCGCCGCCACCACCACCACCACCATCAATGATGAAGACCCCGTCGTGGCTGAAGCGGAGCAAGAATGACCACGAAGCATCTGGTAGCCGTGGCTCTCGGCTGCCGGCCTTCCTCCGTGGCACATCCTTGCCGCCTCTGCCGTGACCGGAGGAGTTCCGAAGCGACCTCGTGGGAGACTACCCGTCACAGCGGGAACGTCTCACCCGGCGGTACTGCCGCGTCGGGGAGTGCGAGTGCCTTTGGAGGGAGGGTCGCGGCATCCAGCGCAGGGATGTCTCCCTTCCCACTGGATGGCACCTCAACCAGGACCGTGTCCCGGTGTCGCCACCGCCCAAGGCGGGTAGAGGGCTAGCGGAGGAGATCTGCCGGCGGATCTGACATGGTTATACCCCAAGGGTACACAACATTGGTATACCTGGTCCAGCCGAAGGGAAGGCCCATGTCAAGACACGCGGCCTGTGGATATTTCGGGTGGCCCAAGCCCATGATGTCTTCGGATCCTTGGAGAGCAAGACTAGAGTAGATAGAATTTCAAAGGGTACAAACCCTAATCTGTAACCGACTCGACCTAAGCCCGGGACCTGCCTATCTATATAAAGGCTAGGAGGGAACGGCGAGGAGGACCTAAAAACTCACCTCATACACACCTCACGCTAGATTGCATCTGCGCACCCTTGTAACCTTCGGTTCTGCCATAATCAAGAGCAGACAGGCAGGAGTAGGATTTTCCCTCTGGGGGCCTGAACCTGGGTGAAAGGATACATATGTTGCCTAGAGGGGAGGGGGTGAATAGGCGATTAAAAATTTCCGGAGAGTTGCTCAACAAAGGCGGAATTAAACTAGTGTTTTGTAACATCCCAAAAATATAAAACAAGGATCATCAAACTCAAATCACTAAAATTAGGGTTAACAAAAACTTTGATTAATTAAAATCATATGAATGCATGTGTGAATGAAATGATTTGATAAATGCATGAATGAACTTGTGTGATTAACCTAAATAGCAAGAAATGGTTTAAAGATGAAAATAACATCGTATAAAACATTTCCATGCAGAAACAAAACAAGAGAAAATCAAAAACAAATCAAATAAAGCAAATGGTCATTTTTGCCAATCTTGCTGAATAGGTCACTTTGAGTGTTTCTAGTTCAAGCTTTCAAACCAAAAATTTTCCAAATCTTTGCACCCCTTGCTAGACCAAGTAAAAGTGAATCAAGGCCCACCTTTCAAATTTACAGAAACATTGGGCAACCTCATTTAAAACACAAATCAGAATTGAATCTTTGTCATATGTGAAGATCACCCCTTTTCAAAACCCAACCAAACCAGTGCCCCTTGACTAATCCAACTAACCAGACACTCCCTAGTATGTGCCTAGCAAACCCACCAGGTTTGAATCCAAAATTCAAATTTAAACTTCTTGTGGCCATTTCATCAAACACCTTGCTGGCATCAATCAAACAAACCTCAAACACTATAGTGTGCAGTAAATTTGGCCTAACTTGTTCCCTATCTATCTCACACTACACCCTCAGTAGATCATCTAACTAGTTTAACCCCTCTAGCTCACTGTAAGCAAGAACATGCCATTAATGACAAGCAGGCCGAGCCTCACCTTGCCACCCCCTTGTCGACAGCAAGCTAGGAGCAACACTAAGCCTAACAAGCATGTATAGCAGGCACCCCACCAACCACCGCCACTCCCTATCCCAGCCTCGAGCACTGCCAGCCCCTGGACCACCTAGAACGCACACGCCCAGTTCCTCTGCGACCATGCCGAGAGCGCGCCAGAGCGCCCCGCTCGACCAGCACCCACAGACCGCGCGCCGCCTCGCCGCTTGCAATGATGATCACCAGCACCCCAGCACCCCGCCATACATGCCCGTTCGCCGCCGCGTGGACCACGCGCTCTTTGCGACATTAAAATGGCCGTCGGACCCACTTAGAGCACCGCGACGTTCCGACCGATCAGCATCGCCCCACGCCGCAAGAACACGCCGTTGAGCTTCGCCAGGGAACACCGCACCGCCCCCTACCGTCTCCCATGCCAGTAGCCGCCTGTACCGTCGCCTCCGACGACCTCAGCCCACGCCGTGCTGCCCCTCTCGCTCGCCTATAAAAGGAGCCCTCCCCATCATGAATTCACCACACTAGTTCACTCCCCTCTCACCCAGAACCACCCCACCTCACTCCCGGAGCAAGGCGAGCAGCGCATCGCCGGAATTTGGCTGGAGCCCACCGCTGCTGGAGAAGAAGGGAGCCGTCGATTGGAGCCGCCCCAGGGGAAGCTGCCGATACCAGGAGAACCGCCGTTGTCGATTTCGTCATTCGCCCCCATCACCGACCCTCGTCTGAGCCCCGGTGAGCCTCCCACGACCCCCACCTGCCGCGTTAGGGTGCTGTCTCGCCGGCGCTGCCCGACGTGGACGATGAACCAGAGCCATCCGATTAGAACCAGATCCCACGGTCCACGTTGCCCCGTACCGCTTCGCACCTTCCCGTCTCACTAACGCGTGGGGACAACCACTTAACCAGCCGGTGTACGCGCTGTGTGTAGTGGGCCGGCCCAGTTAACCATCCCGCGCGACCCAGCAATTCAAATTAAGCTTTATTCATTTAATTTCAAACATAGTTCTGTACCTATATTCAAAAATCAACCCAACTCGATTCACTGAACCAAAATGCATATAACCAATTTTGTTAGAAAGGTACTGAAATGCTTAATCCAAGCCTGTTGGATTCAAACCATTTGGAGTTATAGATCAACCATGGTAAAAATAACAAGGCAGAAGCTTTTCTGCATTCAAACATTTTTCAAAATTCAACCATAAAAGCTTTTGAGTTGGTTCCAACTCTCAAAAATAACATTTGATCATACCTTTCAGAATATGTAAAAACATATGGGTCTACTTGCAGAAATAATGTTCAAGTAATAAAAGAATGCCACATAGGCATTTCTAGTCACTTTATTTAATTAAAATAAAAAGGTTAAACCTTATTAAATTGTGACACCACTTTAAATCACATTCCCATGTACTGAAATATGTGGTGATGACATGTGTCAACATGATCCCATGTTTGAGTTGGAGAATATTAAATCTTAAGTAATTTTTCAATGAGTAGAAATTACTTTTCTCAAATAAAAGAAATAAGACAAGTGCTTTAATCATTGTGATAATAGTGATGATGTTAGATCATCTAGTGTGACTTTTTGTGTGATGGTTCAAAATAGTTAAGTATTGTTTGGTGATTGTGTACCTCGTATTTATTTATAGACGTTAGTACCGACCAAGGATACGAGGAGAAAGGAGGATACTACGAGGAAGAAGCCGAGGAGAACTTCAACCACTGCTCTACACAAGGCAATCTTATACTACATCCTAGAAAGCCAATACTTGAAACTTAGCAAGCTAACCCTTGCAACTTATGCAAGCAAATACTTGCTTATTACCATGCCAACTATATGCCTTAAGCATATGTGATCATACCCACTTGATAATCCAATCCTAGTTTTACTTGCAAGCTTAATACTTTATTTTCTTTATCAAAACTTTCTCTTAGAGTTTACATAGTGACTTGTAGATTCTAGAAAGATAACTAAAGGTAGCATAAAGAGCATAAAATTTGGCCTAAGTTAGATAATCTTGATGTCATCCTAAGGCATGAGATTGAACTTAGCAAATCCCCACTTGTTTACCACCCCTCATTAGTATTTACCCCCACTTGTAGATGCTAGTGCTAAGAATAAAACTTGATCAACTGTAGATGGGAATACTTGGTGAAAATGGTTATGAAAACCTTAGAATGATGAGTCATTCTACTAAAATGTTTTGACATGTGTTTCCGAACACCAGATGATTTTGATGATGAAAATGTTGAGGCATGAGCCTTAGCCCTTTATAAAACTGATGGTTGTCTGGATCCGATACCATTCCAATTTTACCGTACAACCACAATACCCGAAATTTGGGTAGGGCTTGACTGGAAATTTATATACCTTAGTATGGGTTCCCTTGCGGCCAAGGTCTGAGCTGAGGCTACCTTGTGAAGATTGTCCACCTGTGCAGTACCCAAGATGATAGTTGGTCATGGTTGGGAGGCCAAACTCACAGGAGAGGTGCCTGTACTAGGGCGTGTAATTGAAAGGTTAGGGTTGATTATCCGCATACTAAGTATGGTGAATTCAGGATTGTTCCTGACAGATGTATCGAATGTTGTGGTGAAAGTGTACGATCTCTGCAGAGTGTCAAACTATTCGAATAGCCGCGTCCGCGGTTATGGACAGTTGGAGTGGCCATACTGTTCCCCCGTCAGATGTTTTCAAAATGACTTGTGCAATGATTTGTGACTTTGACTTGACCACAACAGAGTTGTGATATGAGATGCAAATTCCCACTTAAGTGTTATAAAATTTTCAACTAGATTTCTTTGTTCTGAACTTAGTAGAGGTAAATCTGGCTTTTTGCAAAATAACCCTAGAGCTTAGTATCCTACTACAAAAACTCCCTTAACCTATTAGTATTAGTTTGCGAGTACTTAAAGAGTACTCATGGCTTTGTCCCTGGCTATTCCCGTGGCCAGACTATGAAGAGGAGTACCAGGATGATGGACCGCAGGAAGGTTACGACAACTAGGATCATCTTTCATCGTCAGCATTGCCTGTGACCCTGAAGATGGAGCTTCGCTTACGCTATCGTTACTATTACGTTATTCCGCTGCTTGAATTGTATTAAGAACTGGATCATGAGATCCTTATTTGTGTAAGAACTTATGTATGGTTTGTAATGGATGATGTACTGTGATATCCAAATCTGTTATGTCTCACAAAAATGGTAATCCTGGGATTGCGATGTATCGCATAACATGCATCTAGGATTAAAAATACGGGTGTTTGACATGTTTACTTTGATAAGCACAAGACCAAGAAAAACTAGGGTTCACCTATGTTCACCAACAACTTATGCTAAGCAAGTCAAATAACTATGTGATAGCAAGATATATACTTCAAGCACAAAGGCTATCACAAAGTAAAGTGCACAAGTAAGATCTCGAGTATAGAGATAACTGAGGCACGCGGGGACGACGATATTTTACCGAGTTCCTCCCAACATGGAGTACGTCTCGTTTGGAGAGGGGGTGGTATCAAACCACCAACGCCAAAAAGGCCTCCCTTATTCTTCTATGAATCTCACCCCAACGGGATCGATCCATGCTTCCACTATCGGTGCACTTGTCGGTAGCAATCCGGAACCTCTCACAAGGTTGGGGCACTTCTCCACAACTCAATTGGAGGCTCCCAACAAACAAGCTTGGGGAAATCTCCACAACCTAATTGGAGGCCCCAAGTAATCCAAGTACCTGCAAAACCACCAAACCGTCTAGGGTTCCAAGAACCCAAGAGTAAAAATCTTCTCACCTTTCACTCAATGAAATTCTCACCGAGAACTCAAACCTATGCACCAAATGCAATGGCAAGAACACAAGTAGTGCTCAAATCCTTGTCTCCCAAATTCCACCAAAGCTACAAAAGCTTGTGGGGGAATAAGAGAGGAAGAACAATGGAGGAAATCCACAAAAGACTCCAAGATCTAGATCCCAAGATGTTCCCCTCACTTAGAGGAGAGATGGATTGGTGGGATTGTAGATCTAGATCTCCTCTTTCAAATCCCTAAAGTATATGAAAGAATCAATGGAGGGATTGAGAGATAGCAAGCTTAAAGAGGTCAACAATGGTGGGGGGAAACTTGCAAGAGAGCTAGGGAATCATTGGGGAAGAAGGGCCCCTTAAATAGGTCCCTAGAAATCCAACTGTTAGGCCCTGGAATCGCCCGTTCCGGAGTCTCCGGACTGGGACCGGAGTCTCTGGTGTACCCAGGCCAAACGGGGACAATCTGGAGGACATACTGGACGCGGTCCGGAGATAGACCGTAGATTTAGTCCGGAATCTCCGGTCTTACAAAAACTGGCAGAATACGAAAACATCCATAACTTTTGCATCCGGACTCTGATTTTAATGATGTTGGGCTCGTTTTAAAGAGGACAATAAGCTCTATTAGATCATACAGAAAAACATAATATTCCAGAAAGCGAGGATAGAACCAAATGAAGAAAGGTTTAACCTCTCTCAAAAAGACAAATCAGTAAAACCTCCAACATCGAAAACGTAGTAGAGAATGCATATGAAATCCGTTTTCGATGAACTAGAGCTTGTCATGGAGATTAAAACAAGCTCTAAATCCTCACATGAGTAAGAACCAAATAATGGAAGGTTTTACCTATATCTGAAAGACAAATCGATAAACCTCCAAGATAAAAAACGCAATAAGATATAAAGGGGAAATCCATTTCTGATGAACTAGGGCTTGTTATGAATATTACCACAAGCTCTAGAACCTCACATGGATAAGATCCAAATAAAAACCAAGAAAGGATGATGCTAAGTATGCAAAGGTTTGAGGTCTCTCTGAACGATATGATCGAGTTACTCACTTGAGAGCCCCTCTTGATAGTACGGTTATCTATCCTATAAACCGGTCTCCCCAATTAACACCACGAGACCGGTACGAAGAAAACACTATCAATATCATACCTTTGTCTTGCGCATATTCCACTAGATCTTGATGTATACGATCTTGTCCTTCTCAAGATGGAACACCTTTCTTGATTGCTCTTGCACGCACTCGCTTGATGAAGACGTGCAAGTTGTTCCCCCATACAACATGGGGAAACCTTTACTTTGACCTTGTCTTCATCGATCCATGATCACCGAGGATGGAAAGCTTAAAGCATGAGATCTTCTAGATATTGCACATCTTTAGCTTGCACCTCATTTCTTCTTTTCTTCATTATGTTGATGCCTTGAAGGTGCACCAGAGATATTACTCCATCTTATTCTTCAAGACATACTTACCATAGGTTTAACTCTCACATGACCAGTCTGTGGATCACTCTTTGAACACCTTGGTTACCACTTGATCCTCTTCACTTTCTTCTTATCCAAACCTTGAAGCCAACATATGGTTCAAGCATTGCCTATGGACAATTCCTACAAGTACAACTTGATACAAGCATTAGTCCATAGAGATTGTCATTAATTACCAAAACCACACATGGGGGCCCACATGTTCTTTCATTCTCCCCCATTTTGGTGATTGATGACAATCCATTTGAGAGGGTTTATATAAGGAATTTAACACATAAATTGGTAGCACCAATATCAAATACTACATAAGTATGTGATATTGGTACCATCACCATACATAGAGCAAACTCCCCCACAATCTATGCATGTGTGATGAACTTGAATTTCATTGCATATATTGCCAATCATTATCATTAGTGGAGTTTACTCTATATATATATATACCACATGCTAAGCAACAACAACGATGCAAGAGCATGAAAGGAAAATGCTTAGAAACAAACTCAAGGCATAAACCATTTCCCTTAAATCCTCTAAAACTTCTCCCCCATTGGCATCGATTGCCGAAATGGGTGACAAGTTCTAGAAGGCCAATATAGTGATAAATCCCCAAAAGGTGTGCATTCGCACATATCTAATGATGAATACTTGGGAAGAAGTAGAACTATATCGAGGACCCAAATATTGTCAAAAGAAATAAAATAAAACAAGCATCAACAAATGATGTAAGCAATCACAAGATCCGACAAACCAATTGAAAACAACAAATGAGTCCAAATGGAAACAAAAAGATATTATGATAAGAGCAAAAGAATGTTTCTAAATAATAAATGGAGAAGCCCCCCAAGATTTGTGCACAGTTTAAAATAAATGCATTATAATACATAATTCACAAATATGGAATCCTTGCTCCCCCATAAGCATTTAAACACAACAAATGAAAGAAGACAAATGAGCATTATTAAATGAATTAGATGATATCCCCAAAGATAATGCACCAATTATGATAATTGCATTTGGGAACAAAGTGCATAATCATGGAATCCTCACTCATCCAACTCCATTTAACAATACAAGGCATGAGAGAACAAATATGATAAGCACAAAGTGATGCTATAAATAAAATTTGGAAGCTCCCCTAGGTATGTGCAACATTAGGTTTTTGTATGTGAATACAATGTGCACAACATGGAATCCTCACTTACTCTATTTTACTTATAACAGAGCTTTGCGCAAATGAGCAAATACCAAGGCATAAAATTTGCAAGAAACAAATGGTTTAGAAATAAGTAAGAGACAACATATTAGCAGGCTCAACCACAAGGATGTGTGAGATGCATGACAAAGCATATTATAAGACTAGTACAAGGATGATCATTGCGTATCCGCATAGTCTTCAATGAATGATATTGCTTATTATGACCATACAACACACATGAAACAAGGAAGATATCAAGAAAAAATAGAGTAACCTCTTGCATGTGTATAAGTTTCTAAGTAGACAATCTTGCAAAGATATTGATCCACAAAGAAACATGTACACACAAAGTAGATACTTAAAATCAATAGAGCAAGATATCCAAAATGAAGTCATGACAATACCAATAAGATTTTTCTTGAAAGCATGGCCAAAGGCTCAAATATATTATTGTACATCGATGAGCTTTAACAACCAACACACCCCATACATTACAAATATCACTAAGGGAAAAATGAGAAAGTTGGAATATATGGAGAAAGACAACAAGTATCATAAGGAGAAATCAACTAGCAAAATCTCACTATTGCACATGAGAGAAGTTGAGGAAAAGATAGGCAATAAAATTTCTAGATTGACATATTTGGGATTGGTGGATCATATGCATGATTTTGTATAATCCCAATTATATGCACTCATCTCAACTTATACATATTTACAATAGATAGTTCTCTTAATACCATGGCTATAAATACAACAATTTGTACAATAACAAAAATTCATGCCAATATGCAACCTACAAAAGGTTGGAAGCAAGATAAATATGCATGACAAAGAGATACTTGTTACCGAGATATAATTGGTAGGATGTAGAGGATATGAATTCGTTGATCATCCTATAGCTTGCCTCAAATTTTCATGTATGCACCACTTATTCAAAATTGAGAGACAAGCATCCAATATATCTCCAATGTACCTAAAACATAATTAAGTACAAAATGATCCCAAACATATTGGTTCCAAAGTAGTTAGTGCAACTACAATACATAGGAGAGACTCCACATAATTATGTGCATATTGATATGAAATTGAATTTCATGCACAACTTAGCCAATGGGAATTGGTGGAGTTTCCCTTATATATTGGATCAAAGAAAGCAAGCATGCCATAATATAGATATGTAGTAAATATGCATGCACAAGGCTTTCAAGAACCAAAAATGAGATACAATTTGAAAAAAACACCAAGTAAACTGAGATGGCACACACAAGAGTGTGACAATAAAAGCGATGTCCAAATTGTATCAAAGAACCAATTCAACACATGAAAGATCATAAGTTCAAAAATGAACTAGGCCAAAGACAAAGAGCAAACGATAGATAAAAATACAAATGCTCAAGGATTTATCTCATTCTAAAATGGTCAAAACGTGAAACAAGGAATGAGACAAAACCAACTCCCAAAAAGAGTAAGGTTCCAACAAGTAAACCAAACTCTCCAAACTTTTCATGATGGCACAAAATACCAAAACAAAAGATCAAACTTCCAAGCACATAAAACCCGATATGGATCCAACAAGGAAGCATAAAAGGATTGTTCTAGATAATGTAGGAGAGCTCACCCATAAGTAGTGCATTATATAGAATTTTTCTTTTGAATGCAAAATGCACACAAATGAGATCATCACTACTTCCTACATTAAATAAAACACAAGAGGATACCAATAAAATAAGAAGATCCAAAAGTAGCAAGGAATACATGGGAGCACATAAAATATTTACTTGGCTAAAGATAGGACAAGATTAAGCAAAGGCCAAAGTGAATATGATCAATAACTTCTACCATAAATTTAGTACTCATTGTCCAAGGACAAGAAATATTGGGATTATTTTCCCAAGGTAGTTTGCATGGATATCCACGATCATAGTCACATCAAGAATCATATAACAAAGTATAAGAATTAAGTTCGATGCTTCAAAATAGATTCTTGGTAGCTTCCAATAGTCACACAATCACTAGTGATTAGAGTAACTTGAAGCAAATGGTTTCCATGAGGATATAGAGATCTAAATATGAGGAAACACAACCAAGAAACACTTTCACACACAAGATCCAAACTATGAGAAATAAAGGCATTCAAGCAAGTTGGAACTTGTATGAGCTAATGTGTCACATTTGAGCTAGATAATTATCAATATCAATTCTAAGTGACACAAACTCGATTTTTTCACATTTTCTAGGATTGTAATATGCACTAAGCATATGACTCCCCCATGATATGATACTACCATAAAACCAACACGAGGAAAAAGGGATACAAATAGAGATAATTAATGGACATTATAAAACTTAAATTTCTCATGAGAAACATACCACAAAGAGAATAGATAATATTCCAATATAAAATCTAGGTGGTATACCTCATGTACACACATTTTTAGGATTGTGGAATGCCTAAGCATAACACTCCCCAAAATGGGATAGTCCATTAACCTCTCACAAGAGCCAAATAAGATACCAAATATAACCACGTAAGGTTCAAACACAAGAAACACACATATATGGTGTGCCACCTAATCATACACAGATATGCTTGATACCTCAAGATAATTAAGTGGATAGCACAACATTTACAAAAGCATGGAAGATACAAAACCAACACATGCACAAGGGGGCGAGTAACTTTCAATGTAATGAGTTAAGCATTTGTTACCGCAAGGAGGAACATTGGATATATAATATAAGCATGATAATCCAAAATGCTTGGCTTGACAAAAATAATTGATGAATATCCCTCAATTCTTCATAATTTAACCAAGTCTATAATGCCCTCCAAAACATACCTACTGATCAAGTTTTGGCTTGTTGGTCCCCAACCAAGTTGGGTCCTAAGAAGTTAGTCACAATAGGCTTGGCAACCCAAATGATTCTTGACACCACATTGGGCACCAACAAACTTGGCAAACATATTGCCAATCTCATCCTTATAAAGTGAATAAGCATCATCAATCAAGATAGGATTGGATGAGGAGATACCAATAGTGCATGAGGAAGAAATGTGCCCCTTCTCACGGCATATGTATCAAGTTCTACTCTTGCCATCTTTCTTCTTAGGTGAAGCCACAACTCGAGGAAGAGCTCGAGTAGTCCTCTTAGGAATAGGCCCGTCAATGACTTGAGGTGGAGCTTGAGACCGCTTCCCTTGTTGCTTCACATTAAGAGGCTTTTTCTTCAATGGGCAAGATCTAACATGGTGCCCTTCTTACTTGCACTTGAAGCAAACAATGATGGCCGGATTCTTGACTTGATCTTGGCCATTCTTCTTGTTGTCCTTGTGCTTCAACTTGATAGTGGACTTGTTCTTGACATTGGAGTTGAATCCAATCCCACTCTTGTCATTGGAGGATTTTTGCACACTCAAGATTTTGTTGAGTGTGGCCTTCCCTTGGTGACCCTTTTTCAAGTCATTCTTCAAAGAAGTGACTTGAGCCTTAAGCTCTTTGATTTCCTCTACATGGTTAGTTTCAACAAAAGTACTAGAGGATAGATGCTACATTGTTAGAGCAACAAGGCACGGAATGTAATTCATCACGAGATATAGCATGGTTGAGAGTGGATGAATTACAAGGACTAGCACATGGCAATATAACATTTGGAGTAGATATAGTGATAATGTCCCCATGAGGCCCACTATATGTTACCTTTGACACGATGGCATCATGAGCTAACTTTAGCCTTCCATGGGAGACTAGAAGATCCTCATGCGAGCTTGAGAGCTTGACATGACTTTCTTCTAATTTCCCATAGTTTCTAGTTAGAAAAGCAAGTTGAGCCTTTAGCTCAACATTCTCCTTCAAAATAGATGCTTCACAAGAAATAGAGTTAGTAGCACAAGAATCATCATTATTAGCAAGAGGTGAGGGCAACTTGGCAAGCTCTTTTGAATATGAAGCTTTAAGTTGCTCATGCGCCTCGGTGAGTTTGATGAGCTCCCTCTTAATTACCCAAGAGCCATTTTCTAGGTGCTTAAAATCCTCAAAAAATTTAGCATAAGCAACTTCAAGTTCATCATTTTTAATCTTTAAGGAGTTAGCCACCGCAAGTTCTCTATCATGGTATTCCTTTATTCTAGATAATTATAGAGAAAAAGTCTCCTCAAGAGATTCTTTGGTGGTTTGTTCTTCTTCAAGGGAGTCCTTTAGTTGAGCAAGTTCATTAGCATACTCACGCTCAAGCACAAACTTTTCATAAATTATGTTTTCTTGCTCCTCAATAAGATCATTGACTTATATAGCATAATTCAAGATTTCAAGAAAGTTGGAGGAAGCAATTTTATTTTTGTAGAGAGCACTATAGACAACCTCTCCCATTTTCTTAATAGTGGTAATATCATACTTACCTCCATAATCATCATTATCATTTTCAACCTCATCATCATCATGAGATACAATGGGATCCAAAGAGGTTACCTTTGTTCCCTTAGCCATAAGGCATATGTGAGAACCGGAGGAAGGTGATGATGAGATTGCACTTGTAGCTCTATTCAAGACCTTGTCTTGGTCCATAGAATCTCTGGTTTCCTATACATGGTTAGCAACACAAGCACTAGAGGAAATAGAATCATTTTTATCATGGCAACAAGACAACACAAGCATATCATCATGAGATTTATTTAATTCATTTCTACATGATATGCAAGGACTATTAACATAAGCATGTAAGAAGTTTATAGTGCTAGAAGTGTTAAAGTCCAAAGATAGATCATTGCAACTAGATAGAGATGAGGGATTATAAATAGGAAGCACACTATCCAAATTGCAATTTCTATCACCACTAACCATATTATTACCTTGTGAAAAATAACATGTTGGTGAAGTGGTAGACGATGAGAAATCATCTCGACCAGAAGTCGAAGCAACAAAATCATCCTCAATAATGTTGGACTTGCTATATTTATCTTGAAGCTTGGTCCATATTTCTTAAGCACTCGAATAAGGTATGATCGAAGAAAGAACTACATTGCTCACAACAAGTGAAAGAATTTTAGTAGCTAGAGCATTTATACAAGAGTTCAACTTCTCCTCTAAAGGTTCGTTTTGGGGATCCATAGGAGAAGAGAAACCCATATATATATATCCCTCGATATTTGGGTGAATTCCCCGAAATAAATTAAGCATGCGAGATTTCCAAACATCATAATTTATGCCATCGAATGTGAACGTATCATTGTGCACAAATCCCCTAGCCGACATATTTACTCTCAAGGCGGTGAAGCCTAAAATGAGAGACCAGGATCTGATACCAATTGAAAGGATACAGATGTCGCCTAGAGGGGGGTGAATAGGTGATTAAAACTTTTCCGAGAGTTGCTCAACAAAGGCGGAATTAAACTAGTGTTTACTTTGATAAGCACAAGACCAAGAACAACTAGGGTTCACCTATGTTCACCAACAACTTATGCTAAGCAAGTCAAATAACTATGTGATAGCAAGATATATACTTCAAGCACGAAGGCTATCACAAAGTAAAGTGCACAAGAGCTCGGGTATAGAGATAACCGAGGCACGCAGAGACGACGATATTTTACCAAGTTCGTCCCAACATGGAGTATGTCTCGTTTGGAGAGGGAGTGGTATCAAACCACCAACGCCACAAAAGGCCTCCCATATTCTACTGTGAATCTCACCCCAATGGGATCGATCCACGCTTCCACTATCGGTGCACTTGTCGGTGGCAATCTGGAACCTCTCACAAGGTTGGGGCACTTCTCCACAACTCAATTGGAGGCTCCCAACAAACAAGCTTGGGTAAAGCTCCACAACCTAATTGGAGGCCCCAAGTAATCCAAGTACCTGCAAAACCACCAAATCGTCTAGGGTTCCAAGAACCCAAGAGTAAAAAGCTTCTAACCTTTCACTCAATCAAATTCTCACCGAGAACTCAAACCTATGCACCAAATGAAATGGCAAGAACACAAGTAGTGGTCAAATCCTTCTCTCCCAAATTCCACCACATATACAAAAGCTTGTGGGGGAATAAGATAGGACGAACAATGGAGGAAATCCACAAAAGACTCCAAGATCTAGATCCCAAGATGTTCCCCTCACTTAGAGGAGAGATGGATTGGTGGGATTGTAGATCTAGATCTCCTCTTTAAAATCCCTAAAGTATATGCAAGAATCAATGAGGGATTGAGAGATAGCAAGCTTAAAGAGGTCAACAATGTTGGGGGAAAACTTGCAAGAGAGCTAGGGAATCATTTGGGGAAGAAGGGACCCTTAAATAGGCCCCTAGAAATCCAACCGTTAGGCCCAGGAATCGCCCGGTACGGAGTCTCCGGACTGGGACCGGAGTCTCTGGTGTACCCAGGCCAAACGGGGACAATCTGGAGGACGTACTGGACGCGGTCCGGAGATATACCGGAGATTTAATCCGGAGTCTCCGGTCTTACAAAAACTGGCAGAAAGACCAATACGAAAACAGCCATAAATTTTGCATCCGGACTCTGATTTTGATGATCTTGGGATCGTTTTAAAGAGGAAAATAAGCTCTATTATATCATACAGAAAAACATAATAGTCCAGCAAGGGAGGATAGAACCAAATGAATAAAGGTTTAACCTCTCTCAAAAAGATAAACCAGTAAAACCTCCAACATCGAAAACGTAGTAGAGAATGCATATGAAATCCATTTTAGATGAACTAGAGCTTTTCATGGAGATTAAAACAAGATCTAAATCGTCACATGAGTAATAACCAAATAATGGAAGGTTTTACCTATCTCTAAAAGACAAATCGGTAAAACCTCCAAGATCAAAAACGCAATAAGATATAAAGGGAAAATCCGTTTTTGATGAACTAGGGATTGTTATGAATATTACCACAATCTCTATAACCTCACATGGATAAGATCCGAATAACAACCAAGAAAGGATGATGCTAAGTATGCAAAGGTTTGAGCTCTCTCTGAACGATATGATCGAGTTACTCACTTGAGAGCCCCTCTTGATAGTACGGTTATCTATCCTATAAACCAGTCTCCCCAACTAACACCACAAGACCGGTACCAAGAAAACCCTATCAATATCATACCTTTGTCTTGCGCATATTCCACTAGATCTTGATGTATATGATCTTGTCCTTCTCAAGATGGAACACCTTTCTTGATTGCTCTTGCACGCACTCGCTTGATGAAGACTTGCAAGTTGCTCCCCCATACAACATGGGGAAACCTTTACTTTGACCTTGTCTTCATCGATCTATGATCACCGAGGATGGCAAGCTTCAAGCATGAGATCTTCTAGATATTGCACATCTTTAGCTTGCACGTCATTTCTTCGTTTCTTCCTTATGTTGATTCCTTGAAGGTGCCCCAGAGATATTACTCCATCTTATTCTTCAAGACATACTTGCCATAGGTTTAACTCTCACATGACCAATCTTTGGATCACTCCTTGAACACCTTGGTCACCACTTGATCCTCTTCAGTTTCTTCTTCTCCAAACCTTGAATCGAACATATGGTTCAAGCATTGCCTATGGACAATTCTTACAAGTATAACTTGATACAAGCATTAGTCCATAGAGATTGTCATTAATTACCAAAACCACACATGGGGGCCCACATGTTCTTTCACTGGGTAAACCTCGTGTCCCGCATTGCTTGTCTATTAACCGTTTCGCGATCTCTAGAATCCCCATCTTCTCCAAAACCCAAGTCCATAACAATGGTAATTGACGAGATCGAACCTCGTCAATTGGCGCCGTCTGCGGGAGCTGGGGACGTTGATTGTGCGATCATGACGGTCCCATCCGGAGCGATCTACAACTCATCGGCGATGGAGAGTCACCTCCTCTTCGGCACCTTCGACTTCACCGCCCACTCGCCGGCCACCCTAAGGATTTCGAGTCCGTCAGCGACAGGCTCGAGATGCTGCTCCGGAGCGTCTTCTTCTAGCTGGGGAAGACCGGCACTCTCCGCCTCCCAGAGCGGGTGCCACCACCATCCATCAGGCCCGCTTCGTGGGTCCCACCCATCGGCGCATTACGCACGTCGACGCTGACAGACGAGTCAGATGACAGCAGCAGTCGCAACTCAGATCTATGCGGCCCTCCCTTAGATGAAGGAACCTACGGTTCCGGATCTCAAAGCTGCGGCAGCAGCGACCTATTCCGCGAATGTTTCCTATGCGCCGTGGTCATCTAGAGTGAAGCAGAACTGCCGCCAGGTTCGAGTGCACCCAACCCACCTCTCAACCCGCAAGGTGAGAATGGGGGAAACAGGGGAGATCTGCCGCTCAGGCCCAACAAAGGTGACGCTAACGCCTACCAGAAGATCAACCTCAACAAGGACGGCTGGCGCCAAGCGTGAGAAGCCATGGCAGGTAACATCATCCTACCCGTGAATTCTTCACGGGATCTGATGATGGCATATCACCTCCTCCTCATCAACGAGCATAACCGTCAGGTGAAGCTGATGGAGGAACTCGACAAGCGTAAGCAGGCGGCTTCGGAGTCTAGCGCGCGGCGAGCTACGCTCTTCGCCACTGGTGGCTCCATCTCGCATGGAAACAACACCAACAAGCATCGCTCCCGCACGGAGCACATGGACCCCGCCGCACACCGTGAAGTCACCAGGGCCCTCAACACGCCCTTCGTAACGATGGACGTGAACGGCAATGTCATGCCAAAAACACTGCAAGCTGCGATCATGGCGGCCACTACATACCTCGTGTCCCATCCACCTCTGGTGGGTGACCCGAAGAGCGCCATGCACAAATCCGCGCTTGCCGTTCTCGGACTTGTCGGAGCTGCACTCCACGACGAGGCTCCTATGGAGCCAAAGAAAAAAACTGCGATCAAGTTCACCCGTAGCCCTACACCCACATCGAAGAGGACAAGCATGATCTGCCTCGACGTCGCAAGAGCCCACGACGCCGCAATAGCGATTACGATGCTCGCAACGATCTCACCCAGCGCAAGATCGACTAGGCACGCGCTAAATGCGTGTGTTCAACCGAATCCGACGAGGAAGACGACGGAGAGTTGTGCGGAGCCAGATGCTTTAGAAGATCCGTTCGGTGAACGCGGATGCCGAAAAATTTCAATCTCCCTTCGGACACTCCAAAGTTCGATGGCATGCAAGACCCAAAGTCCTGGCTTAGCGATCACCTCTCATCCGTCAAGCTGCACGGCAGAAACAAGAACACCGCCCTACAATGCCTTCAGCTGCAGCTGACAGGTGCAACTCGGATCTGTCTTAGTAGCTTGTCCTCCGGCTCCATCAGAAGTTGGGAGGAGCTGGCATACAACTTCATCCGCAACTTCAAGGGGACCAGCAAGAGGCCAGCCTCGATCGAGGAACTGCGAGCCTGCACCCAACGTACCGGCAAGTCCATTCGCCCGTACATACTATGCTGGTCCCACATCAAGAACTCCGCCGTGCACATCTCCGAAGAAAGGAAAATCGATGCCTTCAAGGATGGTGTCAAGCGCCCGTACTTCAAGGAAGAACTTGGGCGCATCAAGCCCAAAATGCTCGACCACCTCATGGACATCGCCAACCGATGGACAGATGGCGAGGACTCCCTCCACCGAATGCATTTGGATGACGAGGACGACTATGGCCGTAGGCGAGAGCGTCATAGCAAACGAAGATCGCACGTCTACAATGATCGCGGCGGAGTTGACATGGTCGTGGTTGGATACGCCAACCGACGCAACGACGGCAACCGTAGCAGCGGATACCACGAAGGCAACTTCAGGGACGGAGGGCGATCCACACAAACATGGCAACGTCGTAGCCATGACAATGAGCCCTCGGCATACGACAAGTTGTCTGGTCCTTGCACCATCCACTTCTACATCGACAAACAGATGGAAAAAAGAAGGCCATCCACATGCTAAAGGATTGCCGCGAGTTACAGAAGCTTAGCGAAGGCCTCACTCAAATATGACGCCACATTGTAAACCCTGGATTTGGGCCCGCACCTGCACCAGGTGACATCGCCCATGGAGCTCCTCCACCACCCGTTGGACCATCGAATCCAGCGATCGCACCTGCGCCAAACAGCGGTGCGGGAGGGAACCCGCCACCAAAGGGGGCCCAGATGATCCAGATGGGGCGCCCAACCAACAGGGCGCAAAAGAAGATCACCCGCCAATTCAGCCTGGTGGTAGCCTCCCCACCAGCCATCCCTGAGTACCTCAGTGGCTTGGAGTCCTGCATCACGTTCAACCGTTCGGATCACCCACGCCAGATACCTCGCCTAGGTCATGTTTCCATGGTGCTCGAGGCACAGATCGAGGGATTCAAGATGAGCCGCGTCTTCATGGACGGCGGAAACGGCATCAATTTGATGTTCACCAGCACACTCGTAGCAATGCGGATCCTGCTGTGCAGCCTGGAGCAATCAAATACGACGCTCCACGGCATAGTCCCAGGGAAAGGCATATATCCCCTTGGGAAGATATGGCTCGACGACATCTTTGGCCAGCCCGAAAACTTCAGGCGTGAGCAACTGGAGTTCGAAGTGGTGGAATGGCCATCACAGTACCACGCCATCCCCGGGCGTGTGGCATTCACACGATTCCTAGCAGTACCGCACTATGCGTACCTGCTACTGAAGATGCCAGGACCCAGGGGTGTCATCACCGTCCAGGGAAGCTTCACCCGATCCGACCACTGCCATAGAGACTTCAACAGAATGTCCCAGTCATTCGGCATGCAGGAGGAGCTCACGAGGCTCATAGAGGTGACAAACAATGGGGCACCCCCAGTCGTTAGACAAAACGCACCTGATATGTCATTTGACTCACAGTCAACACGAAAAAGGTCCAGGTCCACCCGACTGACGCCTCCAAGACATCGTTGATCTCCAAAGACCTCAGCCCCACATAGGAAAGCGCGCTCGTCGAATTCCTCCATGAGCACTGGGAAATCTTCGGCTGGTGTCCTGCGGACATGCCAGTAGTTCCCAGGGAATTCGCCGAGCATGCACTCAGTGTGTTCCCCGACGCAAAGCCAGTCAACCAGTCGATCCGACGACTGTCCGAACCAAGAGCTGAAGCCGTTGGAATCGAAGTCAACAGATTGCTCGATGCCAACTTCATCCAGGAAATCAAGGAGAGCGAGTGGCTGGCCAACATAGTACTGGTCCCCAAAAAGGACACGGACATCCTACGGATGTGCGTGGACTTCACATCGCTCAACAAATACTGTACAAAGGACCACTTCCCTCTACCACGGATCGATCAGATCATCGATTCGACCGCAGGATGCGAGAAACTCTCCTTTCTCGACACCTACTCAGGCTACAACCAGATTCGACTGAAGGTCGAAGACCAGGAGAAAACAACGTTCATCACGCCATTCAGAGTATTCTGCTACAACACCATGCCCTTCGGGCTGAAGAACGCAAGCGCCACGTACCAGAGGTGCATGCAGGAGTGCCTAAAAAACCAGATAGGTCACAACATTTTAGTCTATGTCGACGACATAGTAATCAAGACCAGGGTGGCCAAGACGCTGATCAACGATCTCCGCGAGACATCTGATAACCTTGATCACTACAATATCAAGCTGAACCCACAAAAGTGCACCTTCGGCGTCCCATCTGGCCAACTACTCAGCTACTTCATCTCCCAACAAGGGATCGAGGCAAATCCGAAGAAAATCAGGTCCATACTGACCATGGAGAAGCCAAAGAACCTCAAAGGTGTCCATCAGCTAGCTGGGAGGATCGCAACGCTGAGCAGATTCATCAGCCGCATGGGCGAGAAGGCCCTACCCTTTTACCAGCTGCTGCGCAAGGCGGACAAGTTAGAGTGGACACCTGAAGCAGACGACGCATTCGAGGACCTCAAGTGGCTGCTCTCCACCTCGCGTGTCCTAGTCATGCCAAAGGAGCGAGAACCATTGATGTTATACATCGCAGCTACGCACCAGGTGGTAAGCACCATACTCATGGTCGAACGGCCCGAAGATGTCAAGACCCATGGGGTCCAATGCCTAATCTACTACCTCAGCGAGGTACTGACTCCAACAAAGCAGAGGTACCCTCACTACCAGAAGCTCGCCTACGGCATATTCATGATGGCTCGTCGGCTGAGCCACTACTTCCAGGAGCACCAGATCATGGTCGTCAATGAGGCCCCACTGTCCAACATCCTGAACAACCCCGAAGCCACAGGACGCGTAGCCTTGTGGGGCATCGAGCTGTCACCTCTAGGCATAGTCTACGAGCAGCGCAAGGCCATCAAATCTCAGGTCCTCCCTTACTTCCTCGTCCACTAGATGGAACTCCAGCTGCCGGACACTCCAGACATGACGCAGTCATGGACGATGCACTTCGACGGCTCCAAGCGTGAGGCTGGAGGAGGAGCTGGAGTCATACTGACGTCCCCTCAGGGCGACAAGATGAAATACGTCCTTCGGATGAAATTTCACGCCTCCAAAAACGAGGCCGAATACGAGTCCCTCATCCATGGCATGCGGATGGACAAGATCAGCGGCGCAACGCGCCTAGTCATCTACGGTGACTCGAACCTTGTCGTCCAGCAAACGATGAACGAGTGCAATGCTCACAGCGCCAACATGATCGCGTATCACGCGCTCTACAACTCACTTGAAGGGGATTTTGACGGCTGTGAGCTTCGGCACTTCGGAAGGGAAAGCAATGAAGAAGCCGATAGGCTCGCCAACATTGGATCCACCTGTGCACGGGTGCCACTAGGTGTGTTCCTCGAACAAATCTGCATACCCTCTATCAAGAGGAAATTCTCCAAGGGATCAACCGAAGAAGTAGAGCACTCGGGGGATGCGCCACCAGAAGGACATGAGGGACCCGAAAAGCTCGACACCTAGGTCGAGCTGGTCAGCCTGATGCAGGTCATGGCGGTTGAAGAAACATGGACGCAGCCGTACCTTCAGTACCTAATAAACAATGAACTGCCCGATGACCCGACAGATGCCCGACGCATATCTTGTCGGTCTAAGGCCTTCACCATCCACAATGGCGAACTGTACAAGCGCAGCATTTTGGGTGTGTTCCAAAGGTGTGTCACCATCGGTGATGGCAAAACCATCCTCCAAGACATCCACGAGGGCATCTGCGGCCATCATGTAGGCATCCACGCCCTAGTCGCCAAAGCTCTACGAGCTGGATTCTACTGGCCAACGGCCATGAACGACGCCAAGGACATCGTCGAAAGGTGCAATGCCTGTCAGAGGTACACGGACAAGCCGCATGCACTAGGATCCGAGCTAAGGCCCATACCACTGGCCTGGCCCTTCGCTCAGTGGGGCCTCAACATGATCGGCAAACTACCCAAATCCTCGAAAGGAGGCCACGTCTTCCTCCTGGTCGCACTCGACAAGTTCACCAAGTGGATTGAGGCCATGCCCATCACCAACCAAAGCGGCAAAACTGCCGTTAAGTTCTTCGAGTCCATTGTCTACAGGTTTAGCGTATCACACAACATCATCACGGACAACGGCTTGAACTTCATCTCGAAGGAATTCCAAGACTTCTGTGAGGGCCTCGGCATCAACATATCGTACGCCTCCGTGGTGCACCCGCAGACCAACAGACAGGTCGAAAAGGCCAGTGGCCTCATAGGCAACGACATCAAGAAACGCCTACTATGCCCACTCGAAAGGCTTGCGGGAGCCTGGGCAGAGGATCTACCCTCCGTCCTCTGGAGCCTGCGTACAACGCCGAATAGCTCAACTGGCTTCACACCCTTCTTCATGGTGCACGGAGCCGAAGCAGTACTGTCTGCCGAGGTACGCCACAAGGCCCCACGGGTCGTCGCCTACAGCGAAGCCGAATCAACGGTCGCACTCAAAGATGCCATCGACATACTCAACGAGGCACGCTATATTGCCGCGACTCGCTCAGCAGTCTACCAGCAAAGCCTTCGCAACCACCACAGCCACCGGCTGTGCCCAAGGTCCTTCGTTGAAGGAGACTTCGTCCTACGACTCAAGCAAGAGCGGCCGAAGAAGCTCGAGTCACCCTGGGAAGGACCCTACATCATCACATAAGTCATCCCAGGTGGCGCCTACCGCCTAATGGACATCGCATCAGGAGTCGAATACTCCAACCCCTGGAACGCCACACGTCTGCGATGCTTCTACCCCTAGCTACCTCTTTACTTTCAATAAGGCTACTCAGCCGAACAATGTATCTCCTTGTTACGCTATGAATAAAAGCTAAGTCCCTTGGCAAGAATCTCTTTTTATTTGCTTTACTTATCGCTAAAACACGCTCAAGGGCTACGCCTCACCTCGCGACCTCGTCGACTAAGAACAATGCATACAACCTGAGTAGCTGACCACGTCAGGCTAACGAAAAGGACACGCACATAACAAAGCACCACGTGCTAGTACATATAAACTTTACAAAGGGCACTACGAGCCCACTCGAAAAAAATACAAATTTTACAGTAAGTTTTTATTTACAGGTCTACCTATTTTGGAGAATCACATTGGCCCACTGCTCGAACAGATCTACGATCTCCTCAGCATGTTGCACCACAGCTGCATAATGCGGGCGCATGTCCCATAGGTTGCCATCAGGTCGAAGGGGTGGCCTAGTCGCCACCTCCGCGAGGTTGACATCACAGCAATGCAGCTGAACGAGGGACAAAGCAGCCTTCATCCCAGCAATCAGATGATGCCGCACCAACTCTTTGACGTTGCCTACATTCCGAAATTTTGCAAGCGAGCCCCAAAGGGTGGAAGGTGCCTCATCCAAGGGGAACATGACGGACCAAACGGACACTAGAGAAGTCCTCGCCTGTTTCAGCAGCCGTGAAACCTGGTTCACGCGATCTTGCACCATCGCAAGAACGATGGCCTGGTCGCGGTCCATCCAGAAGAAGCCACTAGTCTCCAGGTCCTGTTGCGTCAGGCAATTCATCCGAATCGCGACGCGCTCTTTCTATTCCTTCAGAATGAGATTCACACCTGCAGAACGCACACAATGAGCAAACATGCAGAACATCACCTGAAAGAACATCAGTTCGCAAAGACTCACATTGCAGTAGCTCGCTCATCTGCCGCAACTCCCCCATCATGAACTCCTCCCTGGCAGCGGCTCGCTCAGCCTTCGACTTCCACACATCTGCGTGGCCTCGAATGACAAGGACGTCCTTTTCCAATACGCGGACACTATCACGCAGAAAAATCAACTGCGACGCATCATCCAAGGATGGTCGCGGCTCAGGAGCATTCGGAGTGACAACAGGAGCCTCACCCGAAGGACCCTAAAGACAAATAGGGAAGTGTAAACATCACAAGAACTTCTGAAAGTAGCTCAAAAGATAGACTTATATACATAAATAAAGCCACCTCGTGGCATAATCAAACTTGTCCATCAGCATGATGTTACAAAAGGAAGCAAAAGGATAAACTATCCTAGGTACAACACATGGGCCTAAGCACCCGCATTCGGAGTGACCTCAGAGCCAAACTGCCTGCTCTTGGCCTCCTCCTGCTGCTTCACCGCGTACTCAGCCAGGAGATCGATAAGATTAGGCCCATAGCGCTTACAGTGAGAGACAAAGAGGGCGAACGCTACCTCTGAGCCATCTGCAGCCGTCGGCATCTGGGACGTTATGTGCGGCAGGTCCAGCTCCGATCCGTACACCATCGCCATCGCCAACCCCATGGAGGCACTGATGCCCTTCTGCTTGCGCTTATACGCTGCTGGAGCTTCCTCCGATAGAGCATCCACGAGGGCGTCGACATCTTCAAGGGCAACGCCCTTGGGGACGACCTCCTTATAGAAGCGCCTGAGCACTTCTTTGGCCTTCGCCAAGGAACCAACAGTAGTGCTGCAGCGATCTTCGACCGCCGTGGTGGCATTAGCCAGCGCATCTCCATGCTCTAGTGCACCATGATCAAACGTGATGCCTGAAGCATCTAAACCAAAGAAGAAAACGTATTCAAATAAGAGCAAGACAAGACATAGTCGAAAACAACACGAGACCCAAGCAAGTCAAGGGAAACTCACCAGAGAAGGCTTTGGCTGCAGCCATAAGACTATCCACCATCTCCTTCTCGCGAGCAGCCGCCGCAGCAGCGAGATGCTCCTCGCAATCGGCAGCCTCCTTCTGCAAGCGCTCCTTGGCCTCCGCTGCATCTGCGACCTTCTTCTCTGCTCGACCAAGGCTCTTCTCGAGAGCATCCAGTCTACGGAGAGTCGCATTGTTTTCATCTGCAACATGAAGAACCACCTGATCAATACAAGCAAAATCATTGGGACAGATGAACTATAACAGGGTGAGCAAATTATGTACCTTGAAGGTGCTGCATGCTAGCCTCCAGTGTCAGGTGCTGCTGGATAAGGAGTTTGGCGCTGTGCACAAAGGGCTGCAAAAAGTATCAGAAACAAAAGACCAAGAAACCATCAGAACGGGCTCGGGGGCTCCGCCCCGCAAGAGAAAAATGACCAATAGGTCACCGAACAAAGGCTCGAGAGCTCCCCCCTCAAGGAGTCAAACAGAAAGTACTTACGTGTTCAGGCGTGGACTCCGAAGTTCTGCGTGCAGTCTTCTGAGCTACGACTTCCCGAGCTTCTCGCTTGGAGGGGTTCGGGCCATCATCCTCAGAGTCGGCCACCACCTGAGGGGGAGGAGCTGTCGGCTTTGACTCCCTTACAGCCTCCTGGGTGTCCTCGTTAAGGGGATCCTCCAAAGAATCGCTGCAAGTAAAGTTTTGATCAACAACAACTCATATTACTCAGAAGAAAAGACTCAAGTTAAGTTACTTACGAATCGATGTCCGATAAGTTGAAGACGGGAGTCGCCTTCTCCTTCTCCTCCTTCTTCTTCTTCTTGGCTGGTGGCTGCGGAGCCACCGCCCGAAGGGGCACAACAGGGAAAGGTGTGGATTATGCACCTTCATCCTCGCCATGCTGGTCAAGGAAGGACGGACCCCGTGGAGTTGGCGGGGTAGACGCATCCGAAGACTCGCTCTGGGAGCGCTTTCGGGTTTTCCCTTCACTCGCCTCGGGAGCATCCGTAGTAGGCGACTGAGCTGGAGGAAGCTCAGACTCGGAGTCCACCTCCTAATTGTCTGGCGTCTTCGCAACTTCTTAGGCAAAGGAGGCATAGAACCCATTACCTTGAGGCGCTGCAAAATGACAAGAAAAGATAAACAAGATAAGTAACAACAGCAAACAGCAAACACCTAAAAAAAGCGCTACGCGCATGAACAAGCATCACCTGGGAAACCCCTTTATTGGCGCTAAGAGGAGGAGTCAAAGATTTCCCCGGGAGGTCCTCATCGACCTTGTCCTTCAGCAGGGGATGAAGGGCCCTATCCAGGTCACCCGAAGACAACTCTTGGGATGAAACCCTCGTTAGATCGCTGGAGCTGGCATAGAGGAACATTGGGTGCACCCTAGCCTGGAGCAGCTGCACCCGATGCTTGAGGAAGGTGCGGATGATGTCGACACCATTGACCTCTTTGCCTGGCACCAGCTGAAGAGCCTCCACCCGCTGGTACAGCCTCTCCACCTCCGCAGCTTCACCCTCCAAGATGTGGTTCTTCCACGATCTCTTCGGGACGATCTTCTGATCGGAGTCGAAGGGGGCAAGCCCATATTGCTAACCGTCCAGCTTAGCATCGCCGATGTAGAACCACTTCTGGCGCCATTGCTGGACGGACTCGCAGATAGAAAAAGAGAAGAATTTGACGAAAGGGCAGATGGAAATGATGCAGCCGCCAAGCGGATAGACTCCGCCGGTGCCGGACTGCCTCTTCACGGAATAGAGCTTCCGGAAGAGGCTAAAGTATGGCTCGATACGGAGCCAATACTGACAAAGAGTTATGCAGCAGGCGACATGGAGAAGAGAATTGGGAGACAAATGATGTAACTGAATCCCATAGAAGAAGAGGAGTCTAGGAAGGAAATCGTGGACAGGAAGCGAAAGACCGTGGATGATAAAGGCTACAAACATCACCCGAAATCCTACGAGTGGGCGGGGGATTACCTCATCACCAGGGAGGATGCCGTCCTCTTTGTTCTGGGGGATCAACCCAGAATTGCGCAGCTTGCGCAGATCCCTGTCGCACACCTCTGTGCACCTCCACCCATTGTTTGTGATGCGGGTGGTCGCGGCGGTCTTCTTGCTGCCGCCGGTGGCGCTCGACCCAGCTCCGGCAACAACTTTCTTGGTTTTTCCCATCGTGCGCCGACGAGTGCGGCAGTGCGCGCGAAGAAAAGAGGAAGGAAAGGAACGAAGAACTTCCAGTGTGCAGTTGAGAGAAGTAGTGCTCGTGAAAATGGAGGCAATGGCGATGATCAAATGGCAAAGGGTAAAACAAAAATCACTGTTTACCCACTGTATTAAAAGAGGAAGACGACGAACACGAGCCGTTGATCCAGAAGACCTAGCGCGCACCCAAGATCCAACCCTACATGTGTCAGCACAGCAACGAACCATCGCCAGCACGCCGTCCACTACGCACGGAAACCGAGGAGACGCCGTAATTTTCGCCACGTCTGCGCGTGACTAGTCAACTTCAAGTCGGACGGTGGGACCCATAGTCATTTCGTCGCATCATCTCTACCGCCGCAGATGGTTGAGATTACCAATTGTCAGCACTGACGTCATCAAGGATAAGCTATCAATGGCTGGAAGTTTTGGCTGATCAATCAAGTACTTACTCAAATCTACGATTCGAGAAACTACTCGGGGGATACTCCTATCAGGAGCGCTGGCTGCGCACCTGAGAAATTATTAAGGTACTACACCTCGCAACTATCTTCGAGTCCTACGTAGTCTACGACTCCACTACAGACTCGGGGGCTACTCCCATAGGGAGGATTGGTCGAGCATCCGAAAAAATTGTGTCCTTCGCACCCAAGCTAAAAACGACTAAACTAAAGTTTATGCTCGATTCTATGACTCGAACAGACACTCAGGGGCTAATCCCATAGGGAACGCTGGCCGCACACCTTATGAATTCTTTGACTGTGATCTTTCAGATCAAATACGACAAAATATTTTTGGCAACTTGGCCCAAACCAACGCTAAGTGAGAAGAAATCTCCTTGGCCACCCGAAACACCTCTGCGGTGATAAAATTTTGGATGCTGTGTCCACGACGCAAAGATAAGACCTACAGATATCATCTGATGGCCTGGTAACGCACCTGATTGCGCTCTGCCAGTAAATTTTCGTGACAGCAGGCACGATAAAAATTCTGACGGACGCGTTGGGTACATCACTTGAAAACCACTAGGATTCGAATCCTATAAGACCTCAACGACCTGAGTCGAATTACGCCAGCATTCGTTTCAGATTCGAGTCCGGGGACTTGGGTCTAAAGAAGATCGTGTCGTTTTGTCCTATGACAGTTTACTGGCATTGATCCGTCAGGAGAGTCAGCCACACACATCAATAATCCCTATGAACTAAAACATTTTCTCTTTAAAATAACAGGCTCAACTGCCCCCGAAAGATTGAAAAGTCCTCAGCTGACTCTACGATTCGACTGAACACTCGAGGGCTACTGACATGGTTATACCCCACGGGTACACAATATTGGTATACCTGGTCCAGCTCAAGGGAAGGCCCACGTCAAGACACGTGGCCTGTGGAGATTTCGGGTGGCCCAAGCCCATGATGTATTCGGATCCTTGGAGAGCAAGACTAGAGTAGATAGAATTTCAAAGGGTACAAACCCTAATCTATAACCGACTCGACCTAAGCCCAGGACGTGCCTATCTATATAAAGGCTAGGAGGACACGTCGAGGAGGACCTAAAAACTCACCTCATACACACCTCACGCCAGATTGCATCTACGCACCCCTGCAACCTTCGGTTCCGCCGTAATCAAGAGCAGACAAGCAGGAGTAGGGTTTTTCCTCCGGAGGCCTGAACCTGGGTAAACCTCGTGTCCCGCATTGCTTGTCTGTTAACCGTTCCGCGATCTCCAGCATCCCATCTTCTCCAAAACCCAAGTCCATAACAATGGGCATTGACGAGATCGAACCTTGTCAGGATCAGCAACCTTCCCCGGTCCCATCGGTGGGAGAGGGGCTACCACTCCGAGGCGTACATGATCAAGTTCCTCGAGTGGGAGCACAAGACGCGGCGCATGACCACCATCCGCCGTGACCTGCAGCCGTGGGAGGTCTATGATGTCCCCGACATAGACTCGAATGACGAGGGCGCCCACAACAACTCCAACGCCGACCTCGGCAGCGAGGACAGCAACGACGACGACGACGACGTCGCCGTCATCGTCAAACAGGAGGTGCCGGACGAGGTCGTCGCGAACCTGCCCCCGGAGTACCACGAGGTGCTGGCTCGGGGCTAAGACGAGGACGTCTTCACCGAGCAGGCCATTGCGGCCAGTGCGCGCGAGGAGGAGGGCCAATGGCGCGGCTACAAGGAGGCCCTCCAGCTCACCCACATGGTGGCGGAGATGAACACGCAGCTGCCTCCACCATCGCCGCTGCCGGGTTGGGCCCCTACGATCGCGTCGCGAGTTAGGATGGAGCCGGCGCACCTCCAACACGGTTGGGAGCCGTGGCCTGGGCAGGTGGTCAACCCTCCTGCTCCCGGTCCCGCTCCGGCCCTGCCACCGCCCAATCTCTCGATGTCGCCAGAGTACATCGACCTTGATCCGTAGATGGTCGAGGCGGCGCCGACACGCGTAGTTCAGTACTTAAGGCTAGTAGTAATTTAAATTCCATATATTTTTACTGTAAATTAAGTTTGAATTTTGCCTGTTTTTTCGCGGACTGTTTGTGTTTGAATATAAAAAAAATTGTCTGCGCGAACAAATAGATCGTGCCACTAGACGCGGCTGGCCAGACCCCTACCCATATCGACCACGGCCCGATCCAAACAACCATGTACCGTTTGGGCGGCGCTGTGGAGATGCCCTTAGCACTGCAGCAGCACGTAGCCCAAAGTAGGTCTGGGATCACGTAAATTAATCCGCGAAGAGAACTCTGCGTCTGCGGCGCCCATCTCGCTCTGGCTTCACCCGGATCGCACGACTGGAAATGGTCGCGCGCGGTGAGCGAACCTGTCCAGTTGCACCCCATTATTCCAGAGGCGCAGAGCTGGTGGACTGAGGCAAAGAGATAGCATAGCCTGACGGGTATGGTCCGTCCGTGCGTGCGTGCACATGCAGTCATGCCCAAAATGCACGGGCTTATGGGAACGGCTGCGCGCGGTGCGGTGAACCTGCCCAACGGCAGCACGACCATGTCGTTGCAGCTGCTGATGTATACAGTAGATGCATTCCCCCTTCTTCACTTTTCTGAAACTCAACGCCTGCTTCTTCCTTTTTTTCGTTAAGAACGGAGCTGCCTGCAACCGTGGGATCGGTGTTGCTGACCGCTGCCGTTCCCCGGTCACTGTCTTCGAATCGTGCGTGTAAAATCTACTAGTAGTAGATGCCACCTCGTCAGCTTGGCAATATATACCTGTAAGTAATAATCTGGAAGACAATGTGGCGGTCCGCGTCATCTGGTGCTGATGAGTTCCGGCAACGCTCCGTCTCTTTGCTAAACTATATATGCCCGGTCCATCTGGCACGTGTTCCTGCCCGAGTACAGCGAGGCCATCTCGTCTGGATTAAGAGATTGATTGATAGAAGGACACGCTCACCGTTTTCTCTAATCTTCTTATAATTATTATGCATGCGAGTCATCAATCATGCATTACACGTATCATAAAATACAAAAACCCGATCCACGACAACGCCGGCCGGTTGTTGTTGATCATATTGATCAAATCTAGTATTAATCTACTACTGTTTTGTAGCCCACAATGCATGTTAGGTTTGTTCGGTTGTCCGCGCGCACGTCTCATGATTGATTGCCTACACGGCTACACCAGCCAGCTTCATAGAGCATCCTGGTTTCTGATTAGTCGGGTGGCAGTAGTCAAGCTGGCAACGGGATGCTGCTTACCAGTATACTAGGAAAAGTGGCGCGGCGATATGCAGCGCCCCGTGGTGTTTGGTTATAATCCATCTTTATATCAATACAATCTATGCAAGCGGTCAAATTTCTTCAGTGTATACTTTATTAGAACCGAGAGAAATATTATGATAAAATGTACAATAGCAATGGTTGTAGAAAAATGGAAACTTGCAGGAGCCTAGATGACTGTCGCTGCGCCCGCTGGCATGTCATAACTTCAACACTTAGGAGTGGTACTCGAATGCTAATTACAACTGTCCTTTTTAGTGTGAGAGGCTGGTATGAGCGTTCACAAATCATTATGTGAATGACTTGATACAATAAGTGGCAGCCCCTTGGAGGAACTCCATGTTAGAAAAGTGAAAAATATGATGGCTCAGAAAACGCAGCCAATGAAGTATATGGCCTGGTTTGATTCATAAGATAGGAAATCCAAAGGAATAGGAAAGGCAAATGATTTGAATGTTCTGCCCAACTGATTCCTATGAACACAGGAAATATCACATATGTTTGATTATAGTAAAGGATTCTAACCATGAGGTCAGACCTCATGCAAATTGTTCTGTGAAAATACACTGCATGTTTTCTATGGGAATTATTCCTTTAGGTTACAATCCCTTGAATCAAACGGCTGCGGAAGGAACACTACTCGTAGGATACCAATCCTTTAGAAATCCCGAGAATCAAAGGAGGCCTATATGTGTGCCCATATGCTTGGACTGCGGTGGAGCCAACATCATGCTATCTATAATCATTTCAATTTTATAGAATTCCCAATACTTAGCTCAATCTTCTAAGCCACAACAATTGCTTAATGTTGACCCGCAGAAAATGACTTCAGTATAAATATTGCAAGAAACCATAACAAAATGGTCATGATTTTGTAGGTGCTTTAAAGTAGAACTTTCCAAACACCATGCTGACTCGCGGTTGAGAACACATGTATATTTATTAGTAAATAGTGTTTGACTGTTTCCTCTTCACACTTTTCTTTAATTCAGCAGCAAAACCACTCTCCAAAGGTATATGCAGGCCTCCACGGCTCAAACTATGACGGGGAGTTTCCATACTGATAACTCTGGAAGTCACAATGAACCTCTCACCTTCAAAAAAATGGATGGACTTAACTATCCTGATTACTATGGTACCACAATGACAAATCCATAAATACATAACGATGGAAATAGTATGTCGAGTCATCTAGAAATTAAGGCAGTGAAGTGACTTTACCTAAATCTTTTCCACATGGATGGATGTCGTACAAATCCGTACCTCCTTACCACATGTGTCTACTAATATAATAAAATAAGCTAGTAACCTATGTGTATAGGAAAATAGAAGGATCAACCATGCATCAGAAAAAACACAGGGTGGCGTGATCAGCTGCACACTATGTATGAATCTCCACGATAAATTTACCGTGACCAGAATGGGTGTGAATAATTCAATTCATTTGTCAATAGACGGTTAAAAAAGATACAACTGGGAGATAAGAAGGGAAAGGATATACGTTGAACCTGCGAGGACAAATCTGCAAGCTCCTCAGCTTGGAAGCAAACTTAGCATTTTCGTTGTCAACTCACTTGTAATTTGCAGATACACCAAAGTAGATACACCAAAGTGGATAACGGTTAAAACAAATCCTCCTAATTTATTTTTCAAAATGTTAAAATAGTACATTATTCAGCTTATTGAATTAGTCTAACGCAGTGAGCTGAGAGTATAATTCTGAACAGTAGACACTAAACATATCATCTACTTACTGTACCCCAAAACCATTTGTACCAAGCATATTTTACGTTTAGCATTTCTTTTAGAGCATATAAATGGGTGGAGCCATAGTGGTGCTTTTGTATCGTGAAGCTTGTGACATGAAGCCCGACATCCAACTAAACACACAATCGCCTAACACTGCAGTGCTTGAAACCTTGTCTATGGATTCTTAGCTAGGCTAGATAAATTTCTAATCTCATTCACCAACCTAACTTGGAGCGCTAGCAGATCTATGCACAAAAATGTACAGAAAAGCTGATTTAAGTATATACGCACTATACATAAAATGAAATTTAAGCTTAGCTCGGCACCAATAGTATATTGTATCTTAGACAGCAAGAAGTAACCATAGCCTGCGGACGCCCGAAATCAAACATAGTCTCCTAGAGTAAATGTATACGCTAAAGAAATAAACATTTTCCCCAGTGTACAAATCTAAAGCAAGCATGCAAGAAAGCAGTCAGACAATATAGTAATGATAATAGGTAGTAAAATAGCACCTTAAATAAGGAACCATGAAACCAAACCTGTATAGAAGAAGTAACCAGAACGGGATCGCAACCTGAAGAATAGCTCCAATTGAGACCATAAATATAGCTGAATAAAGACCAGAGATAAAACATCCAGCAACCAATGAACACTACAACATCAAGAAAGCTATAAAACTCAACTGAACATATGGTGTGGTATTTCAAGTAGATCTAAATGATACACACTTCAGCTGCTGTAGAATCTAGCCTAAAGCAATAGCAACAGCAAGTGTGTATCAGATGAAAAAAACAATGCAAAGCTCACTTTTATACAACTACATCAGATGCACCATAAATTTCCATGGTGCCACCAACTCCAGATATGCCAAGCACAGGTGTCACAATACTCTTTGTGAATACGGCCCTAAGAAATCCACAACATACTCGTACAAAAATTACACGAAGGAACTGAACCATAATAAACAAATGATGTACTCTTGTACACTTTTCGGACAAACAAAGTTGACCGAGACCTTTTATACATGACTATCCAAGAACAAAAGAAGTTGTTTATTTGATACTACTTGGCTAATTACGTTGATACTATGCAGAACAAAAATGCAAGAAATATTAAAATGATACTACTTGGATGTTGATACTCTGCAGAACAAAGAAAGCAAGCAATATTTTTTAAAAAAGTGGATCAATAGAATTAATACGATAGCACAATATTAGCGTAGCTAGCATGAAGCGAACCAGCTTCAGGAGAGTAGGAATCTGCAGCGAGAGAAAAATGAAACAATACTTCGGTTTATAAAATTGGATGCTAATTCAGAGTTCAAATATGACAGCCTATTCAGGCATGTTAAGAATCCAGATACGACAGCAGGCTAGTAATTAACCAAACACCAAACAAAGAAAATCATCTGTATCTCATCTGTTAGGGAGCAGAACAACATGAAACAACATCCGAGAAAGGCAAGGCAGCGTCCAGAGTATTGTCCGACGAAGCCACAACAGATGCACATACAACAACAGAAACCCTAGGCCGATCTAAAGAATCAAGCATCACAGAAGAAAAAACAGGCAGAGATGAAAGATTAGAGGCCGGACCGACCACTGGATGGAGACGTACCCTGCCTTACACGCACAGTGCAGAAGAGCAAATAGGACCAATAGGCCAGCTGCCAACAGGCGGAACAACAGTAACAACACACAGTAAGGCGACGACGCCGTCGCGGAGCCAGAAGAGGCGTTTCTTCCTCCCCTGCCTTATTGCCCTACAGTTTGAGAAGAAACAAATAAAATTTGTAAAAGAGGCGCATCAAAATTGGGGATATGGATCTGGCATGGATCCGGTCCTTATCCTACAACCAGAAACACAAACTCCATCGAGACGGCCCGACCGTTGCCGTCGTACACCTCGTGGTCATGTTGCCCGCCCCACTCGGCACTGCCGTCCTCCTGACCTCCTCTGTATCCACCTCTTCTCTCATCCCCAATTCCTTCCCATCCATCTTCATCTCTGGCTGGAGTTCCTCCTCCTTGGAGTCCACCGGTACAGGTCGCCAGAAGCAGTGGAGGGGCGCTGCTGACTTGGGGATTGGGCGGCTTGTGGCGGCGCTGAGTGGTGGTACGGACCCATGGCGCTGCGGCGACGGAGCCTAGGGAGGAAGATGACGGCATGCCAGGAGCAGAGTAGGCAGCGGGGTTTGGGGCGCAGGGAGGGCAGCCGACAGGGACATGGGCGGGAGCGCCTGGGAGACTGTCGCCGGCGATCTCAGGACGTTGTGCTCGTATTGAGCTTTTCTAGGGGGAGATGGAGAGAGGGAGAACTTGGGCGGGGAAGCGGTCGAGGTAGCCGGCGGCTTTGGATGAGGACGACGCTGGTAGAGCTCTCAATCAGAGACGACATGGATGAGGGAGAGAGAAAGGCATTGGGTTATTGAGCGGTAGGAACTGACCGAGAAAAAAAAAGGAAAAGTACTGTAGATGTGCAGTAACTGTAGCGTTTCTACAGTGCAAGGATGACGTGGATACACAGATTTGTTCCTCAAGTGCATCACTTTCATATATGTAGTTATATAGTTTCACCATTATTTCCTACTTTACCATCGGCTCCACATACTATGAAACCTCTATAAAACAAGCTTCTAGATCCGCGCCATGTAACTTGCACTTTCTCCATTTCAAAATATAAGATGTTCTATTCTAGACAGTTTTATATATACTAGGAAACTTGCCCGTGCGTTGCAACGGGGCATACAAATTTTAGTGGTTTCATAATCGTATCAACAATTAGGTTTAGGATCCTCATGGACATGAAGCAACATTGTCAAGTTCTAAGCAAATACATAACACAATTTCACAAGGTTCTTTTGAGCAAAGGCATGCTCAATTTGTTCGCTACACATCACAAAAATCATCATCGTTATCTATCATGCACCCCGAGCATTGCCCCCTCCGTCCCTCCCCTGTTCAACATCATTGTCCCGTTTCACTTCAAGATGCTTCACCATTATTCATGAGCCTGTTCTAATTCCAACGATTCTTTGATTGACAGAAAAATGCAATTTCTCCCACATTAAAGAATACCTAAAAACTGGGAGGTGGGAAGGGGACGACATACATAAATAAGTGTGGATCAAAACAATATGCTCAATTCAATGGAGTGATATCGCTTCCCACGATAATTTATTGTAAAAGGTCCGGTGGTTAAACATATTTCAAGTGGTCAAACATATATATGGATACATTGTTTAACAACACTCCGTAGAAGAAACATTGTTGTTGGAGATCCAGTCACCAGCATGTTGTCCATCGCTGGCTTACAGACAATAGCCATATAATTTCAGAATTTTGAGGATAAAATGGCAAACCAAGTTTATATTTTGAGAATGAAGGGTGTTTTTTTATACGTGGCTTTAAGGATCAACATGCGGCCAATTTACCTCAATGATTAGTTCACTCTACACCACTATTTGGACATTTTATAGTGTCCAAACATATTTATTTTGACAATGAAAGTCAACTGGTTCAAATGGTTACCATACAGTCGTAACGAAGATGGCAATGAACCAGCTAATGTTTAGGACTACATAAATATTCTACAATAAAGTACAATAACAATAGTGATCAAATAATGAGTAGCAGTACTACAACCTGCTATTTGGGTCAACATGTGTGATAAAAGCAATTCTACTGTTTTGGTTAACCAATTATACTATTTCTAGAACTCATTTAATATCATATCTCACAACTTGTGCACAGAGCTGCCACATCCATACAACACACACACATTTATTTCTCACTATAAAGCCATGTTACTGAAGTATGAATCACCATTGTCTAAAGGGTATTGGTGGCCAGCGACATGTTAGAGTTTAGGGCATCAACTAAATCGATTCGGAATCGACAACTTCACAATGACCTAACTTTATAAATGCGTCTCAAAATGCAAAGTAACCAACATTATCAATCACCAAGTTTTTACAGTACGAATTGAAAAGAAGAACAATATTTGTTCCATGCTTTATTCACAAAGATGCAAACTACTACAAACATGTCAACACCCGGATTTTTAATCCTAGATGCATGTTATACCATACATCGCAATTCCATGATTACCATTTTTGCGAGACATAACATATTTTTACCATAGTTCATCATCCATTACAAACCATAATAAAGGTCTTACAAATAAAGGATCTCATGATTCGGTCTTGATACAATCAAAGCAACGGAATAGTATAATAACGGTAGCGTGGGCGATGCTTCATCTTCAGGGTCACAGACAATGCTGACGATGGGAGATGATCCTAGTTGCCGTAGACTTCCTGCGATCCATCATCCTGATAGTCCTCTTTAAAGTCTGGCCACGTGAATAGTCAGGGACAAAGCCATGAGTACTCTTTAAGTACTCGCAAACTATCACTAACAAGTAAAGAGGTTTCAAGTAGGAATCCTAAGCTCTAGGTTGTTTTGCAGAAAGCCAGGTTTTTATCTCTAGCTGAGTTTAGAAGCAAAGAAAGCTAGTTTAAGGTTTCATAACACCTAAGTGGAAACTTAGTTTTCATAATCACAACCCTGTTGTGGTCAAGTCAAAGTCATGATTCATTTCACAAGTGAAAGGATACGAATATCGCCGAGAGGGGGGGGTGAATAGGCGATTAAAACTTTTCCTACAGTGGCTCAACAAAGGCGGAATAAAACTAGTGTTTACTTTGTAAAGCACAACCTAGAAACAACTAAGGTTTACCTATGTGCACCAACAACTTATGCTAAGCAATACAAGCAACAAAGTGATAGCAAGATATATAGTACTTCAAGCACGAAGGCTATCACAATGTAAAGTGCATAAGTAAAGAGCTCGGGTATAGAGATAACCGAGGCACGCAAGGACACCGATTTACCGAGTTCCTCCCAACATGGAGTACGTCTTGTTTGGAGAGGGGGTGGTATCAAACCACCAACGCCACAAAAGGCCTCCCTTATTCTCCGGTGAATCTCACCCCAATGGGATTAATCCACGCTTCCACTATCGGTGCACTTGTCGGTGGCAACCGGAACCTCTCACAAGGTTGGGGCACTTCTCCACAACTTAATTGGAGGCTCCTAACAAATGCCACAAAATGCCACAATGCCACCAAGGCCACAAACCGTCTAGGGTTCCAAGAACCCAAGAGGGACAGGCTCCAATGAGCAACTCAAACCAAATCCTCCGAGGAGAACTCAAACCAATGCAACAAATGCAAATGGCAAGAACACCACAAAGATGCTTAAATCCCTCACTCCCAAGTTCCAACAAAGCTACTAAAGCTATTGGGGGAACAAGAGAGGAGGAATCAAAGAGAGACACAAAATCCCCCAAAATCTAGATCCCCAAAGATGCACTCACAAAGAGATGAATCGGTTAGGTCAAAACGTGGGGCTAGATCTCCTCTCTCTTCCACTCAAATATGGGCAAGAATCATCGGAGGGAAAAGATTAGGCAAGCTTCGAGATCTAGAGCAAGTGTGGACAAAGTTTAGCCTAATAGATAAGAGAGGAGTTTACTAAACTCAAAACGGGCAAAGCCTTAAATAGGGGCCCCAAAAATCTAGCCGTTTGAAGTATTTTTCAGTCTGGACCGGTAGTACCGGTTTTCACCGGTAGTACCGCACCAGAACAAAAATGCACACAGCAGACGAGCTAGGTAGCAGATCGATTGAGAGAAAAAGAGCTAGTGGTCAACGCGTGCAGCACACATGATCGGGGCCAAGCATGCGCGCGCTGGAACCAAGGCATGTGCGGGGCCATCGCTGGCCAGCAAGCAGCAGCGGGCGTAGCACGCGCGCAAGCGGCGGCAGAAGCGGGGCCAGACGCTGCTGGGCCAAAGCGCGCGCGCGGGTGCTGCGGCCAGTCAACGCGGCGGGCACGCGTGGGGCAAGTGGGACCAGCGGAGGCGGCGACACGCGGGATCTGGGCAGCGAGCGGCTTGCAGCAGCGGGCGGGCCTAGCGAGCGCGCGCAGCGAGGCCAGCTTGGTCGCATCGGGGTCAACGAGCAATGTCTAGATCTAGATCTGGAAAATAAACTGGGTAGATATTTCTAGGAAAATAACTGGGCCGGTCGGTACTACCGGCCCACCCGGGCGGTACTACCGGGCCGGCCGGTAGTACCGGATCTGGGTACTTAGCGATACAGAACGAAAACTGGCCGTTTTCAGGCCCGGGCGGTAGTACCGGCCCGTTCGGGCGGTACTACCGCTCGGCCCAGAAAACAGACAAACAAGCAAATATTCAAACGGCAATAACTTTTGACTGGAAGCTCCGATTGACCCGATTCAAATTGCGTTGGATAGAGGACGACAAGGGCTTTCCAATAAAAGGTGGAAATATTGATTATCACCAAGTGATAAAGTATCAAGTAAAATATTGTGATATACCTCACTTGGTGAGAAACCGAAAAGCTGCATAAATCAAAATCGCAACAAGATATATATGGGAGATTCGATTTTGATGAACAAGAGCTTGTTATGGAGATTAACACAAGCTCTATATCCTCACATGGATAAGGCCAAATAACAACCAAATACGATGATGCAAGTATGCAAAGGTTTGAGCTCTCTCCGAACGATGTGACCGAATTACTCATACGAGAGCCCCTCTTGATAGTACGGTTATCTATGCTAAACCCGGTCTCACACACAACGTGAGACCGGCAAAAGGGAAAACCTATCAAGATTATACCTTTGCCTTGAGTATTCCACTTGAGCTCGATGTAGACGGTCTAGCCCTTCTCAAGATGGAACGCCTTTCTTAATTCCTCATCATCGACCTCGCATATTGAGCATGCCCAACATATCTTCTTTGCATTTCATCGACCTTGAAGCCAACACATGCTCCAAGCGATGCCAATGGACAAATCCTACAAGTATAACTTAATACGCACACTAGTCCATAAAGATTGTCACTAATTACCAAAACCACACATGGGGGCCCGACATGTTCTTTCAATCTCCCCCATTTTGGTAATTGATGACAATCTCTTTAAGAGGGTTTATAAGGAATATAAATGAATAAAATGGTAATACCAATATCAAATAATACAAAGGTATGTGATATTGGTACCATCACCATATATAGAGCAAACTCCCCCACAATCTATGCATGTGTGATGAACTTGATTTTCATTGCATATATTGCCAATTATCATTGGTGGAGTTTCCTCTATATATCACATGCTAAGCAACAACAAAGATGCTAGCATGAAAGGCAAATGCTTAAGAACCAACTCAATGCATAGACCAACTTCCCTTAAACCCAAATGCTTAAGAACCAACTCAATGCATACCCCAACTTCCCTTAAACCCTCTAAAACTTCTCCCCCATTGGCATCGATTGCCGAAATGGGTGACGAGTTCTAGAAGGCAAATATAGTAATAATACCTTCAAAGTTGTGCCTTCGCACATATCCAATGATGAATACTTGGGAGGGAGTAGAACTATATCGAGGACCCGAAGAATGCTAAAATAAAGTCAAATGATGCAAGCAACTACAAGTCCGACAAACCAATTTGAAAACAACAAATGAGTCCAAATGGAAACTATAAGATATTATGATAAGAGCAAAGAGGTGCTTTAAATAATTAATAGAGAAGCTCCCCAAGATTTGTGCACTATTCAACATAAATGCATTAGAATACATATTGCACAAATATGGAATCCTCGCTCCCCCATAAGCATTTAAAACACAACAAATGAGAAAGAAGACAAACGAGCATTATTAAATGAATTAGATGAGGTCCCCAAAGATAATGCACCAATTATGATAATTGCATTTGGAAACAAGGTGCATAATCATGGAATCCTCACTCATCCAAGCTCATTTAAAAATACAAGGCATGAGAGAACAAATATGAGGCAAACAAAATTGGAAGCCAACAAAAAAAAGGTGGTATCCAAGGACAATATCAAAGAAGATATACAATAAATCTCAACTAAAGTTATCTTCTCATATGTGTAAATGTTTTTAAGCGGATAATATCACAAAGACATAGGCCCATAAAGAAACAAGCACACACAAAGAAGATATACAATAAATCACATGAAAGACAAAAATGAAGTCATAACATATATCAATAAGATTTTAGCTTCAAAGCATGGCCAAAGGCTCACATATATCTTATTGTACATTAATGAGCTTCAAACACCAACACACTACATATATTACAACTATCACCAAGGGAAAAGATGAGAAAGTTGGAATATATGGAGAAAGGCAACAAGTATCATAAGATAGACTAGACTAGCAACAATCTCACTATTGCACATGAGAGAAGTTGATGAAATGATAGGCAACAAAATTGCTAGGTTGACATATTTGGGATTGGAGGATCATATGCATGATTTTGTATAGTCCCAATTATATGCACTCATCTCAACTTAAACACATATACAATAGAGAGTCCTCTTAAAACCATGGCTAGAACTACAACTATTACAAATACATTAATTCATGCTAGAAGGCAACCGACAAATAGTTGGAATCAAGATATATGAGCATGAGAGAGGGATACTTGTTATCGAGATATAATTGGTAGGATGTAGAGGATATGAATTCATTGATCATCCTATAGCTTGTCTCAAATTTTCATGTATGCACCACTTCTTCAAAATTGAGAGACAAGCATCCAATATATCTCCAATGTACCTAAAACACATTTAAGTACAAAATGGTCCCCAAACTTATTGGGTCCAATGTAGTTAGTGCAACTACAATACATAGCAGAGACTCCACATAAATATGTGCATATTGATATGAAATTTAATTTCATGCACAACTTAGCCGATGGGATTTGGTGGAGTTTCCCCTATATATTGGATCAAAGAAAGCAAGGATACCATAATATAAACACATAGTAAATATGCATGCATAAAGCTTTCAAGAACCAAAAGGAGATACAATTTGAACAAAAACACCAAGTAAATCAATATTGCACACACAAGAGTGTGCCATGAAAAATGATGTACAAATTGTATCAAAGAACCAATTCAACACATGAAAGATCACATGTTCAACAAATGAACTAGGCTAAAACCAAAGGAGCAAAATATATATAGAAATAAAATTGCTCAAGGGTTTATCTCATTCTAAAATGGTCAAATAAAGAAACAAGGAATGAGACAAAACCAACTCCCAAAAAGAGCAAGGTTCCAACAAGAAACCAAACTCCCCAAACTTCTCATGATGGTACAAATACCAAAACGAAAAGATTGAGGTTCCAAGCACATAAACCCGATATGGACGAAACAAAGAAGCATAAATATGAGTGTTCTAAATAATATAGGAGAGCTCCCCCATAGATAGTGCATTATGTAGAATTTTCCTTTTAAATGCAAAATGCATACAAATGGGATCATCACTAGTACCTACAATAAGTAAAACATAAGAGGATATCAATATAATAAGAAGATCCACAAGAAGCAAGGAAGGCTTGGGAGACAACACAAAACATTTTCTTGGCCAAAGATAGGATAAAATTAAGAAAGGGCCAAAGTGAATATGATCAATAAATTCTACCATAAGTTGGGTACTCATTGTCCAAGGACAAGAAATATTGGGAATAATTTTCCCAAGGTAGCTTGCATGGATATCCAAGATCATAGTCACAACAAGAAGCATATAACTAAATATAAGAAATTAAGCATGATACTTCGAACAAGATTCTTGGTAGCTTCCAATAGTCACACAATCACTAGTGATTAGAGTAACTTGAAGCAAATGGTTTCCATGAGGATATATATATCTAAATATGAGGAAACACATACCAAGAAACATTCTCATATACAAGATCCAAAATAAGATCAATAAAGGCATTCAAGCAAATTGGAACTTGTATGAGAAAATGTGTCACATAGGAGCTAGATAATAATCAATATCAATTCTAAGTGACACAACCTCGAATATTCATATTTTCTAGGATTTGTAATATGCACTAAGCATATGACTCCCCCATAATGTGATACTACCATAAATCCAACACGAGGCAAAAGGATACAAATAGAGATAATTAATGGACATTATAAAACTTAAATTTCTCATGAGAATTGTACCACATAGAGACTAGACAATAATCCAATATAAATACTAGGTGGTATTCCTCATGTACACACATTTTTAGGATTGTGGAATGCCCAAGCATAACACTCCCCCAAAATGGGATAATCCATTAATCTCTCACAAGAGCCAAATAAGATACCAAATATAACCAAGTAAGGCTCCAATACAAGAAACACACATACATGGTGTGCCACCTAATCATACACAAATATGCTTGATACCTCAAGATAATTAAGTGGAAAACACAACATGTACAAAAGCATGGAAGATACAAAACCAACACATGCACAAGGGGGCGAGTAACTTTCAATGAAATGAGTTAAGCATATGTTACCGCAAGGAGGAACATTGGAAATATAATAGGAGCAATATAATCCACATGACTTGGCTTTGACAAAAATAAAAATGAAGATCCCTTAATTCTTCATGATGTAGCCAATTCTCCAATTCCCTCCAACAATACCTATTGATCAAGTTTTGGCTTGTTGGTCCCCAACCAAGTTGGGTCCTAAGAGGTTAGTCACAATAGGCTTGGCAACCCAAATGGTTCTTTTCTTGAAACCACATTGAGCACCAACAAATTTGGCAAACACATTGCCAACCTCATCCTTACAAAGAGAATAAGCACCATCAATCAAGATAGGATGGGATGAGGAGATACCAATAGTGCATGAGGAAGAAATGTGCCTCTTCTCGCGGCATATGTAGCAAGTTCTACTCTTGCCATCTTTCTTTTTGGATGACGAAAAAACTTGAGGAAGAGCTTGAGTCTTCTTAGGAGGAGGCCCATCTCTAACAAGATGTAGAGCTTGAGGCCGCTTCCCTTGTTACTTCTTGCCAAGGGACTTCTTCTTTAATGGGCAATGTTTGACATGATGCCCTTCTTCCTTGCACTTGAAGCAAACAATGTTGGCCGGATTCTTGACTTGATCTTGGACATTCTTCTTGTTATCCTTGTGCTTCAACTTGATAGTGGACTTGTTCTTGACATTGGAATTGAATCCAAGCCCACTCTTGTCATTGGGGGATTTTTGTACACTCAAGATTTTGTTGAGTGTGACCTTCCCTTGATGAACCTTTTTCAAGTCATTCTTCAAAGAAGTGACTTGATCCTTGAGCCTTTTGATTTCCTCTACATGGTTAGTTTCAACAAAAACACTAGAGGAAGTAGATGCTACATTGTTAGAGCAACAAGGCACGGAATGTAATTCATCACGAGATATATTATGGTTGTGAGAGGATGAACTACAAGGACTAGCACATGGCAATATAACATTTGGAGTAGATGTAGTGCTAATGTACACATGAGGCCCACTAGATGTTACCTTTGACACGATGGCCTCATGAGCTAACTTTAGCCTACCATGGGAGACTAGAAGATCCTCATGCGAGCTCGAGAGATTACCATGAATTTCTTCTAATTTCCCATAGTTGCTAGTTAGCAAAGCAAGTTGAGCCTTTAGCTCAACATTCTCCTTCAAAATAGATGCCTCACAAGAAATAGAGTTAGTAGCACAAGCATCATCACTATTTGCAAGAGGTGAGGGAAACTTGGCAAGCTCTTTTGAATATGAGGCTTTAAGTTGCTCATGTGACTCGGTGAGTTTGATGAGCTCACCCTTTATGACCCTAGAGCCATTTTTGAGGTGCTCAAAATCCTCAAGGAGTTTATCATAAGCAACTTGAGTCTCGTCATTTTTACTTTTGAAGGAGTTTGCCACCACAAGTTCTCTATCATGGTATTCTTTTACTCTAGATAATTCTAGAGTGAAAGTCTCCTCAAGAGATTCTTTGGTGGTTTGTTCTTCTTCAAGGGAGTCATTTAGTTGAGCAATTTCATTAGCATAATTACGCTCACGCGCAAATTCTTCATCAATTAAGTTTTCTTGCTCTTCAATAAGATCATTGCCTTCTATAGCATAATTCAAGATTTCAAGAAAGTTGGAGGAAGCAATTTTATTTTTGAAGAGAGCACCAAATACAACCTCTCCCATTTTCTTAATAGAGGTAATATCATACTTACCTCTATAATCATCATTTTCAACCTCATCATCATCATCATCATCATCATCATCATGAGATACAATGGGATCCAAAGAGGTTACCTTTGTTCCCTTAGCCATAAGGCATATGTGAGAATCGGAGGAAGGTGATGATGAGATTGCACTTGTAGCTCTCTTCAAGACCTTGTCTTGGCCCATAGAATCTTCATTTTCCTCTACATGGTTAGCAACACAAGCACAAGAGGAAATAGAAGCATTTTTATCATGGCAACAAGACAATAAGAGCATATCATCATGAGATTTATTCAAGTCATTTCTACATGATATGCAAGGACTATTAACACAAGCATGTGAGGAATTTTGAGTGCTAGAAGTGTTAAGGTCCAAAGATAGATCATTGCAACTAGATAGATACGAGAGATTACAAATAGTGAACACACTATCCATATTGCAATTTCTATCAACACTCACCATATCATTACCTTGTGAAAAGTCACATGTTGGTGAAGTGGTAGAGGATGAGAACTCATCTCGACCGGAAGTGGAAGCAACACAATCATCCTCAATAATGTTGGACATAATATATTTATCTTTAAGTTTTGTCCATAACTCATGAGCGCTCCAAAAAGGAATGATTGAAGATGTAACTACAGAGCTCAAAGCATTAACAAGCACATTAGAAGCTTGAGCATCGAGATATAAGTTTTTCTCATCCTCACTAGATAGATTTTTGAAATCCATAGGAGGAGAAAAACCTATATCTACAATACGCTCCAAATTTGGGTCCATGTCCCGAAAATGAATTAGCATGCGATTTTTCCATATATCATAATTTGTGCCATCGAATATAAATATGTCATTGTGCACTAATCCTCTAGCCGACATATTTACTCTCAAGGCGGTGAATCCTAAAATGAGAGACCGGGCTCTGATACCAATTGAAAGGATACGAATGTCGCCTAGAGGGGGGTGAATAGGCGATTAAAACTTTTCCTACAGTGGCTCAACAAAGGCGGAATAAAACTAGTGTTTACTTTGTAAAGCACAACCTAGAAACAACTAAGGTTTACCTATGTGCACCAACAACTTATGCTAAGCAATACAAGCAACAAAGTGATAGCAAGATATATAGTACTTCAAGCACGAAGTCTATCACAATGTAAAGTGCATAAGTAAAGAGCTCGGGTATAGAGATAACCGAGGCACACGGGGACACCGATATTTTACCGAGTTCCTCCCAACATGGAGTACTTCTCGTTTGGAGAGGGGGTGGTATCAAACTACCAACGCCACAAAAGGCCTCCCTTATTCTCCGGTGAATCTCACCCCAATGGGATCAATCCATGCTTCCACTATCGGTGCACTTGTCGGTGGCAACCGGAACCTCTCACAAGGTTGGGGCACTTCTCCACAACTTAATTGAAGGCTGCCAACAAATTCCACAAAAGGCCACAATGCCACCAAGGCCACAAACCGTCTAGGGTTCCAAGAACCCAAGAGGGACAAGCTCCAATGAGCAACTCAAACCAAATCCTCCGAGGAGAACTCAAACCGATGCAACAAATGCAAATGACAAGAACACCACAAAGATGCTCAAATCCCTCACTCCCAAGTTCCAACAAAGCTACTAAAGCTATTGGGGGAACAAGAGAGGAGGAATCAAAGAGAGACACAAAATCCCCCAAAATCTAGATCCCCAAAGATGCACTCACAAAGAGATGAATCGGTTAGGTCAAAATGTGGGGCTAGATATCCTCTCTCTTCCACTCAAATATGGGCAAGAATCATCGGAGGGAAAATATTAGGCAAGCTTAAGATCTAGAGCAAGTGTGGACAAAGTTTAGCCTAATAGATAAGAGAGGAGTTTACTAAACTCAAAACGGGCAAAGCCTTAAATAGGGGCCCCAAAAATCTAGCCGTTTGAAGTATTTTTCTGTCTGGACCGGTAGTACCGGTTTTTACCGGTAGTACCGCACCAGAACAAAAATGCACACAGCGAACGAGCTAGGTAGCAGATCGATTGAGAGAAAAAGAGCTAGTGGTCAACGCGTGCAGCACACATGATCGGGGCCAAGCATGCGCACGCTGGAACCAAGGCATGTGCGGGGCCAGCGCTGGCCAGCAAGCGGCAGCGGGCGTAGCACGCGCGCAAGCGGCGGCATAAGCGGGGCCAGGCGCTGCTGGGCCAAAGCGCGCGCGGGTGCTGCGGCCAGTGAACGCAGCGGGCACGCGTGGGGCAAGTGGGACCAGCGGAGGCGGCGGCACGCGGGATCTGGGCAGCGAGCGGCTTGCAGCAGCGGGCGGGCCTAGCGAGCGCGCGCAGCGAGGCCAGCTCGGTCGCAGCGGGGTCAACGAGCACCATCTGCGTAGATATTTCTGGGAAAATAACTGGATAGATATTTCTGGGAAAATAACTGGGTCGACCGGTACTACCGGCTCACCCGGGCGGAACTACCGGGTCGGCCGGTAGTACCAGATCTGGGTACCTAGCGATACAGAACTAAAACGGGCCGTTTTTAGGCCCGGGCAGTAGTACCGGTCCGTCCGGGCGGTATTACCGCTCGGCCCAGAAAACAGACAAACAGGCAAATATTCAAACGGCAATAACTTTTGACTGGAAGCTCCGATTGACCCGATTCAAATTGCGTTGGATAGAGGACGACAAGGGCTTCCCAATAAAAGGTGGAAATATTGATTATCACCAAGTGAGAAAGTATCAAGTAGAATAATGTGATATATTTCACTTGGTGAGAAACCGAAAAGCTGCATAAATCAAAATCACAACAAGATATATATGGGAGATTCGATTTTGATGAACAAGAGCTTGTTATAGAGATTACCACAAGCTCTATATCCTCACATGGATAAGGCCAAATAACAACCAAATACGATGATGCAAGTATGCAAATGTTTGAGCTCTCTCCGAACGATGTGACCGAATTACTCATACGAGAGCCCCTCTTGATAGTATGGTTATCTATCCTAAACCCGGTCTCACACACACAACGTGAGACCAGCAAAAGGGAAAACCTATCAAGATTATACCTTTGCCTTGAGTATTTCACTTGAGCTCGATGTAGACGGTCTAGCCCTTCTCAAGATGGAACGCCTTTCTTAATTCCTCATCATCGACCACGCATATTGAGCATGCACAACATATATTCTTTGCATTTCATCGACCTTGAAGCCAACACATGCTCCAAGCGATGCCAATGGACAAATCCTACAAGTATAACTTAATACACACATTAGTCCATAAAGATTGTCATTAATTACCAAAACCACACATGGGGGCCCAACATGTTCTTTCAACAAGTCATTTTGAAAACATCTGATGACGAAATAGTATGGCCACTCCAACTGTCCATAACCGCAGACATAGCTATTCGAATAGTTTGACACTCTGCAGAGGTGGTATACTTTCACCATAATATTCGATACATCCGTCAGGAACAATCCTGAATTCACCATACTCATTATGCGGATAATCAATCCTAACCTTTCAATTACACACCCTAGTATAGGCACCTCCCCTATGAGTTTGGTTTCCCAACCATGACCATCTGTCATCTTGGGAACTGCACAGGTGGTCAATGATGGTGCTTGACGTGGAGCACTTCATTGGAAACCCCAAGAGCAAGGTGTGATGAGCACATCAACAAGTCTTCCCTCAGTAGAGACCGAGGTTATTGAACCATAAGGAGGAAGGAAACGTCACACAGGTGTTGCAAGCAACACGGAGACCTGCACAACACAAACTCAAGACTTTGATCCAATGAATCAGTAAGGTTGTCAAGCTCACCGGTTTGCTGTAATAAAGGATTAAACGTATGGTGTGAAAGGTAATGGTGGTTTGTAGCAAGTAAACAAGTAGCAGTGGAAGATGTATTAATGGTAAAGATTGGACCGGGGTCCATAGTTCACTAGATGTGCTCTTCTTAGATAAACAACATGGAATAAATGGTAAACAAATTACAGCAGGGCAATTGATAGGAACTGAGCAAGGCATAACAATGCAATTACTAGTCAGAAAGATCCTATGATATTCGATTGGGCAATACAACAAGATACATAGACCGCCATCCAACTGCATCTATTACTAGAAGTCCACCTTCAGGTTATCATCCGAACCCCCTCCAGTATTAAGTTGCAAGCAACAGACAACTTCTTTAAGCAAAGTGTATAAGGTAAACAGTCCACATGTTCTATGAACAAGAGACCGTTGTTTTCTCCCTAGTAGCAATAGCACATCTACAACCGAAGAGATTATTGTCACTTCCCTTGGAAACTAGAGGCATGAACCCACTATCGAACATAAATACCCCCTCTTGGAGTCACTAGCAACTACTTGGCCAAGATATCTACTAACAACGGAGAGCATGCAAGATCACAAACAACATAGACATGATAGAATCATAAAGACAAAACCATTAATCAAACCAACATAATAATCTCAATATCCATCGGATCCCTGCAAACATAACATACATGATTACAACTAGATTAGATCTTGATCATGAACGGAGCTCACAAGATCTATACATGAAAGCACAAGGAGGAGATACAACCATCTAGCTACTACATGGACCCATAGTCCAAGGTGGAACTACTCACGCATCATACTGGAGAGAAGGCCTTCGGGATGATCTCCCCTCCGGCAGGGTGCCGGGAAGAACTTTAGATCCCCTCGATCTAGGGATGACAGTGGCGGCGGCTACAGAAGGTTTTGTGGAGATTTGATCAGGTACTTAGGGTTTCTGCATCGGGGGCTTCTTATAGGCGAAGGGGGAGGTTGAGGCGGTGGCCAGGGGCCCCACACCCTGCCTAGGTGCGAGGCAGGGCCCACCCGCGCCTAGGGGGGTGCGGGCGGGCACGCCTCTCTGGCTCCCCTATAGACTTCTTGTTCCCCACGGAAAGTAATTGACTTTGACGTTTGTCCTGTCCAATTCCGAGAATATTTCTTTACTAAATTTTCTGGAACCAAAAACAGCAGAAAACAGGCAACTGGCACTGTGGCAACTTGTTAATAGGTTAGTACCAGAAAACATGTAAAAAGCACCTCAAAGTGTAGACAAAGCAAAGCAAAGTAGATACTAAACAAGCATGGAGAATCAAATATTATAGATACGTTTCCGACATATCAATTGTGGCATCCCGCAAAACCACTACTAGAAAATCGCGTTGAATTTGTGCATTGCATCGTCATCATCATGCATTGTTTGCATAAAACTATTTTTGAGAAAACCCAAATTGTTTTCCTAAAACGCCCCGTCTTTTATTCAAACGCCAAACCCGGGTCTCCGGATTATTTTGTTTTGTTGCTATCGGTTTGCAAACGGTCCAATTAAAGTAAATAAAATATTAAGTTATTTTTAGTGGGGCAGTCGAACGGGCCGAATGACCCGAACGACCACCCCAGGACAATAAAAATCGGTCCACCTTAAACCTACAGCTACCTACATCTAATCTACCCCCCAACCATCCACCTCACCCTGGCCAATGGCCTCTCTCCACCTCACCTCTCCTCTCTTTCCCAACCAATCCCTCTCTGCCACGTCACCTAACCCTCTCCAACCCCACTCCCCAACACCACACAACACACCCACTCAACCCACCCGCAGCACACAGCGCACACCTGCCCACCCCTGACCCACTCTCTCTCTCCCTCTCTGCCATGCCGTCCCCACCACCTGCCACCCAACTCCCCAGGCCCCACCCTGTCCCCTGGCCACCCCGACCCAGTCTCCACCCGCGCCCAGCCCTCTCCCTCAACCTTCCACCGACGCCCGCTCGCCTCCTCCACCTCGACGGCTGCCCGCGAACCTCCCCGCTTCTCCCTCCGCCAGGCGCCGGCCGAGCTCCTCCTCTCCCCGCCGCCTTCCACCCCTCCTCTCTGCAGCGAGTCGCCCGCGCCGCCCTCGCCCCGAGGCAGAGCCAGCCGTCGCTGCGCCCTCCGCGCGGCCCTCCTCCGGCCAAGCTCCGCCGCCGCTGGCCTCGCCAGGCCGCCCCTTCCCCTCCGCTGCGCCGCCGGCCTCGCCGCGGACGCCCTCCGCGCCACCGTCCGCTCCGGCCACCCTCTGCTCGCCCTCCTCCGGCCGCGCCCGTCCGCCGCCGCCCCCTGCGTTCTCCCTCCACCTCTCTCGCGCGCCGTTCCTCCCCTCCCCCCTTCGAGCGCCGTGCTAGCCTCGCCTCCGACCCGCATCCGCCGGGCTTCGCTCCGCCGTCCGCCGCCGCCCCGCGGTCGCGCCAGCGCCGTCCGTCCCCGCCGGCAGAGCCCGCCTCACCGCCGTCGTCTCCTCCAGCCGCATCCCGAGCCCGCCCCCGCGTCTGCCCCCCTCGTCCGCTGAGCCGCCCCGGCCCAAGCCTGCCTCGGCGGGCCCCTGCCATGCCGCGCGGCCTCCGAGCTCCTCGTGTCGGCCTACTGCAGCGAGGGCGTCCCCAGCGCGACGTGCCCGCCTCCCTTGCCGGTTCAGCGAGCCACCGCAGCGACCTCCGCCTGCGTGCGCCGCCCGCGGTCGTGGCCCATCTTCCTCGCCCCTTTGCGCCTGTCGCCGATCGTTTTGTCTGCCACCTCTTTTGTCTCTGCGTCGGGTGCCTTTGTTGCATGCCGACCTTGTCCCTGCATGCCTTGGGCTCCATGAGGAGTTGCTGCTCAGGTTCCATCGGAGAGGCACGCTAGGTGTGTCAGTGCCATCTTGTTGCCAATCCAAGCCACCATCAGATAACGAAACCAGTACCACAACGCCAACGACAGAGAACCGGACAAGATCTTCTACACGGAACGCTGAGGCCTCCACCACGGACCCACAAGATCTGCCACGCGGAACCGAAGACCGCAGAACGCCAAGCTCTCTCGCAGGACCCCGAAGGCCGTTCTCCGGACCGTCATGATCTTCTTCTCGGATCCGGAGACCCCGGTAACCGACTCGCCCAAGACCGACATCGACAAACGAAGACGGCACCATCAAGACCTTCGTCACGGGACGCCGAGATCTGCTACCCGAACCCGAAGACGGCGGGCGCGACAAGATCCTCGCAACGGCAAGATCGATCCCGTGGGGCCGACAAGACCTTCGCGATAACAAGGACGGCACCGACCCGGAAGAATCCGATGCGCCCCCGACGCCGCACCAAGTCCTGCCCGGATGCGAGAACGAGCCCGCCGAGACCGTTCCGATCCCGTCGAACCCCCGGACCAAGGCCGTCGAACCCTGGACCCCGAGACCGAACCCCGAACCCCGGAACCTCAAGTTCGTCGAGACCCCTCAATGTGTGAACCCCTTCCCGAAACCCTATTTTTATAAATTAAATACAACCTTGTCGCATATTAAAATTGTCATACTTGCATGCATCTTGTCATGTGGTTTGGGGGCCTTATGCCGATTCACCTAATAATTAAATATGGGGCCCATATGCGGGCAAATCTAGTCTCATATTGGCCTCATTTAAATATGTGTAGCGAACCGGTGCTATATTTTGCCATGTTCAAACAACATTTAAATTGCGGGGGTTTTAAATAACTTGAACCATCTAATTAATTGTCGGGACCCGGTTCCGTTTAATATGACCTAATTGCATCGCACCTTTGCCATGTTATACATCATACATGCATCATGCCCGATCTTTTTCCGTAGTATTAAATATTGCATCCGGTGTTTCTTCTAGCGTTTTGCTTCTTCGCGGATAAGGCCGATGAGTTGATGTGAGCTTCGCCCCGACCTTCGGTTGAACCCTTCGACAATGTTTTTCAGGCGAGCATCTCCCCCTTTCTACCTATCTTACTTTTATAGTATTTATTCCCTCCTGTTGATCTATTGCTATCTGTGTTGCGATGCTCTAGTTTCCGCACCTATGATATTCCATGCAGCCCTATATTGCCATGGCCACCTCCTATTACCTGTTGTTTGGTAGCTAGTCGGACTTGCGCGTCGTAGTCGCTTGCTCAAGTGCTGTTGCGTGTCGTCAAGTGCCACAGTTGTTGATGTATTGCCGCATGTTGTTGTTGGAGATGATCATAGCTTTAATTATCGTTCACTTTAATTCCTGTTTAACAACTAAAAATGGAAATAAGCAGAGGCATCGATGGGTGATAGAAAATATTTGGTTTCCGAACGCCCACTTGTGTCCCGTAGGACCCCGAGTACTTGATACCTGTTCCTTGATTTATCGCGCTATCCACATCCGGGAGGTATATGGGACCCCCCTTAGCCAGAGCTTGATTCAGTCTTATTTCTTGGGGCCACAAACTAGTTTGAGGTTTTATTTACGATCCTGTACTTATGCCATGCTTTACTGCTTTATTTACGATTGTGCGAGGTACTGCACACTGTACTGTTTAGGAGCGGGACACGATTCCGCGGTGTCGACAAGCTCAGTTTTGGGTTCCCAGTCGTTCACAGCCGTCTACCCAAACCTTGAGTCCGTCTCGGAGCTTGCTTACTTCGTTGCGGGTCTACTCCAAGGGGTGGCCCCCTGAAATATTTCTGAATCCTGTGATTGCTTTGTCGTGAAAGCCTCGTTGGGTTTTGATTTGGTTTTTCCGAGGTTGATCGAGTGTGTGTTGCTATTGGTGCACCCCGTCCGGGTAAAACTTTCTGAAAGCCGTGTCCACGGTTATGGACGACTTGGAGCACAGTATCTCGACCATAGACAAGCATAACTAAAGTTTATTGCTATAAATTTGACTTATAATGACTAGTAATCAGCTTAACTATAATGGAATGGCTAATAATACTGCCCACCATTGCTTCTTGAAGTGTCGCTTGCGACCATTGTACCTGACTAGTAAGTATTGCAACTACAACGGAATGACTGAATAAAAGTATCAACAACTGCTGGGTTTTGGGTTTATCTCATGCTATCTGTATCTGCTTAGTAATTGTTGCAACTATAACGGAATGGTTGACTAAAAGTGCCCACTGCTTATTTTATCAGGACGACTATCTTTACTTGACTAGTAATTGCTGCAACAATAACCGAATAAATAAAAATGCCAACTGTGTGAGTTCCTCGGTTGACTTCCTCGATCGGTGTCGAGGGGGAAACGCCAGGATGGGTTTGTATGGTGGTAGTATCAGGTTGGTTCCGATTAGGTCATTCTTATCCCTCTCTGATAACCGCTAGTTGTATCGAGTCTCTATAGGTTGTTTAGTGCATGCTGCCGCTGCCGCTTCAGTCCACCATACCTATGTAGGCGAGGACCGCCGAATTCTAGTCTCGCCGTGTACTGGCCTCAGTACTGACGCTCCTCTTTTTCCTTTGCCCTTTGTCGGCACCCCTTTTGTTTAAGCAGGTTTTGAGATCGACGTCGTTAGCAGGGTTACCCTTCCGGCTTGGCCTGGGCAGGGTTATGGACGCCATTGGTTATTCTTCAGGGCTCTTAGCCCCATTTGCATCTTGTCCGTAGTCGGACGCTCTATCATTTTAAGGTGATTTGGATCTTTGTATATTATATCTGTATTCTTGACTCATTGAGTCGCTGTTGTATATATATCTGTTCTGTGGGTCCCATCGAGGACTGTTGTGTTATGTTATTACTTCGTTTTCCACCCGCACGAAAGTGCCTGGTGGGCACCTTTGAATCGTTTCTATGCGGGTTTGGCGGGTTTCGCTAAAACTTGCATAGGTCCGATTCTGAGGGTGTTACAGAGTGGTATCAGAGCTCAGCAGTTGCGATACCCCACAAGTCCAGCCTGTAGGATAACCTAGCTAACGGCCGGAGTAGAGTGTCAAAACTATTTTTGAAAAACGGTTGGATAGTTCTGATTAGGTCTGATTTTACTCCTTACCCCTCTGCTATTCTCCTCTTACCTCTACGTGTTTTGAATTCTCCCTCTTCTCTTTCTTCGAGTCCAGGATTTCTCGTGGTTGGGTTTTCCGTCGTACCTTCAGGTTTTCGCTTCCTTCTTCGATAACGGTGTTCTACCATCCGGTGTTCATGCTGCTTGAGGAGTCCGTCTGCGGTATCATTCTTTGTTCCTTGTTTGTACCTTCCGGTGTTTTTCCGACGCGACGACATCATCTACGCCCGATCCGATGCAGAGTCTGCATCACTCCTTTGTTTCCGAACCTCGCTTGTCGAGATCTTCAGTCTAATTCCGAGAGTTGGTTGCATAAACCGCCTATTCGTGTGCAGAGTAATGGTTTGGGTGCGCGATGGACTGATCACCATCCGACTACTCTTATCATTCGCTCTTGTACATCGAATCAGTGGATCCAGCAATTTTACTCCGTCCACGGAAGCTAGAGGTGGCTTTATTTGTGGATACCTCTACCTTCGACCTTTTGTTTCCGGAGTGTTCTCTCGACGATCACGGACAACGACCTCTTGTTAGTGGTGTCGCGAGGATCTACCTGAAGCGAGAAGATGCAGATCGCCGCCCTTCTTTCCGGTATCATGAGGCGGATCTCGAGGGCGAGATCCATTGTTAGTGGTGTCGAATTGTGGCATCCCGCAAAACCACTACTAGAAAATTGCGTTGAATTTGTGCATTGCATCGTCATCATCATGCATTGTTTGCATAAAACTATTTTTTAGAAAACCCAAATTGTTTTCCTAAAACGCCCCGTCTTTTATTCAAACGCCAAACCCGGGTCTCCGGATTATTTTGTTTTGTTGCTATCGGTTTGCAAACGGTCCAATTAAAGTAAATAAAATATTAAGTTATTTTTAGTGGGGCAGTCGAACGGGCCGAATGACCCGAACGACCACCCCAGGACAATAAAAATCGGTCCACCTTAAACCTACAGCTACCTACATCTAATCTACCCCCCAACCATCCACCTCACCCTGGCCAATGGCCTCTCTCCACCTCACCTCTCCTCTCTTTCCCAACCAATCCCTCTCTGCCACGTCACCTAACCCTCTCCAACCCCACTCCCCAACACCACACAACACACCCACTCAACCCACCCGCAGCACACAGCGCACACCTGCCCACCCCTGACCCACTCTCTCTCTCCCTCTCTGCCATGCCGTCCCCACCACCTGCCACCCAACTCCCCAGGCCCCACCAAGCTTAACTCCTGCTCGTCCTCGAGTAGGTAAGTGATAAAAAGAATAATTTTTGAGGTGACATGCACCTTCACAATAAAGATCTAACCATTTGCAAGCATTGAAAGCTGGGATCAAAGAACTCTAAACATGTGCATGAAAGATGGAGTTCTAACTATAGGACATAGTAACTATGCATGCAACATGACAAGCTACAAACAAAGATCATGAATAACATGCATTGAAAAATGTTTGTTTGTTTCACATATAGAAAACATAACATAGTGGCAATCAGCTTGTCCCTCATAGAATAGCAAATAGATGCATAGGACACCTTCAAAGTTCACAAGGGTGACTAGAAACAAGTAGCACAAGAACACGTAATATCACAATAAGCATCAATCAATAAGATTTGGAACACTGCACACAGAATGACAACTATGCTCTCTTAATGGTGCCTAAAGGTAGAAGGTGGAGACTCAATAGTGGTGGAAGAAAGACCTTTTATAAAGGAAGCAGGGATTTCAAGTTTCACAAAGAGCTTCCAAAAATTATGGTACTTCTTAGCTTTCAGCCCTCATTGCCCCTATCATAAGCATCTTGAAGTGATAAGGTTAAAGTGAACAAAGATGGAGTATATGCTTGACGAAGTATAAGTTGGCAATCTCAAGTCCCTTGAATATGAGGGCCACACCTCATGCTACTCAACTTTAGTCACCTGTAAGTTCTTGTCATTTTAAGTATTTGCATATCATAGAGAACCGCCAACGGGGTACCCCTTGCACATGGTACAGGAGCTATCGCATAACCAAAATGACAAGGCAAGCAGACAATGAGCATCTCAGCAATCCTCTTATTTACCATGGGAATATGGTGCTTTTTTCTCTCTTTCCTCTTTTCTCAATGTGTCTCTTTTTTAAAAAGAAGAATGCTTCATACATGTTACTATGGTGATGCTGCAAGTTTCCACCATGATTAGGCATGGCTTAGGCTAGCGGCCCAGGCATTTCTCTAACACAGGATACAAACTCCATGGACTTACAAGTTCCCTCTTTATTTCACACCGGTGACATCCATAAACCAAAGAGCATCATATCAACTGAGTATAAAGTATAAGTGCAATGTTGAAAACGTTCCCTGTGACAGCACGGTTCTGCTAATTCCAACGTATAAGTGCAAGCATATACAACACATAAGATACAATGGTTCAAGTTTATTAGGGGCAAAGAATATAAAGTGTGCCATCAAGTTTGTGAAGGTTTTAATCACTAAGTTTTCACATAACAAAATAGTTTTTAATTGGAAGATAGCTTGAAAACAAGAATATACTTAGAATGGTGTAACACACCATGCATAGGAGTTTATAGTGGACACTTTGGAATAACTTGGTTTCTTGGGAGTTGGAAGTATGAGTATATCTTACTCATACAAGTGGAGGATAGCAAACGACTGGGAGCAACCAACTAAGAGAGCAATAATGGCCATAATCATGCAGTGCAACAAAGCATTACTAATCAAGGCAAAGAGTGGTACTACAAGTCAAGGACTAAATTATCATAGAGGCTATGGTGACTTGTCATAATCATAACATGGTGTGAGCATGTGCCAAGTCAACCCAAGCAAAGCATCAAAGGAGAATACCACAATACTATGCTTTTGCATGCTAAAACAACGCATAATTTCTTCAAGGCACACTAAGCAATCCCAATTGTTTGGAACAAGACATGCTACAACAATGCAAGCTCTAAGTCATAGTCAATGCAAGCTCCTCTTGCACTTACAAGCAAGAACTTACTACTCCTTTCCAACACCAAGCAACTTATTTGCAAACAACACAGCGAGAACGGGGGTCTAAACTACTTTATTCAAGCAAACTAAACAACCTAAGCAAAGCAAATGAAAACTAAGACGCTCCAAGAACAACACAATTGTGCATGAAACGAAGTGTCTAAACAGACCTGAGCTTTTTATTGATGAAGAAGGTGATGCCTTGGGCATCCCCAAGTTTTGACACTTGTACCTCTTGGATATTTCATGGGGTGACACCGGGGTGGCATCCCCAAGCTTGAGCTTTTGTCCATTCTTCATCTCATTGCATCATTCTCTCTCTACACCTGAAATTTTTCCTTCATACAAAACTTCACACAATCTTCATTAGCAACATTAGTGTATTCAAAAGATATTAGACCCTGGCAAAGCTTTGGAACAACAAGGATTTTCACTGAGAACACAAGCTACTGTAGTAACTCCTTCAAAAATCTCAAATCACCTAAAGAGAACTCAAAAAGGAATCAATAAGAAGCAAATGCAAATAATGATAGAAATCTGTCAAAATAGACCAGCAGGTAGAAACCGATTTTTTTGAACATCTTCTGTTGCTCAAATCAAAAAGTGTTGAACTAAAGAAAGTTAGCTAACATACTGGGGAATCTATTCGTAAATTGTTAGCTCAATCCGAGTAACAGAGACTCCTCACGAATTGTTTTGGTGGAGGACAGAAATCTGTTTCGGGACAGCAACTCCCCAAATCTTACTTCCCTCTCATTAGAGGTCATTCTTGGCACAAAAAACAAACAAAAAGGATAAGAAGAGGTCATTACTGAAGTAATAACTTCCAAGACTCAAGGAAACTCTTGGTTTATCTACCAAGAAGTACTTTTCTTTAACGCCTTGAAGTTAGGCACAAGAAGCAAGAAGTATCAATTATTTTTAAATGAAGAAGCATTAACATCAAATATTTCTTTCAAAGGAGGAGCAAAAAGCAATTTCTCTCTCCTCATAGGGAAGTGTTCAATACCTTTCTTGAATGGAAAATGATATTTAATGGTGCCTTCTTTCATATCAATAATGGCACCAACTGTTCTAAGAAAAGGACTTCCCCAAGTAATAGGACAAGAAGCATTGTATTCAACATCTAAAACATAGAAATAAACAGGGACATAAGCATTGTTAACCATAATGAGAACATCATTAATACTCCCCATTAGTTTCTTCTTAGAATTATCATTGAGTGGGACATCCAAATAACAATCTTCCAAAGGTGGCAAATCAAGCATTTCATAAATCTTCCTAGGCATAATAGAGACACTAGAACCAATATCACATGAAGCTTTGAGATCAAAGTCATTCACTTGTATATTAATAATGGGTTTCCAACTATATTCTACTTTCCTAGGAATAGAAGCTTTGTGTTTTAGCTTCTGAAAGGATACGGATGTCGCCTAGAAGGGGGGTGAATAGGCGATTAAAACTTTTCCTAGAGTGGCTCAACAAAGGCGGAATAAAACTAGTGTTTACTTTGTAAAGCACAACCTAGAAACAACTAAGGTTTACCTATGTGCACCAACAACTTATGCTAAGCAATACAAGCAACAAAGTGATAGCAAGATATATATTACTTCAAGCACGAAGGCTATCACAATGTAAAGTGCATAAGTAAAGAGCTCGGGTATAGAGATAACCGAGGCACGCGGGGACACCGATATTTTACCAAGTTCCTCCCAACATGGAGTACGTCTCGTTTGGAGAGGGGGTGGTATCAAACCACCAACGCCACAAAAGGCCTCCCTTATTCTCCGGTGAATCTCACCCCAACGGGATGGATCCACGGTTCCACTATCGGTGCACTTGTCGGTGGCAACCGGAACCTCTCACAAGGTTGGGGCACAACTCCACAACTTAATTGGAGGCTCCCAACAAACGCCACAAAAGGCCACAATGCCACCAAGGCCACAAACCGTCTAGGGTTCCAAGAACCCAAGAGGGACAAGCTCCAATGAGTAAATCAAATCAAATTCTCCGAGAAGAACTCAAACCGATGCACCAAATGCAAATGGCAAGAACACCACAAAGATGCCCAAATCCCTCACACTCAAGTTCCAACAAAGCTACTAAAGCTATTGGGGGAACAAGAGACGAGGAATCAAAGAGAGACACAAAATCCCCCAAAATCTAGATCCCCAAAGATGCTCTCACAAAGAGATGAATCGGTTAGGTCAAAACGTGGGGCTGGATCTCCTCTCTTTTCCACTCAAATATGGGCAAGAATCATCGGAGGGAAAAGATTAGGCAAGCTTTAAGATCTAGAGCAAGTGTGGGCAAAGTTTAGCCTAATAGATAATAGAGGAGCTAACTAAACTGAAAATGGGCAAAGGGTATAAATAGTGGCCTAAAAAAACTAGCCGTTTGGGGCGTTTTTCTGTCTAGACCGGTAGTACTGGTTTTAACCGGTAGTACCGCATCTAAACATAAACGCACACAGTGAGCAAGCTAGGCAGCAAATCGAATGAGGAAAAAACAGCCAGTTGGTCAACGCGGACAGCATAGGATACTCTCAGGCCAAGCATGCGCGCGCGCAGGAAGCTGGGCAAGTGTGGGGCCAGCAAGCAGCAGCGGTCGCAGCACGCGCGCAAGCTGCGCCAAGAAGCAACGCAGCAGCAGCGCAGCAAGCAAAGCTGTATGCGGGTGGGGCCAAGTAGGCAAGCATGCAGCGCAGCAGAGGCAGCAGCAGTGCAGGCGCGTGCGCGCGAGGCAAGGCGGCTACAGCGCAGCTGCCAACGCAGGGCGGGACCACACGCGGGCAACGCGCGCGAGCGAGCGGCGCATGCGGCAACGGTGCCGGCCCGATGGTCATCGCGCGTGCGAGGCCAGCGACGCGAGCGATGAACGGGATCTGGGAGCTGGGCTGGAGATTTCTGGGCTAATAAACTGGGCCGGCCGGTAGTACCGGCCCACCCGGGCGGTACTACCGGGCCGGTCCGGTAGGACCGGAAAGTGGTACCGGGCGAGACTGAAAAAAGGCTGTGCGCGCCAGGCCCGAGCGGTACTGGGCTGCGGTAGTACCGCTCGGCCCAGTTTTTCTTTTTCTTTTTCATTTAAAACGTTAAATATTCAAATAGTCATAACTTTTAAAGGGTAGCTCCGATTGACCCGATTCAAATTGCGTTGGATAGAGGACAACAAGGGCTTTCCAATAAAAGGTGGAAATATTGATTATCACCAAGTGAAAAAGTATCAAGTAGAATAATGTGATATACCTCACTTGGTGAGAAACCGAAAAGCCGCATAAATCAAAATCGCAACAAGATATATATGGGAGATCCGATTTTGATGAACAAGAGCTTGTTATGGAGATTACCAAAAGCTCTATATCCTCACATGGATAAGACCAAATAATAACCAAATACGATGATGCAAGTATGCAAAGGTTTGAGCTCTCTCCGAACGATGTGACCGAATTACTCATACGAGAGCCCCTCTTGATAGTATGGTTATCTATCCTAAACCTGGCCTCCTATACTCAACAAGAGACCGGAAAAAGGGAAAACCTATCAAGATTATACCTTTGCCTTGAGCATTCCACTTAAGCTCGATGTAGACGGTCTTGACCTTCTCAAGATGGAACGCCTTTCTTAATTCCTCATCATCGACCTCACATATTGAGCTTGCCCAACATATCTTCTTTGCATTTCATCGACCTTGAAGCCAACACATGCTCCAAGCGATGCCAATGGACAAATCCTACAAGTATAACTTAATACACACATTAGTTCATAAAGATTGTCATTAATTACCAAAACCACACATGGGGGCCCAACATGTTCTTTCCATCTCCCCTATTTTGGTAATTGATGACAATCCCTTTAAGAGAGTTTATATAAGGAATATTAATGAATAAAACGGTAATACCAATATCAAATACTACAAGAGTATGTGATATTGGTACCACCACCATATATAGAGCAAACTCCCCCACAATCTATGCATGTGTGATGAACTTGAATTTCATTGCATATATTGCCAATCATTATCATTGGTGGAGTTTCCTCTATATATACCACATGCAAAGCAACAACAAAGATGCAAGAGCATGAGAGGCAAATGCACAAGAACAAACTCAATGCATAAACCAACTTCCCTTAAACCCTCTAAAACTTCTCCCCCATTGGCATCGATTGCCGAAATGGGTGACAAGTTCTAGAAGGCAAATATGGTAATAATTCCTCCAAAGGTGTTCCTTCGCACATATCCAATGATGAATACTTGGGAGGGAGTAGAACTATATCGAGGACCCGAAGATTGCAAAAATAAAGTCAAATGATGCAAGCAACTACAAGGTCCGACAAACCAATTGAAAACAACAAATGAGTTCAAATGGAACCTACAAGATATTATGATATGAGCAAGAGAGTGCTTTAAATAACAAATAGAGAAGCTCCCCAAGATTTGTGCACTATTCAACATAAATGCATTAGAATACATATTGCACAAATATGGAATCCTCGCTCCCCCATAAGCATTTAAAACACAACAAATATGAAAGAATGCAAATGAGTATTATTAAATAAATTAGATGAGCTCCCCAAAGAGAATGCACCAATTATGATAATTGCATTTGGGAACGAGGTGCATAGTCATGGACTTCTCACTCATCCAAATTCATTTAACAATACAAGACATCAAAGAACAAATATGATTGTCCGAAGATGCAAACAAGAGGAACAAGCACTCATAGGAAAATAAATTTGGAAGACACCGAAGAATCAGAAGGACAAGAAAGGTGGTATCCAAGGATTTTAAAAATCAACTAAAATTATCTTCTCATATGTGTATATGTCTCTAAGTGGATGACATCACAAAAACATATGCCCATAAAGAAACAAGCACATACAAGGAAGATATACAATAAAGCACATGAAAGCACAAATGAAGTCTTAACATATACCAATAAGATTTTTGCTTCAAAGCACGACCAAAGTCTCAAATATGTCTTATTGTACATTAATAAGCTTCAAATACCAACACACTCCATATATTACAACTATCACCAAGGGAAAAGGAAATAGTTGGAATATATGGAGAAAGGCAACAAATATCATAAGATAAAATAGACTAGCAAAAATCTCACTATTGCACATGAGAGAAGTTGATGAAATGATAGGCAATAAAATTGCTAGATTGACATATTTGGGATTGAAGGATCATATGCATGATTTTGTATAGTCCCCATTATATGCACTCATCTAAACTTAAACACATATACAATAGAGAGTCCTCTTAAAACCATGACTAGACCTACCACAATTATAGATACATTAATTCATGCTAGAAGGCAACCGACAAACGGTTGGAATCAAGATATATGAACATGAGAAAGAGATACTTGTTACCGAGATAAAATTGGTAGGATGTAGAGGATATGAATTCATTGATCATCCCATAGCTTGTCTCAAATTTTCATGTATGCACCACTTCTTAAAAATTGTGAGACAAGCATCCAATATGTCTCCAATGTACCTAAAACACAATTAAGTAAAAAATGGTCCCCAAACTTACTGGGTCCAAAGTAGTTAGAGAAACTACAATACATAGGAGAGACTCCACATAATTATATGCATATTAATATGAAATTGAATTTTATGCACAACTTAGCCGATGGGATTTGGTGGAGTTTACCCTATATGTTGGATCAAAGAAAGCAAGAATTCCATAATATAAACATATAGTAAATATGCATGCATAAAGCTTTCAAGAACCAAAAGGGAGATACAATTTGAACAAAAACACCAAGTAAACCGAGATTTCACACACAAGAGTGTGACATGAAAAACAATGTCCAAATTGTATCAAAGAACCAATTCAACACATGAAAGATCACAATTTCAACAAATGAACTAGGCTAAAACCAAAAGAGCAAAAGATAGATAGAAATAAAATTGCTCAAGGATTTATCTCATTATAAAATAGTCAAATCATGAAACAAGGAATGAGACAAAACCAACTCCCCAAAAGAGCAAGGTTCCAATAAGAAACCAAACTCCCCAAACTTCTCATGATGGCACAAAGTACCAAAATGAAAATATTGAGGTTCCAATCACAAATAACCCGATATGGATCAAAACAAAGAAGCATGAATAAGAGTGTTCTACATAATATAGGATAGCTCCCCCATGGATAGTACATTATGTAGGATTTTCTTTTTGAATGCAAAATGCACACAAATGGGATCATCACTACTACCTACATTAAATAAACACAAGAGGATACCAATAAAACAAGAAGATCCAAAAAGTAGCAAGGAATACATGGGAGCACACACAAAACATTTACTTGGCCAAAGATAGGATAAAATTAAGCAAGGGCCAAAGTGAATATGATCATTAAATTCTACCATAAGTTGGGTACTCATTGTCCAAGGACAAGATGTATTGGGAATAATTTTCCCAAGGTAGATTGCATGGATATCCAAGATCATAGTCACAACAAGAAGCATATAACTAAAATAGAAGAAATTAAGCATGATACTTCGAACAAGATTCTTGGTAGCTTCCAATAATCACACAATCACTAGTGATTAGAGTAACTTGAAGCAAATGGTTTCCATGAGGATATATATATATCTAAATATGAGGAAACACATACCAAGAAACATTCTCATATACAAGATCCAAAATAAGATCAATAAAGGCATTCAAGCAAATTGGAATTTGTGTGAGAAAATGTGTCACATAGGAGCTAGATAATAATCAATATCAATTCTAAGTGACACAACCTCAAATATTCACATTTTCTAGGATTGTGATATGCACTAAGAATATGACTCCCCCATAATGTGATACTACCATAAATCCAACACGAGGCAAAAGGATACAAATAGAGATAATTAATGGATATTATAAAACTTAAATTTCTCATGAGAATTGTACCACATAGAGACTAGACAATAATCCAATATAATACTAGGTGGTATTCCTCATGTACACACATTTTTAGGATTGTGGAATGCCCAAGCATAACACTCCCCCAAAATGGGATAGTCCATTAATCTCTCACAAGAGCCAAATAAGATACCAAATATAAACAAGTAAGGCTCAAGCACAAGAAACACACATACATGTTGTGCCACTTAATAATACACAAATATGATTGATATCTCAAGATAATTAACTGGAAAGCACAACATGTACAAAAGCATGGAAGATACAAAACCAACACATGCACAAGGGGGCGAGTAACTTTCAATGAAATGAGTTAAGCATATGTTACCGCAAGGAGGAACATTGGAAATATAATAGGAGCAATGCAATCCACATGACTTGGCTTGACAAAAATAATAATGAAGATCCCTCAATTCTTCATGATGTAGCCAAGTCTCCAATGCTCTCCAAAACACACCTATTGATCAAGTTTTGGCTTGTTGGTCCCCAACCAAGTTGGGTCCTAAGAAGTTAGTCACAATAGGCTTGGCAACCCAAATGGTTCTTTTCTTGCCACCACATTGAGCACCAACAAATTTGGCAAACACATTGCCAACCTCATCCATACAAAGAGAATAAGCATCATCAATAATGATAGGGTTGGATGAGGAGATACCGATAGTGCATGAGGAAGAAATATGCCCCTTCTCACGACATATGTAGCAAGTTCTACTCTTGCCATCTTTCTTTTTAGGTGAAGCCACAACTCGAGGAAGAGCTCGAGTAGTCCTCTTAGGAAGAGGCCCATTAATGCCTTGAGGTGGAGCTTGAGGCCGCTTCCCTTGTTGCTTCACACTAAGAGGATTTTTCTTCAATGGGCAAGATCTAACATGGTGCCCTTCTTCCTTGCACTTGAAGCAAACAATGTTGGCCAGATTCTTGACTTGATCTTGGCCATTCTTCTTGTTGTCCTTGTGCTTCAACTTGATAGTGGACTTGTTCTTGACATTGGAGTTGAATCCAAGCCCACTCTTGTCATTGGGGGATTTTTGCACACTCAAGATTTTGTTGAGTGTGACCTTCCCTTGATGACCCTTTTTCAAGTCATTTCTCAAAGAAGTGACTTGAGCCTTGAGCTCTTTGATTTCCTATACATGGTTAGTTTCAACACAAGTACTAGAGGAAGTAGATGCTATATTGTTAGAGCAACAAGGCATGGGATGTAATTCATCATGAGATATAGCATGGTTGTGAGAGGATGAATTACAAGGACTAGCACATGGCAATATAACATTTGAAGTAGATATAGTGCTAATGTCCACATGAGGCCCACTAGATGTTACCTTTGACATGATGGCCTCATGAGCTACTTTTAGCCTACCATGGGAGACTAGAAGATCCTCATGCGAGCTCGAGAGCTTAACATGATTTTCTTCTAATTTCCCATAGTTGCTAGTTAGCAACGCAAGTTGAGCCTTTAGCTCAACATTCTCCTTCAAAGTAGATGCTTCACAAGAAATAGAGTTAGTAGCACAAGCATCATCACTATTTGCAAGAGGTGAGGGCAACTTGGCAAGCTCTTTTGAATATGAGGCTTTAAGTTGCTCATGTGACTCGGTGAGTTTGATGAGCTCACCCTTTATGACCCTAGAGCCATTTTTGAGGTGCTCAAAATCCTCAAGGAGTTTAGCATAAGCAACTTGAGTCTCATCATTTTTATGTTTGAGATCACTTGCCACCTCAAGTTCTCTATCATGAGATTCCTTTACTCTAGATAGCTCTAAAGCAAAGGTCTCCTCAAGAGATTCCTTGGTGGTTTGTTCCTCTTCAAGAGCTTTATTTAGGTTTGCAATTATATTAGCATACTCATGCTCAAGACTACACATTTTATCAATGTTGTTATCATGCACCTCAATTTGTGTTTCTAACTTATCAATATGTTCTTTGCTCTTAATAGCAAAGTCCAAGACTTCAACAAAGTTAGAACAAGCAATACCCTTTTTAACAAGGGCACGATAAACAATCTCACCCTTCTCATATAAATCATCACTATCAAGCTCTTCTTCCACATTATCCACATCCTCATCATCACAAGAGGTAATGGGTTCCAAAGTAGGAGTTACCTTAGAATCCCTAGCCATAAGGCATAGGTGGGTACCGAAAGAAGTTGAAGATGAGATTGCATTTGTGTCTTCATTCAAAACCATGTCTTGGCCCATAGAATCTTCGGTTTCCTCTACATGGTTAGCAACACAATAACTAGAGGAAATGGAAGCATTTTTATCATGGCAACAAGACAACACAAGCATATCATCATGAGATTTATTCAAGTCATTTCTACATGATATGCAAGGACTATTAACACAAGAATGTAAGGAGTTTGTAGTGCTAGAAGTGTTAAGGTCCAAAGATAGATCATTGCAACTAGATAGATATGAAGGATTACAAATAGTGAACACACAATCCATATTGCAATTTCTATCACCACTCACCATATCATTACCTTGTGAAAAGTCACATGTTGGTGAAGTGGTAGAGGATGAGAACTCATCTCGACCGGAAGTGGAAGCAACACAATCATCCTCAATAATGTTGGACACACCATATTTATCTTGAAGTTTTGTCCATAACTCATGAGCGCTCCAAAAAGGAATGATTGAAGATGTAACTACATAGCTCAAAGCATTAACAAGAATATTAGAAGCTTGAGCATCGATATATAAGTTTTTCTCATTATCACTAGATAGATTATTGAAATCCATTGGAGGAGAAAAACCTATATCTACAATACGCTCCAAATTTGGGTCCATGTCCAGAAAATGAATGTGTAGGGGTTCGTAGCATGGAAAACAAAATTTTTCTATCGCATACAAACAAACAAGCCAAGATCTATCTACTAGATTGTAGCAACGAGTCGATAGTGGAACTCACCCTCGAAGATTCCAAAGTGGTTAACGAGAGCAGATTCTCGTGGGTGATGTAGTCGTACTCTTTCCGATCTCAAGATCGCGTAGACGATCCTTCCAGCGCCACGTTCCAGCAGCGCTCCCGCAGTCGGTCACACGTTCGGTACTCGACGAAGACCTTCCTCTCCCTTGTTCCAGCAGGCAGCGGAGGTTGTAGCACTCTCCTCGCGATTCCGGCAGCACAACGGCGTGGTACCGGAAGTAGAGGGGAGATCCCGCAGGGCTTCGCCTTAAGCCGGTGCGAGTATGGTGGAGCTTATGAGAGAGGCTATTAATGGTCTAGTAATTAGACACACCAATTAGAAGGCTCTAAACCAATTAGAAGGCTCTAAACCGAAATAGTTCTAAACCGGGGTTTAGATCTAGGGTTTAGTTTAGAGGATAGGATCTAGTGTGTGTAAGGAGGGGAGCCCTGCCCCTCCTTATATAGGTGGGAGGGGGCTGGCGCGCCAGGGGAAGGGAGTGGAGTCCCTCCCCAACTCGGCATTGGAGTTGGCCGCCGGTTGGAGGAGGTCTCCCTCTCCAACTCGGTTTCCCTCTTCTCCTCCTCTTTCCACTTTCCAAAACTTGCCGTTTGACTTTCAAACTAGCCGTTTGACTTTTCAATTTAGGATTTAAATAAACCCTTTATTTTGGACAGCGAGAACACTTAGTACATGATGCAATCATTCCAACTTACAATGACACATTCATGTACCCTTCCCCCTCCGGAGTGCCGGACATTCCGGGACCTTCTAGAATGTTCCCGATGAAAACACCGGAACCATTCCCCAACTCCGAAATGGGACTTTCCTTATATGAATCTTATTCTCCGGACCATTCCGGATCTCCTCGTGATATCCCGGATCCCATCCGAGACTCCGAACAACATTCGGTCTCTTTCTCATAATACCATAACTACTCAAACAACGTCGAATCCTTAAGTGTGTCTCCCTACGGTTCGTGAATTATGCGGACATGATCGAGACACTTCTCCGAACAATAACCAATAGAGGAATCTGGAAATTCATATGGCTCCCACATATTTCTACGATTACTTTGCGATCGAATGAACCACTTACATACGATACCAATTTCCCTTTGTCTCACGATATGTTACTTATCCGAGGTTATGATCGTCGGTATCTCTGCATACCTAGTTCAACCTCGTTACTGATAAGTACTCTTTTCTCGTTCCCGTGATATGTGATCCCTTGTGACCAAGTCACATGCTTGCAAGCTAATTGGATGACATTTCACCGAGAGGGCCCAGAGTATATCTATCCGTCATGCGGATGGACAAATCCCACTCTTGATCCATGTGTTTCAACCAATACTTTCCGAACACTCAATGCCACCTTTATAGCCACCCTGTTACGGTGTGGTGTTTGATGACATCAAAGCATCCATCCAGTAAAGGTGATATGCATGATCTCATGGTCGAAGGAATTAGGTTACTATGTATCAGAAAGCATATAGCAATTGAACTATTGAAATGACTTGATCTTTATGCTACGCTTATCTATAGGAGTATGTCCACCATATCATTCTCCTAATGATATGATCTTGTTGTTGATAACATCTCAATGTTCATGATATGGAAACCACAATCATCAATCAACCAACAAGCTAGTGAAGTATAGAGGCTATACTAGGGACTTCAAATTAAGTTTACAAATCACACAAGTATTAATGGTTTCCTTGTTAATACTATTATAGCATGAATGTAAACATTTATCATAAGTGTGAAGATATGATAATAACCACTTTATTATTGCCTCTTGGGCATATCTCCAACAGTCTCCCACTTGCACTAGAGTCAATAATCTAGTTTCAAACCTTTGTGTATTCAACACCTATGGCTTTCCGGTGTTGTATGTACACGATTGCTAGTGGTCAACTGATCTCCGGATCTGACACTTCCAGGTCCGTGTGTAATTGCATGTCTTTGCGTCTCTACGCATCACTCATTCTCTAATGAGACGGCTTTGCATAAATTTGGTCTTTCGGTGTGACCTTTAGTTCTTTGGGGTTAAAACATGTTGATAATATTGTCGCACAATATATCTTCATAGTATTATCCCGCTGTGAACTACACCTAGTTTGATAACAAACTACTTGACACAAATGCCCTCTTTTGCTGCTTTAATAGCAGTCATATACTTAGCCTTTTGTTGTAGTATCTTTCACAATGTCTTAACTTTGGAACTCATCCAAATCCATTATGGAACTCACTTTCCATTATATTGTGCCACCCTTAGTTTAGATTGAGATAAACTTAATTTGTACTTTGTGACAAAGCTAGTATCAATGTAGTACTTTTACAATGAACTAACCATCTATTTGTCACTTCTACAAATAATATACTCTTAGTTCTTCCAAAAGATCATAAGAATATCCTTACTATTGTCCAATGATCATCTTACAAATCATTCTGGTATATGCTCACAACATTTAGAGCATAGGACATATCTGGATTTGTACATATCACAGTATGATTGATATAAATACTCTTTGTGATTTCATACATCAAGTATCAATCTATACTTGAATCTTTGTTTCACTTACCAAGTGCCAATACACTTGAATATATCATCAACATTGAACTCTTTCAATCCTTTCTGTGCAACAAGAACCTTTCTTGTAGTTTCTATATTGAATTCATTCAATATCTCGTCTATGTACTTCTGGCACAACCATATTAGCGTCTATTGATGCCAAATATTTGGGTTTTGCCTAAGTCTTTCATCGGGATGAAATTCTTAATATGTGTTAATAAAAGATACATTATTTCCAATCAACAATATGTCTTCCACATAATGTATTAGAAACATGTCTTAGCGCTCCCACTTAATTTCTTGCAAATGCAAGCATCTTCATTGTCTCTGATGAAATTAAACCCTTTTAACAGTTTCATCATAGTGAAGATTCCAACTCCGCTATGCTCACTCTAACCATTGAAGTTTGCATATGCTTTTAGCATCCTTTGAATTAACAAAACCCTATGGACCGTGTTATGCACATGTCCTAGGTAACGATTCTATTAGAAGAACTTGTTTTGTTTATTCAACTACCATATAACAAATTATATGTAGTGGTTGCTACATTAATCCGTCTAGACTAAATATCACTATGAAAGATCAAAATCTTGTCATAGTCAACCTTTGAACATTGTTGTGAACTCTTTCCCAACATGTCGACTATTTCATAGATGTGAAACATCCATGTCTATTTCTTTATAGATCCAGACACAACTATAAGGTCTTACACCTTTCTCGAGGGTCCTTCAAGTTCAAAACTTGATTTCTCGTGTATGGAACTATCACGGATTTTATGGCTTCAAGCCATTTTACGGAGTCAGGGCCCATCATCGCTTCTCTGCATGTAGTCGGTTCATTATTCTCAAATAATGATTCAACCCTCAAATCTTGGTATTTGATTGTTCATCCGACCTACTTGTTTCAATAGGAACTTGGATCTCCGTGACCACAACCTTTGAGGTACGTGAACCATGAGCATTGTTGCTGCCTCCGAAACACTTTTCGGCGCTGCGCAACTCTGCACATATAGCTAAGGTTCTTTTAACCTTATCAAAGTTTCTATTGTCCTCCCACTTAACTTTTCACGAAAAATTCCTTCTCAAAGAAACTTGACGTTTTAAGTGACAAACATTTTTGTCTCCGGTGTTTATGGAGGAATACTTAACAGTAATACAAAGACAGGTTTATCCGACTTTGGTTGCAAACATCTTTCTTATGCAAAGCATACCAATGTTTTAAGAAAGGACTACTTGGGTTTTATCCCAAACCATAACCTTATATGGTGTCATTTCAACGGATTATGATGGAGCTCTTTTCAGTGGAAAAACGGTAGTCTCTAAAGCTTTTAATCTTTAAAATATAATAGCAGTTTTATGAATTATACCTTCGATCTTACCATGTCAAACAAGGTTCAATTACATATCTCGAACGCTCCATACTCTTATGGTGTTTCGGGAAAATGCAAATCCACGGAACGATTCCTTAAATCTTAGGTATTATGCTAAACTTGTAACTCAAATATCTTCCTTTATGATCTTATCATAAACTATTTATATTCTTGTTACAATGATCTTGCACTTCATCTTGAAAGTCTTTGAACTTTTCAAGTGTTTCATACTTTATCCTTATTAAGTAAATATTCATATATTCACTCAAATTTTCGGAGAAAGCATATGAAGTTGAAATCCATCGCTCTTGACTACATATAATGGACTTCGTACAACAATATGTACAAGTTCCAATAAGCTAGTCATTCGTTCCCTTTTGGCCTATGAACGAAGTTTTAATTATCTCTAGGAAAGTTTCACAAGCGTCATTTGATCAAAAATCAGAAGACTCCAAAATTCCATCCACATGGAGTTTCTTCATGTTATCTTTCCAATATAATTCAAACAGCGATGTCACTTCCTAAGTGATCTTTCAATCAATTTGTCTTTCGACATTTTAGCACTACTTTTATGGATGTGATTTCTCCAACGAGATTTGTGAATCATCCATCTTTTATGGATTACGGCAATTATTTGAACAACCCTTTTGTTCTCATAATACCTGATAAAACAAATCTTTGAAGGCAAGCTTTGATGTTTAACGAGCAACACAATAACCCTTTATTTGTTCTCGGTGAACATCATCACATATTCTTTTGCTAGTTACTTAGGCCATTGTAGTTCATGAATTGTGTTGTTTTGTATGACGATTCACACCAACAAATTCAGTATCAAATACTTGAGAACCACATTGTTTAATAAGCAAAGAATATAGCCATAACATGTATATCATCTATATACTTAAACTGAACAATTCTAGTCTTTTCTTTTCTGCCATATATTTATGAGATTCTCTTTCAATATTTCCTTTTCTATTTGAAAGAATCTATCAATATCAATAGTGGAGTCATACATATGACATATAGTCCAAAGCGTGTATAGTTAAATACCAATGTCTTTGAACTTGCACTTTGAAGTAGATCACCATCATCAAATAATTGGCGTTCTTTCAAATTCCTTTCTTTAGTAATCTCTTGGTGTAGTAAACATTTTACCTACATCAAATATTCACCCTTATCATGGAATCTTCCATGATCAAGCTACTTTTAGCTTATAACGATGAATTATGAGTATAATGTTGCTATCCAAAACCTTTTGGAGGATTAGGACAACAAGTGTCTCCAACCTTTTTGCAAATTCTCATCAAAATATGAGAACATGACTTTTGCCATATTATACTCTATCATGTTGTAACCAAAACTTCGTTTCAGATATCACAATATCTTCCACACAGCATGGTTTCTGAAACAACTCTTTCAGATCCTAGATAACCTTGATATTAAGATAATCTTTTGAATATCAAGAATCATGGAGACAAACATGATACTCATATACTAACACTTGGAATTGTCACTCTTGTTTTAATACCAATTATTAAACTTCATAGAGTAACCGGAACTTACTGAAAGTTTGCAATAGGACTTTTAAACTTTAGATTAACACTTCAAAACAATACGATACCAGATCGTAAAGTAACTAACCAGAATTCTATAGTTCTATCATCTCAATTATAACTAAGCGCAAGGTGGTAAACGGATGCCAATGACTACAACAGCTATGCAAATTCACTTTGATTTAGTTTATGATAAATTGAGTTCTAATTAATAATTAAATTAATCTAGGTGAACTCCCACTCAAAACAATATCCCTCACATTGTTTTAGTGATCACACGAACCAAATCCACCACATCAAAACCGATCATCACGTGAGTTGATGTAGCTTCAATGGCGAACAATCAACATGTTCATCATATCTACTATATGACTCATGCTCTGCCTTTCGACAATCCGTGTTCCTGAGGCCATGTCTGTACATGCTAGGCTCGTCAAGATCAAACCTTAGCTACCGCATAAGCAAATCTGGCTTGCTTACGTTGTATTCACCCGCGGAATCAAAGACACCCGATCATCACGTGGTGCTTCGAAGCAGCAAGCTTTGGCAACGGTGCATACTAAGGGTGAACACTTTAGAACTTGAAATTTATGTGTATAAGGGATCATCTTATAATGCTACCGTCGTCTACTAAGCAATACAAGATGCATAAAGGATTAACATCACATGCAATTCATAATATGTGATATGATATGGCCTTTCTTCTTTGTGCTTTCGATCTCCATCTTCAAGCACGAACATGATCTCCATCATCACCGGCATAGCATCAAGGTCAATGACGCTTCTTCATGGTTGTCGTCCACCAGCTTCAACTATTACAACTACTTTGAATAGACACGCAGGTCTTAACAAAATTAAAGACAACCATAAGGCTCCTGCCGGTTGTCAACTTACAATAAGGAACATTGCATACATCAAAATATAATCACAATCATGGCCATATCACATCACTGCACACCCCTGCAAAACAAAGTTAGACGCCTCTACTTTCTTTGCATATTTTACGTGGTTTGGGGCTTTCAATAAGTGTCGTTCTAACTTACGAACAAGAACCACAACATTGATACTAGTATTGTTGATTACCCGTTGTAAATTGGATCTTAACTATGCTAAGAGAAACAGGCACCCGCAGAGCCACTTATGCAATACAAGTTGCATGTTAAGCGTGGAGCAAGTCTCATGAACGATGTCATGTAAGGTTAGCCCGGGCCGCTTCATCCCAACATACCGCAAGATGCAAAGTACACAAAAAGCAATCTACAATAAAAGCATCAACGCCCACAATGACCATTGTGTTCTACTCGTGCAACAGATCTACATATAGACACGGCTCTGATACCACTGTAGGGGTTCGTAGCATGGAAAACAAAATTTTTCTATCGCATACAAACAAACAAGCCAAGATCTATCTACTAGATTGTAGCAACGAGTCGATAGTGGAACTCACCCTCGAAGATTCCAAAGTGGTTAACGAGAGCAGATTCTCGTGGGTGATGTAGTCGTACTCTTTCCGATCTCAAGATCGCGTAGACGATCCTTCCAGCGCCACGTTCCAGCAGCGCTCCCGCAGTCGGTCACACGTTCGGTACTCGACGAAGACCTTCCTCTCCCTTGTTCCAGCAGGCAGCGGAGGTTGTAGCACTCTCCTCGCGATTCCGGCAGCACAACGGCGTGGTACCGGAAGTAGAGGGGAGATCCCGCAGGGCTTCGCCTTAAGCCGGTGCGAGTATGGTGGAGCTTATGAGAGAGGCTATTAATGGTCTAGTAATTAGACACACCAATTAGAAGGCTCTAAACCAATTAGAAGGCTCTAAACCGAAATAGTTCTAAACCGGGGTTTAGATCTAGGGTTTAGTTTAGAGGATAGGATCTAGTGTGTGTAAGGAGGGGAGCCCTGCCCCTCCTTATATAGGTGGGAGGGGGCTGGCGCGCCAGGGGAAGGGAGTGGAGTCCCTCCCCAACTCGGCATTGGAGTTGGCCGCCGGTTGGAGGAGGTCTCCCTCTCCAACTCGGTTTCCCTCTTCTCCTCCTCTTTCCACTTTCCAAAACTTGCCGTTTGACTTTCAAACTAGCCGTTTGACTTTTCAATTTAGGATTTAAATAAACCCTTTATTTTGGACAGCGAGAACACTTAGTACATGATGCAATCATTCCAACTTACAATGACACATTCATGTACCCTTCCCCCTCCGGAGTGCCGGACATTCCGGGACCTTCTAGAATGTTCCCGATGAAAACACCGGAACCATTCCCCAACTCCGAAATGGGACTTTCCTTATATGAATCTTATTCTCCGGACCATTCCGGATCTCCTCGTGATATCCCGGATCCCATCCGAGACTCCGAACAACATTCGGTCTCTTTCTCATAATACCATAACTACTCAAACAACGTCGAATCCTTAAGTGTGTCTCCCTACGGTTCGTGAATTATGCGGACATGATCGAGACACTTCTCCGAACAATAACCAATAGAGGAATCTGGAAATTCATATGGCTCCCACATATTTCTACGATTACTTTGCGATCGAATGAACCACTTACATACGATACCAATTTCCCTTTGTCTCACGATATGTTACTTATCCGAGGTTATGATCGTCGGTATCTCTGCATACCTAGTTCAACCTCGTTACTGATAAGTACTCTTTTCTCGTTCCCGTGATATGTGATCCCTTGTGACCAAGTCACATGCTTGCAAGCTAATTGGATGACATTTCACCGAGAGGGCCCAGAGTATATCTATCCGTCATGCGGATGGACAAATCCCACTCTTGATCCATGTGTTTCAACCAATACTTTCCGAACACTCAATGCCACCTTTATAGCCACCCTGTTACGGTGTGGTGTTTGATGACATCAAAGCATCCATCCAGTAAAGGTGATATGCATGATCTCATGGTCGAAGGAATTAGGTTACTATGTATCAGAAAGCATATAGCAATTGAACTATTGAAATGACTTGATCTTTATGCTACGCTTATCTATAGGAGTATGTCCACCATATCATTCTCCTAATGATATGATCTTGTTGTTGATAACATCTCAATGTTCATGATATGGAAACCACAATCATCAATCAACCAACAAGCTAGTGAAGTATAGAGGCTATACTAGGGACTTCAAATTAAGTTTACAAATCACACAAGTATTAATGGTTTCCTTGTTAATACTATTATAGCATGAATGTAAACATTTATCATAAGTGTGAAGATATGATAATAACCACTTTATTATTGCCTCTTGGGCATATCTCCAACAGAATGAGCATGCGAATTTTACATATATCATAATTTGTGCCATCGAATGTGAGCATGTCATTGTGCACTAATCCTCTAGCCGACATCTTTACTCTCAAGGCGATGAAGCCTAAAATGAGAGACCGGACTTTGATACCAATTGAAAGGATACGGATGTCGCCTAGAGGGGGGGTGAATAGGCGATTAAAACTTTTCCTAGAGTGGCTCAACAAAGGAGGAATAAAACTAGTGTTTACTTTGTAAAGCACAACCTAGAAACAACTAAGGTTTACCTATGTTCACCAATAACTTATGCTAAGCAATACAAGCAAACAAAGTGATAGCAAGATATATATTACTTCAAGCACGAAGGCTATCACAATGTAAAGTGCATAAGTAAAGAGCTCGGGTATAGAGATAACCGAGGCACGCGGGGACACCGATATTTTACCGACTTCCTCCCAACATGGAGTACGTCTCGTTTGGAGAGGGGGTGGTATCAAACCACCAACGCCACAAAAGGCCTCCCTTATTCTCCGGTGAATCTCACCCCAACGGGATGGATCCACGGTTCCACTATCGGTGCACTTGTCGGTGGCAACCGGAACCTCTCACAAGGTTGGGGCACAACTCCACAACTTAATTGGAGGCTCCCAACAAATGCCACAAAATGCCACAATGCCACCAAGGCCACAAACCGTCTAGGGTTCCAAGAACCCAAGAGGGACAAGCTCCAATGAGTAAATCAAATCAAATTCTCCGAGGAGAACTCAAACCGATGCACCAAATGCAAATGGCAAGAACACCACAAAGATGCCCAAATCCCTCACACTCAAGTTCCAACAAAGCTACTAAAGCTATTGGGGGAACAAGAGATGAGGAATCAAAGAGAGACACAAAATCCCCCAAAATCTAGATCCTCAAAGATGCACTCACAAAGAGATGAATCGGTTAGGTCAAAACGTGGGGCTAGATCTCCTCTCTTTTCCACTCAAATATGGGCAGAATCATCGGAGGGAAAAGATTAGGCAAGCTTCAATATCTAGAGCGAGTGTGGACAAAGTTTAGCCTAATAGATAATAAAGGAGCTAACTAAACTGAAAATGGGCAAAGTGTATAAATAGTGGCCTAGAAAAACTAGCCGTTTGGGGCATTTTTCTGTCTAGACCGGTAGTACCGGTTTTAACCGGTAGTACCGCATCTAAACATAAACGCACACAGCGAGCAAGCTAGGCAGCAAATCGAATGAGGAAAAAACAGCCAGTTGGTCAACGCGGACAGCATAGGATCAGGCCAAGCATGCGCGCGCAGGAAGCTGGGCAAGTGTGGGGCCAGCGCTGGCCAGCAAGCAGCAGCGGTCGCAGCATGCGCGCAAGATGCGCCAAGCAGCAACGCAGCAGCAGCGCAGCAAGCAAAGCTGTATGCGGGTGGGGCCAAGTAGGCAAGCATGCAGCGCAGCAGAGGCAGCAGCAGTGCAGGCGCGCGCGCGCGAGGCAAGGCGGTTGCAGCGCAGCTGCCAACGCAGGGCGGGACCACACGCGGGCAACGCGCGAGCGAGCGGCGCATGCGGCAGCGGTGCCGGCCCGATGGTCAACGCGCGTGCGAGGCCAGCGACGCGAGCGATGAACGGGATCTGGGAGCTGGGCTGGAGATTTCTGGGCTAATAAACTGGGCCGGCCGGTAGTACCGGCCCACCCGGGCGGTACTACCGGGCCGGTCCGGTAGGACCGGAAAGTGGTACCGGGCCAGACTGAAAAAAGGCTGTCCGCGCCAGGCCCGAGCGGTACTGGGCTGCGGTAGTACCGCTCGGCCCAGTTTTTCTTTTTCATTTAAAACGGCAAATATTCAAATAGTCATAACTTTTAAACGGTAGCTCCGATTGATCCGATTCAAATTGCGTTGGATAGAGGACAACAAGGGCTTCCCAATAAAAGGTGGAAATATTGATTATCACCAAGTGAGAAAGTATCAAGTATAATAATGTGATATACCTCACTTGGTGAGAAACCGAAAAGCCGCATAAATCAAAATCGCAACAAGATATATATGGGAGATCCGATTTTGATGAACAAGAGCTTGTTCTGGAGATTACCACAAGCTCTATATCCTCACATGGATAAGACCAAATAATAACCAAATACAATGATGCAAGTATGCAAAGGTTTGAGCTCTCTCCGAATGATGTGACCGAATTACTCATACGAGAGCCCCTCTTGATAGTACGGTTATCTATCCTAAACCCGGCCTCCTATACTCAACAAGAGACCGGAAAAAGGGAAAACCTATCAAGATTATACCTTTGCCTTGAGCATTCCACTTAAGCTCGATGTAAACGGTCTTGCCCTTCTCAAGATGGAACGCCTTTCTTAATTCCTCATCATCGACCTCACATATTGAGCTTGCCCAACATATCTTCTTTGCATTTCATCGACCTTGAAGCCAACACATGCTCCAAGCGATGCCAATGGACAAATCCTACAAGTATAACTTAATACACACATTAGTCCATAAAGATTGTCATTAATTACCAAAAGCACACATGGGGGCCCAACATGTTCTTTCAGCTTCTCTTCCTTAATTTTCACAAGAACATCTGTAATGTGTTTGGTGAAAGCAACATGCATATCACTAGCATCAGGACTTCTAGCAAGCTTTTGTAGGAACATAATCACTTCAGAAATATTGCAACCATCAATATCAAAATCAAACTTATCATAACTAGTAGTAGGCTCAATAGGCTTAGGCATAGTAGGATGAGGAACATGGACTACTTGTGGTTTAGTGGTGATAGTGCACACTCACTATTGTTTCTATCAATTTCAGCTTCCCTTTCCCACTTAGCATGAAGTTGAGCTAACAGCCTAAAATTTTCATCAATAGTAACTTATATGGCATGAGTGGCAGCAAAGGTGATTTCTATAGTTTCAGGTTTAGCAGCCATTTTATTAATCAAGGAAGACTGAGCTTCAGACAAAGAGGATACATTTTTCTCAACATTTAAAATCTTTTCCTCTATAGCCTTATTGAAAGTGTTTTTTTACTAATAAAGTCCTTGAGCGTGACTTCAAGTTCAGAAGAGGCACTTCTAGCATTGTTGTAGGAGTTCCATAGGAATTGTCATTTTTAGGAGGATAATGCCTATAATTGTTGTTGCTACCAAAATTATTTCTATAGGAATTGTTGTTGAAATTGTTGTTTCTAATGAAGTTCACATCAACTTGCTCTTCTTGAGCAACCAAATAGGCTAAGGGAACACTATTAGGATCTAAAGGAGCTTTCCCATTAACAAGCATAGCCATAATAACATCAATATTTTCACTCAAAGAGAAAGTTTCCTCAACGAAATTTACCTTCTTACCATGTGGAGCTCTCTCAACATGCCATTCAGAGTAGTTAACCATTATATTATCAAGGAGCCTTATTGCAGCACCCAAAGTGAGGCCCATGAAGGTACCTCCAGCAGCAGAATCCAACAGATTTCTTGAAGAGAAGTTCAAACCTACATAAAAAGTCTGGATAATCATCCAAGTAGTGAGTCCATGAGTGGGGTAATTCTTAACCAAAGATTTCATTCTTTCCCAAGCTGGAGCAACATGTTCACTATCAAGTTGTTTAAATTTCATAATGTCACTTCTCATAGATATAATCTTAGAAGGAGGATAGTATTTTCCAATAAAAGCATCTTTGCACTTAGTCCAAGAATCAATACTATTTTTAGGCAAGGATAGCAACCATTCTTTAGCTTTTCCTCTCAAAGAGAAAGCAAAAAAGCTTGAGCTTAATAATATCTCCACCTACATCCTTATACTTTTGCATCTCACAAAGTTCAACAAAGCTATTGAGATGGGCAGCAGGATCATCAGAACTAGCACCAGAAAATTGCTCTCTCATCACAAGATTCAACAAAGCATGCTTAATTTCATAATTGTTGGAGCAATAGGTGTGCTAAGAAAATCATTATTGTTGGTGCTAATAAAGTCACACAACTTGGTTTTCTCAGCAGAGTTCATTTTGGCAAAGGTGGGCAAGCCAAAAACAGCAGCAGCTAGAGCAAGAACTATTTTTTGTGTGTTTTTGAATAAGGCAAGAAAACCAAACTAGACTAATTTTTTGGGTTTTTTTTGGAAAGAGGCAAACAAAACCAAGCAAAAGAAACAAAGCAAACTAAAAACAAAGTAAAGAGAAAGGAAGTAAAGGACTCCCCTAATGAATACGTCCTTAGCCTCCCCGGGAACGGCGCCAGAAAACTTGTTGATGGTGCTTGACGTGGAGCACTTCGTTGGAAACCCCAAGAACAAGGTGTGATGAGCACATCAACAAGTCTTCCCTCAGTAGAGACCGAGGTTATCGAACTAGAAGGAGTAAGGAAATGTCACACAGGTGTTGCAAGCAACGCGGAGACCTGCACAACACAAACTCAAGACTTTGCCCCAACGAATCAGTGAGATTGTCAAGCTCACCGGTTTGCTATAACAAAGGATTAAACATATTGTGTGAAAGGTAATGGTGGTTTGCAGCAAGTAAACAAGTAATAGCGGAAGATGTATCAATGGTAAAGATTGGACCGGGGTCCATATTTCACTAGAGGTGCTCTCCTTAGATAAACAACATGGCACGAAGGGTAAACAAATTACAGCAGGGCAATTGACAGGAACTGAGCAAGGCATAACAATGCAATTACTAGTCAGAAAGATCCTATGAGATTCGATTGGGCAATACAACAAGATACATAGACCGCCATCCAACTGCATCTATGACTAGAAGTCCACCTTCAAGTTATCATCCGAACCCCCTCTAGTATTAAGTTGCAAGCAACAGACAACTCCTTTAAGAAAAGTGTGTAAGGTTAGGGGTGGGCGTTCGGTCATGACCAAATCGTGTGGTAGATATTATCAAATACAAAAGTTGGATAATATTTGGTAAACCATTTGGTACTACTTTAGTTGTAATTTGAATATAAAATACACTTCATATAGTCATATTAATTGGTTGAAACTAATATTCAATAATACTAAATTTTCTTAGTCGAGGAACATAAATCTAATTATGGGTAACTGGGGTTTGGAACTAGGCCAATCTCACTTAAATTTTGGTCAGTTCGGTTACCAAGAACTAATGACTGAATTAAACGAACTAAATTCGGTCTACAAAATTTTCTACCCAATTTTTTGATCGGTCCTTTCGGTCTCGGTCTATTCGGTTTTGGTCTCGGTCTTTTCGGGTTCGGTTTTCTGTTTTTTTTCCCACCCCTATGTAAGGTAAACAGTCCACATGTTCCATGAACAAGAGACCGTTGTTTTCTCCCTAGTAGCAACAACACATCTACAACCGAAGAGATTATTGTCACTTCCCTTGGAAACTAGAGGCATGAACCCACTATCGAGCATAAATACCCCCTCTTGGAGTCACTAGCAACTACTTGGCAAAGATACCTACTAACAAAGGAGAGCATGCAAGATCACAAACAACACAAACATGATAGAATCATAAAGACAAAACCATTAATCAAACCAACATAATAATCTCAATATCCATCGGATCCCCGCAAACACAACATGCTTGATTACAAATAGATTAGATCTTGATCATGAACGGAGCTCACAAGATCTATACATGAAAGCACAAGGACGAGATACAACCATCTAGCTACTACATGGACCCATAGTTCAAGGTGGAACTACTCACGCATCATACCGGAAAGAAGGCCTCCGGGATGACCTCCCCTACGGCAGGGTGCCGGGAAGAACTTTAGACCCCCCCGATCTAGGGACGACAGTGGCGGCGGCTACAGAAGGTTTTATGGATATTTGATCGGGTACTTAGGTTTACTGCATCGGGGGCTTCTTATAGGCGAAGGGGGAGGCCGAGGCGGTGGCCAGGGGCCCCACACCCTACCTAGGTGTGGGGCAGGGCCCAGCCACGCCTAGGGGGTGCGGGTGCCCTGGCACGCCTCTCCGGCTCCCTTCTGGACTTCTTGTTCCCCACGGAAAGTAATTGACTTTGACGTTTGTCCTGTCCAATTCCGTGAATATTTCTTTACTAACTTTTCTGAAACCAAAAAAAGCAGAAAACAGGCAACTGACACTGTGGCAACTTGTTAATAGGTTAGTACCCGAAAACATGTAAAAACACCTCAAAGTGTAGACAAAGCAAAGCAAAGTAGATACTAAACAAGCATGGAGCGTCAAAAATTATAGATACGTTTCCGACGTATCAGTCAATCATCACGAGGTAGCCTCAGCTCAAATCTCGGCCGCAAGGGAACCCATACTAAGGTATATAAACTTCCAGTCAAGCCCTACCCAATTTCGGGTATTGTGATTGTACGGTAAAATTGGAATGGTATCGCATCCAGATACAACCATCAGTTTTGTAAAAAGGGCTAAGGCTCATGCCTCAACATTTTGATCATCAAAGTCACCTTGTGTTCACTAACACATGTCAAAACATCTCATTAGAATGACTCATCATTCTAAGGTTTCCATAATCCTTTTTACCAAGTATTCCCATCTAAAGTGATCAAGTTTTAAGCTTAGCACTAGCCATTAAAGTTGGGGGTAAAGACTAATGAGGGATGATAATCAAGTGTGACTTATCTAAGTCCAATCTCATGCCTCAGGATGATATCAAGTTATACCTACTTAGGTCAAGTTTTATGCTCTTTATGCTACCTTTAATATCTTTCCCAAAACTTCAAAAGTCACTAAGTAAACACAATTAGAAGAAATAAAAGAGTAAAGCTTGCAAGTAAAACTGGGATTTAGGATACTCAAGATGGTCTAATTAAAGCATGCCTAATGCATTGCATAGGTTGTCTAGCTTTCACAGTGGCAAGTGTTAGATTGCCTTCGGCAGTGGAGTGGTTGAAGTTCTCCTCGGATTCTTCCTCGTAGTAGTCTCCTTTCTCTTCGTATCCTTGGTCGGTACTAGCATCTATAAATAAATACGAAGTATACAATCACAAAACAATACTTAACTACTTGTATTTAGCACACAAGGGTTTACACTAGATGATCTAGCATCATCACAATCATCACAAGGATTAAGGCAAAAGTTTTTTTTTTTTTTTACAAAAGTAATTTCTACTCATTGAAAAACTACTTAAGATTTAATATTCTCCAATTAAAATATGGGATCATGTGGGCACATGTCATCACCACATATTTCAGTACTTGGGAATGTGATTTAAAGTGGTGTCACAATTTAATAAAGTTTAACCTTTCTATTTTAATTAATTAAAGTGACTAGAAATGCCTATGGGACATTCTTTTATTACTTGTCCATTATCACTGAAAGTAAACCTCGATATTTTTATATATTCGTAAAGGTCTTATCAAATCTAATTTTTGAGAGTTGGAATCAACTCAAAATCATTTATGGTTGAATTTTGAAAAATGTTTGAATGCAGAAAAGTCTCTTCTTTGTTATTTTTACTATAGGTGATCTATAATTCCAAATAGTTTGAATCCAACGGGCTTGGATTAGAAATTTCCATACCTTTCTAACAAAATTGGTTTCATGCAATTTTGTTTAGTAAAACTCTCTGAATTGAATTTTGAATCTACTGCCAGAACTAGGTTTGAAACTAAATAGATAAATCTAATTTCAAACTAACTGGGTCACGCGGGAAATCTAACTGGGCAATCCCACTGCGCACAGCGCGTGCGGGCGGGTTAAGTGGTTTTCCACACACGTGGGACAGGGGGTGTGAAGGGGTACGGGCTAACTATGACCGTAGGATTAGATCAAGGATCAACGGCTCACGACCATCGTCCTCGTCTGAACAGAACGCGACGGGCTCGAACCCTAGAGCATCTGGTGGGAATATGTGGCGGCTCACCGGGGCTCAGGCGATGGTCAACGATGGGGGCGAATGACGAAGTCGACAACGGCGGTTCTCCTGGCACTGGCAGCTCCTCCTGGGGTGGCTCCAATCAACGGTGCCCTTCTCCTCCAGCAGCGGCAGGCTCCGGCGAAATTCTGGCGATGATGCGCTCGCCTTGCTCCAGGAAGAAGTGGGGAAGATCAGTGAGAGATGGGGAGTGGAATGGTGTGAAGAAAACGAACGGGAAAGGCCTCTATTTATACTGCGCCGAGGGAACCGAAGGGTGCGGGCAGAGCTTGTCGGGGTCGGCGTTACAGCGAGCTACGGGCATGGCTGACGGTTGATCAATGGTGACAGGGATGATCAATGGTGAACAATGTTTGCAAAGATCACTGCTCAAAACAGTAAAGTTTGGCCAATTTGGTTTCTGTCTCCAAGTGTTTGATGAAATGGCCAAAAGAAATTCATATTTGAATTTTTGGTTGAAACTTGGTGAGTGTACTGTTCACATACTAGGTAGTCTTTGTTGATTCGATTTGTCAAGGTGCACTGGGTTGGTTGGATTTTGAGAAATGGTGATCTTCCCGTATGAACTAGATTCAATTTTCAAATGTCATTTGGATAGGGTTGCCAAATGTTTCTGTGGGTTTGCAAGGTGGGCTTGGGTTCACTTTCGCTTGGTCTAGCAAGGGGTGAAAAGAATTGGATTTGTTTCTGTTTAAAATCTTGGACTAGAAACACTCAAAGTTATCTAGTGAGCAAGATTGGCAAAAAATGACCATTTGCTTATTTTGTTTGTTTTTGAATTTCTAATGATTTGATTCTTTTGGAAATGATTTAGATGATGTTGTTTCCATCTTTAAACCACTCCTTGCCATTCATAACAATCACCCAAGTCCATTCAAGCATTCATCACAAACATACATGCATTCATATTGATTTAATTACAAAAGTTTTTGTTAACCCTAAATTTGGGTGATTGGAATTTGATAACCTTGATTAATATTTTTGGGATGTTACAAAACAAAAACTCGCCTACAACATTCAAAATTGAGGAATACAAGGGCACACATTGCTATAGACAATGTTCATACACCACTAAAACCATGCGGACAGATTTTATTCTCCATTTCTCCTAATTTTACTTATCAATGGAAACAAAAATTTCTACACCACGACGAGCTCATGGACTACGTCGTCTCCCATGGTGCCTCCATCAACCAAAAAGATGCTGAAATAGATAGTTGGCCGGATTCCGATGTAATGCAGCGACTCCCATGACGGAAGGACACCGGTGCATCCTAAAACTTCCCTCCGCCAACCCTTGACCGGTTTAAATGACACTGAATAAATTTCTACCAAAACTGGGAATAGAAGGTTCTAGGGCATGGATTCTTCGTGCCCTTTAAAAAAATTACTGGTCAGCTCAGTTTTATGATGGACAATTTATTTGACCAAAACCTTAAAATTCGGCTATTTTAAGGGCTTGACCACTGTTAAGAGATTTTTTAGAGTTGATATTTGAAAATGTATCAACTTTACTATATGCTTAGCCGTTATCTGAATAACTTACACCATTTCAAATACAGAGTTTTATGTCAAATTAGCATACATACATATCCACATATCTGTTGGTCAGATGGAAAAATTAATATTTCAGTAATACTACCTCAAAACTTGCATTCTAGTTGATATCTCCTATCTGACCACTAATATAACACCAAGAGTAGGCCGCTTATGAAATTCATATTTGATACAATACAATCTCAGTGGCAAATAGTGAACGATGGCAAGGGAAAGAGAATTGCATCAAACAAACGGACAGAGAATTGCTATTCAGACGATGGCGTTGATCGCAGTTGGCCGGAGCAAATCAAGTTGAAAAATGAAAAAGAGGAGGAGCACACTTACGAGACACTTCCTCTAATATGCATGTGCAGAATCTGCAACACCAAACTTGATAGGCTCATGCACTTGATCATCATCAGCAGTCCCTTGGTGGTTGACTTGATGGTTCAGATCAATGATCGTCATCAGACTGAAGTTGAGTAAATTAGCTAGATGGAGGGAGGGACTAATGGAACTCCCTGCAAAATCATAGAAACACTTGGTCAGTGTCATACTGACATATAAACTTGGTTATACCATCTCATTATTAGAAATACCAAGCAAAGCAATCACAGAATAAACTTGCACAGTGTCATCTAAACTTGGTCACATTGTTTCGTGCTTGCTATGTTACCAAAAAAATCACTGTAATTTGTTAGGAAGTGTAACATCCCAGCATTTAGGACTAAACGAATGGTAGATTTAGGATTTTGTGCATCTGCATGCATGCATCTGAAAATCTGGGTAAAGTTTTCGCCAAATTAAAAGACTAGAGTGATCAGAATTCTCACTCCGATGAATTAGGTTTAGTGTCATCAGAAGGGGAGTGAGATGAATTTTAACATGACCTCTATTGTTTTCTGGAGTTATAAGGGGAGAAATTTGACTTATAAATAATTATTCATAATAATACAAATACAAGTATTATAAATAAAAGTATAAAGATTATTAAAATCCAACATTACAATGTTCTTCTACAATAAAAGAATAAAGGAATATTACAATGAAACAAATAAGTGAATAAAGAAAATTGGAAAATGGATTACAATAATTAAAACAGGTAGAAAAATTCTTTATTAAAATAATATATATTACATTATTCTTTTATAATAAAGGAATAATAAAAGATAGATACAATTATAATAATATAAATTATTGCATTACAATATCATTACATAATTTCTTGTTAGAAAAGAAATACTTTAATGAAATATATAAAGTATTACATGGTATTACAAAAAATAAGAAAATTACAGTAATTCAAATCTAAACTACAATTCCTCTATCTAGTCTTGATATTCCTGGATAATCTTTTGATTCCTGCAAAACAAGTTAAATTGAAGATAAAACAAAAACAAAAAGGATTAGGGGTTAGTAATAGTGCTCTCAGTAGTAACAGTGTGATGCACTATTTTGTCACATCATTGAGCATATTAAAATGGGGCAAGTTTCACCAAATGAAATAGTATCTGTTCTTATTGTAAATTTTGCCTCAGTACAACCTCACAGGCAGATGGGCAAGTTTCACCAATTTAGTAAAAGGTAAAAGATCAAATAGTAAAACCATCAGCAAATATCAAGATATTTAACTTGATCTGATCCATAACATCATAGCAAGCAACCACACAGCTCACACACACATGCATACCTATGTGCTGTCAACACAGGAGGCACTGTGAGAGAGAGATAAGTACACAACCGCAGCAGAGAGAGTTCTAGGCCGAACTTTCTTCACCATAGCAAGTACAGCAAATACACCCAACACATATCAACCAGCCATGCCATTTTTATACTTCCAGAGATCATAGTTAGCACCAAAACCCCATACTACACCATCATCATAGCACCATCACCCTGGTTGCTTGAAGGAGACATCCAAGGACACTAGGAGGAGGCTAGGAGCACAAGGAGTAGGCCAAAAGCACAAGAATCAAGCCAACAGGAGATCAAGGAGGTTCAGCTTAAGGACAGGAATAAAAAGAGCCAGCTGATCAAACATACATCTTAGGAACAACATCATCAAGCTTCCATACTAGGTTGTTATTCATCCCTAAGACAGCCAAAATATTTAATATCAATTTTTCTTCTATTTTCTTTTCCCAAGATGGATTTTTGGGTAATAGGAAGCTCCCAGTATAGTGTAGAAATGCTACACTAATTTCATCCTAGAGCTGTTAAAAGCCAACAAGTATTTGTTCTTATTTTGCATCTGGCCTCAGAACCACATCATGGGCAAGGGTTGGACTAAATCTTAGTCAAGGATATTTTGAGCAGATCATATAGTTGATCTAGACAATTGTGCTTCCTCCAGAGAGGTACCACATCAGCTAGATCATCTATAAAGGCTACAAATCTTACATATAGGACATAGCCAATAAATCAAAGCACCAACTTTATGAAATCTTAAGCAATCTAAATCATTTTCCTAGGTGAGGGTCACCAGGAATCATTACATCCATTCAAAGATCTAGGTCTCAGCTTTATACATCATTGACCAAGATCACATATTAAGATTTTACCTCTAGATCATCTAGATTAGAGGATATCATTTTTTCCACACCTACTTGACAAGACTAGCAGATCCATTAGTGGAAACTCACTGTGTTCCATCCTAAAGGAGGCATCACAGTGGCATTCCACTATTGAATCTAAACAGTACAAGAAATCATCACCACATAATCATTTTCCTAGCTTACAACAGCTAGAAACCATGTAAATTCTTACTATCATCTTGACAGAATAAATAGCCACTTACTTATATATAAGCTAAATTTAGATTCTTTGCATGGAAGTCAAGCATCCTAAATGGCTGCTATATTGTTTATCACTGTGCTCAATCAAGAAGAAGGCACCACAGTGGCACACAACATAGAAACAACCACTAGATGCTTTTATAACCATTCAGTTAAAAACCTCCAACTATAATCTATCATCTTCCTAACAACCAGATTAGGAATCAAGTATATATGCATTTACATACAGTAGTGACAATTAAGAGGGTAGTATCAGGGAATTCTTTGTTTTCCACACAACTTACTACCACAGGGATAACTCAGGCACAATCTTGTATAACTTGATTCATTTACTAGTTAACAGAAAACATTTGGAAAGGATTGTGGTATTATCACATAAACCCTGCCATGGTGTCAACAACAGAATCACCAGCCCAAATCAATACCACTAGGGCACTTTCTTATCCAAGTTGAAAATTTGTAACCAGTAATAGATCAGCAACAAACCATTATATCAGACCCATGGATTAAAACCATCAGTGCCAAACCAATATAGAACATCACCTTAATGCCCATCTAACCAAAATCACAAATGACCAACATATGCTTCTAAATCACAGCTTATGAATCCCAATTCAACATCAACATAATCTAATCTTATTAAGATCTACAAAACACCATGTACATTGTCAAATCATATGAATCAGCTAACAAGCCACATTGAGTACAAGATTCAGGGAAGCAAAAACCAAAATCATCAATCTAGTTTTAATTCCATTCACTTAGCAAGATCAGTAGCAAGGCCATTATAAGCTACGCATGATACAATAAGCTACTGCTATAACAGATTAGGATTTGACCTCCAGGAGGAACAGAGACACTCTAAAAATTTGGGGGTAGATGGGATAACTAACCCGGGGTCCTCACTTAAGTCGAGAAGAGGAAGCAGTTCAGGCCATCAATCGTGACCACAGCACGGCGGCACGAGGAGCACCGTAGTACTCAACCCGCACCGAGCCGCACCAGTGGATACATGCGCATAGAAGCGGCGGCGCCAGCAACCTATTCATCAGCAAACCATCTTAACCGCACCACCACTTCGCCACCGTCACCATCCAGGACTCACCGGAGCACACCGGAGATGAAGGCCGAAACCCTAGCCACGGGAGTGTAACGAGGACGAGCGAAAGAGGGTTCGTACAAATCGAATTGGATGGAAAGGATTAGAAGAGGAGAGAGTGTCGAGGGCGACCTATGGCAGCGGCCAAGGAGGCCGGAGCCGCCCATGGTTGCGCGCGGCGGCAGCGAGACCACGTCGCCAGAGAGGGAGAAGGTGAGGAACGAGCCAGCATGGAGAATAAGGGGTCGAGTTGACCGGCTCGGTCGGTTGGGCTATGTGGCTTAGTCCAACCAGGTGGAATGGGCTGGGTATTGGGCTAGATAGGCCCAAGAACTAGGCCTAGTTTATATAATAACAAAAATGGAAATTATTAAAATACCCTCTACACATTCTAAGCTCTAGAAAATGTAGAAAACCCTATAAATATATCTAATACATCCAAATGTTTATTAAACTAATATCCACCTAAGAAAAATATAATTATATTTATTTAAGTTTAATAAAATGCAAATAAATATTAACACCCTTAAATATCTAAATGAAAATTAATAAATTTAGAAAATTCCTAAAAATAAATAAAAATATTTTTTATGAATAAAAAGAAATCTCTTATCTCATAAAAATACTAACTTAACATTTTACTAATAAAATTTAAAACAAATATTTAAAGACAACAAATAATTAAGAAATTGCATAAAAAAAGATAATGTTTAAAAATAAATAAAATTCATTTTTAAGAAGTTAAGCAAGTATATTTACTAGAAAGGTACTGAGTATATTATTATAAAAACATTTTAAAGTTCTTATATCATATAACATGAATTATCTAAGTTATTAAAATAAGATAATTGTTTTGTTAATTATTTAATATTATTTCTTAAGTAAGAAATGATTATATTCAAAACATAATCCTTTAACTAGTCGAAAACCATAATTATAATTCAATATAAAATCTAGGTGTAAACAATTAACTCTATAATAATCTTTTAAAATCTTTAACTAACTATAAGTCAAGGATTTACAAAGTTATTCTTTGCAAATCATTAACAATTCATAAATAATCATACTTAACAAACTTGAAATTCACTAAATAAATTATAATGAAATCCAACTATTTTGCTTTATAAAGAAAAATCTCATAGTATGACCTATCAATATTACATCTACTAAATTTAAATCTTTAAAACAAAGTTCCATAACCATAAGATTTCATCTTTAATTATGCTTATGAAAAACTCTAACTAATAATGCTACAATTGTTATATCTCATGACCAATTACATTTTTATAGTTTACTTTGGTCTGAGATATCCTAAGATAGATATATAATGACTCAGAATCATTTAAACCTTATTACAAAACCATAGCTTCAATCATATTAATCTCTAGAGTTGAATAATTTAACATAAATAATATTTTCTTCAAATGTTATTCTTTTTGCCACTTCAAAAGAAACATTATACCATTTATTTAAAGACATAACAACTTAAACATGAACTTTGTAATAATTACATAATATCATGGAACCTTAAAATTATATTATGATTATACCTTACTCTTCATATTTTATATGTTTACCCTTCTTATAAAGTACACTTAAACTAAGGCAAATCTTAAATAAATCATAAATATATCTCACTGGTAATAATTGAAGAATTACTTGGGATTTTGCATTATGCATCTCATTACTTATGCATAACAACATATTGCTTCTTTAAACATTGTCCTTACCGGCCAATGATGATATTTTTGTAGAACCCGAGGTCTAGGGTCAAGTCGAGATATTTGACTACAATACTTCGCTATATCAAGGAAAGTTCACACTTGCTCATGTCCTTTGATTATTTTTTGTAAATTAATTGCAAACTGTGTGTCATCACCTGCATTTCAAAAAGGTCGAAAACACTATTTTCATAAATAACTTGAAGTATCGGTTACTGATCCAGGGTGATCAGCTAATCTATTAAGACTGGCAGTTGGGATATCACTGCACAGTAATATATCATCTAGGACTTAACAACCAATGTCGCCAGTGATTCTTGCGCCATATATTACGTGTTAACCATGAGATTTGGAATGGGACGGAGAAGTCAGCTGGATCGGCTCCCTTTCGCATGCATTGATCACTATTCTGGGCATTTGTGAGTTGCAGATCATGGGTATAGTCATTTTATACGGGGAAAGGTCTACCATGGATCTAGGCTTACAAAAGACAGATTACTAGTGTTAATGGTTGTCGTGTGTATCCAACTAAGGTATAGCCATTTTATACGGGGAAAGGTCTACCTTGAGTTTGGGCATACAAAAATTGTGGTGTATGCGGGGTCGCGGAGAAGGACAGTGATTGGCTTGGATCATCTACTGGGCCTAACACCATATGAAGTGTGGACAGGAAAGATTTGCCCGGTTGTGCATCAAGGATTTGATCTCTCATGGGTAAAGTTACGCACCTCTGCAGAGTGTAAGAACTATAACTTGTTACTCCCTGTTCCGGGAAGGAGCTGCAAACGCTGCAGAAAAGGAACTCCATGAAAGTTCTGGTAAACCTATGAAGTCTGACGAACATAGCTTTTCAGAATAAAAGCAACCTTTGAAGAAATGTTTACGAAAACCTGCATTGCCTACGACCTATGGTCTATGGCTATAGATATAGTGCATCAAACACTCCTTTTTAGTGAACTTGCTGAGTACGCTCATACTCAAAGTATTTTCTTAACCCTTGCTAGATTCTGAAGACAATAATGGTCAGGAAGAGAAAATACTATATCCAATTGAAGACCAAGAAGAATTCCGCTATGAAGAACCAGAAGTATCCGAAAGCGTCGAAGGGAACAATTACGAAAACATCTATGGAATGGAGACCGGTGTATCTAAAGTGTAGATGTATCATATATAGTGATCTAGTCCAGTAGCATAGATCTCTGTCCCCTATCTATATTAAATCTCGTATAAACCTTAAAATTTAGTTCGCTTTCTTATCTTGCTCTCCGAATTATTATAGCTTAGCCCCGAGTCATTGGGATACCTCTATGGACCTAGGAGGATTTTAAAGTCGTCATGTAATTCTGGTTGTAATAATGATAATGTATGATGTGGACTCGCTTTGTTTCTGTTGTACCACTCTGAGGATGTAATATTTGCGGAATGGTACTCTATGAGTGTTATGTCCACGACTATAGTATACTACAACGTGCAGTGGTATGCTGGGTCACCACAGGAAGTGTCACTAATTATATCACTCACACATGTGCGACAAATAATAGCGATGGTTCAAGTTGATTGATTTTGTTCGGTTCATATTTACCATCCGCATAAGAGAGAGGGATGCAAATTCAGAGACGATGCCCATTAGGATGTAATGAATTTAGAGAAGGGGATAAAAAATGCAACCACTATGTTCCATCAGGAACGAAGAGGACGGGAACACATTGTCCACCATCACCAGGGTGCTTAGTATGTGGTCAATTGTCAACAACGAAAATTAAAACCAAATTCATTATTAGTGTCTGGTTTGTTGGTTTTCTAGCCTTGATCACACACACGCATGTGATCTACTGGAAAACCTATTGCTCAATCTCACGAACACACACATGATCTGAAGCCCGCGAGAGAGACAAGGGACAGAGTTGTTTTTGGCGACGCGCACTATCTTGTGTCTTTTCTGCTTTCTCTCTTTTATTTTAGAGACCAGGGAAAGCCTAAACTACAGCCCCTGAAAACTCGCCATGATCCACTTTGAGCGTGCCATCCCACGTTCTAGGATCAGAGGCAAAATGTCCATTTTCATTGAAGTTAAAAAAACGTACTTTCGAGATGTCAAACTTACGGCGTTTCTTCTTTTTGCCTTTCCCTTTGCCACTTCCGGCGTTGCCTGCGCCGTGGTCACCATGGTCATCACCACGGCCACCTCCCTTCTTCCTGCCGCCAGAGCTGCCAGCGCCGTCTGAGGGCTTCTTGCCCTTCATCAGCTGCTCTAGGGCGCGGGTCACGAGCATAAGCTGCTCGTTATTTCCGCCGTTGTCACGATGGCGTCCGTTCTACTCGAACGCAGCGAGTCGACCAACGGTCTCTTCCACGGTCATCGTGGAGAGATCGCCCCACTGTTCTATGGTGTTGACGATGTCGGCAAAACGCCCAGGGACTGCGCTGGACAGGGTCTCAATCACGTCCTCGTCCTTGATGACCTCACCCAGCGATCAGATCTCTACAACAAGAGTGGTAAGTTTCTGCGAGAATGCAGTCACAGACTCACCATCATCCATCTCCATGCGATCCATCTGGCGCTTCAGCTGCTTCACCTGCGTCTTCTTGACGTGGTCCTCCCGGACGCGCATGCGCCGGATCGCTTCCCACGCTTCACGGGCCATGTCGTACTCAGCGATGGACATCATCACCGAGTCCAGCACCGACTGCGAGATCGTCGCGAAGGCGCCCTCGTCCTTCTGCTCATCGTACTCGCCGTCTCCCTCGACTTCAGACCACACGCCGAGCGGTCGCCTGATGATCTTCATCTTCACCACCCAGAGGTTGTAGTTTGTCTCCGTCAGCATCGGGTACTGGACAGGGACATTGGTTGCCCTCAATGGGGCATGGACCGCTACCGCTCCGTCGTCTGCGCCAGCCCTCCTGGCCGGCGTCTGGTACCTTGCGGCGCCACCGCCACCACTTGCGCTCGCCAGTGTCCTGTCACCCATGGATGATTGCCACCGCCGAACACACCGCCTCCGAGATCTAGAACCTTATGGCTCTTGATACCAAATGTTGGTTTTCTAGCCTCGATCACACACACACGCACGCGATCTACTGGAAAACCTACTGCTCAATCCCACGAACAAACACACGAGTTGAAGCCCGCGAGAGAGACAGGGGACAAAGTTGTTTTTGGCGACGCGCACTATCTTGCTTCTTTTTTTATTTCTCTCTTTTATTTCAGAGACCAGGGAAAGCCTCAACTACAGCCCCTGAAAACTCGTCATGATCCACTTTGAGCGTGCCATCCCACGTTCTAGGATCAGGGCGCGTTGAACCGGTAAAATCTACATAATGTATCAACTACACGACCGCAACGTGAACCAGCACGCTTCTGATCGTTACAGACACACTAGAGGTTCAGTTAACCGACAACAGATTAAAAGCTAAAGTTAACTGACGACAGACTAAAACTAAGACTGAATTTATTCTAGTGCAAACAGAGCTAACATTAACACTCACCTCCTTAGGCTGGTTGCACCTTCTTCACCAGGATCATCCCAACTTTCTCCCTCATATCATGAAACTTCAGTCTTGCAAGGGGCTTTGTCAGGATATCTGCGAGTTGATCATTTGTCCCACAATATTGGACGTCAATGAGTCCCTCTTCTACTTTCTCCCTGATGAAGTGGTACTTGGTATCTATGTGTTTGCTCCTTTCATGAAACACTGGGTTCTTGCAAAGGGCAATGGCTGACTGGTTATCCATATTGAGTGTCACGGGCTCAAACTCAACATCAAGTAATTCAGACAATAGCCTCCCGAGCCAAATTCCTTGACAAGATGCAGCAGTACCTGCCATGTACTCTGCCTCACACAGAGATATGGCTACTGATTTTTGTTTCTGAGTGAACCAACTGACAGGGCTTGAGCCAAGATAGAACAGAACACCTGAAGTGCTTTTCCTGCCATCAACATCCCCTGCAAGGTCACTGTCACTGTAGCCAATCAGCCTCAGATTTTTCCCTTTCTCCCTGTGATAACTCAAACGAAGGTTCAGAGTTCCACTCACATATCTGAGTAAATGCTTAACAGCTGCAACATGTTCACTTGTTGGATTTTCCATGTACCTTCTCACTATCCCAACTGAATATGTGATGTCTGGCCTGGTGTGAATTAAATACTCGAGGCTTCCCACTATGCTTCTATATTGAGTGGCATACACACTTGAGCCTTTTCCAACTTTGCTCAAGTGCAATCTGGCTTCCATGGGAATCTAAACAACACTGCATCCCTGCATACCACTCTTTTCTAGAAGCTTTGCTGCATACCCGGCCTGACAAAGAGTGATACCATCTTGAGTTTGGTTCACCTCTATGCCCAGGTAGTAGTTGAGCAGTCCAAGGTCACTCATGCTAAACATATTCTTCATTTGTTCCTTGAACTGACCAATGCCTCTTGTACTTGACCCTGTCACAATCAAGTCATCAACATAAACACCAACAAGCAAACTCTCCATGCCTAAATTTCTCTTGTACACAACATGTTCTTGTGGGCACTGCTCAAAACCCAAATCTGTGAGAGTCTTGTGCAGTTTTGTGTTCCAAGCTCTAGGTGCTTGTCTAAAGCCATAGAGAGCCTTCTGGAGCTTTAGGACCTTTACTTCCTGTCCCTTAGCTTCAAAACCTGGTGGCTGACAAACATACACCTCTTCCTGGAATTCTCCATTCAGAAATGCAGATTTGACATCTAAATGGTGCACTTGCCAACCTAGCTGTGCTGCCACTGCCAGAATAAGTTTGACTATCTCCATTCTAGCCACTGGTGCAAACACCTCCTCAAAGTCAATTCCTTGCCTCTGGACATATCCCTTTGCAACCAACCTGGCCTTGTGCTTGAGAATTTTTCCAGTGGAGTCCTTTTTTAATTTAAACACCCACTTTAGGCCTATTGGTCTCTGTCCATTTGGAAAATCAGTGAGCTCCCAAGTTTTTTCTCTTCAATTGACTTGAGCTCCTCTTTAATTGCTGCTCTCCATGCTGCATCTGAATTTGCCTCCTCAAATGTGTTGGGCTCCTCCATTCCCAACAGACACAAAGCAGAGTATTCCTCTACTTCCTTTGACTCCATGTCTTCAGTTTCATCCAGTAGCTCCTGCACAAGTCGATAACGATGTGGTGCATCTCCTGAAGGCTGTGATGCATTGCTTGGAGGTGACACAAATTTCTTTTGTGAAGGCGTTTCAGGGCTTTCCACTGAACCAGGAACATAAGTAGGTGTGTTTGCAGCTACAGGGGTAGTAGGTACATCCCTCGGCTGTGGCACCTCTTGGTGCTCATCAAGGTACTACACAACAAATCTCTCCCCTGAGGCACCTCCCTCATCTGATGTTTCCTTGTTCCATGCCCATTGTTTGTCCTCTTCAAAAATAACATCTCTGGATATATCCAATTTCTTTGTCTGAGGGTCATACATTCTATAAGCCTTATTGTCTTGCTCATATCCAACAAATATCATCACAGAACTTCTGTCTGCCAGCTTTGGCAGATGTACTCCAACGTTCTTCACATATCCAAGGCAACCAAATATTCTTAGATATTGAAGTCTGGTTTTGTTCCATACAGTGCCTCATATGGAGTTTTATCTGTCAGTGCCTTGGTTGGTGCTCTGTTTAAAAGAAACACAGCAGTAGCTAGTGCTACCCCCCAAAATACTCCAGGAAGATCTTTACTTTTCAGTAAGCTTCTGGCCATTGCTACTACTGTCTGGTTCCTTCTCTCTACCACCCCATTCTGCTGTGGCGAGTAACGTGCAGTCATGAAATGCCTGATTCTAGCTGCATCACAGAACTGATTAAACTCTCCTGAAGTGAATTCACCTCCTCTGTCAGTTCTTATTGCTTTGACTTTCAGGTTGAGTTGCTTTTCTGTGGAGTTCTTGATTTTTTGCAGTGTTGCCACTGTCTCATATTTTCTTCTGATCAGAACTAACCACATGAAACGAGAGTAATCATCAACCACCAGAAGGAAGTACTTCTTACCACTGAATGTTACAGGTGAGATTGGTCCACATAAATCACTATGCAGCAACTCAAGTGGATCGACTGCTCTGTACTCAGATTATGCTGGTAATGGTGCTCTCCGGTGCATTGCAATCATGCAGCCATCACAGACTTGGTTCACATGATCCAGGTGAGGCATCCCTCTTACCAGATCCTTGCTGGCAAGTGTTTTCAGTGCATGAAAATTTATGTGCCCATATATGGCATGCCACAGCCATGGTGTCTCTTCTGTCCGGGCAATGAGACATTCTGGCACTATCGGCTCTATCTTCAGGATGTACAACCTGTTCTTGCTTCTCCTCACCCTTGCTAGCACCTTGTGCTCCCTGTCCCAGACAGTCATCAGGCTATCATCAGCAGAATACTTGCAGCCATTTTCATCTAACTGTCCAAGGCTAATGATATTGCTCTTCAGCTTAGGAATATAATACACCTCAGCTAACACTCTGTGTTCTCCTGACACTGCAGTAAATAGAACTGAACCATGGCCCTCTATTTTCACCAAGGACCTGTCCCCAAACTTCATAGACCCTTTCACTGACCTGTCCAGCTCAGAGAATTTTCCTTCGCAGCCTGTCATATGGTTGCTAGCACCAGTATCTAAATACCAGAGTTTGTTCTACTCACCAGTCAATTTAGTCACCATCTTCTCTTCATGCAGAAACACAGTGTCAAACTGAACCTCTATTGCATGCACTACCTCACACGCTTCCATCATCAACATAGCTGGCTCATCGTCTGCATTATTCTGCACCAGGTTTGCCTGCTGCTTCTTCGGTGGCTCAGGGCAATCAGAGGCAAACTGTCCATTTTCATTGAAGTTAAAACAACGTACTTTCGAGATGTCAAACTTACGGTGTCACATCCCAAGATTTTCCAAATCTTGTAATATGAAAAATAAATGAATAAAATAAAACTTTGTTGATTTTCAGGGTGAGAAGAAACTTTTTGAATCCATTTGGAAACTTTCAAAACCTATTTGGATCAAATAAAATCCTAAAGGGATTTGAAAAGTTAAATAAACAAGAAACTTCAAAATATTTAAAATTACTATTTTGGATTTTTTAAATAAAAGGATTTGATTTCTAAAAAGAAAAGGTGGATTTATAAATAAAGATTATTTTATAAAGCCAAAATTAAACCTTGGCCAATATTTTGAAATAAAATGTTTCTATTTTGATTAAAAATAGTAAAGGTTTATTTAAATAAAATAATAAGGATGTAATATCCAATATTATTTAAGTAAAGGCTTTTCTCATTTTAAATAAACACTAAAACTTATTTATTTATTTTAAATAAGTTTTCCAAATATTTTATATTCTCAAATAAAACCTACTGAAGTGTTTTGGTTTTATTTTAGATTTCAAAATAAATATTTTAATAAAACAAATCCTATTTGATTTAATATTGAAGGTCTATTGTATTTAATTATTAATGGACCCTAAAATAAAAGGTTATTTTGTTTTAAACTATTCTTTATTTCCAAATAAAACCTACTTATTTGGTTTTGAAAATATTTGGATTTCAAATGGAGATTTTATTAATTAAATCAAACCCTATTTGATTAAATAACTAAAGGTCCATTTTATTTAATTAATGAATGGATCCTAAAGAGAATAAAAATATTATTTTATTTTGGGATTTGGTTATGTTGATAAACAGAACCAAAACTCATTACAAGTTTGAATTGTTTGAATTGGATTTGAATATTGCTTGTTTGTTTAAATTTCAAAACAGAATTTGGAAATAGAAAAGGAAAAAGTTTCAGGAAGAAAAAAATAGAAGCCAGACTCAACCCAACCCAGAAGCCCAACTAGGCCCAGCAAACAGCCCAGCTTTCCCTCCCCGAAGAAAACGCTTCGCACTCGTTTCCTGACCCGTGCAGTGAATGACTGGTGGCCCCAAACACCTCTCTCTCCCCTCACTGCCAGGTAGGCTCCACAAACGTTGTCGTCGTTTCCACCCGCGCGACCTGTTCTTCCTCCCCTCGTCGCCGTTTCCTGCAGTGATTCCGCGGTCTTAATTCGTCTTAACGCGGCCACCATTACGCGCCTTGACCATGCACGTTAAAACGCCAGCGTCTTCTCCTCCTTTCCCCTCTGTCGCCACTCCCTCTCTGCCCCGAGGCTGCCTCAATTTGGCTTGGCACTCCCTCTGTTCCGACGACACTCCGGTGCCGATTCCGGCGACTCAACACCGCCCCGTGCCTCCCTGAGCACACTAGGAGACTCCCCACTCCCAGACGCTTCTTCCCGTACCACCCATACGACCGCGGGCGCCCCAGAGCAACGTCTACAACAAGCTCTGAACGACGCCGCCGTCCGCTCCAACTCCGACGAGCCCCACAGGTAGTTTCCGGCCGCCCCTCTTCCTCTCGTAAACGCACACACCTACACCATGTCCTAGCGCGTCTAACCGTACCCTCGGTTTGCTTCCTTGCGATCTGTAGCACCCACCCCGACCACGAGCAGGACCATCTGACGCCAGGAGCAACTCCGGCGAGCGATTCAAGACTACCCCGAGTGCCCCTTCGTCGGAGACGACCACGTTGAGCACCAGCATTCCACGGCGAATCTGGTGAGCATTTTCCCCACTCCTCTCTCTTCTTGTAATCGCCGTAGCGCCACCGCCTGGCCGTGCGCCGCCGCTAGCCACCATCGGCGCCGCCCGCATTTGGTCAAGCAAGCCAGCGCCGTAGGATCTAGATCGGGCGAGCAAGATTAGATCACTTAACCACGAAGAGGTACACGTCCTATACCGCACGATCTGATTAGATCCAATGGCTGCAACTACGCGATCCGGCCGAACCGGTACCGTCCAATTAGAGAGCGACGCGTGGCCAGCTCTAGTTTAAAACAGAAATTTGAAAACAGATTTGTTTGTGATTTTCAAACCTTTGTAACTTTTGATCCACACGTCCAAAAATTACAAATTTTATACCAATGGAATCAGCAAGACAAGCCCTAGCCAACCATGCCTTTTGTTTAGTAAAAAGCTTCTGGAAAAATGGTTGTTTTTGTAGAAACATTTGTATGCTTGTTAAGGATGTGAAAATTGTTTAAAAATGATTTTGGGGATAAAATCTTTGGCAAATGGTGTGATTTGAACCTACTGACCCTAGGAAACACTTTGTGGATCCAAAAATGTATTTGGTGAAACAAAATAATGATTCTTTGATTTAAAACCATTTCTAGTCAAATAGAAAAGTGGTTTATTTATTAAAAATGATTTTGAAGGAAAACCTTTGGGAAATGTTTCGTTTTAAACTCTCTGACCCCAAACACCAAGTTTTGTAGTTTGAAAACATATTTGGTGAACCCTATAGATTAATGCCTTAGTAAAAATATTTCTACACCACATAAAATGATACCTTGTTTTGAAAATGGTTTCTGAGGTGAAACCTTTTGCAAATGACTTTGCCACTTTACAAAATGACCATTAGGTGTTTTCAAATGTTTATGACCCATTAGGAACCACTTTTCAAAACAAAACAAAGCTTGGCATGCTTGCATGCATTACTTTGACTTTGTTATTTTATGTGATGTTTTGCTTGATTGGTAGATTGAGTTTGTGCCTTGCTTGATTGAATTGTAGTGACTTGAAGAGTGTGATTGTTGCAAGGACAAGGAGTGAACCCATACTCTACCAAAAAGGCAAGTGATGCTTCATACTTTTTGACCCATTACTTTCACTATGCATTAGTGATTTTCTCTAAGTAAACTTGCATGGATTTTTTTTGCTAAGTACAAACCTTGCTATAGAAAAACCTATTAGATGAAACCTTAGTAGAAATTTCTAAGTCAAGATACCTACTACTATCAAGCTTAGCCTAGCTAATAGAAAACATGGGTGGAATATATATATTCACACTATGGAAAAATATTCTAAGTCTGAGGACTTGTGTTTTTGTTTAATAAAACAACTAAGTTATTGAATCACCTGGGTGGAATGGTAATTGCTTGGTGGATTTTGGTTGAGTGGTTCACAAGGACCATGTCTATGGTTTACCTTGTGTATCTCACTTGTGGATGGCCACCCAGGAACAAAGGGATTTGAGATGTCAAATGTTGAGAAGCTTCAAGTGCAGCCACTTGGCAATATGGGCTCTACCATGATCATATAGGTTGCAAGAACTTAGCCATATGGACAGTGGGTGGTAGTGTTTGATAGGTTGGAGCGCGTCCATTTTGGTCTAAGGGAAGGCTTCTGAAAGATCTTGTCTTGGGAAACCAAGTATTGTGGGGAAAGTGCACCACCTCTGCAGAGTGTAAAATCTAAGTACTTAGCCATGTCCCTGGTAAAGGACAATTTGAGCATCAAGACATGGAAGCAATCAAGAATCTCATCATTCAAATTTCTAAGATAAAAACTTGTGGTTTGAACAAGGGTTAAAGGATCTTCAAGTCTTTTGATTGAGAAAAATGACTTTGTCAAGCAAAAACTTAGTGTTTTCAAAATGATAAGGAAAATCTATTTTGAGCAATGCAAGCCTCAACTCCACTTAGCCAAATGCATATAGATGATAGACTCCACTATACTACCATAGTATCACTTGCCAATACAATTCAAATGTATTGACCCTTGTGGCTGTAACTTGTGATGTTGCAGGTTTGATTGATTTAGTGAAGTGTGTTGATTAGGATTACAAAGTCTACAACCAACATGTCTGCCTGTGGCACTTTGAAGATGAAGGACCCCATGACTATAGTTATTTCGCTGCAATGTAATGTAATAGCCAAAGAGCTATGTAATATGTAATAAAATTATGTTATTCCTGGTTATAAAGTTATATTATGACCTTTGTTTCTTGATATTACATCTTAACTGTGGATGCTAGCTATTGATCCAGGGACTAGCATTGTAAACACAGGGGACTCCACCTTATGTTGTTTAAAGGTTGGGACATGTGGCATCCCGCAAAAACCACTACTAGAAAATCGCGTTGTTTTTGTGCATTGCATCATCATGACCGCATGCTCATGTCATCATGCCACATTGCTTTTGAACATCGTCATCATCATGCATGGTTTTTGTCTAAACTATTTTCGAAAAGCCTGTTTTTGTTTTCTAAACGCCCCGTCTTGATTTCAAATTAAAACCCGGGTCTCCGGAATATTTTGTTTTGACTAACCACGGTTTGCAAAAACCCCGTTTTAAATAAATAAAATGTTTAATTATTTTAGGGGGCAGCCGTACCGGGCCGATCCGACCCAGTCGGCCACCCCCAGTACAAAACCAGCCTACCCAAAATATTTTCCTACCCCACCCTAACCTACCCAGCCCCCCTCCACCTCACCCCGACCATTCGCAAACCGCCACCTCACCACTCCCTTCCCCCCATCCACTTCCATGCCGCCACATCAGCCAGCCGGACCCACCCCACTACCTCACACACACGCAGCCACACACGCCCCAACCACCACCTGCCACGATGCCCGCTCCACCATCCCTCCACCCCAGCGAACCACCGCCCCCTGCCTCGATTCCCCAGCCCTGGACCCAACCCCGCGACCCCACCCAAGCACGCACCCGCCGCGAGTCCCCTGTCCGCTTCCCCACGATCCCCTCTCTCATCTCCTACCCGCGTGGCCTCTGGATCCTGTCCCCGCGGAGTTCCCCACCTCCGGCCAGTGCTCGCCACCTGCATCGCCGGCTCCTGCCGCCTCCCCCCCTACGCGCCCTACTCCTCTCCTCTGCATCCGGCCGCTCGATGCGGACCGCCGTCGGCTTCTTCCCTCGAACCCCCTTCGTCGCCCTGTCCCAGCAGGGCTGCCAGGCCGCCTGCATCGTCACCCTCTCCTCCCTGCGATCCTGCCACCCTCTCCGTCCGCCGCCACCAGCACGTGGTCGTTCCACTCCCCGCCGCCGTCTCCCCACCCTGCAAACACCACCGCTCGCGTGGCCGTGCTCCCCGCCTTCGAGCCTGCATCGTCGACCTCGGCCCAGCCCCGCGCAGGCTCGCCAGTGCGCGACCTCCTCTACACGCCCGCTGCTACGCCGTCCGGTCCATTCCTCTTCCCTGCGAGCTCGCGCCCCGATCCCTGTCCTCGTCTCCTCCGCCCTTTGGTCACCACCACCGCCGGGATGACCTCTGCCTTCCCAAGTTTGCTCTGCCTGCTGCCGTTTTGAGTGGAACATGTCGTGTTGGTGCTGTTCATGTGACTTTTGGCTTCCCAACTCAGAGCCCATGTGCACGCGGTGTTTTCGGTGTGGTGATTTTGGAGTCCACATCGACTAACTTCGCTCCGATGCTAAAGATGACCCGGGGAACCGAACAGTGTCAAGATCTCCAATACCACGGCCGTGGCCATTCGTAGTTGGTGGGACGACACTAAAGTTTCTCGATGACAAACAAGATCGACACCGAGTGGACAAGGTCATCTTCCCGGACACCATGACTTCCACGGAATCCGATGGCCGAATCCTGAAGCCCCAAATCCGAAGATCCGAAGACCGATCCCGGCGAGACCGAACCCGCGACCGTCAGCGAACCCTAAGATTGTCGGATCCCCAAGTGTGACCCCTATCCGAGCTCTATTTTACAAATGATATATAATTGTTGCATCTTAAATTGGTCATGCATGCATACTTGTTTGTGGTTTGGGGGCATTATGCCGATTCACCTCATAATTAAATATGGGGCCCATATGCGGGCAAATCTAGTCTTATATTGGCCTCATTTAAATTTGTGTAGCGAACCGGTGATATGTTTTGTCTTGTTAATACAACATTTAAATTGCGGGGTATCTAAACAATATGAACTTAGTAATTAAATGTCGGGACCCCGGTTCCGCTTAATATTGCCTAATTGCATTGCACCTTTGCCATGTCATACATCATACATGCATCATGCCCGATCTTCTGTCATAGTATTAAATAGTGCATCCGGTGTTTGTGCTAGTGTTTTGCTTCTTCACGGACTAGGCCGATGAGTTGATGCGAGTGTCGACTCGATCGTCGGATGAACCTTCGGCAATGTTTTCAGGCGAGCATCTCCCCCTTTCTACCCATCTTACTTTTATAGTATTTATTCCCTCCTGTTGATCTATTGCTATCTGTGTTGCGATGCTCTAGTTTTCGTACCCGTGATATCCCTTGCAGCCTTATATTGCCTTGGACACATCCTATTACCTGTTGTTTGGTAGATAGTTGGACTTGCGCGTCGTAGTCGCTTGCTCAAGTGCTGTTGCGTGTCGTCAAGTACCACAGTTGTTGGAGTATTTGCCGCATGTTTAATGTTGGAGATGATCAAGACTTTAATTATTGTTTAATAACTAAAATTGAAAGTAGGTAAATGCAGAGGCACCGGTGGGTAATAGACAATATTTGGATTTTAACCGCTCACTGGTGTCCCGTAGGACCCCAAGTTCTTGATACCTGTTCCGAGATCGAGCGCGCTAACCACAGGTGGGGTGTATGGGCACCCCCATCGATTTAGTACCTGATTCCAAGTACTGTACTGGGGGCCACAAGTAGTTTGGGGCTTTATTACTATCCTGTACTTATGCCATGCTTTACTGCTTTATTTATGATTGTGCGAGGAGCACCTGTACTGTTTAGGATCGTGACACATTTTCGCTGTATCGACAAGCCCAGTCAAACTTTCGGGTTCCCAGTCGTTTACAGCCGTCTACACAAACCCTGAGTCCGTCTCGGAGACCGGCCGACTTCGTTGCGGGTAGCTTAGTGGGGTGGCCCCCCTTGCTTGCTTTGGGTCTGGGAAACGTCGTGTCCGAAACCCTGTCGACATACCGTTGGGTGTATGTTTTGTGATCTTGTACCTACCTGATCTGACAACAAGGGTGTAGGTGCGTGTGGAAACTTTGGTGCACCCCTGCAGGGTTAAATCTTTTCGAGAAGCCGTGTCCGCGGTTATGGACGACTTGGAGCACAGTTCTCGATCATAGACAACTATAACTAAAGTTTACTGTTATAAATTGACTTGTATCCGATATGACTAGTAATCAGCTTCACTGCAACGGAATGGCTAAATAAAAGTACCAACAACTGCTGGGTTTGGGATATCTCATGCTAATTGTATCTGACTAGTAAGTGTTGCAACTACAACGGAATGGTTAACTAAAAGTGCCCACTGCTTATTCTATCAGGATGACTATCTATACCTGACTAGTAATTGCTGCAACGATAACTGAATAAATAAAACTGCCAACTGTGTGAGTTCCTCGGTTGACTTCCTCGTTTGGTCTCGAGGGGGAAACACCAGGATGGGTATGTTTGGTGGTAGTATCAGGATGGTTCCGAATAGGTCTTTCTTATCCCTCTCTGATAGCCGACAGTTATCTCGAGTCTCTATAGGTTGTTTAGTGCATGTTGCCGCTGCCGCTTCAGTCCACCATACCTATGTAGGCGAGGACCGCAGAATTCTAGCCTCGCCGTGTACTGGCCTCAGTACTGACGCTCCTCTTTTTCCTTTGCCCTTTGTCGGCACCCCTTTTGTTTTAGTAGGTTTCGACGTCGTTAGCAGGGTTACCCTTCCGGCTTGGCCTGGGCAGGGTTATGGACGCCATTGGTTATTCTTCAGGGCTCTTAGCTCAATTTGCATCTTGTCCGTACTCAGACGCTGTATCGATTTCCAGGTGATTTGGATCTTTGTATTGTATATCTATATTCTTGACTCATTGAGTCGCTGTTGTATACATATGTTTTGTGGGTTCCATCGAGGACTATTGTGTAATGGTATTACTTCGTTTTCCACCCGCACGCAAGTGCCTGGTGGGCACCTTTGAATCGTTTCTATGCGGGTTTGGCGGGTTTCGCTAAAACTTGCATAGGGCCGATTCTGAGGGTGTTACAGAGTGGTATCAGAGCTCAGCAGTTGCGATACCCCACAAGTCCAGCCTGTAGGATAACCTAGCTAACGGCCGGAGTAGAGTGTCAAAACTATTTTTGCAAAATCGGTTGGATAGTTCTGATTAGGTCTGATTTTACTCCTTACCCCTCTGCTGCTCCCCTCTTACCTCTGCGTGTTTTGAATCCACTCTCTTACCTTTCTTCAAGTCCAGGATTTCTCGTGGTTGGGTTCCGTCGTACCTTCAGGGTTTCGCTTCCTCCTTTGATAACGGTGTTCTACCATCCGGTGTTCATGCTATCTGAGGAATCCGTCTACTGTGGTACCATTATTTGTTCCTTGTTTGTGCCTTCCGGTGTTTTCTGACGCGACGACATCATCTACGCCAGATCTGATGCAGAGTCTACATCACTCCTTTGTTTCTGAACCTCGATTGTCGAGATCTCCAGTCTGAATCCGAGAATGGTTGCACGCTTATCTACTGATTGTGCAGAGTAATAGTTTGGTGCGTGATGGATTGGCCCCCATGCTGACTACTCACTCTATTCGCTTGTGTACATTGAAGTGGATGAGAATGCATCGGTTCTCTCTTTCTATCGGAGTTAGAGGTGGCTTTATTTGTTGATACCTCTACCTTCGACCTTTTGTTCCCGGAGTGTTCCCTCGACGATCACGGACAACGACCTCTTGTTAGTGGTGTCGCGAGGATCTACACGATGCGAGAAGATTCAGAGCGCCGCCCTTCTTCCCGGTACCATGAGGCGGATCTCGAGGGCGAGATCCATTGTTAGTGGTGTCGAATTGTGGCATCCCGCAAAAACTACTACTAGAAAATCGCGTTGTTTTTGTGCATTGCATCATCATGACCGCATGCTCATGTCATCATGCCACATTGCTTTTGAACATCGTCATCATCATGCATGGTTTTTGTCTAAACTATTTTCGAAAAGCCTGTTTTTGTTTTCTAAACGCCCCGTCTTGATTTCAAATTAAAACCCGGGTCTCCGGAATATTTTGTTTTGACTAACCACGGTTTGCAAAAGCCCCGTTTTAAATAAATAAAATGTTTAATTATTTTAGGGGGCAGCCGTACCGGTCCGATCCGACCCAGTCGGCCACCCCCAGTACAAAACCAGCCTACCCAAAATATTTTCCTACCCCACCCTAACCTACCCAGCCCCCCTCCACCTCACCCCGACCATTCGCAAACCGCCACCTCACCACTCCCTTCCCCCCATCCACTTCCATGCCGCCACATCAGCCAGCCGGACCCACCCCACTACCTCACACACACGCAGCCACACACGCCCCAACCACCACCTGCCATGATGCCCGCTCCACCATCCCTCCACCCCAGCGAACCACCGCCCCTGCCTCGATTCCCCAGCCCTGGACCCAACCCCGCGACCCCACCCAAGCACGCACCCGCCGCGAGTCCCCTGTCCGCTTCCCCACGATCCCCTCTCTCATCTCCTACCCGCGTGGCCTCTGGATCCTGTCCCCGCGGAGTTCCCCACCTCCGGCCAGTGCTCGCCACCTGCATCGCCGGCTCCTGCCGCCTCCCCCCCTACGCGCCCTACTCCTCTCCTCTGCATCCGGCCGCTCGATGCGGACCGCCGTCGGCTTCTTCCCTCGAACCCCCTTCGTCGCCCTGTCCCAGCAGGGCTGCCAGGCCGCCTGCATCGTCACCCTCTCCTCCCTGCGATCCTGCCACCCTCTCCGTCCGCCGCCACCAGCACGTGGTCGTTCCACTCCCCGCCGCCGTCTCCCCACCCTGCAAACACCACCGCTCGCGTGGCCGTGCTCCCCGCCTTCGAGCCTGCATCGTCGACCTCGGCCCAGCCCCGCGCAGGCTCGCCAGTGCGCGACCTCCTCTACACGCCCGCTGCTACGCCGTCCGGTCCATTCCTCTTCCCTGCGAGCTCGCGCCCCGATCCCTGTCCTCGTCTCCTCCGCCCTTTGGTCACCACCGCCACCGGGATGACCTCTGCCTTCCCAAGTTTGCTCTGCCTGCTGCCGTTTTGAGTGGAACATGTCGTGTTAGTGCTGTTCATGTGACTTTTGGCTGCCCAACTCAGAGCCCATGTGCACGCGGTGTTTTCGGTGTGGTGATTTTGGAGTCCACATCGACTAACTTCGCTCCGATGCTAAAGATGACTCGGGGAACCGAACAGTGTCAAGATCTCCAATACCACGGCCATGGCCATTCGTAGTTGGTGGGACGACACTAAAGTTTCTCGATGACAAACAAGATCGACACCGAGTGGACAAGGTCATCTTCCCGGACACCATGACTTCCACGGAATCCGATGGCCGAATCCTGAAGCCCCAAATCCGAAGATCCGAAGACCGATCCCGGCGAGACCGAACCCGCGACCGTCAGCGAACCCCAAGATTGTCGGATCCCCAAGTGTGACCCCTATCCGAGCTCTATTTTACAAATGATATATAATTGTTGCATCTTAAATTGGTCATGCATGCATACTTGTTTGTGGTTTGGGGGCATTATGCCGATTCACCTCATAATTAAATATGGGGCCCATATGCGGGCAAATCTAGTCTTATATTGGCCTCATTTAAATTTGTGCAGCGAACCGGTGATATGTTTTGTCTTGTTAATACAACATTTAAATTGCGGGGTATCTAAACAATATGAACTTAGTAATTAAATGTCGGGACCCCGGTTCCGCTTAATATTGCCTAATTGCATTGCACCTTTGCCATGTCATACATCATACATGCATCATGCCCGATCTTCTGTCATAGTATTAAATAGTGCATCCGGTGTTTGTGCTAGTGTTTTGCTTCTTCACAGACTAGGCCGATGAGTTGATGCGAGTGTCGACCCGATCGTCGGATGAACCTTCGGCAATGTTTTCAGGCGAGCATCTCCCCCTTTCTACCCATCTTACTTTTATAGTATTTATTCCCTCCTGTTGATCTATTGCTATCTGTGTTGCGATGCTCTAGTTTTCGTACCCGTGATATCCCTTGCAGCCTTATATTGCCTTGGACACATCCTATTACCTGTTGTTTGGTAGATAGTTGGACTTGCGCGTCGTAGTCGCTTGCTCAAGTGCTGTTGCGTGTCGTCAAGTACCACAGTTGTTGGAGTATTTGCCGCATGTTTAATGTTGGAGATTATCAAGACTTTAATTATTGTTTAATAACTAAAATTGAAAGTAGGTAAATGCAGAGGCACCGGTGGGTAATAGACAATATTTGGATTTTAACCGCTCACTGGTGTCCCGTAGGACCCCGAGTTCTTGACACCTGTTCCGAGATCGATCGCACTAACCACAGGTGGGGTGTATGGGCACCCCCATCGATTTAGTACCTGATTCCAAGTACTGTACTGGGGGCCACAAGTAGTTTGGGGCTTTATTACTATCCTGTACTTATGCCATGCTTTACTGCTTTATTTACGATTGTGCGAGGAGCACCTGTACTGTTTAGGATCGTGACACGTTTTCGCTGTATCGACAAGCCCAGTCACACTTTCGGGTTCGCACTCGTTTACAGCCGTCTACACAAACCCTGAGTCCGTCTCGGAGACCGACCGACTTCGTTGCGGGTAGCTTAGTGGGGTGGCCCCCCGTGCTTGTTTTGGGTCTGGGAAACGTCGTGTCCGAAACCCCGTCGACATACCGTTGGGTGTATGTTTTGTGATCTTGTACCTACCTGATCTGACAACAAGGGTGTAGGTGCGTGTGGAAACTTTGGTGCACCCCTGCAGGGTTAAATATTTTCGAGAAGCCGTGTCCGCGGTTATGGACGACTTGGAGCACAGTTCTCGATCATAGACAACTATAACTAAAGTTTACTGTTATAAATTGACTTGTATCCGATATGACTAGTAATCAGCTTCACTGCAACGGAATGGCTAAATAAAAGTACCAACAACTGCTGGGTTTGGGATATCTCATGCTAATTGTATCTGACTAGTAAGTGTTGCAACTACAACGGAATGGTTAACTAAAAGTGCCCACTGCTTATTCTATCAGGATGACTATCTATACCTGACTAGTAATTGCTGCAACGATAACTGAATAAATAAAACTGCCAACTATGTGAGTTCCTCGGTTGACTTCCTCGTTTGGTCTCGAGGGGGAAACACCAGGATGGGTATGTTTGGTGGTAGTATCAGGATGGTTCCGAATAGGTCTTTCTTATCCCTCTCTGATAGCCGACAGTTATCTCGAGTCTCTATAGGTTGTTTAGTGCATGCTGCCGCTGCCGCTTCAGTCCACCATACCTATGTAAGCGAGGACCGCCGAATTCTAGCCTCGCCGTGTACTGGCCTCAGTACTGACGCTCCTCTTTTTCCTTTGCCCTTTGTCGGCACCCCTTTTGTTTTAGCAGGTTTCGACGTCGTTAGCAGGGTTACCCTTCCGGCTTGGCCTGGGCAGGGTTATGGACGCCATTGGTTATTCTTCAGGGCTCTTAGCTCAATTTGCATCTTGTCCGTACTCGGACGCTGTATCGATTTCCAGGTGATTTGGATCTTTGTATTGTATATCTGTATTCTTGACTCATTGAGTCGCTGTTGTATATATATGTTTTGTGGGTTCCATCGAGGACTATTGTGTAATGGTATTACTTCGTTTTCCACCCACACGCAAGTGCCTGGTGGGCACCTTTGAATCGTTTCTATGCGGGTTTGGCGGGTTTCGCTAAAACTTGCATAGGGCCGATTCTGAGGGTGTTACAGGACACTCCCTCCCTCTTACAGATGGTATCAGAGCATTGTGTTGCCTGTAGGATTTGTAAACCTAGGATTGGACAAAACCCTTAGAAAAATAGGAGTTGTATTTGTTCCAAAACTTATTTACAAACAATCTTGTAAACTCTTTCCTTAACCATTTTGGTTTCAACTCTACATCTCTGCCACTTCAACTTGATGGAAAAACCTACCCCATGGCCCAAGACTTCACCATGTGCAAAGGACTTCATCAACTCTAATGACTTCAACATCTTCAACTCTAATGACTTCAACATCTTCAACTCTAATGACTTCAACATCTTCAACTCTAATGACTTCAACATCTTCAGCATATTCACCAAGGACCTCCAACTTGGAAACCACTAAGGACTACAAGTGAAACAAGGAAATATTGCTCAAGATTTGGAGACTAAGGAAATGCAAAAATTAGAAGGAGCCATCAACACCTTTGAAGTTTTGTGACCAAGAATTTTTCCTGAGGAAACCAAGATCTCATGCAAGAAGAATCAACCAAGAAAGATGGAAAGATCACAAGTAAACCATATAGATGGACCACCATATTTTAGTTAAGTCAAACACACCAACTTATGTGGTGTAACAAAAATATTTTGTTGCCTAAGTATGTGCTTGAACTTTGTTGTTTGAGTGAAATGTTTGGCTTGTGATTGCATGCACATTGTTTGTGTGAATTGTGATGTGTGTGATTAGAAATATTTCCTTAGAAATATCTTTCCTATTCTAATCTTCAATCAACCCAAACAGATGACTTCTCCAAGAAACTCCAACATCAAGGATGGTGACACCAACAACAAACAAGATGACAACATGGAAGAACTTATAGCAACCCAAAACCAGTTGAGCCAAGAGACAACTCAGCTTTTAGCCAACAACAATGGACTAGACCCACCCATACAAAGGATTTTGAAACTTCAATCCCAAATGATGCAAGGATTGGTTACTCAAATGATCAACATGGGAGAAAACTTTTCCCAAAGAGCTAATGACAACAAGGATGACAAGGATGTTAATCTAGAAGGAACCCAAGCTAGCAATACTTGTGGAGACAAGGATCATGCATCCAAGGAGCATGAAGATCAATGCCCCAAGAAGAGAGAAAGATCTCCCACCTATGAAGAACATGAACTAGAAGAACTCCTAGCTTTGGAGAGACCCAAAAAGAAGAAGAAGAAGAAGAAGAAGAAATGCCCCAACCCTAACAAGGAAGATATTACTCAAGTGCAATGTTACAATTGCAAAGAGATGGGACACTATGCCAATGAATGCCCAGAAAAGAAGAAGAACCAAAGAAACAAACAAGAGACAATGATACCAAAGGAAAAGAAAGATATCAGCCAAGTGATGTGTTTCAAATGCAAGGAACTAGGCCACTATGTAAACAATTGTCCATAAAAGATGAAGAACAAGTTAAACAAGTCTATGGAGAAACTCAACCTTGGCCCATGAGTCAAGCATGGAAACAAAGGACACTATGCAGAAGGTTGCCCAAAGAAGTTTCCCCAGGATCCCAAGCAAGCCAAGATGTAATTTAGATGGAAAATTTTTAAGGGTGGTAGTACCCTAGTTGTTTTGAGCCTACTTGTAATCCTAGCCTTCCCAAATCTCAGGACGAGATTTATTTTAAGGGTGGTAGCCTGTCACATCCCAAGATTTTCCAAATCTTGTAATGTGAAAAATAAATGAATAAAATAAAACTTTGTTGATTTTCAGGGTGAGAAGAAACTTTTTGAATCCATTTGGAAACTTTCAAAACCTATTTGGATCAAATAAAATCCTAAAGGGATTTGAAAAGTTAAATAAACAAGAAACTTCAAAATATTTAAAATTACTATTTTGGATTTTTTTTAAATAAAAGGATTTGATTTCTAAAAATAAAAGGTGGATTTATAAATAAATATTATTTTATAAAGCCAAAATTAAACCTTGGCCAATATTTTGAAATAAAATGTTTCTGTTTTGATTAAAAATAGTAAAGGTTTATTTAAATAAAATAATAAGGATTTAATATCCAATATTATTTAAGTAAAGGCTTTTCCCATTTTAAATAAACACTAAAACTTATTTATTTATTTATTTTAAATAAGTTTTCCAAATATTTTATATTCTCAAATAAAACCTACTGAAGTGTTTTGGTTTTATTTTAGATTTCAAAATAAATAATTTAATAAAACAAATCCTATTTGATTTAATTTTGAAGGTCTATTCTATTTAATTATTAATGGACCCTAAAATAAAAGGTTATTTTGTTTTAAACTATTCTTTATTTCCAAATAAAACCTACTGATTTGGTTTTGAAAATATTTGGATTTCAAATGGAGATTTTATTAATTAAATCAAACCCTATTTGATTAAATAACTAAAGGTCCATTTTATTTAATTAATGAATGGATCCTAAAGAGAATAAAAATATTATTTTATTTTGGGATTTGGTTATGTTGATAAACAGAACCAAAACTCATTACAAGTTTGAATTGTTTGAATTGGATTTGAATATTGCTTGTTTGTTTGAATTTCAAAACAGAATTTGGAAATAGAAAAAGAAAAAGTTTCAGGAAGAAAAAAATAGAAGCCAGACTCAACCCAACCCAGAAGCCCAACTAGGCCCAGCAAACAGCCCAGCTTTCCCTCCCCGAAGAAAACGCTTCGCACTCGTTTCCTGACCCGTGCAGTGAATGACTGGTGGCCCCAAACACCTCTCTCTCCCCTCACTGCCAGGTAGGCTCCACAAACGTTGTCGTCGTTTCCACCCGCGTGACCTGTTCTTCCTCCCCTCATCGCCGTTTCCTGCAGTGATTCCGCGGTCTTAATTTGTCTTAACGCGGCCACCATTACGCGCCTTGACCATGCACGTTAAAACGCCAGCGTCTTCTCCTCCTTTCCCCTCTGTCGCCACTCCCTCTCTGCCCCGAGGCTGCCTCAATTTGGCTTGGCACTCCCTGTGTTCCAACGACACTCCGGTGCCGATTCCGGCGACTCAACACCGCCCCGTGCCTCCCTGAGCACACTAGGAGACTCCCCACTCCCATACGCTTCTTCCCGTACCACCCATACGACCACGGGCGCCCCAGAGCAACGTCTACAACAAGCTCTGAACGACGCCGCCGTCCGCTCCAACTCCGACGAGCCCCACAGGTAGTTTCCGGCCGCCCCTCTTCCTCTCGTTCACGCACACACCTACACCATGTCCTAGCACGTCTAACCGTACCCTCGGTTTGCTTCCTTGCGATCTGTAGCACCCACCCCGACCACGAGCAGGACCATCTGACGCCAGGAGCAACTCCGGCGAGCGATTCAAGACTACCCTGAGCGCCCCTTCGTCGGAAACGACCACGTTGAGCACCAGCATTCCACGGCGAATCAGGTGAGCATTTTCCCCACTCCTCTCGCTTCTTGTAATCGCCGTAGCGCCACCGCCTGGCCGTGCGCCGCCGCTAGCCACCATCGGCGCCGCCCGCATTTGGTCAAGCAAGCCAGCGCCGTAGGATCTAGATCGAGCGAGCAAGATTAGATCACTTAACCACGAAGAGGTACACTTCCTATACCGCACGATCTGATTAGATCCAATGGCTGCAACTACGCGATCCGGCCGAACCGGTACCGTCCAATTAGAGAGCGACGCGTGGCCAGCTCTAGTTTAAAACAGAAATTTGAAAACAGATTTGTTTGTGATTTTCAAACATTTGTAACTTTTGATACACACGTCCAAAATTAAAAAATTTATACCAATGGAATCAGCAAGACAAGCCCTAGCCAACCATGCCTTTTGTTTAGTAAAAAGCTTCTGGAAAAATGGTTGTTTTTGTAGAAACATTTGTATGCTTGTTAAGGATGTGAAAATTGTTTAAAAATGATTTTGGGGATAAAATCTTTGGAAAATGGTGTGATTTGAACCTACTGACCCTAGGAAACACTTTGTGGATCCAAAAATGTATTTGGTGAAACAAAATAATGATACTTTGATTTAAAACCATTTCTAGTCAAATAGAAATGTGGTTTATTTATTAAAAATGATTTTGAAGGAAAACCTTTGGGAAATGTTTTGTTTTAAACTCTCTGACCCCAAAACACCAAGTTTTGTAGTTTGAAAACATATTTGGTGAACCCTATAGATTAATGCCTTAGTAAAAATATTTCTACACCACATAAAATGATACCTTGTTTTGAAAATGGTTTTTGAGGTGAAACCTTTTGCAAATGACTTTGCCACTTTACAAAATGACCATTAGGTGTTTTCAAATGTTTATGACCCATTAGGAACCACTTTTCAAAACAAAACAAAGCTTGGCATGCTTGCATGCATTACTTTGACTTTGTTATTTTATGTGATGTTTTGCTTGATTGGTAGATTGAGTTTGTGCCTTGCTTGATTGAATTGTAGTGACTTGAAGAGTGTGATTGTTGCAAGGACAAGGAGTGAACCCATACTCTACCAAAAAGGCAAGTGATGCTTCATACTTTTTGACCCATTACTTTCACTATGCATTAGTGATTTTCTCTAAGTAAACTTGCATGGAATTTTTTTGCTAAGTACAAACCTTGCTATAGAAAAACCTATTAGATGAAACCTTAGTAGAAATTTCTAAGTCAAGATACCTACTACTATCAAGCTTAGCCTAGCTAATAGAAAACATGGGTGGAATATATATATTCACACTATGGAAAAATATTCTAAGTCTGAGGACCTGTGTTTTTGTTTAATAAAACAACTAAGTTAATGAATCACCTGGGTGGAATGGTAATTGCTTGGTGGATTTTGGTTGAGTGGTTCACAAGGCCCATGTCTATGGTTTACCTTATGTATCTCACTTGTGGATGGCCACCCAGGAACAAAGGGATTTGAGATGTCAAATGTTGAGAAGCTTCAAGTGCAGCCACTTGGCAATATGGGCTCTGCCATGATCATATAGGTTGCAAGAACTTAGCCATATGGACAGTGGGTGGTAGTGTTTGATAGGTTGGAGCGCGTCCATTTTGGTGACATGGTTATACCCTACGGGTACGTAACTTCAGCATACCTAGTCCAGCCCAAGGAAGGCCCACGGCAGACATACGCTGGCCCATGAAGATTTTCGGGTGACCAAGGCCCATGACGTCTTCGGATCCTTGGAGAGCAAGACTAGTTTAGATAGGAAATTCAAAAGGGCAACGCCCTAGAACTTGTAGCCGACTAGGACTACGCCCGGGACCTGCCTAAGTCTATATAAAGGCCAGGAGGGCATGTCCTAGAAAAAACTCGACTCATACTTTCGCACACGCATCCACGCCAGATCGAATCTGCGCACCCTGTAACCTTCGGTTCCGCCGTAATCAAAGAGCAGACAAGCAGGAGTACGGTTTTCTCTCCGGGGGCCTGAACCTGGGTAAATCTCGTGTCCCCTGGTTGCTTGTCTGTTAACCGTGCCACGATCTCCAGCATCCCCATCTTCTCCAAAACCCAAGTCCATAACAATGGGCATTGACGAGATTAAACCTCGTCAATTGGCGCCGTCTGTGGGAACTGGGGCTGCTGATTGTGCGGTCGTGACGGTTCCGACCCGATCGATCTACAAATCCGCGGCAACGAAGAATCACCTCCTCTTCGACGCCTTCGACTTCACCGCCCACTCGCCGGATACCATGAAGGATTTCGAGCCCGTAGGTGACGGACTCGAGATCTTGTTCGGGAGCTTCTGATTCTAGGTGGGACAAACTGGCACCCTCCGCCTCCCTGAGCGGGTGCCCGTGCCGTCAATCAGGCCCGCTTCGTGGGCTCCACACCCCGTGCTACGCACGTCACCATCAACAGATGAGTTCTACAGCAGCAGCTGCTGCAACTCCGATCTGTGCGATCCACCTTCGGATGAAGGGACCTACGGTTCCGGATCCGAAAGCTGCGGCAGCAACCAAGAGATCTGCAGGCGCTATCTGTGCGCCGCAGTCATCCAAACCGACGAGGAAACGCCTAACCCGCCGCCCAACCCCAACCCGCAGGACAGAAACGGCGAAAACGGTGGAAACGGCAAAAACGGGGAAAACAGGGGACACCTCATCCAACTTAGCAAAGAAGGATGGGTCGAAGCACGCCGCGCCGTCGCAGGCGAAATAGTCCTACCTCTGGACTCCCCACGTGATCTGCTGAGGGCATACCACTACCTCCTCATCGAGGAGCACAAGAAGCAAGTCAAGATGCAGGAGACGCTCGACAAACGCAAGCAAGCAGCCTCTGAGTCCAGTGCGCGACGAGCTGCGCTCTCCGCCATGGGACCCGGCTCTAGCACAAACGGAAATCAGGGAAACAAGCACCGCTCGCGGGTGGAAAACATGGACCCCAAGGAGCGGCGTGACATGACCCAAACTCTCCATACATCGTTCATGGATATGGACGCTGACGGCAACATCATCCCGAAAACGCCACAAGCTGCGATCATGGCAGCCACTGCGTATCTCGCGGCTCACCCACCTCCGGAGGGGGACCCGAAAAGGGCCATGCATAGGTCCGCACTCACCGGACTAGGACTAATTGGAGCTGCGCTCCACGAAGACGCTCCTGCGGAGCCGAAGAAGAAAGCTCCGGCCAGGCGCGACCGGAGCCCCACCCCCTCATCCGAAGAGGAAGAGGAGCACGATCTCCCTCGAAGAAAGAAGAGCTCGCACCGCCATAAACGCGACTACGACGCCAGAGACAAGCTTACACAGCGCAAGATCGACAAAGCACGCGCTAAACGTGCATGCTCGTCCGAATCTGAGATGGATGAAGACGAAGAAGAACTCTGCGGAGCTCGATGCTTCAGCAGATCCGTTCGGCGAACACTGATGCCACGCAACTTCAAGCTTCCTTTGGATACTCTGAAGTTCAACGACACGCAAGATCCAAAATCCTGCCTCAGTGACCATCTGTCATCCGTCAAGCTTCACGGAGGCAACAAAGAAACCGCCATGCAATGCCTTCAGCTGCAGCTGACAGGCGCGGCGCTAGTCTGGCTCAGCAGCCTATCATCAGGATCCATCCGAAGCTGGGAGGAGCTGTCTTACAGCTTCATCCGAAATTTCAAAGGCACCAGCAAGAGGCCCGCATCAATCGAAGAATTGCGAGCCTGTACTCAAAGAACGGGTGAATCTATTCGCTCATACATACTATGCTGGTCTACGACCAAGAACTCCGCAGCACACATCTCCGAAGAGAGGGCCATCGACGCCTTCAGGGACGGCGTCAAGCGCCCAGACTTCAAGGAAGAACTTGGGCGTGTAAAGCCCAAGACACTCGACCACCTCATGGAAATCGCCAACAGTTGGGCAGACGGCGAAGATTGCATCCAGCGAGCGCAATCAGATGAAGAGGACGACTACGGCCGAAGACGCGAACGCCGCAGCAAGAGGAGATCGCGCGTCTACGAGGACCGCGACGGACCTGATATGGTCGCGGCCGGCTACGCCGACCGCCGTAACGACAACAGCCGCAACAGCGGAGGATACCGCAGCGGAAACTTCCGCGACAACGGACGACCAACGCAGTCGTGGCAACGCCGCGACCGCGACAACGGACCCTCGGCATTCGACAAACTTTCGGGTCCATGCACCATACACTTCTACATCGACAAACAAGATTGCAAAAAGAAAGCTAGCCACATGCTCAAGGACTTCCGCGAGTTCCAGAAACTCAGCGAAAGCATGGTGCAGATGAGGCAACAAGCTCCAATTCCTGCGTTCGGAAACGCACCTGCGCCAGGTGACATAGCACACGGAGCTCCTCCACCGCCGCCTATTGGAGGCCCAAATCAACCAGTCGCACCAGCGCAAAACAACGCCGGGGTCCCATACCCCCCACCAAAAGGAGCACTCAATATGATACAGAAGGGACGCCCCACAAATAGGGTGTAGAAGAAAATCACCCGACAAATCAACTTGGTCGTGGCAACTCCGCCTGCAATCCCTGAGTACCTCAGCGGATCAGAGTCCTGCATCACATTCACTCGCGCGGATCACCCTTGCCAGATCCCTCGCCCAGGTCATGCTGCCCTGGTGCTGGAGGCGCAGATCGGAGGCTTCGAGATGAGTCGCGTCTTCATGGACGGCGGCAGCGGCATCAACCTAATGTTCGCAAGCACTCTAGCAGCTATGCGGATCCCGCAATGCAGCCTGGAACAATCAGACATAACGTTCCACGACATTGTCCCAGGGAAGGGCATCTTCCCCCTGGGCAAAATAGGACTCGACGTCATCTTCGGGAAGCCGGACAACTTTTGGCAGGAGCGCCTAGAATTCGAAGTGGTGGACTGGCCGTCGCAATACCATGCCATCCTGGGACGTGTAGCATTCGCAAGGTTCCTGGTCGTCCCACACTACGCATACCTACTACTCAAGATGCCAGGACCAAGGGGCGTCATCACAGTCCACGGGAGCTTCACCCGATCAGACCAATGCGATAGGGATTTCAACAAAATCTCCCAGTCCTTCGGCATGCAAGACGAGCTCGTAAGGCTCCGCGAGGTGACGGACAATGGGCTACCCCCAGTCACAAGGCAGAACGCACCCGAAATGTCCTTCGACTCCACCGTCAATACCAATAAAGTGTAGGTCCATCCGACAGACGCCTCCAAGACGGCGCTGATCGCCAACGACCTCAGCACCGCATAGGAAGGCGTGCTCGTCGAATTCCTCCATGAGCGCTGGGAAATATTCGCCTGGTGTCCTGCGGACATGCCAGGAGTTCCCAGGGAATTCGCCGAGCACGCACTCAATGTCTTCCCAGACACCAAACCAGTCAAGCAGTCCATCCGAAGACTGTCGGAGCCACGAGCCGAAGCTATCGGCAAGGAGATCAACAGATTACTCGCAGCAGACTTCATCCGGGAAATCAAGGAAAGCGAGTGGCTGGCAAATACGGTGATGGTCCCGAAGAAGGACACGGACATCCTATGGATGTGCGTGGACTTCACGTCACTAAATAAACACTGCCCAAAGGACCATTTCCCTCTTCCTCGGATCGACCAGAGGGTGCGGGTCTTGAACGAGGCACCCCTAAACAGCATCTTGAATAACCCAGAGGCCACAGGACGCGTGGCCCTGTGGGGCATTGAACTATCACCCCTGGACATCATCTACGAGAAGCGACACGCAATCAAATCTCAAGTCCTTCTGGACTTCCTGGTGCACTGGATGGAGCTGCAGCTGCCTGACAACCCAGACATGTCGCAATCCTGGACAATGCATTTTGACGGCTCCAAACGCGAAGCCGGAGCAGGGGCAGGAGTCATACTGACCTCCCCGCAAGGTGACAAAATGAAGTACGTCCTTCGGATGAAATTCAGAGCCTCCAACAACGAGGCCGAATACGAAGCCCTCATCCATGGCATGAAGATGGCAAAAATATGTGGCGCAACGCGCCTGGTCATCTACGGTGACTCCAACCTTGTCGTACAGCAGACGATGAATGAGTGCGACGCACACGCCGAAAACATGATCGCGTACCGCGCGCTATACAACGCACTCGAAGGAGAATTCGACGGCTGCGAACTTCGGCACGTTGGAAGAGAGAGCAACGAGGAGGCCGATAGACTCGCCAACATCGGCTCCACTTGTGCAAAGGTACCACCAGGTGTGTTCCTTGAACAGATCTGCGTGCCATCCATCAAGCGGAAATTCCCCAAGGGATCACCCGAAGAAGCAGAACACTCGGGGGCTACGCTACCCGAAGGTCTTGAAGAACCCGAAAAGTTGGATACCGAAGTCGCCATGGTCAACCTGATGCAGGTCATGGCAGTCGAAGAAACTTGGACACGTTCATACCTCCAGTTCCTGATAAACGGAGAATTGCCAGACAACCCGACAGATGCCGGCGCGTATCTCGTCGGTCAAAAGCCTTCACCCTCATCAACGGCGAGCTGTACAAACGCAGCATTACGGGCGTACTACAACGGTGCGTCACCATCAACAACGGCAAGGCCATACTCCAAGATATCCACGAGGGCATCTGCGGCCACCACGCAGGAAGCCGCTCCCTCGTCGCCAAAGCTCTACGAGCAGGATTCTACTGGCCAACGGCCATCAGCGACGCGAAGGACATCGTCCGAAGATGCAACAGGTGCCAACGGTTCGCCGACAAACCGCACGCACCTGGGTCTGAACTTCGACCCATACCCATAGCCTGGCCTTTTGCCCAATGGGGCCTCGACATGATCGGCAAACTGCCAAAATCTTCGAAAGGAGGACACGTCTTCCTCCTGGTCGCAGTCGACAAATTCACCAAGTGGATCGAGACCATGCCAGTCACCAACCAGAAGGGCAAAACCGCCGTCAAGTTCTTCGAATCCATTGTCTACAGGTTTGGCGTACCGCACAGCATCATCACCGACAACGGATCGAACTTCATCTCCGAAGAATTCCAGGACTTCTGCGAAGGCCTCGGTATCAATATCACGTATGCCTCAGTGGCACACCCGCAAACAAACGGGCAGGTGGAAAAGGCCAACGGCCTAATTGGCGCCGGCATCAAGAAGCGCCTCATGAGCTCACTCGAGCACAAAGCTGGAAACTGGACGAAAGAGCTACCTGTGGCGCCCCGCAAAAACCACTACTAGAAAATCGCGTTGTTTTTGTGCATTGCATCGTCATGACCGCATGCTCATGTCATCATGCCACATTGCATTTGAGCATCGTCATCACCTTGCATTTGCTTGCATAAAACGATTTTCGGAAAAACCTATTTTTGTTTTCTAAATACCCCGTTTTAATTCAACTCAAACCCGGGTCTCCGGAATATTTTGTTTTGTCTAACCACAGATTTCAAACGCCCCGTTTTAAATAATAAAATATTTATTTTATTTTTAGGGGGGCAGCCAAACCGGGCCGATCCGACCCAGTCGGCCACCCCCAGATCAAAACGGTCCACCTAAACCCTTTTCCTACCTAGTCCTAGTCTACCCAGCTCCCAACCGGCCTCGATGACCCCTGTCTTGCCTCGGCGATGCTCTGCTCTGGTCCGTCAAACCCCGCGCGCACCCTGGCCGCAAGGTGTTCGAGCCGGTGTACACATGGGACATGCCTCTTTTGTTGATTCTGTCTTCAGTGCCTCGGCCTCGTGCCCGTATTGTTGCGGGGCCGTTATAGCAGAGAGGGCCCATGGCTCAACAAGTTCTGCCCTGACGATGTAATTAGTTCCACAAGATCTTCCGAAGGCCGGCACGTCCAAGTTATCCTCGTCACAAGATCTCCTTCCCAGAACGCCAAGATTATCGATCCGATGGTCGAGACCCCGAAGCCCGACGCCCCGGACCCCAAAGACCGATCCCCGAGACCGAACCCTCGGCACGCCGAGATCTTCTCCTCGGAACGCCATGACCGTCTATACGGACCTGAGGACCACGGATGCGACAAGTTCTCCTTCCCGAATGCGATGCTCGAGAACCCGGACGGTAAGGACACCCACGCGGAACGCCAAGTTCTTCATCCCGGACGCCAAGACCGACCTCATACGCGGCCCGACAAGATCGACACCGACCAGGGCGAGTCCGATGCGCCCCGACGCCAAACCAAGTCCTTCTTGGATGCGCCGAGATCTACTCCGTTATCCGAGAACGATTCCGCCGAGACCGATCCCGTCGAACCCCAGATCCAGACCCTGAGACCGACCCCGGACCCCGGAACCCCAAGTTCGCCGAACCCCAAAGTGTGACCTCTTTTCCGTGACCTATATTTTATAAATAATATAACTTGTTGCATTAAATCATTCATCTCGCATGCATATTGGTGTGGTTTGGGGGCCTTATGCCGATTCACCTAAATTAAATATGGGGCCCATATGCGGGCAAATCTAGTCTAATATTGGTCCCATTTAAATTTGTGTAGCGAACCGGTAACTTATCTTGCCCTGTTATTACAACATTTAAAATGCGGGGTATCTAAACAACTAGAACCACATATTTAATTGTCGGGACCCCGGTTCCGTTTAATTTTGCCTAAATGCACCGCACTTTTGCCATGTCATACATCATACATGCATCATGCCCGATCTTCTGTCATAGTATTAAATATTGCATCCGGTGTTTCTTCTAGTGTTTTGCTTCTTCGCGGATAAGGCCGTTGAGTTGATGTGAGCTTCGCCCCGATCTTCAGATAAACCTTCGGCAATGTTTTCAGGCGAGCATCTCCCCCTTTCTACCTATCTTATTTTTATAGTATTTATTCCCTCCTGTTGATCTATTGCTATCTGTGTTGCGTTGCTCTAGTTTTCGTACCCGTGATATCCCTTGCAGCCTTATATTGCCTTGGACACATCCTATTCCCTGTTGTTTGGTAGTTAGTTGGACTTGCGCGTCGTAGTCGCTTGCTCAAATGCTGTTGCGTGTCGTCAAGTACCACAGTTGTTGGAGTTTTGCCGTATGTTAAGGTTGGAGATGATCATGGCTTTAATTATCGTTTAATTCAATTACTGTTTAATAACTAAAATTGAAGTAGGTAAGCAGAGGCACATGTGGGCAATAGATGTTATTTGGTTGTTAACCGTCCACTTGTGTCCCGTAGGACCCCGAGTTCTTGACACCTGTTCCGAGATCGAGCGCGCTAACCACATGTGGGATGTATGGGCACCGCATCGATTTAGTACCTGATTTCAAAGTACTGTACTGGGGGCCACAATTAGTTTGGGGCTTTATTACTATCCTGTACTTATGCCATGTTTTACTGCTTTATTTAAGATTGTGCGAGGAGCACCTGTACTGTTTTGGAAGCGGAGTGTTTTCGCGGTATCGACAATCCCGAGTTTTCGGGTTCCCAGTCGTTTACAGCCACTGACGCAAACCCTGAGTCCGTCTCGGAGACCAGCCGACTTCGTTGCGGGTAGACTTAGTGGGGTGGCCCCCCGTGCTTGCTTTGGGTCTGGGAAACGTCATGACTTAGGCCCCGCCGACATACCGATGGGTGTATGTTAATTGATCTGGCAAAAAGGGTCGAAGTGCGTGTGGATACTTTGGTGCACCCCTGCAGGGTTTAATCTTTTCGAGAAGCCGTGTCCGCGGTTATGGACGACTTGGAGCACAGTGCTTGATCATAGACAACTATAACTAAAGTTACTGTTATAATTTGACTTGTATCCGATATGACTAGTAATCAGCTTCACTGCAACGGAATGGCTAAATAAAAGTACCAACAACTGCTGGGTTTTTGGGAATATCTCATGCTAATTGTATCTGACTAGTAAGTGTCGCAACTACAACGGAATGGTTAACTAAAACTGCCCACTGCTTATTATATCAGGATGATTATCTATACTTGGCTAGTAATTGCTGCAACGATAATTGAATAAATAAAACTGCCAAATGTGTGAGTTCCTCGGTTGACTTCCTCGTTTGGTCTCGAGGGGAAACACCAGGATGGGTTTGTTTGGTGGTAGTATCAGGTTGGTTCCGGATAGGTCTTTCTTACCCCTCTCTGATAGCCGTCAGTTGTATCGAGTCTCTATAGGTTGTTTAGTGCATGCTGCGCTGCCGCTTCAGTCCACTATACCTATGTAGGCGAGGACCGCCGAATTCTAGCCTCGCCGTGTACTGGCCTCAGTACTGACCGCTCTCTCTTTTTCCTTTGCCCTTTGCCGGCACCCCTTTTGTTTGAGCAGGTTTTGAGATCGACGTCGTTAGCAGGGTTACCCTTCCGGCTTGGCCTGGGCAGGGTTATGGACGCCATTGGTTATTCTTCAGGGCTCTTATCCCCATTTGCATCTTGTCCGTAGCTGGACGCTCAATCGTTTTCAAGGTGATTTGGATCTTTGTTCTGTATATCTGTATTCTTGACTCATGGAGTCGTGTTGTATATATATATCTGTTCTGTGGGTCCCATCGAGGACTGTTGTGTAATGTTATTACTTCGTTTTCCACCCGCACGCAAGTGCCTGGTGGGCACCTTTGAATCGTTTCTATGCGGGTTTGGCGGGAACCGCTCAAACTTGCATAGGGCCGATTCTGAGGGTGTTACAGAGTGGTATCAGAGCTCAGCAGTTGCGATACCCCACAAGTCCAGCCTATAGGATAACCTAGCTAACGGCCGAAGTAGAGTGTCAAAAACTATTTTGCAAAATCGGTTGGATAGATCTAGTTAGGTCTGCTTCTCCTTACCCCTCTGCTATTCTCCTCTTACCTCTACGTGTTTTGAATCCGCTCTCGTCTCTTTCTTCGAGTCCAAGAATTCTCGTGGTTGGTTTTTCGTCGTACCTTTAGGTTTTCGCTTCCTCCTTTGGTAACGGTGTTGCTACATCTGGTCTTCATGCTATCCGAGGAATCCTTCGTCTGGTGGATTTCTCTTTGTTCCTTCTCGTGCCTTCCGGTGTTTTCCGACGCGAAGACATCATCTACGCCAGATCCGATGCAGAGTCTGCATCACTCCTTTGTTCCTGAACCTCGATTGTCGAGATCTTCAGTCTGATTCCGAGAATGGTTGCACTCTTCTCTACTGATTGTGCAGGGTAATAGTTAGGGTGCGTGATGGATTGGCCCCCATGCCGATTACCCCTTCTATTCGCTTTTGTACATTGAAGTGGATGAGAATGCATCGGTTCCCTCTTTCCATCGAAGCTAGAGGTGGCTTTATTTGTTGATACCTCTACCTTCGACCTTCTGTTCCCGGAGTGTTCTCTCGACGATCACGGACAACGACCTCTTGTTAGTGGTGTCGCGAGGATCTACACGATGCGAGAAGATTCAGATCGCCGCCCTTCTTCCCGGTACCATGAGGCGGATCTCGAGGGCGAGATCCATTGTTAGTGGTGTCGAATTGTGGCGCCCCGCAAAAACCACTACTAGAAAATCGCGTTGTTTTTGTGCATTGCATCGTCATGACCGCATGCTCATGTCATCATGCCACATTGCATTTGAGCATCGTCATCACCTTGCATTTGCTTGCATAAAACGATTTTCGGAAAAACCTATTTTTGTTTTCTAAATACCCCGTTTTAATTCAACTCAAACCCGGGTCTCCGGAATATTTTGTTTTGTCTAACCACAGATTTCAAACGCCCCGTTTTAAATAATAAAATATTTATTTTATTTTTAGGGGGGCAGCCAAACCGGGCCGATCCGACCCAGTCGGCCACCCCCAGATCAAAACGGTCCACCTAAACCCTTTTCCTACCTAGTCCTAGTCTACCCAGCTCCCAACCGGCCTCGATGACCCCTGTCTTGCCTCGGCAATGCTCTGCTCTGGTCCGTCAAACCCCGCGCGCACCCTGGCCGCAAGGTGTTCGAGCCGGTGTACACATGGGACATGCCTCTTTTGTTGATTCTGTCTTCAGTGCCTCGGCCTCGTGCCCGTATTGTTGCGGGGTCGTTGTAGCAGAGAGGGCCCATGTCTCAACAAGTTCTGCCCTGACGATGTAATTAGTTCCACAAGATCTTCCGAAGGCCGGCACGTCCAAGTTATCCTCGTCACAAGATCTCCTTCCCAGAACGCCAAGATTCTCGATCCGATGGTCGAGACCCCGAAGCCCGACGCCCCGGACCCCGAAGACCGATCCCCGAGACCGAACCCTCGGCACGCCGAGATCTTCTCCTCGGAACGCCATGACCGTCTATACGTACCTGAGGACCACGGATGCGACAAGTTCTCCTTCCCGAATGCGATGCTCGAGAACCCGGACGGTAAGGACACCCACGCGGAATGCCAAGTTCTTCATCCCAGACGCTAAGACTGACCTGATACGCGGCCCGACAAGATCGACACCGACCAGGGCGAGTCCGATGCGCCCCGACGCCAAACCAAGTCCTTCTTGGATGCGTCGAGATCTACTCCGTTATCCGAGAACGATTCCGCCGAGACCGATCCCGTCGAACCCCAGATCCAGACCCTGAGACCGACCCCGGACCCCGGAACCCCAAGTTCGCCGAACCCCAAAGTGTGACCTCTTTTCCGTGACCTATATTTTATAAACAATATAACTTGTTGCATTAAATCATTCATCTCGCATGCATATTGGTGTGGTTTGGGGGCCTTATGCCGATTCACCTAAATTAAATATGGGGCCCATATGCGGGCAAATCTAGTCTAATATTGGTCCCATTTAAATTTGTGTAGCGAACCGGTAACTTATCTTGCCCTGTTATTACAATATTTAAAATGCGGGGTATCTAAACAACTAGAACCATATATTTAATTGTCGGACCCCGGTTCCGTTTAATTTTGCCTAAATGCACCGCACTTTTGCCATGTCATACATCATACATGCATCATGCCCGATCTTCTGTCATAGTATTAAATATTGCATCCGGTGTTTCTTCTAGTGTTTTGCTTCTTCGCGGATAAGGCCGTTGAGTTGATGTGAGCTTCGCCCCGATCTTCGGATAAACCTTCGGCAATGTTTTCAGGCGAGCATCTCCCCCTTTCTACCTATCTTATTTTTATAGTATTTATTCCCTCCTATTGATCTATTGCTATCTGTGTTGCGTTGCTCTAGTTTTCGTACCCGTGATATCCCTTGCAGCCTTATATTGCCTTGGACACATCCTATTCCCTGTTGTTTGCTAGTTAGTTGGACTTGCGCGTCGTAGTCGCTTGCTCAAATGCTGTTGCGTGTCGTCAAGTACCACAGTTGTTGGAGTTTTGCCGTATGTTAAGGTTGGAGATGATCATGGCTTTAATTATCGTTTAATTCAATTACTGTTTAATAACTAAAATTGAAGTAGGTAAGCAGAGGCACAGGTGGGCAATAGATGTTATTTGGTTGTTAACCGTCCACTTGTGTCCCGTAGGACCCCGAGTTCTTGACACCTATTCCGAGATCGAGCGCGCTAACCACATGTGGGATGTATGGGCACCCCATCGATTTAGTACCTGATTTCAAAGTACTGTACTGGGGGCCACAATTAGTTTGGGGCTTTATTACTATCCTGTACTTATGTGTGGCATCCCGCTAAAACCACTACTAGAAAATCGCGTTGTTTTTGTGCATTGCATTTGAGCATCGTCATCATCATACATTTGTTTGCCTGAAACTATTTTCAACAAGCCTAATTTTTGTTTTCTAAAATCCACCTTCTTCTATTTCGAAACAAAGTTTAATAATTATCTGCTAAATTATTTAACTAAAAATTATTTGCTAAAAGATTTCAGACAAAACAAAACAAATAAGTATCTTACAAAATAATAAAACCCAAACCTAGACCCTTTTCTACCTAGTCCTAATCTACCCAGCCCCCTCCACATCCTCCCCACCAATCCCCTCCCTCCACCTCACCTTCCCCTCCACCTCATCACACCCACCGCTACCTCACCAATCCACCAGCCACCACCTCCTGCACCCGGTCCCACCCGCAGCCCCACTCTCTCCCTGGCCCCAGCACACACACCGCACCCCCCTCTCTCTCTTCCCCTGGCCCCACTTGCCAGCCCCCCCACTCCCACTCTCCCCCGGCCCCACCCCGCAGCACCCAGCGCACACGCGCGCGCCCTTCCTCTGGTCCTCTCCCAACTCCCGCCTCTCTCCTCTCTGCCCTGCCGGTCGCCCTCCTTCCCCGCCACCGGCCGTGCCTTCCCTCCTCCTCCGCGCCTCCCCACCTTCCTCGCGCCGCACGACGACCCCGCCCCCTTTCTCCCTCCCCTCCGGCGCCGCCCTCCTCCCGTGCGCCGCCCGCGCCGGCCTCCTCCGTCGGCCTCGTCTGCGCCTCTCGCCCGCGTGACCGCTTCGAGCTCCGGTCGCGTGAGCCTCCTCCCCGCCGGCAACCTCCTCCGCCACCCACCTCTCCGCCTCGGGCCGCTTGCCCCCAGGCCGCGACCTCGCCGGCCCTGCCCTGCCGCCTGACGGCGCCCCTCCGCCGCCATCGGCCTCCGCCACCAGCGCCTCCCCGGCAAGCTCCGCCTCCCTCGCCCGAGCTCCTCCGCCCGAGCCCGCCGGCGCGTCCTCCCCGTCGACGCTCGCCGGTGCCCCCCTCTCGGCCATGGCCGCCTCGCCGCCGTTCTCCCTCCCCTTCCCCCATCTACCTCCGCCTCGTCGCCGGGAGCCCGTCGCCTCCTCCTCGGCCGCGGCTCTGCCGCCGCCCGTCCCTCGTTCCCGCCTCCGGCCGGGCCCCCCCTCGCCAGCTCTCCCGCCGGCGCGCCCCCACCCGTCCTCCGTCCGCCTCCTCTGGCGCCCCCTGCCTCGCGCCGCCTCGCCAACGAGCTCCCCATCCCGAGCCGCAGCAACCGTCGCCCGGCGCCCTCACCCTGTCTCCCTCCGGCGCTCTCTGCCTCGTCTGACCCCGCTCTGGCCTCGCCTCCGGCCGGCCCGCGCCTCCTTGAGCCACCGCCGTCGCGCCTTGGCCCTCTCCTCCCTCGGCCCGACCCTGTCCGCAGCACCTCCCAGGGCCCCGCCCTGCGGGCCCCGCTGCCTCCGCGTCGGCCTCCATCGTGCCGCCCCTTCAAGCCCCCCAAGTCCGCCGTCGCTCTCCCGCTGCAGTTCATCGTCGGGCTCCCCGGGTGCTTCCAGCGCCCGTCTCCTCCTGCGTTCAGCCATAAGCCCATGGTTGTTTTGTCCCTGCACGTGAGCGCCGACGGTGGCCAAGATCTACATCGCCCTACGATGGTCAAACCCGGAGACACCCGAAGGACCACAGTCAAGAACCTCCCCATGGAGAAGATCTGCCACAAGGAAACCCGATCCGTTGGGACGACAAGTTCACCATCCCGGAACACCGAGGCATCCGCATGGAACCCGAAAACCGCCAAGATCTACCGACGCCGAAAACCCGAACGCCAAGAACACCGATGCGAATACGCCAAGTTCGTCTACCCTGGACACCGTGCGACAAGATCTACTTCACGGATCCGAAGACCCCGGCACCCGACCCACTCAAGTTCGCCATCGACGACAAGATCGGCACCGACCAGGGCGAGTCCGATGCGCCCCCGACGCCAACCAAGCCCTTCTTCCCGGAACGCCAAGTTCTCCATCTTGTATCCGATCCCGCTGATCCCGTCGAACCCTGAGACCGACCCCGAACCCCTCGAACCCCAAGATCTGCCGAACCCTAATGTGTGACCCTGATCCGAGTCTCTATTTTCTAAATGCTATCTATATAAATTGTTGCATATTAATTGTTCATCTCGCATTCATATCATGTGGTTTGGGGGCCTTATGCCGATTCACCTCATAATTAAATATGGGGCCCATATGCGGGCAAATCTAGTCTTATATTGGCCTCATTTAAATTTGTGTAGCGAACCGGTGCCATCTTTTGCCATGTTAAGACAACATTTAAATTGCGGGGTAGTTAAATAACTTGAACCGTTTAATTAATTGTCGGGACCCCCGGTTCCGCTTAATCTTGCCTAATCGCATTGCACCTTTGCCATGTCATACATTATACATGCATCATGCCCGATCTTCTGCCGTAGTAATAAATAGTGCATCCGGTGTTTCTTCTAGTGTTTTGCTTCTTCGCGGATAAGGCCGTTGAGTTGATGCGAGTGTCGACCCGATCTTCGGATGAACCTTCAGCAATGTTTTCAGGCGAGCATCTCCCCCTTTCTACCTATCTTACTTTTATAGTATTTATTTCCTCCTGTTGATCTATTGCTATCTGTGTTGCGATGCTCTAGTTTTTCGTACCCGTGATATCCCTTGCAGCCTTATATTGCCTTGGACACCTCATATTACCTGTTGTTTGGTAGATAGTTGGACCTGCGCGTCGTAGTCGCTTGCTCAAGTGCTGTTGCGTGTCGTCCAGTACCACAGTTGTTGGAGTACAGCCGCATGTTCAATGTTGGAGATGATCATGGCTTTAATTATCATTCACTTTAATTATTGTTTAATAACTAAAATTGAAGTAGGTAAGCAGAGACACAGGTGGGCAATAGATGTTATTTGGTTGTTAACCGTCCACTTGTGTCCCGTAGGACCCCGAGTACTTGATACCTGTTCCTTGAATATTCGCGCTATCCACATACGGGGGAATTATGGGACCTCCCTGAGCTAGAGCTTGATTCATTCTTATTTCTTGGGGCCATAAACTAGTTTGAGGTTTTATTTACTATCCTGTAATAATGCCATGCTTTACTGCTTTATTTACGATTGTGCGAGGAGCACCTGTACTGTTTAGGTAAGCGGAGTGTTTTCGCGGTATCGACAAGCCCAGTTTTGGGTTCCCAGTCGTTTACAGCCATTGACGCAAACCTTGAGTCCATCTCGGAGTCAGCTAACTTCGTTGCGGGTGTACTCAATGGGGTGGCTCCCTGAAATATTTCTGAATCCTGTGATTGCTTTGTCGTGAAGGCCTCGTTGGGTTTTGATTTGGTTTTTCCGAGGTTGATCGAGTGTGTGTTGCTATTTGTGCACCCCTGCAGGGTAAAACTTTCTGAAAGCCGTGTCCACGGTTATGGACGACTTGGAGCACAGTATCTCGATCATAGACAACTATAACTAAAGTAGTGCTATAAATTTGACTTTATAATGACTAGTAATCAGCTTTACTATAATGGAATGGCTAAATAAAACTGCCAACAATTGCTTGTTTGGGTTGTCGCTTGCGACCATTGTATCTGACTAGTAAGTATTGCAACTACAACGGAATGGCTAAATAAAAGTACCAACAACTGCTGGGTTTTGGGATATCTCATGCTAATTGTATCTGACTAGTAAGTGTTGCAACTACAACGGAATTGTTAACTAAAACGGCCCACTGCTTATTTTATCAGGATGATTATCTATACCTGACTAGTAATTGCGGCAACGATAACTGAATAAATAAAACTGCCAACTATGTGAGTTCCTCGGTTGACTTCCTCGTTTGGTCTCGAGGGGGAAATACCAGGATGGGTATGTTTGGTGGTAGCATCAGGTTGGTTCCGAATAGGTCTTTCTTACCCCTCTTTGATAGCCGCCAGATGTATCGAGTCTCTATAGGTTGTTTAGTGCATGCTGCGCCGCCGCTCTGTCCACCATACCTATGTAGGCGAGGATCGCCGAATTCTAGTCTCGCCGTGTACTGGCCTCAGTACTGACGCTCCTCTTTTTCCTTTGCCCTTTGTCGGCACCCCTTTTGTTTAAGCAGGTTTTGAGATCGACGTCGTTAGCAGGGTTACCCTTCCGGCTTGGCCTGGGCAGGGTTATGGACGCCATTGGTTATTCTTCAGGGCTCTTAGCCCCCCATTTGCATCTTGTCCGTAGTCGGACGCTCTATCATTTTCAAGGTGATTTGGATCTTTGTATATTATATCTGTATTCTTGACTCATTGAGTCGCTGTTGTATATATATCTGTTCTGTGGGTCCCATCGAGGACTGTTGTGTAATGTTATTACTTCGTTTTCCACCCGCACGAAAGTGCCTGGTGGGCACCTTTGAATCGTTTCTATGCGGGTTTGGCGTGAAGCGCTGAAACTTGCATAGGGTCGATTCTGAGGGTGTTACAGAGTGGTATCAGAGCTCAGCAGTTGCAATACCCCACAAGTCCAGCCTGTAGGATAACCTAGCTAACGGCCGAAGTAGAGTGTCAAAACTATTTTTGAAAAATCGGTTGGATAGTTCTGATTAGGTCTGAGTTTACTCCTTACCCCTCTGCTATTCTCCTCTCACCTCTGCGTGTTTTGAATCCGCTCTCTTCCCTCTCTTCGAGTCCAGGATTTCTCGTGGCTGGGTTCCGTCGTACCTTCAGGGTTTCGCTTCCTCCTTTGGTGACGGTGTTGCTACATCTGGTCTTCATGCTATCCGAGGAATCCGTCTACTGTGGTACCATTATTTGTTCCTTGTTGTGCCTTCCGGTGTTTTCCGACGCGACGACATCATCTACGCCAGATCCGATGCAGAGTCTGCATCACTCCTTTGTTTCTGAACCTCGTTTGTCGAGATCTTCAGTCTGGATCCGAGAATGGTTGCACGCTTTTCTACTGAATGTGCAGAGTAATAGTTTGGGTGCGTGATGGATTGGCCCCCATGCCGACTACCCCTTCTATTCGCTTTTGTACATTAAAGTGGATGAGAATGCATCGGTTCCCTCTTTCTATCGAAGCTAGAGGTGGCTTTATTTGTTGATACCTCTACCTTCGACCTTTTGTTCCCGGAGTGTTCTCTCGACGATCACGGACAACGACCTCTTGTTAGTGGTGTCGCGAAGATCTACATGAAGCGAGAAGATTCAGATCGCCGGCCTTCTTTCCGGTACCATGAGGCGGATATCGAGGGCGAGATCCATTGTTAGTGGTGTCGAATTGTGGCATCCCGCTAAAACCACTACTAGAAAATCGCGTTGTTTTTGTGCATTGCATTTGAGCATCGTCATCATCATACATTTGTTTGCCTGAAACTATTTTCAACAAGCCTAATTTTTGTTTTCTAAAATCCACCTTCTTCTATTTCGAAACAAAGTTTAATAATTATCTGCTAAATTATTTAACTAAAAATTATTTGCTAAAAGATTTCAGACAAAACAAAACAAATAAGTATCTTACAAAATAATAAAACCCAAACCTAGACCCTTTTCTACCTAGTCCTAATCTACCCAGCCCCCTCCACATCCTCCCCACCAATCCCCTCCCTCCACCTCACCTTCCCCTCCACCTCATCACACCCACCGCCACCTCACCAATCCACCAGCCACCACCTCCTGCACCCGGTCCCACCCGCAGCCCCACTCTCTCCCTGGCCCCAGCACACACACCACACCCCCTCTCTCTCTTCCCCTGGCCCCACTTGCCAGCCCCCCACTCCCACTCTCCCCCGGCCCCACCCCGCAGCACCCAGCGCACACGCGCGCGCGCCCCTCCCCTGGTCCTCTCCCACCTCCCGCCTCTCTCCTCTCTGCCCCGCCGGTCGCCCTCCTTCCCCGCCACCGGCCGCGCCTTCCCTCCTCCTCCGCGCCTCCCCACCTTCCTCGCGCCGCACGACGACCCCACCCCCTTTCTTCCTCCCCTCCGGCGCCGCCCTCCTCCCGTGCGCCGCCCGCGCCGGCCTCCTCCGTCGGCCTCGTCTGCGCCTCTCGCCCGCGCGACCGCTTCGAGCTCCGGCCGCGTGAGCCTCCTCCCCGCCGGCAACCTCCTCCGCCACCCACCTCTCCGCCTCGGGCCGCTCGCCCCCAGGCCGCGACCTCGCCGGCCCTGCCCTGCCGCCTGACGACGCCCCTCCGCCGCCATCGGCCTCCGCCACCAGCGCCTCCCCGGCGAGCTCCGCCTCCCTCGCCCGAGCTCCTCCGCCCGAGCCCGCCGGCGCGTCCTCCCCGTCGACGCTCGCCGGTGCCCCCCTCTCGGCCGCGGCCGCCTCGCCGCCGTTCTCCCTCCCCTTCCCCCATCTGCCTCCGCCTCGTCGCCGGGAGCACGTCGCCTCCTCCTCGGCCGCGGCTCCGCCGCCGCCCGTCCCTCGTTCCCGCCTCCGGCCGGGCCCCCCCTCGCCAGCTCCCCCGCCGGCGCGCCCCCACCCGTCCTCCGTCCGCCTCCTCCGGCGCCCCCTGCCTCGCGCCGCCTCACCAACGAGCTCCCCATCCCGAGCCGCAGCAACCGTCGCCCGGCGCCCTCACCCTGTCTCCCTCCGGCGCTCTCTGCCTCGTCTGACCCCGCTCCGGCCTCGCCTCCGGCTGGCCCGCGCCTCCTTGAGCCACCGTCGTCGCGCCTTGGCCCTCTCCTCCCTCGGCCTGACCCCGTCCGCAGCACCTCCCAGGGCCCCGCCCTGCGGGCCCCGCTACCTCCGCGTCGGCCTCCATCGTGCCGCCCCTTCAAGCCGCCCAAGCCCGCCGTCGCTCTCCCGCTGCAGTTCATCGTCGGGCTCCCCGCGTGCTGCCAGCGCCCGTCTCCTCCTGCGTTCAGCCATAAGCCCATGGTTGTTTTGTCCCTGCACGTGAGCGCCGACGGTGGCCAAGATCTACATCGCCCTACGATGGTCAAACCCGGAGACACCCGAAGGACCACAGTCAAGAACCTCCCCATGGAGAAGATCTGCCACAAGGAAACCCGATCCGTTGGGACGACAAGTTCACCATCCCGGAACACCGAGGCATCCGCATGGAACCCGAAGACCGCCAAGATCTACCGACGCCGAAAACCCGAACGCCAAGAACGCCGATGCGAATACGCCAAGTTCGTCTACCCCGGACACGGTGCGACAAGATCTACTTCACGGATCCGAAGACCCCGGCACCCGACCCACTCAAGTTCGCCATCGACGACAAGATCGGCACCGACCAGGGCGAGTCCGATGCGCCCCCGACGCCAACCAAGCCCTTCTTACCGGAACGCCAAGTTCTCCATCTTGTATCCGATCCCGCTGATCCCGTCGAACCCTGAACCCTGAGACCGACCCCGAACCCCTCGAACCCCAAGATCTGCCGAACCCTAATGTGTGACCCTGATCCGAGTCTCTATTTTCTAAATGCTATCTATAGAAATTGTTGCATATTAATTGTTCATCTCGCATTCATATCATGTGGTTTGGGGGCCTTATGCCGATTCACCTCATAATTAAATATGGGGCCCATACGCGGGCAAATCTAGTCTTATATTGGCCTCATTTAAATTTGTGTAGCGAACCGGTGCCATCTTTTGCCATGTTAAGACAACATTTAAATTGCGGGGTAGTTAAATAACTTGAACCGTTTAATTAATTGTCGGGACCCCCGGTTCCGCTTAATATTGCCTAATCGCATTGCACCTTTGCCATGTCATACATTATACATGCATCATGCCCGATCTTCTGCCGTAGTAATAAATAGTGCATCCGGTGTTTCTTCTAGTGTTTTGCTTCTTCGCGGATAAGGCCGTTGAGTTGATGCGAGTGTCGACCTGATCTTCGGATGAACCTTCAGCAATGTTTTCAGGCGAGCATCTCCCCCTTTCTACCTATCTTACTTTTATAGTATTTATTTCCTCCTGTTGATCTATTGCTATCTGTGTTGCGATGCTCTAGTTTTTCGTACCCGTGATATCCCTTGCAGCCTTATATTGCCTTGGACACCTCATATTACCTGTTGTTTGGTAGATAGTTGGACCTGCGCGTCGTAGTCGCTTCCTCAAGTGCTGTTGCGTGTCGTCCAGTACCACAGTTGTTGGAGTACAGCCGCATGTTCAATGTTGGAGATGATCATGGCTTTAATTATCGTTCACTTTAATTATTGTTTAATAACTAAAATTGAAGTAGGTAAGCAGAGGCACAGGTGGGCAATAGATGTTATTTGGTTGTTAACCGTCCACTTGTGTCCCGTAGGACCCCGATTACTTGATACCTGTTCCTTGAATATTCGCGCTATCCACATACGGGGGAATTATGGGACCCCCCTGAGCCAGAGCTTGATTTATTCTTTTTTCTTGGGGCCACAAACTAGTTTGAGGTTTTATTTACTATCCTGTACTTATGCCATGCTTTACTGCTTTATTTACGATTGTGCGAGGAGCACCTGTACTGTTTAGGTAAGCGGAGTGTTTTCGCGGTATCGACAAGCCCAGTTTTGGGTTCCCAGTCGTTTACAGCCATTGACGCAAACCTTGAGTCCGTCTCGGAGTCAGCTAACTTCGTTGCGGGTGTACTCAATGGGGTGGCCCCCTGAAATATTTCTGAATCCTGTGATTGCTTTGTCGTGAAGGCCTCGTTGGGTTTTGATTTGGTTTTTCCGAGGTTGATCGAGTGTGTGTTGCTATTTGTGCACCCCTGCAGGGTAAAACTTTCTGAAAGCCGTGTCCGCGGTTATGGACGACTTGGAGCACAGTATCTCGATCATAGACAACTATAACTAAAGTAGTGCTATAAATTTGACTTTATAATGACTAGTAATCAGCTTTACTATAATGGAATGGCTAAATAAAACTGCCAACAATTGCTTGTTTGGGTTGTCGCTTGCGACCATTGTATCTGACTAGTAAGTATTGCAACTACAACGGAATGGCTAAATAAAAGTACCAACAACTGCTGGGTTTTGGGATATCTCATGCTAATTGTATCTGACTAGTAAGTGTTGCAACTACAACGGAATGGTTAACTAAAACGGCCCACTGCTTATTTTATCAGGATGATTATCTATACCTGACTAGTAATTGCGGCAATGATAACTGAATAAATAAAACTGCCAACTATGTGAGTTCCTCGGTTGACTTCCTCGTTTGGTCTCGAGGGGGAAATATCAGGATGGGTATGTTTGGTGGTAGCATCAGGTTGGTTCCGAATAGGTATTTCTTACCCCTCTCTGATAGCCGCCAGATGTATCGAGTCTCTATAGGTTGTTTAGTGCATGCTGCGCCGCCGCTCTGTCCACCATACCTATGTAGGCGAGGACCGCCGAATTCTAGTCTCGCCGTGTACTGGCCTCAGTACTGACGCTCCTCTTTTTCCTTTGCCCTTTGTCGGCACCCCTTTTGTTTAAGCAGGTTTTGAGATCGACGTCGTTAGCAGGGTTACCCTTCCGGCTTGGCCTGGGCAGGGTTATGGACGCCATTGGTTATTCTTCAGGGCTCTTAGCCCCCCATTTGCATCTTGTCCGTAGTCGGACGCTCTATCATTTTCAAGGTGATTTGGATCTTTGTATATTATATCTGTATTCTTGACTCATTGAGTCGCTGTTGTATATATATATCTGTTCTGTGGGTCCCATCGAGGACTGTTGTGTAATGTTATTACTTCGTTTTCCACCCGCACGAAAGTGCCTGGTGGGCACCTTTGAATCGTTTCTATGCGGGTTTGGCGGGAAGCGCTGAAACTTGCATAGGGTCGATTCTGAGGGTGTTACATTATGCCATGTTTTACTGCTTTATTTATGATTGTGCGAGGAGCACCTGTACTGTTTTGGAAGCGGAGTGTTTTCGCGGTATCGACAATCCCGAGTTTTCGGGTTCCCAGTCGTTTACAGCCACTGACGCAAACCCTGAGTCCGTCTCGGAGACCGGCCGACTTCGTTGCGGGTAGACTTAGTGGGGTGGCCCCCCGTGCTTGCTTTGGGTCTGGAAACGTCATGACTTAGGCCCCGGCGACATACCGATGGGTGTATGTTAATTGATCTGGCAAAAAGGGTCGAAGTGCGTGTGGATACTTTGGTGCACCCCTGCAGGGTTTAATCTTTTCGAGAAGCCGTGTCCGCGGTTATGGACGACTTGGAGCACAGTGCTTGATCATAGACAACTATAACTAAAGTTACTGTTATAATTTGACTTGTATCCGATATGACTAGTAATCAGCTTCACTGCAACGGAATGGCTAAATAAAAGTACCAACAACTGCTGGGTTTTTGGGAATATCTCATGCTAATTGTATCTGACTAGTAAGTGTCGCAACTACAACAGAATGGTTAACTAAAACTGCCCACTGCTTATTATATCAGGATGATTATCTATACTTGACTAGTAATTGTTGCAACGATAACTGAATAAATAAAACTGCCAAATGTGTGAGTTCCTCGGTTGACTTCCTCGTTTGGTCTCGAGGGGAAACACCAGGATGGGTTTGTTTGGTGGTAGTATCAGGTTGGTTCCGGATAGGTCTTTCTTACCCCTCTCTGATAGCCGTCAGTTGTATCGAGTCTCTATAGGTTGTTTAGTGCATGCTGCGCTGCCGCTTCAGTCCACTATACCTATGTAGGCGAGGACCGCCGAATTCTAGCCTCGCTGTGTACTGGCCTCAGTACTGACCGCTCTCTCTTTTTCCTTTGCCCTTTGCCGGCACCCCTTTTGTTTAAGCAGGTTTTGAGATCGACGTCGTTAGCAGGGTTACCCTTCCGGCTTGGCCTGGGCAGGGTTATGGACGCCATTGGTTATTCTTCAGGGCTCTTAGCCCCATTTGCATCTTGTCCGTAGCTGGACGCTCAATCGTTTTCAAGGTGATTTGGATCTTTGTTCTGTATATCTGTATTCTTGACTCATGGAGTCGTGTTGTATATATATCTGTTCTGTGGGTCCCATCGAGGACTGTTGTGTAATGTTATTACTTCGTTTTCCACCCGCACACAAGTGCCTGGTGGGCACCTTTGAATCGTTTCTATGCGGGTTTGGCGGGAACCGCTGAAACTTGCATAGGGCCGATTCTGAGGGTGTTACACTACCGTCTGTCCTGTGGAGCTTACGGACTACACCAAATAGCTCCACCGGCTACACACCGTTCTTCATGGTGCACGGAGCTGAGGCCGTGCTACCAGCCGAAGTACGCCACCAGGCTCCACGAGTCGTCGCTTACAGCGAAGCCGAATCCACGGCTGCACTCGAAGATGTCGTCGACACACTCGACGAAGCACGGGATATAGCAGCAGCTCGATCAGCGGTGTACCAGCAGAGTCTCCGCAACTATCACAGCCGCCAGCTGCGCCCAAGGTCCTTCGTCGAAGGAGACCTCGTCTTGCGACTCAAGCAAAAGCGACCTAACAAACTCGATTCACCATGGGAAGGACCCTATGTCATCACCGAAGTCATCCCAGGTGGCGCCTATCGCCTCAAGCACGTGGAGTCTGGAGTCGCATACTCTAACCCATGGAACATCTCGCACCTGCGACGATTCTACCCGTAGCAACCTACCCCCCTTTTTACTTTCAATAAGGCTTTCAGCCAAGGCTACTCAGCCGAACCATGTACCTCCTCCATTACGATATAAATACAGCTAAGTACCTCGCTCCCAACCTTCGCTTGACCATTTTCTGCAACTTTACTACATGCTACATACGCACTCGGGGGCTCCCCCCACCTCGCGATTTCATCGACTGAGGACCAAACGTGTACACCTGAGTAGCTGACTACGTCAGGCAAACGAAAAGGGCACGTACTCAATCAAAGCACTGCGTGCTCACAAACAAGCAAACCTTTACAACAAAGGGCACATAAACGCCCAGCCGCAATATACAAACTTTACATCTATCTGTTTATTTTCAGGTCCTACCTATTCTGAAGAATAACCTGAGCACGCTGCCCAAACAAATCTACAATCTGTTCGGCATACTGCCTTACAGCCGCGTAATGCGGACGCATATCCCACTCGCCACCATCTGGTCGAGGAGGTGGCCCAGTTGCCACAACAGCCAAATCTACGTCAGGGCGGTGGACCCTAACAAGAGACAAGGCAGCCTTCACCCCTGCGACGAGCTGCTGCCGCACCAGCTCCTTGACATTGCTGGCACTCCGAAACTTCATCAGAAGACCTGCAAGGGTCGCTGGCATGGCATCCAACGGAAACATGACGTGCAGCACCGAGGAAAGTGATGTCTGCACCTGGCGGAGCACCCGCGAAACCTGGTAGACACGATCCTGCACAGTCGCCAGAACTATGGCGCGATCACGATCCATCCAGAAGAAGCCGCCGGCCTCCATGTCATGTTGAGTCAAGCAATTGACTCGAACAGCAATACGCTCCTTTTCTTCCCTCGGAGCAAGATTGGCACCTGCGACAACCGCACAAAACAAGAGTAAGGCCAGCAGGCTCACCCGAAGAAATGAGCTACAGCCCGAAAGAAGGATCAACTTACATTGCAGCTGCTCGGACAGCCGACCCAGCTCCGCCATCAAATACTCCTCTCTGGCTGCACCACGGTCAGCTTTGGATTTCCAAACGTCAGCGTGACCGCGTAACCCAAGCAAATCTCTCTCCAAGCTGCGCACGCGATCTCGAAGAAAAGCGAGCTACGAAGAATCATCCAACGATGCTCGCAAGGGCCTTTCGGATGAAGTGCCAACTGGGTCAGCACCCGAAGGAACCTATAGCAGCAGAAAAAAGAAGGCACACAGACATTCAGCCAAGGATAGAGCACAACTCGGAGGAATTCATTAAAATATATAAGGCCACTACGTGGCACAAGGAAGGTACTACAAAAGATATTTACAACAAAAGAAGACTACAAACTACCCTACGTCTACTATGCCTAAGGCGGAGGGCACTGAGTCGCCTCATAACCAGACTGCCTAGCTTTGGCCTCGCCCTGCTGCCGCAATGCATACTCAGACAGCAAGTCAATGAGCTTGGGCCCATATCGTCTGCAGCGAGCGGAGTAGGCGGAAAAGGCTACCTCGGATCCATCTGCAGCCGTCGGCATCCGAGAAGTAATCTGAGGCAGGTCCAGCTCCGCCCCAGCCGCCATGGCCATCGCCAGCCCGACGGACGCGCCGATGCCCTTCTGCTTGCGCTTATACGCTGCAGGCGCTTCGACCGACAGAGCCTCTGCCAGGGCATCCGCATCTTCAAGGGATGCGCCCTTCGGGAAGAGCTCCTGGTAGAAGCGACCAAGGACCTCTTTCGCCTTGGCAAGAGAGTTGACGACGGTGCTGCAGCGGTCTTCGACCGCCACAGTGGCATCATCTAGAGCACTCCCGTGCTCCAGAGCACCGCGGTCGAACTCGATGCCTGCGGCATCTGAGACAAAAAATAAGAAGACATGAAGAAAGGCAAGATAGAAGAAGATCCACAGAAACAAGTCCAAAAGCTTGTACTCACCCGAAATGGCCTTGGCAGCAGCCATGAGCTTATCCGCCACCCCTTTTTCACGAGCAGCCGCAACGGTGGCCAGCTGCTCCTCACGATCTGCGGCCTCCTGCTGCAGACGCTCTTTCGCTTCGGCTGCCTTCGTCAGCTCCAGCTCAAGGCGCTCTTTCGCACCAGCGGCAGCTTCGGCCTTCTGCTCCAATTGGCCAAGGCTCTTCTTCAGAGCATCGACATCACGGAGAGAGTCGTTATGCTCCTCTGCATTTACAACAAGCAAGTGTCAAAGAACAGGACCAGGATAAGCAAGAGAAGTACTACAAGGCAGACGAATACCTTGGAGCTGCCGCAGTTTCGCCTCCAGCGTCAGGCGCTCCTCCACCAGCCGCTTGGCCTCTTGGACAAAAGGCTGCAGAAAAAGGCAATAGCAGTAAGAACAGGACTTGGGGGCTACGCCCAACACAAAGAAGCAAAAACAACATCAGCACAAGAAGACACTCGGGGGCTCCCCCCGTAACATCAAGCAGAAAAACTTACGTGCTCCGAAGGCGAACCCGCAGGCCCGCCTGCGAAATTCTGGGGCGCAACCACCAGCCTCTCCTGGACAGGAGGAACTGGCGCAGCGTCACCCGAAGTCGCCACCGTCTGAGGAGGAGGCGACGCAATGTTCGACTCCCCCATCATCTCCTGCCCACCATCACTAGAGCCGTCGGAGGATTGCCTGCATACGAAACCAATCAACACAGGTGCAAACACCATCAAGGAACAAAGGACAACAGTGGCAACAAGAAAACTTACGAGCCCAACACGCTCAGGTCGAAGATAGGAGAAGCCCTTCGGGCCCTCTTCTCCTCCTTCTTTTCTTCCTTCTTCTCCTCCTTCTTTTCTTCCTTATTCCGCTTTGCTGGCGGGTGCGGAGCAACAGCCCGCACAGGAATGGCAGGAAGGGGAGAGGAAGAACCCCCGTGAACATCATCATGACGCTCAAGGCCCAGAGGATTTCTGGGAGTCGGAGGAGTGGAGGCATCCGAAGACTCGCTGGAGCTCCATGATCGCTTGTGCGAATGGTCCTCACTCGACTCGTCGGCATCCTCCGCTGAAGATCGCGCTGACGGTAGCTCGGACACGGAGTCCACCACTTCATTATCCGGGGCATTCGGATACCTTTCGGGCAACGGTGGTGCCATGCCCGGCACTTTGAAGCTCTGCAAAAGGAAAAGGAACTTTGTTAGCAAACAAAGGAAAAAATACACAGCTGACAAAAACAAAAGGGGAGCACTACGTGCGCAAATCTACACCTTCGGTACGACCAACGTCGAAGAAAAGGGAGGAGTCTGCGACTTCCCCGGGATTTCTTCGTCGGCCTTGAACTTCAACAGCGCGCGAAGAGCCTTGTCAAGTTCCACCTCGGAGATTTTCTCACTCGAAACCCTCGTCGGATCACGGCGCCCAGAGTAAAGAAACATCGGATGCGCCCTCGCTTGGAGAGGCTGCACCCGACGCTCAAGAAACGTCCGGATGATGTCGACACCGTTCACCTCCTTCTCAGGAATCAATTGGAGATCCTCCACCCGACGGTACAAGGCCTCTATCTCCGCCACCTCACCGTCTAAGATTTGGTTTTTCCAGGATATTTTCTTCTCAATCAATTGGGAGGGGTCAAAAGGCACGAGACCAAAATCTTGCCCAGGCAGTACGGAGTCACGGATGTAAAACCATTTCCTCCGCCAGTACTGGACAGATTCGGGCATGGAAAAGGAAAAGAATTGCACATTGGGACTGAGAGAGATGATGAAACCCCCAATGGGATACACACCATCTGAACCAGATTGCCTCTTCACGGAATAAATCTTCCAGAACAGGACAAAGTGCGGCTCAATGCCCAGCCAGCACTCGCAAAGGGTGATAAAACAAGCAATGTGGAGAAGAGAATTGGGAGACAGATGATGCAACTGAACCCCATAGAAGAAGAGCAGTCCACGAAGGAAGTCATGGACTGGATACGAAAACCCACGCAAGACGAAGGCAAGAAACATAACCCGGTACCCAGATGGGGGACGGGGGATTACCTCATTGCCGGGGAATTTGACGGCCGTCGTATCCTGCGGGATCAGGCCCCGCTCGCGCAGTTTGCGGAGATCGCTCTCCCGCGTCTCTGATCGCCGCCAGCCACCATCGGTGACGCGAGCAGCGGCGGTGCTCTTCTTGCCTCTGGCGGCGCTGGTCCCAACCGCAGATGAGGATTTCTTTGTCTTCCCCATGACGCTACAGCGGTGGTGGCGTTGGCAACGACGAAGGACGAAGGAAATATGGAAGGAAAGCTCAGCGCGCAGCAAGAATCGCTCAAGAACAAGAAGGCAGTGAACAGATGAACTGGTGCGGTGAAAAACAGACCACGATTTCACCCAAGATTATAACAGCGAAGACGACGCATGCTAGCCGTCCATCGAGAAGACTTAACGCCAACAGTAGATCTGGCCGTACACGTGTCAACACCACAACGAACCGTCGTTACCACGTCGTCCACTACGCGCGGAAATCGAGGAGACGCCGTAATCATCTCCACGCCGCGCGTGACCGGTCAATTCAAAGTCAGCAAGTGGGACCGACGCTTCGTCCAGTCAAGTCATCTCTGATGTAGCAGATGCTTGAGGTCATCGATCGTAAGCACTGACGTCATCAAAAGCTATACTAGCACCACTTCGGCTCTACAGCTAAAAGTACTCACTCGAATCTACGATTTGACTAAATACTTGGGGGCTACTCCTATCAAGAGCGCTGGCCGCGCACCCGACACACAAATGAGGACAAAATTATTTCTCTGAGTCCTACGTCGAGTCTACGACTCCACTACGGACTCGGGGGCTACTCCCATAGGGAGGATGGATTTAAGCATCCGAAAATTTTCGAGTCCTGCGGACCAAATGATTGAAACAATGCTTGAACTAAAAGTCTCCGTTCGAGTCTACGACTCGAACAGACACTTGGGGGCTACTCCCATAGGGAGCGCTAGTCGCGCACCCTATGAAATCTTCGACTGCGATCTTTCGGATCAGCACGTAAAAACTTTTTGGCAACTCTGGCCCAACAAAACGCTGAGTGAGCGACAATCTCCTTGGCCACCCGAAACACCTCCGAGGTGATAAATGTTCGGATGCTGCGTCTGCGACGCAAAGATAAGACCTACAGATATCATCTGATGGCCTGGCAACGCACCTGACTGCGCTCTGCTAGTATGAATTCGTACCAGCAGGTACGATGAAAAATCCCGACGGACGCGCTGGGTACACCAATTAAAATCACTGGAATTCCACTCCTATAAGTCCTCCGCGGCCTGAGTTGAATTACACCAGCATATGTTCCAGGCTCGGGTTAAGGGACCCGAACCTGAAGAAGATCGTGTTGTTTCGTCCTAAGACAGTTAACTGACCCTGATCCGTCGGGTGAGTCAGGCACACGTATCAACAATCCCTACACATTCTCTTGAAAGACAGAGTTACACCCGAAGGATTGAAGAGTCCTCAGCCGAATCTACGATTCGACTGATCACTCGGGGGCTACTGACATGGTTATACCCTACGGGTACGTAACTTCAGCATACCTAGTCCAGCCCAAGGAAGGCCCACGGCAGACATACGCTGGCCCATGAAGATTTTCGGGTGACCAAGGCCCATGACGTCTTCGGATCCTTGGAGAGCAAGACTAGTTTAGATAGGAAATTCAAAAGGGCAACGCCCTAGAACTTGTAACCAACTAGGACTACGCCCGGGACCTGCCTAAGTCTATATAAAGGCCAGGAGGGCACGTCCTAGAAAAAACTCGACTCATACTTTCGCACACGCATCCACGCCAGATCGAATCTGCGCACCCTGTAACCTTCGGTTCCGCCGTAATCAAAGAGCAGACAAGCAGGAGTAGGGTTTTCCCTCCGGGGGCCTGAACCTGGGTAAATCTCGTGTCCCCTGGTTGCTTGTCTATTAACCGTGCCACGATCTCCAGCATCCCCATCTGCTCCAAAACCCAAGTCCATAACAATGGGCATTGACGAGATTAAACCTCGTCATTTGGTCTAAGGGAAGGCTTCTGAAAGATCTTGTCTTGGGAAACCAAGTCTTGTGGGGAAAGTGCACCACCTCTGCAGAGTGTAAAATCTAAGTACTTAGCCATGTCCCTGGTAAAGGACAATTTGAGCATCAAGACATGGAAGCAATCAAGAATCTCATCATTCAAATTTCTAAGATAAAAACTTGTGGTTTGAACAAGGGTTAAAGGATCTTCAAGTCTTTTGATTGAGAAAAATGACTTTGTCAAGCAAAAACTTAGTGTTTTCAAAATGATAAGGAAAATCTATTTTGAGCAATGCAAGCCTCAACTCCACTTAGCCAAATGCATATAGATGATAGACTCCACTATACTACCATAGTATCACTTGCCAATACAATTCAAATGTATTGACCCTTGTGGCTGTAACTTGTGATGTTGCAGGTTTGATTGATTTAGTGAAGTGTGTTGATTAGGATTACAAAGTCTACAACCAACATGTCTGCCTGTGGCACTTTGAAGATGAAGGACCCCATGACTATAGTTATTCCGCTGCAATGTAATGTAATAGCCAAAAGAGCTATGTAAGATGTAATAAAATTATGTTATTCCTGGTTATAAAGTTATATTATGACCTTTGTTTCTTGATATTACATCTTAACTGTGGATGCTAGCTATTGATCCAGGGACTAGCATTGTAAACACAGGGGACTCCACCTTATGTTGTTTAAAGGTTGGGACACTCCCTCTTACATACGGTGTTTCTTCTTTTTGCCTTTCCCTTTGCCATTTCCGGCGTTGCCTACGTCGTGGTCACCATGGTCATCACCACGGCCACCTCCCTTCTTCCCGCCGCCAAAGCTGCCAGCGCCGTCTGAGGGCTTCTTGCCCTTCATCAGCTGCTCCAGGGCGCGGGTCACGAGCATGAGCTTCTCGTTATTTCCGCCCTTGTCATGACGGCGTCCGCTCTGCTCGAACGCAGCGAGTCGACCAGCGGTCTCTTCCACGGTCATCGTGGAGAGATGCCCCACTATTCTATGGTGTTGACGATGTCGGCAAAACGCCCAGGGACTGCGCTGAACAGGGTCTCAATCACGTCCTCGTCCTTGATGACCTCACCCAGCGATCGGATCTCTGCAACAAGAGTGGTAAGTTTCTGCGAGAATGCAGTCACAGACTCACCATCATCCATCTCCATGCGATCCATCTGGCGCTTAAGATGCTTCACCGGCCTTCTTGACGCGGTCCTCCCCGACGCGCATGCGTCGGATCGCTTCCCACGATTCATGGGCCGTGTCGTACTCAGCGATGGCCATCATCACCGAGTCCGGCACCGACTGCGAGATCGCCACGAAGGCGCCCTCGTCCTTATACTCGTCGTACTCGCCGTCGCCCTCGACAGCGGACCACACGCCGAGCAGCCGCATGATGATCTTCATCTTCACCGCCTAGAGGTTGTAGTTTGTCTCGGTCAGCATCGGGTATTGGACCGGGACGTTGGTTGCCCTCAATGGGGCATGGACCGCTACCGCTCCGTCGTCTGCGCTAGCCCTCCTGTCCGGCGTCTGGTGCCATGCGGCGCCACCGCCACCACCTGTGCTCGCCGGCGTCCTGTCACCCATGGATGATCGTCGCCGCCGAACACACCGCCTCCGAGATCTAGAACCTTATGGATCTTGATACCAAATGTTGGTTTTCTAGCCTCGATCACACACACACGCACGCGATCTACTGGAAAACCTACTGCTCAATCCGACAAACACACACACGATCTAAAGCCTGCGAGAGAGACAGGGGACATAGTTGTTTTTGGCAACGCGCACATGTTGGAGATATGCCCAAGAGGCAATAATAAAGTGGTTATTATCATATCTTCATACTTATGATAAATGTTTACATACCATGCTATAATTGTATTAACAGGAAACATTAATACTTGTGTGATTTGTAAACATAAAAGAGTCCCTAGTAAAGCCTCTTGTTAAACTAGCTTGTTGGTTAATATATGATCATAGTTTCCTGATCATGAACATAGAGATGTTATTGACAATAGGGCCATATCATTAGGAGAATGATGTGATGGACATACTCCTATAGATAAGCGTAGCATAAAGATCAAGTCATTTTTATAGTTCAATTGCTATATGCTTTCTGATACATAGTAACCTAATTCCTTCGACCATGATATCATGCATATCACCTTCACCGGAAGGATGCTTTGATGACATCAAACACCACACCGTAACTGGGTGGCTATAAAGGTGGCATTGAGTGTTCGGAAAGTGTCGGTTGAGACACATGGATCAAGAGTGGGATTTGTCCATCCATATGATGGATAGATATACTCTGGGCCCTCTCGGTGGAATGTCATCCAATTAGCTTGCAAGCATGTGACTGGCTCACAAGGGATCACATACCACGGGAACGAGAAAAGAGTACTTATCGGTAACGAGGTTGAACTAGGTATGCAGAGATACCGACGATCATAACCTCGGATAAGTAAACTATTGTGAGACAAAGGGAAATTGGTATCGTATGTAAGTGGTTCATTCGATCGCAAAGTAATCGTAGAAATATGTGGGAGCCATATGAATTTCCAGATTCCTCTATTGGTTATTGTTCGGAGAAGTGTCTCAATCATGTCCGCATAATTCACGAACCGTAGGGAGACACACTTAAGGATTCGACGTTGTTTGAGTAGTTATGGTATGATGAGAAAGAGACCGAATGTTCTTCGGAGTCTCGGATGGGATCCGGGATATCACGAGGAGATCCGGAATGGTCCGGAGAATAAGATTCATATAAGGAAAGTCCCGTTTCGGAGTTGGGGAATGTTTCCGGTGTTTTCGTCGGGAATGTTCTAGAAGGTTCCGGAATGTCCGGCACTCGGAGGGGAAGGGGTACATGAATGTGTCATATCAAGTTGGTATGATTGCATCATGTACTAAGTGTCATCGCTGTTCCAAATAAAGGATTAATTCAAATCCTAGTTTGAAAAGTCAAATAGCTAAATTGAAAAGTCAAACGGCCAAATTTGGAAAGAGGAAAAGAGGAGGAAGGTGAAACCGAGTTGGGGAGGGAATCCCTCCTCCCCAAGCCGGCGCACCACCCAAGCCGAGTTGGGGAGGGACTCCACTCCCTCCCCTTGGCCGCCGGCCCCTCCACCTATATAAGGAGGGGCAGGGCTCCCTCCTAGGACACACAAGTACCTCTCCTCCAAACCCTAGCTTGGCGCCAACCACCATAGCTGCCGCCGCCCCCTAGGGTTTTGCCCTAGCCGCCGACTTGGGGTGCCCCAAACCCTAGCCGCCGGCTCTAGCCTCTCCTCCTTGGTGTGTCTAAACCCTAGATCGCCGAGGAGCTCTCTCATACTCCACCATACTCGCTCCGGCTTAAGGCGAAGCCCTGCGAGATCTCCCCTCTACTTCCGGTACCACGCCGTTGTGCTGCCAGAATCGCGAGGAGAGTGCTACAACCTCCGCTGCCTGCTGGAACAAGGGAGAGGAAGGTCTTCGTCGAGTACCGAACGTGTGACCGACTGTGGGAGCGCTGCCAGAACGCAGCGCCGGAAGGATCGTCTACGCGATCTCGAGATCGGGAAGAGTACGACTACATCACCCACGAGAATCTTCTCTCGTTAAACACTTTGGAATCTTCGAGGGTAAGTTATTCCATCGACTCGTTGCTACAATCTAGTAGATAGATCTTGGCTTGTTTGTTTGTATGCGGTAGAAATTTTTTGTTTTCCATGCTACGAAACCCTACAGTGGTATCAGAGTCGTGTCTATATGTAGATCTGTTGCACGAGTAGAACACGATGGTCATTGTGGGCGTTGATGCTTTTATTGTCGATTGCTTCTTGTGTACTTTGCATCTTGCGGTATGTTGGGATGAAGCGGCTCGGGCTAACCTTACATGACATCGTTCATGAGACTTGCTCAACGCTTGACATGCAACTTGTATTGCATAAGTGGCTTTGCGGGTGCCTGTTTCTCCTAGCATAGTTAAGATCCAATTTACAACGGGTGATCAACAATACTAGTATCAATGTTGTGGTTCTTGTTCGTAAGTTAGAACGACACTTATTGAAAGCCCCAAACCACGTAAAATATGCAAAGAAAGTAGAGGCGTCTAACTTTGTTTTGCAGGGGTGTGCAGTGATGTGATATGGCCATGATTGTGATTATATTTGATGTATGCAATGTTCCTTATTGTAAGTTGGCAACCGGCAGGAGCCATATGGTTGTCTTTAATTTCTGTTAAGATCCGCGTGTCTATTCAAAGTAGTTGTAATAGTTGAAGCCGGTGGACGACAACCATGGCGAAGCGTCATTGACCTTGATGCAATGCCGGTGATGATGGAGATCATGTTCGTGCTTGAAGATGGAGATCGGAAGCACAAAGAAGAAAGGCCATATCATATCACATATTTTGAATTGCATGTGATGTTAATCCTTTATGCATCTTGTATTGCTTAGTAGACGACGGTAGCATTATAAGATGATCCCTCATGCACATGAATTTCAAGTCGTAAAGTGTTCACCCTTAGTTAGCACCGTTGCTAAAGCTTGTTGTTTCGAAGCACCACGTGATGATTGGGTGTGTTAGATTCTGCGAGTGTATACAACGTGAGCAAGCCAGATTTGCTCATGCGGAAGCTAAGGTTTGATCTTGACGAGCCTAGCATGTATAGACATGGTCTCGGAACACGGATCACCGAAAGGTAAAGCATGAGTCATATAGTAGATATGATGAACATGTTGATTGTTCGCCATTAAAGCTACATCAACTCTCGTGATGATCGGTTTTGATGTGGTGGATTTGGTTCGTGTGATCACTAAAACAAAGTGAGGGATATTGTTTTGAGTGGGAGTTCAACGGCAATATGATTAAAAGTTGAACACTATTTATCATAAATTAAATCAAAGTGAATTTGCATAGTTGTTGTAGTCATTGGCATCCGTTTACCACCTTACGCTTAGTTATAATTGAGATGATAGAACTATAGAATTCTGGTTAGTTACTTTACGAACTGGTATCGTATTGTTTTGAAGTGTTAATCTAAAGTTTAAAAGTCCTATTGCAAACTTTCAGTAAGTTCCGGTTACTCCATGAAGTTTAATAATTGGTATTAAAACAAGAGTGACAATTCCAAGAGTTAATGTATGAGTATCATGTTTGTCTCCATGATTCTTGATATTCAAAGGATTGACTTAATATCAAGGTTATCTAGGATCTGAAAGATTTGTTTCAGAAACCATGATGTGTGGAAGATATTGTGATATCTGAAACAAAGTTTTGGTTGCAACATGATAGAGTATAATATGGCAAAAGTCATGTTCTCATATTTGATGAGAATTTGCAAAAGGTTGGAGACACTAGTTGTCCTAATCCACCAAAAGGTTTTGGAGAGCAACATTATACTCGCGATTCACCATTATAAGCTAAAAGTAGCTTGATCATGGATAAATCCATGATGAGGGTGAATATTTGATGTAGGTAAAATGTTTACTACACCAAGAGATTACTAAAGAAAGGAATTTGAAAGAACACCAAACATTTGATAATGGTGATCTACTTCAAAGTGCAAGTCCAAAGACATTGGTATTTAACTATACACGCTTTGGACAATGTTTCATATGTATGACTCCACTATTGATGTTGATAGATTCTTTCAAACAGAAAGGAAATACTGAAAGAGAATCTCATAAATATATGGCAGAAAAGAAAAGACTAGAATTGTTCAGTTTAAGTATATAGATGATATACATGTTATGGCTATATTCTTTGCTTATTAAACAATGTGGTTCTTAAGTATTTGATACTGAATTTGTTGGTGTGAATCGTCATATGAAACAACACAATTCATGAACTACAATGGCCTAAATAACTAGCAAAAGAATATGTGATGATGTTCATCGAGAACAAATAAAGGGTTATTGTGTTGCTCGTTAAACATCAAAGCTTGCCTTCAAGATTTGTTTTATCAGGTATTATGAGAACAAAAGGGTTGTTCAAATAATTACCATAATCCATAAAAGATGGATGATTCACAAATCTCGTTGGAGAAATCACATCCATAAAACTAGTGCTAAAAACGTCGAAAGACAAATTGATTGAAAGATCACTTGGGAAGTGACATCGCCGTTTAAATTATATTGGAAAGAAAACATGAAGAAACTCCATGTGGATGGAATTTTGGAATCTTTTGATTTTTGATCAAATGACGCTTGTGAAACTTTCCTAGAGATAATTAAAACTTCGTTCATAGGCCAAAAGGGAACGAATGACTAGCTTATTGGAACTTGTACATATTGTTGTACGAAATCCATTATGTGTAGTCAAGAGCGATGGATTTCAACTTCATATACTTTCTCCGAAAATTTGAGTGAATATATGAATATTTACTTAATAAGGATGAAGTGTGAAATATTTGAAAAGTTTAAAGATTTTCAAGATGAAGTGCAAAATCATTGTAACAAGAATATAAATAGTTTATGATAAGATCATAAAGGAAGATATTTGAGTTACAAGTTTAGCATAATACCTAAGATTTAAGGAATCGTTCCGTGGATTTGCATTTTCCCGAAACACCATAAGAGTATGGAGCGTTCAAGATATGTAATTAAACCTTGTTTGACATGGTAAGATCGAAGGTGTAATTCATAAAACTGCCATTGTATTTTAAAGATTAAAAGCTTTAGAGATTACCGTTTTTTCACTGAAAAGAGCTCCATCATAATCCGTTGAAATGACACCATATAAAGTTATGGTTTGGGATTAAACCCAAGTAGTCCTTTCTTAAACATTGGTATGCTATTTGCAACCAAAGTCGGATGAACCTGTCTTTGTATGTTATTTTGAATAACTATTAAGTATTCCTCCATAAACACCAGAGACAAAAGTGTTTGTCGCTTAGAACGTCAAGTTTCTTTGAGAAGGAATTTTTCGTGAAAAGTTAAGTGGGAGGACAATGGAACTTGGATAAGGTTAAAAGAATCTTAGCTATATGTGCAGAGTTGCGCAGCACCGAAAAGTGTTCCGGAGGCAGCAACAATGCTCATGGCTCATGTGCCTCAAAGGTTGTGGTTACGAAGGTCAAAGTTTTCTATTGAAACAGGTAGGTCGGGTAAACAATCAAATACCAAGATTTGAGGGTTGAATCATTATTTGAGAATAATGAACCGACTACATGCGAAGAAGCGATGATGGGCCCTGACTCCGTAAAATGGCTTGAAGCCATAAAATCCGTGATAGTTCCATACACGAGAAATCAAGTTCTTAACTTGAAAGACCCTCGAGAAAGGTGTAAGACCTTACAGTTGTGTTTGGATCTATAAAGAAATAGACATGGATGTTTCACATCTATGAAATTATCGACAGGTTGGGAAAGAGTTCAAAACAATGTTCAAAGATTGACTATGACAAGATTTGATCTTTCATAGCGATATTTAGTCTAGACGGATTAATGTAGCAACCACTACATATAATTTTGTTATGTGGTAGTTGAATAAACAAAACAAGTTCTTCTAATAGAATTGTTACCTAGGACATGTGTATAACACGGTCCATAGGGTTTTGTTAATTCAAAGGATGCTAAAAGCATATGCAAACTTCAATGGTTGAAGTAAGCATAGCGGAGTTGGAATCTTCACTATGATGAAACTGTTAAAAGAGTTTAATTTCATCAGAGACAATGAAGATGCTTGCATTTGCAAGAAATTAAGTGGGAGCGCTAAGACATATTTCTAATACATTATGTGGAGGACATATTGTTGATTGGAAAAGATGTATCTTTTATTAACACATATTAAGAATTTCATCCTGATGAAAGACTTAGGCAAAACCCAAATATTTGGCATCAATAGACGCTAATATGGTTGTGCCAAAAGTACATAGATGATATATTGAATGAGCTCAATATAGAAACTATAAGAAAGGTTTTTGTTGCACAGAAAGGATTGAATGAGTTCAATATTGATGATATATTCAAGTGTATTGACACTGGGTAAGTGAAACAAAGATTCAATTATAGATCGATACTTGATGTATGAAATCACAAAGAGTATCTATATCAATCATACTGTGATATGTACAAATCCAGATATGTCCTATACTCTAAATGTTATGAGCATATACCAGAATGATTCATAAGTTGATCATTGGACAATAGTAAGGATATTCTTATGATATTTTGGAAGAACTAAGAGTATATTATTTGTAGAAGTGACAAATAGATGGTTAGTTCATTGTAAAAGTACTACATTGATACTAGTTTTGTCACAAAGTACAAATTGAGTTTATCTCAATCTAAACTAAGGGTGGCACAATATAATGGAAAGTAAGTTCCATAATGGATTTGGATGAGTTCCAAAATTAAGACATTGTGACAGATACTACAACAAAAGGCTAAGTATATGACTGCTATAACAGCAGGTAAAGAGGGCATTTGTGTCAAGTAGTTTGTTATCAAACTAGGTGTAGTTCACAGCGGGATAAGACTATGAAGATATATTGTACGACAATATTATCAACATGTTTTAACCCCAAAGAACTAAAGGTATCACCAAAGGACCAAAATTATACAAAGCCATCTCATTAGAGAATGAGTGATGCGTAGAGACGCAAAGACATGCAATTACACACGGACCTGGAAGTGTCAGATCCGGAGATCAGTTGACCACTAGCAATCGTGTACATACAACACCGGAAAGCCATAGGTGTTGAATACACAAAGGTTTGAAACTAGATTATTGACTCTAGTGCAAGTGGGAGACTGTTGGAGATATGCCCAAGAGGCAATAATAAAGTGGTTATTATCATATCTTCATACTTATGATAAATGTTTACATACCATGCTATAATTGTATTAACAGGAAACATTAATACTTGTGTGATTTGTAAACATAAAAGAGTCCCTAGTAAAGCCTCTTGTTAAACTAGCTTGTTGGTTAATATATGATCATAGTTTCCTGATCATGAACATAGAGATGTTATTGACAACAGGGTCATATCATTAAAAGAATGATGTGATGGACATACTCCTATAGATAAGCGTAGCATAAAGATCAAGTCATTTTTATAGTTCAATTGCTATATGCTTTCTGATACATAGTAACCTAATTCCTTCGACCATGAGATCATGCATATCACCTTCACCGGAAGGATGCTTTGATGACATCAAACACCACACCGTAACTGGGTGGCTATAAAGGTGGCATTGAGTGTTCGGAAAGTGTCGGTTGAGACACATGGATCAAGAGTGGGATTTGTCCATCCATATGACGGATAGATATACTCTGGGCCCTCTCGGTGGAATGTCATCCAATTAGCTTGCAAGCATGTGACTGGCTCACAAGGGATCACATACCACGGGAACGAGAAAAGAGTACTTATCGGTAACGAGGTTGAACTAGGTATGCAGAGATACCGACGATCATAACCTCGGATAAGTAAACTATCGTGAGACAAAGGGAAATTGGTATCGTATGTAAGTGGTTCATTCGATCGCAAAGTAATCGTAGAAATATGTGGGAGCCATATGAATTTCCAGATTCCTCTATTGGTTATTGTTCGGAGAAGTGTCTCGATCATGTCCGCATAATTCACGAACCGTAGGGAGACACACTTAAGGATTCAACGTTGTTTGAGTAGTTATGGTATGATGAGAAAGAGACCGAATGTTGTTCGGAGTCTCGGATGGGATCCGGGATATCACGAGCAGATCCGGAATGGTCCGGAGAATAAGATTCATATAAGGAAAGTCCCGTTTCGGAGTTGGGGAATGTTTCCGGTGTTTTCGTCGGGAATGTTCTAGAAGGTTCCGGAATGTCCGGCACTCCGGAGGGGAAGGGGTACATGAATGTGTCATATCAAGTTGGTATGATTGCATCATGTACTAAGTGTCATCGCTGTTCCAAATAAAGGATTAATTCAAATCCTAGTTTGAAAAGTCAAATAGCTAAATTGAAAAGTCAAACGGCTAAATTTGGAAAGAGGAAAAGAGGAGGAAGGTGAAACCGAGTTGGGGAGGGAGTCCCTCCTCCCCAAGCCGGCGCACCACCCAAGACGAGTTGGGGAGGGACTCCACTCCCTCCCCTTGGCCGCCGGCCCCTCCACCTATATAAGGAGGGGCAGGGCTCCCTCCTAGGACACACAAGTACATCTCCTCCAAACCCTAGCTTGGCGCCAACCACCATAGCTGTCGCCGCCCCCTAGGGTTTTGCCCTAGCCGCCGACTTGGGGTGCCCCAAACCCTAGCCGCCGGCTCTAGCCTCTCCTCCTTGGTGTGTCTAAATCCTAGATCGCCGAAGAGCTCTCTCATACTCCACCATACTCGCTCCGGCTTAAGGCGAAGCCCTGCGAGATCTCCCCTCTACTTCCGGTACCACGCCGTTGTGCTGCCGGAATCGCGAGGAGAGTGCTACAACCTCCGCTGCCTGCTGGAACAAGGGAGAGGAAGGTCTTCGTCGAGTACCGAACGTGTGACCGACTGCGGGAGCGCTGCCGGAACGCAGCGCCGGAAGGATCGTCTACGCGATCTCGAGATCGGGAAGAGTACGACTACATCACCCACGAGAATCTGCTCTCGTTAAACACTTTGGAATCTTCGAGGGTAAGTTATTCCATCGACTCGTTGCTACAATCTAGTAGATAGATCTTGACTTGTTTGTTTGTATGCGGTAGAAAATTTTTGTTTTCCATGCTACGAAACCCTACAGCACTATCTTGTGTCTTTTCTGCTTTCTCTCTTTTATTTCAGAGACCAGGGAAAGCCTCAACTACAGCCCCTGAAAACTCACCATGATCCACTTTGAGCGTTTCATCCCACGTTCTAGGATCAGGGCGCGTTGAACCGGTAAAATCTACAGAACGGATCAACTACACAATCACAACAGACACACTAGAGGTTCAGTTAACCGACAGTAGATGAAAAGCTACAATTAACTGACGACAAACTAAAACTAAGACTGAATTTATTCTGGTGCAAACGGGGCTAACATCAACATGGTTATCATAATTAATGCCTCTTCTCAAATTCTGTCAAAGCTACTCACTAACTGGCACACTCCACACACTAATCGAGTGATGGTGATTGGAATTGATTAACCCATCATATAAACACACTTGCCCATCTTAACAAATTAAATTATATACTTACTTCTTTCTACGTGGAAACTTCTTTGATTCTTCTCAGTGTTGCTCTCAAATCCCGAGATTATTTCTCCTTACAAAGAGAAACACACACTTAATTATATCATCAATAGCAGTAGAACAGCTAGATAGGTAAACAAGAAGCTAGATATCCACCACACTACCTTGTTGAAGGAAACAGATCATCAATAAGAGTACTGCTTGGTAGAGGTAGCATAACTTGACAAACAGTTAAACCGCCATCTTCATAATCAGACTTCATTGAGGAATCCATGATTTCCATGTCAGGGATGGAGGCGTTACTACGTTATTATAGATAACAATTCACATATGCACTATGTATTAGAAGATGTCCAGTAGTGAGAGTTCTAAATATCTAGAGGTGTTCAGTTGTAAAGAACTCAATGACAATAGTCCATATACATGCCACTGCATTGGTGCCAAAAGCATTAGGAGACCTTTCGGTGGATCCTTCGAGGCGTCTCCGCCACTCTAGAATAGGTTCTTTGAGGAGACCTTCTGATGGATCCTTCGAGGCGTCTCCGCCACTGTAGAATAGGTTCTTTGAGGAGACACTGTAGAACAATCTAAGTCTCATTAGCCAATAAGAACCCCATAAAGGTTACTGATCTTAAGGCACTTCAACATGTTGTTGGTTAGCTAAAAATAGAAAATTAGCTAGTGATACTCCAATTTAATAATTGCAGTAGTACATAACTGAATTTGCATGAGTCATGTTTTACATATCAAACAAGAGACATATTGAAGTTGTACTCGAAGTCAGACATATTCTCCATCAATGTATTTTAGATTAGACATTTCTACAACTGAATTCTAGATCGGTAGATACCAAACAATTCCTTCAGTATGCTCATTTTCTTTCCAACCAAAAAGCACACTGTTTTTTGAAGATTCTTCATTGCAATATACTGTATCATGATGATCCAAATCTTTGTTAAATGTGCACAAGGCCCCATATATTGATATATACTCGTATCATTAGTAACATGGCAAGTATGCAAACTGCGGGGTACAAACTATAAGTAGTGTATATGAGGAAGAAAAGGAGCACTGACCTTTTGGCTGTTGGAGGCCATGGCCAGTCACCTCTGGTCGTTGTTGAGCACCGGCATACTAGAGTATGTGGCAAAGAAGGCATCGATCTCAGCCAGCTTCTAGACCTCCATGGCCACCTCTACCTGGCGAGACATCATGTCCCCAAGTTTTTTTGCAGCAACCTGTTCGAGCTTTGCGAGGTGACCATGGCGGAGGTCTCCTTGGCGAGCGCCCAGGTGATAAAATCCCTATTGGTCACGCAGTGAGGAAGGGGGCGAGCAAACCCGTGGAGGCTCTGCTCCTCTTATTCGCCCCCAACCCAGCGGCGTCATCAGTCTAGGACCAGAAAAGGGATTAGGCCATAGCGGAGGCCGCTCCTATAGGATATACCGGTGGTTCGGAATCCATGGTTCGGATATGGCCGCACGCATGTCATGACCATACATGGTTCGGAATCCCGTATGGGCAGACCAGTGAAAGTGGGGCGTTGACAAGGGTGGCGGATGGAATACCGGTGGAGTTGAGCTAGAGGTGTCGGGTGAATGGGAGAGGACGGGGGAGGCGGTCTCTGAGTTGCGGAATCAGCGGCGGCGGGTGGTGGGAGAGGAGCGGGGGAATCAGCGGCGGTGGCTGCTGAGAGAGGAGCGAGAACTTCGCGTCCGAATGGTCCCACTTGTCAATGCTAGCCTCGTTCGGGACTCGGGAGGCGCGAGTGTGACGAAGGAGAGCGACGTATCGCGCGACGACAGAACACTTCATCTTTTTTAGATAGTAAAGATATAGATTCGAAATAAACTTACATGTTAAAAAATATCTAGATATATTTATTTTACAAAAGCTAAAATATTTTATATTTTAAAACAAAAGAAATACTGCCAAACTCCATGAATCTTCCACGGCAGATAGCTACCACCGTAGAAAAGTCGTTCCGGAACTCCCTTTGTTTACTACCGTAAGACCTTCTACATATTTTAAAATAAAATAGATTTAAATTAAAATGGATGAAACTAGACAGTAGCATGTCTAAATAGTACATGTTTAACGTTGTGTGTGACTAATTCAAGTAGATTATATTTTAAATGTAGTTGCTCGGCACCAACTCTGTGTACTTTCCCGTCCTAAAAGAGATATATCGGATTTGTTAAAATTTAGATATATCTATACAGAGTACTAAAAATTCATGCAAGCTTTTATAAGTCTGCAACATCTTTTAGGACTTCTCGATGAAAGTCTTGTGACGGGATAATTCGCGCAACACGGCAATGCATGCATTGTGTGTAAGTATCCTTGGTGTATTTTACCCACACCAAAGGGTTCTACTCCCTCAATTTGAAAATAAGTGACTTGTATTTGTATAAATTCACGTGTATCTATATATAAAATATGTCTAGATATATACTACTACCTCTATTTCAGGGCTTAAGGCGTACACGCTTTTTAAAATAAAGTTTGACTGAAAGAATTGAACAACAAAATCTTGATTATATTCTACATAATTAGTACCGTTGGATTCGTATTGAAAAATACTTTCCAGTGGTACTAGTTTTATACCAAAACTCTTTACGTATTTAGAGTAATTCTTGGTCAAAGAAAAATCACGCAAAAGAAGGACGTCTCAAGCCTTGAAACGGAAGGAGTATGAATCTAGACAAATCTAAATCAATTGTTTATGGATGCTTAAACATATTAACAGTAGAAGTCCAAGAGAGAGTGTTATTAAATCGAAACGTGTGTGTGTGTCGGTCCTTTCCTTTGGGGAAAAGATGTGAAGGTAAACTTGTAGTACTCGTGAACCAGCGCTAAATCCCTTCTGACTTGATGAAAGTATTTTGCCACCAAATATCTCCTTTAAAAACGCATAAACATGTTTAAAGTATGTGACCGCATTGTGTGCTCCACCTCCACATGCTGTCGAAATCAACTTCTTTTTTACTTATGTTGTTGCAGGAATCAGCTTATATCCACTACTAGTTACTACCTCCGTTTCAAGACTTAAGGCACACACGCTTTCCAAAGCAAAGTTTAACCAAAAGAATTGACCAACAAAATCTTGATTATATTGTACATAATTAGTATCGTTGGATGCATATTGAAAAATACTTTCCGGTGATACTAGCTTTATGCCAAAACTCTTTACATATTTAAGTAATTCTTGGTCAAAGAAAAAACACGCAAAACGAGGACGCCTTAAGCCCTAAAACGGAGGGAGTAGTATGAAACGGTCAAACAGGTGCCAATGCATGCCCGCGCTAGAGGGAGAGGCCGCACCTTTTACACGATGATGAAGTGAAGTCCCCGGTTGTCGAGCCGAGACAGAGAGGGCCTCCCCCGCGTGGTCGGGGCCTCGACACGCGTCCCGGTCGGAGCAACGCTAACTAATTTTGTATCGGGTCGGGTGGCGTATCTCCTACCATATCTAGCCCAATCCTTAAACTATGTACACCTGTTGTTATTATTACGTGGAGATGTAAACCAGGGACGAAGAATCAACCTTACAGGACGCGCGTGCTACGCCGAGAGCAAAAAGCCGTCGGCGTAAGCTAAAATGCCCTCGGCGTATGATACGCCGATGGCTGCCCTCGGCGTAGCCTTGTCGGCAATGGGCTCCCTCGGCGGAGCACATAGAGGCCGTCGGCGTATCAAATTGCCCTCGGCGTAGCGGCCGTCGGCATAGCTTGTCGACAGGTTGCAAAAATATTTTTTAAAAAATAAATTATTTTTTTTTCTCAATTTTTGAATCTTTGAATTGTTTGACTCGTTAATCTCTCGCTTTGAACATTTTTAACACTAATTACACTTAATATTCAATTAAATTGCAGTCTTGATCGAACTTTCCGGCCCGCAAAGTAATTCATACATCGTTGTCAATACTATGATATCAATCCTATTAACCCTTATATCAACATGTCACATGTTTGTATTTTTTGAAATTGCAAACAATTATTTAAGTAAACATTAATAATTAAGTAAAAATATTATTGAATTCAAATAAAAATATAATAATTTTACTTTTTTTTGTATTTTTCTATTTAATATGGATTCATTAATATCTTTAAATCTGTAAATCGGAATTTAACAAATAATATGTCTAAATTGATCAGAAAAATGAGAGGAATCCAAATATGATATTCATATCAACTAATAACAAACCCTTATTTTTGAATTATCTGTTTGGTGGTTGCTTTAGAAAATTCTCTTTTTGCGTTCGGATAATGAAAAATGGCTTTTTGGTGCGATAAAAAGGAAAACTTGCATTGAATCTTTGATAAAATAGCATATTGTGAACCTAAAAATGATTTTTCTAAAAAAACATGAGCATCGGATCATGTACATGTAGTTCATATCTGACCCACTTTCTGCCGATTCGGCAGGAATTTGTCTTTTTCACAAGAGGTGGACGGAAAGGTTTCGGATACCCCTTTTGGGACATTGTCCATATAAGGTGGTATAGTATTTTTGTAAAATATGGTGGTAGCATTTTAAATTAGCCATTTGGTGGTTGCTTCACAAAATCGTCCGTTTTTTGTGCTCGGAAAATGAGAAATGGCTTTTTGGTACGACGAAAGGAAAACTTCCTCCCGCAACATTGTTCGCCATCCCATGATGCATGTGTATGCACAATATGGGCACATTATCACAAACTATGTCTTGATTCTAGCCATAACATTGGTCATTTGACCAGAAAGCCAAGAAACCTCGAAAGAGATAGGTCATTTTGTGAAGGTTTTTTTGAGACATAATCAATATATCAAGTTTGATATTTTTACTTATAACTATGTCACATAATATGACACCACGCGAAGGTTTCGCATTGTTTCGATCGTTTTTGAATTTTTTATGCCCGTTTTAAACTATCGTCAGGCATGAAGATTCTTAGCTCGGGGCTGAGCCTCGCTAAACTTGCATTGGATCTTTGATAAAATAGCATATTATTAACCTAAAAATGAGTTTTTTAAAAAAACATGAGCATCAGATCATGTACCTGTAGTTCATATCTGACCCACTTCCTACCGATTCGGCAGGAATTTGTCTTTTTCACCAGAGGTGGACGGAAAGGTTTTGAATCCCCCTGTTGGGACATTGTCCATATAAGATGGTATAGTATTTTTGTGAAATGTGGTGGTAGCATTAATTAGCCATTTGGTGGTTGCTTTACAAAATCGTCCGTTTTTTATGCTCGGAAAATGGGAAATGGCTTTTTGGTGCGACGAAAAGGAAAACTTCCTTCTGCAACATTGTTCGCCATCCCATGATGCATGTGTATGCACAATATGGACACATTATCACAAACTATGCCTTGATTCTAGCCATAACATTGGTCATTTGACCCGAAAGCCAAAAAACCTCGAATGAGATAGGTCATTTTGTGAAGGTTTTTTTTGAGACATAATCAATATATCAAGTTTAATATTTTTACTTATAACCATGTCACATAATATGACACCACGCGAAGGTTTCGATCGTTTTTGAATTTTTTATGCCCGTTTTAAACTATCGTCAAACTTTGTCGAACGGCGGGTATGAAGATTCTTAGCTCGGGGCCGAGCCTCGCTAAACTTGCATTGGATCTTTGATAAAATAGCATATTGTGAACCTAAAAATGATTTTTGTAAAAAAACATGAGCATCGGATCATGTACCTGTAGTTCATATCTGACCCACTTTCTGCCGATTCGGTAGAAATTTGTCCTTTTCACCAAAGGTGGACGGAAAGGTTTCGGATCCTCCTGTTGGGACTTTGTCCATATAAGGTTCTCTATTATTTTTGTAAAATATGGTGGTAGTATTTTGAATAACCATTTGGTGGTTGCTTCATAAAACCGTCCGTTTTTTATGCTCGGAAAATGGAAAATGCCTTTTTTGTGCGATAAAAATGAAAGATTCCTCCTGCAACATTGTTCGCCATCCTATGATGCACATGTATACACAATATGGACACATTATCACAAACTATGCCTTGATTCTAGCCATAACATTGGTCATTTGACCCGAAAGCCAAGATACCTCGAATAAGATTGTTCATTTTGTGAAGGTTTCTTTGAGATATAAGCAATATACCAAGTTTGATATTTTTACTTCTAACTATGTCATAAATATAACACCACGCGAAGGTTTCGCATTGTTTCAATCATTTTTGAATTTTTTATGTCTGTTTTAAACTATATATAATGTTTTATGTTTTACTTAATTTTTATTTACAAATGTGTAATATTTGAGTGTAGATAGATAGGTCTTATTTTTCTGCAAATTTTGATATATTATTTGTATTTTTACGAATTAGAATGATTAAAAAATAGCTACGCCGAGTGCAGTCGTCGGCGTATGCTACGCCGGGCAGCCGTTGGCTTAGCATATGATATGCCGAGAGCAATTTTACGCCGACGGCTGCTTGGCGGAGCTGGCCTAGACGATGGCTACGCCAACGACCCCGACGTTTGGCCGTGGGCGTAACGACTGGTCGTCGGCGTAACTTCCCATTCCTATAGTGATACGGGATTGTTAATTCGCCTTAACCAGAAAAGAGATCGGGAAAGAAGATACGCTGCTGCTCGTCGGCCGGACGGATAATAATAAAGCCGGGGAAACGGACGGGGCGACGATCAGATTAGTTGCAGGGATGCTGCTGCTGCTGCTTTTGGTGCGGCTACGCTACGCATGCTGACCGATGGATCGATCGGTGTGGTTAACAATACGTATCTATTAATTGGGTGGTCGGTCTCGTCTCGCTTTCTTCCTGTCGCGCCCGGGGAGAAGGAGCATCTAGCTAGCCTTGGTGGTTGGAGGCACGGAGAATATTGGCAAAACCGTTTCGGCCTTTCCGGGTAAATCGTGCTTTTACCGACACGTCAGTTTAGAATTCTATTTTCCCGAATCCCGACCGGGAGTGGCCTATCGTCACGGCTCCATCGCCCAGTCAGCGACCCACTAGCGCGTGGTTTACGGAGCTTTCTACTTTTTGACATTGACCTTTGGAATTCGGCCCGATGTTAAGTCTCATCATAGTGCAAAGTAACCTAAAATAGTATATTATTAGTCTATGTTATCATTTCTATAATAGAAAATAACTTACATGTAATAACATGCAATATCACATTAATTAAGATGTAGACTCATTTTGTCTTGATATATGTGATGTTATAGTAACATAGCTAGTTACTCTATCTGTCTATCTGTCTATCTCTTTATTAATTCACTGCTAAATAAGCACTTAAACTCTTAGTTACTAGTGAAGTTACCCCCACTATGACTAGCCTAAGGCTGATCCTAATGAAAGTATCATAGTTAGTATTATGCATGCCATATGGAATTTTTTTGATGTGGCGCAACAATTAATGAAGAAATAGATGGTTAGGGTATCATAGATAGATACCGTATTATAGTACATAAAATTAGAAAATCTTCATACAAATAAATCTTATACACAATTTTGTATTAAAATTTTATAAGTCATTGAATATAGTACTAGTATGATACTACCATATAATACCATGCACTATGAATATATTATCATACACTAGTATCATATGCATGATAGTAGTAATATGATACTACCACTATGACCAGCCTAAGACTAGCTCAATGGAATTGGAAATATCACACGTGATGTCATTATATTATATGTATGCAAAATGCTTACGTGTCATTGCAGTTAATGATAAAAATGATTGTGTTGGTAGTGTAGGGGTTCGTAGCATGAAAAACAAAAAAATTCTACCGCATGAACACACACAAGCCAAGATCTATCTACTAGATTGTAGCAACGAGTCGATAGAGTACTCACCCTCGAAGATTCCAAAGCGGTTAACGAGAGCAGATTCTCGTGGGTGATGTATTCGTTCACTTGCCGATCTCAAGATCGCGTAGACGATCCTTCCGGCGCCGTGTTTCGGCAGCGCTCCCGCAGTCGGTCACACGTTCGGTACTCGATGAAGACCTTCCTCTCCCTTGTTCCAGTAGGCAGCGGAGGTTGTAGCTCTCTGCTCGCGATTCCGGAAGCTCGACGGCGTGGTGTCGGAGATTATAGGGGGAGATCCCGCAAGGCTTCGCCTAAGCCGGTGCGGGTAGGTGGAGTAGAGGGGTTCCTCGGTGACTAGGGTTTAGAGGCCGAGGGGAGGAGGTGGGGCCGACGGCGGCTAGGGCGGCGGCGTCACAAGGCGGCGGCAACGCTGGGCGGCAACGGTGCAAGGCGGCGGCTTGGGTGGGGCTAGGGTTTGTGTTGTGGTGTTCTCCCCTATATTTATGAGAGGGAGGGGCAGCTAGGGGAGGGAGAGGTCGAATCCTCTCCCAAATCGCTCTCCTCCTTGGCGCACGGTGGAGGGAGAGGAGGTTTTCTCTCCTCCCTCCACCAGAAAACATTGTCCCAGTTTGAATTTTCAAATTTTCCTTTTGACTTTAAATTTGGAGTTTGATTTCTCTCTTTTATTTGCCTAGCCTAGTGACCTAGGACATGATGAAATCATTCCACTTTGTCATGACACATTCACATACCCTTCCCCTTTCGGTTCGGTGAACCTTCTAAACCCTTCTAAAACATTCCGGTGAAAACATCGGAATCATTCCCGAACTCCGGAATTGGATTTTCCTTATATGAATCTTATTCTCAGGACTATTCCGGATCTCCTCGTGATATCCCGAATCCCATCCGAGACTCCGAACAACATTCGGTCTTCTTACTCACATTCCATATCTACTAAACAACATCGAATCCTTAAGTGTGTTTCTCTACTTTTCGTGAATTATGCAGACATGACCGAGACTCTTCTCCGATCAATACCAATAGAGGAATCTGGAAATTCATATGGCTCCCACATATTTCTATGATTACTTCGTGATCGAATGAACCATTTACATACGATACCAATTTCCCTTTGTCTCGCAATATTTTACTTATCCGAGGTCTGATCGTCGGTATCTCTGCATACCTAGTTCAACCTCGTTACCTATAAGTACTCTTTACTCGTCCATGTGATATGTGATCCCTTGTGAGCCAGTCACATGCTTTCAAGATAATTGGATGACATTCCATCAAGAGGGCCCAAAGTATATCTATCCGTCATATGGATGGACAAATCCCACTCTTGATCCATGTGCCTCAACACATACTTTACGAACACTCAATGCCACCTTTATAACCACCCAGTTACGAAGTGGTGTTTGATGTCAGCAAAGCATCCATCCAGTGATGGTGATTATCATGATCTCATGGTCGAAGGAATTAGGTTACTATGTATCTGAAAGCTTATAGCAAATGAACTATTGAAATGACTTGATCTTTATTCTACACTTATCTATAGGAGTATGTCCATCACACCATTCTCCTAATGATATGATCTTGTTGTTAATAATATCACAATGTTCATGATGAGGAAACCATGATCATCTATTAACCAACAAGCTAGTATTACAAAGAGGCTTTACTAGGGACTCTAACAAGTTTACAAATCACACAAGTATTAATGTTTCTGGTTAATACAATTATAGCATGAATGTAAACATTTATCATAAATACAAAGATATAATAATAACTACTTTTATTATTTCCTCTAGGGCATATCTCCAACAGTCTCCCACTTGCACTAGAGTTAAATAATCTAGATTACATGGTAATATACCGAACACCCATGGAGGTCTGGTGTTGGTCATGTTTTGCCCTCGGGAGAGGTTTAGTCAACGGATCCGCCACATTCAGATATGTGTGTACTTTGAAAATCTTTATGTCACCATCTTGGACATTCTCTCGAATAGCGTGAAAACGTAGCTTGATATGCTTCAACTTCTTGTGTGACCTTGGCTCCTGCGCATTGGCTATGGCGTCCATGTTATCACAATAGATAGACATTGGGTCCAGTGCACTAGGAACCATACCGAGATCCGTAATGAACTCCTTTATCCATATCGTCTCTTGTGAAGCCTCCGAAGCAGCTACCTATTCTGATTCAGTTGAAGATCTCGCCATAATGCTTTGCTTTGCACTCCTCAAGCTCACTGTTGCACCATTCAAAGTAAATGCGTATCTATATTGAGATTTAGAATCATCTGTATCAGTGTTCCAACTAGCATCGGTGTAACCATTAACAACGAGTTGTTCATCACCTCCATAATAAAGAACCATATCCTTAGTTCCTCTCAAGTAATTAAGGATGTTTTTGACCATGATGGCACTGCGTCAACGTGGGAGCGCTTTGTCAGGAAACCCCAAGAGAAAGGTGTGATGCAGCACAGTAGAAAGTCTTCCCTCAGTAAGAAACCAATGTTATCGAACCAGTAGGAGGAAGGAAACGTCTCAAAGGTGTTGCAAGCAACTTGGAAACCTACACAACACAAACTCAAGACTTTTCCCCAACGAACAATGAGATTGTCAATCTCACCGGTTGCTGTAACAAGGATTAACTGTATGGTGTGGAAGGTGAAAGTGGTTTGCAGAAAGTAAACAGTAAACAGTGGAAGATGTATCAATGGTAAAGATTGGACCAGGGTCCATAGTTCACTAGAGGTGTTCTCCCGAGATAAAAAAAACATGGCATGCTGGGTAAACAAATTACAGCAGGGCAATTGAGATGACTGAGCAGGGAATAACAATGCAATACTAGACATCATGATCCTATAAGATTTGATTGGGCAATACAACAAGATACATAGACCATCATCCAACTGCATCTATGACTAGAAGTCCACCTTTGGGTTATCATCTGAACCCCCTCCAGTATTAAGTTGCAAGAAATAGATAACTGCTTTAATAAAAGTGTGTAAGGTAAACAATCCACTTGTTCCATGAACAAGAGACCGTTGTTTTCTCCCTAGTGGCAACAACACATCTACAACCTTAGAGATTTCTGTCACTTCCGTTGATTAAATAGAGGCATGAACCCACTATCGAGCATAAATACCCCCTCTTGGAGTCACTAGCAACTACTTGGCCAAGATAACTACTAACAACGGAGAGCATGCAAGATCACAAACAACACTTACATGATAGAATCAATAAGACAAAACCATTAATCAATCTGACATAGTAATCTCAATATCCATCGGATTCCCGCAAACACAACATGCATGATTACAAATAGATGAGATCTTGATCATGAACGGAGCTCACAAGATCTAGACATGAACGCACAAAGGAGGAGATACAACCATCTAGCTACTACATGGGTCCGTAGTCCAAGGTGGAACTACTCACGCTTCATACCGGAGGCTGGCATGATGAGAAAGAAGGCCTCCGGGATGATCTCCTATCCGACAGGGTGCCAGGAAGAGCTTCAGACCCCCCGATCTAGGGACGATGGTGGCGGCGGCTACAGACGGTTTTGTGGAATATTGATCGGGTCCTTAGGGTTTAGGCATCGGGGGCTTCTTATAGGCGAAGAGGCGAGGATGGGAGGCGGCCAGGGGGCCCACACCCTGCCCAGGAGCGGCCTAGGGTGGGCCCGCGCCTGTGAGGGTGAGGCCGCCCTGTGGCCCCCCTCCGTCTCTCCTCTGGACTCCGTGTTCTCCTCGGTGAAATATTGACTTTGGATTTTGTCCCGTCCAATTCCGAGAATATTTCCTTACTAACTTTTCTGGAACCAAAAATAGCAGAAAACAGGTAACTAGCACTATGGCAACTTGTTAATAGGTTAGTACCAGAAAACATATAAAAAGCACCTCAAAGTGTGGAAAAAGCAAAGCAAAGTAGATACTATACAAGCATGGAACATCAAAAATTATAGATACGTTTTCGACATATCAAGCACCCCCAAGCTTAATTCCTGCTCGTCCTCGAGTAGGTAAGTGATAAAAGAATAATTTTTGAGGTGACATGCACCATCAAAACCAAGATCAAACCATTTGCAAGCATTGAAAGCTGGGATCAAAGAACAATAAGCATGAGCATGAAAGATGGAGTTCTAACATTAATACAAAGTAACTATGCATGCAACATGAAAGGCTACAGACAAAGCTCATGAATAACATGTAATGAAAAATGTTTGTTTGTTTCACATACAGAAAACATAGCATAGTGGCATTCAGCTTGTCCCTCATAGAGTAGCAAATAGATGCATAGGACACCTTCAAAGTTCATAAGAGTGACTAGATACAAATAGCACAAGATCAAGTAATATCAACAATATGCATCAATCAATAAGTTTTGGGACAATGCACATAGAACTAAGAATGGCAACTATGCTCTCTTAACTAGTGCCTAAAGGTAGAAGGTGGAGACTCAATATAATAGTGGAAGAAAGGCCCTTCATAAAGGGAAGAAGGGATTTCAAGTCTCAAAAAGATCTTCCTAAAAATTATGGTACTTGTTAGCTTTCAGCCCTCATTTCCCCTATCATAAGCATCTTGAAGTGATTAAGGTTAAAGTGAACAAATGATACGTCGGAAACGTATCTATAATTTTTGATGCTCCATGCTTGTTTAGTGTCTACTTTGCTTTGCTTTGTCTGCACTTTGAGGTGTTTTTATATCTTTTCTGTAACTAACCTATTAACAAGTTGCCACAGTGCCAGTTCCCTGTTTTCTTCTGTTTTTGGTTCCAGAAAGGCAGAAAATCAATATTCTCAAAATTGGACGGGACAAAATCCAAAGTCAATATTTTACCGTGGGGGACACAAATCTTGAAGACGAGACAGAGAACCAAACCAGGGCGGACAAACCCCCTAGGCGCGGCCAGGGGTAGGCCACGCCTGGGCAGGGTGTGGCCCCCCTGGTCGCCTCCTGGCCTCGCCTCTTCGCCTATAAGAAGCCCCTGATGCAGAAACCCTAAGTACCCGATCAAAACTCCACGAAACCTTACGTAGACGCCGCCATCGTCGTCCCTAGATCGGGGGGATCTAAACTTCTTCCCGGCACCCTGCCGAAGGGGAAATCATCCCGGAGGCCTTTTCTCCGATATGAAGCGTGAGTAGTTCCACCTTGGACTACGGGTCCATGTAGTAGCTAGATGGTTGTATCTCCTCCTTATGCTTTCATGTATAGATATTGTGAGCTCCATTCATGATCAAGATCTAATCTATTTGTAATCATGCATGCTGTGTTTGGGGGATCCGATGGATATTGAGATTACTATGTCAGATTGGTTAATGGTTTTGTCTTTATGATTCTATCATGTCTGTGTTGTTTGTGATCTTGCATGCTCTCCGTTGTTAGTAGCTATCTTGGACAAGTAGTTGCTAGTGACTCCAAGAGGGGTTATTTATGCTCGATAGTGGGTTCATGCCTCTAGTTTCCAAGGGAAGTGACAAAAATATCTTCGGTTGTAGATGTGTTGTTGCCACTAGGGAGAAAACAACGATCTCTTGTTCATAGAACAAGTGGATTGTTTACCTTACACACTTTGATTAAAGCAGTTGTCTGTTGCTTGCAAGTTAATACGGGAGGGGGTTCGGATGATAACCCGAAGGTGGACTTCTAGTCATAGATGCAGTTGGATGGAGGTCTATGTGTATTGTTGTATTGCCCAATCAAATCTCATAGGATCTTTGTCTGGTATTGCATTGTTATGCCTAGCTCAGTTCCTGTCAATTGTCATGCTGTAATTTGTTTACCCTTCATGACATGTTGTTTATCTAAGGAGAGCACCTCTAGTGAACTATGGGCCCCGGTCCAATCTTTACCATTGATACATCTTCCACTTTTACTTGTTGCAAACCATTACCTTCCACACCATACGTTTAATCCTTTGTTACAGCAACCAGTGAGATTGACAACCTCACTATTAGTTGGGGAAAAGTCTTGAGTTTATGTTGTGTAGGTCTCCGCGTTGCTTGCAACACCTGTGTGACGTTTCCTTCCTCCTAATGGTTCGATAACCTCTGTTTCTTACTGAGGGAAGACTTGCTTCTATGCTGCTTCACACCTTGCTCTTGGGGTTCCCAACAGACTCCACGTCAAGTGCCAAGTTCTCTGGCGCCATTAAGGAGTCATCAACAAGTTTTCTGGCGCCGTTGCCGGGGAGGCCAAGGACATCTTCACAAGGGGAGTCCTCCACTTCCTTTCTTTTTACTCCGTTTTTAGTTTCTTAGTTTCTTTTGCTTTGTTTTGTTTGCCTCTTTTCAAAAACTCCAAAAAATTAGTTTAGTTTGGGTTGCCTTTTCTTATCAAAAACACAAAAAAATTAGTTCCTGCTCTAGCTGCTGCTGTTTTTGGCTTGCCCACCTTTGCCAAAATGAACTCTGCTAAGAACACCAAGTTGTGTGACTTCACTATCACAAACAACAATGATCTCCTTAGCACTCGTATTGCTCCACCTACTCCTGATGCTACCTTTTAAGCCTGCCTTGTTGAATCTTGTGATGAGAGAGCAATTTTTTGGTGCTAGTTCTGATGATGCTGCTGCCCATTGATACGTCCAAAACGTATCTACTTTATCGAACACTTTGCTATTGTTTTTCCTCTATACTTGTGTGATTTGGATACAACTAACACGGACTGACGCTGTTTTCAGCAGAATTACCTTGGTGTCTTTTTTTTGTGCAGAAAATCAACTATCAGGAAAAATCCCGCAAAATATGCCAAAAACTATTTTTCACCAGAAGATCCACGAAGCTAGAAGGGGAGACAGAGAGGAGGCCTGGGGGGCCCAGACCCACCCCAGGCGCGGTCCCACCTTACCCCGCGCCTGGAGGGGGTGTGGCTACCCCAGGCAGCTCCTCGGCCTCCCTCCACGCATATAAGTTTCCTTCTGACCTAAAAACTTGGGGGGGGGAGGGGTCGATAGTTTTCCAGAAAGAGTTCCGCTCCGCCGCTGCTAGCAGAAACCAAGGTTCGGATCCAAAAACTCCGTTCTGGCACCCTGCTGGGACGGGGAATTTGGAGAGGATCACCACCATCGTCATCACCAACGCATCTCCATCAACCACTGATGTTTCCCTCATCCATGAGTGAGTAATCCCCCGATGTTGGCTTGGGGATGGTAGCGATTGGATGAGTTCTATCATGTAATCGAATAAGATCTGTTAGGGCATAGTGCCTAGTATCTCTATTAGTGCTATTTGACTTTGTTGCAACTTGTTGTGCTTAATGCTTGTCACTAGGGCCCGAGTGCCATGATCTTATATCTGAACTTATTATTGAATAATTATGATAGTATTGTTTGTGATATTATCTGCAAGTTGTGTACACATATCATTGTCCGGATCCAAAGGCCCCAAAGTGACAATAATTTGGATAACCGGAGGCGATGGATATGGTGTGAGGATCACATGTGTTCACAGAGTGTTAATGCTTTGCTCCGGTGCTCTATTAAAAGGATTATCTTAATTACCAGTAGTTCCCTAGAGGCCCCACTGCCACGGGCTGGCTGGACAGAAGATGTTATGCAAGTTCTCATTGCGAGCACGTATGACTATATTTGGAGCACATGCCTAGGATTGTTTAGTACTTGGATGCTTGTTATTATTTATCTGCAATGCCCTAGATCTTGAAGTTACATGTTTAGACTCGTCCATGCAACGCCCATCCATCCATCCCTATGCCTACCACACTCGAATCCTACTGTTACCGTTACTGTTACTATTGCTCATGTTTCACTGTTGTTGTTGCTGTTGTTTGCTGTTGCTACTACAAACTGTTGCTACTGATAAACTTCTGTGAGAAAGAACTATTTCCAGGTGCAGCTGAACTGACAACTCAGTTGTTAAGGCTCGCAAGTATTCTTTGGCTCCCCTTGTGTCGAATCAATAAATTGGGTAATACTACCCGCGAAGACTGTTGTGATCCCCTACACTTGTGGGTCATCACTCATCTCAATAACTTTGTTGAACTTTGTTAGATGCAAAAGTATAAGGATGTAGATGGAGATATTATTAAGCTTAAGCTGTTTCCTTTCTCCTTAAGAGGGAAAGCTAAAGAATGGTTGCTATCCTTGCCTAGAAATAGTATTGATTCTTGGACTAAGTGCAAACATGCTTTTATTGGAAAGTATTATCCTCCTGCTAAGATTATATCTATGAGAAGTGACATTATGAAATTTAAACAACTTGATAATGAACATGTTGCTCAAGCTTGGGAAAGAATGAAATCTTTGGTTAAGAATTGTCCCACTCATGGACTCACTGCTTGGATGATTATCCAGACTTTTTATGCAGGTTTGAACTTCTCCTCAAGAAACCTGTTGGATTCAGCTGCTGGAGGTACCTTTATGGGCCTCACTTTGGGAGCTGCAACAAAGCTCCTTAACAATATTATGGTTAACTACTCTGAATGGCACACTGAGAGAGCTCCACATGGTAAGAAGGTAAATTCTGTTGAAGAAACCTCCTCTTTGAGTGATAAGATTGATGTTATTATGGCTATGCTTGTTAATGGGAAAGCTCCTCTAGATCCTAATAGTGTTCCCTTAGCCTCTTTGGTTGCTCAAGAAGAGCAAGTTGATGTGAACTTCATTAGAAACAACAATTCAACAACAATGCCTATAGGAATAATTTTGGTAGTAACAACAATTATATGCCTTATCCTCCTAATAATGGCAATTCCTATGGAAACTCTTACAACAATACTAGAAGTGCCCCCTATGAACTTGAAGTCATGCTCAAAGACTTTATTGGTAAACAAACTTCTTTCAACAAGACTGTGGAGGAGATTAACTGTTGAAAAGAATATATCCTCTTTGTCAGAAGCACAGTCTTCCTTGATTAATAAAATGGCTGCTAAACCTGAAACTATGGAAAATACCTTTGCTACTGCTCATGACATACAAGTTACTATTGATAAAAATGTTAGACTGTTAGCTCAACTTCATGCTAAGTGGGAAAGGGAAGTTGGAATTGATAGAAACAATAGTGTGTGCACTATCACTAGAATGGATACCACTAAACCACAAGAAGTCCTTGTTCCTCCTCCTACTATGCCTAAGCCTATTGAGTCTACTACTAGTGATGCTAAGTTTGATTTTGATATAGATGGTTGCAATATTTCTGAAGTGATTCTTTTCTTGCAAAATCTTGCTAGAAGTCCTGTTGCTAGTGATATGGATGTTGCTTTCACTAAACATATTACAGATGCTCTTGTGAAAATTAGGGAAAAGAAGCTAAAACACAAAGCTTCTATTCCTAGGAAAGTAGAAGATAGTTGGGAACCCATTATTAATATGCAAGTGAATGACTTTGATCTCAAAGGTTCATGTGATCTTGGTTCTAGTGTCTCTATTATGCCTAGGAAGATTTATGAAATGCTTGATTTGCCACCTTTGGAAGATTGTTATTTGGATGTCCCACTCAATGATAGTGCTAAAAAGAAACTCATGGGGAGTATTAATGATGTTCACATTATGGTTAACAATGCTTATGTCCCTGTGGATTTCTATGTTTTGGATGTTGAATACAATGCTTCATGTCCTATTACTTTGGGAAGACCTTTTCTTAGAACTGTTGGTGCCATCATTGATATGAAAGAAGGCACCATTAAATATCATTTTCCATTCAAAAAAAGTATTGAACACTTCCCTATGAGGAGAGAGAAGTTGCTTTTTGCTCCTCCTTTGAAAGCACGGTTTGATGTTAATGCTTCTTCATTTGAAAATATTGGATTCTTCTTGCTTCTTGTGCCTAACTTAAAGGCGTTAAAGAAAAGTACTTGTTGGGAGATAACTCAAGAGTTTCCTTGAGTCTTGGAAGTTATTACTTTAGTAATGACCTCTTCTTATCCTTTTTGTTTGCTTTTTTGTGGCAAGAATGACCTCTAATGAGAGGGAAGTAAGATTTGGGGAGTTGCTGTCCCGAAACAGATTTTTGTCCTCCACCAAAAAAAATCGTGAGGAGTCTATGTAACTCGGATTGAGATGAAAATTTACGAATAAATCCCCCTTTATGTTATATAACTTTTGTCAGTTCAATACGTTTTGATTTGAGCAACATAAGATGTTCTAAAAAATTGGTTTCTACCTGCTGGTCTGTTTTGACAGATTTCTATCATTATTTGCATTTGCTTCTTATTGATTCTTTTTTGAGTTCTCTTTTGGGGAATTGAGATTTTTAAAGGAATCGCTACAGTACCATGTGTTTTTAGTGAAAATTCTTGCTGTTCCAAAGCTTTACCTAAGGGTCTATTATCTTTTGAATACACTAATGTTGCTAATGAAGATTGTGTGAAGTTTTGTATGAAGGAAAAATTTTAGGTGTAGAGAAAGAGTGATGTAATGAGATGAAGAATGGACAAAATCTCAAGCTTGGGGATGCCACCCCGGTGTCACTCCAAGAAATATCTAAGAGGTACAAGCGTCAAAGCTTGGGGATGCCCAAGGCATCCCCTTCTTCATCAATAAAAAGATCAGGTCTGTCTAGACACTTCGTTTTTATTGTTTCATGCACAGTTGTGTTGTTATTGGAGCGTCTTAGTTTTAGTTTGGTTTGCTTAGTTGTTTAGTTTGCTTGAATAAAGTAATTCGGACCCCTATTCTTGCTATCTTGTTTTCAATTAAGTTGCTTGGTGTTGGAAAGGAGTAGTAAGTTCTTGCTTGATAAATGCAATAGGAGCTTGCATTGATTGTGACTTAGACTTTAGCATGACATGCTAGTTGTTGTTTTGACCTTATGCTTAGTGATTATTGCTGTATCATGTCTTGTTCCAAACAATTGGGATTGCTTAGTGTGCCTTGAAGAAATTATGCGTTGTTTAGCATGCAAAAGCATAGTATTGCGCTATTCTCCTTTGATGATTTACTTGGGTTGACTTGGCACATGCTCACACCATGTTATGACTATGACAAGTCACCATAGCCTCTATGATCGTCTGGTCCTTGACTTTTAGTACCACTCTATGCTTTGGTTCGTAATGTTTTGTTGCTCTGCATGATTATGGTCATTACTGCTCTCTTAGTTGGTTGCTCCCAGTCTTTCGCTAGCCTCCACTTGTATGAGTAAGTTCTACTCATGCTTGCAACTCCCAAGAAACCAAGTTATTCCAAAGTGTCCACTATAAATGTTGGGGATATGCTATATGGGTATCTTCATAGCATGTCCTCTATCCGGATAACCCGGGTGGCCTAGTTAGATGGATCCAGAAGGGAGGCCCATGCCGGATAAAGGAAGGCTATGGAGGAGTCACCGACGTACCCGGAGCCTTGGGGTGCAAGACACGCTCGACTAGTTGTAATCAGTGTAGGACTCTGTAACCTGTCCGACTAGGACTTTTCCCTGTAACCCTAGGACCTGGCGACTATATAAGTCGGGCCTATGGGAGCCTTTAGGGCACAATCTCAGACAACACAAGACGATAACTTAGACTTTCTAGTCACCTCGCACAGTGAACCAATCCCTGTAACTCGGCGTGTTGCCCTTATAGTTATTTATAGCAGGAGTAGGATTCCGCCACTGTTGTGGGATCTGAAACTGGGTAAGCTGTGTTACCTCTTACCCGTCAACCGTCTGCCTTCCCCCACGTCTCTAAACATGCACTGTGAGGACCCCTCCATGGCGTACTCGTCGGCAATACCACGACAGTTGGCGCTCACCGTGGGGCAAGAGGCGCTTCAGGCTCTTCAGCGGGCGAGGACCAAGATCTTCGCAGGAATCGGCGATACCGTAGCCATCGGTCATGTTCTCTTCTCCGGCAACATTCTGATCGTCCCTCCCGACAATTTTTGGATCCTGGCGAAGACGAATCCTACGTGGTGCTCGATCGTCCCCATCAGAGATATCCACCTATTCATCGGCGAAACCGACTCGGGCACTAGTTCCCTGGGAGTCAGAGGGGCATCAAGACCCGCGCGGACCGACTACGGGCAGGATACGTTCGCGGAAGGATCGATGTCGGATCTCTCCTCGGAGTTTGCCGGCAAAGATCAGAAAAATTCAAGGCCCACCCAAACCGTCCATGTCCAGGATATAACGGTGGAAGATCACTACAAGTCCGCCAGCTTCGTCCGCGCGTCTAGATAGCAGAGATCCAAGTTCGTCGGCGTGGTTACCATCTTCGATCTGGCGCATTGCATTCAGAGAGAGGGCGAAAACCCCCACGATTACCTTGTCAGGTGGCTCCATATACGAGCCGATCTGGCGCATTACCCCAATGATGATGCCATGTATCACTTTGTGGAAGGACTGGACCAAGGTACGCTTCTCCGGCATTCTCTAAGGCGACAGCAGGCTTCGAGACGTCTCACCTTCAAAATCATGGTGAACACCGTCAACAACTACGGGGAGGCCGAGGAGGCTGCTAAGACAGCGCTTGCGCTCATTGACGGAGCCCCTCCAATTCAGCCACCTCCACCACTGCCTCCCGCCGCCATCGCCGCAGCTGCACCACCGCCTCCAGTCATCGTCGCTACTGCTGCACCTCCACCCCCGTCATCGAGGAAGCCCCGACACCCTCCGACTCTGTGATTGACGCGCTCTATGCCGACTTCAGTGCAGACTCGGAGGAAATAGATTTCAGCCTGGAGGAGCTAGACTCTGCCATGTAGGAGATGGAGGAGGAGTACACGCGCGACGAGCAGGCCAACAACGTCGTCACGTCCTGAGAGGTGTTCGTCACCATTGGGACGGCGATGGATGAAGATCAACCCGGAAGAGCTCCGCCTACAGCGCTGGACAAGGGGAAGGGACCACCTGTTGCTGCCGACAATGATCGTGCAAAGGACATGCCCCCTCCGCCTAACCCAGTGCAACAATCGCAGGAACTCGGCACCAGACCGAGCAACAACAACACCGCAAACCCGCCGCCTCCGGCATATACGTCTGCTGCTGCCCAAGTTACTCCAGCTGATAGAGTGATGTACGGCAATCTCCTCGTCGAGCCTATGACCGTGTATCATATTCGCAATGTAGTCCAGCTTGATGAGAAGCGCCAGCAGCTGATGAAGGAAGCGCAGGCCATCACGGAGCAAGGCGCAAAGCTAGATCGAGATCTGGCCAACACACAGAAGTCAATAGAGAAAGCTAGAGCAATGGAGGCCGAGTACAAGACTCTGCTGCAGCAGCAGAAGGCCAAGAAAGCTCCAGCTCGCGTCATCAACGTTCCTGGTGTGCGGCGAAACCTAGGATGGGCTCCCCTGAAGCCGTCACAAGCCAAGCCATACATTGACAGTGAAGGCAGGCAGGTGATGCCCACTCCTCTCCTCAACCTCGCCGTCGCCAAGACCCTTATGGAGCATGATAGATCACCTGAAGCGGTGGACCCGGTCTATGACCTAGTGGCCAAGGCGGTGAAACAGCAGGAAAAGGCCACCTCTCAAAGGCTTGAGTCTGACCCAGCGTTTTGCCAGTCTAGCCAGCATAAGCCGCCAAGGGACAGATCTCCCCTTGATGTCGGGTCTCAGACGGGTTCGTCAGAATGAAGACGGAGGGATGCGCGCAACAGGAAGGATGCCATCCCCATATCCTCCGACCACAGAGGTAAGGCACAACCTCGTCGCCCATTGCCACCGCCCCGCTCACCCCGACATCGCGAAGACACCAAGGCTCACCGTCGTACGGATATGCCTCCGCCAAGGCAGAGCGGCATCATCATCCGTGACAACACGGAGTAGACCCGTCATGACGGAGAGCGCAACCAAGGACACAAGAGTAGGCCGCGCCATGACCCTCCGCGTCCGACAAGCAACCGCGACAAGCGTGAGGCGTCGCAGGAGGGTAACAGCAAGAAAGCTAACCCACCACCACCTCCGCCTCCGTCGCCACCTAGCAGACACCATGGCGGAGGAGGCCCGCGTCGTTCACGCAGCCCATCCTCTGATGGCAAGAAGAAGAAAAGAAGCCCAGAGCCATACGATGCACGTTCGCGCCTGGACAAGATCCACGAGGCCTGGGAAGGACCATACCTGGGACCATGTTGCTTTTGACCTGTAATACGGTCTGCAACTTACCCCAAAGCTTTCCGGATTGAAAAGACCATCAAGCCCTATGACGGCACTGCCAAGCTAGCCACATGGTTGCAGGACTACGGCAATGTGGTAGAGATTGCCGGGGGTAACCCCAACGTCACCGTCAAGTACCTCCCATTAATGTTGGCGGGCATGACCCGTCAATGGATTGATGACTTGCCAGAAATATCCATATGCAATTGGTTGGACATGCAAGAAGCGTTCACCAAGAACTTTGAGGGTGCGTACAAACGTCCCTGCACTATTGGCGATCTACAGCCGTGCGTGCAAGAGAAAGACGAGACATCTCGCGCCTACCTCTCCTGCTGGCTGGATATGAAGAATTCCTGCGTAGGAGTGCACGCTCAGACCACCATGGACGCCTTCATCGATGGGTTGGAAAGGGGCACGTTGCTCCGACATAAGCTGAAGCGCTTGCAGGACAATCACCAACTAGACTTGAACCAGATGATTCAGTTGGCTAGTGAGTTCGCAGCGGCCAACGACGATGCTCGCGGCTCTCTGCTGGCAACGACCGTTCCAACCCAAGCTCGGAGGAACATCAACACAAGGAGGAAATTCGCACCAGAAGGAAAGCAAACCCCCGACATGGTCGCTATGACTTTTGCAGGACGAGGTGATGGCGGACAGCGTGGCCGAGGACGGGGAGCTGGTCGTGGGCAGCAGCGATGAAGTGAAACTACATCGGCAGCGCTCCGCGTTCCCCAAACCTACGAGGAGTACCGTGATATGCTGTGCCTCGTACACCTCGATGCCAACGACAAGGCCACCCACACCAATCGCCACTGCAAGTTCGTTAACGACCTCAAGGAGGACCTAGAGTCCTGCTACAAGCGAAGTCGGAAGAACAGACCACGAGGAAAGGGCAAAGGGAAGAAGAAGGAGGAGGAGTCCAAGGATTCAAGTGACATGGACGAGGATGTTGACCCCAAGCACACCGCCAAGAGCGACGACAAGGGCAAGAACCCCTTCGAGAAGAAGGCTGCAGTTTTCCACACTTTCCTTGGCACCCCCACCGTCCGACAACAGAAGACCTCCATGAGGATACTGATGGCTACCTAGTTCCCCATTTCCTGCGCTAGTCGAAGATTCCAATTACTTGGGACGGGAAGGATCACCTAGACCTCATCCCTATGGAGAACCAATACGCCATGGTCATAAACCCCCTGATTGACAGCAATGAGTTCACCAAATGTATGGTGGATAGTGGAAGCAGCATCAACATCATGTACCTGGATACACTGCAGAAGATGAACTTGACGGAGGCAAACCTAAGGCGGACCAACACCATCTTCCATGGCGTAGTTCCTGGTCGGGAGGCTCGGTCCCTTGGGTGCATCACACTTCAGTTCGCTTTTGATGATGTTAATAATTACTGCCAAGAACGCATGACCTTTGAGGTGGTCCCCTTCAAGAGCATGTACCACGTCATATTCAGCCGCGGCATATTCCACACCTTCATGGCCAAGCCATTCTTCGTCTACAACAAACTCAAGATACCCGGACCAAACAGTGTCATCACCGTATCCGGAAGCTTTTCCAAAGCAAGGGACTGTGAAATTGGAGAAGCAGCCTACGCAGAAGCTGTCCTCTACAACGAAGAATTCAAGGAGATCCAGAGCAAGGTCGATGCCTCAGAGATGCCCGTGTCAAAGAAGGAGATTTCTGACTCCGCCCCAGCATTCAAGGCCGCCATCGAGACCAAGCCAGTGGAACTTGTGGTAGGCGATGCCTCCAAGACCACCGCCATTGGGACGAACCTGGATCCCAAATAGGAAAGCGCGCTCGTCGAGTTCCTCCGTGTGAATAGGGACATCTTTGCCTGACAACCTTCCAACATGAAAGGTGTACCTAGGAAAATTGCCGAGCACAGCTTGAATATTGATCCAAAATGTAAACTAGTGAAACAACCTCTATGACGCTTTGGAGATGAGAAGAGACGCGCCATAGGTAAAGAGATAGCTAGGTTACTTAAGGCTAGTTTTATCCGAGAAGTCCTTCACACCCAATGGGTGGACAATCCTGTACTTGTCCCCAAAAAGGGAACCCAAGAATTAAGAATGTGCGTTGATTACACCGGCTTTAACAAGGCATGTCCCAAAGATCCGTTTGCTTTGCCTCGCATTGACCAAGTCATTGACTCGACGGCTGGCTCGAAGATTTTGTGTTTTCTCGATGCATACTCAGGATACCACCAGATCAAGATGAGGAGGTCAGACCAATTGGCCACTTCGTTCACTACACCCTACGACACGTTCTGCTATGTCACGATGCCCTTTGGGCTGAAAAACATAGGTGCTACGTACCAGCGGACAATGCAACACTGCCTACACGACCAAATTGGTCGGAACGTTCACGCCTATGTGGACGATATAGCGGTTATGTCTAAAAAATCAAACGATTTAATCTCCGACTTAAAATAAACCTTTGATAATCTCCGAAAATACAACATGATACTTAACCCTAAGAAGTGCGTTTTCGGGGTTCCAGCCGGCAAATTGTTGGGCTTCATCGTTTCCCAACATGGAATCGAGGTCAACCCGGAGAAAATCAAGGCCATCTTAAACATAAACCGTCCGACATGCCTAAAGGACATACAACGAATAACAGGTTGTGTTGCAGCAGTTAGTCGGTTCGTCAGCCGACTTGGAGAGAAGGCTCTGCCGTTGTACAAGTTGCTGAAGAAGGCGTACAAATTCACGTGGACGAACAAAGTAGACGCAGCATTGAAGCAGCTCAAGGAGATTCTTTCCTCAACGCCTATCCTTGCAGCGCCCGATCCTGGAGAGCCCATGTTAATTTACATGGCGGCCACCAACCGGGTAATCAGCATCGTCGTCGTGGTAGAGCGGAAGGAACCAGGGCATGAGTACAGAGTTCAACAACCAGTTTACTATGTAAGCGAGGTCTTGACGGAGTCCAAGCAGCGTTACCCGCACTACCTAAAGATAGCTTACGGAGTATTCCTTGCTTCTCGGAAGCTGAGGCACTATTTCCAGGAGCACCCCATCATAGTGGTGAGCAAGACTCTGTCCGACATTATCAACAACAGCGATGCTACAGGAAGGGTCGCGAAGTGGGGCAATTAACTTGCCGCCTTCGAGATCACCTACAAGAGACGCGACGCTATCAAGTCACAAGACTTGGTGGATTTTATGGCAGATTGGACGGAGATGCCAGATGCTACCCCAATGCCGGAGCCTGAATACTGGGTGATGCACTTTGAAGGATCAAAGCTGCTCAATGGCTCGGGGGCTGGTGTAGTACTACAGTCACCAACTGGGGACAAGTTACACTATGTTCTGCAGATCCACTTCGAGGCTACGAACAACATGGTGGAGTATGAAGCACTCATTCACGGACTACGCGTAGCCAAGGATATTGGCATCAAGCGCATAGTTTGCTGTGGAGATTCCGACTTGGTTGCCCAGCAAGTGGCTGGCACCTGGAACGCGCGGAACCCTATGATGGTGGCATATCGAGACGAAGTGGACGAGATAGCCAAAAGCTTCTTGGGCTATGAGGTCAAGTATGTACCTAGGGAGCAAAACGAGGCGGCCGATCTGCCGTCTAAGCTTGGATCAGGGTGCAAACGAATTCCGCCTGGAGTTTTCCTTGAGCATCTACGGACACCATCCGTGAAGGGAGCAGACATCGACAACCCGGACAGAGTTGACTCTTTCGTTCACATGGTAACAAAGGTCCCTCTAGCTTGGACAAAACCGTTCATGGAGTATATAGAAAATGGAACTTTGCTCGACGACAAAGTCGAAAGACGACAAATAGTACGTCGAGCAAAGGGCTATACCATAATCAATGGACAACTCTACAAAAGAAGCACTACTGGTGTATACCTTAAATGTGTTTCCCAACAAGAAGGTATTGAAATCCTACACGAAATCCATCTCGGAGATTGCGGGCATCACGCCGCTCCCCGATCGTTGGTCGCTAAAGCTTTCTGGCAAGGATTCTACTGGCTGGCCATGAAGGCGGACGCTGACAAGCTGGTTGAGACATGCATGGGATGCTAGTACTATGCCTGACAACCACATGTTCCTGTTGAAGAATTGCGAACAATACCAATAACTTGGCCGTTTGCAGTCTGGGGGATAGACATGGTTGGTCCGTTGCAGATGGCACCATGTGGGTTTACGCATCTGCTAGTAGCAGTTGATAAATTCACCAAATGGATAGAAGCTAAACCCATTAGAAAGCTCGATGGGGCAACTGCCCTTATGTGGCATCCCGCAAAACCACTACTAGAAAATCGCGTTGTTTTTGTGCATTGCATCATCATGACCGCATGCTCATGTCATCATGCCACTTTGCATTTGAGCATCGTCATCATCTTGCATTTGCTTGCATAAAACTATTTTCGAAAAGCCTGGTTTTGTTTTCAAAACGCCCCGTCTTTTATTCAAACGCCAAACCCGGGTCTCCGGATTATTTTGTTTTGGCTGCTATCGGTTTGCAAACGGCCCGTTTAAAACAAATAAAATGTTTAATTATTTTTAGTGGGGGCAGTCGAACGGGCCGACCCGACCCGAACGACCACCCCCAGAACCAAAAACGGTCCACCTAATCAGCCCCCTCTAAATCCTAAAGCTACCAACCTAATCTACCCACCCTTGCCTCCACATCACCCTGGCCAATCACCATATGCCACCTCACCCCTCCCCAAAACCCTCACCACTCACATGCTGCCACCTAGACAACCCTCTCACCGCACGCACACCCCGCAGTCCCTCTCTCTCTCTGCCCCTGGGTCCCACCCGCCTGGCCCTACCTACCCGACCCACGCCAGCTCTCACTCACCCGTCCCACGCGCCCACCAGCTCCCTCGCGCGGTCCCGCACCTGGCCCCACCACCTGCCGGCACGCGCCCTCCCAAGCATCTCCCGCTCCCGCATCCCGCACGCGCCCTGCTCGCCCCCTCTCCAGCTCCGCAGCCGCCCCGCCTCCTTCCGCTCGCGCGCCGGTCTCCCCGTCCGCCGGCAGCCGCGCGGCGCCCCGCCGCCCAACCTCCTCCTCCGGCCGCGACGCCTCGCCTCCTCCCGTCCTTCCTCGCCTTGCTCGCCGCCGCGCCGCCTCCTCTCCAGCGCGCGCCGCCGCGCGGGCCGCCCTCCGCCGCCCGCCTCCGACGGTCCGCGGCCCCCTCGTTAGCGTCGTCTCCGGTGCCCCTCCAGTTCCGTCCCGCCCGCGGCCAGTCCGCGTCGAGCCCCTCCGGCCGTCCCCCCCGAGACCGCGTCTGCCCCCGAGCCCGTGCTCGACCCCGCCGCCGGCCCTCCTTCCCAGGCCCTCCTCGTCAGCACCCTGCCGCCGCCTGGAGCCTGGGCCCGCCTCTCCGCCTAGCCTCTGCCCTCCATCTGCGCGCAAGACCACGAACCCCTGGTGCTTCGGTTCGACGATGGAGTTCCTCGCCGTCCTCTTCCTTGCAGCAGCGCACCCGCCAAGCTCTGCCGTAGGACCCGCCGCTCCGCCGAACGTCTGCAAGCCCGGCCCCGCACCCCCGTCGTCGCCGCCTGTGCCCTATCTCGCCGAAACCGGCCGTCCTGCGCCGTCGCCGTGCGTGGTCGCGAGACCCCTCCGCCGCGTGTTCAAGACCACCCCTCAACAAGAACGGCCACATGTACAAGTGACCGCCAAGATCGGCCCGACGACCGCGGAAGCGACAGGATCGTCCCCAGGACGCCAAGATGGCCACGAGAACGCTCCCGAACGCTAACACCGACTCGATGGCGCGGGCCCGACAAGACCCTCTCAACGGCAAGATCGACCCCGTGGGACCCGACAAGATCGGCACGACGACAAGAACGACATCGTCTAGGGCGAGTCCGATGCGCCCCGACACCGCACCAAGTCCTGCTTCCCGGATGCGACAAGACCTACCTCTGTTATCCGAGAACGCTCCCGCCGATCCCGATCCCGTCGAACCCCGGACCCTGAGACCGAACCCCGAACCCCGGAACCCCAAGTTCGCCGAACCCTAATGTGTGACCCTTATCCGAGAACCCTATTTTTATAAATTCCATATTTATAAATTGTTGCATATTGAATTGTCCATGCATGCATCCTTGTCTGTGGTTTGGGGGCCTTAGGCCGATTCACCTCTTAATTAAATATGGGGCCCATATGCGGGCAAATCCAGTCGTATGTTGGCCTCATTTAAATTTGTGTAGCGAACCGGTGCTATATTTTGGCCATGTTAATACAACATTTAAGGTGCGGGGTAGATAAATAACTTGAACCGTTTAATTAATTGTCGGGACCCCCGGTTCCGCTTAATATGACCTAATTGCATCGCACCTTTGCCATGTCATGCATCATACATGCATCATGCCCGATCTTTTGCCGTAGTATTAAATATTGCATCCGGTGTTTCTTCTAGTGTTTTGGTTCTTCGCGGATAAGTCCGTTGAGTGGATGCGAGTACCGACCCGACCTTCGGTTGAACCTTCGACAATGTTTTCAGGCGAGCATCTCCCCCTTTCTACCTATCTTACTTTTATAGTATTTATTCCCTCCTGTTGATCTATTGCTATCAGTGTTGCGATGCTCTAGATTCGTACCCGTGTTATCCCTTGCAGCCATATATTGCCTTGGACACCTCCTATTACCTGTTGTTTGGTAGATAGTTGGACTTGCGCGTCGTAGTCGCTTGCTCAAGTGCTGTTGCGTGTCGTCAAGTGCCACAGTTGTTGGTGTATGGCCGCATGTTGATATTGGAGATGATCATGGTTTTACTTATCGTTCACTTTAATTCCTGTTTAACAACTAAAATTGAAGTAAGTAAGCAGAGGCATCGGTGGGTGATAGATAACATTTGGTTTCCGACCGCCCACTTGTGTCCCGTAGGACCCCGAGTACTTGATACATGTTCCTTGATTTATCGCGCTATCCACATACGGGGTATTATGGGCCCCCCTTAGCCAGAGCTTGATTCAGTCTTATTTCTTGGGGCCACAAACTAGTTTGAGGTTTTATTTACGATCCTGTACTTATGCCATGTTTTACTGCTTTATTTACGATTGTGCGAGGAGCACACTGTACTGTTTAGGTAAGCGGAATGTTTTCGCGGTATCGACAGTCCCCGTTTGGGGATTTGCTGTCGTTTACAGCCATTGTCGCAAACCTTGAGTCCGTCTCGGAGCTTGCTTACTTCGTTGCGGGTGTACTCCAAGGGGTGGCCCCCTGAAATATTTCTGAATCCTGTGATTGCTTTGTCGTGAAAGCCTCGATGGGTTTTGATTTGGTTTTTCCGAGGTCGATCGTGTGTGTGTTGCTATTTGTGCACCCCGGCCGGGTTAAAACTTTCTGAAAGCCGTGTCCGCGGTTATGGACGACTTGGAGCACAGTATCTCGATCATAGACAACTATAACTAAAGTAGTGCTATAAATTTGACTTATAATGACTAGTAATCAGCTTCACTATAATGGAATGGCTAAATAAAACTGCCAACAATTGCTTGCTTGGGTCGTCGCCAGCGACCATTGTATCTGACTAGTAAGTAATGCAACTATAACGGAATGGCTAAATAAAAGTACCAACAACTGCTGGGTTTTGGGTTATCTCATGCTAATTGTATCTGATTAGTAAGTATTGCAACTACAACGGAATGCTTAACTAAAATGGCCCACTGCTTATTTTATCAGGATGATTATCTATACCTGACTAGTAATTACTGCAACGATAACTGAATAAATAAAACTGCCAACCGTGTGAGTTCCTCGGTTGACTTCCTCATTTGGTCTCGAGGGGGAAATACCAGGATGGGATTGTTTGGTGTTAGAATCAGGTTGGATTGAATAGGTCTTTCTCACCCCTCTCTGATAGCCGCCAGTTGTATCGAGTCTCTATAGGTTGTTTAGTGCGTGCTGCCGCTGCCGCTCAGTCCACCATACCTATGTAGGCGAGGACCGCCGAATTCTAGTCTCGCCGTGTACTGGCCTCAGTACTGACGCTCCTCTCTTTCCTTTGCCCTTTGTCGGCACCCCTTTTGTTTAAGCAGGTTTGAGATCGACGTCGTTAGCAGGGTTACCCTTCCGGCTTGGCCTGGGCAGGGTTATGGACGCCATTGGTTATTCTTCAGAGCTCTTAGCCCCATTTGCATCTTGTCCGTAGTCGGACGCCGTATCATTTTCAAGGTGATTTGGATCTTTGTACCATATATCTGTATTCTTGACTCATGGAGTCGCTTGTATATATATCTGTTCTGTGGGTCCCATCGAGGACTGTTGTGTAATGTTATTACTTCGTTTTCCACCCGCACGAAAGTGCCTGGTGGGCACCTTTGAATCGTTTCTATGCGGGTTTGGCGGGTTTCGCTCACTTGCATAGATCCGATTCTGAGGGTGTTACACCTTAGGTTTGTCCGGGATCTAGTGGTGAGATTCTGTCTCCCACATAGCATTATCACTGACAATGGCAGAAACTTGTCACTCAGAGAAGTTGAAGCTTATTTTTGGGAGAAGGGCATCCGACTAGACCTTGCATCTGTGGCACATCCACAGTCCAATTTTCAGTTTTAACGAACCAATGGATTAATTCTGCAGGGAATCAAGCCACTTCTTGAGGCACCGCTACATAGAGCAGCTGGAGCCTAGGCGGAAGAATTGCCATCTGTGCTATGGAGTTACGAACTACACCCAACAGATCCACCGGCTACACCCCTTACTTCATGGTATATGGAGCAGAAGCCATCCTGCCTTCCGACACCCTTCATGATGCACCAAGAGTTGCCGCCTATGACGAAGATGACGCTGAAGAATCCATAGGCCTAGATGTGGACCTTCTCGAGGAGGAGCACGTTTTCCCATGCCAAAGATCCGCCATCTACCATCAGAAGCTACGCAGCTACCATAGTCGCTGCATCCGGCATCGCTCGTTTAAAGAGGGGTATTTGGTGCTCCGACTTAAGCAAAAGAAGTCACACAAATTATCCCCGCCATGGGAGGACCGTTCATCATAAGCAAGGCGCTGCTCAATGGGTCTTACTACCTCATTGACAATCATGAACTGAAGGATAGACCCAACGAGGATCATAAGCGTAAGCGACGTGACCTGGAAAATGACTATCCGGAGCTTGATCGGCCATGGAACATAGCACAGCTACGTCCTTTCTACACTTAGCATTTTTTATCTATTGTGTACCTCTTATATGATCAATGAAATAAAGCTCTCTGGTTCACTCATATTTCTGAGTCTTTTACATCCTTTAGTGTTCATTTTTGGGTCGTATAAAACCTTTATGCACAAGCTTTGCGATTGCATTTGTGAAAATTCCGCCTACGGGCATTAGCTTAAGTTTTCTGGTAAACACATTCTTTGTTGTTTTTATGTGGATTCTGGAGTAGTGACTTTCGACACTTATTATCGGTGATTTTGTGCTTAGGTTCTTGACGGTGCCATTGGGTATCATCACCTAAGCGCGTAGTTCCGACAACGAGTCTTTCGACTCACGAAAAGTCAAGCATAAAAACCAAAGTAATGGATAAGCCAACACTTGCTTAAAAAATATATACATGGTGGAACCAGTTCTTGAGTAGCAGGAAATAACAACCATTGTTTTCCACCTTAAGTTAACACGTAGTTTTTTCCACATACACATTACAGAGGAAACAAATATTAGATAATTGTTTTTCATTCCTCTGGCACCGGCGACTTGGACGCAGCATTTGTCAGCAGCAGGAGAGTCACCTTCCTCGAAGTAGGCAGTGTTGAGGGACTCTGAGGAGCTTCGATTGCCACCGTCAATGGTTTTTATGGGTACAAAGACGTTAGGGTCGACCAACTCGGCAACTCTGGTGTCAAAACCCGTGAGCGACACCAAGATAGCCTCGTGATCTATCTTTTGGCCTTCGTCGTCTGCGTTAGGGATACTGGAGGTCACCGTGTCGATGTCGGCATATTCATAGTGTGCCTTGACCATTGACAGTGCCATCCTTGCGCCGACCCGTGTAGATGAAGCTTTCCAGCTTGAGATACGCTCGGGAGCTTGGCACAAGATCTCTGAGAACTTCACCATAGAGTCCACCGCCTTAATCTAGAGGGGCTTGGCTATCTCCTTGGTCTTCTTAATGGCGGTGTTGATAAAGTTGCTGGCAAGGACCATGCATTCCTTTGGCGGAGGAGGCGACCGGGTTAACCCCATAGGAGCTGAAAATTTCTGACAAAGGAACGCATGAGTTCAATAACACAAAAGTTCAGAGTATCTAGCTTACATAAGTACAAGACGGAGAATCACTTACTGAAGATGCTAATCTCAGCCTGCTGGAGAGTTTCCGCCATGGAGTCTCGTTCTTGTCGGAGGATCCTGTACGCGTCCAGATGGCGTTGGTTTTGCTCATCGGCAGCTTTCTTCTGATCTTTCAGGATTGCAATTTCCTCCTTCAAGCGGTTCATCTCCTTCTTGGCGGAGTCTTGCAGGACTTTCATTGAGTCCTCATGCATCTTCAGCATGTACTTTCTCTCCTGCTTAAGGATATTGTTTTCTCTATCTAGCTGCGGAATATGCTTGGATTGCTCAACAATATCCTTACCCTTGGAAATGGCTTCTGCAAGTCGGAGAAAGAACAGTGCACAGTGAGTACTCGGAGAATGTTGGCACAAGACCAAGTCGGAATACGAAAAAGAAAGGAAAAATAGACGCTTGCTCTTGGTGATTTGTTCCTTCAAGAAGGCAGTTTTACCCTTTTCGGCTTCCAAGTCCGCGTGCATCTTCTAGTCCTTCTCGTTGGACAATCCCCTCCAAGCATTCTCATTCCATGGAAAGGAAAAGTTTAACGTTGTTTAGTCTACTTGGAGCATCTATCCGGATAAATATCCACCTAGAGGCTTGGGGGCTACAGTGCAATTTTTTAACTTACTAATATACTTGGTCTTTCTTTAAGCATCTAGTCGGAACTAATTCAGTTTTCAACTAGAAGCTTGGGGGCTACAGTATAAAGTTTTTAAACTCAGTCATATGCTTAGTCTTTGTTTAAGCATCTAATCGGAACTAATTCAGTTACAACTAGAAGCTTGGGGGCTACAATATTGAAATTTATAAACACTGCGTATGCTACTCTGAAATCATTTAGTCGGAATAATTCATTCAAACTATATGCTTGGGGGCTACAGTGAGAAGTTTTCTAGCTTAGTCACTCTTAGAGCATTCAGATGCAAAGACCTATGGTTTTCCATCTAAATCCTCGGGGGCTATAGTGGGATACTCATATGAAATACAAAAGGCAAATAAAACTTATAAGTGCGATGATCTTGAGGTTTGTAGCACTCTCAGCAAGCAATTTGCCGAAGGATAAACTTTTTCCTTGCAAGATTTCTACTTGTCAGAGAAGCTCCTCAAGACCGCATGTTGGAGGTGTCAGTGTCGCACCAGGAACCACAGCGGAGCTACCCGGCGTAAGTACCGGGTAGACTATCTTCGGGAACTCTATGGATTTCTTGGGTGCGGAGGCGCCTCCTTCGGCAGACGTACCACTATCCACCACTGCCTTACCGCTACTGATGGAATCCTTATCCAGAGCTCCAGCCATTTGGGTGGCGTAACTTTCTTGCGTCGACTGTTCGCCGGTAACAGCAAGCTCCGTGGAGGCACCTGAGTCCACTTCCATGGCGGGAAGGGCCAGATGCGTCTTTGGCCTGTGAGCTTGTCGGAGCAGACGTAGGCTGGATGCTAGGAGTGACAGGGGCGATGGCTGGATATGCGTGGGGAGAAATGTCACGGTGCAACATATCTTTAATGTTTCTAGAAGCCCCCAAAGTTTTGGAGGTCTTCTTCAAACTGGCACTACAAGAAATGTGCTATACTATGCCCTTTTGAAAGTGACCCCGAAAGAAATCGTCATAAATTTATGACGATCTTGCTGCAGATGGTCATGAGCTGTTTGGGAGGGGAAAAGGAGAGAAAATGCATGACGATTTGGCCCAAAAACGTCTTAAATTCTTTACAAGAAATCGTCATAAGCTGGTGTGTACTGTTTGGGGCCTTATTTGGAGCATACTACGACGATATAAAATCGTCATAGTCACTTATGACATTATAATAACGTCGTAGTATCTTAAGCACTAGGATGACTGTGCTTCCACCTCCTCAATGTGATCCACGTGTTGCTCTTATGTGGTATTTTGGGGGGAGGGGAGAGGGGCTGTTAGTGTTAGTTGTGTGCTGGGGATTTTTTAGGCCCGGCCTGGGTGGGCCAATTCTTCGAGGTCAGGCCCAACAACTTCTTTGGCCTAGATAATATTGTTAGGAAAAAAGATTGCGCTAGCTGGGACTTGAACCCACGACCTAGCGATGTGAGGCAGCTGTCATAACCACTATGCTATAATTGTGTTGTTGCAAATAATATAGAAACAACTCTAGCTAACAGAACAGAACATAACTTACACAGAACAGAACAGAACCAGGCTCCCTTCATGGTGACCGGCACAGAATAGAATAGAACCACACAGAACCAGGCTCCCTTCATCGTGACCGGCGGCGGCGGGGGCGACGCTGAACGGTGGACCAACGGAGGGGCTAAGTCGGTGGTTGCCGGTAGAGGGGCTGAGGCGATGGTGGCCGGCGGAGGGGCTGAACGGCACGCAGGGGTCTGGGCTGGGTGGCCGGCGGAGGGGCTGCGTCGGTGGTGGTCGGCGGAGGGGCTCTGGCGGTGGTGACTGGAGGAGGTGCTGCAGCAGTCGACATCGGTTAGCACCCTCTCCTCTCTCCCCTGTTGATATACTTCCCTGTTAATTTCAGAGCCTGGTTTCATTAGGGTTTCAAAATCCATATTTTCAAATGATGTTTAGAATCAATTCAAGCCCAAACCTTCAGGTCTTTTTTGCCTTTAGCTAGATGTAGGCATAGAACTATATTGTTGGAGCTTATCTAGGTTTTGGTTTAATTTCTTAGCTAGATGTAGGCATAGAACTATATTGTTGGAGCTTATCTAGGTTTTGGTTTAATTTCTGCTAGCTAGTGTGTACACTTCAGTGCAATTCTAACTTGCAACATTTTTCGGTCTTTTGCAGATGGACAGAAGCTGGATAACAAAAGGAGTTAGAAGGCTTTCTTATGAGCATCTAAGGGGAGTGGATGAGTTCATGCGATTTGTTCATAGAAGTGTTCTCGATGATGCTCAAGTTTTATGCCCATGCCCCAGCTGTATGAATCGTGTTGAACAAACTCTACCAAATGTTGAGGCTCATCTGCTAATGCGTGGGATGGCATGCACGTATGATAGGTGGATCCATCATGGAGAGCCTTTACATCCAGAACCCGGAGATGAACCTGAACCTGGTGAAGGCGCAGATCATGTTGATGATGGCGGTGAGTTTGTACAAGATGATGTTCCGCAAGAGGATGTTGGTTTGGAGGCAGAGGATGGCTATGAGGATGATAGAATCCCTGATATGTTTAGGGATTTGTACGAGTCTGAACCGCAAGGTGCTGGAGAGCATACAATCTATGCCGAGCTGATAGAGGAGGCCAAGCGCGCAACTAGTGATGGTGGGACATTGTCCAGATTTTCTTTTACCGTGAAGTTACTCCATGTCAAGTCCTCTACCGAATCAGCAATGTTGCCTTCAACGCAATACTCCGTACCTTGACCATCCAATACCCTAAAAGTGCAATTCCCAAATCTTATGAAGAAGCATTGGGTACAATCGGTAGATTGGGGCTTGGTTATGATTCAATCCATGTCTGCCCGAACAACCGTATCTTGTTTTCGAACACGTACGCCAAGCATGACAGATGCCCGAAATGTGATGCCTCAAGGTGGAAAGATGCGGATGGGAGGAAGCAGATACCGGAGAAGGTGTTGAGGTACTTTCCTGTGATTCCAAGGCTACAGAGGATGTTCATTTCGAAGCAACAGTCGGAGGATGTACAGTGGCACAAGCTAAAGCGGCAACCCGTGGATAATGAACTTAGCCATCCAACCTACGGAAAGGCATGGAAAGATTTTGATGATAAACATAAAGAGTTTGCCGCCGATGCGAGGAACATCAGACTCAGCCTTGCCACATATGGCTTTAATCCATTTGGAATGAGCTCGAAATATAGCATGTGGCCGGTATTTGTTGTGCCATACAATCTTCCACCATGGCATGTATGGAGCAGTCCAACTTCATGATGGCTTTGCTAATCCCGGGTCCAAAATCTCCAGGAAAGGATTTTGATGTCTTTATGGAGCCCCTAGTAGAAGATCTCCTCAAACTCTGGAAGGGTGTCCGTACCTATGATGCCCTGAGTCCTGATAAGTTTGATCTCCGTGCTGCGGTAATATGGTGTATCCATGATTTCCCAGCGCTGCACACTTTGTCGGGGAGGCTCAAGTCTGGTTATCAAGCATGTGTGCGTTGTGACAAGGATCTGTGCTCAGAAAGAATAAGGAACAAGATATGTTGGACCGGGGGGCGCCGTTTTCTTCCCCGCCACCATCCTTGGCGAAAAAGCAAAGATTTCAATGGAATAACTGAAACCCGTGACCAGCCGGCGGAGTTCACTAAAGAAGAGCTCAAGAAACAGCTTCACAATGTGAAAGATGTGAGACCTGGAAAACATCAGAAGAAAAGGAAGCGTGAGGATGGACAATGTTGGGACCGGAGGGCTATTTTGTGGGACCTCCCTTACTGGGCAGATCTCAAGTTGAGGCACAACCTTGATGTAATGCATATCGAGAAAAACATATGTGATAATCTGCTTGGCACATTTATGAACGTCGACGGGAAGTCAAAGGATACAGTTAACTCTAGGCTTGATTTGGAAGACTTGGGCATAAGAAAAGATTTGCATCTTCAGCCTGTTGAAGGTGGAGAGTCGTTTGAGATGCCAGAAGCATGGTATACAATGACTAAAGAAGAAAAGCTTGCATTCTGTGAATTTATAAGAGCGGTGAGATTTCCAGATGGGTATGTCGCTAACCTAGCAAAATGCGTGTCTCCTGATGGATGCAAGCTCCAGGGACTAAAAACTCATGACTGTCACATCCTCCTTCAAAGAATTTTACCGGCTGGACTCTGTGGAATTTTGGATAAAGAAATATATGAAGCAGTTGCTGAGCTGGGGAATTTCTTCAGAGAGTTGTGCGCCAAAACACTGAAGCTATCTGTTCTTGAAAGATTCGAAAAAAATATCGTATTTATCCTTTGCAAGCTTGAAAAGATCTTTCCTCCGGCCTTCTTCACGGTGTTGGTTCATTTGACTGTGCATTTACCCAAAGAGGCAATGCTTAGAGGCCCCGTACAATACGGCTGGATGTACCCTGTCGAAAGAAGGATGCTTACATTTAAGCGTTATGTACGAAACACCGCCAGGCCTGAAGGGTCGATTGCCGAGGCATATATTGTTGATGAGTGCCTTACATTTTGCTAGAGGTACTTCGACGATCTGGAAACAAGATTAAATAGGCCGGACAGAAATAGAGAGCGGGATGATTCGCACATTGGTGATGTCTCTGTTTTCAACCATGGTGTAAACCTTCTTGGAGGGTCAGAGTACTCGGAGGCTGGTGATGAATATGACAAGATGCATTGGTATGTGCTAAGGAGTTGCCCTGAGGTTCTACCATATATCGAGTATGTCATCTCTTGTGCATGCACCCTTATCTTTTTTATTGAGTTGGAAGGAACCCATTTGCAAGCCTGATGATTTAATTAAATTTATGTTTTTGTTGGCATTGCAGGTTGTGCAAAATAGAGCTGAATAAGCAAGGTAGCCGCATCAATGTTGATAGATGGCTCGCGAAGGGATTTGCTAAGTGGTTTAAGAATCATGTGAGATCTTTAGTCTTGGAATCAATTGCCACATGTTTTTTTTTGTGTGTGTTTTTGTTACTAACCCTGCTTTATTTGTGCAGATTGGAAAATTGCATGAGGACAATAAGGTCAGTGCTGATCTTTTTTGCTTTGGCATGCGAGCCAGATAGGCGAGTGAGGCTGTATTCAGCATGTATTGTTGACAGTGTCCGCTACCACACAGTTGACCGCGAGATCGGCGGAGAGCTCGAGGAGGGGAGGGGGAGGGAGAGGGGCTTGCGGGGAAAGGGAGGGAGAGGGACTTGCGGGGTACTTGGAGGGGAGGGGGAGGGAGGCGAATGGCTTGAGGAGGCGGAGGGGAGGGGGAGGGGGACTGAGATCCTCTGACTTTGGGTCGCTGACAGGTGGGACCCAGTCCATGCGAGACCCACATGTCAGTGACTCAAAGGCAGAATTGGCTACGGGGGAGCCGTGTCCGGGGGGAAGGAGGCGGTAAGTCTGCTAAATAAATGGCATTGAGTTAAGGTAGTAAATTAAAAAACACATTCGAAAATAAAATAAGATTTAGAATAAGATTTTCATTTTCTTTTATATATGTGAGATTTTGAAAAAACTTTTCTTTTATATATGTGAGATTTTGCAACAACTTTTTATTAGAATAAAATAAGATTTGAATCGGTAGTAAGTGAGTCAGATTTCGTCGCAAAAAACGGGCCGTTTTGTGAATCAACCACCAAATGAAAGTTTTGAAATGCCAGCACCACATTTTTCTAAAATGATAGACCACCTTACATTTACAAATGTCCCAACTGGGGTGTCTAAAACCTTTCGGTCCACCCCTGGCAAAAAAGACAAATGTCTGCCGAATCGGGAGGAAGTGGGTCCGATTTGAACTACACGTACATTATCGTATGCTCATGATTTTTTGCAAAAATCATTTTTAGACTCACAATATGCTGTTTTATTAGAGATCCAATGCAAGTTTGGCGATACTCATCCCCTAGCTAAGAACCTTCATGCCCGTCGTTTTGACCATAGTTTGAAACTGCGTAAAATATTCAAAAACTATCCGAACAATGTAAATCTTTCGCGTGCGTCATTTTATGTGACACGGTTGCAAGGAAAAATACCAAACTTGGTATATTGATTGCATCTCGAAAATTCCTTCTCAAAATGAGCTATCATGTTTGAGGTTTCATGGCTTTCGGTCCAAATGGCCAATGTTATGGCAAGAATCGCTGCATAGTTTGTGATAACGTGCCCATATTGTGCATGCATGTGCATCCTAGGATGGTGAACAATGTTGCAGGAGAAAGTTTTCCTTGTCGTCGCACCGAAAAACCATTTTCTATTTTTCGAGCGCAAAAAACGGGCCGTTTTGTGAATCAACCACCAAATGAAAGTTTCGAAATGCCAGCACCACATTTTTCTAAAATGATAGACCACCTTATATTTACAAATGTCCCAACTGGGGTATCTAAAACCTTTAGGTCCACCCCTGGCGAAAAAGACAAATGTCTGCCGAATCGGTAGGAAGTGGGTCCGATTTGAACTACAGGTACATTATCGTATGCTCATGATTTTTTGCAAAAATCATTTTTAGACTCACAATATGCTGTTTTATTAAAGATCCAATGCAAGTTTGGCGATACTCATCCCTAGCTAAGAACCTTCATGCCCGTCGTTTTGACCATAGTTTGAAACTGGCGTAAAATATTCAAAAACTGTCCGAACAATGTAAATCTTTCGCGTGGCGTCATTTTATGTTACACGGTTGCAAGGAAAAATACCAAACTTGGTATATTGATTGCATCTCGAAAAGTCCTTCTCTAAATGAGCTATCATGTTTGAGGTTTCATGGCTTTCGGTCCAAATGGCCAATGTTATGGCAAGAATCGCTGCATAGTTTGTGATAACGTGCCCATATTGTGCATGCATGTGCATCCTGGGATGGCGAACAATGTTGGAGGAGAAAGTTTTCCTTGTCGTCGCACCGAAAAACCATTTTCTATTTTTCGAGCGCAAAAAACGGGCCGTTTTGTAAATCAACCACCAAATGAAAGTTTCGAAATGCCAGCACCATATTTTTCTAAAATGATAGACCACCTTACATTTACAAATGTCCCAACTGGGGTATCTAAAACCTTTCGGTCCACCCCTGGCAAAAAAGACAAATGTCTGCCGAATCGGTAGGAAGTGGGTCCGATTTGAACTACAGGTACATTATCGTATACTCATGATTTTTTGCAAAAATCATTTTTAGACTCACAATATTCTGTTTTATTACAGATCCATTGCAAGTTTGGCGATACTCATCCCCTAGCTAAGAACCTTCATGCCCGTCATTTTGACCATAGTTTGAAACTGGCGTAAAATATTCAAAAACTGTCCGAACAATGTAAATCTTTCGCGTGGCGTCATTTTATGTGACACAGCTTCAAGGAAAAATACCAACGTATTGTATTATTTTATGTGACATAGCATCCAAGAAAAAATTTCATGCTGCATCATTTTATGTGGGCATCATTTTATGTGACATATATAGCATAAAAACCCTTATATAAACCCAAACCCAAAATTCTGCCGCCAAAACCCAAAATTTCCCCCTCTCCCGCCTCTCCTGCCGACGTCTCCCGCCCACAAATTTTGGTAGGGGCAATTTGGACAATTGGACTCGGTCCATCTCCACCGAGTCATCGACCGACCCACCCATCCCCACTCGGCCACTCCATCCATCCCCATCTCCACCCACCCCCATCTCACGACGCGAGCGGCGACGGCGCACTCGCTCCCGACGGCCACGGTGACCCACCCCTCCCTCCATCTCCCTCCATCGGCAGCGCTCACTCCCTCCATCTCCGTCCATTGGCAGCGCTCGCTCGCTCCCTCTCCCTCCCTCCATCTCCCTCCATCGGAAGCGCTCGCTCCACGACCCACCCCTCCAGTGATCGCTCCACGACCCACCCCTCCCTCCATCTCCAACGACGTCCCATGACGGCCAGAGCAGGAGAGTCTCCTGGCTATCTCCCTAGCTCCTCCTACTTACTGATTTCTAGGGTTAGGGTTTGTCTCATGGCATGTTAGGGTTAGGGTTTGGCTCCCATGGCGTGTCTAGGGTTAGGTTTTGGCTACCATGGCGTGTCTAGGGTTAGGTTTTGGCTTCCATGGCATGTCTAGGGTTAGGGTTAGGTTAGACTTTGATCTGATAGGGAGGTGTATTATCCATGTCCATGTTCAGAAGATAGGGAGCATCTCTTCTTTTTTTCTGACTATGATCTGTACTGACTATAAGTTGGTTCGGAGATTTTTTTGGGTTTGAAGATCTGTACTGACTATGATGGATGTAGCTTTTATCTATTGATGCTCGTTCTGGCTCGTTCTAGACTTTGAATTAAATGTGTGCTAGGCTGAAATTGGCTCGTTTTGCTGATGCTCCTATTGATTTAGTGAGCACTCTGTTTGCCCCTGTTCTAGGCAAATGTTGGAGCAAGGTACTGATGTGTGTAGTGATGTGGCAGATGGTTGTGTCCCTGAAGTTTCAGGGTGTACATGGTAGCTGGCTATGTGTGTATGTTTATTTTGAGTTCTCTAAGACTATACCAAGTTTATGGTGTAATGCTTAGTGTAACTTTGTATTTAATGCGCAAATTCTATAACTGGACCTTTGTGTAACTGTGTATGTCTATCTAATCTTTGTGGAAGCATCTATTGACAACACACGGTCTGACTTTTACTTGATGTTGCTCAGGATTTTGAGATCAGCAATGGGAAGAATGACAAGGAAGACGCAGCCTGCTGGTATGCAAATTGCTCCTCATGTATATGCTTGATGCTATAAATGCTGTGATTGGATGTGCTAAGCTTGTAATCTGTTTGGTTGTCCATGTAATGCTGTGATTGGATGTGCTAAGCTTATAAGCTTGTAATCTGCTGCTATAATCTTGCTTGTAATCTTTGATGTGACAAAATTTCTGCTGCTATAATCTTGCTTGTAAGCTTGTATGTGCTATAATTTCTGCTGCTATAATCTGTTTGATTGTCCATGTACTTATTCTGCTGCTGCTGGTTCACACCTTGTCATCAAATGCTTCATGGGTTCCCTAGTCCATGTACTGGTTTATATTTTCAATATATAAATTTCTTGTTAATCTACTAGATTTAATGAAACTAAAACCTGATAAGATACATTGGCTGTTTGAGTTGTCTTGCTCCCATATGCATTTCAACCATCGATCTAATGCATATTTTCTTATCCATGTAAAGAAGCGCCCCTCACTGAACTTGAGAAGATTAGGGCTAGGACAATGATGAGGAACAACCGTGTCTTCCAATCTCTTGGCATCTCCCGGATAGCCACAATGATTAGAAACTCAAATGGTAGTGCAATAATAGTTGAGGACTCCTCCGCATCTGCCATAACACAAGGCGAGAGCTCGGACTACAATCCTAGAGATGAAGATATTATTGAGGAAGAAGTTGACAATACTGTAGTGGACAAGATTGTAAAGGTGCAAATTCTAACTTGTTTGGAGGGGGGTTTATTTGTTTGATGTGTGTTTTTCCTTGTTTTCCTTCATTCTATGCTTACACTGTTTTATTTCTGATATGTGGTCTAATGCTTTTCATGCGAGGTCCCGAAGGTTCCTAGGAGGAGGAAGAAGTGTGCTAAGAGAAAGAGAAAGAGTACAAGTAGCCTAGATACAACTACAACAATGGCTCCAGGAAGGGTATTTGCGGTACCACCAGGAGGATCAGATAAGTTGATGTGTCTTGATGAACATGCTACTGCTAGAGTCACAAGGCAGAAAGCGAAGGCGGTTGATGTAGCCAATGAAGGAGGCCTACTTCGCAAGGATGGTGGAAGCTCAATGCAATGGGATGATGGGTCTATGTCCATGGATGAAGGAAGTACCGTCCGTATGGACCTCAGCCCTGTTGCGCCTACGATGGACAGAAATGATGAATTCAATTCCGCACCTGAGCAGCCTATGGGTGATGAAGGTAAGTATGAAATAGTAGTAGCACAAATCCTTTACTAGTCAATTAATTTAGATTATTGCTGTGCATGTATATCAGTATTTCCAAACTAAACAAGCGCCCAAATATGTTTTCTGTAATTTATTTGCACATCTGATTTAAAATATATTTATTGTACTGCTATTGTACTGATATTTGGAAAACTTGCTGTAATTTTTTATTGTTGTAGCTTCTATTTCTACTGATATTGTACTGCTTGCTTCTATTTCAGGCACATCACTTGTGGTAGTCAGCCGCAAGAGAAAAGGCACATGCCTGGAAAAGATGACCAATGGTTTGGGAAGCAAAGTGAGGATTGAAATTGCTGAAGGGATGAAACGCCCCGAGAGGCCCGTGCTAGCTGCAAAGTTTGCATCAGAAGGTGGGATGATTGCGAGAAGCCATACACCATTCTTCCACACTTCAAGGAATACAAAAAGGACAAGGCTATGGTGAAATACTATATAGGAAAAGTTGCTGTAAGCTCATGAGTCCTTACCTAAATCTGTTTTTTCTACTATTTTTTGTCATTTGGTTACTTATCTTATCATTGCTTTATTTACTGTGTTTGTAGGCAAATTTTAAGATGGACACTGATGCAAAGGAAGTTAAGGTAGCCTGCACTGATATCTTGAAGAATGTTTCAAAACAAAGACGACATTTGGTCAAGAAGAAGTTTTTCGATCAAGTACCAGCAGCTGAACTCAGCAACAAGTCCCCTGTTTCATACATCTCTGATGAGGAATGGCAAGCGCTGCTCAAGCTGTGGACAAACCCGAAACACATGGTATTTTGCATTTCTTGACCTTTACATTCTGTAATTACCATGTACTGTAGTTTTATATGCTGTCAACTACTGTTTTTTGAAGTTTGAATGTTGAAGGAACATTCAAGTCAAGTGAACTACTTTATTTTATCTGATGTTGTATGTGATAGGATACATGCTCATTTTGTTGCTTGATATGATACATAATCTGGTCAAGTCTCATGAAGTAGTTTATATTCTAGTATGCAGATTGATGGAAATGTTCTTATAAAAATGCTCCCATATGTAGGACACATGCCAAAAGAACAGGACCAATCGAGGACTAGTCAAGTTTCAGCAGAAGACCGGTTCGCGGTGCTATCTAGCTCATCTTTATGCAGCTGTAAGATACACTTACATTTTTATTTAGGCATAATTAACTTGTGTCCTTATAAGCCTGTGTTCTTAATAATGTTGGAAATCATTTCAGAGGGAGGAACGTCAGGGTGAAGAGCTTAATGCCATTGACATGTTTAAGGTCACCCACAACAGCAAGAACGCTGGTTTCTCTGTCGCAGTTCAAGATGTTATAGTGAGTCACTCCTTCCTGGTTATGATTAAATCTGTGTGTGGACTTGTTTAGTTCTGCCTAGGTTTCTTTAATGGTCTACTTGATAAGATTATTAATGTTGGAAATGGTCTATAGTTGTTTGGTAAGCATGTTATTCTTCATTTCTTACCGGAAGGTTGCTCTCCAAGTATGCTATAGTTATTGTCTACTTTAAGAACTTATGATACTGTCCATTTCATATTTCTTTGCTTCTGCTCCTAGTGGATTAACTTATTTTTCTGCGATTCTGCTCCTACTATTTGTGCTCATGCTAATGTTTCCTAACATCTTTGAGCAACTGATTCCAAATGGCAGAGCAAAATTGAAGCTGAGATGGCTAAGCCGGTACTAGAAGGTGAACAGCCAAAGTCTGCTGTGGAGGTGGTTGCCCAAGTTCTCACCAATGAGGCGCCGTCAAGCACATTCCTGAAGAATGTTGGCCTCCAGACGGGCTCCAAGAACAAGATGAACAGTTCACATGCGGCTGTATCCGCTCATGTCTGTGACCTGCAAGAGAAGTTGCAGAAGTCGGAGCAGCGAAGTGAAGAGATGTCTGAAGAATTGGCTGCAATCAAGAGGCAGCGCAAGAGGCAGAAGCTTCACAAGCTCAACGGGATCAGGAGTACCAGGTGCTGGTCAAGAGGGCGCAAGAGCATCAGGATAAGCTTGCTCACAAGATGGCTTTATTTGGAGCCAAAATCACATGATGGGTATCTTGCTGGGCGATGGGTATCTTATTACTGTTTTTTGGCGATGAGCATCTTGCTGTTATTTGAGTACCTTGCTATGAGTATCTTGCTGACGTTTTGGCTGTGAACCTGATGTACCTGATGACTGAACCTGATCCTACATGATGATGTTATTTGAAATGATACCTGGTGACTATGAACCTGATGTTATTTGAAATGATGCCTGATGCTACATGATGTTAATTTAGTGTCTGAAATGCTACATGATGTATTGAAATATTGGTTTTGAATTTCAAATGTTGATTTCCTGTCTATTTAGTTTGTGCTGAATGAAATAGTGGCCTTAGTAAACAGGCCACAACCCAAAGTAATGAAATGGCCATAGCCAAAGTAATCTGGACTGGAATAAAAGGCCTTGGCCCAGAAGAAAGTGTAAATGGACATTTCTTTTTCAAAAAAAACTGAAATATAAGCTAATATACTGATTAAGGCCATGGCCCAAATGTAAGCCCGACACTAAAAAGGATAGTAGCCAGAATATAGAGAACCCTAAAAATGCATCTGTTTGGCCCAATAACTCGAAAAAAATTTCCAGAATAATAATTCATAATGGACCAAATTAATGGGCTGGCCCATATAACAATCAGTATGGACCGGGCTAAATTCACGTTAAGACGTTTTCATTTCGTCAAAAAGTTCTGCCACGTCGGATCGTCCACGTGGCGTGGGCTGGTTGCACATGACGATTTTGGAACATCATAGAGGTTATGACGATCCCAAATCGTCATAGTATCTTATGACGATTTCAATAAAATCGTCGTTATAGTTCATTAGCGACATCCAGCTTTCGACAATCTCAAAATCGTCATAGAATCTTCATAAACGGACTATTATGACGATTTTGTGACGAAAATAGAGGGTCATATAATGCCAGATTCCTTGTAGTGTGGTAGTGGCCTTCTTCCTAAAACGTGCGAAAAGTATAAGTACAGGAATAAGACAAGCAATGGACAATGTCGGAGGGGAAGAAGCTTACACAAGAGGGGGTGCTTTGGCAAAGGGGATCCCGGTAATCTTTCTTTTCTCCGCCTCCAGGGCGGCGGTAGTCTTATTGGAGGCTCCACCCTCCGTCTTTTTCTTCTTGCCTCCGTTGGCAGCATCAGAGGTGGAGCTCTTCCACTTTCACTCCAACGGGACATCGTTGTCGGACACGACGGTGACTTCCTTCATCTTTGGATCATAGATTTGGACAGCCATGCTATCCTCCTCTAGATTGCTGAGCTGTTAAGTGAAAAACCACAGTGTTAGATGAGATGGTAATGGCTAGACGGAAGAACTGGAGTATATGTCATACACGGAAAATAAACAGGTACCTTTGGGCACTTGCTCTCCTCGAACATGTCGTAGATGATGGTGAAGCCGCGCTTCCTATCCTTCACCTTGACGATGTCCTTGAGGCGGAGCTTGACGGAGTCACTGGAAAAGTTGTCCTCAAAGATGCGGAGGCTATCCTTCCTCTCCTTGGTATACTCATGCATCAACTTCGAGCGGTGGTGCAGAGGCTGGATCCGCCTGACGAACCAGCACATGGCCAGGTCCAATCTGGCCAGGCCCGTCTCTATGAACCACTCTATCCGCCTTATGCACGGGAAGCGTCGATGTCGGAGGGAAGGGAGGCCTAGGATCTCCATGTCGAGGCTTCGGCGATAGCTCCATCGACGAAGTCCGAGTACGTCACTTCTTGGCTATCCAGAGGGATATCTGGGTCGTAGAAGTACGTCTGTTGCCAGTTCTAACAAGACTCATGGCCGACGATGTCGGGGAACCGCCGGCCAGGCCGGATCTTAAAACTAATAGTGCCATAGTTCCTGAGCTCGTCCTTGCCGGCTCCGGCTTCTTGCTTGACGGTGCAGAAGTAGATAAAGAGATCTAGCCTAGGCCTAATCCCTAAGTAACCCTCACAAAGTGCCGCGTAGTTGCTAAGCGCGAGGATGCTATTGGGGGAGAGGTTCTGAGGCTGTACTCGGTAATGGTTGAGGACAGCTAGGAAGAAATTGGAGATGGGCAGGGAGACGTCGCGTACCAGTTGGGCTTTTAGGTACACCTTTTCTCCGGCTTGGGGAGAAGGAGTGACCTCGCCGGCCAGTGCCACCCGCCAAGCGATCCCCTCCGTCGTAGGGAGGTAACCCTCGATGATTAGCTCCTTGATGTCGTGGTCCGTGATATCCGAACCGCGCCAGTCGCCCTTGTGGGAGTCGTATTCCTCATCTAGCAGCTCCAGAGCCGCTGGATTATGGTCACCACCGGTGGTTTCGACCACCGCGGATTTGGGGATCACCAGACCCTCTGGGGAATGATGACGGTGCTCGCCGGCTTCGCCGCGGCATCGCCTGACGATGTCATGGAAGGGGCAGAACTGCTGCTGGCCATTGCGAGGTTACGGTGGTGACTGAGAAAGGTCGAGGAGTTAGGGTTTTTCCGTGGAGTGCGGGGAGAGCTCGAGGAGGCGCTCGCTGGAGGAAGAAGACGATGCAGAGGAGAATGAGGTGAAAAGTAAAATTTCCACCGCTGTTTCAATTTATAACCTCTGGCATCAAGATTCGTGCAAAACGATTGAATGGTTGACGCGTGGACGACGTGTGCGGGAGCGTGCGCGGAAATTTCGCCATGTTGCCAACCGTCGCCGCCAACGGTTCGTATCGCTCGCGCGGTAAAAATGGACATGATTGCGTTCTTTGCATGTGTGAGTTACGAGGCGTTGATGACCTATGTCTACGTCTCCCTAGCTGTCACTGGCAGATGAACCATCACAACGAAAAATTCCGGCATGGACGGATCCAGTCCGGCTATGGACGAGTACGATGGAAGATTCAGTAATTCTCCGACTTACAAGTTGAAGACGGAGTAAACCTTGCAGGGTTCTTTGGGAGGACTACAAGATATTGCTTGACGATTTGCCGACATCCATTTAGACGGAGCATTCAACGTGAAGAGGCAAGACGGCGCAAGATCTCGGAGTTCTCCGGGGGATACTGTTAGGGATATGCTATATGGGCATCTTCATAGCAAGTCCTCTATCCAGATAAATCGGGCGGCCCAGTTAGATGGATCCAGAAGGGAGGCCCATGCCGGATAAAGGAAGGCTACGGAGGTGTCACGGACGTACCCGGAGCCTTGGGGTGCAATACACGCTAGACTAGTTGTAAGCAGTGTAGGACTCTATAACCTGTCCGGCTAGGACTTTTCCCTATAACCCTAGGACCTGGCGACTATATAAGTCGAGCCTATGGGAGCCTTTAGGGCACAATCTCAGACAACACAAGACGATATATTAGACTTTCTAGTCACCTCGCACGGCGAACCAATCCATGTAACTCAGCGTATTGCCCTTATAGTGATTTATAGCAGGAGTAGGATTCCGCCACCGTTGTGGGATCTGAACCTGGGTAAGCTGTGTTACCTCGTAACCGTCAACCGCCCGCCTTCCCCCACGTCTCTAAACACGCACTGTGAGGACCCCTCCATGGCGTACTCGTCGGCAATACAACGCCAATAAATTCCTATGCATGGTGTGTTCCACCATTCCAAGTATATTCTTGTTTTCAGCTATCTTCCAATTAAATACTTTTTTGTTATGTGAAAACTTAGTGATTAAAGCCCTCACAAACTTGATGGCACACTTTATATTTCTTTTCCCCTAATAAACTTGAACCATTGTGTCATCTATGTTGTATATGCTTGCACTTATACGTTGGAATTAGCAGAACCGTGCTGTCATGGGGAACGTTTTCAACATTGCACTTGTACTTTGTACTCAGTTGATATCATGCTCTTTTATCTATGGATGTCACCGGTGTGAAATAAAGAGGGAACTTGTAAGTCCATGGAGTTTGTATTTTGTGTTAGAGAAACGCCTGGGCCACTAGCCTAAGCCATGCCTAATCATGGTGGAAACTTGCAGCATCACAATACTGAGCTATCTATGAAGCATCCTCAATAAAAAGCTATGCATATAGTAAATAAAAAGATCACTTAGATGCTCATTGTCTGTTTGCCTTGTCATTTTGGTTATGGGATAGCTCCTGTACCATGTGCAAGGGGTACCCTATTGGCGGTTCTCTATGATACGCATGTACTTGCAATGACAAGAACTTACAGGTGACTGAAGTTCAGTAGCATGAGTTGTGGCCCTCGTATTCAAGGGACTTGAGATTGCCAACTTATACTTTGTCAAGCATATACTCCATCTTTGTTCACTTTAACCTTAACCACTTCAAGATGCTTATGATAGGGGTAATGAGGGCTGAAAGCTAACAAGTACTATAATTTTTGGAAGCTCTTTTTGAAACTTGAAATCCCTGCTTCCTTTACGAAAGGCCTTTCTTCCACCATTATTTGAGTCTCCACTTTCTACCTTTAGGCACCATTAAGAGAGCATAGTTGTCATTCTTTGTGCAGTGTCCCAAAACTTATTGATTGATGCATATTGTGATATTACTTGTTCTTGTGCTACTTGTTTCTAGTCACCCTTGTGAACTTTGAAGGTGTCCTATGCATCTATTTGCTACTCTATGAGGGACAAGCTAAATGCCACTATGCTATGTTTTCTGTATGTGAAACAAACAAACGTTTTTCAATGCATGTTATTCATGATCTTTGTTTGTAGCCTTTCATGTTGCATGCATAGTTACTATGTCCTATTGTTAGAACTCCATATTTCATGCACATGTTTAGAGTTCTTTGTTCCCAGCTTTCAATGCATGCAGATGGTTTGATCTTAGTTTTGATGGTGCATGTCACCTCAAAAATTATTCTTTTATCACTTACCTACTTGAGGACGGGCAGGAGTTAAGCTTGGGGATGCTTGATACGTCGGAAACATATCTATAATTTTTGATGCTCCATGCTTGTTTAGTATATACTTTGCTTTGCTTTGTCTACACTTTGAGGTGTTTTTATATCTTTCCTGGAACTAACCTATTAACAAGTTTCCATAGTATCAGTTGCCTGTTTTCTTCTGTTTTTGGTTCCAGAAAGGCAGAAAATCAATATTCTCGGAATTGGACGGGACAAAAGCCAAAGTCAATATTTTACCGTGGGGGACACGAACCCAGAAGACGAGACGGAGAAGCAAACCAGGGCGGCCAAACCCCCTTAGGCGCATCCAGGGGTGGGACCGTCCCTAGGCAGGGTGTGCCCCCCTGGTCGCCTCCCGGCCTTGCCTCTTCGCCTATAGGAAGCCCTCGATGCAGAAACCCTAAGTACCCGATCAAAACTCCACGAAACCTTCTATAGCCGCCGCCACCGTCGTCCCTAGATCAGGGGGATCTCAAGTTCTTCCTGGCACCCTGCCAGAGGGGAAATCATCCCGAAGGCCTTCTCTCCGGTATGAAGCATGAGTAGCTCCACCTTGGACTACGGGTCCATGTAGTAGATAGATGGTTGTATCTCCTCTTTGTGCTTTCATGTATAGATCTTGTGAGCTCCATTCATGATCAAGATCTAATCTATTTGTAATCATGTATGTTTTATTTGCGAGGATCCGATGGATATTGAGATTACTATGTCAAATTGATTAATGGTTTTGTCTTTATGATTCTATCATGTCTGTGTTGTTTGTGATATTGCATGCTCTCCGTTGTTAGTAGCTATCTTGGCCAAGTAGTTGCTAGTGACTCCAAGAGGGGGTATTTATGCTCGATAGTGGGTTCATGCCTCTAGTTTACAAGGGAAGTGATAGAAATCTCTTCGGTTGTAGATGTGTTGTTGCCACTAGGGAGAAAACAACGGTCTCTTGTTCATAGAACAAGTGGATTGTTTACCTTACACACTTTGCTTAAACCAGTTGTCTGTTGCTTGCAACTTAATACTGGAGGGGGTTTGGATGATAACCTGAAGGTGGACTTCTAGTCATAGATGTAGTTGGATGGTGGTCTATGTATATTGTTGTATTTCCCAATCGAATCTCATAGGATCTTTTTGTCTGGTATTGCATTGTTATGCCTAGCTCTGTTCCTGTCAATTGCCCTGCTGTATTTTTTTTACCCTTCATGCCATGTTGTTTATCTAAGGAGAGAACCTCTAGTGAACTATGGGCCCCGGTCCAATCTTTACCATTGATACATCTTCCACTGTTACCCGTTTACTTGCTGCAAACCATTACCTTCCACACCATACGTTTAATCCTTTGTTACAACAACCGGTGAGATTGACAACCTCACTGTTAGTTGGGGCAAAGTCTTGAGTTTGTGTTGTTCAGTCTCCGTGTTGCTTGCAACACCTGTGTGATGTTTCCTTCCTCCTACTGGTTAAATAACCTCGGTTTCTTACTGAGAGAACACTTGATGCTGTGCTACTTCACACCTTGCTCTTGGGGTTCCCAACAGACTCCACGTCAAGCGCCAAGTTCTCTGGCGCCATCAAGGAGTCATCCACAAACTGTTGAGTATATGATTGACAAAGTATAAGTTGGCAATCTCATGGCCCTTGAATATGAGGGCCGCACTGCATGCTACTCAACTTTAGTCACCTGTAAGTTCTTGTCATAGTAAGTACATGTGTAACATAGAGAACCGCCAACGGGGTACCCCTTGCACATGGTACAGGAGCTATCCCATAACCAAAATGACAAGGCAAGCAGACAATGAGCATCTCAGCAATCTTTTTATTTGCTATTTGCATACGTTTTTATTGAGGATGCTTCACAGATTGCTCATTATGGTGATGCTGCAAGTTTTCACCATGATTAGGCATGGCTTAGGCTAGCGGCCCAAGCATTTCTCTAACACAAAATACATAACTCCATGGACTTACAAGCTCCTTTTTTATTTCACACCGGCGACATCTATAGACAAAAGAGCATGATATTAACTGTGTACAAAATACACATGCAATGTTGAAAACGTTCCCCATGACAGCATGGTTCTGCTAATTCCAACGTATAAGTGCAAGCATAGACAACAAAGATGACACAATTGACATGGTTATACCCTATGGGTACGTGGTCTCAGCATACCTGGTCTAGCCCAAGGAAGGCCCACGGTGGATATACGCCGGCCCATGAAGAATTTCGGGTGGCCCAGGCCCATGACGCCTTCGAATCCTTGGAGAGCGAGACTAGAGTAGATAGGAAATTCAAAGGGGTAAAACCCTAGAACCTGTAACCGACTAGGACTACGCCCGGGACCTGCCTAAGTCTATATAAAGGCCAGGAGAGCACGACCTAGAGCTCTCGACTCATACTTTCGTATACGCACCTCCACGCCAGATCGAATCTGCGCACCCTTGTAACCTTCGGTTCCGCCGTAATCAAGAGCAGACAAGCAGGAGTAGGGTTTTACCTCCGGGGGCCTGAACCTGGGTAAATCTCGTGTCCCCTGGTTGCTTGTCTGTTAACCGTTCCACGATCTCCAGCATCCCCATCTTCTCCAAAACTCAAGTCCATAACAATGGGCATTGATGAGATGAAACCTCGTCAATTGGCGTAGTCTATGGGAATCGGGGCTGCTGATTGTGCGATCGTGATGGTCCCAACCCGATCGATCTACAACTCTGCAGCGACGGAGAGTCACGTCCTCTTCGGCGCTTTCGACTTCACCACCCACTCACCGGCCACCATGAAAGATTTCGAGCCCGTAGGCGAAGGACTCGAGATCCTGTTCGGGAGTTTCTGCTTCCAGGTGGGTCAGACTGGCACCCTCCGCCTTCCTGAGCGGGTGCCCCTACCATCAATCAGGCCCGCCTCATGGGCTCCACACCCTGTGCTACGCACATCATCATCAATAGATGAGTTCTATGACAGCAACAGCTGCAACTCCGATCTATGCGATCCAGCTTCGGATAAAGGGACCTACAGTTCCGGATCCGAAAGCTGCGGCAGCAGCAGACCAATCTACGAGCGCTACCAATGCGCCGTAGTCATCCAGAGCAGCGTGGAACAGCAAACGCCTAACCCGCCGCCCAACTCTAACCCCAACCCGCAGGACAAAAACGGCGGAAACGGTGGGAACAGAAGAAGCCGGTCTCCACCACCCGACGAGGAAAACAACGGCCACGTCATCCGACTTCGCAAAGAAGGATGGGTCCAGGCACGCCGCGCCGTAGCAGGCGACATAGTCCTACCTGCGGACGCCTCGCATGAACTACTGATGGCATACCACTTCCTACTCATCGAGGAGCACAAGAAGCAAGTCAAGATGCAAGAAACACTTGACAAACGCAAGCAAGCAGCCTCTAAGTCCAGCGCGCGACGGGCTGCACTCTCCGCCATGGCTCCTGGCTCTAGCACGAACGGAAACCAAGGAAACAAGCAACGCTCTCGGGTGGAGAACATGGATCCCAAGGAGCGCCGTGATGTGACCCGAACTCTCCACACATCGTTCATGGAGATGGACGCCGACGGCAACGTCATCCCGAAGACGCCGCAAGCTGCGATCATGGCAGCCACTGCGTATCTCGCGGCCCACCCACCTCCGGAGGGGGACCCGAAAAGAGCCATGCATAAGTCCGCACTCACCGGACTCGGACTTGTCGGAGCTGCTCTCCACGAAGACGCTCCTGCGGAGCCAAAGAATAAGGCTCCGGCCAGGCACAACCGGAGCCCCACCCCTTCATCCGAAGAGGAAGAGGAGCACGACCTTCCTCGAAGGAAGAAGAGCTCGCGTCACCATAAACACGACTACGACGCCAGAGACAAGCTTACACAGCACAAAATCGAAAAAGCGTGAGCCAAACGTGCATGTTCGTCTGAATCCGAGATGGACGAGGACGAAGGAGAACTCTGTGGAGCCCGATGCTTCAGCAGATCTGTTCGGCGAACACAGATGCCACGCAATTTCAAGCTTCCTTCGGATACTCCGAAGTTCAATGGCACGCAAGATCCAAAAGCCTAGCTCAGTGACCATCTGTCATCCGTCAAGCTGCACGGCGGTAACAAAGAAACCGCCATGCAATGCCTTCAGCTGCAGCTGACAGGCGCGGCGCGGGTCTGGCTCAGCAGCCTATCATCAGGGTCCATCCGAAGCTGGGAGGAGCTAGCTTACAGATTCATCCGAAATTTCAAGGGCACCAGCAAGAGGCCCCCCTCAATCGAAGAGTTGCGAGCCTGCACTCAGAGAACGGGCGAATCTATTCGCTCGTACATACTAAGCTGGTCTACCACCAAGAACTCCAGAGCACACATCTCCGAAGAGAGGGCCATCGACGCCTTCAGGGCCGGCATAAAACGCCAAGATTTCAAGGAGGAACTTGGGCGCTTCAAGCCCAAAACACTCGACCACCTCATGGACATCGCCAACAGGTGGGCCGACGGCGAAGATTGCATTCACCGAGCACAATCGGATGAAGAGGACGACTACGGCCGAAGACGGGAACGCCGCAGCAAGAGGAGATCGCGCGTCTACGACGATCGTGACGGACCCGACATGGTCGCGGCCGGCTACGCCGACCGTCGCAACGACAACAGCCGCAACAACGGAGGATACCGCGGAGGAAACTTCCGCGACGGCGGACGCCCAGCACAGTCGTGGCAGCGCCGCGACCGCGACAACGGACACTCAGCATACGACAAACTTTCGGGTCCATGCACCATCCACTTCTACATCGACAAGCAAGATGGAAAAAAGAAAGCTAGCCACATGCTCAAGGACTGCCGCGAGTTCCAGAAACTCAGCGAAAGCATGGTGCAGATGAGGCAACAAGCCCCAATCCCTGCGTTCGGAAATGCACCTGCGCCAGGTGAAATAGCACATGGATCTCCCCCACCGCCGCCTATCGGAGGCCCAAACCAACCAGTCGCACCAGCACATAACAATGCTGGGAATGGGTACCCCCCACCGAAAGGAGCACTAAATATGATCCAGAAGGGACGCCCCACGAATAGGGTGCAGAAGAAAATCACCCGACAAATCAACCTGGCAGTGGAAACTCCACCTGCCATCCCTGAGTACCTCAGTGGATCGGAGTCCTGCATCACATTCACTCATGCGGATCACCCTTGCCAGATCCCCCGCCCAGGTCATGCTGCCCTGGTGCTGGAGGCGCAGATCGGAGGTTTCGAGATGAGTCGCGTCTTCATGGACGGCGGCAGCGGCATCAACCTAATGTTCGCAAGCACTCTAGCAGCAATGCGGATCCCACAATGCAGACTGGAACAGTCAGACACAACGTTCCACGTCATCGTTCCAGGGAAGGGCATATTCCCCCTAGGCAAAATAGGGCTCGACGTCATCTTCGGCAAGGCGGACAACTTCCGGCAGGAGCGACTCGAATTCGAAGTGGTGGACTGGCCGTCACAATACCACGCCATCCTTGGGCGTGTAGCATTCGCAAGGTTCCTGGCTGTCCCACACTATGCATACCTACTACTCAAGATGCCAGGGCCAAAGGGCGTCATCACAGTCCACGGGAGCTTCACCCGATCGGACCAATGCGACAGGGATTTCAACAAAATCTCCCAGTCTTTCGGCATGCAAGACGAGCTCGTAAGGCTCCATGAGGTGACGGACAATGGGACACCCCCAGTCACAAGGCAAAACGCACCTGACATGTCCTTCGACTCCACCGTCAACACAAAGAAGGTGCAGGTCCATCCGACGGATGCCTCCAAGACGGCCTTGATCGCCAACGACCTCAGCCCCGCATAGGAAGGCGTGCTCGTCGAATTCCTCCGTGAGCGCTGGGAAATCTTCGCCTGGTGTCCTGCGGACATGCCAGGAGTTCCCAGGGAATTCGCCGAGCACGCACTCAACGTCTTTCCAGATACCAAGCCAGTCAAGCAGTCCATCCGGAGACTGTCGGAGCCACGAGCCGAAGCTATCGGCAAGGAAATCAATAGACTACTCGCTGCAGACTTCATCAGGGAAATCAAGGAAAGCGAGTGGCTTGCAAATACAGTGATGGTCCCAAAGAAGGACACGGACATCCTGCGGATGTGCGTGGATTTCACGTCACTAAACAAGCATTGCCCAAAGGACCACTTCCCTCTTCCTCGGATCGATCAGATCATCGATTCGACTGCAGGTTGTGAGAAACTCTCCTTCCTCGACGCCTACTCAGGCTATAACCAGATTCGACTCAAGGTTGAAGATTAGGAGAAAACGGCGTTTATCACACTGTTCGGAGTATTCTGGTACAACACAATGCCTTTCGGGCTAAAGAACGCAGGTGCCACGTACCAGCGATGCATGTAGGCCTGCCTCAAGGACTAGATCGGTCGCAACATCCAAGTCTATGTCGACGACATAGTGATAAAAACCAAGGAGGCAAGGACACTTATCGACGATCTCCGCGAGACGTTCGACAACCTTGACCGCTACAGGATCAAGCTCAACCCCGAAAAGTGCGCCTTCGGCGTCCCATCGGGTCAGCTGCTTGGGTACTTCATCTCTCAACGAGGGATCGAGGCGAACCCGAAGAAAATCAGAGCCATCATGACGATGGAGAAGCCGAAAAACCTCAAAGGCGTCCAGCAGCTCGCAGGACGAATAGCGGCACTAAGCAGGTTCATCAGCCGCATGGGCGAGAAGGCCCTACCATTCTACCAGCTACTACGCAAAGCAGATAAATTCGAATGGACGCCGGAAGCCAACGACGCATTCGAAAGCCTCAAGCGGCTTCTCTCCACCTCACCTGTCATGGTCACGCCAAAGGAGCGCGAGCCTCTGCTGCTGTACATAGCAGCCACACACCAGGTGGTCAGCACCGTACTAGTGGTCGAACGACCCGAAGAAGGCAAGACCCACGGGGTCCAGCGCCCAATCTACTACCTCAGCGAGGTACTAACGACAACAAAGCAGAGGTACCCTCACTACCAGAAGCTCGCCTACGGCGTGTTCATGACGGCTCGACGGCTGAGCCATTACTTCCAGGAGCACCAGGTGATGGTCGTCAACGAGGCACCCCTGAACATCATCCTGAATAACCCAGAGGCCACAGGACGCGTGGCCCTGTGGGGCATCGAACTGTCACCCTTGGACATCGTCTACGAGAAGCGACTCGCAATCAAATATCAAGTCCTTCCAGACTTCCTGGTACATTGGATGGAGCTGCAGCTGCCAGACACCCCAGATATGTCGCAGTCATGGACGATGCACTTCGACGGCTCCAAGCGAGAAGCTGGAGCAGGAGCAGGGGTCATACTGACCTCCCCGCAAGGCGACAAGATGAAGTACGTCCTTCGGATGAAATTCCGAGCTTCTAATAATGAGGCCGAATACGAAGCCCTCATCCACGGCATGAGGATGGCAAAGATATGCGGCGCAACGCGCCTGGTCATCTACAGTGACTCCAACCTCGTCGTCCAGCAGACGATGAATGAGTGCGACGCACACGCCGAAAACATGATCGCGTACCGCGCGCTCTACAACGCACTCGAAGGAGAATTCGACGGCTGCGAGCTTCGGCACGTTGGAAGAGAGAGCAACGAGGAGGCCGATAGACTCGCCAACATCGGCTCCACCTGCGCAAAGGTGCCACCGGGTGTGTTCCTCGAACAGATCTGCGTGCCATCCATCAAGCGGAAATTCCCCAAGGGATCACCCGAAGAAGCAGAACACTCGGGGGCTACGCTGCCCAAAGGACATGAAGGACCCGAAAAACTGGACACAGAGGTAGCCACGGTCAACCTAATGCAGGTCATGGCAGTCGAAGAAACTTGGACGCAACCATACCTCCAGTTCTTGAAAAACGGAGAACTGCCTGACAGCCCGACAGATGCCCGGCGCATATCTCGTCGGTCAAAAGCCTTCACCACCATCAATGGCGAGCTGTACAAGCGCAGTATTACGGGTTTACTACAAAGGTGCATCACCATAGGTGATGGGAAAGCCATCCTCCAAGACATCCACGAGGGCATCTGTGGCCATCACGCAGGTAGCCGCTCCCTTGTTGCCAAAGCTCTACGAGCCGGATTCTACTGGCCAACGGCCATGAGCGACGCAAAAGACATCGTCCGAAGATGCAACGGGTGCCAACGGTTCGCCGAGAAACCACACGCACCCGGGTCGGAGCTCAGACCCATACCTATAGCCTGGCCCTTTGCTCAATGGGGCCTCGACATGATTGGCAAACTGCCAAAATCTTCGAAAGGGGGACACGTTTACCTCCTGGTCGCAGTAGACAAATTCACCAAGTGGATCGAGGCCATGCCGGTTACCAACCAGAAAGGCAAAACTGCAGTCAAGTTCTCCGAGTCCATTGTCTACAGGTTCGGCGTACCGCACAGCATCATCACCGACAATGGATCGAACTTTATCTCCAAGGAATTCCAGGACTTCTGTGAAGGCCTTGGGATCAACATCACGTACGCCTTAGTGGCACACCCGCAAACGAATGGGCAAGTGGAAAAGTCCAACGGCCTAATCGGCGCTGGCATCAAGAAGCGCCTCATGAGTCCACTCGAACGGAAAGCCGGAGCCTGGACGAAAGAGCTCCCATCCGTCCTGTGGAGCTTACGGACCACGCCAAACAGCTCCACAGGCTACACACCGTTCTTCATGGTGCACGGATCTGAGGCCGTACTACCAGCCGAAGTACGCCACCAGGCCCCCCGGGTCGTCGCTTACAGCGAAGCCGAATCCACGGATGCACTCGAAGACGCCGTCGACACACTCGACAAAGCAAGAGACATAGCAACAACTCGATCAGCGGTGTACCAGCAGAGTCTCCGCAACTACCACTGCCGCCGGCTGCGCCCAAGGTCCTTCGTCGAAGGAGACCTCGTCTTCGACTCAAGCAAGAGCGACCGACGAAATTCGAATCACCATGGGAAGGACCCTACGTCATCACCGAAGTCATCCCAGGTGGTGCCTACCGCCTCAAGCACGTGGAGTCTGGAGTCGCATACTCCAACCCATGGAACATCGCGCACTTGCGACGATTCTACCCCTAGCTACCTACCCCTTTACTTTCAATAAGGCTTTTCAGCCAAGGCTATTCAGCCGAACAATGTACTTCCTCCGTTACGATATAAATAAAGCTAAGTGTCTCGCCCCAAACTTCAAGTTCGCTATTTTGCAACTTTACTTTATGCTACAAACGCACTTGGGGGCTCCCCCCACCTCACGATTTCATCGACTGAGGATCACGCGTGTACACCTGAGTAGCTGACAACGTCAGGCAAACGAAAAGGACACGTACACAAACAAAGCACTGCATGCTTACAACAAACAAACCTTTACAACAAAGGGCATAACACGCCCAGTCGAAATATACAAATTTTACATCTATCTCTTTTACAGGTACTACCTATTCTGAAGAATAACCTGAGCACGCTGCTCAAACAAATCTACGACCTGTTCGGCATACTGCCTTACAGCTGCGTAATGTGGACGCATGTCCCACTCACCGCCATCCGGCCGAGAAGGTGGCCCAGCTGCCACAACAGCCAAATCTACATCAGGCCGGTGCAGCCTTACAAGAGACAAAGCAGCCTTCACTCCCGCAACGAGCTGTTGCCGCACCAACTCCTTGACATTGCTCACACTCCGAAACTTCGACAGAAGACCCGCAAGGCTCGTCGGTACGACATCCAAGGGAAACATGACGTGCAACACCGAGGCAAGCGATGTTTGCACTTGGCGAAGCACCCGCAAAACCTGGTGCACACGATCCTGCACCGTCGCCAGTGCCATGGCACGGTCACGATCCATCCAGAAGAAGCCGCCAGCCTCCATGTCCTGTTGAGTCAAGCAATTGACCCGAACAGCGACACGCTCCTTCTCTTTTCTCGGAGCAAGGTTAGCACCTATGACAATTGCACAAAATAAGAGGAAGCCTAGCAGGCTCATTCGAAGAACTGAGCTGCAGCTCGAAACAAAGAACAACTTACACTGAAGCTGCTCAGACAGCCGAAGCAGTTCCGCCATCAAGTACTCCTCTCTGGCTGCACCACGATCCGCCTTGGACTTCCAAACATCGGCGTGACCTCGCAACCCAAGCAACTCCTTCTCAAGACTACGAACACGATCCCGAAGAAAAGCGAGTTGCGAGGAAGCATCCAAAGATGGACGCAGTTGCATTGCAGACACGGTGTCAACAGGGTCAGCACCCGAAGGAACCTAGAGCAGCAGAAAAAGAAAAGGACACACACATTCAGACAATGATAGAGCACAACTCAGAAGAATTCATTTAGCATATAAGGCCACTACGTGGCGCAAGGACTGTGTTTCTTCAAAATATTTACAGCAAAAGCAAACTACAAACTATCCTACATCTACGACGCCTAAGACGCGGCACCTTGAGTCGCTTTGGAGCCAGATTGCCTAGCCTTGGCCTCCCCTTGCTGCCGCAGCGCATACTCAGACAGCAAATCAATGAGCTTCGACCCATATCGCTTGCAGCGAGCAGAGTAGGCAACAAAGGCTACCTCGGATCCGTCTGCGGTCGTCGGCATCCGAGAGGTGATCTAGGGCAGGTCCAGCTCCGCTCCAGCCGCCAAAGCCATCGCCAGCCCGACGGACGCGCTGATGCCCTTCTGCTTGCGCTTGTACGCCGCGGGCACATCGACTGACAAAGCCTCCGCCAGAGCATCCACATCATCAAGGGCTGCGCCCTTAGGGACAAGCTCCTTGTAGAAGTGGCCAAGGACCTCCTTCGCCTTGGCAAGGGAGCTAACGACGGTGCTGCAGCGATCTTCGACCGCTGCAGTAGCATCATCTAGAGCACTACCGTGCTCTAGAGCGCTGCGGTCAAACTCAATGCCCGCGGCTTCTGAGATAAAAAAAGAGAGAAGACATGAATAAAATCATCATAGAAGAAGACAAGAAACACGAAGAAATAAGCACAAATACAACACTCACCCAAAACAGCCTTGGCAGCAGCCATGAGCTTGCCCGCCACCTCTCTCTCACGATCAGCCGCAACAGTGGCCAACTGCTCCTCACGGTCCGCGGCCTCCTGCTGCAGACGCTCCTTCGCTTCGGCTGCCTTAGTCAGCTCTAGCTCGAGGCGTTCCTTCGCACCAACGGCGGCCTCGACCTTCTTCTTCGACTGACCAAGGCTCTTCTTGAGAGCGTCGACCTCACGGAGAGAAGTATTATGCTCCGCTGCATTCTGTAGGGGTTCGTAGCATGGAAAACAAAAATTTTCTATCGCATACAAACAAACAAGCCAAGATCTATCTACTAGATTGTAGCAACGAGTCGATGGAATAACTTACCCTCGAAGATTCCAAAGTGTTTAACGAGAGCGGATTCTCGTGGATGATGTAGTCGTACTCTCCCCGATCTCAAGATCGTGTAGAAGATCCTTCCGGCGCTGCGTTCCGGCAGCGCTCCCGCAGTCGGTCACACGTTCGGTACTCGACGAAGACCTTCCTCTCCCTTGTTCCAGCAGGCAGCGGAGGTTGTAGCACTCTCCTCGCGATTCCGGCAGCACAACGGCGTGGTACCGGAAGTAGAGGGGAAATCCCGCAGGGCTTCGCCTTAAGCCGGAGCGAGTATGGTGGATTATGAGAGAGGGCTATTAGTGGTCTAGAGATTAGACACACCAATTAGAAGGCTCTAAACCGCAGGCTAAAGCAATTAGAAGCTCTAAACCAAAACGGCTCTAAACCGGAGATTAGAGGTAGAAACTTGTGTGTCTCAAGGAGGAGGCCCTGCCCCTCCTTTTATGGGTGGAGGGGCTAGGCGCGCCAGGGAGGGAGGGGAGTCCCTCCCCAACTCGGCCTAGGGCTGGCCGCCGGCTTGGAGGAGAGGAACTCCTCCTCCAAGTTGGTTTCAACCTCCTCTTGCTTGTTTCCCACAGTTTCTTGTTTTAGCCGTTTGACTTTCAAACTGGACATTTGACTTTTCTGTTTTAGGATTCAATTTAATCCTTTATTTGGAACAGCAAGAACACTTGGTACATGATGCAATCATTCCAATAAGTAATGACACATTCATGTACCCCTCCCCCCCTCCCGGAGTGCCGGACATTCCGGAACCTTCTAGAACATTCACCGGAATCATTTCCGAACTCCGAAATGGGACTTTCTTTATATGAATCTTATTCTCCGGACCATTCCGGATCACCTCGTGATATCCCGGATCCCATCCGAGACTCCGAACAACATTCGGTCTCTTTCTCATAATACCATAACTACTCAAAACAACGTCGAATCCTTAAGTGTGTCTCCCTACGGTTCGTGAATTATGCGGACATGATCGAGACACTTCTCCGAACAATAACCAATAGAGGAATCTGGAAATTCATATGGCTCCCACATATTTCTACGATTACTTTGCGATCGAATGAACCACTTACATACGATACCAATTTCCCTTTGTCTCACGATATGTTACTTATCCGAGGTTATGATCGTCGGTATCTCTGCATACCTAGTTCAACCTCGTTACTGATAAGTACTCTTTTCTCGTTCCCGTGATATGTGATCCCTTGTGATCCAGTCACATGCTTGCAAGCTAATTGGATGACATTTCACCGAGAGGGCCCAGAGAATATCTATCCGTCATATGGATGGACAAATCCCACTCTTGATCCATGTGTCTCAACCAATACTTTCCGAACACTCAATGCCACCTTTATAGCCACCCAGTTACGGTGTGGTGTTTTATGTCATCAAAGCATCCATCCGGTAAAGGTGATATGCATGATCTCATGGTCGAAGGAATTAGGTTACTATGTATCAGAAAGCATATAGCAATTGAACTATTGAAATGACTTGATCTTTATGCTACGCTTATCTATAGGAGTATGTCCACCATATCATTCTCCTAATGATATGATCTTGTTGTTGATAACATCTCAATGTTCATGATAGGGAAACCACAATCATTTATCAACCAACAAGCTAGTGAAGTATAGAGGCTATACTAGGGACTTCAAATTAAGTTTACAAGTCACATAAGTATTAATGTTTCCTTGTTAATACTATTATAGCATGAATGTAAACATTTATCATAAACACAAAGATATAATAATAACTACATTCATTATTGCCTCTAGGGCATATCTCCAACAGTCTCCCACTTGCACTAGAGTCATCTAATCTAGATTACATGGTAATATACCGAACACCCATGGCAGTTTGGTGTTGGTCATGTTTTGCCCTCGGGAGAGGTTTAGTCAACGGATCCGCCACATTCAGATCTGTGTGTACTTTGCAAATCTTTATATCCCCATCCTGGATATGTTCTCGAATAGCGTGAAAACGTAGCTTGATATGCTTCAGCTTCTTGTGTGACCTTGGTTCTTGCGCATTGGCTATGGCGCCCATGTTATCACAGTAGATAGACATTGGGTCCAGCGCACTAGGAACCACACCCAGCTCTGTAATGAACTCTTTCATCCATATCGCTTCTTGAGAAGCCTCCGAAGCAGCCATGTATTCCGATTCAGTTGAAGATCTCGCCACAACGCTTTGCTTTGCACTCCTCCAGCTAACTGCTGCACCATTCAAAATAAATACGTATCCAGATTGTGATTTAGAATCATCCGGATCGGTGTTCCAACTAGCATCGGTGTAACCATTAACAACGAGCTGTTCATCACCTCCATAAGAAAGAACCATATCCTTAGTTCTTCTCAAGTACTTAAGGATGTTTTTGACCGCTGTCCAATGATCCACTGCTGGATCACTTTGATATCTGCTAGTTAGACTAACAGCATATGCAATGTCGGGTCTAGTACATAGCATGGCATACATTAGAGATCCTATGGCTGATGCATAGGGAGTCTTACTCATCCTTTCTCTATCTTCTGCCGATGTCGGACTTTGAGTTTTACTCAAGGTCGTATTGGGCAACATGGGCAAGAACCCTTTCTTGCTTTCTTCCATTCCAAACCTCTTTAGAACTTTGTCCAAATATGTACTCTGTGACAATGATATTTGGCGTTTCGATCTATCTCTATAAATCTTTATGCCTAATATGTAAGCTGCTTCGCCAAGATCCTTCATTGAAAAACTATTATTCAAATATTATTTGACACTATTAAGAAGGTCTACATCATTCCCAATCAACAATATTTCATCCACATATAGTATTAAGAATGCTACAGAGCTCCCACTCACTTTCTTGTAAATACAAGCTTCTCCATAAGTTTGTATAAAACCAAAACTTTTGATTACCTTATCAAAACGTTGATTCCAACTTCGGGATGCTTGCTTCAATCCATAGATGGACCGTTGAAGTTTGCATACTTTGTTAGCATCTTTAGGATCGACAAAACCTTTGGGTTGCATCATATACAACTCTTCATCAATATCTCCATTGAGGAATGCTGTTTTGACATCCATCTGCCATATCTCATAATCATAATATGCAGCGATTGCTAACATAATCCTCACAGACTTTAGCTTCGCTACCGGTGAGAAAGTCTCATCGTAGTCAACTCCTTGAATTTGTCGAAACCCTTTTGCGACAAGTCGAGCTTTATAGACAGTAACATTACCATCAGCATCTGTTTTCTTCTTGAAAATCCATTTGTTCTCGACAGCCTTTCGGCCATCCGGTAAGTCCACCAAAGTCCATACTTGGTTTTCGTACATGGATCCAATCTCGGATTTCATGGCTTCTTGCCATTTATTGGAATCTGGGCTCATCATCGCTTCCTCATACGTCTCGGGGTCATCGGTGTTGTCCACCAACATGACACTCATAACGGGATCATACCAATCTGGAGTGGTACGAGTTCCCGTTGACCTCCGAGGCTCTGTAGCAACTTCAACCGAAGTTTCATGATCACCATCATTAGCTCCCTCTCTAATTGGTGCAGGCACCACAGGAACTTCTTCCGGTGCTGCGCTACTCGTAATTTCGAGAGAAGGTTCGACAACCTCGTCGAGTTCTACTTTCCTTCCAGTCACTTCTTTCGAGAGAAATTCCTTCTCTAGAAAGGATCCATTCTTGGCAACGAAGATTTTGCCTTCGGATCTATGATAGAAGGTATACCCAATAGTTTCCTTCGGGTATCCTATGAAGACGCATTTTTCCGCTTTGGGTTCAAGCTTGTCCGGCTGTAACTTCTTTACATAGGCTTCGCACCCCCAAACTTTAAGGAACGACAATTTAGGTTTCTTCCCAAACCATAATTCATACGGTGTCGTTTCAACGGATTTAGATGGTGCCCTATTTAAAGTGAATGCGGCTGTTTCTAATGCATAACCCCAAAATGATAGCGGTAAATCTGTAAGTGACATCATAGAACGAACCATATCTAAGAGAGTTCGATTACGACGTTCGGACACACCATTACGCTGTGGTGTTCCCGGCGGTGTCAATTGTGAAAGTATTCCGCATTTCTTCAAATGCTCGCCAAACTCGTAACTTAGATATTCACCTCCACGATCAGAACGTAGAAATTTAATCTTCTTGTTACGTTGATTCTCTACCTCACTTTGAAACTCCTTAAACTTCTCGAAAGTTTCGGACTTATGTTTCATGAAATAGATATACCCATATCTACTCAAGTCATCCGTGAAGGTAAGAACATAACGATAACCACCGCGCGATGCTACACTCATTGGACCACACACATCGGTATGTATGATTTCCAATAAGTCCGTAGCTCGCTCCATCATACCAGAAAATGGAGTCTTAGTCATTTTTCCCATCAGACATGCTTCGCATCTTTCAAGTGATTCAAAATCAAGTGATTCAAGAAGTCCATCGGAATGGAGTTTCTTCATACGCTTCACTCCAATGTGACCAAGACGACAGTGCCACATATAGGTCGAATTATCGCTTGATTTCAAACGTTTAGCCTCAATGTTGTTGATATGTGTATTTCCACTATCGAGATTCAATAAGAATATACCATCTATCAAAGGTGCATGTGCGTAAAACATATTACTCATATAAATCGAACAACCATTATTCTCTGACTTAAACAAGTAACCGTCTCGCAATAAACAAGATCCTAATATAATGTTCATGCTCAACGCAGGCACCAAATAACAATTATTTAAGTATAAAACTAATCCCGATGGTAGATGAAGGGGTAGCGCGCCGACCGCGATCACATCAACCTTTGATCCATTTCCCACGCGCATCGTCACCTCGTTCTTCGCTAGCTTCCGTTTATTCTGCAGCACCTGTTTCGAGTTACAAATATGAGCAACCGAACCAGTATCAAATACCCAGGCACTACTACGAGTACTAGTGAGATACACATCAATAACATGTATATCAGATATACCTTTCTTCTTGATGTTGCCGTTTTTCAAATCCGCCAAGTACTTTGGGCAACTCCGCTTCCAGTGACCTTCTCCCTTGCAGTAAAAGCACTCAGTATCAGGCTTAGGTACAGCCTTGGTCTTCTTCGCCGGCGTGGTAACTTTCTTACCACCCTTCTTGAAGTGTCCCTTTTGCTTAGACTTGCCTTTCTTGAATTTGGTGGTCTTATTGACCAACAACACTTGGTGCTCTTTCTTAATCTCCACTTCTGCAAATTTTAACATGGCAAAGAGTTCTGGCAACGTCTTGTTCATGTTCTGCATGTTGTAGTTCATCACAAAGTTCTTGTAACTTGGTGGTAGTGATTGGAGGACACGGTAAATCCCCAAAGCATTAGGAATCACAATACCCAAGCTTTGAAGTTTGTTTGCGTGCCCAGACATCTTAAGCACATGCTCACTGACGGAGCTGCCCTCTTCCATCTTGCAGTTAAAGAATTTTTCAGAAGCTTCATAACTTTCAATTGCCGCATGAGTGTCAAAAATCAATTTGAGATCCTCGACAATATCATATGGGTCTGAATCCTCAAACCTTTTCTGAAGCTCCGATTCCAAACCATACAAGATAGCACACTGAACTATGGAGTACTGATTCTTCCGAGCGAGGTAAACATTCTTTACTTCATCGGGAGCATCATCTGCAGGTGGGTCACCCAGCGGTGCATCCAGCACATAGGTCAAATTACCAGCTGTGAGGACAATCCTCAAATTTCGGAACCAATCCGCGAAGTTGCTTCCATTGTTTTTCAACTTTTCTTTCTCTAGGAATGCATTAAAATTGATGGTAGGGGCTGCCATTGATCTACAACATATTTGCAATAGTTTAGACTAAGTTTATGACAAATTGAGTTCAAATTAATAATAAAATTAAACTAGGTGAACTCCCACTCAAAACAATATCCCTCACATTGTTTTAGTGATCACACGAACCAAATCCACCATATCAACACCGATCATCACGAGAGTTGACATAGTTTCAATGGCGAACAATCGACATGTTCATCATATCTACTATATGATTCATGCTTTACCTTTCGGTGATCCGTGTTCCGAGACCATGTCTGTACATGCTAGGCTCGTCAAGATCAAACCTTAGTTTCTGCATGAGCAAATCTGGCTTGCTCACGTTGTATACACTTGCAGAATCTAACACACCCGATCATCACGTGGTGCTTCGAAACAACAAGCTTTAGCAACGGTGCTAACTAAGGATGAACACTTTATGACTTGAAATTGATGTGCATGAGGGATCATCTTATAATGCTACCGTCGTCTAACAAGCAATACAAGATGCATAAAGGATTAACATCACATGCAATTCAATAATATGTGATATGATATGGCCTTTCTTCTTTGTGCTTCCGATCTCCATCTTCAAGCACGAACATGATCCCCATCATCACCGGCATTGCATCAAGGTCAATGACGCTTCTCCATGGTTGTCGTCCACCGGCTTCAACTATTACAACTACTTTGAATAGACACGCGGGTCTTAACATAAATTAAAGACAACCATATGGCTCCTGCCGGTTGCCAACTTACAATAAGGAACATTGCATACATCAAATATAATCACAATCATGGCCATATCACATCACTGCACACCCCTGCAAACAAAGTTAGACGCCTCTACTTTCTTTGCATATTTTACGTGGTTTGGGGCTTTCAATAAGTGTCGTTCTAACTTACGAACAAGAACCACAACATTGATACTAGCATTGTTGATCACCCGTTGTAAATTGGATCTTAACTATGCTAGGAGAAACAGGCACCCGCAAAGCCACTTATGCAATACAAGTTGCATGTCAAGCGTGGAGCAAGTCTCATGAACGATGTCATGTAAGGTTAGCCCGGGCCGCTTCATCCCAACATACCGCAAGATGCAAAGTACACAAGAAGTAATCGACAATAAAAGCATCAACGCCCACAATGACCATTGTGTTCTACTCGTGCAACAGATCTACATATAGACCTGGCTCTGATACCACTATAGGGGTTCGTAGCATGGAAAACAAAAAATTTCTATCGCATACAAACAAACAAGCCAAGATCTATCTACTAGATTGTAGCAACGAGTCGATGGAATAACTTACCCTCGAAGATTCCAAAGTGTTTAACGAGAGCGGATTCTCGTGGATGATGTAGTCGTACTCTCCCCGATCTCAAGATCGTGTAGACGATCCTTCCGGCGCTGCGTTCCGGCAGCGCTCCCGCAGTCGGTCACACGTTCGGTACTCGACGAAGACCTTCCTCTCCCTTGTTCCAGCAGGCAGCGGAGGTTGTAGCACTCTCCTCGCGATTCCGGCAGCACAACGGCGTGGTACCAGAAGTAGAGGGGAAATCCCGCAGGGCTTCGCCTTAAGCCGGAGCGAGTATGGTGGATTATGAGAGAGGGCTATTAGTGGTCTAGAGATTAGACACACCAATTAGAAGGCTCTAAACCGCAGGCTAAAGCAATTAGAAGCTCTAAACCAAAACGGCTCTAAACCGGAGATTAGAGGTAGAAACTTGTGTGTCTCAAGGAGGAGGCCCTGCCCCTCCTTTTATGGGTGGAGGGGCTAGGCGCGCCAGGGAGGGAGGGGAGTCCCTCCCCAACTCGGCCTAGGGCTGGCCGCCGGCTTGGAGGAGAGGAACTCCTCCTCCAAGTTGGTTTCAACCTCCTCTTGCTTGTTTCCCACAGTTTCTTGTTTTAGCCGTTTGACTTTCAAACTGGACATTTGACTTTTCTGTTTTAGGATTCAATTTAATCCTTTATTTGGAACAGCAAGAACACTTGGTACATGATGCAATCATTCCAATAAGTAATGACACATTCATGTACCCCTCCCCCCCTCCCGGAGTGCCGGACATTCCGGAACCTTCTAGAACATTCACCGGAATCATTTCCGAACTCCGAAATGGGACTTTCTTTATATGAATCTTATTCTCCGGACCATTCCGGATCACCTCGTGATATCCCGGATCCCATCCGAGACTCCGAACAACATTCGGTCTCTTTCTCATAATACCATAACTACTCAAAACAACGTCGAATCCTTAAGTGTGTCTCCCTACGGTTCGTGAATTATGCGGACATGATCGAGACACTTCTCCGAACAATAACCAATAGAGGAATCTGGAAATTCATATGGCTCCCACATATTTCTACGATTACTTTGCGATCGAATGAACCACTTACATACGATACCAATTTCCCTTTGTCTCACGATATGTTACTTATCCGAGGTTATGATCGTCGGTATCTCTGCATACCTAGTTCAACCTCGTTACTGATAAGTACTCTTTTCTCGTTCCCGTGATATGTGATCCCTTGTGATCCAGTCACATGCTTGCAAGCTAATTGGATGACATTTCACCGAGAGGGCCCAGAGAATATCTATCCGTCATATGGATGGACAAATCCCACTCTTGATCCATGTGTCTCAACCAATACTTTCCGAACACTCAATGCCACCTTTATAGCCACCCAGTTACGGTGTGGTGTTTGATGTCATCAAAGCATCCATCCGGTAAAGGTGATATGCATGATCTCATGGTCGAAGGAATTAGGTTACTATGTATCAGAAAGCATATAGCAATTGAACTATTGAAATGACTTGATCTTTATGCTACGCTTATCTATAGGAGTATGTCCACCATATCATTCTCCTAATGATATGATCTTGTTGTTGATAACATCTCAATGTTCATGATAGGGAAACCACAATCATTTATCAACCAACAAGCTAGTGAAGTATAGAGGCTATACTAGGGACTTCAAATTAAGTTTACAAGTCACACAAGTATTAATGTTTCCTTGTTAATACTATTATAGCATGAATGTAAACATTTATCATAAACACAAAGATATAATAATAACTACATTTATTATTGCCTCTAGGGCATATCTCCAACACATTCAAAACAAGCAAACGTCAGAGAGCAGGACTAGAATAAATGAAAGAAGCACCAAAAGCAAACAGGTACCTTGAAGCTGCCGAAGGTTAGCCTCCAGCACCAGGCGCTCCTGCACCAGCCGCTTGGCCTCCTGCACAAAAGGCTGCAGAAAAAGAAACAGCAGTAAGAAAAAGGACTTGGGGGCTACGCCCAACACAAAGTAATAAAAGCAAAATTCGCACACGAAGACACTCGGGTGCTCCCCCCGTCGCACGAAGCAGAGGTACTCACATGCTCGGATGGCGACTCCGAAGGCCCGCTGGCGAAATTCTGAGGCGCAACCACCTGCACCTCCTGCACAGAAGGATCCGGAGCGGCGCCCCCCGAAGTCGCCACCGTCTGAGGAGCAGGAGACGCAATTTTCGACTCCCCCATCATCTCCCGCGCACCATCGCTGGAGGAGTCGTGGGAGGAATACCTGGATACGAAGCAATCAGCACAAGTGAAAAATCAAGAAGGAAAAATGACAGTAGTATAAAAATAAACTTACGAGCCCAATGAGCTCAGGTCGAAGACAGGAGGAGTCCTTCGGGCTCTCTTCTCCTCCTTATTCTCTTCCTTCTTCTCTTCCTTCTTTTCTTCCTTCTTCCGCTTCGCTGGCGGGTGCGGTGCTACAGCCCGCACAGGAATGACAGGAATGGGAGAGGAAGAACCTACATGCCCGTCACTATGACGATCAAGGCACAGAGGGTTTTTGGGAGTCGGAGGAGTCGATGCATCCGAAGACTCGCTGGAGCTCCGTGATCGTTTGCGCGTATGGTCCTCACTCGACTCGTCGGCATCTTCGGCCGGAGATCGCGCCGAAGGAAGTTCGGACACGGACTCCACCACTTCATTATCCGGGGAATTCGGATACTTTTCAGGCAATGGCGGTACCATGCCCAGCACCTTGAAGCTCTGCAAAAACCAGAAGGAACTTTGTTAGCAAACAAAGGAAATAAATACGCAGTCGACAAAAAGCGCTATGCGCACAAATCTACACCTGTGGAACAGCCAACGCCGAAGAAAACGGCGGAGTCAGCGACTTCCCAGGGATTTCCTCTCCGGCCTTGAACTTCAGCAGCAAGCGAAGGACCCTGTCAAGATCCCCCTCGGATATTTTCTCAGCCGAAACCCTTGTCGGATCACGGTGCCCAGAATAAAGAAACATTGGGTGCGCCCTCGCTTGGAGAGGCTGCACCCGACGCTCAAGAAACGTCCGGATGATGTCCACGCCGTTCACTTCCTTCTTCGGAATCAGCTGGAGATCCTCCACCCGACGATTAAGGGCCTCTACCTCCTCCACCTCGCCATCCAAGATTTTGTTTTTCCAAGACCTTTTCGGCTCAATCATTTGGGAGGGGTCAAAAGGAACAAGACCAAAATCTTGCCCAGGCACTACGGAGTCGCGGATATAAAACCATCGCCTCCGCCAATACTGGACAGATTCGGACATGGAAAAAGAAAAGAAAAGAAGATTGGGACTAAGGGAGATGATGCAACCCCCAATGGGATAAACACCATCCGAACCAGACTGCCTCTTCACAGAATAAAGTTTCCGGAAGAGACCAAAGTGCGGCTCAATGCCGAGCCAGCACTCGCAAAAAGTGATGAAGCAAGCAATGTGGAGAAGAGAGTTGGGCGAAAGATGATGAAGTTGGATGCCATAGAGAAAGAGCAGCCCACAGAGGAAGTTGTGGACTGGAAAGGAAAACCCACGCATAACGAAGGCAAGAAACATAACCCGATACCCAGCTGGGGGACGGGGGATTACCTCGTTGCCGGGGAGTTTGACGGCCTCCCTATCTTGCGGGATCAGACCCCGCTCGCAAAGCTTGCGGAGATCACTCTCCCGCATCTCTGATCGCCGCCAGCCACCGTCGGTGACACGGGTAGCGGTGGCGCCTTTCTTTCCTCCGGCGGCGCTGGTACCAACTGCAGATGACGATTTCTTCGGTTTCCCCATTGCTCTACGGCGGCGCCGGCGGTGAAAGCGCAGAAGGGAAGATGGAAATGTGGAAGGAAATCCCAGCGCGCAGCAGGAATCGCTAGAGCACAAGGAAGTAGTGAAAACAAGAACTGATGCAGTGAAAACAAACTGTAGCTTTCCCCAATGATTATAACAACGAAGACGACGCACGACAGCCGTCCATCCAGAAGACCTAACGCCAACGACAGATCTGACCATACACGTGTCAGCATCACAACGAACCGTCGTTACCACGCCGTCCACTACGCGCGAAAATCGAGGAGACGCCGTAATTATCTCCACGCCACGCGTGACCGGTCAATTCAAGGTCAGCAAGTGGGACCCACATTCCTCCAGTCAAGTCACCTCTGGCGTAGCAGGCGCTTGAGGTCATCGATCGTCAGCACTGATGTCATCAAAAGCTATACTAGCACCAACTACAATTCTTCGGCTCAACAGCTAAGAGTACTCACTCGAATCTTTGATTCGACTAAATACTCGGGGGCTACTCCTATCAGGAGCGTTGGCCGCGCACCCGAAAGGCGAATAAAGACAACATTTTTCTTCGAGTCCTACATCGAGTCTACGACTCCACTACGGACTCGGGGGCTACTCCCATAGGGAGGATGGATTTAAGCATCCGAAATTTTTTGTGTCCTACGGACCTAACAACTAAACAATGTTTGAACTAAAGTCTTCGCTCGAGTCTACAACTCGAACAGACACTCGGGGGCTACGCCCATAGGGAGCGCTGGTCGCGCACCCTATGAAATCTTCGACTGCGATCTTTCGGATCAGTATGCAAAAACTTTTCGGCAACTCTGCCCCAACAAAACGCTGAGTGAGCAACGGTCTCCTTGGCCACCCGAAACACCTCCGCGGTGACAAACATTCGGATGCTGTGTCTGCGACACAAAGATAAGACCTACAGATATCATCTGATGGCCTGGCAACGCACACGACTGCGCTCTGCTAGTAAAAACCCGTGCTAACAGGTGCGATGAAAAATCCCGACGGACGCGTTGGGTACATCAATTAAATTCACTGGAATTCCACTCCTGTAAGTCCTCCACGGCCTGAGTCGAATTACGCCAGCATATGTTCCAGTTTCGAGTTGAGGGACTCGAACCTGAGGAAGATCATGTTGTTTTGTCCTAAGACAGTTAACTGACCCTGATCCGTCGGGTGAGTCAGGCACACGCATCAACAATCCCTACACACATATTGTTAATACATAGTTGCACCCAAAGGATTGAAGAGTCCTCAGCCGAATCTACGATTCGACTGATCACTTGGGGCTACTGACATGGTTATACCCTATGGGTACGTGGTCTCAGCATACCTGGTCTAGCCCAAGGAAGGCCCACGGTGGATATACGCCGGCCCATAAATACTTTCGGGTGGCATAGGCCCATGACGCCTTCGAATCCTTGGAGAGCAAGACTAGAGTAGATAGGAAATTCAAAGGGGTAAAACCCTAGAACCTGTAACCGACTAGGACTACGCCCGGGACCTGCCTAAGTCTATATAAAGGCCAGGAGGGCACGACCTAGAGCTCTCGACTCATACTTTCGCATACGCACCTCCATGCCAGATCGAATATGCGCACCCTTGTAACCTTCGGTTCCGCCGTAATCAAGAGCAGACAAGCAGGAGTAGGGTTTTCCCTCCGGGGGCCTGAACCTAGGTAAATCTCGTGTCCCCTGGTTTCTTGTCTGTTAACCGTTCCACGATCTCCAGCATCCCCATCTTCTCCAAAACCCAAGTCCATAACAATGGGCATTGATGAGATGAAACCTCGTCAACAATGGTTCAAGTTTATTAGGGGCAAGAAATATAAGGTGTGCCATCAAGTTCGTGAGAGATTTAATCACTAAGTTTTCACATAACAATTTTTTTTAATTGGAAGATAGAGAAAACAACAATATACTTGGAATTGTGTAACACACCATGCATAGGAATTTATAGTGGACACTTTGGAATAACTTGGTTTCTTGGGAGTTGGAAGCATGAGTAGAGCTTACTCATACAAGTGGAGGCTAGCAAAATACTGGGAGCAACCAACTAAGAGAGCAATAATGGCCATAATCATGCAAAGCGACAAAACATTACTAATCAAAGCATAGAGTGGTACTACAAGTCAAGGAATAAATGATCATAGAGGCTATGGTGAGTTGTTCATAGTCATAACATGGTGTGAGCATGCGCCAAGTCAACCCAAACAAAACATGAAAGGAGAATACCACAATACTATGCTTTTGTATGCTAAAACAACGCATGATTCTTTTCAAGGCACACTAAGCAATCTCAGTTGTTGGAACAAGTCATGCTACAGCAATAATCACTAAGCATAAGGTCAAAACAAAACCTAGCATGGCATGCTAAAGTCTAAGTCACAGTCAAAGCAAGCTCCTCTTGCACTATTCAAGCAAGAACTTTCTACTCCTTTCCAACACCAATCAACTTATTTGAAACAACACAGCGAGAATGGTGGTCCAAACTACTTTTTTCAAGCAAAATAAACATACTAAGCAAAGCAAACGAAAACTAAGACGCTCCAAGAACAACACAACTATGCATGAAACAATAAAAACGAAGTGTCTAGAAAGACCTGAGCTTTTTATTGATGAAGTAGGGGATGCCTTGGGCATCCCCAAGCTTTGACGCTTGTACCTCTTGGATATTTCTTGGGGTGACAACAGGGGTGGCATCCCCAAGCTTGAGCTTTTGCCCATTATTCATCTCATTACATCTACACCTGAAATTTTTCCTTTATACAAAACTTCACACAATCTTCATTAGCAACATTAGTGTATTCAAAAGATAATAGACCCTTGGGTTTAGCTTTAGAACAGCAAAACTTTTCACTAAAAACACAAGCTACTGTAGCAACTCCTTAAAAATCTCAATTTCCCAAAAAGAACCCAAAAAGGAATCAATAAGAAGCAAATGCAAATAATGGCAGAAATCTGTCAAAAGAGACCAGCAGGCAGAAACCGATTTTTTCGAAGACCTTCTGTTGCTCAAATCAAAAAGTGTTGAACGAAAAAAAGTTAGCTAACATACTTGGGGATGTATTAGTAAATTTTTAGCTCAATCTGACATACATAGACTCCTCACGAATTTTTATGGTGGAGGACAAAAATCTATTTCGGGACAGCAACTTCCCAACTTACTTCCCTCTTATTAGAGGTCATTCTTGGCACAAAAAGCAAACAAAAAGGATAAGGAGAGGTCATTACTGAAGTAATAACTTCCAAGACTCAAGAAAACTCTTGGGTTATCTCCCAACAAGTACTTTGCTTTAACGCCTTTAAGTTAGGCACAAGAAGTAAGAAATTAAGTATTTTCAAATGAAGAAGCATTAACATCAATACTTGCAAATTCTTCAACTATGAAGGGTATATCATCCAAATGAGTTTTGGAGGATCCCTTCTCATCTCTCTTTGGTTCACTACTTTCATCAAAAGGATTTTCAGGAACAATCCAATCAAAATTATTTTCAAAGGATTCATGCATTCCAATAAGCTTAAAGGGTATGGGTATCTTAATTTCCTCTCTAGGTTTGGTTTTATCTAAAGTACCCACAACATCTACACAAGAGTCTAGCATATTAAACCGCTCAAAGACTTTTTTTGGCTTCCTTAGCAACATCATGAAACTCTTTTAGTAAAGTTTCAAGGATAAATTCTCTCTTTTCAGCATTCTTTTCTTCTTTTAGTTGAAGGAACAAAAACTGCATCATGGGGTTAAGGCTAACAAACCTAGCTTCCAACATATGAACTAAAGAAGCTGTAACAATTTCATAATTAGGAGCAAGTTCTACTATAGATCTATTCTCAATATCCTCATGCTTGCTAACATGATTAAAGAATTCTTCAATATTTTCTTTCCCAATTATAGAGCCACTACCTATCGAAAGGTCCTTCAGGGTGAACCTGGGTAACAACATGGTGAGCTAGAACAAGGCGACAACTAGACTGAGAACTAATTTTTTGTGTTTTTGATAAGAGAAAGCAAACCAAACTAAACTATTTTTTTGGAGTTTTTGATAAAAAGAGGCAAACAAAACCAAGCAAAAGAAACTAAGCAAAGTAAAGAGAAAGGTTGTGGAGGATTCCCCTTGTGAATACGTCCATAGCCTCCCCGGCAATGGCGCCATAAAATCTTCATGGTGCTGCGTCAACGTGGGAGCGCTTCGTCGGGAAACCCCAAGAGCAAGGTGTGATGCAGCACAGTAACAAGTCTTCCCTCAGTAAGAAACCAAGGTTATCGAACCAGTAGGAGGAAGGAAACGTCTCAAAGGTGTTGCAAGAAACTTGGAAACCTGCACACCACAAACTCAAGACTTTGCCCAAATGAATAGTGAGGTTGTCAATCTCACCGGTTGCTGTAACAAAGGATTAACTGTATGGTGTAGACGGTGAAAGTGGTTTGCAGAAAGTAAACAGTAAACAATGGAAGATGTATCAATGGTAAAGATTGGACCAGGGTCCATAGTTGTGGCATCCCGCAAAACCACTACTAGAAAATCGCGTTGTTTTTGTGCATTGCATCATCATGATCGCATGCTCATGTCATCATGCCACATTGCATTTGAGCATCGTCATCATCTTGCATGTGCTTGTATAAAACTACTTTCGGAAAAAAACCGGTTCTTGTTTTCTAAACGCCCCGTCTTTATTCAAACGCAAACCCGGGTCGCCGGAATATTTTGTTTTGACTAAATATGTTTTGCAAACGGTCCGTTTAAATAAATAAAATATTGCATTATTTTTAGTAGGGGCAGTCGAACGGGCCGAAACGACCCGAACGACCACCCCCGTACAAACAGATCGGTCCAACCGAAATCCTAAGGCTACCAGATAATTTACCCACACCCCTTTGGCCACCTCACCCCGGCCAACCCCGTCGCGCCACCTCACCTCTCCTCTCCCCCCACCCAATCAGATGCTGCCACTTGGCCTCCCTCTCTCCCTCCAGCCACATCCCACCACACAAACACCCACAAACACACGCACACACCCCTGCCCACACATCCCAACCCCCTGGCCACACAACACCCACGCGAGCCTCCCACCCCACGCGCCAGGCCACCCCCACCCCGTGGCCCACCACCTGCCCCGCTCCCCCACCACGCACGCGCGTTCTCTCCTTCCTCAACCTCTGCACCGCCTGTCGCCCTCCCCCGCCCTCTCCCTCGGTGCCCCACGCGGCCGCGCCCCGCCCCGACCCGTGCTCGGCCTGGCCGCCGCGCCTCTCTGCTTGCCCCGCTCCGGCCAACCTCCTCCCCGCCTCCGTTTTTCCCCTCCGGCCGGCGCGCGCGCCGCCTCCGGCCACCCCGACGCCGCTCTCCTCCTCCCTCTCTCTCCCGCGGACCTCCCCTCCCCTCCGGCGCTCGCCCGTGCCGCCGGCCTCCCTCTCGCTGCCTTCCTCCGCCCCGCCTACCGCCTCCCCGCTCGAGACCGCCCCCGCCGGCAGCCTTCCGGTCCGCCTCCGTTTCCCCAAGCTCCGCCCGCTGCCGCTCCTCCCCCTTCTCCCTCAGGCCGCGCCGACCCCGCCTGGAGGTCCCGACGCGTGCCACCCCGGCCCCGCGCCTCGGCCTCCTCCCAGCGAGCCCGCCGGAGCTCCCCGTCCTCGCCGGCTACCCGTCTCCGTCCGCGGCCGCCACCGCCCACCGTCGCCCCCGCCGGCCGTCCCTTCGAGCTCCGCCGCGCGCCAGGCCCATCTCCGCGCCCGCGGCCGCCCCCGAGCTCGCCTTCGTCCCCCTCGCCGGCTCGCCGCGCGCCGCCGTCCGCTTCTCTCCTCGGCAGGAGCTCGACGTGCCGCCGCCCTCCGTCCGCGTCCAGGCCCGGTCGTCCCTTCTCGCCCGCATCAGCCCTCCGCCTCCCGGTGCCAGCCTCCGCGCCGCCTGCGCCTCCCGCGAGCCGGCCCCGGTCTGCCTCTCCCGCGCCGGCGTCCTGCAGGTCCTCTTCGTCCGCCTGCGCGAGCCCGGTCCTGCGCTCTGTCTCCGTGTCGCTGTAGGATATCTTCTGCCGGTGGTTCTTCTGCCTCTACGTGTGGCCATCATATGTGTTTCCGATGGGAAACGACCTGATGCTTGTTGTGGTGGTGTGAGGATGGTTGAGATGTTCTGGTGTGGTGCTTCGGCTACTCGGCTCTCGAGTGACCGATTTTGGTGTGTTCGTCACTTCCTGCTGCCCCTGGAATCTCGTCAAGATCGACTCGTCTTTGATCGCTGCCCAGTCCGACTCTGATTAAAGAAACCAGATCACAAAGATCGTCGTCATGGAACGCCAAGATCCTCCCGACGCCAGGGCCTTCGATATGGTTCCAACAAGACCGCCTACACGGAATCCGAAGACCGTATCGATTCCTCGAACCCCTCCGAGCCGCCAAGATCGCCATGGAACGACAAGTACTTCACCCCGGATTTCGAGACCCCGACATCGAAACGACAAGATCGTCGTCATAACACCCGAAGACCACGGAGGCGACAAGAACGGCATCGACCCGGAAGAACCCGACGCGCCCCGACACGACCCAAGTCCCGCACCCGGACGCGACAAGAACTACCCCCGATATCCGAGAACGATCCCGGAGTCCGAGAACGTTCCGTCGAACCCTGGACCCCGACCCCGAACCCCGGAACCCCAAGTTCGTCGAGACCCTAAAGTGTGACCCTTTCCGAGCCCTATTTTATAAATGCTATATAACAACTTGTTGCATATTAATTGCCATACTTGCATGCATAATCATGTGGTTTGGGGGTCTTATGCCGATTCACCTTGTAATTAAATATGGGGCCTATATGCGGGCAAATCTAGTCTCATATTGGCCTCATTTAAAATTTGTGTAGCGAACCGGTTACTTATTTTGCCATGCTAAGACAACATTTAAATTGCGGGGTAGTTAAATAACATGAACCATCTAATTAATTGTCGGGACCCCGGTTCCACTTAATATTGACCTAATTGCATTGCACCCTTGCCATGTCATACATCATGCATGCATCATGCCCGATCTTCTGCCGTAGTATTAAATATTGCATCCGGTGTTTATTCTAGTGTTTTGGTTCTTCGCGGATAAGGCCGTTGAGTTGATGTGAGCTTCGCCCCGATCTTCGGTTGAACCTTCGACAATGTTTTCAGGCGAGCATCTCCCCCTTTCTACCTATCTTACTTTTATAGTATTTATTCCCTCCTGTTGATCTATTGCTATCTGTGTTGCGATGCTCTAGTTCCCGTACCTGTGATATCCCTTGCAGCCTTATATTGCCTTGGACACATCCTATTACCTGATGTTTGGTAGATAGTTGGACTTGCGCGTCGTAGTCGCTTGCTCAAGTGCTGTTGCGTGTTGTCAAATGCCACAGTTGTTGGAGTATTGCCGCATGTTGAAGTTGGAGGTGATCATAGTTTTACTTATCGTTCACTTTAATTCCTGTTTAACAACTAAAATTGAAATAAGGAGAGGCATCGGTGGGTGATAGATAATATTTGGTTTCCGAACGCCCACTTGTGTCCCGTAGGACCCCGAGTACTTGATACCTGTTCCTTGATTTATCGCGCTATCCACATCCGGGAGGTATATGGGACCCCCCTTAGCCAGAGCTTGATTCAGTCTTATTTCTTGGGGCCACAAACTAGCTTGAGGTTTTATTTACGATCCTGTACTTATGCCATGCTTTACTGCTTTATTTACGATTGTGCGATGGATAGCACACTGTACTGTTTAGGTAAGCGGAGTGTTTTCGCGGTATCGACACCCCGAGTTTTCGGGTTCCCAGTCGTTTACAGCCATTGACGCAAACCTTGAGTCCGTCTCGGAGCTAGCTTACTTCGTTGCGGTTCTACTCAATGGGGTGGCCCCCTGAAATATTTCTGAATCCTGTGATTGCTTTGTCGTGAAGGCCTCGTTGGGTTTTGATTTGGTTTTTCCGAGGTTGATCGAGTGTGTGTTGCTATTGGTGCACCCCGGCCGGGTAAAACTTTCTGAAAGCCGTGTCCGCGGTTATGGACGACTTGGAGCACAGTATCTCGACCATAGACAAGCATAACTAAAGTTTATTGCTATAAATTTGACTTTATAATGACTAGTAATCAGCTTCACTATAATGGAATGGCTAATTAATACTACCCACAATTGCTTGTTTGGAGTGTCGCTTGCGACCATTGTACCTGACTAGTAAGTATGACAACTACAACGGAATGGCTAAATAAAAGTGCCAACAACTGCTGGGTTTTGGGTTATCTCATGCTAAATGAATCTGACTAGTAAGTGTTGCCACTATCACGGAATGGTTAACTAAAAGTGGCCACTGCTTATTTTATCAGGATGATTATCCAAATCTGACTAGTAATTGCTGCAACGATAACTGAATTAATAAAACTGCCAACTGTGTGAGTTCCTCGGTTGACTTCCTCGTTGGTCTCGAGGGGGAAATGCCAGGACGGGTTTGATTGGTGGAAGTATCAGGTTGGTTTCGAATAGGTCTTTCTTACCCCTCTCTGATTGCCGCCAGTTGTATCGAGTCTCTATAGGGTGTTTAGTGCATGTTGCCGCTGCCGCTCAGTCCACCATACCTATGTAGGCGAGGACCGCCGAATTCTAGTCTCGCCGTGTACTGGCCTCAGTACTGACGCTCCTCTTTTTCCTTTGCCCTTTGTCGGCACCCCTTTTGTTTAAGTAGGTTTTGAGATCGACGTCGTTAGCAGGGTTACCCTTCCGGCTTGGCCTGGGCAGGGTTATGGACGCCATTGGTTATTCTTCAGGGCTCTTAGCCCCATTTGCATCTTGTCCGTAGCTGGACGCTCTATCATTTTTAAGGTGATTTGGATCTTGTATATTATATCTGTATTCTTGACTCATTGAGTCGCTGTTATATATATATCTGTTCTGTGGGTCCCATCGAGGACTGTTGTGTAATGTTATTACTTCATTTTCCACCCGCACGAAAGTGCCTGGTGGGCACCTTTGAATCGTTTCTATGCGGGTTTGGCGGGTTTCGCTAAAACCTGCATAGGGTCGATTCTGAGGGTGTTACAGAGTGGTATCAGAGCCCAGCAGTTGCGATACCCCACAAGTCCAGCCTGTAGGATAACCCGGCTAACGGCCGAAGTAGAGTGTCAAAAACTATTTTGCAAAATCGGTTGGATAGTTCTGGTTAGGTCTGCTTTTATTCCTTACCCCTGCTATTCTCCTCTTACCTCTACGTGTTTTGAATCCGCTCTCTTCTTTTTCTTCGAGTCCAGGACTTCTCGTGGTTGGGTTTTCCGTCGTATCTTTAGGGTTTCGCTTCCTCCTTTGGTAACGGTGTTCTACCATCCGGTGTTCAAGCTGCCTGAGGAATCCGTCTATGGTGGTACCATCCTTTGTTCCTTCTCGTGCCTTCCGGTGTTTTCCGACGCGACGACATCCTCTACGCCAGATCCGATGCAGAGTCTGCATCACTCCTTTGTTCCGAACCTCGCTTGTCGAGATCTTCAGTCTGATTCCGAGAATGGTTGTATGCTTTACCACTGATTGTGCGGAGTAATAGTTTGGGTGCGTGATGGATTGGACCCCATGCCGACTACCCCTTCTATTCGCTTTTGTACATTGAAGTGGATGAGAATGCATCGGTTCCCTCTTTCTATCGGAGCTAGAGGTGGCTTTATTTGTTGATGCCTCTGCCTTCGACCTTTTGTTTCCGGAGTGTTCTCCCGACGACCATGGACAACGACCTCTTGTTAGTGGTGTCGTGAGGATCTACATGAAGCGAGAAGATTCAGATCGCCGGCCTTCCTTTCCGGTACCATGAGGCGGATCTCGAGGGCGAGATCCTTTGTTAGTGGTGTCGAATTGTGGCATCCCGCAAAACCACTACTAGAAAATCGCGTTGTTTTTGTGCATTGCATCATCATGATCGCATGCTCATGTCATCATGCCACATTGCATTTGAGCATCGTCATCATCTTGCATGTGCTTGTATAAAACTACTTTCGGAAAAAAACCGGTTCTTGTTTTCTAAACGCCCCGTCTTTATTCAAACGCAAACCCGGGTCGCCGGAATATTTTGTTTTGACTAAATATGTTTTGCAAACGGTCCGTTTAAATAAATAAAATATTGCATTATTTTTAGTAGGGGCAGTCGAACGGGCCGAAACGACCCGAACGACCACCCCCGTACAAACAGATCGGTCCAACCGAAATCCTAAGGCTACCAGATAATCTACCCACACCCCTTTGGCCACCTCACCCCGGCCAACCCCGTCGCGCCACCTCACCTCTCCTCTCCCCCCACCCAATCAGATGCTGCCACTTGGCCTCCCTCTCTCCCTCCAGCCACATCCCACCACACAAACACCCACAGACACACGCACACACCCCTGCCCACACATCCCAACCCCCTGGCCACACAACACCCACGCGAGCCTCCCACCCCACGCGCCAGGCCACCCCCACCCCGTGGCCCACCACCTGCCCCGCTCCCCCACCACGCACACGCGTTCTCTCCTTCCTCAACCTCTGCACCGCCTGTCGCCCTCCCCCGCCCTCTCCCTCGGTGCCCCACGCGGCCGCGCCCCGCCCCCACCCGTGCTCGGCCTGGCCGCCGCGCCTCTCTGCTTGCCCCGCTCCGGCCAACCTCCTCCCGCCTCCGTTTTTCCCCTCCGGCCGGCGCGCGCGCCGCCTCCGGCCACCCCGACGCCGCTCTCCTCCTCTCTCTCTCTCCCGCGGACCTCCCCTCCCCTCCGGCGCTCGCCCGTGCCGCCGGCCTCCCTCTCGCTGCCTTCCTCCGCCCCGCCTACCGCCTCCCCGCTCGAGACCGCCCCCGCCGGCAGCCTTCCGGTCCGCCTCCGTTTCCCCAAGCTCCGCCCGCTGCCGCTCCTCCCCCTTCTCCCTCAGGCCGCGCCGACCCCGCCTGGAGGTCCCGACGCGTGCCACCCCGGCCCCGCGCCTCGGCCTCCTCCCAGCGAGCCCGCCGGAGCTCCCCGTCCTCGCCGGCTACCCGTCTCCGTCCGCGGCCGCCACCGCCCACCGTCGCCCCCGCCGGCCGTCCCTTCGAGCTCCGCCGCGCGCCAGGCCCATCTCCGCGCCCGCGGCCGCCCCCGAGCTCGCCTTCGTCCCCCTCGCCGGCTCGCCGCGCGCCGCCGTCCGCTTCTCTCCTCGGCAGGAGCTCGACGTGCCGCCGCCCTCCGTCCGCGTCCAGGCCCGGTCGTCCCTTCTCGCCCGCATCAGCCCTCCGCCTCCCGGTGCCAGCCTCCGCGCCGCCTGCGCCTCCCGCGAGCCGGCCCCGGTCTGCCTCTCCCGCGCCGGCGTCCTGCAGGTCCTCTTCGTCCGCCTGCGCGAGCCCGGTCCTGCGCTTTGTCTCCGTGTCGCTGTAGGATATCTTCTGCCGGTGGTTCTTCTGCCTCTACGTGTGGCCATCATATGTGTTTCCGATGGGAAACGACCTGATGCTTGTTGTGGTGGTGTGAGGATGGTTGAGATGTTCTGGTGTGGTGCTTCGGCTACTCGGCTCTCGAGTGACCGATTTTGGTGTGTTCGTCACTTCCTGCTGCCCCTGGAATCTCGTCAAGATCGACTCGTCTTTGATCGCTGCCCAGTCCGACTCTGATTAAAGAAACCAGATCACAAAGATCGTCGTCATGGAACGCCAAGATCCTCCCGACGCCAGGGCCTTCGATATGGTTCCAACAAGACCGCCTACACGGAATCCGAAGACCGTACCGATTCCTCGAACCCCTCCGAGCCGCCAAGATCGCCATGGAACGACAAGTACTTCACCCCGGATTTCGAGACACCGACATCGAAACGACAAGATCGTCGTCATAACACCCGAAGACCACGGAGGCGACAAGAACGGCATCGACCCGGAAGAACCCGACGCGCCCCGACACGACCCAAGTCCCGCACCCGGACGCGACAAGAACTACCCCCGATATCCGAGAACGATCCCGGAGTCCGAGAACGTTCCGTCGAACCCTGGACCCCGACCCCGAACCCCGGAACCCCAAGTTCGTCGAGACCCTAAAGTGTGACCCTTTCCGAGCCCTATTTTATAAATGCTATATAACAACTTGTTGCATATTAATTGCCATACTTGCATGCATAATCATGTGGTTTGGGGGTCTTATGCCGATTCACCTCGTAATTAAATATGGGGCCCATATGCGGGCAAATCTAGTCTCATATTGGCCTCATTTAAAATTTGTGTAGCGAACCGGTTACTTATTTTGCCATGCTAAGACAACATTTAAATTGCGGGGTAGTTAAATAACATGAACCATCTAATTAATTGTCGGGACCCCGGTTCCACTTAATATTGACCTAATTGCATTGCACCCTTGCCATGTCATACATCATGCATGCATCATGCCCGATCTTCTGCCGTAGTATTAAATATTGCATCCGGTGTTTATTCTAGTGTTTTGGTTCTTCGCGGATAAGGCCGTTGAGTTGATGTGAGCTTCGCCCCGATCTTCGGTTGAACCTTCGACAATGTTTTCAGGCGAGCATCTCCCCCTTTCTACCTATCTTACTTTTATAGTATTTATTCCCTCCTGTTGATCTATTGCTATGTGTGTTGCGATGCTCTAGTTCCCGTACCTGTGATATCCCTTGCAGCCTTATATTGCCTTGGACACATCCTATTACCTGATGTTTGGTAGATAGTTGGACTTGCGCGTCGTAGTCGCTTGCTCAAGTGCTGTTGCGTGTTGTCAAATGCCACAGTTGTTGGAGTATTGCCGCATGTTGACGTTGGAGGTGATCATAGTTTTACTTATCGTTCACTTTAATTCCTGTTTAACAACTAAAATTGAAATAAGCAGAGGCATCAGTGGGTGATAGATAATATTTGGTTTCCGAACGCCCACTTGTGTCCCGTAGGACCCCGAGTACTTGATACCTGTTCCTTGATTTATCGCGCTATCCACATCCGGGAGGTATATGGGACCCCCCTTAGCCAGAGCTTGATTCAGTCTTATTTCTTGGGGCCACAAACTAGCTTGAGGTTTTATTTACGATCCTGTACTTATGCCATGCTTTACTGCTTTATTTACGATTGTGCGATGGATAGCACACTGTACTGTTTAGGTAAGCGGAGTGTTTTCGCGGTATCGACACCCCGAGTTTTCGGGTTCCTAGTCGTTTACAGCCATTGACGCAAACCTTGAGTCCGTCTCGGAGCTAGCTTACTTCGTTGCGGTTCTACTCAATGGGGTGGCCCCCTGAAATATTTCTGAATCCTGTGATTGCTTTGTCGTGAAGGCCTCGTTGGGTTTTGATTTGGTTTTTCCGAGGTTGATCGAGTGTGTGTTGCTATTGGTGCACCCCGGCCGGGTAAAACTTTCTGAAAGCCGTGTCCGCGGTTATGGATGACTTGGAGCACAGTATCTCGACCATAGACAAGCATAACTAAAGTTTATTGCTATAAATTTGACTTTATAATGACTAGTAATCAGCTTCACTATAATGGAATGGCTAATTAATACTGCCCACAATTGCTTGTTTGGAGTGTCGCTTGCGACCATTGTACCTGACTAGTAAGTATGACAACTACAACGGAATGGCTAAATAAAAGTGCCAACAACTGCTGGGTTTTGGGTTATCTCATGCTAAATGAATCTGACTAGTAAGTGTTGCCACTATCACGGAATGGTTAACTAAAAGTGGCCACTGCTTATTTTATCAGGATGATTATCCAAATCTGACTAGTAATTGCTGCAACGATAACTGAATTAATAAAACTGCCAACTGTGTGAGTTCCTCGGTTGACTTCCTCGTTGGTCTCGAGAAGGAAATGCCAGGACGGGTTTGATTGGTGGAAGTATCAGGTTGGTTTCGAATAGGTCTTTCTTACCCCTCTCTGATTGCCGCCAGTTGTATCGAGTCTCTATAGGGTGTTTAGTGCATGCTGCCGCTGCCGCTCAGTCCACCATACCTATGTAGGCGAGGACCGCCGAATTCTAGTCTCGCCGTGTACTGGCCTCAGTACTGACGCTCCTCTTTTTCCTTTGCCCTTTGTCGGCACCCCTTTTGTTTAAGCAGGTTTTGAGATCGACGTCGTTAGCAGGGTTACCCTTCCGGCTTGGCCTGGGCAGGGTTATGGACGCCATTGGTTATTCTTCAGGGCTCTTAGCCCCATTTGCATCTTGTCCGTAGCTGGACGCTCTATCATTTTTAAGGTGATTTGGATCTTGTATATTATATCTGTATTCTTGACTCATTGAGTCGCTGTTATATATATCTGTTCTGTGGGTCCCATCGAGGACTGTTGTGTAATGTTATTACTTCGTTTTCCACCCGCACGAAAGTGCCTGGTGGGCACCTTTGAATCGTTTCTATGCGGGTTTGGCGGGTTTCGCTAAAACCTGCATAGGGTCGATTCTGAGGGTGTTACAATAGTTCACTAGAGGTGTTCTCCTTAGATAAACAAACATGGCATGCTGGGTAAACAACTTACAGCAGGGCAATTGATAGGACTGAGCAAGGCATAACAATGCAATACTAGACATCATGATCCTATGAGTTTTGGTTGGGCAATACAACAAAATACATAGACCTCCATCCAAATGCATCTATGAATAGAAGTCCACCTTTGGGTTATCATCCGAACCCCCTCCAGTATTAAGTTGCAAGCAACAGATAACTGCTTTAAGAAAAGTGTGTAAGTTAAACAATCCACTTGTTCCATGAACAAGAGACCGTTGTTTTATCCCTAGTGGCAACAGTACATCTACGATCTTAGAGATTTCTGTCACTTCCCTTGATTAAATAGATGCATGAACCCACTATCGAGCATAAATACCCCCTCTTGGAGTCACTAGCAACTACTTGGCCAAGATAGCTACTAACAACAGAGAGCATGCAAGATCACAAACAACACAGACCTGATAGAATCAATAAGACAAAACCATTAATCAATCTGACATAGTAATCTCAATATCCATCGGATCCCCACAAACACAACATGCATGATTACAAATAGATGAGATCTTGATCAGGAACGGAGCTCACAAGATCTAGAAATGAAAGCACAAAGGAGGAGATACAACCATCTAGCTACTACATGGACCCGTAGTCCAAGGTGGAACTACTCACGCTTCATACCGGAGGCTGGCATGATGAGGAAGAAGGCCTCCAGGATGATCTCCCTACCAGCAGTTTGCTGGGAAGAGCTTTAGATCCCCCCGATCTAGGGACGATGGTGGTGGCGGCTATAGACGGTTTCGTGGAATATTGATCGGGTCCTTAGGGTTTAGGCATCGGGGGCTTATTATAGGCGAAGAGGTGAGGCTGGGAGGTGTTGGGCCACATAGATATAAAACAAAAACTTTCCCTCTAACATGGTGATCCCAAGATCTAGCTGAGGTAGAAGGCCAGGAGGTTTACCACTAGACGCGCAGTTGCGGATTACTGATGAAGCGTGTCAGTTGATGCAGTGCAGTCCTTTGCGATCCGATCATCCTGGTGATGATCGTATAGCACCTCTGCTGGTATCCACACGTACAAGGAGGAGCACCGACGGCGAACTGCTAGGTTTGTTACGACGGCAGGATTGTTGTGGAGCTAGGGTTTCCAACACATGGAATGACCTAACCGATCAACGATTAACCCTTCTGGGTTACTATGCTCCACTATATATAGGGAGTGAACATGGGTTCCACTCTCGTGGCCCATTCACTAAAGCCCATATAACACTAGTCACCGCGAGTCCGACTCACTGACTCAGTCCTAATCCGACTTAGGTCCAACCCAACCAGATTTCCGGTTCAGATCCAATCCGAACTTGCTCCCGCTCTCAAGTTTGTGACCCCATAGGCTCATGGTTACTTGGACACGATTAGAGTCCGAATCACAATCGATCAGTCGGTAGCGGCTCCTAGCATAACATGCCGACTCCCAAATACCAAAGTGTCATGATGACTTTCCTTTCCAATGTGACTTACGCCCGAGTCCCTTTTGCCACACGATATACCTTATCAGACTATAGGCGAATAATTGTCATCCCTTAAATAGTCTGACTCTCTTCTCGATCCGAGATAAGTGATTCACCCGACTAACTCTTAGTCGATCGCCTCGGCTAACACTTAACCGAGTCATGCATGGCCATGCTTTCCGAATCATATCATCCGAGAGGGCCCAGAGAATATCTCTCCAAGTGGAGGGGCAAAATCCTGTCTTGGTTATTCACATCACGCATCTTGATTCTCAGTCGACCCGAACTCTGCCTTTATAACCGCCTAGTTACGGATCAGCGTTTGACAGAACCTAAGTCGGTGATCCTCAACTCGAACTATGCAACAACCTCAGGTCTAAGGATTAGATTAATTGAGATATACAAATGACAACTTGTTCGTTGTACCTCAATATGGGTCAATCCAACTCGCTAAACTCTTTAGCCGAAACTGTGTAAGTCGGAATAGCATCACCATGCCCATGACAAGTGGAACCGATTCATCAATCCGAATTTCACATTGGTCTAAGTTGTGTGTCCAGCACAACCTCAATGACCAAGGACATTTAGTACAAACAACATGAATTTATAGTTCCACAACCGAATCACATATTCAATGATATACATTAGATGCTCATACAAGGACTGCTTAATAACTTTATGAATACAATGTGAAATATCATCATACATGATTGCCTCTAGGGCATATTCCCAACAGTCTCCCACTTGCACTAGAGTCAATCTTCCGATATCACATGTCTAAGCATCTAATGCCCATGACTCTTAGGTGCGGCTCATGCTTTGGCTATGGTAATGGCTTTGTCAACGAATCTGCAATATTTGCATCCGTGTGTACCTTGCATAACTTGATATCACCCTGATCCACGAACTGGCGAATCAGGTGGTATCGCATGAGTATGTCCTTGTTCTCCTGGTGTTTTCTGGGTTCCTTGGCTTGTGCAATAGCACCAATTTTGTCACAATACACGTCTAACGATTGGACGAGCCCTGAAACACACCAAGATCCATGAGGAAATTCCTCATCCAAATAGCTTCTTTTGCTGCCTCCGAGGCGGCAATATACTCAGCCTCTGTTGTAGATGCAGACACGGTATCTTGCTTGGAACTCTTCCAGCTCACAGCACCTCCGTTTATAATAAACACGTATCTGTATTGCGAATGAGAATCATCAGAGTCAGTAATATAACTCGCATCTATGTAAACCTTTACACCGAGTTCATCTTCACCACCATAAACCAAAAACATATCCTTAGTCCTTCTCAAGTACTTTAGGATATTTCTAGCCATTGTCTAGTGGATTTCTCCAGGATCAGCCTGGTATCTACTCACAACACTTAGAGCATATAAAACATCCGGCCTAGTACAAATCATGGCATACATGATGGATCCGACTGCAGAAGCATACAAAATCGCACTCATCCGACTTCGCTCATCAGTTTTCGAAGGACACTGAGTCTTGCTAAGTTTTACACCATGGGACATTGGTAAGAACCCCTTCTTAGACGATTCCATGTTGGAATTATTCAACACTTTGTCCAAATAAGTACTCTGACTCAATCCAATGAGCCGTCTTGATCTATCTCTATAGATCCGGATTCCGAGGATATATGTTGCCTCACCAAAGTCTTTCATTGAGAAACTCCTTCCCAATGATTCCTTGGTTTCTTGCAACATCTGGACATCATTTCCATTCAATAATATGTCATCCACATATAAGATTAGAAAGTTTACTTTGATCCCACTAAACTTCTTGTATAAACAAGAATCATGATCACTCTTGATGAAGCCAAACGATTTGACTACCTCATCAAAGCGAATATTCCAACTCCGAGATGCTTGCTTCAACCCATAAATGGATTTCTGAAGTTTACATACTTTGTCAGCATCAGCCGGATCAACAAAACGCTCGGGCTGTATCATATACACGTCCTCGGTTAAATTTCGGTTAAGGAAAGCCGTTTTGACATCCATCTGCCATATCTCATAGTCGAAATAGGCTACTATAGCTAATATGATCTGAACTGATTTAAGCATCGCTACGGGCGAGAAAGTCTCGTCGTAATCAACTCCTTGAACTTGTCAGAACCCCTTCGCGACAAGGCGTGCTTTATAGAAGGAAACATTTCCATCAACATCAGTTTTCTTCTTAAAGACCCATTTGCACTCGACGGGTCTTGCATCGTCTGGTAGATCAACCAAGTTCCAAACTTGATTTTCATCCATGGACTTTAACTAGGATCTCATGGCTCCAAGCCATGACTCGGAATCAGATCCCACCATCGCTTCCGAATAATTTCCCAGCTCATCACTGTGTAACAGTAACACATCATGAACACTTCGTAATCTCGCCGATCTTCGTAGTACAGGTGTTGCTGTCGGCTCAGCTACCACGACCGGCTCAACCTCCAAGGTTTTTGCCGACTCGCTACTAGCCGGTTTCTCTCGAATTTATTCGAGCTGCACCGTGCTCCCACTGACTCCCCAATTGAGAAACTCTTTCTCAAGAAAGACACCGTTCCGAGTGACAAACACTTTGCCCTCTTCTCGGTTGTAGAAGTAGTAACCCAAGGTTTCCCTCGGATACCGCACGAAGATACACTTACCCGACTTGGCCGTAAGCTTGTCCGACTATAGTCATTTGACAAATGCTTCACAACCCCAAATCTTAAGAAAAAAAAACTCGAATTTTTTCCTGTCCACATCTCATGCGGTGTCTTCTCTACCGACTTTGATGGTACTCTGTTTAGTTTGAACGCCGCTGTTTCTAGACAATAACCCCAAAATGATAAAGGCAGATATGTCTGACTCATCATTGATCGTACCATGTCCAACAAGGTCCGATTACGCCTTTCCGAAACACCATTCCTTTGTGGCATTCCTGGCAGAGTAAGTTGAGGAACTATTCCACAACTTTTCAGATGGTCATCAAACTCATGGCTCATGTACTCGCCTCCTCGGTCCGACCGAAGAAACTTTATTTTCTTGCCGATTTGATTCTATGCTTCATTCTGGAATTCTTTGAACTTTTCAAAGGCTTCCGACTTATGTTTCATCAAGTAGATATATCCATACCTACTCAAATCATTAGTGAAGGTAATGAAGTACTCATAACCACCCCTGGTTGTCGTGCTCATTGGTCCACATACATCACTATGTACTAGTCCCAACAAGTCAGATGCCCTTTTACAACTCTTTGCAAAAGTTGTCTTGGTCATTTTGCCGAGTAGGCAAGATTCGCATGTCTCGAACGACTCCAAGTCGAACGAAGTTAGGAGTCCATCATCATGGAGCTTCTTCATGCGTTTCCAACTTATATGACCAAGCCGACAGTGCCAAAAGTAAGTCATATTCAGATTGGTTTCAACCTTTTAACATTTATGTTATAAACTGACTCACCATCAAGATTCAAAATAAATAACCCATCATGGACGGGTGCAAAGCCGTGAAACATATCATTCAAATACAAAGAACAACCATTATTCTTGATATTCGACTCATAGCCTTGCCTCATCAAACATGAAGTAGAAATAATGTTTCGACTGAGCATTGGAACATAATAACAATTATTCAGTTCCATAATTAATCCGGAAGGTAAATGAAGCTGCATCGTGCCGAGTTCCAACGCAGCAACTCTTGCTTTGTTGCCGACTCGAATATCAACCTCGCCTCTTGCTTTGCTCCTAGTTCTTACCAGCCCCTACAATGAGTTGTAGATGTGAATAACTGATCCGGTATCATATACCCAAGAACTATTAGGTGCATCAGCAAGATATATGTCTATAACATTCCAAACAAGTGTACCTGAGTCGGAAGTCATACCTCCACTCTTGGCTTTATCAGCCAAATACTTGTTGCAGCTCCTCTTCCAGTGGTCATCCGCCTTGCAGTAGAAGCAAGTGGATCCGGCTGAAGGAGATGGCTTAGTCCATGAGGAAGCGCTTGGGACCGGGTCCTGAGCCTGTTTTCCTCCTGACTTAGCCTTCTTCTTAGTCCAAGAACTCTTCTTGAACTTATCCTTATTCTCCACCATCAACACTTGAATGGCGCCCTTCTTGAGATCTGCCTCTGCCTGCTTAAGCATCCCATGCAATTCAGTGAGCTTCTTATCCATACCATGCATGTGGTAGTTCGAAATGAGCTGCCCATATGCACTAGGAAGAGAGTTCAGAATTATATCTGTAGCGAACTCTTTGCTAATAGGGTAGCCAAGCCTCTCCAGAGACTGCACGTAACCAACCATTTTGATCAATGCGGACTCAGTGGATCACCATCCTTAAGCTTGCAACTCAGCAAAGCCTGAGAGACTTGATACCTCTTAGTCTTCGCCTGAGCCTAGAACATACTTTTGAGGATTTTGATCATATCGCAGGCCTGAACATTCTCGAACTGCTTTTGCAAGTCCGGTTCCATGTGAGCAAGCATAAGACAGCTAATATCCGTGGACTCATCCTTAGCCCGACGGTAGGCATTGGTGGCAGCGACAGTCGCATTTTCATTCGGCTCATCTAGAAGTGGGTTGTCTAGGACATGGTTCTTATTTTCTTGTTTGAGAACAATTCTCAGATTTTGATACCAGTTGGTAAAATTAGTGTCGTTTAGTTTATCTTTCTGAAGGATAGTTCTCAACGCAAAACCGGATATCTGAGAGTGACTGCTACTTGGTGCCATGATCTACAATATAAATATGCAAAACACTTAAGACATGTATTCATAAAAGAGCAAGCATATTAAACACTTTAATATTTTATGCTCCCACTAGAACCAACACCCCTTCGATGGTTGCTTAGTGATTCAGGACCCTAAATAAGCAAGTCAGCTAGTGAGCTTTAGCATCACTGCTAGCCGCCAAGTGATCTAGGAAGACAACTCCTTGTCAATCGTATCTCATACGACTCCTGTTGGACGGGTGGCATCACATGCCCCGGCTCCCATCCGACTTTTCCCCGAGCCCCACAACCGTTGTGATAGACCCGTCTAGCTTACCAAGTGTTTCCGCAGTAAGAGTCCGACTCGAACCCACCTAGTCGAAAAGAATTGGCAGCACCTCAATTTTATGAGCCCACTACCAAAAATGTCCGACTTGTGATGGTGCAAACACTGGCGGGAAAACCGAATAGACCTTCTTTGAGGGATTAAATTTTATCGACTATCTAATAGAGGTAAAACAGAGACATAACAATAACAAAAAATAAAGCAATTATAATGTGAAATGGTATGGCTCCCTTCATGGCGATCTCCATCTCCACAAAGCATGTAATCCGACTCGTGCCAACTCTTGTCACTTGCCGTCTTACTCCATGTCACCGACATGTACAACGCCTTGCAAGCCATCCGGGTTCTCCAAACAGCTATACTAGCTTAGTAAAGTAAATTACAAGAATCTGACACGCAGGTCGTTATACAATAAAATGACAGCACCTAGGCTCCAGCCAGCTGAAAAAACCGTGATTCGCAGATCATGTATGGATTACACACATACATCACATGCACATGAACCACACCATTCACAACTTCCTGCAAAAACAAGTTATGCATAGATACAATATCTACCGGTGTTGTGAAACTCGCAACGACATCTAAGGCGCTACGATTTTTCCGAAAACGTAGATATCATCTATGATCCGGACATGGATTCCGACCATTGTTCCAATTCGATCAAACTTTTTGATCTTCGATCACCCCCTCTAGATTTACGTGACACAGTCTACCCCGATGGCGGAAGCCGACCGGTAGGGGTATGTCGTTCCACGACCTCAGCAGTATGATCACGAAAATCAGATCTACCATTCCCCGAGTATAGTTGATCCAATTCACCTCGTACAAAGCCGATCTATCTCATAGATCGACCACCAAAACAGCACACAGATCTCATCTACAGCCAACCGCATATCACATATGCGTGATCTCAAGCCTAAAACCAGAAGCTATCGCTCTGATACCACTTTTGGCCCACGTAGAGATAAAACAAAAACTTTTCCCTCTAACATGGTGATCCCAAGATCTAGCTGAGGTAGAAGGCCACGAGGTTTACCACTAGACGCGCAGTTGCGGATTACTGATGAAGCGCGTCAGTTGATGCAGTGCAGTCCTTTGTGATCCGATCGTCCTGGTGCTGATCATACAACACCTCTGCTGGTATCCACACGTACAAGGAGGAGCACCGGCGGCGAACTGCTATGTTCATTACGACGGCATGACTGCTGTAGAGCTAGGGTTTCCAACACATGGAATGACGTAACCGATCAACGATTAACCCTTCTGGGTTACTATGCTCCACTATATATAGGGAGTGAACGTGGGTTCCACTCTCGTGGCCCATTCACTAAATCCCATATAACACTAGTCACCATGAGTCCGACTCACTGACTCAGTCCTAATCCGGCTTGGGTCCAACCCAACCAGATTTCCGGTTCAGATCCAATCCGAAATTGCTCCTGCTCTTAAGTGTGTGACCTTGCAGGCTCATGGTTACTTGGACACGATTAGAGTTCGACTCTCAATCAATCAGTCGGTAGCGGCTCCTAGCAAAACATGCCGACTCCCAAATACCAAAGAGTCATGACGACTTGCCTTTCCAATGTGACTTACGTCCGAGTCCCTTTTGCCTCCAGATATACCTTGTCAGACTATAGGCGAATAATTGTCATCCCTTAAATAGTCCAACTCTCTTCTCGATCCGAGATAAGTGATTCACCCGACTAAATCTTAGTCGATCGCCTCGGTTAACACTTAACCAAGCCGTGCATGGCCATGCTTTCCGAATCATATCATCCGAGAGGGCCCAGAGAATATCTCTCCAAGTGGAGGGGAAAAATCCTGTCTTGGTTATTCACATCACGCAGCTTGATTCTCAGTCGACCCGAACTCTGCCTTTATAACTGCCTAGTTACGGATCAACGTTTGATAGAAACTAAGTCGGTGATCCTCAACTCGGACTATGCAACAACCTTAGGTCTAAGGATTACATTGATTGAGATATACAAATGACAACTTGTTCGTTGTACCTCAATATGGGTCAATCCGACTCACTAAACTCTTTAGCTGAATCTGTGTAAGTCGGAATAGCATCACCATGCCCATGACAAGTGGAACTGAGTCATCAATCTGACTTTCACATTGGTCTAAGTTGTGTGTCCAGCACAACCTCAATGACCAAGGACATTTAGTACAAACAACATGAATTTATAGTTCCACAACCGAATCACATATTCAATGATATACATTAGATGCTCATACAAGGACTGCTTAATAACTTTATGAATACAATGGGAAATATCATCATACATGATTGCCTCTAGGGCATATTCCCAACACGAGGCGGCCAGGGGGCCCACACCCTGCCCAGGCGCGGCCTAGGGTGGGCCCGCACCTGGGGGGTGCGGCCGCCTTGTGGCTCCCCTCCGTCTATCCTCTGTACTCTGTGTTCTCCTCGGTGAAATATTGACTTTGGCTTTTGTCCCATCCAATTCCGAGAATATTTCCTTACTAGCTTTTCTGGAACCAAAAACAGCATAAAACAGGCAACTAGCACTATGGCAACTTGTTAATAGGTTAGTATATGCAAACATATAAAACACACCTCAAAGTATGGACAAAGCAAAGCAAAGTAGATACTAAACAAGCATGGAACATCAAAAATTGTAGATACGTTTCTGATGTATCAGACTACTGTCCAATGATCTATTCCTAGATCACTTCGATATATGCTAGTCAAACTAACAGCATATGCAATGTCAGGTCTAGTACATAGCATGGCATACTTGATAGATCCTATGGCTGAGGCATAGGGAGTCTTACTCATCCTCTCTATATCTTCTTCTGTAGCGGGACTTTGAGTTTTACTCAAGGTCGTATTGGGCAACATGGGCAAGAAACCTTTCTTGCTATCTTCCATTCCAAACCTCTTTAGAACTCTGTCCAAATATGTACTCTATGAAAGCGATATTAGGCGTCTCGATCTATCTCTATAAATCTTTATGCCTAATATGTAAGCAGCTTCGCCAAGATCCTTCATTGAAAAACTATTATTCAAATGATCTTTGACACTTTTAAGAAGGTCTACATCATTCCCAATCAACAATATGTCATCCACATATAGTACTAGAAATGATACAGAGCTCCCACTCAATTTCTTGTAAAAACAAGCTTCTCCATAAGTTTGTATAAAACGAAAACTTTTGATCACCTTATCAAAACGTTGATTCCAACTTCGGGATGCTTGCTTCAATCCATAAATGGATTGTTGAAGTTTGCATACCTTGTTAGCATCTTTAGGATCGACAAAACCTTTGGGTTGTACCATATATAACTCTTCATCAATGTCTCCATTGAGGAATGCCATTTTGACATCCATATGCCATATCTCATAATCATAATATGCAGCGATTGCTAACAAAATCCTCATAGACTTTAGCTTTGCTACCAGTGAGAAAGTCTCATCGTAGTCAAGTCCTTGAATTTGTCGACACCCTTTTGCAACAAGTCGAGATTTATAGACGGTTACATTACCATCAGCATCTATTTTCTTATTGAAAATCCATTTGTTCTTGATAGCCTTCCGGCCATCCGGTAAGTACACCAAAGTCCAAACTTGGTTTTCGTACATGGATCCAATCTCGGATTTCATGGCTTCTTGCCATTTATTGGAATCTGGGCTCATCATCGCTTCCTCATATGTCGCAGGATCGTCGGTGTTGTCCACCAACATGACACTCATAATGGGATCATACCAATCGGGAGTGGTATGAGTCCTAGTCGACCTGCAAGGTTACGTAGTAACTTCAACCGAAGTTTCATGATCATCATCATTATCTTCCTCAATTATTGGTGTAGGCGCCATAGGAACTTCTTCCGGTGCTTCTCTACTCTCAAATCTGAGAGAAGGTTCGACAACTTTGTCCAGTTCTACTTTCCTTTCAGTCACTTATTTTGAGAGAAACTCCTTCTCTAGAAAGGATCCATTCTTGGCAACGAAAATTTTGCCTTCGGATCTATGATATACCCAATAGTTTCCTTCGGGTATCCTATGAAGACGCATTTTTCTGCTTTGGGTTGAAGCTTGTCGGGCTGTAACTACTTTACATAAGCTTCGCAACCCCAAACATTAAGGAACGACAATTTAGGTTTCTTCCCAAACCATAATTCATACGGTGTCATTTCAATGGATTTGGATGGTGCCCTATTTAAAGTGAATGCAGCTGTTTCTTGTAAGATCCCTCCTTTGTAAAGTAAAGGATCCCTGTGATTGCAATGCTAGTCCCTGGATCAATGCTAGCATCCACAGTTTAAGATGAAGTACACAGAAACAAAGGTCATTATTACATATCATTCGAGAGATAAACATAGTCTTTTACAACTCCATGGCCACAGGCCTAATACAAGAGTTCAAATAAATAATAATATAAATAAGTCTTCATCTTCATGTGCCACAGGCAAGCATGTTGAGTGTAGACTCATGACTCCTAATCATCATCAGAATATCCTGCAACATCACAAGTTACAGCCACAGTGGGTCAATACATTGGAATAGTATTGGAAAGTGATACCTTAATAGAATATTGGTGGACTAAATACTATATGCATTTTGGCTAAGTGTAGCTTAGGCTTGCTTTGCTCAAAATAGGTTTTGCCTATCAGTTGAAAACACTAAGTTTTTCTTTGTCAAAATCTTTCCCAAGGAACCACCAATAGACATTGGGGTCCTTCACCCTTGTTCAACCACAAGTTTTTAATTAGAAATTGGTATGAGGAGATTCTTGATAGCTTCCATGTCTTGATGCTCAAGTTGTCCAATACCAGGGACATGGCTAAGTACGTAGATTCTTCCATCTACAGAGGCTGTGCACTTTCCCCACAAGACTTGATTTTCACCAAGACAGGACCTTTCAGAAGCCTTCCCTTAGACCAAATGGACGCGCTCCAACCTATCATTCCCACTACCACCAACTGTCCAAATGGCTAAGTTATTGCAACCTATATGATCCAGGCAGAGCCCATATTGCCAAGTGGCTGCACTAGAAGCTTCTTAACATTTTGCCTCTCAAATCCCTTTGTTCCTGGGTGGCTTTCCACAAGTGAGATACACAAGGTAAACCATATAAATGGGCCTTGTGTAACCACTCAACATAAACCATTCCTTCCATTCCACCCAGGTGTTTCATTCACTTAGTTGTTTTATTAAGCAAAAACATAGTCCAAAGACTTAGAAATAATTATTCATAGCATGAATATAAAACCACCCTTGGTTGCTACTAGCTAGGCTAAGCATGGCATTGATAAGACTTAGAAATATTTCTAGCAATTCTACAACTACTAGGATTTCCCAAGCATAGCGTATATCTCAAAATAACCATGCAAGACTAGCAAAATATTTCTAATGCAAAGTTTAAAAACATAGGAATAAATCATGAAGCACCACTTGCCTTGGTAGTTTGGAGAGTAGCTACAATCCTCACAATCACAATGACTATTTGCACCAAAATCTACACATAAAATGGTAGCACCAAATCACATACAAAATAAATACAAGCAAAAATATATGGATGCATGCAATATGATATGTGATGATTTTATATACTCAACAAGACAAGTGCACAGTACTGATTCATAAACAAGTTCAAAACTTGCCAAACAATCTTTATTTGAACATTAAATCATTTCCCAAATAATTGTTATACACAAAATAGGCCTACACATGTTTCTGTAAAAATAACCATTTTAACAGAAACAAAACATTAAACACATTGCATATATGGAAAGGGCTTTCTCTCCTGATTCCATTGATATAAAATTTGTCAAATTTGGACGTGGGAATCAAAAGTTATGAATTAAACAAGTTTTAATATCTAATAGATCAAATTCAAACTTCTAAAACCAAACTCGTGCCACGCGGCGTCTTCTAACTGGATGATACCGCTTCGCGCTGGATCGCGTCTGCTTACCATTGGATCTAACTAAAACGTGTGGCACAGATCTAAACTTACCCCTTCGGCTATGATCTATCGCATCCACTGGATTTAAATCTAACGGCCCTAAGCATCTGACCATCAAGTGGCGGCGCTAGCGGCGGCGACAGGCGGCGGCACGCTCTGTCAGTGGCAGAGCCGGCGAACTAGGCCACGCGGGGAGGTGGGAGGTTGCTCACCAGAATCGCCATGACGAGGAGATGCTCAACGTGTGCTCGGTTGGCGAAGGGGCGTGCTGCTGTGGCCGTGGGAGCTCGTCGCAGTCGAGGACAGCATCGGGCTTAGGTGGACGGCGACGTTGGCGATGTTCTGATCCACCCTAACAAAAACAAAGGGCATCAGCGTGTGCGCATTGATCAGGCGAACAAGATAGGGTCAAAGGGAAAGCACGGGGCGGTTGTATCTCACCGAAATTTCTTGCCGGAGTTGGAGACGGCGTCGGGAGTTTGCGGTGCTCGTTGGAGTGGACGACCTGGGGAAGTACAAGATGAACTAAGGGTGTCACAAGGAGCGCAAGATGGTTGCGAAGCAGCTCGTGTGAACCAGAGAGGGAGGCGCGCACGAAGCTTACCACAATCGGTCGCCGGAGTTCGTCGGGGCAGCGGCGATGTGGAGAGGAAAGCGAGCAGCCTGGCGGCGTCCAGAGGAAATTGAGTGGGGGGAAATGACCGTGGTGGCGAGGCGATTAAGTAGCCAGGAGGGGCGAGGGAATTACGCGGTGGTTCAATGCCAATTAAGCGAGGAATAAATCGCGGCGTTTCTGGAGGAAACGGCGGTGGCGACAGGGTCTGCGTGCGCGGGGGTGGAGAAGAAGGTGTTGACCTGGCTCAGGCCCAGTGGCAGTGTCAGTGGGGCAGAGCGGGTGCGGGTGAGAGAGAGAGAGAGAAGGGGAAAACTCGGGTGGGATGGCTTTTGGGCCATTTGTGCTGTTGGGCTGGAAAGGTGGCGCCAGGCCCAGTGCTGTTTTCTAATGCCTTTTCTTTTTCTAAATTGATTTTCAGGAAACATTTCCAAATGATTTCAAAACCATTTGAATTCAAACCTTTTTCTGAATTTTTGCAGAGTGTAACACTCATAATTCTGGGCATAAAACCATGTGGTTTCTCTGTACTAGCTTGGTCCGTTTGATCAAATAAAATAAATAGTGACATAGCAACCTTATTTGATCAAGTTTTGAAATTGGTTTTGATTCCATATTTGTTTTGTAAATTTTGGTTTAAGCACTAGCAATCAAGCAAAACAATCTGAGAGCAACAAGGTTTGGTTCTTGAACAAATAATCCCTCATTGGAAAGTAGCATTTCATTTAATGTTGATCACATAAAATCATAGCTCTCAAATTCTGTTTTCTTTCAAATGAGTTTGAGTTTTGATCCCTAAATGATATGCATGCATGATATGAAATCTTTGAAAACATGATTTTAGGGATGTTACATTTCTAACCCCCTTAAGGTGAATCTCGCCCTCAAGATTCGGGTTGGCTAGCAAATAGGTGAGGGTGGTCTTTCCGAAGATCATCTTCTCTTTCCCATGTTGCTTCTTCTTCGGAATGATGGTTCCATTGAACTTTGCAGAATTTGATAGTCTAAGTCCGTGTAACTCTTTCTGCTGTCTCAAGAATCTTGATAGGTTTCTCTTCATAGGTGAGATCACTTTCCAACTGAACCTCTTCCAAAGGTATAGTATCCTTCAAAGAAGTTTCTTCCATTTCTGGATGGCATTTCTTAAGCTGACTCACATGAAACACATTATGAATAGCTGACAAAGACTCTGGCAATTCAATCTCATAAGCTACTTCTCCTTTACGACTCAGAATCTTGAATGGTCCAACATACCTTGGGGCCAACTTCCCTTTGACTCCAAACCTCTTCACTCCATGAAGTGGTGACACTCTAAGATAAGCTCTATCACCCACTTCATAGGTGACTTCTCTCTGCTTAGGATCTGCGTAGCTCTTTTGTCGGGACTGTGCTATCTTCAACCTATCCTTAACCAGCTTGACTTTCTCTTCAGCCTCCTTGATGAGTTCTGGTCCGAACAAACTTCTTTCTTCCACACCATTCCATAGCAATGGGGTGGTACACTTTCTCCCGTAGAGAAACTCAAATGGTGCCATCTTAATACTGGCTTGATAGATGTTATTATAAGAAAATTCTGCGTAAGGCAGACTTTCATCCCAACTGGCTCCATAGTCTAGAGCACATGCTCTCAACATATCTTCAAGAATCTGATTAGTCCTTTCTGTCTGTCCATCAGTTTGAGGATGAAATGCAGTGCTGAATTCCAACCTCGTTCCCAATGACTCATGTAGCTGCCTCCAAAAATGAGAAGTGAATTGGGTTCCCCTATCAGACACAATACTCTTGGGTACTCCATATAGACATACAATTCTGCTCATATAGATCTTGACTAACTTAGCACTTGTGTAAGTTGTCTTGACGGGTATAAAATGAGCCACTTTAGTTAGGCGATCCACTACTACACAAATATAATCATATCCTGACCCGGTCCTTGTCAATCCGGTGATGAAATCCATACCAATCTTGTCCCATTTCCAATCAGGAATAGGTAGTGGTTGTAACAATCCTGCTGGTTTCTGATGTTCTACTTTCACTCTACTACATACATCACACAAAGCAATATGTTCGGTGATGTCCTTCTTGAGATTATTCCACCAAAATCTTTCCTTCATATCCATGTACATTTTGGTGTTACCCGGATGAATAGAATATGGTGAGTTGTGTGCTTCTTGTAAAATCAGTTTCCGAAGCTCCGGATCTTGCGGAACACAGATACGTTTTCCATGCCATAAAGTACCCTGTTCGTCTTCATGGAATCCTTTGGCTTTTCCCTTGCCAATCTTTTCCTTAATCTCTTCAATTTCCTTATCTACCTTTTGGGCTTCCTTGATCTTGTCCAACAAAGTGGGTTGAACATCCAAAGACATGAGATGTCCCTCAGGCACAATCTCTAACCTAAGATCTCTAAATTGGGCACACAGATCATCTGGCAATTCTCCCTTAGTAAGGCCATTCACAAAAACCTTACGGCTTAGAGCATCCGCTACAACATTTGCTTTACCGGGGTGGTATTGCAAACTAAAGTCATAGTCTTTGATGAGTTCTATCCATCTTCTTTGTCTCATGTTAATTTCCTTCTGGGTGAAGATATACTTCAAACTCTTGTGATCTGTGAACACTTCACAGCGCTTTCCCAAAAGATAATGTCTCCATGTTTTGAGTGCATGGACGACAGAGGCTAACTCTAAATCATGAGTAGGGTAGTTTACTTCTTGAGTTTTGAGTTGTCTCGAGGCATAAGCCACAACTTTCCCTTCTTGCATAAGTACTGCACCTAATCCATGATGAGATGCATTACAATATACTTGGAAATCTTTCTCCAAATCTGGTAAACATAAGACTGGTGCTGTCACTAGTCTCTTCTTTAATTCCTGAAAGCTGAGTTCACAACCTTCAGACCAAGCAAATTTATTGTCTTTCTTTAGCAATTCTGTCATGGGTTTTGCTACGTTGGAGAAATTCTCAATAAATCTTCTGTAGTATCCTGCCAAGCCAAGGAAACTACGAACCTCTTTTACTGACTTAGGAGATTCCCATTCAGTTACAGCTGAAACTTTAGCAGGATCAACTGCTACACCATCTCCTGACACAACGTGTCCAAGAAATCCAACTTCATTTAACCAAAATTCACACTTGCTGAATTTGGCATACGGCTTATGCTCTCTAAGCTTCTCAAGTATCAATCGTAAATGTCCTTCATGCTCTTCCTTGCTCTTGGAGTAAATCAAAATGTCATCGATGAAAACGACAACAAACTTATCAAGAAATTCCATGAACACCTTGTTCATCATGTTCATGAAGTACGTTGGTGCATTGGTCAAACCAAATGGCATCACGGTATACTCATATAATCCATACCTTGTGGTGAAAGCTATTTTAGGTATGTCTTGTTCCCTTATTTTGAGCTGGAAATAACATGACCGGAGATCAATCTTTGAGAACACCCAGGCTCCTTCTAACTGATCAAACAAGTCATTGATTCTAGGCAAAGGGTACTTGTTCTTGATAGTCACCTCATTGAGTGAATGGTAATCTATGCATAACCTTTGACTTCTATCTTTCTTCTCTACGAACAAAACTGGTGCTCCCCAAGATGAAGAACTTGGTTGGATAAAACCTTTCTGCAACTGTTCTCCAAGTTGCTTCTTGAGTTCTTTCAACTCATCAACTGACATCTTGTACGGTCTCTTCGCTATTGGTCCAGATCCTGGTAGCAAGTCAATAAGAAATTCCACATCTCTATCTGGTGGCATTCCCGGTAATTCTTCTGGAAACACATCTGGATATTCACTCACAATAGGAACACTATCTATGCTAACCCCCTTAAGAGAATTTAGCTTACTCCCTTTTGATTCAAAGTTAGACTTGAATCTAATCCGCTTCTTTTCCGGGGTTGTGAGTGCAAAAGTACGATTAGCACAATCTAATACTCCTTCATACTTGGTCATCCAATCCATTCCCAAAATTACATCCAGTCCTTGGGAATCTAGGATTATCAGACTCACTGGAAACTTATGCTTTCCAAATTCTATCACTAGATCCCGGCATCCAAGACTTACTATCATATCTCCACCTGGAGAACTTACTTTTATTGGACACCCAATGTTTTCAGTTGGAAACCCATTTCTATCAACAAATGCTTTTGATATGAATGAATGCGATGCTCCAGTATCAAAAAGAACAAGTGCTGGAATAGAATTGAGTTTGAACTTACCGGCAACAACATCTGGCTCCTCATAGATTTCCTCCACATTGATGTGGTTCACTTGCCCTTTCTGGAAAGGGTTCGGCTTGTTGGGTCCTTCAACTTTCTTTTCTGGGCATTCATTTGCATAATGCCCCATCTTCTTGCACTTGAAACACTCAACCTGACTAAGATCTTTCTTGATAGGCTGGCTTCCACTACCACTTCCACTTCCACTGTGGTGGCTCTTATATCCACCCTTGTGATTCTTGTACTTATCGTTGGCATGACTACGGTTGTGCTTGTTGTCATGATAACGGTTGTGGTTGTGGTGCTTGTTGAACTTCCCATGCTTGTGGGATCCAGAAATCCCACTGTCATCATAATGGGAACGCTTGTGAGACGATCCCGAGCTGTGCTTGTCAGAGTGCTTTCTCTTCCTGCTTTCAACTTGTTTCATCTTTCTCTCCAAAATAGAAGCCTTGTCACAAAGAGACTGGTATGTGGGAACATAGGCCACAGCTAGCTGCAGGTTCAGTTCATCATTCAACCCTTCAAGGAACTTTTCCTTCCTCTTAGCATCAGTGTCAACTTCATCCGGTGCATATCACGCCAGATTGTTGAACTCCTCAATGTATTCAGCCACGCTACGATGGCGCTGCTTCAAGTTATGGAACTCTTTCTTCTTCAAACTCATCACTCTGGATGAGATGTGAGCAGTACGGAAACCATCTTCAAAGATAGCCCATGTCACATCTGCAATGGGAGTGGTGATCTGGAAGTTATCCCACCAAGTGGCTGCTGGTCCTTCCAATAAGTGAGCTGCAAATCTGACTTTCTCTTCATCAGTACAGCCAACTGTTACCAAGTCCTTGTTCACAGAGCGTAGCCAATCATTGGCCACCATAGGATCAGTAGTTCCTGAGAACTTTGCCGGCCTCAGTCTCAAGAACCTGGTAAGCATGTCAAAACCCGGTGGGTTGTTCTGATTGTTGTTGTTGTTATTGTTGTTATTGTTGTTGTTGTTGTTATTGTTGTTCTGATTCTGGATGAATGTAGTCATCATTTGCATCAGCTGAGTCTGAGCTGTCATCATTTGCTGCATCTCAGGAGTGATGTTGTTGTTGTTGGGGTTGGGATTGGCACGTCGGGGAGGCATCTGTGGTTTGTTCAATAGAGATAAGAATGAGATACCCATAGATGCTAACATGCACAATACATCACATAAACAATCACCAAACATGCATCATAATAATAAAAGTTCAACAACATAGACAACAAGTTTGCAAAGTAAACACACCAATAGCAAGCCATCCACATGTTGGATGGTCATTGCGACTCAATAATCAAAGACATGATAAATAAAGGTAAATGAGTAGTCATCACTACTCCTCGGCATCAACCTCCTCCTCAACAAATGTAAGACCTGCATTCTCCATAGCGGTCTTGTATTCCTCGACATTGGTGGTCAAGGTCTCTACTTTGGCTTTGAGAGCCCTCTTCTGTGAACGAAGCCTCTCAATCACAGTCTGCTGATGCTCGAGCTCGAAGTCCTTGGCCTCCAGTTCTGCAGTCATGTCTCGAATCCTCTTGTTCCTATCTTGGACTCGCTTCTCTTGACTCTTGAACTTTCTGTCCTGACTCTCAAACTTGGCATCCATCTCCTTGACTATCTCATCTTGCTCCACGAAGAGCTTGTCCTTCTCACGAAGCTGCACCTGGAGTTCGTCATTGCTGTGCATGACGTTGGTCCTATCAGTGTCTACGTGCCTAAGAAGAACCTCTAAGTCCTGGAGGTATAGACGAATCGGCTCTGCTGTCTCCCTCGAAGTATCCTCGAAGTCAATGGCCTCACCATCCTCATCACGTCTACCGAAGGTGTGGAAGTGAGTACCTCTAACCTGTCGAGAGTGTCTCCCTAACAGACGTCCAATCAAGTCCTGCATGACTACCTCTAGGCCTCTCTCCTTGTCATCGTGCATGAGCTTGAAGATGATTGCCTCCGTGGTAGGCTTAGTCTAGCGTCCGGGCTGATTAACCTTGAAGCCCCAAAGGTCTTTCCTCCCAAACTTGGTGAGGGGAAGCACCATGATGGTAGGAAGAGTGAGATTGAGCAAACTAGTGAGCTCAATAATACGAGGGCCAAAACGAGTTCCCTTGAACTCTTCAGCCGTGCTGATGGTAACATTAGGCATCTATTTATAAGATAGAAAAAGTTAGAGTCAACACAATGAATAATTTACAAGACAAGGCATCACAGACATAACATCGAAAAACATACAAGTCATAGCATACATAAAATCCATCACAAGCGTCCAAGGTTCAACTTAATTTAGACAACATTTTTGGAAAATAAAATGATAAGTGTGGTGGTCTGTCAACACCCGGATTTTTAATCCCAGATGCCTGTTATGCCATACATCGCAATCCCAGGATTACCATTTTTGCGAGACATAACAGAATTGGATACCATAGTACATCATCCATTACAACTGTACATAAGTTCTTACACAAATAGTGATCTCATGATCCAGTTCTTAATACAACATCAAGCACCGGAATACGTAATAATAATAATGGTAGCGCGGGTGAAGCTCCATCTTTGGGGTCACAGGCAATGCTGACGATGGGAGATGGTCCTATTTGTTGTAACCTTCCTGGGGTCCATCCTCCAGGTACTCCTCTTCATAGTCTGGCCATGGGAATAGCCAGGGACAAAGCCATGAGTACTCTTTAAGTACTCGCAAACTAATACTAACAAGGGAAAGGGGTTTTTGATAATAGGACTCTAGGCTCTAGGGTTCTTTTGCAAAAGCTAGATTTATCTCTACTAAGTTTAGGACCAACAATTGCTAGTTGAAGTTTTATAACACCTAAATGGGAACTTGTATTTCATATCACAACCCTGTTGTGGTCAAGTCAAAGTCTCAATTCATTTCACAAGTCATTTTGAAAAGTCTGACGGGGGAACAGTATGGCCACTCCAACTGTCCATAACCGCGGACGCGGCTATTTGAATAGTTTGACACTCTACAGAGATTGTACACTTTCACCACAACATTCGATACATCCCTCAGGAACAAATCCTGAATTCACCATACTCAGTATGCGGATAATCAATCCTAACCTTTCAATTACACGCCCTAGTATAAGCACCTCTCCTGTGAGTTTGGCCTCCCAACCATGACCAAATGTCATCTTGGGTACTGCACAGGTGGACAATCTTCACAAGGTAGCCTCATCTCAGACCTTGGTCATGAGGGAACTAGTACTAAGGTATATAAGTTTCCAGTCAAGCCCTGCCCAATCTTCGGGTATTGTGGTTGTACGATAAAATTGGAATGGTATCGCATCCAGACAACCATCCGTTTTATAAAGGGGTAAGGCTCATGCCTCATCATTTTCATCACCAAAATCATCAAGTGTTCGGAAACACATGTCCAAAACATTTCAATAGAATGATCCATCATTCCAAGGTTTTCATAACCATTTTTCCACCAAGTATTCCCATCTAAAGTTGATTAGGTTTTATGCTTAGCACTAGCATCTACAAGTGGAGGTAAGCACTGATGAGGGGTGATAAACTAGTGGAGTTTCAACTAAGTCCAATCTCATGCCTTAGGATGACATCAAGATTATCTAGCTTAGGCCAAATCTTATGCTCTTTATGCAACCTTCACATATCTTTTTAGTATCTACAATTCTCTTAAGTAAACTCTAAGTAAGAGCTTTGATAAAGAAATAAAGTAAGAAGCTTGCAAGTAAAACTAGGATTGGGTTTCATCAAATATGTCTAACCAAGCATGCTTAGTGCATTGCATAGGTTATCTAACTTTCAGAATTGCAAGTTTTAGCCTGCAAGGTTAATAGCTTGCCTTGTGCAGAGCAGTGGTTGAAGTTCTCCTCGGCTTCTTCTTCGTAGAATCCTCCTTCCTCCTCGTATCCTTGGTCGGTACTAGCGTCTATGAATAAATACGAGGTACACAATCACCAAACAATACTTAATTACTTGCAATCATCACACACAAGGGTCCTATAGATGATCTAACATCATCTCTAACATTACAAGATTAAGGCTTGGTTTAATTCCTTTTATTTTTAGAAAAGTAATTTCTACTCATTGAAAAACTACTTAAGATTTAATATTCTCCAAACCAAACATGGGATCATGTGGACACATGTCATCACCACATATTTTAGTCCATGGGAACATGATTTAAAGTGGTGTCACAATTTAATAAGGTTTTACCCTTTTATTTTAATTAATTAAAGTGGCTACAAATGCCTATGTAGCATTCTTTTATTACTTGAACATTATTTCTGTAAGTAAACCTATATGTTTTTATATATTCTGAAAGGTATGGTTAAATGTGATTTTTGAGATTTGGAATCAACTCAAAAGCTATTATGGTTTAAATTTTAAAAATGTTTGAATGCAGAAAAGATTCTGCCTTGTTATTTTTACCATGGGTCATCTATAGATCCAAATGACTTGAATCGAACGGGCTTGGATTCAGCATTCCCAGACCTTTCTAACAAAATTAGTTTCATTCAATTTGGTGCGCTGAATCGATCTGGGTTGATTTTTGAAAATGGGTACATAAGTGTGTTTGAAATTAAATGGAAAAGGTTTAATTCAAATAACTGGGCCGCGCGGGAAAGGTTAACGGGCCGGCCTGCTAAGCGCAGCGCTTCCGCGGGCTGTTTAAGTGGCTGTCCCCACTCGTCAGTGAGACAGGGGGCGAAGCGGTATGGGGCGATGTGGGTTGTTCGATCTAGTTCTAATCCAACGGCTGGGAGTCATCGTCGACGTTGGGGCAACGCCGGCGAGACAGAAACCTAGCGCGGCCAGTGGGGGTTGCTAGGGGCTCACCGGGTAAAGGCGAGGGTCGGCGAGGCGGGTGAACAACGATGTCAACGACGTCGAACTCAGGGGTGGTCGCGGCAGCTCCTGGGGTGGACGAAATCGATGGCTTCCTTCTTCTCCAGAGGCGGCAGGCTCCGGTGAAATTCCGACAAGGTGTTGCTCGCCTTGCTCCGGGAACGGGGAGGCACGATCAGTGAGGAGAGGGGAGTAGAATGGTGTGCTCAATTCGGCTGGGGGAGGTCTCTATTTATAGTCGAGCGAGGGGACTGACGGGGCGCACGGTGAGCTTTCGGGGGTGATGGTACAGACGGCTATTGGCATGGACGAAGGTAGGGGACGGTGCGGTGTTCCCTGGCGATGCTCAACGATACGGTGGCGAGACGTGGGGTGGTGCGGGTTGGTCTGGGACACGCGACGCTCTGTGCGGCAGAGGCGGCGTCTTCGACGGCGAGCGGTGGCTACGGGGCACGGGCAGTGCAATGGGCATGTCTGGCGGTCTCCTGGGTCGGTGGCGATCTTGTATGCACGCGGCGAGGGCAGCGCACGGTCTGTGGGCTTCGGTCGAGGGTGGCGCTCTGGCGCATGCTCGGCACGGTTGGCAGAGGCATGGGCGCGGCGTTCCTGGGTGCTCTGGTCGGTGTCTTCGAGGCAGGTCTGGTCAAGAGGGGGCGGTGAGGCATGGGTGATCTCCCAGACAAGGTTGGCATGGCTAGTTTCCTCCCTAGCTTGCTGTCGACATGTGGGTAGCAAGGGTGGCTTTGGCTGTTCACCATTAATGGTTTTGGCAAGCTCACAGTGGTGCTAGTGCTTGGTTAATCTTGCTAGATGATCTACTGAGATGGTTGTGAGCTAGATAGGGAACCAGTTAAGCTCAAAACACTGCACACTATAGTGTTTTGATTTTGTTTGATTTGTGTCTGCCAAGTGTTTGATGAAATGGCCGCATGAATTCAAGTTTTGAATTTTGAAAAGATTTTTGGTGGGTGTGCTGGATTGGTGCTGGTGAGTTTGCATATGCTTGGGTTTTGAAAGTTGAGCTTGTTTGAGTGGTTTTTTGAAAAAGTGGGATCTTCCCATATGATAAAGATTCAATTTTGAATTGCCATTTAAACTATGCATTTGAAAGTTTCTGGATGATCACAAAGTGGGCCTTGATACTTTGTTATGAGTACAATCAAGGGGTGCAAAGATCTAGAAAAGTTTCTGTTAGGTTCTGAAAGTTTGAGACAGCCAAAGTAGGCATGGGAGTTAAATTGGTCAAAATGACCATTCCTTTATTTTATTTGTTTTGCTTTATTTTTCTTTGGGAAAAGTGTGGGAAATGTTTTAGATGATGTTTATTTCACCTAAGCATCCATTTAGATGCAAAGGAACACACAAACAAGTTGATTCAAAAGAATTTCAAAATCAATGCATACTCATATGCATGCTTTCATAATTTTATTTAGAAAAGTTTTTGTTAACCCAAATTTTGATGATTAGAGTTTGATGATCCAAGTTCAATATTTTTGGGATTTTACATGGTCCAACTAACGGAGTACGTTTACAATCCCATCTCACTTGCCAAGTTGGCTAACAGGGCATCCCTAGAGGCAATCTGTTTGTCTAGATCACAAGACTCCATTGCTAAGTCTATGATGTCCTTCCTTAAGCTTTGGTTGGTAGCCTCTAACTCTTGGGTATGATTCTTTTCTTCCCTAAGGTCATTTTGGGTGTTAAGCATTCTGCACTTGATTCTATCACCAAGTTCTTTGATGGCCCTCCAAGCTGCATCCCTTGCTGAATCAAAGAATGTGGTGTGCATCACTGAGTTGGTGACCATGCAGAATCCTGAGTCCTTGTGGTTGTCTTCCTTGTTTTTATAAAAGTGAAGTTGCACCCACCAGTACTCAACTCCTGCATCCATCACAGGAAAGCCTTTGTACACAGTTGCACCATGTATTCCCATGGCAACCATGAGGTCCTTCAGAGCCTTGGGGAATTCTGTCTCACACGCCAAAGTCATAGTCATGAGTGGTCCCTTCCTCACAGCTTCGTTGATAGAGTTCATCTACAAATAGAGATGAGAAAGAAGATTAGAAAAGTTTACGAGAAGAAAAGACAAGTGTGGAAGTTGTTGAAAATTTTTCCTTAGTGGTTTCCAATCCTAGGGTCATAATCCTACAGGCAACACAGTGCTCTGATACCATCTGTAAGATCCCTCCTTTGTAAAGGAAAGGATCCCTGTGATTGCAATGCTAGTCCCTGGATCAATGCTAGCATCCATAGTTTAAGATGAAGTACACAGAAACAAAGGTCATTATTACATATCATTCCAGAGATAAACATAGTCTTTTACAACTCCATGGCCACAGGCCTAATGCAAGATTTCAAATAAATAATAAGATAAATAAGTCTTCATCTTCATGTGCCATAGGCAAGCAAGTTGAGTGTAGACTCATGACTCCTAATCATCATCAGAATATCCTGCAACATCACAAGTTACAGCCACAGTGGGTCAATACATTGGAATAGTATTGGCAAGTGATACCTTAATAGAATACTGGTGGACTAAATACTATATGCATTTTGGCTAAGTGTAGCTTAGGCTTGCTTTGCTCAAAATAGGTTTTGCCTATCAGTTGAAAACACTAAGTTTTTCTTTGTCAAAATCTTTCCCAAGGAACCACCAATAGACATTGGGGTCCTTCACCCTTGTTCAACCATAAGTTTTTACTTAGAAATTGGTATGAGGAGATTCTTGATAGCTTCCATGTCTTGATGCTCAAGTTGTCCAATACCAGGGACATGGCTAAGTACTTAGATTCTTCCATCTGCAGAGGCTGTGCACTTTCCCCACAAGACTTGATTTTCACCAAGACAGGACCTTTCAGAAGCCTTCCCTTAGACCAAATGGACGCGCTCCAACCTATCATTCCCACTACCACCAACTGTCCAAATGGCTAAGTTATTGCAACCTATATGATCCAGGCAGAGCCCATATTGCCAAGTGGCTGCACTAGAAGCTTCTTAACATTTGGCCTCTCAAATCCCTTTGTTCCTGGGTGGCTTTCCACAAGTGAGATACACAAGGTAAACCATATAAATGGGCCTTGTGTAACCACTCAACATAAACCATTCCTTCCATTCCACCCAGGTGTTTCATTCACTTAGTTGTTTTATTAAGCAAAAACATAGTCCAAAGACTTAGAAATAATTATTCATAGCATGAATATAAAACCACCCTTGGTTGCTACTAGCTAGGCTAAGCATGGCATTGATAAGACTTAGAAATATTTCTAGCAATTCTACAACTACTAGGATTTCCCAAGCATAGTGTATATCTCAAAATAACCATGCAAGACTAGCAAAATATTTCTAATGCAAGTTTAAAAACATAGGAATAAATCATGAAGCACCACTTGCCTTGGTATTTTGGAGAGTAGCTACAATCCTCACAATCACAATCACTATTTGCACCAAAATCTACACATAAAATGATAGCACCAAATCACATACAAAATAAATACAAGCAAAAATATATGGATGCATGCAATATGATATGTGATGATTTTATATACTCAACAAGACAAGTGCACAGTACTGATTCATAAACAAGTTCAAAACTTGCCAAACAATCTTTATTTGAACATTAAATCATTTCCCAAATAATTGTTATACACAAAATAGGCCTACACATGTTTCTGTAAAAATAACTATTTTAACAGAAACAAAACATTAAACACATTGCATATATGGAAAGGGCTTTCTCTCCTGATTCCATTGATATAAAATTTGTCAAATTTGGACGTGGGAATCAAAAGTTATGAATTAAACAAGTTTTAATATCTAATAGATCAAATTCAAACTTCTAAAACCAAACTCGTGCCACGCGACGTCTTCTAACTGGATGATACCGCTTCGCGCTGGATCGCGTCTGCTTACCATTGGATCTAACTAAAACGTGTGGCACAGATCTAAACTTACCCCTTCGGCTATGATCTATCCCATCCACTGGATTTAAATCTAACGGCCCTAAGCATCTGACCATCAAGTGGCGGCGCTAGTGGCGGCGACAGGCGGCGGCGCGCTCTGTCAGTGGCAGAGCCGGCGAACTAGGCCGCGCGGGGAGGTGGGAGGTTGCTCACCAGAATCGCCATGACGAGGAGATGCTCAACGTGTGCTCGGTTGGCGAAGGGGCGTGCTGCTGTGGCCATGGGAGCTCGTCGGAGTCGAGGACAGCGTCGGGCTTAGGTGGACGGCGATGTTGGCGATGTTCTGATCCACCCTAACACAAACGGAGGGCATCAGCGTGTGTGCATTGATCAGGCGAACAAGATAGGGTCAAAGGGAAAGCACGGGGCGGTTGTATCTCACCGAAATTTCTTGCCGGAGTTGGAGACGGCGTCGGGAGTTTGCGGTGCTCATTGGAGTCGACGACCTGGGGCAGTAGAAGACGAACTAAGGGTGTCAGAAGGAGCGCAAGATGGTTGCGAAGCAGCTCGTGTGAACCAGAGAGGGAGGCGCGCACGAAGCTTACCACAATCGGTCGCCGGAGTTCGTCGGGGCAGCGACGATGTGGAGAGGAAAGCGAGCAGCCTGGCGGCGTCCAGAGGAAATTGAGTGGGGGGAAATGATCGCGATGGCGAGGCGATTAAGTAGCCAGGAGGGGCGAGGGAATTACGCGGCGGTTCAATGCCAATTAAGCGAGGAATAAATCGCGGCGTTTCTGGAGGAAACGGCGGTGGCGACGGGGTCTGCGCGCGCGGGGGTGGAGAAGAAGGTGCTGACCTGGCTCAGGCCCAGTGGCAGTGTCAGTGGGGCAGAGCGGGTGCGGGTGAGAGAGAGAGAGAAGGGGAAAACCCGGGTGGGATGGCTTTTGGGCCATTTGTGTTGTTCGGCTGGAAAGGTGTTGTCAGGCCCAGTGTTGTTTTCTAATGCCTTTTCTTTTTCTAAATTGATTTTCAGGAAACATTTCCAAATGATTTCAAAACCATTTGAATTCAAACCTTTTTCTGAATTTTTGCAGAGTGTAACACTCATAATTCTGGGCATAAAACCATGTGGTTTCTCTGTACTAGCTTGGTCCTTTTGATCAAATAAAATAAACAGTGACATAGCAACCTGATTTGATCAAGTTTTGAAATTGGTTTTGATTCCATATTTGTTTTGTAAATTTTGGTTTAAGCACTAGCAATCAAGAAAAACAATCTGAGAGCAACAAGGTTTGGTTCTTGAACAAATAATCCCTCATTGGAAAGTAGCATTTGATTTAATGTTGATCACATAAAATCATAGCTCTCAAATTCTGTTTTCTTTCAAATGAGTTTGAGTTTTGATCCCTAAATGATATGCATGCATGCATGATATGAAATATTTGAAAACATGATTTTAGGGATGTTACATTTCTAATGCATAACCCCAAAATATAACGGTAAATCTGTAAGTGACATCATAGAACGAACCATATCTAAGAGAGTTCGATTACGATGTTCGGACACCCCATTACGTTGTGGTGTTCCCGGCGGTGTCAATTGTAAAAGTATTCCGCATTTATTCAAATGCTTGCCAAACTCGTAACTTAGATATTCACCTCCATGATCAAATCATAGAAATTTAATCTTCTTGTTACGTTGATTCTCTACTTCACTTTGAAATTCCTTAAACTTCTCGAAAGTTTTGGACTTATGTTTCATGAATAGATATACACATATCTACTCAAGTCATCCGTGAAAGTAAGAACATAACGATAACCACCGCATGATGCTACACTCATCGGGCCACACACATCGGTATGTATGATTTCCAATAAGTCCGTAGCTCGCTCCATCATACCAGAAAATGGAGTCGTGGTCATTTTATCGCTCCATCATACCAGAAAAATAAGTCCATCGGAATGGAGTTTCTTCATACATTTCACTCCAATGTGACCAAGTCACCAAGACGATAGTGCCACAAGTATGTAGAATTATCGCTCAATTTCAAATGTTTAGCTTCAATATTATTAACATGTGTATTACTACAATCGAGATCCAACAAGAATAGACCATCTATCAAAGGTGCATGTGCATAAAACATTTTACTCATATAAATCGAACAACCATTATTCTCAGACTTAAACAAGTAATCATCTCGCAATAAACATGATTCAGATATAATGTTCATGCTTAACGCATGCACCAAATAACAATTATTTAAGTATAAAACTAATCCTTATGGTAGATGAAGATTTAGCGTGCCGATCGCGATCACATCAACCTTTGATCCATTTCCAAAGTGCATCATCACCTCGTTCTTCGCTTGTTTTCATCTATTCTGCAGCACCTGTTTCGAGTTACAAATATGAGCAACCGAACCAGTATCAAATACCCAGGCACTACTACGACTACTAGTAAGATACACATCAATAACATGTATATCGGATATACCTTTCTTCTTGATGTTGCCGTTCTTCAGACCCACCAAGTACTTGGGGCAACTCTGCTTCCAGTGACCTTCTCCCTTGCAGTAAAAGCACTCAGTATCGGTCTTAGTCCCAGCCTTGGTCTTTTTCGCCAGCGCGGTAACTTTCTTACCGCCCTTCTTGAAGTTTCCCTTTTTCTTAGACTTGCCTTGCTTCTTGAAATTGGTGGTCTTATTGACCATCAACACTTGGTGCTCTTTCTTGATCTCCACTTCCGCAGACTTCAACATAGAGAAGAGTTCTGGCAATGTCTTATCCATGCGCTGCATGTTGTAGTTCATCACAAAGTTCTTGTAACTTGGTGGTAGTGATTGGAGGACACGATGAATCCCCAATGCATTAGGAATTATTATGCCCAAGCTCTAGAGATTATTAGCGTGCCCAGACATCTTAAGCACATGCTCACTGATAGATTTGCCCTCCTCCATCTTGCAGTTAAAGAACTTTTCAGAAGCTTCATAACACTCAACTGCCACATGAGCCTCAAATATCATTTTGAGTTCACGGACAATATCACTACTAGAGAAAACCTTATGCGAGGCGCACCTAAAAGCATATGCGAGGCGCATATCGTATGCGCCTCTAGCTTTGAGACTTGCCTATTTTTTATGCGAGGCGCATATGATATGCGCCTCCTATACTTCACATATGCGAGGCGCATATCGATATGCGCCTCCTATATTCTGCATATGCGAGGCGCATATTGATATGCGCCTCCTATATTCTGCATATGCGCCTCCTCTATTCTGCATATGCGAGGCACATGTTGATTCGAATGCGCCTTGTATATTATTTTTGAATTTCAAAAAAAAAGCGGCCAGATCTAGATCTGGCCAGAATTTCGTCGGAGCAACCTACCACCGCAGGCATGTGCGGGAGGTCATGTCCATGGGGATCACCGGAGATGGTGGGGGAGGATGAGGCCATCGGAGGTAGAGGAGGAGATGGTCGGTGTGGTTGTGGAGTCCATGGCCGGAGTGGTCGTCATCGGAGGAGGAGGTCACTGGAGGAGGAGAAGGTCGCCGGAGGAAGAGGAGGAGGAGAGTGGAGGAGGAGGAGAAGGGGAGAAGGAGAGATGGAGGATAAGGAGAAGGTGGAGAGGTGGAGGAGAAGGATAAGGAGAATGAGAAGGAGGAGAGGTGGTAGGTGTTATATAGGTGTGGTAGGTGGCTGTTTTGAATTTGAATCCGGCCAGGTTATAGGAGGCGCATATTGCTCCATATGTGCCTCCTATACTTCAAACTATAGGAGGCACATATTGCTTCATATGTGCCTCCTATACTTCGAACTATAGGAGGCACATATGACCATATGCGCCTCGCCTATGCGTCCACCTACCTCCACCTGGGTCCGCATGAGTTACTTGAGGCACACTCTAGAGGAGCAAGAGACTTCACTTACATATGAGTGTCAACCAATGGAGGTTGAGCGAGCTTCTATGGTGAATCAATGGGGGAAATGAGGTGGGGAGGAGAAGGGGGGCGACCAAATTTGTCTTGGTGGAGGAGGAAGAAGTGAGACAAGTGAGTGGGGTGGTAGTTGGCTCCATGTGCAAAAAGCTGGAAAAAGGTGGTGCCAGTTTATAGGAGGCGCATATTGCACAATATGTGCCTCCTATAATTTAAACTATAGGAGGCGCATATAGCAATATGCGCCTCGCCTATGCGGCCACCTACCTCCACCCGGCCTGCAGGAGTTACTTGAGGCACATATGACCATATGCGCCTCGCATATTATCAAATATAGGAGGCGCATATGACCATATATGCCTCGCATATTCGAGCACCTACCAACACGCGGGCCCACACAGATTATGTGAGGCGCATTCTGCCCATATGCGCCTCGCCTATCTGATATATAGGAGGCTCATATGACTAGAATGCGCCTCGCATAATCTGGGGCTGCTTGATTTCGTCCATACATGGATTATAGGAGGCGCATTCTTATCATATGCGCCTCGCCTATTTTTATACTAGAGGCGCATGGAGAAGGAGTGCGCCTCCAATATTTTATAGGAGGCGCATATGGTCTAAATGTGCCTCCTATAAGCATGTCTTCTATAGCCTTTTCTCTAGTAGTGTATCATGTGGGTCAAAGTTCTCAAACCTCTTTTGAAGATCCAATTACAAACCATACAAGATAGCACACTGAACTATGGAATATTGATTCTTCCGAGTACGGAAAACATTTTTCTCATCATCGGTAGCATCTTCTGCAGGTGGGTCACCCGACGGTACATCCAGCACATAGGTCAACTGACCAGCATTGAGGACAATCCTCAAATTTCGGAACCAATCCGTGAAGTTGCTTCCATTGTTTTTCAACCTTTCTTTCTCTAGGAACGCATTAAAATTGATGGTTGGGGCCGCCATTGATCTACAACATATTTGCAATAGTTTAGACTAAGTTTATGACAAATTGAGTTCTAATTAATAGTTGAATTAATCTAGGTGGAATCCAACTCAAAACAATATCCCTCACATTGTTTTAGTGATCACACGAACCAAATCCACTACATCAAGTTCCATCATCATGATACATCATGTAGTTTCGAAGGCGAACAATCAACATCTTCATTATATCTACTATATAACTCATGCTTTACCTTTTGGTGATCCATGTTCCGAGACCAGGTATGTACATGCTAGGCTCGTCAAGATGTAACCTTAGTTTCCGCATGAGAAAATACAGCTTCTCCCATTGTATACACTCGCAGAATCTAACACACCCGATCATCGTGTGGTACTTCGAAACAACGAGTCTTGGCAACGGTGCCTACTAAGGACGAACACTTTATAACTTGATATTTTTGTGAGAGGGATCATCTTATAATGCTACCATCGCGATCTAATCAATACAAGATGCATAAAAGGATTAACATCACATGCAATTCAAAATATGTGATATGATATGGCCTTTCTTCTTGTGCTTCCGATCTCCATCTTCAAGCACGGACATGATCTCCATCATCACCGGCGTGGCGTCAAGATCAATGGCAATGCTCCATGGTTGTCGTCCACAAGCATCAACTATTACAACTTCTTTGAATAATAGACACATGGGTCTTAACGAAATTAAAAGACAACCATAAGGCTCCTACCGGTTGCCGACTTACAATAAGGATCATTGCATACATCATATATAATCACAATCATGGCCATATCACATCACATCACACCCCTGCAAAACAAAGTTAGACGCCTCTAATTTTCTTTTCATATTTTCCGTGGTTTGGGGCTTTCAATAAGTACTGTTCTAACTTACAAACAAGAACCACAACGTTGATGCTTGAACTATCAAGTTCCCATTGTAAATTGAATCTTTACTATGATGAGGGAGACAGACACCCGCAAAGCCAGTTATGCAATACAAGTTGCATGTTGAGCATGGAGCAAGTCTCATGAACGATGTCATGTAAGGTTAGCCCAGGCCACTTCATCCCACAATACCGCAAGATGCAAAGTACACAAGAAGCAATTGATAATAAAAGCACCGCCGCCCACAATGACCATTGTGTTCTACTCATGCAACAGATCAACATATAGACACGGATCTGATGCCACTGTAGGAGTTCGTAGCATGGAAAACAAAAAAATTCTACCGCATGAACACACACAATCCAAGATCTATCTACTAGATTGTAGCAACGAGTCGATAGAGTACTCACCCTCAAAGATTCCAAAGCGGTTAACGAGAGAAGATTCTCGTGGGTGATGTAGTCGTTCACTTGCCGATCTCAAGATCACGTAGACGATCCTCCCGGCGCCACGTTCTGGCAGCGCTCCCGCATTTGGTCACACGTTCGGTACTCAATGAAGACCTTCCTCTCCCTTGTTCCAGCAGGCAGCAGAGGTTGTAGCTCTCTCCTCGCGATTCCGGCAACACGACGGCCTGGTGTTGGAGATTAGAGAGGAGATCTCGCAGGGCTTCGCCTAAGATGGTGCGGGTAGGTGGAGTAGAGGGGTTCCTCGGCGACTAGGGTTTAGAGGCCGAGGGGAGGAGGTGGGGCCGGCGGCGGTGTGCGGCGGCAGCACAAGGCAGCGGCTTGGGTGGGGCTAGGGTTTGTGTTGTGGTGTTTGGGGCAGCCCCTCCCCTCTATTTATGAGAGGGAAGGGCGGCTAGGGGAGGGGGAGGTTGAATCCTCCCCCAACTCCCTCTCCTCCTTGGAGCGCGGTGGAGGGAGAGGAGGTTTCCTCTCCTCCCTCTACCAGGAAACATTGTCCTAGTTTACTTTTCAAATTTGCCTTTTGACTTTCAATTTTGGAGTTTGATTTCTCTCTTTTATTTGCCTAGCCTAGTGACCTAGGACATGATGCAACCATTCCACTTTGTCATGAAACATTCATGTACCCTTCCCCTTTCGGTTCGGTGAACCTTCTAGACCCTTCTAGAACATTCCAGTGAAAACACCGGAATCATTACTGAACTCCGGAATTGGACTTTCCTTATATGAATCTTATTCTCTGGACCATTCCTGATGTCCTCGTGATATCCCGAATCCCATCCGACACTCCTAACAACATTCGGTCTTCTTACTCACATTCCATATCTACTAAACAACATCGAATCCTTAAGTGTGTCTCCCTACAGTTCGTGAATTATGCAGACATGACCGAGACTCTTCTCCGATCAATAACCAATAGAGGAATCTGGAAATTCATATGGCTCCCACATATTTCTAAGATTACTTCGTTATCGAATGAACCATTTACATATGATACCAATTTGCCTTTGTCTCACGATATTTTACTTATCCGAAGTTTGATCGTCGGTATCTTTGCATACCTAGTTCAACCTCGTTACCGATAAGTACTCTTTACTCGTTCATATTATATGTGATCCCTTGTGAGCCAGTAACATGCTTGCAAGCTAATTGGATGACATTCCACTGAGAGGCCCCAAAGTATATCTATCCGTCATATGGATGGACAAATCCCACTCTTGATCCATGTGCCTCAACACATACTTTTCGAACATTCAATGCCACCTTTATAACCACCCAGTTACGAAGTGGTGTTTGATGTCATCAAATCATCCATCCAGTGATGGTGATTAGCATGATCTCATGGTCGAAGGAATTAGGTTACTATGTATCTGAAATCTTATAGCAAACAAACTTTTGAAATGACTTGATCTTTATGCTACGCTTATCTATAGGAGTATGTCCATCACACCGTTATTCTAATGATATAAACTTGTTGTTAATAACATCTTAATATTCATGATCAGGAAACCATGATCATTTATCAACCAACAAGTTAGTATTACAAAGAGGCTTTACTAGGGACTCTAACAAGTTTACAAATCGCACAAGTATTAATGTTTCTGGTTAATACAATTATAACATGAATGTAAACATTTATGATAAACACAAAGATATAATAATAACAACTTTTATTATTGCCTGTAGGGCATATCTCCAACAGGTATCATAGGTGGGTACGGTATCATAGCACATAGAATTAAAAAACTAATCTTAAATAAATCTTGTACACAATTTTATATTAAGATTCTACAAAACAATAAATATACTACATATGGTACTACTACATGATACTATGCACTGTGGAGATAGTATCATATATTAGTATCGTATATATTATAATTTCCACTGTGACTAGTCTAAGAGAAAGTATAATAAGGTCTAGTCAGCAAGTTATAGAAATTAAAGTACTCCTTCTGTCTCAAAATAGATGTCTCAAATTTATTAAAATTTGAATGAATCTAGAGGATATTCACTTCGGCTCGCAGGTGCAAGATATCAAAAAATTCAAAAAAAAATCCGTATATACATTAGAACATTTTATGCTGGTTCACAATTTTTTGAGATGAAAGAACATTTTATGTGTCGTGTATAAAAAAGATAAAATGTGTCACAGGAATACCACTATTCACATGATATATTTTTTCTCTTTTTTATATAGGACACATAAAATATTGTGAAAACTTTTGAACCAACATAAAATATTCAAATGTATATGTAGATTTTCTTTTCATTTTTTTGACAAATATGTTTTCTCATAATAGATGCATTTGCACCTATGAGCCGAATTGCTGCCTCCTGAATCTAGACAGATTTATTCAAATTTTGAAAAACTTAAGACATCTATTTTAGACGAAGGGAGTATCATATTTATGCTTACTTTAGTTCGATGGAAGAGAAGAGGAGTATTGTCAGTTTCAACATGTGCTCCTAGGAATTACGTGAGAGTGTAAAGTGGATCATATATTAATAAAGTAGTATATTTTTATCTCTAACTATTGTACATGTTTGCTATTGAATTGACTATAGATGATATGGACATGGATTATTGCCAACAGTTGGCTCCACTATTGTCCTTGCTCTAATACCATCCAGCGGAGGGCCACAAATCAAACATTGAATCTGTCGTATTTAGTCCATTTGCGCTACTTCCGGGACACGGGTCTGGCCCTCTCCGCGCGCTCAACGCGGCAGCACATTTTTATCTAAATTTTATTTGAATTAAACATAATGTACATATACCCAAAAGGGTAAAAACTTAGAAAAAAAGAAAACTTAAACTACGTAGGTCATCGTGGCCTACTCGTCATCGTCGTCGTCCTCCGCTAGGTCGATCCACACCGGCTATGGCCACGACCATAGCGGGTGTGGCGGCGAGGGGGAGGGGCGCCATCTCTGGAGGAGGCGCGTACTATGACGACGGAGGCAGGTATTGGGGCAGCAGAGGGTACTGGGCGATGGCGGCCTGGGCCTCGATCGCGGACACATGGAGGGCCTCGAATGTCCCGTCACAGAGCCTCTCATCCGCGAGCGCCGCCTCTTCCTCCGATTCGCGGGCGAGGTCATCCTCTAGGTCGAGGTCGGGCGACATGATTACAGCCACCACCTCCTCCGGGACCAGCGGTGGCTCGTCTACGGGCTCCTACTACTCACCTCCTCCTTGTCCTCTTCCCAATCATAGTCGAAGGAGTCGTCATCGTCGTTGTCGCTGTCGATGTCCGACAGATCCTCGGGCTTGACCTTCGGTGGGATGTCGCCGAAGGTGTCACACGGGCGGGAGTTCTGCTCCCACTAGAGGAACTCCACCCATAAGGCGGCCTCCGAGTGGTACGCAGGGTCTCGGCGGCGGGCTGGTGTTAGCATCCACCGGTGGCGCTCGATCTCAGCGTCCAGGCGCCGCCCATCCGGTGAGACAGGCGGCATCGGAACCCTTTCGTGGTTCAGATTCCACCCGCGTGGGACGTGCATGCCCTGCTGCTCAACCGGGGTCCCCGTGCTCCAGTGCCAGTGCGCGTCCACCATCAGGACGTAGTGGTGGTTCCGTGGATCATTGCAGGGAGCCCGTTATCTCTGGCGTGGTTGCGTCGGCGCCAACAGATGCTTGGAAAAGACCTATTGACTTGATCCATCGAATCAATGAACTTGTTTGTGGTGCGATAAAACTGTGGGCACGTGGTGTAGGTGGGAGGCGGTTGCGAGTGGTTGCACATGGTGGTGGTGATGGAGCATGGCGACAACGGCCCGACAAGGAGCTGGCCTCGTGGTCATGTCGACCTTTCTTCCACGACCACATGGTGGAGAGGATAGGGCATGTGGTGGATGTGGTGGTGGGATTCTTGGTGGCCACGTGTGGCTTTTGAAGGCCGGCCATACGACCATTAAATGGCATTGGCGAGGCCACAATCTGGCATGGTCGGCGGGGGAGCGAAAGTGGCGGTGGCACGGTTAGTGAGGAAGTGAATGCAGCTTGCAACGTGGCCAAAGTGGGCAGGTGGCCGGTCGGCGCATCGTTTCAATGCAAGCGTGGGTGTAGGTCGGTGCCATGTCGGTCTGGGCAGAGGGAGAAAGGACGCTTGTGTTGTCCGCATGGATATGAGAGGGCACAAACGCGCCCCAGATTTGGGCCACGAATGCGCCTATCCGGAGCATGCGGACCGTTTGCGCCCTCCCGTTGGGAGCTTATTTTGGGTCGCGCGGTCCACAAACATTGATTCGAACATGAACAGTGTAAATGCGGCCGCTGCTGCCTGCTAGGATGCTCTAAGAGAAACCATAATAAACTTATATAAGCAGGCTATAAGAATTTAAGTAATATATTTAAGATAAATTGGAGGAGAGAAAATAGAAGAGAGAAGAATGTGGGCTCTCGTGCAAGAGCTCATGCTCCTAGGTACTTTGTGATTGTGCGATATGATTCTTGGCTAAATTAAATTAGTAATTACTCATAGCTAACTATTGTATATGTCTATTAGGTTGACTATAGATGATATGGCGGTGGCTTATAGCAAGCTGCAGGCTTTACTTTTAAACTTACTCTCACAGAGCCATAGGAATGTTACTGTGCTACCTGGTGAGCCACATGGTTAAAAAACGCCACGATTATATGTTAATTTCTCTAGGGCTCCATTAGTCAGTTTCTTGTCCGCCAGGATCGTGTTTCCAACGGGTGCACAAAACTCGACAGACGGGTTGGACGCACTCCACTAAATGATATAAAAGAATCAAAGCCAACTTAAGATCAATCCGAAAATTCAAAATATGTTGTAGCTCGAACCGTTTTTTTGATTTAGGATCCGTTTTCACTATTGGACTAGCCACGATAAAATCTTCAAAGCTATATCTCATATTAATATGTTTCGATGAAAAAATTTCAAATAAAAAATTTACCCCCTAACACACGAAATATGTTACTTATCAACCTTATAACACATAAGTTATCAATCTTGTAACACATAAGTTATCTATCATGTAAACATGTTCGGTAGATGTGTTATCGCATACGTATTGAGAAATTTTAATTAGATCGCGGTAGCCTAGGCGAGCGATGAAGGCTCGTTACTCTAACACCCTTAGGGGCTTCGTCACCCGTACATCGGTATTAGGGACCGGCGATGAAGATGAGACGCTAAACTACTGATTAAGCATTACATTGTTGACTGTGACTTAGGATGATGGGGGGAGGGTAGGGCATAAACCATATTTATTATATCGTATGCAAAAGAAATTTAGATTTAGTTACTTTAAAAAATTATGCTTAAAGTTTGACGCGGTAGCTTTTCGAGGTTGAGTCATCCATATGCGCAAGAGCGGTAACAAGCGACAAAACAGAGCAGGTAGAATAACTTTTATATATTCTATCTGTGGGCAAATTTTGTTAGCGGTGGATAACTTGCATGTTATTATGGTGGATAACTTACACGTTGAAGTCTGAATAACTTTTGTGTTACACCTGGGTAACTTGTGGATAAAAAAGGTTACTCATTCCTAACACATGAGTTACCTATGTCATGGTATGTAAGTTATTCACTATGTAACATATAAGTTACCCACCATATAAATTATATATTCTATCTGTGGGTAAAATTTTGTAGTAGTAAATAACTTATATGTTATAGGGTGAGTAACTTACATGTTGAAGCCTGTATAACTCTAATATTACTGGTGGATAACTTTTGGGATAGAAAATGTCGTGTTATTTAGTCAGAGCATGCATGCGGGATACTCGTGCAGGCTGTCGGAACGCCCGACGAGTTATGTAATTCTCAAAATGGTTGTCGAGTACTTTTCCTGCATTGATGTAAAAGAGTCTCCACACAACATGTTTTATAGGGTGAGTAACTTATATATATACCATGACCTGGATAACTCATGTGTTACAGATGGATAAGTTTTACGCCTGAAAAAACATCTTCAGAATATATCAATATGAGATCTAGTTTTGAAGATCTCGACATGATTAGCCTAACGGTGAAAAAGTAACATGAATCAGGTAAACGATTTGACCTACAAAGATTTTTGAATATTCGAGATTCTGTATTAAATGTCTGTGATGTTGTTTTGTCCTTCAATATGTTCTAAAGACATGTATGCATGACTTCTATGATGCTCTCGCCCGATGTAATGAGGAAGAATGTGCATATAACACAAAGGTTTCCACCCAAACCTATCGGACTCGCCTATTGGCCAACTAGCAGAAAAGTTATTTAGGAGAATCCAGTCTTGGTAGACCTTTCCAACTTGCCCCTATTAATTTGGCACGGACTCCTCTCTCCTCCCGCATACAATATGCAAATCAATAGCAAGGCTGGTACCCATTAATTATTCCGGTTTTTGAGGAAGAGGTAAATAAAACAGAGTGTTAGTTTTGGAAGATTTGGAGAGAATAGCATCCCGCGCCTTGTTATTTAAAGAAAAACTGAAAAAATATTTACGCCTTAAACATCAGAATGGAGGGAGTATTTTTTCTGCGGGTAAGTATATTTTTTCTGTTACACGATTAGTTCGAGAAGCAATGGTTTTCTAAACTGAAAGGGTAATTGCCCCTATGTGTGGTTTTGGTGATTAATGACAATCCCTATGGACCAATGTTTTTACTGAGTTTTATATGAATGAATATTTTATAGGTCATGCGTGTAGTCTATGTGTTGGATTCAAGTATGGATGCCATGAAGATAAAGATATACCTTGAGTATTGGCATCAAGATCATGGATAATATGATATGATCAAGATCTTGAGAGTGTGATCTCAATAGAAGAATTCAAGATATGGCTCTAAGCCAGTGTCATGATAGCCTAATTAGTTGAGCTATGGTTGACTAAGATTTAGAGCATGTAATAAAATGAATAGTTCTTTATGTACCTCAATATATTGAGATGGAGCATGAGAAGATACATGGTTGACCTATACAAAGAGTGAAGAGTGATTTCAAGATGATCAACTCATGAAGCATAAAGAATGTATCACATGGTTCTTGTGGTATGGTAAGCCTTATCAATTATGCCTTATGAACTAACCCATTATATATGTGTCTTATAGGTATATTTCTATGGACATGCTTCAAAAGTGAAGATTTCATATAGCCCATGAGAGGATGACATCAAGTGGTGATCGTCGTCAAGCTTGAGAAGGGCAAGTTCAAGATAAGCATCTCGAGATCATTTGCTGAAGCTTGTCGTCCATATTGGTGATAATGGACATGTGATGACGTGTCTCAATGAAGCTATCCCATAGTGGTGTATGGGGGAGCAAATTATGAGTCTTCATGAAGTAATGATGATCAAGTGTTGCATTCCGGCTTGGATGGATCTTGAAGCAGGATGTGCAAGGCAAAGGTATGTCGTTTCTAGGTTTTCCTTTTACGTTCTGAAGGTGGTTTTTAGGTGACTGGGTTATAGGATAGATATCCGCACTATCAAGAAGGGATTTTGGTTGGGTAACTTGATCACATCGTCTTAGGGAGCTCAATCCTTTACATACTTTGCATCTTTATAGATTGTTGATTCTTTATGGTTCTCCATGTGAGGTTCTTGAGCTTTCTTCTAGATCTTCAACAAGCCCAAGTTCATCGAAAACGAAATTTGTATGCATCTTCTATGGCGTTTTCGAGTTTGAAGGTTTTATCGGTTCTTCGTATAGGGAGGCTTCTTGCCTTTATTTATTTGGTTATATCTTACTCTATTGTACTATAATTTTTCTCTGCACTATCTTGTAGAGCTTGTTTTCCTCGTCAAAACAAGCCTAAGATCATCGAAATCGGATTCCAGACGCAAAAGTTATCGCTGTTTTCGTGTGGCCTATTTGGTTCCCGCGAGAATTCCGGCGGACCGAATCTGTGGCCGGAATTTCCGGCGACCGCTGGAAATTTCCGGCAAACCACCAAAAATCTGTTCAGTATGCTGTTTCGGTTTGTACCGGAACTTTCGGTTTTGACCGGAAATTCCGGCGGCTGATCCGGCGGCGCCGGTTTCGCCGCCGAAAAGTGTTCGTCTAGCGCATCTTGTTTTCAACGGTCATCCCCTTAAAGGGGTATAAAAGGGGGGCTTCTTCCCAAAAATTCCAGGGTTCTTTAGCACGTTTTTTACCAGCGCTGTTGACCCCTTTGAGCTTTCTTCCTCTTTCCTCCTATGATTCTTCCATCGTTTTGAGGGTTTTGGAAGAGGAGATCTAGATCTACAATCCCCACCAATCAATTCCTCCTCTAAGTGAGGGGAACCCATTGGATCTAGATCTTGGAGTCATTTGTTGGTTTCCACCATTGTTCTTCCTCTCTAATTCCCCCTAGCACTTGTTGCTTTTGTGGGATTTGAGAGTGAAGGATTTGAGCACCCTTGGTTTTCTTGCTTTGCATTCTTGCGTAAGTGTTGAGATCTCCATTATGATTTGTTCGAGTGAGCGACCATGAGCTTGTTACTCTTGAAGGGTGACCTCCTAGTTGGCTTGACGGTTGGTACCGCGGTTTCCTCTTTGCGGAAGATTGTGAAGAGACCCGGTATTCTCCTTCGTGGAGCTTGTGAAGTGGTTGTGGAGCTTGCCATCTCCGGAGTGTAGGAAAATCTAGCCATAAGGAAAGGAGCCTATTCCTTCGTGGGATAGACTTGGAGAAGAAGGTGAGCCTTCGTGGCGTTGGGAAATCCTTTGTGGAATCTCACACCTCTCCAACGTGACGTACCTTACTTGTAAGGGAACACGGGAATACATCTTCGTCTCCGCGTGCCTCGGTTATCTCTATATCCGAGCTTACTTTTCTTGTGATAGCCTTTGAGCTTGAAGTACTTATATCTTGCTTATCACTTGTGGTATATTTATCTTGTGCTATCTTGCTTAGCTTAACTTGTTGTTGGTGCACTTAGTTAAGCCTGGTGTATTTAGGTTTTGTGCTTGTAAAATAAAACGTTAGTTTAATTCCGCATTCTATAAAGCCAAAACCGTAACAGTTTTAAAATTGCCTATTCACCCCCCCCCCCCTCTAGGCGGCATCTCCATCCTTTCAATTGGTATCAGAGCAAGGTCTCTCCTTGTTTAGGCTTCACCGCCTAGAGTGTAAAGATGTCGGCTAGTAGTATAGTGCATAATGACACAATTATATTTGATGGAACAAATTATGCTTTATGGAGAAATTGCTTGCTTTGTAATCTTAGGACCTTGTGTCCAAATATTGAGCGATTTCTAGATGTAGGTTTTTCTCCTCCGATGGATCCTCAAAATCTATCTTTATAGGATAAGAAAAATTTACATCTCGAAGCTCAAGTATCTAAAGAGATTATTTTCTCTTTGTGCCACACAGTTAATTTGTTCTTGATGATTTTAAAAGCGCAAGTCGTCTCATGAGAAGTGGACCAAGCTCAGAGAAATATTTGGTGGTTACATTTCTAATATTGTCGGTGGTTTCTACGAGGATATATTTTTTCCTTCACATCATGAAGAGATCCAAGTTTCTTCCACCTCCGGCCGTGATGAGTTCTCATCTTCACCCACTTCACCAACGTGTGGCAAGACACAAGGTAAAGATATGGTGAGTGGTGTTGGGAATTGCAATGTTGATATTGTGCTCGTTAATGATGATCCTTCATCTCTATCCCACTGCAATGTTTCTTCTTTGGACTTAAGCACTTCTTGCAACAATAATGTTATATCCCCTTGTGTTGCTAGTCCTTGTATATCATCTAGAAATTATTTGAGTACTAGTTTAGATGATATGCTTGATTTTCCTTGTTCCCATGAACAAAATGCTTCTATTTCCTCTAGTTGTTTATCTAATAATGTAGAGAAAATCAAACATTCTATGGATCAAGACATGATACTGAATGAAGATTCAAGAATATCCTCATCTTGATCCTCCCATGCTCACATGTGCCTTATGGCAAGAGGATCAAATGTATCTCCTACTTTGGATCCCAATATATCTTCTAAAGATAATAGCAATGATAATGATGATAGTGATGATGACATTGATGATGATACTAGTGCTCTCTTGCTTGAGTTGACTTTTTTCTGTACCTCTCTTCGTGGTAATAATAAGGACGTTACTTGTCTCAAACACGTTATGGACACCATAACTAAACAAACGGGAACCATAGAGGAGTTGGATTTCCAACTTGATGATGGGATTCGGAGATTCAATCTCCTTAAGCAAGTGCTTGCCGAGGAGAAGCACACTAATTGTCTCCTCACACAAAAAATTGAATCTTATGAGCTTGAAAAGGGAAATTCCATTAATGATGCTTGTGCTACTAACTCTACTTCTTGTGAGGCATCTACCCTGAAGGAGAACGTTGAGCTAAGGGCTCAACTTGAGTTGCTAACTAGCAAGTATAGGAAATTGGAAGAAAGTAATGAAAAGCTCTTGGGATCTCACAATGATCTTCTAATCTCCCATGATGGGATAAAGTTATCTCGTGAGGCAATTATTACCAAGGTAACATCTTGTGAGCCTCTTTTGTACATTAGCACAACTTTTACTCAAAATGCTATTTTCCCATGTGCTAGTCCTAGTAATCCATCTAGACATACTATTATAAACCTTGTGTTGGATTACTTGCTTTGCCTTTTTGCTCTAACAATAAAGCTTATACTTCCTCTAGTACTTGTATTTCTACTAACCATGTAGAGGAAATCAAAGAGCTCAAGGCCCAAGTCACTTCCTTGAGGAATGACTTGGAAAAGAGTCATGAAGGGAAATCCACACTCGATAATATTTTGAATGTGCAAAAAAAACCTAATGATAAAAGTGGACTTGGATTCAACTCCAATAACAATAACAAGTCCAAGAGAAACAAGAAGAAGGGCCAAAACCAAGTCAAGAATTCGGCCAAGATTATTTGCTTCAAGTGCAAGGTTGAAGGACATCATGTAAGATCTTGTCCATTGAAGAAAAAGCACCTGAGTGAGAAGCAACAAGGGAAGAGGCCACAAGTTCATGGTCAAGCCCAAGTTGAAGTTAGGCCACTTCTGAAGAAGAATAAAGATAATGCTCCCCAAGCCAAGAAATCAATGAAGAAGAGAAAGGGGAGCACTTGTTGCTAGATATGTCGTGTGAAGGGGCACTTTGCCTCTTCATGTTCAAACGGTACCTTATCTAACCCTACCATTGTTTATGATGATTATTCTCTTAGGAAGGATAAGTATGGCAATGTGTTTGCCATGTTTGTTGGAACTATAAGTGGTGTCGAGAAAAGAACCATTTGGGTTGCCAAGACTATTGTGACTAACCTCTTAGGACCCAACTTGGTCGGGGACCAACAAGCTCAAACTTGATCAATAGGTGCTTGTGGAGGGAATTGGAGACTTGGCTAACTCATGAAGAATTAAGGGATCTTCATATCTTATATTTGATCAAGCCAAGTCATTAGGATTATCATATCCCTATCTTATATCTAATGCACCTCTTCGCGGTAACTTGTACTAAACTCATTTATATTGTAAGTTACTTGCCCCTTTACATGTTTTGGTTTTGTACCAAGTATGTGTTTGTATTTGGTGTTCCTCATTCTTGCTTAATTTGTGTATTCAAGTATATCTAGGTGTTTGGCACATCATTTACTCGTGTGTTTCATTTTGAGCCTCTAATGCATCTTGATGATATCTTATTTGGCTCTTTTTGAGTGGTTAATGGAACATCCCATTTTTGGGGAGTGATATGCCTCGCGCATCTCTCAAACCTTAAAATATGTGTACGTGAGTACTACCACTTAGTATTGATATTGCAAGCTTATCTAGTCACTATGTGGTGTGTCATACTCATCAGAAATTCAAATTCTAAATGTCCATTAATTCTCTGTAGTTGAGGTTGCTTTGCCTCTTATTAAGAAAAATAGAATATCACATTATGGGGGAGTAATATGCTTATTTTACATATCACAATACTAGGAAATGTGAACATATGAGGTAGTGCCATTTAGAGTTGATATTGTTAATTATCTTGTTTATAGGTGGCATGTTGGCTCAAACAAGGTCCTATTTTTGTTAGAAGCTTTTATTGCTCGTCTTTTCGGTCTTTGTTTGAGTAAGGAATACTTGATGCAGTCTTCCTCAAATACATATCTCTATATATTTTTGGGAGACCATTTGCTTCAAGTTATTCAAATCATTTTGTTGCATGATTGTGTGACTAGATTGAAGCTATCAAGAATCTCTATCTTCGCATAGTGCTTAATATTTTTATTCCTATCCAATGATTTTTATTGTGAAGATTTATCTTTAATATCCGTGCAATATACCATCAGAAATCAATTCCAATACACTCATTGTCTTCGACATTGATATACTTATGTGTGGTAGCATTTGTGGATCATCTTCACCTTGGATTTCACCTCTTATTGCCTTATTTTCTTTCCAAAAAAATTGTTATGGCTCCCATTGTCTTCCTTGGCTTTTAACATATCTTTGATGATGTTTTTTTTATTATAAAATATGTTTTAGTGGAAGACAAACCTTTTTTTCTTGGAACCTTGTGCCATTGTGAAAAGTGTTAAGGGTTTGGTTTATTTGTTGAAACCTTGCTTTTTTGGGAGTTTGTTATCTCATTCTTTTTCTCTATTTTATTTTCTTGAATGAGATAAATCTTTGTGTTTTTTGTTTTTATTTCATATTTTTGCTCAATAGTTTTTGCTTAGTTCATTTCTTGAACTTCGTTGAACAAATCTTGTGTTGATTTTATTATTTGATATAGTTTGGGAAACAAATGTGTTTTGTCACACCTTGTATGCCTTCTTGAATATTTGGGTGTTTATCCAGATTATATCTTCTTTGGATATTGAAAGTCTCCACATGTTTGCTTTCTTTGATCCAATATATAGGGAATAATCCATCAAATCCTTAAACGGCTAAGATGTGCATGAAATTCAAATTTCATCTCTAAATATGTACATATTTTTATGGAGTGTGTCATATGTGTTGTGGTTAGTCTAACCACTTTGGACCCAATAAGTTTGGGTACCAAGATGTACTTGAATGTTGTTTTAGGTATATTGGAGATGCAATTGATGCTTGTCTCGTCTATAAGGAAAGTGTTGTCACCACATGATAATTGGAGCCAAGATAGGATGATCGAAAAATTCTTATCTACTACATCATACCATTGCTATCTCGGTAACAAGTATCTTATTCATGCATACTATTCTTTCATCCAATCTCTTGTAGGTTGCATCTTGGCATGAATTTATCTGTTTGTAAATGTTGCGGTTCTTGCAAGAATCTTTGAAATACTTCTTTATCCTTATTGCTTATGTGAGTAATTTGAGATGATGCATATAATGGGGAGTATATAAAATCATGTTCATGATTCGCCAATTCCAAATATGCCTTCTAGCAATTTATTGCATATCAATTCCTCAAGGTACTCTCATGTGCAATATTGTTGAAATTGCTTTGAATCCTTCCTTTTGCTAATTGTTTCCTTTCTCAAAGTATCCCAACTTGCATTTGTTCCCTTAGTGTTAGTTGTGATGTTTTTGAGGTTTTTATTTTTTTTCTTTGGTGAAGTTCATAGATATACCATAAGAAAAAATAGAGCCATAGGCTATATATGCACTTAAGCAAAAAAAATCATGTTTGGTATATCTTATGACTTCCCCTTGGATATTGATATGTTGAAAACGTATCTATAATTTTTTATGCTCCATGCTTGTTTTACACCAATGCTTTATGTTTTGCTTGCACTTCGTGGCATTTTTATGCATTTCCTGGAACTAACCTGTTAACAAGATGCCATAGTGCCAGTTCCTGTTTTCTACTGTTTTTCTATTCCAGGTTTATACCAAAGGAAATATTCTCGGAATTGGACGAAGCAAAAGCCAAACCTCATATTTTTCCTGACACGAAGACGGATTCCAAAGCAGAGATGGGGGAGGGCACCGAGGTAGCCACACCATAGGGTGGTGCGGGTCCCCCTGGCCACGCCTGTCCATGGTGTGGGCCCCTCGGACGTCCACCGACCTCGCCTCTCCGCCTATATATACACCTCCCCAAGAAAACCCTAGACACCAGATCAGAATTCCACGAAAAGTTCCGCAGCACCGCCGCCACCAAAGACAAGATTCGAGGGACAAAGGTCTCTATTCCGGCACCCTGTCGGGATGGGGAATTGCCCCCGGAGCCATCTCCATCGACTCCACCACCATATCCATCGCTGTTGATGACTCCCATGATGAGGAGGGAGTAGTTCTCCCCTGAGGCTAAGGGCTCTACCGGTAGCTATGTGTTCATCTCTCTCTCCATGGTGTGATTTTATTGTGATCATGAGCTTTGTAATCTAGTTGAATAAGTAGATGCTACTCTTTGTATATTATGCTACTCAAGTGCTTTTATTAATGTGATCTCCGGAGATACCTTGTCCCACATGTGTGAAGGTGACAGTGTGTGCACCGCGTGTGGCTCTTAGGCTAAAGATTATAGAAATACTTATCATGAATTATAATTTGAGTTGGATATCTCTATGAAATCGTGGTGTTTGTATGGAACCATCTAGCGCTCAAGATGACAGTGTGGGGTTACCTAGATGGGGAATGCGAACTTTAAGGTGTGCTTTTATAGCCCTACGCAGTGAATTGGTGTTCGTTATCCAACTAGAGAGTAGTTCAGGGTAGCATAGTGAAGAGAAGATATTTATGTGTTCATTTATGGTATCATTGTTGAGAGTGTCTACTAGTGAAAGTATGATCCCTAGGCCTTGTTTCTAGGTATTTCTATTTTCGTGCCCCTGGTTCGTTAGCTGTACTCACTTTTCCCTAGACGCTTAGTTTTTCCTCACTTTTGTCCAGCTCCTATTATGGAACTCTCACATCGGTCTGAAACTCGCTCTCTGTCGGGTCTCGTTAGTGGAACCTCGCCGTTACATGCTGACAAGTGGGGCCACATTCAGGTGGGTCCCGTACTGGACCCTCGCCGTTACGTGCTGACAAGTAGGACCCCCCGTTACGTAATGACATGTGGGGCCACGTTTAGTCGGGTCTCGTAGTAGGACCCCCCATGTTGTGGGGCCGACTTGTTGGGAACGCGTTTTGGGGGATGTGGTGTGGGACCATGTGGGGCGCGTATGGTAGTTACGTGCGCCCTGTCGCCTAAATTGGAAGATTTCTTTTTTGTTACTTTTATGATTGGCCTTTTTAGGAGCGCCTTTTCCCCTTTATGTCGCTAACAGTTGTTATGTTTGCCCAAAAAGGCAGCCAAATCTAGAGCAGTTTATCTCTTCATTCATGGTTCCTTTTGGCCCTCGTATTTTCCCAATCTGCCAGCAAATCTAACCAGCACCATAAATATATAGATAAACAGAGTAGATGTAGATAAAGTAGCTAAAAAGGATTATATAGTATGATACTTAAACCAGGTTCGACAATTAGGCTGCTCAATAGGAGCAGCTTACAAGTTCAACACAGAAAACAAAACAAAAGAAGTTTCTTTACAGCATCAGCATTAGCACAAGATCAGTGGCCCCTCCTGGCCTCCGCTAGGAGGGCCTCCGCCTCCTCCCTCTGATGATTCCTCCACTTCTTGCTGCCCAATCCCTTGACCTTGGGCGCCTTGGGCTTGATCGGGGGCATGCGACCCTCCTCGATGGCCACCTTCTGGAGGTTGCAGACATGAAAACCGAGCTCCTTGTGCTGGGCTCTAAAGGTGTTGATGTTCTTTGTCAGGTTGCAGGTATTCACGTTCTCTGCATGCATCACGAGGGAGTTGAAGTTGGTGGCGAGGCTCCTGGTGCAGAAGGGGCACCTGTAGACTTCGCCGACGAAGAAGCCGTTGAACTGGCCAGACTTCATCTTCCTCAGCACCTGACGAGTCTTGGTGTCCGTGGACTCGTCGTCGCTATAGACGTTGTTGCTATCCACCTATTATAAAAAACATTATAGTGCAATAAGGACATGATTGAGATGCCGTGATTATCGGGATTGATTACTTGCATAAATTAACCGATTGAGATCCCCTGATTATTCCCCAATCCCCAAATCTCAAACCAAATCGAATACTGATCCCAACTACAGATCAGTGCTAGTAGTGATCCCAACTACAGATCGGTGCTAGTACTGATCCCAACTATAGATCGGTGTTATTACTGATCCCAACTAGGGGCATTCATCAAAATACGAGATCCACAAGAGGATTAGCTACTTTAAAATACCTAGCATCCAACGATTGAAAATATGAATAGCCGAGCCCTAATAACACACGATTTAGCATCCAACGATGGGAATGGGGGAAGAACAAAGGAAGGGGAGAAAACCCTAGTTACCTCCGACCATGGGTCGGCTAATCTGGTGTCGAAGGGGTTCTTCGGCCTGATATATTCGTTGTCCCCGTAGGGGTCCCAGTCGTGTGGGATCTGCAGGAGAATGGAGGGGGCTTGTACGGGGACGGGGGCCTCCTCGCCGGCGGCTACGTCGGAAGCGGGGACGGGGATCTGGACGGGGATGGCGACTGCTTTCAATGCCTCGACGGGGGCATGTACGGGGACGGGGGCCTCCTCGTCGGTCGCCTTGGAGACGATGATGGCCACTGCGTTGTTCTTCTCCATCGCTGGCGTGGTTGGGGTTTTCTTGGGTGTTTGCAGAAGGTGATGGGACAGTGGAGATGGTTGCGTGAGTGAGTGAGCGAGTGAGTGATGAGTGAGAGTGATGAGATCTCTATAAAGGTGAAGGGAGGAGACGTTTAGTTGCACCAACATTCACCGTGTAACCGCATACGCTACTGCACCGTACACGGCCACAGGCGTCCGCTACCGCTCCGTGCACCGCGACACGCGTACCGTGCGTCGCGTTTTCCCCCCGTGTCTAACCTTGGCCACTTAGTTGTGCTCAGTTATACCCTCGAGTGTAGCCCTGGCAGTTTGGTTGTACTCAGTTTTGCCCGCCAGTACTAACACTGTCGTGTGCAATATACTCACTTTTACCCTCCGGTGGCTAGTCAATAGAGAGTCAACGAATGGGTTTTAGCTAGATAGTTGAGTCATGTTATGCACAACAAATTCAAAAAGATTAAAACATAGTGGCATCTACCCAGGGAGTTGATGACCCACAAGTATAGGGGATCGCAACGGTCTTTGAGGGTAGTATTACCCAATTTATTGATTCAACACAAGGGAAGTCAAAGAATACTTGCAAGCCTTAACAACTGAGTTGTCAATTCAGTTGCACCTGGAAATAGTTCTTGCTCATAGAAGTTTATCAGTAGCAATAGTTTGTAGTAGCAATAGCAAAGCAACAGCAGCAGTGAAACAAGAGCAATAGTAACAGTAGCAGCAAACAATAGGATATGAGTGCGGTAGGCATAGGGATGGATGGACGAGCGTTGCATGGACGAGTCTAAACATGTAATTTCAAGATCTAGGGCAATTGCAGATAAATAAGATAAAGCATTCAAGTACTAAACAATCATAGGCATGTGCTCCATATATAGTCATGCGTGCTCGCAATGAGAACTTGCACAACATCTTTTGTCCTGCCAGCCCGTGGCAGAGGGGCCTCAAGGGAACTACTGGAAATTAAGGTGCTCCTTTTAATAGAGCACCAGAGCAAAGCATTAACACTCCATGAACACATGTGATCCTCACATCATAGCCATCCTCTCCGGTTGTCCTAATTTCTATCACTTTGGGGCCTTTGGATCTGGATAATGATATGTGTACACAACTTGCAGATAAGATCACAAACAATACTATCATAATGTGTAGAGGTCCCAACCTGATAAGTTGGAGATCCCTGTGTTTACTATGCTAGTCCCTGGATCAAATAGCTAGCACCCACAGTCCCACAGTTTAAGATGTAATATCAAAAAACAAAGGTCATATTACAACTTACAACCATGAATAAAATAATTCATTACAACTTACATAGCTCATATGGCTATCTTATTACAAATCAGTAGAAATAACTATAAGCATGGAGTCCTTCATCTTCATATGCCACGGGCAATCATGTTGGTTGTAGACTTGTAATCCCTACTCAACAAACTTCACTAACATCAAACAAACCTGCAACATAATAAGTTACAGCCACAAGGGTCAATACGTTTGAATTGTATTGGCAAGTGATATCATATTGATATGGAGAATCTATCATCTACATGAATATTTGGCTAGTTTTGGCTGGCCTTTGCATAAAATAAGTTTTCCCTATCCTTTGAAAATAGTTTTTCTCTTTTCAAAACATTTCATCACACAATGGCACATTGGATACACACCAGGTGCTTCCCTTTTTCACCCATCAAGTTTTAACTTAGAGAAATTGGGATGAGGAGATCCTTGATCATTTCAATGTCTTTGATTCTCAAAATGTCCATTACCGGGGACACGGCTAAGTACCTAGGTTTTACCCTCTCGAGAGGTGGCGCACTTTTGCCACAAGACTCGACATGCATCGAGACGAGACTTTTTAGAAACAATCCCTCAGATCAGCACAGACGCGTTCCATCCTATCATCACTACCACCTTCTGTCTTCCTGTCTGAGTTCTTGCAACCTATGTAGTCAAGGCAGAGCCCATATGCCATGTGGCTGCACTGGAAGATTCTCAACACAAAACATCTCAAATCTCTTTGTTCCTAGGTGGCCATACACAAGTGTGATACACAAGGTAAACCATAGACATGGGCCTTCTGTAACCACTCAACACAAACCATTCTCACCATTCAACCCAGGTGATTCATTCACTTAGTTGTTTTATTAATCAAAAACATAGTCATAGACTTTGCATAGTATCATAGCATGAATATTCCACCCTTGAAAGTCTACTAGCTAGGGTAAGCATACTAGCATAACTTGTCTCTTAACTTAGGAAAATTCCTACCAAGATATATTCTATAGGATCTACTATAGCATAGTATTATATATAAAATAGTCCTATCATGCATACTACAAAATATCACTAACGCAATATTGAAAATTTAGGACTTTTGATGACCAAAGTATCACTTGCCTTTTTAGTAGAGAAACTAGGTACTCTTCTTGATCTTTCAATTGTCACACTCCTCAAAGTTCACTACAATTCAATCAAGCAAAGCACACATTCAAAACTGGCATTCAAACAATTCACCACATAAAATGATAAAAACAAGGAAATGCATGAAAGCATGCAAAATGTTGTTTTTATTGAAAAAGTGTTTTCTAACAAGGTTATAACATTTCAAAACACCTAATGGTCATTTATAAAAGTGGATAATCATTTGAAAACAAGTTAGTGAAAATAGCCCTTTTTAAATCATTTTTGTTTTACTAGAAATGCTTTTATTCAAAGGAATATTTTCTAGTGTTAAAAAAATATATTTTTAAATCAAAATGTTAGTGTTTATGGTCAGAGGGTTCAAAACAAATCCATTTGCAAAAGGTTTCACTCAAAAATCATTTTTAGAACAATTTTTATACTTAAAATAGTCCTATTAATGTTTCTGCAAAACACCTAATTTTCCAGAAGCAAATGACCAAACCAGGGCCATAGTTGAAAACTTTATAGTTTTCTGAATCCATTGATATAAAATTTGTAATTTTTGGACAAGCAGGTTAAAAGTTATGGATTTTACAAAATCAAACTACTAATTGATCAAATTCTAGTTTATAAAACAGAGTCTGGCCACGTGTCTTGTTCTTATTGGTCCATACCGCTTTGGTTGGATCGTGCCACGTGGGCTGCAGGATCTAAATGAAATCGCACGGCACAGATCACGCGTACCGCTTCGTTTAAGTCATCTAATCTTATCCACAGGATTCAGATCTAACGGTGCCAGAGCGCTAGGTCATAGACGGGCGGCGCTGGCGACGGTGTGCGGTGGTGGCGCGTCGGGTGGTCGCATTCCAGTGAATCCAGGAAGCAAGGAAGAGGATATAATATCTTACCAGGTTCGCGAGATCGTGACGAAGCTCAACGTGGTCTTCGTTGATCAAGGGGCGCACTGGGTCGTTGGGAATCGCTCACCAGAGATAGCGTCGGCGTCGGGCATGCACGGGCGTTGTTTGATGTGAGCTCCTAGGGCATAAGAAAGCAAGGCAATGAGTTAGGAAGATGCGCACGCTTGCAGGGGTTGCGATGGTACCTACCAGAGGGCAAGGGGCATGTTGTATCGTCGGCAACTTCTCGCCGGAATTGAGGCAGATAACGGTGGCATGCATGCGAGGACGGAGTCGACGCTATGGGGAGCGCACGAGCAAGCGGAGGCTACTGGAAGGTGTGCATGACGAAGGCAAGCAAGTCGGCGTGCACTAGAGGGTAGGGGTGGTTTGGGCTCGCTGGAATTGGCGTCGGAGCACGTCGGAGGCAGCGGTGGTTCGAGCAAGAATTGAGGCAGCCTGGTGGCTAACTGGGTGCAGCGTCTGAGGGGAAAGGGAGAGAAGAGGGAGGGGATAAAGTGTGCGTGGTCACTAGAGTGATTCACTGCGTCAATCAATCGAACTCATTCGAATTGAATCGAACCAGAAACGGCAAAGAGAGAGGGCGAGGTCAGCGTGTTGGGGAAGAAGGTGATGACGTGGTGGTGGGGTCACGAAGTCAGTGGGGGTGTGGGTGTTCTGCACGGTGATAAAAGATCCAGCGGGGAGAGAGGTTTCTCGGGTGGGCTTTAGCTGGGCCAGATTGGGTTGGGGGTGCTAGGTAGGTTAGTTGGGTCGTTTCTTTTCCATTTTTTTCTTCTTTGATTTTTTTTTACATTTCTATTTTCTGTTTTCATTCAAATCAAATGATTTCAAACTCAATTTGATTCAAATATTTACTAAACCTTTTCAGTAGGTTTTATCTATTTATTAGTATGTTATTTAATCCACTCAATTATAATTTTCTTGTGATTTAATATTCATTTAAATTAGGCAATTTTGTCTTTATTCAAATAAAATTGAATATGGTTCAAACCCATATAATTTTATTTAAATAATATTTTATTCTCTTATTTTATTTGAATTACTTTTATTCCATTTGCTTATGGATTTGGCCAAGATTTAAATTGTCTTTTAAATATTTCTTATTTATTTAATTCTTTCTTTATCTTATAAAATCCATATCTTTTTATTTATAGTTTCAAAATTGGTGATTCCACTTTGTATAATATTATTTAATATTTATTTATCCTTTTAAATCTTTTAGGATTACTTTAATCATAATTTGGTATTGATTTTAGCTAGGAGCTTTATTAGCCTTGGAAAATTACTTTCTTTTATTTTATTAAAATCATAAGTTTTTATCCATGGCTCCAAATTGAATGAAACCAATTTCCATGGTTTTATAATATTTTTGTTTACCATTATTGGTCATTTAAAATGTTTGTTGCTAAATTTTTATATGGGACAAAGCCATAGTCTTAGGGTGATCTTGGATATGATTTCTTTCATTAGGGTTTTAGGGTTTTGGTTTAACTTTTCCAAGTGTTTAAATTCAAGATTCTTTCCATGCATGAATGCATTTGATCTTTGGAATATTTGTTTGTTGCTTTCTTATTCAAATTTTGTTCAAGTAGGGTTTTGGTGTTTCCATTTAGAAGCAAAAAGTTTCTTTTCACCCTAAATTTCAACAATTGTTTCTTTTGTTTATTTATTTTCACATTTCAAAATTTGGAGAATTTTGGGATGTGACATAATGATTCAATGATAAGTTCAGATCTGAGATCATGGTACTCGGGCCCTAGTGACAAGCATTAAGCACAACAAGTTGCAACAAAGTCAAATAGCACTAATAGAGATACTAAATTCCCCGTCCCGACAGGGTGCCAGAACGGAGTTTTTAGTTTCGAATCACGGTTTCTGGTGGTGGCGGCGCAGCGGAACTCTTTCTGGAAAAACGTCGACCCCCCTGAGTTTTTAGGTCAAAAGGCATCTTATAGGCGAAGAGGGAGCCCGAGGGGGTGCCTTGGCTGGTCACACCCCCTCCAGGCACGGGCTAGGCCCACCCACGCGGCAGGGGGTGTGGGCCCCCCAGGGCTCCACTCCGTCTCGTATTATGGCTCCATGGATCTTCTGGTGAAATAGGATTTTGGCATATTTTCCAGGATTTTTCCTGATAATTGATTTTCTACACAAAAACTAGACACCAAGGTAGTTCTGCTGAAAACAGCGTCAGTCCGCGTTAGTTGTATCCAAATCACACAAGTTTAGAAGAGAAACAATAGCAAAAGTGTTCGGGAAAGTAGATATGTTTTGGATGTATCATGAGTCTTATTATGTGACATGCCACCATAATAAATGTACATAAAACAAGTTTTAACCTAAATCACCACTTCTCAAATTACCTACTATCTATGAAGGTTCATGGCTTTCTACTCAAGCCTCTAAAACATCCCTCCCCAAAACATAATTTGTCTAAATGAGGCAATAATTGTCAAACTGATATATATTTGAATTGCAAATAGTTTGATGTATGCCAATATGTATTTTATTATATAAAAGAAGAATTTTCCATTTTTAAATCTCTTTTTGTTTTCTATTTGAACCCCCTTGTTAGTTTTGACCTTGGTTTTAAAGTTCTACTTAGTTTTGCCCTTGGGTTTTATGTTCTACTTAGTTTGAAGGGAAAGTGTTCAAATGTGTATAATTTTTGCATTATATTTCACTCCCTGTCCTAAGTGCGATTTCACAGTGTTTTCCACCCCTGTATATCTCAAGATTTTCTTAGAACATCATTATCACGTATTAAGTGCGATTTCACAGTGTTCAAAGGTTTATAATTTTCGTATACGCAAGTTTAGGGATCACTTTTCACACTATAAAAATGGTAAACACCCTTTTACATTAAGAGTTGTATAATTTTTCAATTTGAAAGTGTTCAAGAGTTTTGTCAATTATAAACACTCTTTTACATTAAGAGTTGTATGATTTTTTTATTTGAAAGTGTTCAAGAGTAGTGTCAATTATAAACACTCTTTTACATTAAGAGTTGTATATTTTTTTAATTTGAAAGTGTTCCAGAGTAGTGTCAATTATAAACACTCTTTTACATTAAGAGTTGTATAATTTTTTCAATTTGAAAGTGTTCAAGAGTTGTGTCAATTATAAACACTCTGTTACATTAAGAGTTGTATGATTTTTTTTTAATTTTAAAGTGTTCAAGAGTATTGTCAATTATAAAAACTCTTTTACATTAAGAGTTGTATATTTTTTTTCAATATGAAAGTGTTCAAGAGTTGTGTCAATTATAAACACTCTTTTACATTAAGAGTTGTATGATTTTTTTAATTTAAAAGTGTTCATGAGTTGTGTCAATTATAAACACTCTTTTACATTAAGAGTTGTATAATTTTTTTAATTTGAAAGTGTTCAAGAGTTGTGTCAATTATAAACACTCTTTTATATTAAGAGTTATATAATTTTTTTAAATTTGAAAGTGTTCAAGAGTTGTGTCAATTATAAGCACTCTTTTACATTAAGAGTTGTATAATTTTTTAAAATTTGAAAGTGTTTAAGAGTTGTGTCAATTATAAACACTCTTCTACATTAAGAGTTGTATAATTTTTTTAATTTGGAAGTGTTCAAGAGTTGTGTCAAGTATACTTTTTTAAATTTGAAAGTTTTCAAGAGTTGTGTAATTTATAAACACTTTTGTACATTAAGAGTTGTATAATTTTTTTAATTTGAAAGTGTTCAAGAGTTGTGTCATTTTCTTATTTATTATACATCCATGTTCCTAATTTTTAATTATAAACACTCTTTCACTTGATTGCAGCCGAGAAATTAACTCGATAAACCAATTAAATCATCGGAACGGCTCGCCGGCCGCATTCTTCACAGCAAGTGACTCGGTTGCCATTTTAGTGCGAGATTTTGGTACATTTTGGTGCGAGAACTAAACTTCTCTGCGCACGGTTGCCATTATCATCCTTCGTACAGGTCAACGGGACGGCACCATACTGCGGCCAGGATGAACGGGAGGCTGAAGTGAAGCTCAACAAAGGGTCGCCATCGCCGGAGAAGGGTCGCCGTTGCTGGAGAAGGTCCACCGTCACCGAGAAGAAGAAGAAAGGGGAGCAATGACATGGGCGCGGGAACGGGGCTCACTCACGTGGATAAGCTGTGGGTCCAAAGCTCACGTGGATAAGCTGTGGGTCCCATCCTGATCTAGATAACTGGAGAGAGGTGTCCACTACGGGAATGAACTAAATGCGGCCCCACTTGTCATCATGTAACGGCAATGGTCCACTATGGGACCTGATAGATCGCAACCCCACTTGTCAGCACGTAACGGCAAGGGTCCACTACGGGACCTGACTGAATGCGGCCCCACTTGTCAGCATCTATTGGCAAGGCTGACGGAAGGGAGTTTCAGACCGTGCGAGAGTTCCATAATAGGAGTTGGACAAAAGTGAGGAAAAACTAAGCGGCTGGGAAAAAGTGAGTACAACTAACGAACCATGGGAACGTAAATAGAAATCCCTTGTTTCTAAGCATGAAAACACCGTTTACAACCGGTTCTGCTACATGTTTGCTTGAAGCACTTTTATTTCATATTGCAATTACCACTTATAATCATCCATATTACTTGTATTTCACTATCTCTTCGCCGAACTAGTGCACCTACACACCTGACATGTGTATTGGGTGTGTTGGGGACACAAGAGACTTCTTGTATCTTAATTGCAGGGTTGCTTGAGAGGGATATCTTTGAACTCTTCCTACCTGAGTTCGATAAACCTTGGGTGATCCACTTAAGGGGAAACTTGTTGCTGTTCTACAAACCTCTGCACTTGGAGGCCCTGAAGGGTTTCGCGACATAGTAAATCAAAATTTTCTACGGATGCGAACAGAGGGAAAGCCAAGATCTAATCTAGGAGATGCAAACAACGAGAGAGATTGTATTAGATCTTCATACCCTTGAAGATTCGCACAGCAGAACGTTCGTTGGAACGTGGGTGATGTAGTCGTACTCGCTTGTCCTCCTCGCGATCCGATCCGATCTAGCACCACAAGTGGCGGTGCCTCCGTGAGATGCACACGTGCAGCACCTCGACGTCTCCTCCTTCCTTGGTCCAGCAAGTATGGTGGAGAGATGGGTTGGATCTACAACGCGACGGTGCGGTGTAATTGGTGGAGAATTTCTGCAGCAGGGCTTCGCCTACAAGCAGTCGGGAGGGAGAGAGGAGGGCAGCAGGGCGGCTAGGGTTGGAGGGGAAGGTGTGGGGGGTTGGTGCGCCCCCACCCCTCTTTATATAGAGGAGGGGCGCAGCCCTAGCCCCTCCCCCAAGCCCAAACCGGCGGCCCCAAAGGATAAGGAGTGGGGGGCAAGGAAACCCCCCCTTCTAGAAGGTCTATCTCGAGTTTAAACCTCTCTTGGCCGGCTGGGCCCTATGGGGCCTTGTGCCCCTGGCCCAATGCGGCCAGGGCACTCCCTCATAGGCCCATGCCCCCTCCCGGAAGGTGTGGCCACGTTGGTCCCCTTCCGGAAGGTTCTAGAAGCTTCCGGTACAATACCGATTAACCCGGAACAATTCCGAACTCCAAAAACTGCACTGCCTTATATGAATATTATTCTCCGGACCACTCCGGAACCTCTCGTGATGTCCCAGATCCCATCCGAGACTCCGAACAAAAACTCATAAACCAATAATCCAATCTATCCTAGCGTCGAGACACGTTAAGTGTGTGACCCTGCGGGTTCGAGAATATGCAGACATGATCTTCTATCAATAATCAACAGCAGGGTCTGGAAACCCATATTGACTCCCACACATTCATCGATGATCATATCGGATGAACCACGATGCCAGGATTCAATCAATCCCATATGTATATTCCCTTCGTCTCGCGATATTTTACTTGCCCGAGATTTGATCGTCGGTACCGTCATACCTAGTTCAATCTCGTTCACAGCAAATACTTTACTCTTTCCGTAATCCGATATCACTTTGTGATTAACTCCTTAACCACATGCTTGCAAGCGGTGTTGATATCGATTACCGAGTGGGCCCGAAGTATATCTCTCCAACTTGGGAGGGACAAATCCCATCTCGATACATACAACCCAACAGATACTTTCCGATCACCTGAGAGACACCTTTATGATCACCCTCATAGGATGACGTCTGATGACCTCAAAGCTTTCTTTCGATACCAGGGGGTTGTATTATCTCATGGTCTAAGGAATACAATATTTGACATAAGAAAAGCTTCGCAAAGACGAACACGATGACACGATCTAATTGCTTCGCTTAGTTTGGGTCTGTCCATCATATCATTCTCCCAATGATATGATCTCATTATCAATTGACAACTGATGTCTATGGTTAGTAAACCTTAACCATCATTGATCAATGAACTAGTCCATAGAGGCGTACTAGGGACACGGTGTTGTTCACAAACCACACAAGTATTAAAGTTTCCGCTTAATACAATTCTAGCATGGAATATAAACATTATCATGAACAAGAATTATAATAATAACATCTTTATTATTGCCTCTAGGGCATAATTCCAACAGGCCCAACACTGTCTACAAGAATAGAAGCGTGCGTAGACATCAAGCCATTTTTTGGCGTCGTTGCTGAGGAGGTAAGGTAAAAGGTACTCACATACTCTGGCTATTAAGCTATCTTCTAGTACTGTTGATGGTGTGTGAGTGCTCGAATTTATTTCCTTTAGATTCTGCAATTATATCTTTTTGTTTCTTATTTTTATTTTCACTAGTTAGGCTTAATGGAAAACAAAAACAAATTTAGAGAGCTTTATAGTATTTTTCCTGAGTTAGGACATGAAGTGTTTGAAGAAAAAATTAAAAAACCTATGGAACCTTATTTGCATGCTAATAGCAATGTTATTAGTATGAATTTTTTGAACATCATTGTTGCTAATGCTATGGAAAAAACTAAGCTCGGGGAAGCTAGTTTTTATGAAAATGATCTTTTTAGTTCCCAGCTTTAGAGGAGAAAATTTCTTCTGATGATACTTTATCTCCCATATGTGGTAATTCTAATGATTCTTGTGATATTTTAAATCCACATACTGAAAGTGTCCCTTTTAAAATATCTATGAAAATTGTTGAACGTGTTATGAATAACTGCTATTTTGGAGATAGAACTGTCCATCCTGGTGATCATTTACTCTTTATACATGAATTATGCGAGTTGTTCAAGTGTGCAGGTATTTCAATGGACTAAGTTAAGAGGAAGCCATTCTCTTTATCACTTAAGGACAAAGCAAGGGAGTGGTATGAGCTACTATATGATCCTCATCATTCGGAGTGGAAGGAACTTGAATATCTCTTTTACTCTAAATTTTATCCTCCTCATGAAATTCATAAAGATAGGAATTATATTTATAATTTTCATCCTCATGATGGAGAAAGTATTGCCCAAGCATGGGGGAGATTGAAGTCACTAATGCTCAAATGTCCCATTCATGAGCTCCCCAATAATATTGTTATTAATAATTTTTATTCAAGGCTTTCGGGACATTACAAGGACTATCTAGATGCCTGTTTAGAGGGATCCTTCACAAGTAAGGAGGTCAAATCTAAGTGGGAACTTCATGAAACAATTCAAAGCAATACCAAAGATTTGGATAACGACAAAGGTAAAGAACCAGGTATAAACTATGAGTATGATTGCATTAAGTTTTTCGCTGAAACTGCTGATTTTTAAGAGCTTAGTGCTAAATATGGTCTTGATCCTCAAATTCTTGTTGTTTATTGTAGAGCCTTTGCTTCTCATATTAATGCTCCTAAATAAAATTGGGACATGTATCATGAACCTTTTAAAGACACTTGCATGAAAAATGAAATTGTTATTAATGATTGCAATAAACATGCTCAAACCTCTGAAAGTACTATTTCTTATAAGCATGTTAATTTTTGTGGAGTAGTTAGACCTTGTGAAAAGAATCAAATCGAAGAATAATATTGTATCCACCACAGGAATGAAAAAACTAGAACGTGGGATAGGGCTCTAAATGATCTTGGTGAAAATTTGTGTGCCATCTATCCTTTTATTTGTGAACTTTGCCATAAAGTGGGTCATTTCAATTTTCAATGCTCAAGCTATGATAATAGCGTTTCTAATCCTTTGAGTACTACAACTTTGTATTGTGATGACATGATCACTCCTAATCAGCATGATGAACTTACATTACTTTTTGGGTGTGAGGAGTTATCAAGAAAACCTTACTTGGTAGATGTCAGTGCTTTTGATATGAATAGCATCATGCATGGTTGTCATCTTTACTATGTTGATAATTGCCATGCAAACACTTACATACAAAATATTATAAAATACGAGATTTTACCAAAATATGACAGGACTAATATGTGTTTTGCTCTTATTAATGAAAAGGAGGAATCCTCCAAAGTTTCTTCTATTGTCTCTAACAATAAACCAGGGTATATGGAGAAGCTTCCATTCAAGCCTCTCTATCCTAAAGAGGGGAAGAAGAAGAAGAGGAGGAGTAAAAGGAGAGAGGAAATGGTATTTTCCCCTAAGCATATTGATCCTATTATAGTTTTTGCTGATGAGTCTGAACTCGATGATGAACATATGCATGTTACCTATAGTAGTGATCATGATTGGGAAAAGCACACTACTTTTGATATTGAAAATATCTTGGGTACCAATTCTAAAAATGATGATGTTAATAATTGGTGTACTATTAGTACTATCCTTGTCCCTTCCAATGATGATATGTTTACAAATGAACACATTTTGGAAGATAACTATTCTATTGCTTATGATGATACTATACCTCCAATATATGATGATTACAATGATGAATATGATATTCTCAATCCACTTACTATTGAGGAGAAAATTAATTATGATTACAATATTCCTCCTATATTTGATGGTTATGGTGATGAGAATAATAATGATAGCTATTTTGTTGAATTTGCTCCCACAATTAATAAGAATTACTATGCTTATGTAGAGAGTAATAATTATTATATGCATGTGGCTCATGATAAGAATGTTTTATGTGATATTTATATTGTTAATTTTATTCATGATTCTACTAAAAGTAATTATGAGAGAGGGAAACATGGTTTTATGTATCTCAACAATATTAAGTTTCCCCTCTTTATGTTGAAAAATTTGAAGTTGCACTTGTTTTGCTTTCCTATGCTTGTTCCTTTGTGCTTTCATGACTTGTTTCTTTACAAGATTTTTTTCATAGTAAGTGGGTTAGACTTAAATTTGTTTTATATTTTCTTCTTGATGCTCTCTTTTACTTCAATTCATATTTCTTATGTGAGCATCATCAAAATTATCATGCCTATCTTAATGGCTATAAAGAAAGAGCTTTTGGGAGACAACCCATTATATTTTTTCTTTTAGTTTATTTTTGTTTATTTGAGTCTTGGAAGTTTTTACCTCTGTATAAACCTCTCCTTATCCTTTTTTTATTTCGTTTATGTGCCAAGAGTATCCTCTAATAGGAAGAAGGTAAGATTTGGGGAAGTTGCTGTCCCGAAACAGATTTCTGTGCTTCGCTGTAAAAATTCGTGAAAAATCTCAGAACGTCGTATTGATCTGAAATTTTTTGTGTGAATGCCCCAGGTTATTATTTAACTTCTTATAGTTTTGCACTTTTCTATTTGAGCCACAGAATATTTTCAAAAAAAATCGATCTTTACCTGTTGTTCTGTTTTGACACATTTCTGCCACTATTTGCATTTGCCTCTTGATCTCTTTCTTTTTTAGTTCTTTTCATCGAAAGAGCTTTTAAAATAAGTTTCTACAGTATCTAATGTAATAATGGATGTTGTAATTGTGTTGAAACTGAACCAAAAGTGGATCTACTATCTTGCATACGCTAATGTTGCTAACGAGAATTGTGTGAAGTTTTGTATGAAGGAAGTTTCCAAGTGTAGGGAAAGGAGAGTGATATGATGAGATGAAGGATGGACAAAAGCTCAAGCTTAGGGATGCCCATATCACCCCAAGAAATATCCAAGAAGTACAAGCGTCAAAGCTTGGGGATGCCCAAGGCACCCCCTTCTTCATCAACAAAAATATCAGATCATCTTTCAAGACACTATTTTTATTGCTTCATATACTATGTGTTATTCTTGGAGCATCTTTATTTTTGTTTTCAGTTTTATTTTGTTTTGTTTGTTGTAGTATATTGTTGGATCCCAGCATGTTTGTTTTGGAGAGAGACACGCTCCATTTTCATTGTTTAGAACACTCTAGTTTGCACTCCTATTGTCCTGCGAGTGTTCTCTTTTGCTAGTACTGCGTTTAGCTTTTGTTTTCACCCTTATTTTGTTCAGAACTTTTTATTTCTCTATTTTAGTTAGTTGATACAAGCTATTTGGTATTTATTGATTATTATCTTTGTGAGTTGTTTCAAATAAGTTGATTGGTGTTGGAAAAGAGTAGAATGTTTCATGCTTATGGTGGTACAAAAAGAAGCTTGTTTTGACTGTGGCTTAGAATTTATCATATCATGTTAGATGTTGCTTTGGCCATATGCTTAATGATTATTGTTGTAGCATGACTTGTTTCAAACAATTGATATTGCTTAATGTTCCATGAAAGAATCATGCGTTGTTTTAGCATACAAAAGCATAATATTGTGGTATTCTCCTTTGATGCTTTATTTGGGTTGAGTTGGCAAATGCTTACACCATGTTATGACTATGAACCAGCCACCTTAGCCTCTATGATCATTTAATTTTTGACTTTTGATATCACTTTATGCTTTGATTAATAATGTTTTGTCGCTCTGCATGATTATGGCCATTATTGCTCTCTTAGTTGGTCGCTCCCATTCTTTTGCTAGCCTCCACCTGTACTGAGTATGAGCTCTCCCAAGAAACCAAGTTATTCCAAAGAGTACACTATAAACTCCTATGCATGGTGTTTTACACCATTCCAAGTATATTCATGTTTTATCTATCTTCCAAATTAAATTTTTGTTATGTGAAAATTAGTGATTAAAGCTCTCACGAACTTGATGGCACATTTTATTTCTTGCAATTAATAATCCTGAACCATTGTGACTATCTTATGATGATTATATGATTGCAAGTTGTAAGTTGGGAGTTAGCAAAACCATGTTGTCATGGGGCATGCTTTTGACATTGCACTTATTTCTATTTATTTGATATCATGTTCTTTTGTTTATGGATGCCTTTGGTGTGAAATGAGTTGGGAGCTTATAAGTCCATGGAGTTTGTATATGTGTTAGAGAAACGCCTGGGTGGCCAGCCTAAGCCATGCCTAATCATGGTGGAAATTTGCAGCATAACCATAATGAGCATTCTATGAAGCATCTTCAATAAAAAACTATGCTCATGGTAAATAAAAGGATCACTGAGATGCTCATTGTCTGTTGCCTTGTCATTTTGATATGGGATAGCTCCTGTTTCATGGGGCAAGGGGTACCCCGTTGGCGGTTCTCTATGATACACATATACTTACAATGACAAGATCAAAGTTGAGTAGCATGAGATCTCGGTACTCGTACTCAAGGGGCATGAGATTTTCAACTTGTGATTTGTCACGCATATAACTCATATTTTCCCTCACATTAACCTTAACCATTCAAGATGCCAATGACAGGGGCAATGAGAGCTCAAAGCTAATAAGTACCATAATTTTTGGAAGCTTTATAAAACTTTAAATCCCTACTTCCCTTTGCGAAGGGCCTTTCTTTTTACCTTTTTGTTGAGTCTACATCTTCTATCTTTATGCACCAGCTAAGAGAGCATAGTTTTCATTCTGAGTTCAATGTGCATAGTCCCAAAATTTATTATTGATTGATTCATGATTATGGTATTGCTTGTTCTCAAACTATTTGTATCTAGTCACCCTTTGAAATTTGAAGGTGTCCTATGCATTTATGTTTTGCTATTCCATGAAGGACAAGCTGAATACCACTTTGCTATGTTTTCTCTATGCTCAAAACAAACAAATAACTTTCAATGCATTGTTATTCATGATCTTTTGTTTGTGTTACTCTTCATGTTGTAACATGGTGTCTAAGTTCTATTGTTAGAATTATATCTTTTATGCTTATGTTTAGAGTATTTTGATCCCATCTTTTAGTGCTTTGTAATACCTTGATCAAGGTTGTGTTGGCTGCATGTCACCTCAAAAATTATTTTTGTTATCACTTACCTAATCGAGGACGAGCAGGAGTTAAGATTGGGGATGTTGATATGTTTCAAATGTATCTATAATTTTTGATGCTCCATGCTTGTTTTACACCAATTGCTTTATGTTTTGCTTGCACTTCGTGTCATTTTTATGCATTTTCTGGAACTAACCTATTAACAAGATGCCATAGCGCCAGTTCCTATTTTCTGTTGATTTTCTATTCCAGGTTTTTACCAAAGGAAATATTCTCAGAATCGGACGAAATGAAAGCCAAACCTCCTATTTTTCCCGACACAAAGACGGAGTCCAAAGCAGAGACGGAGGAGGGCACCGAAGCAGCCACGACATAGGGTGGCGCAGGTCCCCCTGGTCATGTCTGTCCATGGTGTGGGCCCCTCGGGCATCCACCAACCTCGCCTCTCCGCCTATATATACACCTCCCCGAGAAAACCCTACACACCAGATCATAATTCCATGAAAAGTTCTGCAGCGCCGCGGCCACCGAAGACAAGATTCAAGGGACAAAAGTCTATGTTCCGGCACCCTGCCAGGACGGGGAATTGCCCCCGGAGCCATCTCCATCGACTCCACCGTCATCTCCATCGACTCCACCGCCATCTCCATTGCTGTTGCTGACTCCCATGATGAGGAGGGAGTAGTTCTCCCCCGAGGCTAAGGGCTCTACCGGTAGCTATGTGTTCATCTCTCTCTCCATGGTGTGATCTTATTATGATCATGAGCTTTGTAATATAGTTGAATAAGTAGATGCTACTCTTTGTCTATTATGCTACTCAAGTGCTTTTATTAATGTGAACTCCGGAGAGACCTTGTCCCACGTGTGTGAAGGTTGTCATGTGCGCACCGTGTGTAGCTCTTAGGCTAAAGATTACATAAATACTTATCATGAGTTATAATTTTAGTTGGATGTCTCTATGGAATCGTGGTGTTTGTCTAGAACCATCTAGTGCTCAAGGTGACAGTGTGAGGTTACCTAGATGGGGAATGCGAACTTTAAGATATGCTTTATATCCCTACGCGGTGAATTTGTGTTCGTTATCCAACCAGAGAGTAGTTCAGGGTAGCATAGTGAAGATAAGATATTTATGTGTTCAATTATGTTATCATTGTTGAGAGTGTCCACTAGTGAAAGTATGATCCCTAGGCCTTTTTTCTAAGCATTAAAACACCGTTTACAACCGGTTCTGCTACATGTTTGCTTGCATCCACTTTTATTTCAGATTGCAATTACCACTTATCATCATCCATATTACTTGTATTTCACTATCTCTTCGCCGAACTAGTGCACCTATACACCTGACAAGTGTATTGGGTGTGTTGGGGACACAAGAGACTTCTTGTATCTTAATTGTAGAGTTGCTTGATAGGGATATCTTTGACCTCTACCTCCCTGAGTTCGATAAACCTAGGGTGATTCACTTAAGGTAAACTTGCTGCTGTTCTACAAACCTCTGCACTTCGAGGCCCAACACTTTCTAAAAGAATAGAAGCATGCGTAGACATCAAGCGCTTTTCTGGCGCCGTTGCCGGGGAGGTAAGGTAAAAGGTACTCACATCCTCTGGCTACTAAGCTATCTTCTAGTACTGTTGCTGGTGTATGAGTGCTCGAAGTTATTTCCTTTCGATTCTGCAATTATATATTTTTGTTTCTTGTTTTTATTTTCACTAGTTAGGCTTAATGGAAAACAACAAAAAATTTAGAGAGCTTTTATAGTATTTTTCTTGAGTTAGGACATGAAGTGTTTCAAGAGAAAATTAAAAAACCTATGGAACCTTCTTTGCATACTAATAGCAATGTTATTAGTATGAATTTTTTGAACACCATTGTTGCTAATGCTATGAAAACATCTAAGCTTGGGGAAGCTAGTTTGTATGAAAATGATCTTTTTAGTTCCCTAGCTTTAGAGGAGAAAATTTGCTCTGATGATACTTTATCTCCCATATGTGGTAATTCTAATGATGCTTGTGATATTTTAAATCCACATACTGAAAGTGTCCCTTTTAAAATACCTATAAAAATTGTTGAACGTGTTATGAATAACTGCTATTTTGGAGATGAAACTGTCCATCCTGGTGATCATTTACCCTTCTTCGTGGGATAGACTCGTAGAAGAAGGTGGGCCTTCGTGGTGTTGGAAAATCCTCTGTGGAATCCCACACCTCTCCAACATGACGTACCTTACTTGTAAGGAAACATTGGAATACATCTTCGTCTCAGCGTGCCTCGGTTATCTCTATATCTGAGCTTACTTTCCTTGTTATATCCTTTGAGCTTGAAGTACTTATATCTTGCTTATCACTTGTGGTATATTTATCTTGTGCTATCTTGATTAGCTTAACTTGCTGTTGGTGCACTTAGTTGAGCCTAGTGTATTTAGGTTTTGTGATTGTAAAATAAACATTAGTTTAATTCCGCATTCTATCAAGCCAAAACTGTAATAGTTTTAAAATTGCCTATTCACCCCCTCTAGGCGACATCTCTATCCTTTCATAAACCTCTTCCATAAAAAAAACTACTCCCTCCGATTCAAATTAATAAACTTAAATTTATTTATATTCGAATGTATGTAACTCTAAAACATGTCTAGATTCATCAGAACCTAAACAATCTGAGTACATTAATATGAATTAGAGGAAGTAGCAAATAGTGATGGTTTATTGAAACCATAGCTACAAATTGGTGTGGTTTTTATAATTTCCTCTTTTTTTTTCTATAAAATAGAACTAATTTGTAGCATTGTTTTAGTTCATGGCCTCTTTGATTTGCATGATTTCTACAATGGGGAAGATTACTACAGTGACACACAAGCCCACTTGAACCCTACAAGATTATAAAACTATACGGTTTTGAACGAAAGATTGTTTGACATCATGAAAAACAAAAGAATATTTCATGAGATTTGAGTGAATATTTCTCTTAGATAGACCGCAACTAAATCCCTAGGGAAAGTTCCTACAAGTTCCAATACTCTGAATAAAATGACTATATGGATCCCAAGTAACCAAATCCTGCAGAAATCCTATGAAATTTCTTTAAATTAAAAATAGCTCTTACATGTTTGTTAACGGATGCAGTGTTTACGCCTCTTGGTGTATGGGTCCAAACAGAGCCAATTGCGCATGTGAAACTTTGGACAGGGACAAACCAACAAACCCACCCCCTGCCTCTCCACCCCCCACCCCCCGAGGAAGGGGGGGTCGAGTACTCACTTCGTATAGTGATTGGCCATGATCTTTTTGAACCTATCACTTTGCAAAAATAACCATATTTGTACCAAAATTAACCTGCATCATATCTCATTAGGGACCGGGAGGCTCTTATTTTCCAAAAGAAACTACTCTCTCCACCCTAGTTAATTGGCACAACTCATGAGTACACTTGTACTTGACATAGTTTATGCCTGCGCCAATTAATTTTGGCCAGAAGGAATAATATTTTTTGGTCAAAATAACCCACCATCAATCTCATCTTAAGTTTTATCAAATTTCAACTATCAAACATGTAGTTTATCTAAATCATATTGTAATCTATCTCATTTAATGTTCATCAAGTTTCATGTGGAATATCCATAATGGAACTTAGTTTTATAGCCAAGCCTTAGTGAAATAAGTGCTTCGCCGATGATAATTGGACACATCAATTTATAAAAAGTTGCAGTGATGACTAACTTTTAACAAAATAATATCCAATTGTAAAACAAACGCTCTAAGGAGTGTATTTAAGGTCAAATAGAAGAAATTGTATCCGTCCTTGGAAAGAGTGCACGAATTCAACATATGTTAGTCTCCTCCCTAAAGTACATACTCAAAATATTGTCTAATTGTTTTATTTTGAAATTACATGGCCATGGCCAAAATATGAATACGGCAAAACATTTATAGATGCTATGGAGTCATTTTATGTAATCTGTCCATGCTCCCATGTGTGACCATTCTCCAATAATTGTCTCTTTCGTCCACGTTAGGCCTTTCATTGCTAAATAAGACAAATATATCTAATTTAGACAATATCATATTTTTGTGCCGATTAGGAATAGTCATTTATGGCGCACGAGGTCACTGGGTTGGTACTTGTATTTCCATTACTTTGGCATGTGTAGTTGTATAAGGACGGTTGGTGTAACTTAGTAGGGATGTCCATGACTCCCGATCACAACCCCACAACCACCAGAAATATTATGTGACTGTCCTCCCCCAATTTTTTCTTCTTGAATCATACTAACATTGGTACTAACCCAATAATTTATTTTGAATCATACTAACGTTGGTACTAACCCGTTTCACTATTTTTCTCTTTAAAAGAACTAACATTTGAATCATGCTAACATTGGTAGTAAAAAATATACAACAGAGAGATGGTGTTTTCCTAAAAGTACTCCCTTTTTAAGAACCAAAATTCTCTTAACTTGGTACTAATTGTTAAGGTCTTCTCTCTAAAAAAAAAACTTGGTGAGCTTCTCTCCCTGCAAGATGTGAACGGAAGAGACGCGGTTGTGAAAATACGCTTGACGTAGAGTTTCTTTTCTTCACCTTTTACTGTTCTTAACTTGGTGAATTTATCTCCCTTCACCTTGGGTGATTTGGCACGATGTGAACGGAAGAGACTCGGCTGTGGAAATATGCATGACGTATTACTAGACGTACAGCTCTGGGAATACCCCAGAATATTTCTTTGCTGCATTGATTCACTTCACGTGGGAGAACATAGGACCCAGAGAAGAAATCCGGTAGAGTTCAAACAATATCCGACCCCGACGCAGTACTATCCGTATGTTTCTCTTGGTTTTCTAACAACATTTGTATCTACCGTCTACTCCCTCTGTCCGCAAATAATTGTACTTCTAGCCTTGTCCTAAGTCAAACTTTATTATGTTTGACTAATTTTTTAGGACAACGTACCAATATTTATGACACTAAATTGATACCATTAGATTTATTTTTAAATCTAGTTTCATAATATGTCAATTTGATGTAATATATGTTTTTATATTTCTTTATAAAGTTGGTCAAATTTAATTATGTTTGACTTAGGCAAAAGCTAGAAGTACACTTATTTGCGGACAGAGGGAGTAGGTACTAGTACGATTCTATAGAGTACTAAACTACAGTACACAGTACACGTGATACTGGCCCCTCACCCCACCCACACACACATACAAAAAAAAGTTATTCACGGACTTTCTAAATGTGTATATTTTGAAATAAATGTGCATGTATGTATACACTAAAATGTGCTGCGACATCCTTTCCGTATCGGAGGGAGTACCTACAAGATTATAATGTCACTTTCTCTCCTTTCGGTACATTTCAAATATGGAAGAAACTCTTTTCATTGTGTCGCCGTCGCTTCCTCCGTCGTTAGCAGCAGCCTTATCTTGCATATCCCGGGCAGAACTTAAGGTAGAGATCGTTCACAAACTTGAAGCACACACATTCTGTCGACAAAAAAACCTGTGCTAAATTTGTCCACGAGTTCCCTCCCTCCCTCCCCGTGGAGCAAGTAGGCAGACATGAAACGAGACCAACGCATGGCTCCCAATAATTGACGCCCGCTGCGCCACAAAACCAGGGAAAAAGCCTTGGAGGCCAAGTCCGCTAGAAACAAGGAGAAATCACAAACAAGAAATCCACACGCGGGACGCGGCACGGCACGGGGAGAACCGAATTCCACCCATAAATACTCGTCTCCTACGCGCGCCATCCTTTCCCACTCCGCCATTTCTCTCCCCCCGCCTTAGCTTTCGTTTTCTTGGAAGCGAGAGAAGGGACGGGGAGGGAGAGGGGTAGCGGAGAGAGGGCGCCGGTGAACTGAGGGAGGGGAAGCTGCGTGCGTGCGTAGGGGCAGGCAGGGGGGCTGTGTGCAGTGCAGGCACCGTACCCCGGCCGGGCCTGGCCGGGCCCCGCCCACGCTGTCCTCCCTCCTCTCTCCTCTTGCTCACTCACTCACTCCCTCCCACCAACGCTCTCCTCCTCCTCCTACTCTCACCAACTCTCTCTTATCTCCTTCCAAGATCCCTTTCCTCCTCCCCCCCCCCCTCCGTCTTTGCTAAGCTAGGTAGGACCATTCTTTGATCTTTCATTCGCTCCAAACGCTCCCGTCCCAGCTGCCAGCTGCCTGCGGAGATCGACTCTTCCCTCCCGTCCTGCCCGTGACAGAGTAAGCTTCAATTCGACTTTTCCTTTTTTTTTTCTTCTTCCCCCAGTTCGTGCTCCTGCGTCTCCCCTTCTTCTCCGGGCTTCGATTCGACCGCCTAATATTTTCTTTCTAAAGTGGGTTCCATCGCGTCACCCTCACGGGTTCTCCGATCGGCCGGAGAAAGCACCTAGCCAAAAGGCAGAGTTCTTGATGCGGCTCTGGTCGTAGCAGCAGCAGCATCTTCTCCTTTTCTTTCTTTCTTTCCTTCCACTGGGACTGCGTGGTGGCTCCTCCTCCTCCTCTTGTTTATCCGCGAGGAGCACTGGGCAATCGCAGCCAGTGCTTCTTGATCGATGCTTGCCCTGGTCGCCACCTTCGTCTTCTCCTGCCTCCTCTTCTTGTCCAAGCCATGCGCCCGTGACATGAGACTCTTCCTCGCCTCCATCTGCCAAGAACTCGCGCTCTCGCTGCTCGGATTCTTGGCCGGCTACAGGCTGCTCGGGGGCGTCGCCTCCACGGCCACGGCCGCCGACGCCATGCCGCTCATGCCGTCCTTCAAGAGGAAGCGCCAGGCGGCCAAGCTCGACAGCGCCGAGCCCAACGGCGAGCCCTCGGTGCTCGACCTCCCGGAGCTGGCCATAGACTGCATTCTCGCCAAGCTGCCGCCCGCCGAGCTGAGGAACATGGCCGGCGTCTGCAGGTCCATGCGGGACCGCTGCCGGAGCGACCACCTCTGGGAGAGCCACATGTCAGACAAGTGGGGCTCTGTCATGGGCACCGCCGCCAGGGAAGAGTGGAGGTCCTATCTGTCCTCCTCGAGCGCGCCCGGCGGCGCCGCCTCCTGCGGGTCTGGTGGCAGCGGCAAGCGCCGGAGGTGGCTCGCCGCGCTGTCCTGCGTTTGCCCGGTCGTGTCCTGGATGCGGCCTCGGGCCGACGGCGGCACCGGCAGGTCGGCAGGCCCTGTGCTGGATGATTCCATCATGTCGTGGTATCTCCACATGGAGAGCGGCAAGCTCTGGTTCCCGGCACAGGTCTACAACCGAGAGGTACTACAGTCTCATGCCTGAACATAGCACTTACTACTTGCTACAAATTTCATTTCATCATTATATTGTACAAATTCATTTCATCATTATTGTATGGTAGTATGGAGTACACTTTCTTAAATGTCACCGGTGCTAATTATTTCTAGAGCTGAATTATTAGAAACAAGTTGCTGATTAATCACTACTAGAGTTCACCCCTTAATTTGGTTGGATGAATATTTGCTTCTCTGTTATCTAATAATTGAGCTGAATATTGATGACCTTTCCTGCTGGCTTATGTTCATGTTCCTTTGGGCTCCTATTTTTGTTACTACGTACTAGCTTTCAACTTTTATTGATGAAGCAATCCTGAGACTTTATGTTTTTTTTTTTGCAGCATGGACATGTTGGGTTCATGATGTCATGCTATGATGCAGAGCTCAGCTATGATTTCCGCACTGACACGTTCCGAGCAAGGTACTAATTTGTTTCTGATTTTAGCCATGGGGAAGAGGAAACTTTCCATATTTTTTATGGTTTTCACTTTTCAGTCAAACAAATAGTGGGGTAGATGATCCATACTTCCCAGTTTTTTTTTTTTGTAAATTGAAGTTGTCCAGAGTTAAGAAACATTGACGTTGCAGGTATCCACCACACGGACGACGAACTGTCGTCTTGGAGGACGGCGTGCATTGGGACAGGATCAGGGCAGCTCCGGTGGAAACTCTTGCGCATGATCTGCATGCCTCCGACTGCCTACACCAACTCCGGCCAGGTGATAACATTGAGATTCAGTGGAGAAGGAACAAGGAGTTCCCATATGGTATGTTCCCAGACAACCAACAATGCAATGCTCGGCAGTGCTACAAGAATTATTAAACATTGCCCATATGGGATATGCTAATCTTATCTGAAAGTGATGAGGAGTATTTTACCAGTGGACAGTGTGTTCATTCATGTGTTGCTATATATGTTTCGCAGGCTGGTGGTATGGAGTTGTTGGCCACTTGGAGTCATGTGATGGAAATGAACACTTTTGTCGGTGTCATCTGAGTGGTGAGAATAACTTTAATCCCAAAGAACTAATTTATTTGACTTGACTAATAATTGCAATGTTAGTTGCATATACATAGGCTTTTCAGAGTCATGACCCCATGAACATTCCAGCAAAGTCCAAAGAACATTATAATACAACATCATGGCCTCAAACTAATTTCAGGTTATCCAGTTATTATAAGCAAAGTGATAAGCCCAAAATGATGACTTCCTCGTATGTTTGACCAATTTTACAATACAAAGATCTGTGTATATCATATGATGTGTATCCCCATTAATTAAACTTGTTTATTGTTTGCTCACTCATATACTACAGAATTATTATGTTCGGAAGTTGATTACCCGATTAACTGAAGATAGCCGACGCTAATATTTCTATGCGAGTACGTGGTTCAGCAAGAAACCATCCTTTAGGTTATGCCTACTTTAGTACCTTATGTTGCATTATTTTACCATACACGATGTGCACTTGTTCTCTGAATAAAGATAACCAAGTACCACTAGATTCATGTAGAATATCAAGGTCAAGTATATTGTTCTTTGCAGCCAACTACCATCACCGAGATTGTCACTCCCAATGCATTTATTTTCAGTGAGCAAAAAAAAAATCTACGTGTACAAATTTCAACTTTGTTGAACTCGGAAGTCGAAACACAGTTAGTCTGCAATGACTGTACTATTACGGAAGGCCTCTGAGTGTGCTACCATACTCTATGTAACCAGACTCTGTGTCTCTAACATACAACCTCTTCTATCTCAATGCATTGCAGATACTGTTGTGCTGGAGTTCAACCAATACACACCAGGCTCAAGATGGAGGCAGTCTCTGGTCAACCGGAAGGACCACAGGGAAGAGGGCAATGAGGGCGATGGATTCTACGGTGGAATAAGGAAGCTTCAGAACAAGGATGAAATATCCAAGTGGAAGCAGCTGTGGCCAACAGATATCCTGGAATAATGCACTATTTCTCCGTTACAATGAATCAAGATTGGTTAACTGATTGATACCTTCCATTGATCCGATTAGCCGTCCCTCTGTTCAAGCTGTACACGCGGATAGAACACGGGGTGGCAAATCTGGTAGCTGGACACGGTTGTAAACTTACTGTCGGGCAAAATAAACGCAGACTGCTTCTTTATTTAGGGAACTGTAGGCCTGCAACAAAGCCTACTACATCCAGTGTATGTAAACCGCAGTCTGCGCCCTTTTTGCCTGCTGTTGTAGTTCTAGAGCAGAAAGATCAAATGTAAATTACAATTTTAGTTCAGATTTACGACACATGTGTCGAATTGTATCCCTAGACTGCTCGAAGTTCGTCCTGGCTCCATGGCCTTGTCCCAGCGATAGCCTCTTTGTTAAGTTGAGGTTTTAAATTTTAACTGATGGAGATTTTCACCATCAGGTAGGTAGGTTCAGCTGAGCAGCAAGTAAAAAACAGAGTAAGGAAGCGGCAGTTTTTCAAAGGTAGGACACTTTCAAAAGTCAAAACTGAAATTTGTACTGTTACCAATGCCTCAACTGGACACAAAATGATTGTTTTTCAGTAGTAGGACACTTTCAAAAGTCAAAACTGAAATTTGGACTGTTACCAATGCCTGAACTGGACACAAAATGACTGTCGCTTGATATGTGTCTGATTACAAGTTCTTATAATTTCTTGGAAACAAGCGCCATATCCCTAGATATATTTGACATAAACAGCATGCTACCGTATTTTTAAACAAGAGCGCGCAGAGTCATACGAACTGAGAATTTTACAAGAGGACCTATTTTGTAACCTGGACTTGGGCTCATGTTGGGTCACTATGACACTTCCAGTAATTCAGCACACCTGATAGCAGCTACTGGTTGCTAGCATCTTATGGTACTTCCTCCGACGGGTATCTAGTACTAAAACTTGACTAGATACATCCATATCTAGATGGATCTAAGTCAACTAATATGGGGTTCGGAGGGAGTAGTAGATGTCAAGCAACTGTACTGCGGTTGCAGGGAATCTGAACCACCACGATGCATTTTCAATCCGAAAACAAGCATGCACATCTAGAATCCAAAATGCTTTGCCAGTTGTGGTGCTCACTGATGTCAAAGACACAATCATAGCAGTACAAATATCATCATTCTTTTGCTGGCAAAATTTGACAAAGAGGTCAAGTCATTATACATGATGAGCCTGGATCATGGCTCTCTCTACTTGCAAGCTCAGAGCAAAATGTCCTGCAACCTATGTAGTGTACATGTACAACTCTGAATTAGGCGAAATGGCGGGGCTGCAGATTGCTAGCCTGCTCCTTCACCTTTGAGAGCAGAGATCATTCCCATTGAGCTGAGCACGGCTGGTTGAACGCGAGGATCGCCACAGTTCTGTCTATTGCGTTCGTCTCTCGTTCTGCTCGGTCTGATGTCGAGGCACTGAAATTATCCAGTGAAAGCCAATGGATTAGGAACACATTGACACTCTAGACAGAAAAATGGTAAGCATGATATAATTGGTCAGGCGAGACACGGTGGTATATATATATACCTTGGTTCAGTGCCCTCTGATTGCTGGAAACTTTGTTCATTTGAGCTCGTGATTGTTCCTCCATTTGCAGCAGTGCACTGCGCTTCCGAGCTTTCAGCCAGCCTGTAGAAAGCGTCACGGAGGCATACACGCGTCTTCTTGGTCAGCTTCAGAAAGCAGAAATTTCATAGTTACAGACATGTAATGATGCATGGTTATATGAATGAATGAACTGGATATGCCAAAATACTACACTTCGTCCAGTGAATGAACATACCTGGAACATGATATCTTCGAGTTCCTCAAGCACTGCTACTTCCCCGTTCGAGGAGCTCTCTATATCAGCAGCTGACATGCTCCTTTTCATGGTGCTCACCTCCGACTGCAATTTAAAGCTGATCAGTATATCATTCAGTAGATGCACAAATGAAGAACATGTAGTAGAACAGGTTTTACCTTGTCCATGGAAGTGTTTACTAGTGTTCCCAAGCTCCCATCTGCGTTGCTTGGATCATCTTGCAAGTCATGGCTGAACAAAGGAAAGCCACAAGTATCCATGGTGTCCATTTCATTATGATGAGGATTTTCTTCTTGATTTTGGGAATCTGTTAGTACTCCACTCAGCATGTTTTCATAGGACAGTAGCCTGTGCATGGAGCCAGGGAACATATCAAGTGCCTGAAACGGCGCATCCATCATCCTCATCTCATCATCGGAAAATTGACTCCTGAAATAGTTTTTGGACAGATTGGTTTACAGCCATGCATAAGATCTACAGCGATCACGAATGGAGTCGCACAATTACTTTCTATATGAGCCCTTAGATAGTAAAGCACTATACTAGTGTTTTGTACATACAAGAAGATGTCGTTTGTTTCCTTTGTGTGCTGTAGCTCCGAAGATTGTTCTTCTGAAGGCCTTGTACTGCAATCCGAAGATGCACCTCTGGCAGATGCTGAAGACCTCTCCCACTGGCTGCTCCTCTGATGTTCATCAGCGTCGAAACATTGGGAGGCATCTTTCTCATGCTCGTCTGTATATGTGCTGTTTGTGTTGAGATCATCAGGTAGCCTTGAATTCCATTGTGTCCAGTAAATTCCTTGCTCTGATTTTTGATTCTCTACGAGTTCATCACCAGATGTAAAGATGCTTCCACCTTCTGGCAGGATATAACATGCCATGCTACTCATCTGGAAAAAGTATGGTACTATTAGAACATCAACCAAACTACATGTTGCATGATTGCATCAATGGGTATCTATCGAAGCTAAGATTCAGTAATTAAGGATTTCTTCTAAGCAAACTGTAATCCAGAACTAGTCGAACTAAATAGTTAGAAAATATTCGAGCATCAAGATCCAAGTAAAAAAAAATGGACAACTAATTGAAGCAAAGCATCAAAAGCCGTTCTGTTTTTTTAAGAGCTGAGCAAGATGCAGAACTCGCAGCACCTGATGCTACTCATATTATAAAACTCTTAAGCAATTAAAAAATTCCATCATGTACGAAGCAAGTCACAACAATATTGAAACGAAATTATAAAGACTTAAAAGAGCGGATCAAACACAGCCGCACTCAGCAACTTGCAAAACAAGGAGAATTGCAAGAGAAGGAGGAAACCCAAGCGCTCTGGTCCTCAGATCTCATGACAACCTGAGTCGAGGGAAGCCAAATCAAACCCCAAATCATAACTACTTCCAATACTTACATCTCTGAGCAAAGACTTGGCAGTTACAGGAAAAGACGTCACTAGCGATTCAGCAGGAACAGAAATAGAGAGGGAAATAGAAAAGAAATCGCAAACAAATTTTTTCTACAAGCAGAAAGTAAATCCATGTTTCAATAGGGCCTTCTATTCTGATTCGTTTTTTTTTTAGTTTTTTTTTGACACACATACAAGAACAAATGAAGAACACAGGGCTAGCTAGCTACCGGGAGACCAGACAAAGAAAAAAAGAGCGGCCTTACGAACGAAATCTCCCGGGAGGGGCAACGAGTAGAGCAATTGACGGGAGAAGAAATCAACGGAACAAAACATATGAACAAATCAGGAGCGCACAAACCTCTTCTTCTTCGGGGCTGTTCTTGTCGATGTCGAAATGCGCGGAAGCGTCTAGGCGGCTGCAGTTGTTGCGGCTTATAATTGTGGACGGGGAGTAGAGGAAGATAGCAGGGGTCACCTCTACTTAACTACTCGCTCGATAGACTGACGGGCGGGCCCTACATATCAAGAAGGCCCGCCAGCCGGTGCCGTGGGGGGTCCGGGTTGCTGAGGTGTCAGCCGATGAGCCAAGTAAAAGGTTGAGTGGAGGAGCAAATGTGTGGCTGGAGAGGGTGGTTATCTAAATCTAGGCTGCGGCTATGCCACGTCGGCCCTAAGGATCCTTTCCTCAAATATTGCGCTCTCTCCCCCACGCGATTTGCCCGTCTTTGCAGGGAAACCCCTACCTAATTAATATTTTCGTCCACAGCCTAATATGTCAATTATATATTTATTTATTTTGCTACATATCACATTGCAGCTTTTTCTTTCCCTCTCAAAAGCACCTTCACCAGACAAGGACATGGACACCTGGTAGGCATTACTCTTTTCTAATAATCCTATTCCATTTTCTTCTCATCTTTACCTTTTGTAGTGGTTTTTTTTTCCTTCATTGAATCTAGCAATGATATAGTCCATCGAAAAGTGTGGTAGATCCATTTAAAAATGAAAGACTCCATTTGAAAATGTAGTACATACTCATAAAACATTACAATAGATTCTACCCAAAAAGGTAGTAAATCAAAAAATATATCTACTCGTTCTGACCATGAAATTATATCCGATGATGCATTTTTTGTATTTTTAATAAAAGACACTTTATTTTTTATAAAAGTTTTAAACTTTATACCCGGACTCTGCATAACTAGGATGCACACGATCGTTCAAGTTTAAATGAAAAAACTGCAAAATAGCAAAATTACAAGTAATCATGAAGAAACTATAAAAAGGCTAAACTAAGAGTAATCGTCAAGAAACCGTAAAACGGGTAGGTCGGTGCAGGACCAATGCATAAACCATGTTGTCATCATATTGGATAAAAAAATCTTGTCTCTGAATAAGTCGCGAAACTCCACAAATTCTAGAGAGAAATATGAACAAAGAAAATGGTGCACCCATAGATAACCTTTTTAAGAAAAATATTTTCATCATTAAAAACCTTGTTATTTTCACATAGCCATAACGACTAAATTATGGCAAGTCGCTCCAATAATACACTTAAATTTCGCATTCTTGTGACATGGCAACACATGTGGACATCACATTTTCATCACTCAAGTCATATGACCAATGACCTCCGAGCCCCCAATCAATAGTGGAGAAGGTACATGCCTAAGGATAAGAGATAAATCTAATGCTCTAGAGAACACATATGGTTAGACACTCATATGTTTATTAATTGTAAAAGTGATATGAAAGAGGGAGGATTCCAATACATATGTAGTTTAAGGGTAACAAGTCTACAATAGAAGAACCCGGTGACACATACAAGTCCAGCGCCCTAGCATGATCGTTTCTAGGAAGGAGAACTGCCTAACAAAAGTCCGACCGTCCAAGCCACACATAAGGAGCACTATAAGCTATAGTCATTAGTCTATGTGTGAATATTAGATCGACCAACCACTACATGTCAGATTTTTCGACTTCTAGAGATCTACTAAAATCATGAGTATAGGAGCAAGACTTGAACTAGATGGCATTCAAGTCAAATCGCGGGACATCATTATATGGGTTGGCCTATGGATATCACCATGCCAAACAGTATGTCGAGCACAACAACTAATGACACACCATCATGGACCTCAAATGTGAATCTTCTTATTTATGTGTGTGAAAGGGCATGTATGCCCCCAAGTGTGGTTTGGTAATTAATGATGATCTCTATGGACTAATGTTTGCATTGAATTACACTTGTAGGATTTGTCCATTAGCATCACTTGGACCATTTGTTGGCTTTAAGGTTGAATAAATGAAGTATAATAAGCATTGTCCAAGGGTTTTGGGCATACTGAAATCATGTTGGAGAAGAAGAAGAAAGAAAATAAGTACAAGAGTGTGTTGAATAAGAAGATAGAATTCCTCGTGTGTATCTTCAAGAAATGATCCTAATGGAGTTAGAAGAAATGTAGTGCAAGCTCAAGATGCCCCGTATCTAGGATATCACATGCCTGAAGATTGCCATCCTTGGTAATCATGGATTGATGAAGATAAGTTCAAAGAAATGGTTTCCCCATGGTGTATGGGGAAGAAATTCGCAAGTCTTCAACAAGCAAGCGCGAGAAAGAGCAGTCAAGAAATAAGTTCCATCTTGAGAAGGACAAGATCATCTACATCAAGATCAAGTATAATTCTCAAGGAAAATTTATGATCTTGGTAGGTTTTACCTTTTCCCAGTCTCATGTTGTTAGTTGGGAGACTGGTTTATAGGATAGATTACCGTACAATCAAGAGGGGCGCTCGAATGAGTAACTTGATCATATCCTTCGGAGATATCTCAAACTTTTGCATACTTGGCATCATCTTTCTTGATTCTTATTTGGTTCTTATCCATCAGAGGATTTTGAGATTGTGTTGATCTCCATGACAAGCTCAAGTTCATCAAAAATAGATTTCATATGCTTTTCTATTGCGTTTTCGATGTTGGAGGTTTTACCGGTTTATCTTCTATAGATAGTTTAAACATTTTATCATTTGGTTCTATCATCCCTTGCTATACTGTAGTATCCCAATTGTCTAATATTGGAATGTTACATAAGAAATATAGATCAACACTGCCATATGCTTGTTATTTGTTGCATCATCATGACGGCACACTCATGTCATCATGCCACATTGCATTTGAGCATCCTCATGACTGCATGCATCTGTTCGCAAAAAACTATTTTACAAAGTCTATTTTGCTTTCTAAATATCCCCGCCTTTTATTTCAAATCAAAACCTCATGCTTGTCCGGAGTATTTTGTTCGTCTAAAAACCTATTTGAAAATGTTTTATTTTAAAAGAAAATAAATATGTAAAATAAAAATGTTTTATCGGGGAGTCAGCCAGCCAGGCCCGAAGGCCCCGCCAGCCAGCCTACTACCCCCATCTATGAAACCCTAACCTAGTCCCTGCAAATCGTAAACCTAAACACCTCGCTGCCACCCATCGCCACACCCTACCAGCCGCCACCTCCAAACTGTGTGCGTTGCAGCCACGCTAGCGCCCACCCCGTGTAGACCTAGCCCACCATGTTGCTTCCCTGCCGCGCGCACCTTCCCGCACTGCGAGTCCTGTCACGCCACACACGCGAAGTGTACGCGTTTCCCCACCCTAGTCCCACGCACGGCGTGATCCTGGAACCAACCCATCTCTCCCACACGCAACCTAGCATTCCGCTGCGCCCTCCTCGATCGAACATGCCACCGCCGCCAGAGAACCACCTCGCCGCTCAAGCCGACCGCCGGTCTCGTCCGTTTCCGCCCCGGTCCGCCCTCACCTCCCTGCGCCTCGTGAACCCCCTCGCCCCTCTATGTGTCCTCCCTGCAGTTGCCCTCTTCCCCCTGCTTCCCTCCTCTCCATCGCCACGGGGCCCTCTACCGCCAGCGTCCGAGCCGCCTCTGCTCCGCGTCTGCAGCGTTCCTCGCTCCCATGCTCCTTCCCGCCCGAGCTCGCTCGTGAAGACACCCTGGACGCCTCTTGTCGTTGCGGAAATCCACCACGGAGCCTCCTTTCCTCGCCGACGCCCTCATCCCCTGGCTCCGCCCCGCTCGCCTTGTCCTTCCGCGGTCGCCCCGAGCGCCTCTGTCCGCCATCACGCTTCTCATCGTCGGCCCTGTCTCCGCTGCCGGGAGCTCTGCGCCTCCCCGTGGCCGCCACACATCACCCTCGCCCACCCTCGGCCAAGCCCGAGCCCAAGCTCCACGGTCTCCACCGGTGCCCTGACCCCGGTGCCATCCCACTTTGTCTGCTGGCATGCGTGTGCCCTGCCACCTCAAGACAAGACACGCGTGTGTACCTAGTCTCTACTAGCCCTAGAAGACGCCACTTGGTGCTTGCGTTGTTACAAGGGAGACTGTTTCCCTGCCTCAGTGTCTCACAAGCACTTCGTATGATGGCAATTGGTGCCCTGTCCACGATAGGATGATCTGTCTCGGTCCCAAATCTGTGGATATGGTGATACCTTGGAGATGTTGATGTCAAACACCAAGGAGAGCTCTGTTATGTGGGCCGCCATGATCTTCCAAAGATGAATTGATGAAAGTTTGATGCGGCAAGGCCTCCTCGTTGACAAGCAACCTGAAGTCGGTGCCGCCATACTCGAAGCTCTTCGTCTCAAACCCGAAGATCATTGCCCCGGATCGACAAGGCCTCTATTCCGGAGCCACCAAGTACTCCTACACGGACACCAGGGTCGACCCCGCCAAGACCGAACCCGACCCCGCCCCAATGTGTGATCCCCTTTCCGAGCCCTATTTTATAATATTAAATATAAACTTGTTGCATATTAAATTGTCATGATTGCATACATGCTTTGTCATTTGGGGCATTTTGTCGAATCACCTTAATATGGAGACCATATGTGGGCAAATCTAGTCTTATTTTGGCTTCATTTAAATTTGTGTAGCGAACCAATGCCATATTTTTCCTTGTTAAGCCAACATTTAAAATGCGGGATATCTAAACAACTTGAACCATCTAAGTAATTTTCGGGATCCCGGTTCTGATTAATGTTGCCTAATTGCATCACTCCTTTGCCATGTCATACATCATATATACATCATGACCGATCTTCTGCCGTAGTATTAAATAGTGCATCCGGTGTTTCTTTTAGTGTTTTTCTTCTTCACGGATTAGGCCTATGATTTGATGCGAGTGTTGACCCAATCTTCGGATATACCTTCGGCAGTGTTTCCCAGGCAAGCATTCTCCCCCTTCTACCTATTTTACATTTATAGTCTTTACTTCCTCATGTTGATCTATTGTTACCTGTGTTGCGATGCTTTAGTCTTTTCATACCCATAATATCTCTTGCTTTAATTACAGTTTAATATCTCTTGCTTTAATATCTCTTGCTTTAGTCTTTAGTCTTTTCTTACCTGTGTTATTCTTTAGGGCTCTTAGCCCAATTTGCATCTTGTCCGTACTCGGATGCTATATCATTTTAAAGGTGATTTGGGTCTTTGCATTGTATATCTGTATTCTTGACTCATTGAGTTGTTGTTATATATATTTGTTCTGTGGGTTCCAACGTGAACTAATGTGTAATGGTATTACTTTATTTTCCACCCGCACGAAAGTGCCTGGTGGTCACCTTTGAATTGTTTCTCTACGGGTTTGGAGGGAATCGCTAAAACTTGCATATGGTCGATCTGAGGGTGTTACAAAGTGGTATTAGAGCTCAATAGTTATGATACTCCACTGGTCTAGCCTATAGGATAACCTAGCTAACGGCCGATGTAGAGTGTCAAAACTATTTTTGAAAATTGGTTGGATAGTTATGACTAGGTCGGATTTTACTCCTTACCCTCTGCTATTTGCCTCTTACCCCTGCATGGTTTGAATCTGCCCTCTTATCTTTTCTTCGAGTCTAGGAATTCTCGTGGTTGGGTTTCCTCCAAACCTTTAGGATTTCGCTTCCTTCCTCTTGGAATGGTGCTTCGACATCCGGTCTTCATGCTATCTTAGGAATTTTCTTCTGTTGTATCTTTCAGTGGACCTAAAAATTCACTAAAATGTTTTTTATATCTTCCGGTGTTTTCTGACACGACGACATCATCTACATCAGATCTGATGAAGAGTTTGAATCACTCCTTTGTTTCTGAACATCGCTTGCGAAGATCTTTAGTTTAATTCCGAGAATGGTTGCATGATTTTCTACTACATGTGCGGAGTAATAGGTTGGGTGCATGATGGATTGGCCTCCATGTCGACTACTCATTCTATTTGCTATTGTACATTGAAGTGGATTAGAATGTATCTTTTCTCTCCTTCTGTCGAAGTTAGATGTGGTGAAAGGATCGTATGGGCACCTAGAGAAGGGGGGTGAATATGTGCTACTTCAAATTTTACTCTTTTTCAAGTTAGGGTTTGACACAAAAGGTAAATTCTCTAGATTATGCAACTACGGTGAATTTACCTATATGTCAACCTTGCACAAACACTGATCACGAACAATATAAGTAAAGTGCGGTAAGGATAGAAGTAACCAAAGTGGAGCACACGAAGACACAAGGATTTGTTTCCTGCAGTTCCTTCCTTTTGAGGGGAAGTACATCTGCGTTTGGAGACGGGGTGGTTTCAAACCACCAAAGCCACGAGAGGCCTCCCTTGTTCTCCGATGAACCTCACCCAAAAGGGTTAGATTCACCTCTTCCACTATATCGACAACCTTCGAGGTGGAAGCCGACACCTTTACAACAAGTTAGAGGCATACATCCACAACTGAATTGGAGTCTCTCGAATGCAAGCAAGCTGTAACACAATCAAGGACAAGCTTGCAAGAACCAAATCAAGAACTAGGGTTTCCAATGAAACACTAGAGAAAGGGGACCTCAAGTGAATGAGAGGGAAATGAAGATCTCTCTTGGTGAAGCTATAGATCAAGGCCTCCTCCTTTGATTATCCAAAGATCAACGACTTTGGATGATTGGATGAAGAGATCTTGGTGATTTGGTGGCTCAAATGGTGGGGGGCTTCTATTCTGGAACGCGCAGCTTGAGGAAGGGGATGAAGTCCCCTATTTATAGCCCACAACTTGTGAATCATTTTCTAACTGTTGGAGAAAGTTCCACACCGGAGACTCCGGTCTGACTATGATCCACACCGGAGACTCCAGCCCGTCTTCGGTCAGACTCCGGACCACCATACAAAATGTCCCATCCCAGGTCGAGAAGCCCCCTCCGGATATTCTTCAGAGACTCTGGTCTAGTGCACACTGGAGACTTCAGTGTTTTCACACTGGAGACTCTGATCTGGGAGGATGCATCGGAGAATCCGATATGGCTCAGGCCCATCTCCGGAGCAGCATACAGAAGGTCCCATGCATATTTCTGAAGGACCCTCCGGGGGCTTTGGGGAAAACTCCGGACCACACCAGAGACTTCGGTGTTTACACATTAGATACTCCGGTCTGGAATTCCCTAAAAGTTGCAGAATATTGCAGGGACATATCCATAGGGTTATGGGCTTTTCACTTTTCAGTATATCATCTTGTAGACATTAGCACACTGTAAAATGATCTACAAGTTGTTAACGAACACCAAAACTGATTAAGACAATAAATGTCCTTTCAATATCCCCATTTTTTGTGTTCGATGGCAACAAGTGATTTTGCATGGAATTTTTTGAAATGAGATATAACAAAGCTCCCCCTGACGATGTGCATCAAGATAAACAAGTAAAGCATGCAAGTCAGGTAATAGAGCCTAAACAGATAGTTCTGACGATTACAATAACATAGCATGTGCACACACAGATAGTATCTCATAAACCAAATAAGCAAAACAAATGTTGTTTGAATTTCAAAGATAGCGATAAAGGAGCCAAATTCCCAGTCCATGAAAATCCCGATGACAATGTCTTCTCCCCCTTTGGCATGGAAATGTCGAAAAGGGAAAAGACCTAAACTAGCACCCCAAGGGATCACTCGTAGTCACTGTAGTCATCATACTCATCCAAGTCCTCATCCTCATCATCTTCATAGTCATCATCACCACATGGAGCTGTAGGCCCTTTGCCATGAGGGCGAGAAGATGATGTGCCCTGAGAAGCAAACCCAGAAGTGACCTCCGAAAATGTCTTCCAGTCCACAAGGCTATCCTGTTGGGCATTCCAATCACCAAATGAGAGCGTGTAGTCAGACTCGGTATATGGTTGAGCACTATGCTCATCTGTGTACTCATCCCCTCCTTCCTCTCCATCCTCTTCTCTCTGAGCTTTAATCTCCTTGAGAAGTTTCTCAATGCGGTGATTGATCTTATAGGAGGCATGCTGCTCCTTGTGAATGTCCGTGTTCATGCAACATAGGGTCTTCTGCCAAAAGGAGGCCTTCTTGACCTTGTCCTGAACATACTCACGGGTCATGGGTGGCATGGGTGCATTTGAGGCATTCTTCCTCCGAGAGCCCCTAGGAGGAGTGGGAGCCCGCTTGGTCTCTGAAATCTCATCCCCATCCTCAGCATATGAGAGTCTAGGAGATGGCCCCATGTGTACTTTATTATGGAGAGACACAAGAGCATGCTCCACAAGATTGGGAGGCAAAGAAAGTGGTGAACCATGAGTCTGGCTGTTGATGAGCTTCTTGACAAGTGGTGCATATGGAGGATACTTCTTGTAGAGAATGGTATGATGCATCTCCTCAAAGATGAAATCCATGATGTCTATACCAAAACCTTCAGCATCAGGCCTAGCACAGTAAACCTTGTGAGTATGGTGGAGTAGGTTAACCAATCCACATCTAATGGAATCATCATTTCCGGCACTAGGGGAAATGTTCTGGCGGAAAATCCTCAACATCAGGTTGTAGAGAGGCTTGAGACCCTTGGACTCACACACAATCCCCTTGTTGCCATACAGTGGTGCCAATTTGTTCTTCTTCTCACCAAGAGACACAGAATGCATGTGGTGCCCAACATGAGTGAACACACCCTGAAAGGTCTCATGAATGACATTGGCAAAGTCAAAGAAGGTTGCAGTGCAACGGTGATTTCCTGTCATCTAAGTCATGGTTCTTGCTTGATCAGTCCCAAACACCACTATGGCATAGAATCACTGGATGAGAGGGACGTTATAGTTCTCATGGAGCTCCATCAGCCCATGTAGCCCAAGCTTCTCAGGAATCCAAATATCATCAGTAAAGTAAGAGCCGGTACGCATCTGCTCGATATCCAAGTACTTCTGAGGACAAACTGGGGACTTGGTGAGATTGTGGTAAATGTCTTGCATGAACACTAGTTGCTCCTTCCTCCAATAACATGGGTCATCGCTGGTCCGAGGCAAGTCATAAAACTGCGTCTTGCGCATATCACGGTACTCCTTCTTCGACATACGAGCCAAGGATTGCAGATTATCATACTTTTCCCTCTTTGCCTGACTCTCTTCCTCAATACTCTCATGCTCCCTCCTCATAAAAGCAGCATCTCTATCATGCTGCCTCCGGTTAGACAGGGGCACAACATACCGACCTTCAGCCTCATCATATTGTCGATCATCTCTTCTAGACTTGGACTTGGTGCGAGGTGGACGACGAGAACCAGATCCACCTATGAAAATAGAGGGAGGGGGATAGCATGGAGGTAAGCATATATGTCCCGGAGATGATAACAAGACCCTCAAACCTTTGCATGATATGGGAGATACAATCCACACCGGTGTCTCCATAGTACGCACCGGAATCTCCGGTCTTGACCGGAATCTCTGGCCTGAAGGTCCGAAGACTCTGGCCTGGACCGGAGTCTCCGTCCTGGAGGACCAGAATCTCCGGTCTGGAGATTCAGGTTTGCACTGGAGGCTGGGGGTGGCATTGCATCTAACATATCAGGCAATGATTCGAGACTAATGTGATAGTGTGCATGCATACAAGTGTTTCTAGTGGGCAAAATCAGTACAAAACTCCAAAATACATGAAGGGGGCGAACCCTAAGTTCATGAGGAGAAAATAGGTACCATATCTGTTCATTGGAGAGATTACACCAGTGGGAAGGGCCCAAGGGTGGAGAGGTTGGATTGGCCGGCGGAACGGCGGATCCGAGGGGCTTCAAGACCTCCGGGGTGGCGATTTGGAGGAGGAGGCGACGAGTGAGAGAGGATAGGTCCGGGTGTGCGGTGACCCAGCATACCACTGTATGATGTAGTATACTATAGTCGTTGACATAACACTAATGAAACACCGTTCACTAGTATTACATCCCTCAGAGTGGTACAACAGAAACACAGCAGGTCCAATACATGGCTAAAGGTTACAACTCACTCTATACACAAGATCCAGAGAACACTCTAGGTTAAAGAGAGAGAAAGAAACTTCTTACAAATAAGAATCAGAAATAAACAACTCAAATACTATCATACTATTTAGACTAGTATGCTAACTAATGGTCTGGCATTGCTTCTACTGCAATACGCTCCAGAAATAGGTTCTATGGTTAGAGATTATATTCCTATCTAATCAGTAACTTCGTCTTCACTTGAGTTGATGTATATGTTGACTTTCTTAACTTCATTGAAGGGCTTTTAGCTTTTGATGATGTCTCCTGGAGCATAACTTGATGTAGACATCATATGTATTGGCTTCAGAATATAGCAAGGGTTAAGAAGATACTTTGAGTACGAGCGTACTCAGCAGGTTCACTATAAAAGGAGTGTTTGATGCACTATAACTACAGCCACAGACCGTAGGTCATAGGCAATGCAAGTTTTTGTAAACATTTCTTTAAAGGTTTCTTTTATTCTGAAAATCTATGTTAGTCAGCCTTCACGGGTTTACCAGAACTTTCATGGAGTTCCTTTCCTGCCGCGTTCACAGCTCCTTCCCGAAACAGGGAGTAATAAGTTACAGTTCTTACACTCTGCAGAGGTGCGTTACTTTACCCATGAGAGATCAACTCTTTGTTGCACAACCAGGCAGCTTATCCCTGTCCACAATTCCATGATGTGGGGCCCAGAAGATGATCCAAGCCAATCACTGCCCCCTTCACGACCTCGCATGCCTCCTTGGTGTACACCATGCCCACATATTGGATTACGGCAATGGTTTGTACAGACCGTTAGATGCCAAAACTATTATGGGACGTTGAGGGTTCCCACCCATATGCTGCATATCCTCTACGAATTACCAATTAATATGCATGCTACGAGGATAACAGCCACGACCTGCACATTTGGCGACATGCGAGAGGAAGAAGATACAGCTGACTTCTCCGTCCCATTCCAAATATGATGGTTAACGCGTAATATACGGCACAAGAATCACTGGTGACATTGGTTGTTAAGTCCTAGATAATATGTTCCTTTACCACCGGAACTTTTCATAGTAGGTTATTACCTCATGGTAAATAACCAATAATCACATTATTATGAAAATAGTGTTTTCGGATCTTTTTCAAATGCAGGTGATGTCCACATTGGATTTGTAAAATACTTTACAGAAAATAACCAAAGGACATGAGCAAGTGTGAACTTGCCTTTTGTGATTGCAAGATTATGCACTCACGGTCTTCAAGACAATTTAAAAGATCCAATATATGAAATCATCATCATTGGTCCGGTAAGGACTAATGTTTAAAGAAGCAATATGCTCTTATGCATAAGTAATGTGATGCACTTTATAAACGCGAATCCCAGGAATAATGTTGTTCTAGGGTTTGGATACCGGAAATGGTTACTTTAGAATGTGTTGTTCCTTTTTGATAAGTTTCATACTTATTAAGGCTTGTGATTCTGTGTGAAACAACATGTAATTACAATATTTTAAAACAATGCGACACACACAAATGTGAAATGCTAATCAAGATTGTTGATATAAGAGTTGTTGTTTGAAGTGCCAAAAAGAATAACATTTGAAGAAAAGATTCCTTTCCTAAGGTCTAAACAATCTTTGTGGTTAATCAATCTGATTAAGGTTATTTGTGCTTACTTGAATATTTTGGACTTGAGATGCTTTATAACTTAAATAATACACACCGAAGTTAACTATAAAACATATAACAATGTCTTTAGTATTATATTTAGAGTCTTGTAGACTAAAGTTAACTTTAAAACATAGATGGTTTGAAAGTGTAATGCTTATGATATTTGTACCTTGTGTACTTGGTAATGTTTCCTTAAGGTTTCTTAAGAATGGTTATGATTTTACTTGGTGTAGTGGTTTCTTGATTTTATAATGGAATAGTATCATTTACCTTTTTATTAATGAGTGGTTATAGTTTATAAACAAAGAAATAATATTACTTAACTACATATGGACTTACTATAGTGTTGTGATGGTTTTGTAATCTGGTGGTTGAAGTATATGGAAAAGATTGGATTTAGTCACAAATTATTCTTGGAGATTTTATATTGGATAAGGATCTTTTTAGAAAATAATCTACTTTTATGGTTGAAAGACAATTCAATAAAATAGAATTTATAAAGTTTTGAAACATTATGACTTCATAATATTAATATTTAAGACTAATACTATTTATTAGACTTAATTGACTAAATTTTAGAAATATTAACAAATTTTATTTACCCTTATATGAATTATTAACTAAGGAAATAGGTTTAAATTCAAGTTGCTAAAGTATTAAGTTTTTTATTTACTTGAAAAGTGGAATATTATATTTTTAACAACTAGCCATTATTTTTGTGATCATTTTGATATATTACATTTATTTTTGTGATTTATAAATAATAAGATATGATTTTATAAGATTTATTACTTTATAAATATAAATACTTAATAAATAACAATTATTTAATTAAGTGAAATAATAATGTATGATTATAAATTTGAATTATAGTTCTTATTTTTTTTAGATTTTTGATATTTTATTTATATTTTAAATATTTACCATTATTAAAATATGAATTATCAAAGTTTCATTACTTATAAGATCTTGATTTAATAATAATTATTTAAATAATTATTATAATAATGTTTGATAATAGTTTTAGTCGATAGATTTTATTTTTCTAAACATTTTCATATATTATACATATTTTTCTGAATTATAAAACTAAAGATATTAATTTTACAAGATGTAATTACTTTATTTAAATTTCTGGAATGTTTATATTTGAATTAATATTGTTTTATCAATTTACTAAACGAACACCGAACTTTTTAAACCTAAACTAAACCTACCCAAGGTCACTGACCAGTGGGCCTATGCCCACATCATCAGCCACGCAAGCGAAGACTAGGTCAAACGGTGGACTGGGTGAAGGGTGGCATCGGCATGACGTTGCTACGACGTCAGCACAACCACCGTCATCAGTGGGTGGTCGCCGGCGATGATCTACGGCGCCCTAGCAAACGAATCTATCCTAGTCCGAATCAGCACAACATGATGGACCCTAAAGTGGCGGCGCCGCTCGGAAATTGTCATTAGAGCCTCGGCTCCTACGAGCTCCGGTGGTGGCCGATGGTGGCATAAGGTGTGACGGCGATTTACAACGAGATAAGGCGATTTAGGGATACTGGAAGGTTCAGGAGCTCACCCTGATGACGATAGAGAGGTCGACAAGGACAGGCGTGGTCGGAGACGAGCTCTCCAACAAGATTTCCAACGAACACCGACGACACGAGATGATGAAATTCGCCCTAACTCGTACTCCCCCAGTCTCTGTGTTCTTCTCAGATGATCTACAAACGACGGCGCTTCTTCTCGTCTACTTCACGACCCCCGGGACGAACTCTACGACGACAAGGTGTGGCTCCGGTGAGCTAGGGTTTTGGCCCCATTCGAAACAGAGAGGATAAGGAGGGAATGTGGATAGGGATGAGGCAGGATGTAGCGGTGGCCTTCTTATCCCCCTCTGGAACAACGACGGGCATCTCGATGCACGGCTGACGACGACGGCATCGGGCGGCGGCGGACTCCTCCAGCGAGCTGCCTGTGTGCGTGAGGATGACGATTATGTTCATTTTACAGAAAACCCCCTGGTGATTTTTTCAGCTCAACCCGCAGTCCCTCTTAGGTCCCACCCGTCAGCTAGAGGAAAGAATGAACTGGGCTAGCTACTGGGCTTTTGTGGGCTGCACGTGGGCGACAGGTAAGAAGAAGGGAAGTTGGGCCACGGTCAGGAAATGTTTTTTTATTTGTTTTCCTTTTCTACTTTCTGTTTTGCTTTTCAGATTTGTATTTAATCTATAATTTGAACTTTTCTAACAAAGTTTACTTGTTGAATATTTGCAGCAACAATTTATATTGATTGAGATTTATTTTGTAAATCTTAATGATAAATATTTTATATTTCTTTATTTTCTTTATATGAGTCCCTTTTAATATTTTGTAGAAGCCTTTATTATTAATTTTCTTTCTATTCTAAACCATGGCTTTATTATATGATATTTCCTTATTTGTTTATAAACTTAACTCTAGTTAGCTCATAGTTTGAATGGAAATTTTTTATATAATGATCCTATACCATTATTTGATGCATGATATACAAAGGAAATTAATATGGTTAATATAAATCCCATTAATTTAGAAACTGACAATGCATATATTCTATTATGATAAACATAGAAGTTAGGGTTTGAATTTTAAGTGCTTACCCTAGAGTTTAGGACTCTTAATTTACTTATATTCCTTTGTTGATGTGAGTAAAGATTTAATAGTTAAGCATTTGGTCTTTTGTTTGTGATCTTTAATGATATCACCTTTTAAAATAGAAAGTTATTGACTAAAATGTTTTATGGAAAAGAATTGGTAAAAATATCTCCTAAACACATATGGTTAAAACAATTGGAAATGATAAATATGTGCTTATGTGATTTGCTATAGGAAAATGTTCCTGTAAAGTGATAGGGAGATAAAATGAGGGATTAATAACATGCAATGGATAATATATTTGGTTTGAGATTTAAAGTTGGGTGTTTACCAAGAATTTCTATTTTCCGTAATTCACAATCCTGGACTTCTGATTAAGGAATTCCTTTCCTAGATATACTACTTTTTCCTATCCATCATCATGGTTAACATGATGAGCTTTACTTCACAAGAATATTCTTATCCACCTTTTATTATTCTGAACTCATTGATGAATCCAATGAGTTTGACACTAAAGCATTTCATGATCTTCACATATCCAGACTTGACTATATCAACTACTCTTCTGCTGATAACCTTCAATCCAACAAGTAATTCCTTCAAACTACACTCATTCTCTTCCTTAATCATCCATCACTAATATTTATCCAGTAGAGGTATACATCAAACTACCTTTCTCTAAAGCTTACTATCCTTTAAAAGGAATAACACTACTTCCATAACTCCATGCTATACTAGCTTTAATTTAATCATACTATCTTACATTTACTTTATTCTAATAACTCATACTCCAACCTCACATTATATTAATGTGACTTGCAATGACTACTCTAGGATAACTTATCTATACTAGGGTTTCAATCATGTTCTACCCACCAATGTCACTTATACAGGGTATAAGTATTCAATCTTGGTGAGTAAGGCATGATCCTTATAATCCTTTAATCATTTATAGCTTAGGTTTCCAGTTGGCTAATCAAGGCTTCATCAATACAACCTTACAATTGTATTGAAACTATCTTCTTAGTATCTCTTATTGGATTAAGGGTTGTTATTCATGGACTATGCCCACTTGATCCAATAGAATTACTACTGGTAACTATCTTCAGGATTCATCCTTGTAATCTTCTTTACTACCATATAATTATATAATATAAATAACTCTTCTATTCATTCAAGAGTGATTTAACTTCACCAATAATCTTGTTGATCTAATTTACTTCCAACACTCCCATCCTATAGATGATATTTGAATCTAGCATTACCATATACCTTTCCTTACCTCCCTCTTTAAAGGATTTAAGTGAATGCTATGATAAGATCAAAAGGTAATAGATCAAGTATTGATAGTTGAAGAATTGGTGAATCAATAGTTGATTACTCAACATTGATGACCAATAGATATTAGAATAAGGTTCAATATAGATGACAAAGATTGATATGGAAGGATAGATATGTGGTGAATGATCTTGGCTTAGTTTCCTTCCTAACTAAAGAGTTTGGGTGAAGTGTTACCATGTTTCTTATGGTAGAAATAGAATAGGGATGGAATAGGTCAGTATTAATCATTACATACTTATTACTTAAGTTGTAACCTTAACTTGGCATTCATGAGTTGTTGTGATGAATATTATGATATGATCCCTGAAGGATCAGATATCAATCATTAAGCAATGCATTATATTTTAAAGTTTATTATATTTGATCTACCCTTAGATCAAATCATGTTTACCCTGATAAGGTTTTAGCAAAGTTCATATTGAAACTTATCGCAGTCAACTTGATGATCTACTTCAATTCCATCAAGTTGAGAGAAGCTCCAATCACTTTGACAAGTTTTGTTCAAAAGCGCGAAAATTATTCGGATTTTCTATGCATGAATGCAATGCACACATCTGGGTTCAGCTTATTTCTAAGCTCTAATGCTGGGATGTTACAGGGTGGAAGAAGGAAACTGTATGTTTCACTTCACCCCGGCCTCCCTTATGTCAGGCCCGAAAAACTGTCTAGACCGGAGACTCTGATCCGTTGGACCGGAAACTTCGGACTGACCGGAGACTCCGGTGTGGGTACATCGGAGACTCCGGTCCTCTTCGACCAAAACGCCAGGTATAGGTGTATTGGGAGAATATATGAGATATAGAGGGTTTGTAGCAAGGGAAAGGCTTGGGTTAAGGTGCCAAACTATGAGGAATCAATAAAAACAGTAAAAATCAAAGAGAATGTTCAATAAAGCTTCAAATAAAACAAAGCGAGAACCAACTCTTCAAAAAGAAGAGGGCGGTGGCTGAGGCCACCATGTAAGAGTTTGTGGCATGACACCATGACACCATATTCCTTGTGTTCATAGCCACTACTCATCAATGAAGCTCACATATCAGAAAATGATATTAAGAGAATTGATTTTCTTAATGTTGGCATTATGGGGGAGGGATAGCCCATTGTATTAGGACCACACTCCCCCTATCTCCATGCCTGCATATAAACATAATAAGGGTCAAGAAATAGGTGAGTATGAAAGGTAATCAAGTCAAGCTCCTTGAATCAATGATATTTAGTTCATTCCTTAAATAACAAAATCTTGCTTCATCAAGTGGCTTCATGAATATGCCGGCTAGTTGGTCTTTGGTTGAAACATAGGCTAGCTCAATATCTCCTCGAGCAACATGATCTCTAATAAAGTGATGACTAATATCAATATGTTTTGTCTTTGTATGATCCACCGGGTTGTAGGCAATCTTGATGGAACTTTCATTGTCACATAGATGAGGCACTTTGTCACAATGGACACCTTATTCCTTTAAACTTTGTCTCATCCATAGCAATTGAGTGGAAGCACTAGCAGCAGCCACATATTCGGCTTCGACGGTGGGGAGAAATATGCAATTTTGCTTCTTAGAAGACCAACACACTAAGGACCTACCAAGGAATTGGCAAGCCCCGAAGGTTGATTTTATATCATCCTTATCACCAGCCCAATCTGAATCCATGTACCCACAAAGAGAGAATGTTGAGCCCCTAGGATACGAAATACCATAGTTTGGGGTATGAACCAAATATCAAAAGATTCTCTTGACCACAATCAAATGGATTTTTTAGGATCCCCTTGATATATTGCACACACCCCTACACTTAACACATATCGGTTCTAGATGCACAAAGGTAAAGCAAAGATCCAATCATATATTTGTATACCTTTTGATCCACATCTTTACCATTTGGATTTAGTTCAAGATGAGTCTTTGTTGCCATGGGAGTAGGAGCTCCATTTAGATCTTTCATGTTGAACATCTTGAGCATGTCTTGAGTATACTTGGCTTGATTAAAGAAGGTTCCTCCTCTCACTTGCTTGATCTCAAAACCAAGAAATACCCTCAATTCTCCCATCATAGACATCCTGAACCTATTAGTCATAAGCTTTGATAATTCATCATTAAAAGCCTTGTTAGATGAGCCAACGATAATATCATCAACATATATTTGGCATACAAAAATCTCCCCATTAACCTTCTTAGTAAAACAAGTGGGATCAATTTGCCCAACCTCAAACCCACGGTCTAACAACAACTCTCTAAGGTGCTCATACCACGTGCGTGGGGCTTGTTTAAGCCCATAGAGCACCTTATCAAGCTTGTAGACATGGTTTGGAAAGTTGGGATCCTCGAACCCCGGGGGTTTCTTTACATATGCCAACTCATGCAATGGACCATTTAGAAATTCACGCTCTACATCCATTTGTTGCAATTTAAAGTTATGATGTTCCGCATAAGCAAGAAGGATACGTATGGACTAAAGGCGAGCCACGAGAGCATATGTATCTCCATAATCAATGCCTTCAATTTGAGAGAACCCTTGAGCTACCAATCTTGCCTTGTTCCTTACAACAATACCATGTTCATCTAGCTTGTTCTTGAATATCCACTTAGTGCCAATAGCATTGAGGCAATCTTTTGGCTTTTCAACCAACTTCCACACTTTGTTTCTCTCAAAGTTGTTGAGATCTTTATGTATTGCTTCTAGCCAATCTGAATATTCAAGATCTTCCCAAACTTTCTTTGGCTCCACCATGGATATATGTGCTTGATGCTCACCAAAATGCTTCAATTGATATTGACTGGACATTCCTCTCCTTAAATCACCAAGCACATTCTCAAGAGTGTGGTCTCTTATTTCCAACATCCTATCCACTCTAGTTTTGCGACGAGTTTCGATCTCCTTGTTGTCTCTTGTGGGGATCTCTTCATCATTCGTCTTGACCCTCATCTTGACCAAGATATTCACCGGGATCATTCTCATCATCATGAGGCATAGATTGACCTTGGTCTTGATCAGGCACACTCCTAGACAGGCGTTGAGATGATCTTGTGGCTAATTGTATAAATCTGCCTTGAGCAATAGACTGAGCAGTGCTGGACAATCCGGTAAGTGGAGAATCTTGTTCATCTGGCTAGAGGTTTCGGCCTGATCAACTTGTTGAGGGTTCTCAGCTTGTATTTGTCTTGGGTCATCATTTTCCTCAATAGTAGGTGCTTTTTGATGTTGTGAAGGTGAGGGCTCCACCCGAGTAGAGCATTGTTATTCTCGATCTGCCACAAGGGATTCCTCAACAGGGCGGATGAATCCCGCACCCATTCTTCTTATGGCATCTTGAGGCACTTCATCATCTACATCACAAACATCAACACGCCCCCCTTGGGGACCATCATATTCTTCGAAAACCACACTACAAGATTCTATGACAACTCTAGAGAGTTTATCATAGATTCTATAAGTGTGGGATTGGAGACCATAGCCAACAAAAATACCCTCTAATGCTTTGGAATCAAACTTGGACAAATGAACACCCTTTATGCGATAGAAACACTTACAACCAAACACCCGGAAGTATGAAACATTGGGCTTGTTACCGGTAAGAATTTCATATGGAGTCTTGATCAATTCTTTGTGAAGGTAGAGCCGGTTTGATGCATGGCATGCGGTGGAGATTTCTTCAGCCCAAAATTTGTAAGTAGTTTTAAACTCCGCCAACATGGACCTATCAATATCTATTAGAGTTCAATTCTTCCTCTCAGCTACACCATTTGGGGGTATATGCAGCGTAATATTGGTGTTTTATTCCCTCATCACTAAGAAATCCATTCAAGGTATAGTTCTTGAACTCGGTGCCGAAGTCACTCCTTATTATCAACACTAGGACATTGTGTTAGCGTTGAACCATGTTGATCAAGTTGATTAAGTTTTCTTGGGTCTCACTTTTCAACTTGAAGAAGTATACCCATGTGTATATTGAGTAGTCATCAACAATCACCAAACAATATTTCTTCCCACCAAGGCTTGCATGAGATGGAGGGCCAAAGAGATCCACGTGGAGGAGCTCCAAGATCCTCTTGGACTTGATGAAGTTCTTTGGCTTGTGGGGACAATCATGCATCTTTCCTTCAACACAAGCCCTACACACACGATATTTGGCAAAACAAACATTTTATTTCGGTCCAACAATATGGCCACCCTTGTGGAGACTTTGCAAAGTTCTCATGTTGACATGGGCGAGATGGTGATGACATAGCCAACCCACATTGGCCTTTCCGAATAGGCACATCGCACTTGTAGTGGTTTTCCCCAAAAATTCCACCACATACAAGTCATTTTCGACATACCCAACGAAAGCGACCTTTAGAGTCTTGCTCCACAAGAGGACCGCAATATCATTATCAATAAAGACGGCAAAGCCCATCTTTCCAAGAGCATGGACTGAAAGTAAATTATATCCAAGGGTCTCAACAAGCATGACGTCCACGAGTGTAATATCGTGAGCAACCACAACCTTGCCAAAACCCATTACCTTAGACTTTGACTAGTCGGCATATGTCACGATTATTTGATCATCATTTGGTCTCATCTCCTTGACAATAGTTTTGCTTCTAGTCATATGACTTTTGCATCCACTATCAAGCACCCACTTTGACCCTCCGAAAGCATAGTTCTACAAGATATTAAAGTAGTTTTTAGGTACCCATTTTTCAATGGGTCCTCTTTTATTAGCAACAAGGGTATTGGGAACCCAAATGGACCAAGCAATATAACCATCAAACGGGCCAACATATTGTGCATAAACATCACCATAATAATCACGCATTAAGACATAGTGATTATTAGCACTTCCCGCAAAGTCATCATGTGACATATTTTTGCCAATCGTGGTCTTACTACCCATAATGGCCTTGTCTTTTGCTTGTGTGGGCATGGCCTTCTTATTGTTCTTCTTCTTCTTCTTCTTCTTCTTCTTCTTCTTCTTCTTCTTCTTGTTCTTGGCTTTAGAGACAAATCCAATGCCCCTTTCTCATTATTTGACCTTTGCTTACTCAAAAGATCATCAATAGAATTGTTTCCTTTGGGAAAGGTGGCATTATAAAGCTTCCCCTTCAACCTAGAATTTTCTTCAATGGTGTTTGTACTACTAGAAGGAATGAAAGTACTTGGTGAAGCAATATTAGTCAATTGAGTTTGAAGTTTTTCACGAGACTTTGTGGGCAAAAAGAGTTCACTCTCTAAGGCCTTGTGAGCCTTGTCAAGCTTCCTAAAGTCCTCGGCAAGTTTTTCATGAACAACACCAAATTCAACCTTATCCTCTTTAGCCCTTTTATACTTAGCAATGGCATGATCACATTCCTTGATGAGTTTATTAATAATTTGATCATTTGCCTCATTTAGGCCTTCAAGTTTTATTTCAAGAGACATCCTAGTCTCTTGCTCTTCTTCTAGAGCATTATTTAGATCATCCACCTCAATAATGTTCTCTCTCCCTAGTTTACATCTCTCATCAAGAAGCTCTTGTGTGTGAGAAAGTTGACTCAAGAGGTTCAAAAAATGATTCTTATGCTCCCCTTGCAAGTTAGCCATAAACACATCAAAAGCAACTAATTCCTCTTTGACCTCAAGAGATATATCCTCATCAAGTTCATCATCAATCATAGAGGAGGGGTGGAAAGATGATAATACCTCCAATCCTCTTCCCATTAAGCAAGTGACATTCTTGTTGGATATATTCTCATTTGGAGAGTCGAAGAGTGAGAAAGTGGAGGTAGGTGGCAAGAGAAGCCACACCATTTGATCTTTCCTCTTCTTCATCATCAGAGGAGTATTCTTCATGTGTTATCAAAACAATCTCACCCGACTTCTTGTTGGCGCGATTCTTCTTGATGAAGGGCTTATTGAAGGGATCCTTGGAATTTTTCTTTAATACAAGTTTATCCCCATTATCTTCTCTTTTATCATAGGGAAAACCGGCAAAAAGTGATAGCGGTCACCACAGTTGAAGCAAGTTCTAAATTTTGAGCCATTGTCTCTTCTCCCATTTGGATTGATTCTTCATTGCATTTCCATTTTGGCCTTGGTGGGGTCTTTCAAAAAATTCCTTGCATACAAGGCCATATATTCACCATGAGCAACCTTGACATCTTCGGGATGGCTCAAAGACAAGCCTTCATCACTTCCCTCTTCATACACATACTCCACAACTTAAGCTTTTAGGGCAAGGTTGGCACCATTTTTCATTCCAAGGGCTCGAGCATGAGCATCTTTGGCATTCTTGGCAGCAACTTGAAAGCGGCCATCTCTTGCATAAATTCATTGGAGGTCATGAGGTGGTAGTTGTGTCTTCCTTGGAGACTCTTCAAGTCAGTGGGCTCTAAAGGCATGAGTGCACGCACATATTTTATTTTTATCCAAGCATCATCCACATGTGAGGCACCCACATTCTTAAACGCCATGGAAGTGGATTTGAGCCTTCGATACATGTATTCATGATCTTCACCATCCTTCATATATAAGACTTCGGCTTCATTGATCAGTGCATCATAACGGTTTCTTCTCATGCTCTCATTTCCAACATATAACTCAGTGAGAGTATCCCAAGCTTCCTTGGCGGTGTTGAGGTGTTCTATGTGAGGTAAATCTTTTGTCCCCAAACCTTGTTGAATCATGCGCAATGCAGTGGAATTGAGTTTACTATTGACAACTTCTCTTCTTGTCAAGTTGGTTGGATCCACATTTCTTAGTCCTTCTTCAATGATATTCCACAATTCAATGAGAGCTGTGCACATGAGATTTCATTAATGATTGCCATTGAGCAAAGGAATGTGAAGCTAGCTTAGCTGGGTCACCTCTATTGTTTATATGAGGGCGTGGGATTGGAGGTTTGGGAGAGTGATGAGTGCATATTTAAACCATGTTTTAGATTATTATTTTGCATTGTAGATGTAGTATCTTGGTATTTTACCATATTCACACACACTTTTTATGTTTATTTTCACCAGGATCAGATCAGATGATGGATCCAATGGACACAATTCTTGGAGAAGTTGTACTAGAGAGAAAAGGAGCCAAAAACTACGTAAATTTCTTATTTGGGAAATATTAATAAGACTAGAAGAAAACTCGAAGAAACTGGAGGCTATAGAAGAGTTGATGACCAACTATACGGGCCACCGCCATATAGTTGCCGCCGCCTCCGCCTCCTCAAATAGTTTCACCCCGTGCAACTGGTTTGGAGAGACGACATACAGAACACCCAGAAATCGCCAAAACCTAACCTCCGGAAGGCATCTGGAGGGGGAACTTGCCCTAGGGATCCATCTTCGCCCTCCATGTCTGAGTAGATAATTAGTTCTTGGGGAGATGGAGAAACCCTAGGATGAGATTGAAATAATATAAAGTTTATTATGATATTCATCGCTGTGACCATGTGTTAGATTGTCTACATCTTGATGTGTGGAGAAGTCGACCTCTCCAATATTTGCCTCTTGTGGGGACTTGTTGTAGGGAACTACTTGTTGGTAGAAGGAGGTATGTTAGCACTTACAGTGACTATAAAGCTATTGGAAACCCCTACGTATCAACTTGGGAATCGAGGAAACTCACAAAAAACTATCCATTCCATAGGATACGTCCTGCGGAATTACGTCCCTTAATAGCACAGTAATTCAATTAATGTTGATTGCTGTCTGCTGTGGTTATGAGGATGATTTGAGCAGTGGTTGTTGCCTCTTTGTCCAAATACGGAGTTCCTCCCACACATACATAGTTAATAATGTTCATGGTAATAATCTTTACCTTAGCCCTTTATAATGCTAGTGGCGTATCCGCTAATCCCTGAGAATGCTTTTCCCACTAAAGTTTCAAATCTCTTTTACATACTTATTTTTTGTATTCAGTTTTATTTACTTTACTCATTGTTCTCTTATACCAAACACCTTTTTACACAACACTCGCATTTTATCTTGTCACTTAAAACTTTATTTAGCATTTCTATTTCCAGTATTCACTTCAAGAATTCTTAGACTTCAGACTCCTGCTCCCTCTGGGATCGATATCTTTATTTTGGAACTAGCTACAACCGATCTGTGCACTTGCAGTCATCAAGCTATTTTCTGGCGCTGTTGTCGGGGAGCTAAGTGTTGTAGGTATTTTAGTTTTTGACTACTTACTTTAGTTTTGTTTTGAGTTACAAGTTTCCACCAACATGATGGAGTTTGAGCATATGACTAGTGCTAACCCACTCGACCACTTTGGGAAGCCCTATGATATTTATAAAAGAGACAACTCCAACAAGAAGACAAGGGGGTTTGAAATAAATTCACTACTACTTGGTAATTTACACCAGACGCAATTTACCGGAGATGAAGAAGATCTCGATCCATATGAGCATATTGCATGTTTCAAAGATATATGTGGCACGTTTCAATTAACGAGGTATACCGCCGATGAGGTAAGGGTTAAACTTTTTAGTCAAACTTTGACAAGTACATCTCTCTCATGGTATAGAGCTCTACCCTCAGAAGCTACTACTACTTGGGATAATTTAGCTTGCGAATTCCTATCTAAATATTACCCATTATCAAAATCCTTTTGAATCAGGTGTCTTATAATGACTTGTTGGAACCATCCTAATGAAGGACTAGTAAGAGCCTATATAAGATTTAAAGATTTACTTAGACAATGTCCTCATCATGATTTGTCTAAATCATATTTATTGCATATCTTTTATGGCGGTTTAATGGAACCTAATAAAATTGAACTAGACTCTTGCACGAGAGGAGATTTTATGGATTTACCTATAACTAAAGCTTGGGATTTACTTAATAGAATTCACGATCATAGAGTTTCATGGAATTTTGTTCAAGGAAGTGAAGGAGACACAGAAATAGATCATGAATGTATTCATAACTATAATAAAAAGGGCCATGTTATTGAATTATCGAAAGAACTTTATTTAGATTCAGATCTTGTGTTGCAAGTTTTAAAAGCTTTTACAGAACACATCGAAGCTACAAAAGAGGGTTTGGTCAAGTTTGATCCACCACCTGAACCTAAAAAGAGAAGAGAAGTTAAAGCAACGCCTCCCTAGAACCAATGTATGAGATATCTTTCCCTAACACTTCACAGAAGCATATTTTGGAATATGAACAGGTCAAGGCAGTACAGGAGGAGAAAGAAGAGGAAAGTGTGCCAATAATTGAAGACCATCTGGAAGAAACCAAAGATGAAGAGGTAACAAGGATGCAATCATGGATATGTATGCACATTGTAACATAGTTGAACTTGATGAAGAAACTTATATATTGGTTGAAGGTAAAATTAAGGTAAAAGACGTGGGTAAGCCTATTATTCCCTGCATATTTAAATAAACCTCGCATTACGGTTTATGTGATCTTCGCACCAAAGTTAATGTTATATCCTATGACTTTTATTTAGAAATAAAAGAAGAGATAGCACCAGCTAGAATTGAAAATACTGATATGACAATCATGTTATCCAATAAAAATCTTATAATTCCAATGGGAGTAGATGAAGATGCAACTGTCACAATTGGCAATAAAATTTTCCCTATTGATTTTGTAGTTGTTGATATGCCAATTTACACTCTTTGCCCAATTATATTTGGAATTTTTTTTGAGTGATATATGTAACACCATCAATTAAAAAAGCAGGTTGTATCCCTTAAGTTTGGGAAAGCGGAAAAAGAATTCCACTTTTCCAAATTTAAAGACAAACCTCTACATATACAATAAGAAGAGAAAGGGAAGACTATCAAGGAGATGGCAGCTCTTTTCTTAAATAATCAAGATGAAGAAATAAATGAAGAACCAAATTGTGAAGAAATAATTATGGAGGGTAGAACTTTAGAAGAACTAGAAAGTGAATTTGATTCATTTACCATTGAAGAACCTCCAACTGATGAAGCTTTTGAAGAGCCAAAAAAGAGAGGGGATGAAGAATCACCACCCCTGGATTAAAAACTCTACCAGATAATCTTAAGTATAGATTCTTAGATGATACTAATAAATTCCCTATTATTATTAGTGCTAAACTTTCAGGGGAAGAAGAAGAACTCATGAAGGTACTAAAGGAGCACTGCAAGGCCTTTGAGTACTCAATGAATAACTTGAAGGGTATTAGTACCATGATAGCCTCCCATCGAATATTTATGGAGGAAGGTGCTAAACCAGTTGCGGAATTTAATGGAAGACTGAAGCCTGAAATTAAGGAAGTGGTAAGAAAAGGAATAGTACGCCTACTTGATGCAGGTATAATTTATCCTGTAAAATAAAGTGAATGGGTAAATCATGTTCATTGTGTTCCTAAGAAAGGCAGCTTTACTATTGTTCCAAATGAAAACAATGAATTGATACCTACTAGAACTATTGTTGGACATAGGATGTGCATAGATTTTAGGAAATTGAATAAGGATACTAGGAAAGATCACTATCCTTTACCATTCATAGAACAAACCTTAGAGAGGTTAGTAAACCACACTCATTTTTTCTACTTGGACGGATACTCTAGTTTTTCCCAAATAGTTGTTTATCCCGAAGACCAACTTAAAACTACTTTCATTAGTCCTTATGGTTTACATGCTTATCGATGTATGACTTTTGGTCTATGTAATGCTCCAGCTACTTTTCAAAGATGCATGACTGCTATATTTGCAGATTTTATAGAACTAATAATGGAAGTATTTATGAATGATTTTTCTGTCTATGGAACTTTGTTTACTAGTTGCTTGGATAATATCAATAGAACGGTGCAGTGTTGTGAAGATACCACTCTTGTTCTAAACTGGTAGAAGTGTCACTTTATGGTCAAAGAAGGCATAGTCCTTGGACACAAAGTATCAGGTAAGGGTATTGAAGTAGATAGGGCTAAAGTAGAAGCAATAGAGAGAATGCCACAACCAAGGGACATAAAAGGTATAAGAAGTTTTCTTGGTCATGTAGGATTTTATATAAGGTTCATTAGATTTTTTTCTGGAATTTCTAAACCTTTGACTAATCTGTTGCAAAAAGGAGTAAGATTCAATTTTGACGATAAGTGCCTTATTTCCTTTGATAAACTTAAATATGCTTTATCTCGTGCTCCCATCATTAAACCACCTATATGGGATATGACTTTTGATTTAATATGTGAAGCTAGTGACGATGATGTAGGAGTAACTCTGGGACAACACATAGGTCGCAGATTTAATATTATACATCATGCTAGTAGAACTCTCAATAGTGCTCAAAAGAATTATCCTAAGGAAGAAAGGGAACTCTTTGCTGTATTTTTCTCTTGTGATAAGTTTTGTTCTTATATTGTTGATGAAAAAGTAAGAGTTCATATGGATCATGATGGTTTAAAAGAACTCCTCGAGAGGAAGTTTCAAGACTGATCTGTTGGATCCTTTTACTTCAAGAATTTGAGTTGCATATTATGCGGAGACAAGAAGCAAAGGTAGTAGATGCATCATCTATATTTACCCAGAAAGACATCGATCTTATTGAGAGGAGTTTTAGTCTCGGTGATTTTTGTTTTCAGGAATTACTATATGAGCTAAGGACAAATCCTCCCAAGAAGAAGTCCTTGTTGTTGGAGGAGTTTGTCACTCCCAACTAATTGGACGGTAAGTGGAAGGTAAGTTTTCTAACTCTAATAAGTGCTTTGATTTCATAGTTTCTACTATTAAAATTTTTGCCTTTGAATTTCTCTTGTTTTTATGAAGTTTTTAAGGGGTTTCTGTAACTATACGGCCGCAACTATACATCCAAAAAAAATTCTCCCGCTGTATAGTTGGTCGTTTAATGTTCTGTATCCCTCTTGTGAAATAATTTCGGTCTACAACATCTATACGGCCGCAACTATATGGCCGAAGAAAAATCTCCCGCCGTATAGTTGGTCGTCAAAGCTTCTGTATCCCCCTCGCAAAATATTTTTGGGGTATCGTATCTATACAGCCGCAACTATACGGCCGGAGAAAATTCTCCCGCCGTATAGTTGGTCATCAAAGATTCAGTTGTAGGGTTCGCAACATAGAAAACAAAAAATTTCCTATGATGGGAACAACTATGTACCAAGATCTATCTACTAGATACAAGCAACGGGCGATATACATCCGTAGAGAACGTACCCTTGAAGATCGACAAAGATTAACAAGGTTGAAATCATGGTTGATGTAGATGATCTCTTGCCGATCTCAGGATCGAGAGGAAGTCCTAGCGCCGCATCCGTGCTCGAACACACGTCCAAGGCACCGAGAAACCTCCGCCTCCTCGATCCAGTGATGTAGCGGAAGCACAACTCTTTCTTGCCGAATAGCCACCGGGAACATGTATCTCGCTAGTCCGAGACCATGGGGGATAAATACTAGAGGGGGAGAGAGATCCTTCACAAGGAGGTGTGAGTGAGAGAGAGGGAGGGAGGGGGGATCCTTTTTTAGGAGGGGGAACCCCAAGGGGGTGGCCGGCGCATGGGGGCTGCCCCCTTTCCCTCCCTCCATTCATGTGGGTGGACACTCCACTCACAAAATGCCCTTCAATTTTCTCCACTAAAAAACCCACTCAAATTCCCATTAAATTTCCACCAAATTTAATGCAAACTCTCATTAAATAAAACTCCTTTTATTTATTCAGAATTTTTTAAATTACTTTAATGACAAACATTCACATATAACCCCTTGCTAGTATTTCATTTCACATGCAAAGATACTTTCTGCAATTTCACCCGAAAACCCGTTTCGGTGTCTAGTGAAATAAATTCCTGCGCTTGTTATTCTTTTCAGCATGAAACTTTTGCTCCAATTGGTGTCGGTGTCTCTTAAGTGTGTCACCCTACAGTTCACGAATAATTCGAACATGATCGAGACCCCTCTCAGATCAATAATCAGAAGCGGGACCTGGAGATCCATACTGACTCCCACACATTCAATGATGACTTTCTTGTAATCGCGAGAACCTTTTACGCTAGTATCTTAATACTTTTGTTTAGCGATATATTACATGTCCGAGATTTGATCATCGGTATCTCCATACCTAGTTTGATGTCGTTACTGACATGTAATCTTTTCTCGTTCCCGTGATATAACATTATAGTGATCAAATCACTTGCTTGCAAGCTAGTCAATGTGATATCACCGAGAGGGCCCAGAGCATATCTATCCGTCATCGGGATGAAAAAATTCCACCCTCTATCCATGGGCCTCAACATAACACTTTAGTAGTACTGAACCCATCTTTATAATCACCCTATTACAGTGAGACATTTGATCAAGACACTCTTCCAGTGTTAGTGATTGACATGATCTCATGGTCTAAGGAATAGGATCACTTCGTATGTTGTTATAGCAATATAAACTCAATGACTTTGATCGTAATGCTATACTTAGGATGAATGTTCATCACACCATTCCAATAATGTTGTGACCTCGTTATTAACAACATCCAATGTCCATGATTAGGAAACCATCATCTTGTTAATCAACGAGCTAGTTTATGAGAGAGGCATAACTAGGAACTTTCTGTTTGTTTATTAAACACACATGTATTAACGTTTTCATATTAATACAATTATAGCATGCAAAATAAACATCTACCATATACTTGGAATATACATAATAACCACTTTATTATTGCTTCTCAGGGCATATTCCCTTTATCAGTACCCTCGACCCCTTTTCATTATTATTCATTGATAAAAAAACTCTTTGTCGGTTCCTGGTCGGTCATCTAACCGACTGGTCTCGAGATATTTGGAAATATCTGCCCAGAACCAACTATATGGCCGGAACTATATGGTCTGTGACTGTATAGTTGGTCGTTACGGCACATGACTCCTCCAAATCCGTGATTTATTTTTCTAGTCGGTTTGGATTGTTTTCTTGGACAAGAATTTGGTGTTTCTCGCGATTTTTGCCGACCTCTGGCCCCTTTTATATACTGCCCTTGTACCTCTCTCTAATCATAATCACCAGGAACAAATCTAGCTATGCGCTATCTCGTCTCAGGCCGTGAAAAACCTATGGGGCTCATTGCTCCCAGGGACCTTTGTAGCAGCCTGTTGATGGAGGACGACAATGAGGAGGTGGAGAGGTTTAGCCCGGGGTACAAAGAGTACGTCGAGCCAAGCTTCTACAACAGTGACCCCGGTGAAGGCTGGGGCAACGTTTACATATGCCGTAACGTCTATGACCCCCTGGAGGTCGACTGGGTGGCGGCGAAAAGAACTCAAGAAGAGAGAAGGTCGCAAGCCGCACGGAAAAGGACGTGTGGTGTCAACACCCGGATTTTTAATCCCAGATGCCTGTTATGCCATACATCGCAATCCCAGGATTACCATTTTTGCGAGACATAACAGATTTGGATACCACAATACATTATCCATTACAAACCATACATAAGGTCTTACACAAATAAGGATCTCATGATCCAGTTCTTAATACAACTCAAGCAGCGGAAATACGTAATAATAAAGGTAGCGTAGGCGAAGCTCCATCTTCGGGGTCACAGGCAATGCTGACGATGGAAGATGATCCTAGTTGTCGTAACCTTCCTGGGGTCCTTCGTCCTGGTACTCCTCTTCATAGTCTGGCCACAGGAATAGCCAGGGACAAAGCCATGAGTACTCTTTAAGTACTCGCAAACTAATACTAGCAAGTGAAGGGGTTTTTTGTAATAGGATACTAAGCTCTAGGGTTGTTTTGCAAAAAGCCAGATTTACCTCTAATAAGTTCAGAAGCAAGAGAAGCTAGTTGAACTTTTATAACACCTAAGTGGGAACTTGTATTTCATATCACAACTCTGTTGTGGTCAAGTCAAAATCTCAATTCATTTCACAAGTCATTTTGAAAACATCTGACGGGGGAACAGTATGGCCACTCCAACTGTCCATCACAGCGGACGCGGCTATTCGAATAGTTTGACACTCTGCAGAGATTGTACACTTTCACCACAACATTCGATACATCCGTCAGGAACAAATCCTGAATTCACCATACTCAGTATGCGGATAATCAATCCTAACCTTTCAATTACACGCCCTAGTATAGGAACCTCTCCTGTGAGTTTGGCCTCCCAACCATGACCAACTGTCATCTTGGGTACTGCACAGGTGGACAATCTTCACAAGGTAGCCTCAGCTCAGACCTTGGCTGTGAGGGAACCCATACTAAAGTATATAAGTTTCTAGTCAAGCCCTACCCAAATTTCGGGTATTGTGGATGTACGGTAAAATTGGAATGGTATCACATCCAGACAACCATCAGTTTTATAAAGGGCTAAGGCTCATGCCTTAAAATTTTCATCATCAAAATCATCTAGTGTTCGGAAACACATGTCAAAACATCTCAGTAGAATGACTCATCATTCTAAGGTTTTCATAACCATTTTCCACCAAGTATTCCCATCTAAAGTTGATCAGGTTTTATGCTTAGCACTAACATCTACAAGTGGGGGGGGGGTGAGTACTAATGAGGGGTGGTAAACCAGTGTAGTTTAACTAGGTTCAATCTCATGCCTTAGGATGACATCAAGATTATCTAGCTTAGGACAAATTTAATGCTCTTTATGCAACCTTCAATTATCTTTCTAGTATCTACAATTTACTCAAGTAAACTCTAAGTAATAGCTTTGATAAAGAAATAAAGTAGAAAGCTTGCAAGTAAAACTAGGAATGGGGTTATCAAGTGGGGATGATCACATATGCTTAAGGCATATAGTTGGCATGGTAACAAGCAAGTACTAGCTTGCATAGGTCAACTTGATTAGTAAGGCTTGCATCAGTATCAGTATAATCTTGCCTTGTGCAGAGCAGTGGTTGAAGTTCTCCTCGGCTTATTCTTCATAGTATCCTCCTTCCTCCTCGTATCCTTGGTCGATACTAGCATCTATGAATAAATACGAGGTACACAATCACCAAACAATACTTAACTACTCTCAATCATCACACAAATGGGTTCTATAGATGATCTAGCATCATCACTAATATCACAAGAATAAAGCATTTGTCTTATTTATTTATTTTTAGAAAAGTAATTTCTACTCATTGAAAAACTACTTAAGATTTAATATTCTCCAAACCAAACATGGGATCATGTTGACACATGTCATCACCGCATATTTCAGTACATGGGAATGTGATTTAAAGTGGTGTCACGATTTAATAAGGTTTAACCTTTTTATTTTAAATAATTAAAGTGGCTAGAAATGCCTATGTGGCATTCTTTTATTACTTGAACATTATTTCTGTAAGTAAACCCATATTTTTTATATATTCTGAAAGGTATGATCAAATGTGATTTTTGAGAGTTGGAATCAACTCAAAAGCTATTATGGTTGAAATTTGAAAAATGTTTGAATGCAGAAAAGCTTCTGACTTGTTATTTTTACCAAGGTTGATCTATAGATCCAAATGTTTTGAATCCAATGGGCTTGGATTAAGCATTTCAATACCTTTCTAACAAAATTGGTTTCATTTAATTTGGTTTAGTGAATCGAGCTGGGTTGATTTTTGAAACTGGGTACTGAACTAAGTTTGAATATAAATAGAAAAAGTTAAGTTCAAACGAGTGGGCTGCGTGGGAAGGGTTATTGGGCCGGCCCTGTGTCACTCCGCAGCGCGGGGCGCAACTGATAGGGGGGTTCCACTAGTCAGTGGCTCATAACACGCGAAGCAGTACGGGGCGATCTCGGTCGCACGATCTGAGTCTAATCGAACGGCTACGGCTCATCGTCCACGTCGGGCAGCGCCGGCGAGATAGAACCCTAACGCGGCAGGTGGGGGTCGTGGGAGGCTCACCGGGGCTCAGACGAGGGTTGGCGATGGGGGCAAACGATGAAGTCGACGACGGTGATTCTCCTAGCACCGGCAGCTCCTTCTGGGGTGGCTCCAATCGATGGCTTCCTTCTTCTCCAGCAGCGGCGGGCTCCAGTGAAATTCCGGCGATGCGCTTCTCGCCTTGCTCCGGGAGTGAGGTGGGGTGGTTCTGGTGAGAGGGGAGTGGAATGGTGTGAAGAATTCGAGCGGGGGAGGCCTCTATTTATAGTGGCGATAGGGGATCGACAGGCGCGGGCTGAGCTCGTCGTGGTCGACGGCACAGAGGGCTATCGGCGTGGGCGACGGTAGGGGGCGGTGCTGTGCTCCCTGGCGAAGCTCAACGGCATGGTGGCGAGGCGTGGGACGGTGCTGATCGGTCGAAACGCTTCGACGTTCTAAGCGTGTACGATGGAGGTTTTGATGGCGCACAACGCGCGTGGTCCGCGTGGCGGCGAACGGGCGTGTCTGCGGGGTTGCTGTGGTGGTGGTGATCACACGTGCACGCGGCAAAGGCGGCGCACGGTCTGTGGGCGTGTATCAAGGGTGGCACACGGGCGCTCTCTCGGCATGCTTGCAGAGAGGCTTGGCATGGCTTGGGCGTGTGGTCCAGTAGCTGGCATTGCTCGAGGCTGGGACATGGAGTGGCGGTGGGGTGCTGGCTAGCGCCCAGACAAGGTTTGCGAGGCTAGTGTTGCTCGTAGCTTGCTGTCGACCATGGGGTGGCAATGGTGCTCTCGGCCTTCTCACCATTGATGACAATGGCCAGCTTACAGTGGTGCTAGAGATTAGTTAAGGTTGCTAGATGATCTACTAAGGCTAGTTGTAACCAGAGAGGGAACAAGTTAGGCCCAAAACACTGCTCAACATAGTGTTTTTGATTTTGTTGATTTGAATTTGCAACCTGTTTGATAAAATGGCCGCATGAACTTAAGTTTTGAATTTTGAAAAGATTTTTTGTGGGTGTGCTAAGAATGTGTTGAGGGTTCTGTGGATGCTTGGGTTTTGAAAATTGAGCTTGTTTGAGTGGTTTTTGAAATAGTGGGATCTTCCCATATGAAATAGATTCAATTTTAAACTGTCATTTATAAGCATTTAAATGTTTTTGGATGATCACAAAGTGGGAGTTGGTACCTTATTATGGGTACTATCAAGGGATGCAAAGATACATACATGTTTCTGTTAAGTTCCGAAAGTTAGGGATAGCCAAAGTAGGCATGGGAGTTAAATTGGCCAAAGTGACCATTCACTTAATTTGTTTGTCTTTGGGAAAAGTTTGGGGATTGTTTAGATGATGTTTATTTCACCTAAGAATCATTTTACAAGCAAAGAAACACAGAACCATGGCAATTCAAAATAATTCAAATTTTAATACATACACATATGAATGCTTTCATACTTTTAATTGGAAAAGTTTTTGTTAACCCTAAATTTGATGATTAGAGTTTGATGATCCAAGTTTAATATTTTTGGGATGTTACATGTGGAGACGGTCAAGTTCGTCACTACAGATCCGAGGCTGCATAAGCATAAGGAAATACCTAGCATTGGTGTAGGTGCAAGCAAGGGACTGACGTTGCCCCGCTCGAGGCATACCATTGGCACTCGTATGAGGGTGAAGCCTCAAGAGGAGTGGAGGAGCATTTTCTACTTTCCCGATCCATCAATAATGGATGAGGGATAAGTTGTCCCTAGGACAAAAGATCGCGTGCGGGCACTGGAAGTATATCAGAAGCAGGAGCTATTCCATCACATTGAAGCCCGTCATCGCCTCAAGGAGATAGAGGAGAAGGATGACCTTCTCCCGATGATGACTAAGCTTGCAGATAGGGTGGACACTCTGCAATCTGATTTGTGAAGGTGCTATAGCCGCATCACCGCCCTGGAGGACACCAACAAGAAGCTACATACCACGATTCTACATGCTATGGCGCCACAGTGATCTTCAATAAAGCACGATATCAAATAATCGCAAGGGATTATTTGATCCCGCCTGGCTTGATTCCAAGCTTGGGGAGATCTTTAAGACCTTGTAGTCTATCTTATAAGTTTTTATTTCTATTCTAGTTTTGCATTAGTTCGAGCTCATAAATAAAGTTTGCATCATTAGAATTCCCTTCAGGAATAATTGATCCCTTTTATGAAATTCATAGTTTATTATAATATATGGAGCATTGTTGAGTTTAAGTTTGTCCTATTGGATATATGAATGACTTGAGTATGATTTTACTTGCACTTGATGATAGCAACAGGAGTCTTCCACACCATTGGTATTAATGGAACATATAAAGATAATTTGATCAATATATTTTAGGTCAATGGCTTGATTTACAAAAAGGAGAGATTATCTAAGTAATTAATATGAAAAACAAAAACCTTGAACAAAGGAGAAATTATAAGTGCTATCAAGTAGAGTGAGAACAAGTTGAGGTAGAATATTCAAGTTATAAAGATGCTTCATATATATTTGGAATTTGATAATTGATATTGTTAAACTTTTAAATTCCTACATGAAGTGAATATATGGCTATATCCTTTGCACAACACTTAAACAAAAGTGTGAGCACAAATATATATAGAAAAAAAAGAAAAAGAAAGATGAAGAAATAGAGCGAATGTGCAAAGAGCAAATAGGTATATACCACTATATTGTAGTAAGACAAAGAGACGTTTGAGATTTTAATCCGAAGAAAATAAGTTAATCCTAAAAACACTTGGAACTACCTCACCAAATCATTCGGTTGAACCGAATACTTTTACATCATGTTGAGAATAATATTTTATGAACTATTAATTGCTAAGGTGTGGAAGCCTGCTAATATTATTCGGATAGTTCGAGTAAGGTACTAATCATGAACTTATTTATATGTATCCTTTATGATCAACACATGCTGCAACTGCCTAATTTATTTTATCGACCCAACCTCATGAATATGAGGATCATATCCATTAAGCTAAACTTGCTCGGGACAAGCAAGAGTATAAGCTTGGGTAAGTTGATGAGTGCATATTTGCATCATGTTTTAGATTATTATTTTGCAATGTAGATGTAGGATCTTGGTATTTTATGGTGTTCGCACGCACTTTATGTTTATTTTCACCAGGATCAGATTAGATGATGGATCCAATGGACACAATTCTTGGAGCAGTTGTACTGGAGATAAAAGGAGCCAAAAAACTATGTAAATTGATTATTTGGGAAATATTAATAACACCATAAGAAAAACCAAAGCAATTGGAGGCTACAGAAGAGTTGACGACCAACTATACGAGCCGTCGCCGTATAGTTGCCGCCACCTCCGCCTCCTCAAATAGTTTCACCCCGTGTAACTGGTTCAGAGAGACGACATACAGAACACCCAGAAATCGCCGAAACCTAACCTCCGGAAGGCATCTGGAGGGGGAACTTGCCCTAGGGATCCATCTTCGCCCTAAGAAGATCTGGGAGGCCAAGTCATTGATCTCCATCTTCATCAACCGCTGCATCTTCATCACCACCATCACCTCCATCCATCCCATCTAGATATTGTTGTAATTCTTGCACTAGTTGTGGATTTATACAAGTACTATTCATCGATAATCGTTTCCATTACCATTGCTATGATGCTGTCTACCTCCATGTCTGAGTAGATCATTAGTTCTTGGGGATATGGAGAAATCCTAGCATGAGATTGAAATAAGATACAGTTTATTACAATATTCATCGCTATGACCATGTGTTTGACTGTCTACATCTTGATGTTAGGAGAAGTCGACCTCTCCATTGCCTCTTGTGGGGACTTGATGCAGGGAACTACTTGTTGGTATACAGAGGGATGTTAGCACTTACAGTGACTATAAAGCTGTTGGCACCCCTTACATATCAACTTGGGAATCGACGAAACTCACAAAACACTATCCATGCCATGGGATACGTCCTGCGGGATTACGTCCCTTAATAGCGCAGTAATTCAATTAATGTTGATTGCTATTTGCTATGGTTATGAGGATGATTTGAGCAGTGGTTGCTGCCTCTTTGTCCAAATACGGAGTTCCTCCCACACATACATAGTTGAGAATGTTCATGATAATAAGTTTTACCTTAGCCCTTTATAATGCTAGTGGCGTATCCGCTAATCCCTGAGAACGCCTTTTCCCACTGAAGTTTCAAATCTCTTTTACATACGAGGTACTTATTTTCTGTATTCAGTTTTGTTTACTTTACTCATTGTTCTCTTATACCAAAAACTCCAAAACACCTTTTTACGAAATACTCGCATTTTATCTTGTCACTTAGAACTTTATTTAGCATTTCTATTTCCAGTATTTATTTCAAGAATTCTTAGAATTCAGACTCCTACTCCCTGTGGGATCAATATCTTTATTTCGAAACTAGCTAGAACCGATCTGTGCACTTGCAGTCATCAGAGATTACCAACCGGGAACCTTATGGTGCTCTTCCTTCCCATCATCCCATTTTGTGGAAGGATTAGTGTTATCAGATCATCCCCCACCACAACAACCACGGGTGATGACGAAGCGTTCACCTTCGGAAGTGTGGAGGGTTCCTCTAGAGGAGGAGGAGGTGAGGCTATTTTCTCCTTAGCAAGTTGCTCAACTAAGTCATGCAACTGTTTGATTTTGTTGCTAGGGAGGAGCTCAAGCTTGATTCCAATTTCTTAAGATCCTCCATGGACACCGTGTTACTAGTATCACTCCCTTCTTCTCCATCATGGCTGCCCATATTCTCTTAGGCAGTAAAGCCCGAATAAAGAGCGAGGCTCTTATACCAATGAAAGTATCGTATGGGCACCTAGAGGGGGGAGGGTGAATAGGCTCTACTTCAAATTTTACTATTTTTCAAGTTAGGGTTTAACACAAAAGGTAAATTCTCTAGATTATGCAACTATGGTGAATTTACCTATGTGTCGACCTAGCACAAACACTAAGCACAAACAAGATAAGTAAAGTGCAGTAAAGGACAGAAGTATCCAAAGTGTAGCACGCGGAGACACAAGGATTTGTTTCCCGCAGTTCCTTCCTTTTGAGGGGAAGTACGTCTGCGTTTGGAGAGCAGGTGGTTTTAAACCACCAATGCCACAAGAGGCCTCCCTTTTTCTCCGATGAAACTTACCCCAAAGGGTTCGATTCACCTCTTCCACTATATCGGAAACCTTCGAGGTGGAAGCTGGCACCTTTACAACAAGTTCGAGGCACACATCCACAACTGAATTGGAGGCTCCTGAATGCAAGTAAGCTGTGACTCAATCAAAGACAAGCTTGTAAGATCCAAATCAAGAACTAGGGTTTCCAATGAAACACTAGAGCAAGGGGCCCTCAAGTGAATGATGGGGAAATGAAGATCTCTCTTGGTGAATCTATAGATCAAGTCCTCCTCCTTCGATTCTCCAAAGATCAACGACTTTGGATGATTGGATGAAGAGATCTTGTTGATTTGGTGGCTCAAATGGTGGGGGACTTATATTCTGGAACGAGCAGCTTGAGGAAGGGGATGAAGACCCCTATTTATAGCCCCACAGCCTGTGAACCGTTTTTTGACCGTTGGAGAAAGTTTCATACCGGAGACTCCAGTCTGTAGACCGTAGACTCTGGTCTGGGAGAATGCACCAAAGAATTCGGTCTAGCTCCGGTCCATCTCCGGAGCAGCATACAGAAGGTCCCATGCACATTTCTGAAGGCCCCTCCGGGGACTTTGGGGAAAACTCCAGACCACACAGGAGACTCCGGTGTTTGCACACCGGAGACTCCAGTATGGAATTCCCTGAAAGTTGCAGAATATTGCAGAGACACATCCATAGGGTTATGGGCTTTTCACTTTTCATTATATCATCTTGTAGACATTAGCACACTGTAAAATGATCTACAAGTTGTTCACGAACACAAAAATTGATTAAGACAATAAATCTCCTTTCAGGTGGCTTTAACTTTTGAGACCTTACTTTTGGATTTGTTCCTCCATAGTTTTCTCATGATAAGTTTTGCAAGGCGTAGTGGTCGCACCATCCCCTTGAAGAAGCTACATCAGAATGTGAAGATTTCTTTTCCTAGGAATCTCGGGGCAAGATTCTTGTTTAGTGGACGAGAGTTATAGCATCCCAATTATCTAAAATTGGAATGCTACATAAGAAATATAGATCAACACTACCATATGCTTTTTATTTGTTGCATTATCATGAAGGCATGCTCATATCATCATGCCACGCATTTGAGCATCCTCATGACTGCATGCATCTGTTTACCAATGATATTTTACAAAGTCTATTTTGGCTTCTAAATATCCCCGCCTATTATTTCAAATCAAAACCTTGGGCTTTTATGGAGTATTTTGTTCATCTAAAAACCTATTTAAAAATATTTTATTTTAAAAGAAAAATAAATATTTAAAACAAAATATTTTATCGGGGGAGGCAGCCGGCCAGGCCCAGCCAGCCAGCATACTAGCCCCATCTATGAAACCCTAACCTAGTCCCTACAAACCCTAAACCTAAATAGCCCATTGCCACCCATCACCGCACCCTCCCAGCCGCCGCCTCCAAACCGTGTGCACCACAGCCGCGCTAGAGCACACCTCGCGCAGCCCTGGCCCACCATGTTGCTTCCCTGCCGCGTGCACCTTCCCACACCGCGAGTCATGTCACGCCACACACGCCAAGTGTACGCATTTTCCCCATCCCAGTCCCATGCACAACGCGTTACTGGAACCTACCCATCTCTCCCGCACGCAACCTCGCGTTGTCCTGTGCCCTCCTCGATCGAACCTGCCGCCGCCAGAGAACCACCTCGCCGCCAGGGGCCTGCCGCTCGAGCCGGCCGTCGGCCTCGTCTGCCTCCGCCCTGGTCTGACCTCACCTCCATGCGTCTTGTGAACCCCCTCGCCCCTCTATTCATCCTCCCCGCGATCGCCCCTCTTCCCCTGGTTCTCTCCTCTCCACCGCCATGGGGCCCTCCGCCGCCAACGTCTAATCCGCCTCGGCTCCGCGTCTGTAGTGTTCCTCGCTCCCCTGCGCCTCCCTGTCCGAGCTCGCCCGTGTCGACACCTTGGCCACCTCTCGCTGTTGCGGCAAGCCATCATGGCGCCCCCTCTCCTCGCCGACTCCCTCAACCCTGGTTCCGCCCCGCTCGCCTTGCCCTTCCGTGGTCGCCTCGAGTACATCTACGAGTGCCTCTGGCCGCCGTCATGCTTCTCCTCGTTGACCCTGTCTCCGCCGGTGGGAGCTTTACGCCTCCCCGTGGTCGCCGCACATCGCCCTCGTCCACCCCTGGCCAAGCCCGAGCCTAAGCTCCACGGTCGCCACCCGTGCCCTGACCCCGGGGCCGACCCTCTTCATCCACTGGCATGGCGTGTGCCGTGCCGCCTTGAGACAATCCACACGCGTGTCCCTAGTCTCTGCTAGCCCAGGCCGACATTACTTGGTTCGTGCGCTGTTGCAAGGGAGCCTGTTTTCCCTGCCTCAACGTCTCGTGAGCGCTTCGTATGATGGAAATTGGTGCACTGTCCACGGCAGGATAATCCGTCTCTGACCCAAATCTATGGATATGGTGATACCCTGGAGATGTTGATGTCAAAGACCAAGGAGAGATCTGTTCCGTGGGACGCCATGATCTTCCAAAGATGAATTGATGCAAGTTTGATGCGGCAAGGCCTCCTCGTTGACAGGAAACCCGAAGTCAGTGCCGCCGTAGTCGAAGCTCTTCGTCCCGAAGCCAAAGATCATTGCCCCAGATCGACAAGGCCTCTGTTCTGGAACCACCAAGTACTCCTACATGGATACCAAGGTCGACCCCGCCGAGACCTGAACCCAACCCCCCCACCCACCCCACCCACCTCTCCCCCAATGTGTGACCCCTTTCCAAGCCCTATTTTATAAAATAAAATATAAACCCGTTGCATATTAAATTGTCATGATTGCATACATGTTTTGTCATTTGGGGCATTTTGTCGACTCACCTAATAATTAATATGGAGACCATATGTGGGCAATCTAGTCTTACTTTGGCTTTATTTAAATTTGTGTAGCGAACCGATGCCATATTTTACCTTATTAAGCCAACATTTAACCATCTAAGTAATTGCCAGGACCTCGGTTCCGCTTAATATTGTCTAATTGCATCGCTCCTTTGCCATCTCATACATCATATATACATCATGCATGATCTTCTGCTATAGTATTAAATAGTGCATCCGATGTTTATTTTAGTGATTTGCTTCTTCATGGATTAGGCCGATGAGTTGATACGAGTGTTGACCCGATCTTCAGATATACCTTCGGCAGTGTTTCCTAGGCGAGCATTATACCTCTTCTACCTATTTTACATTTATAGTCTTCACTTCCTCCTGTTGATCTATTGCTACCTGTGTTGCGATGCTTTAGTCTTTTCGTACCCGTGATATACCTTGTAGCCTATATTGCCTTGGGAACCTCCTATTACCTACTATTTGATAGACAGTTGGCCTCGCCAGTCGTAGTTGCTTGCTCAGGTGTCGCTTCACGTAGTCGATTCTCCACCATTGTTGGGGGTTGGTATATTCTTAAAGGTGGAGATGATCATGGCTTTAATTACATATAAGCAGAGGCACAAAGGGGTAATAATTGAGATCTTGTTACTATCCGCCCCCTATGTCCACTTAGGAACCGAGTTCTTGGCACATGTTCCGAGACTGAGTGAGCTAACCATATATGGGGTGTATGAGCACCCCTATGGGCTTAGTACCTTATTTCAAAGTACTGTTCTAGGGGCCACAAACTAGTTCTGGATTTTTATGTTACTACTGTACTTATGCCATGTATGAGATGTTTGTTACTTGTTGCTCGATAAGTGTTTATTACTGTTGTGTAGGTGCGGCACCCTGTCACAAGAATATATTGCCTATGAACTCTGCTCGCGTGACAAGTCCATGCAACCTCAGGGTCCGTATGAGGAGGGTTAGCTATACCTCGTATGGGTAGATCTTCCGGGTGGCCCCCATGTACTTGATTTGGGTCTAGGAAAGCGTCATGTCCTAGGACCCTCCGACATACCGATGGGTGTATGTTAATTGATCTGGCAACGAAGGTCGAAGTGTGTGTGTAAACTTTGGTTCACTCCAGGGTTAAATCTTTTTGAAAATCCATGTCCGCGGTTATGGATGACTTGGAGCATAGTATCTCGATCATATACAACTACAACTAAATTTTATTGTTATAATTTGACTTGTATCTGATATGACTAGTAAGTTGGATAACCACAAAGGAAAGAATGAATAAAACTGCCAACTGTGTGAGTTTCCTCGGCTTGACTTTCTCGTTTGGTTTTGAGGGGGAAATACCAGGATGGGTATGTTTGGTGTTATTATCATGTTGCTTTTGAATAGGTCTTTCTCATATCTCTCTAGTAGTCGACAGTTGTATCAAGTCTCTATAGGTTGTTTAGCGCATGCTTAACTGCCGCTTCAGTCGCCCATACCTATGTAGGCGAGGGCCGTCGAATTCTAAGTCTCGCTGTGTACTTGCCTCAGTACTGACCGCTCTCTTTTTCCTTTTACCTTTGCCGGCACCCCTTTTGTTTGAGTAGGTTTTGAGATCGACTTTGTCAGCAGGGTTACCCTTCCGGCTTGGCCTGGTCAGGGTTATGGACGCCATTGGTTATTCTTCAAAGCTCTTAGCCCAATTTGCATCTTGTCCATACTCGGACGATGTATCATTTTAAAGGTGATTTGGGTCTTTGTATTGTATATCTTGATTCTTGACTCATTTAGTCATTGTTGTATATATATGTTCAGTGGGTTCCATCATGGACTAATGTGTAATGGTATTACTTCATTTTCCACCCGCATGAGAGTGCCTGGTGGCCACCTTTGAATCATTTCTATTCGGGTTTGGTGGGAATAGCTAAAACTTGCATAGGGCCGATCCGACGATGTTACATGTACTATGATGGTTCTCTGTATGATCTTGTATATCTTGTTACTATCTTCTAAACAAGCCCAAGATCATCAAAATCGGAGTCTGAATGCAAAAGTTATAGCTATTTTTGTATTGGTTTTTTATGTTAGTTTTCAAGGGAGCGGAAACTCCGGTGCTGCACCCCGGAGACTTTGGGGTGCATGGAGACCCTAGCCCAAATTCCAGCCTAGACTCCAGGGCGTGTACAAAGAGCATCTGGAGTCTTTCCCAGAGTCCTATCCGGAGTCTGGACCCCGCACACTTCGGTCCTGGAGCAAGAGACTCCGGGACTCCGGAGACTCCAGCCCAAATTTCTTGTTGTGTTCTTCCTCTCTTGTTCCCCCAATAGCTTTTTTTAGCTTTGGTGGAATTTGAGAGTTAAGGGCTTGCCATTGCATTAGGTGCATCGGTTTGAGTTCTCCTTGGAGGATTTGGTTGGGGAAATCAAAAAGCTTGTTACTCTTAGGTTTTTGGAACCCTAGACGATTGTGTGGCCTTTATGGTGAGTTCTTGGGGCCTCCAATTAAGTTGTGTCGCTCTCTCCAAGTAAGTGGCCTTGGTGGTGACTATTGGGATCCTCCAATTAAGTTGTGGAGATTGCCCCAATCATGTACGGGTTTCGTGATCGCTCTCAAGTGTCCCATAGTGGATCGGGTGCTTGTCATGCGATGGGTGATCAGGAGAATAGGGTGAGGCCTCTTGTGGCCTTGGTGGTCTTAGCACCGCCCACATCTCCAATGAGACGTACTCCCTTGTAAGGAGGAACTCGGTAAAACATGATCGTCTTCGCGTGCCTCGGTTATCTCTATACTCGAGCCCTTTACTTATGCACTTTACATTGTGATAGCCTTCATGCTTGAAGTAATCTATCTTGCTATCACCTTGCTTCTTGTCTTGCTTAGCATTAGTTGTTGGTTCACAAAGGTGAACCATAGTATATATAGGCTTTGTTCTTGACAAAATAAAACGCTAGTTTTATTCCGCCTTTGTTAAGCCCATATATTAAAAGTTTTTAACCGCTTATTCACCCTCCTCTAGGCGGCATCTATGCACTTTCAGTTGGTATTGGAGCAAGGTCTCTCGCTTTTAGGTTCACCGCCTTGAGAGTGAATATGTCAACTAGGGTACTAGTGCACGATTCCTTCTATATATTCGATGGCACAAATTACGGTGATTGGAAATTTCGCATGCTTGATTATTTCCGGGGCATACATCCATCTATTGAGGGAATTCTATATATGGATTTTTCTCCTCCTATGGTCCCCAAAACAAATCTATAGAGGAGAATATGAACTCTTATATAGATGCCCAAGATACTAAAGTGCTTTTACTTGTTGTGAGCAATGTAGTTATTTCTTCATCATGCCTTATCGGAGTGCTCATGAGACATGGACAAAGCTTCAAGATAAATATAGTGAGTCCAACATTATTGAGGATGATTGTTTTCCCTCCACCTCCGGCCGTGATGAGTTCTCATCTTCTACCATTTCACCAACATGTGATTTTTCACAAGGTAATGATACGGTGAGTGGTGATAGAAATTGCAATGGGATAGTGAGCTTACTATGGGTAATCCATCATCTCTATCTAGTTTCAATGTTCTATCTTTAGACCTTAACACTTTTAGCACTCAAAACTCCTTACATTCTTGTGTTGACAATCCTTGCATATCATTTAGAAATGGCTTGAATAAATATTATGATGATATGCTTATGTTGTCTTATTGCCATGATAAAAATGCTTCTAGTTCCTCTAGTGCTTATGTTGCTAACCATGTAAAGGAAACCGGATATTCTATGGGCCAAGACATGGTTTTGAACGGAGCTTCAAGTATAATATCATCATCACCTTCTTATGGTTCTCACATATGCCTTATGGCTAAGGGAACAAAGGTAATATCTTTGGATCCCATTGTATCTCATGATGATGATGAAGTTCATAATAATGATGATCATCTTGTTGATTATGATATTGCCTCTATTCAAGAGATGGGAGAGATTGTCTTTCCCTCTCTTCGTAAAAATAAATTGCTTGCTCCAAATTTGTTGAAATTATGACTTGTGATATTGAGAGAAAGAAACTTATTGAGGAGAAAGAAAACATCATTTTTTAAAAGAATGAACATGAGCGTGAGTATGCTAACAAGATTTCTTATCTAAATAGCTCACTTGAATAAGAACAAACCACCAAGGAATCTCTTGAGGAGACTTTTACTCTAGAATGATCTAGAGTAAAGGAAAACAATGATAGAGAACTTGAGGTGGCAAATGTATTCAAAACTAAAAACGATGAACTTGTAGTTGCCCATGCTAAACTTGTTGAGGATTTTAAGCACCTCGAAAATGGCTCTCGGGTCGTTAAGAGTGAGCTCATAAAACTCACTAAGTCGCATGAGCAACTTAAAGCTTCATATTTAAAAGAGCTCGCCAAGTTTCCCTCACCTCTTTCAATTAATAATGATGCTTGTGCTACTAACTCTATTTCTTGTAAAGCATCTATTTTGAAGGAGAATGTTGATCTAAAGTCTCAACTTGATTTTCTAACTAGCAACTATGGGAAGTTGGAAGAAAGTCATGTTAAGCTTTCAAGATCACATGAGTATCTTCTAGTCTCCAATGGTAGGATAAAGTTGTCTCATGAGGCTATTGTGTAAAAGGTAACATCTAATGAGCCTCATGTGGACATTAGCACTATATCCACTCCAAATGTCATATTGCCATGTGCTCGTCCTTGTAATTCATCTACTCATGACATTTATACATCTTGTGGTGAATTACATTCCGTGCCTTGTTGCTCTAACAGTGTAGCATCTACTTCTTTAAGTACTTTTGTTGACACTAACCATGTAGAGTAAATCAAAGAGCTCAAGGCTTAAGTCACTTCTTTGAAGAATGACTTGAAAAGGGTCATAAAGGGAAGGCCACACTCAACAACATGTTGAGTGTGCAAAAATCCCCCAATGCCAAGAGTGGACTTGGATTCAACTCCAATATCAAGAATAAGTCTACTAACAAGAATAAGTTCAAGGGCTACAATAATAATGGCCAAAAATAAGTCAAGAACCCGACCATCATTATTTGTTTCAAGTGCAAGGAAGAAGGGAACGATGTTAGATCTTGACCATTGAAGAAGAAGCCCCTTAGCGAGAAGCTACAAGGTAAGAAGCCTCAAGATCTACCTCTATTTAGAGATGGGCCTCCTACCAATAAGACTCAAGCTCTTCCTCAAGTTGTTGCTTTACCTAAAACAAAAGATAGCAAGAGACATACTTGCTACATTTGCCGCGAGAAGGGGCAAATTTCTTCCTCATGCAACATTGGTAACTCCTCATCCAACCCTATCATGATTTATGATGCTTATTCTCTTCATAAGTATGAGGTTGACAATGTGCTTGCCAAATATGTTGGTTCCCAAAGTGGTGTCAAGAAAATAACCATTTGGGTGTCCAATCCTATTGTAACTAACTTCTTAGGACCCAACTTGGTTAGGGACCAAGAAGCCAAAACTTGATCAATAGGTGTAAGTGGAGGGCAATGGAGACTTGGCTACATCATGAAGAATTGAGGGATGTTCATCTATTATATTTACTGAAGCCAAGTCATTTGTAAAATCATACCATATCTTATATCCAATGTTCCTTCTTATGGTAACTTGTACTCAACTTATTTACATTAAAAGTTACTTGCCCCTTCTGCATGTGTTTGTTTTGTACCTTGCATATGTTTGTGTATGTTGTTCTTACCTCTCACTTATCTTGAGTTATCAAGTATATTTGTGTATGATTGGGTGGCACACCATGTACGTGTGTTTCTTGTGTTGGAGCCTCTCTTGAATATATTTGGTATCTTATTTGGATCTTGAGAGAGGTTAATGGACTATCCCATTTTGGGGGAGTATTATGTTTGGGCATTCCACAATCATAAAAATATGTGTACATGAGGAATACCACCTAGTATTGATATTGTAATATTATCTAGTCTCTATGTGGTATGATTCTCATGAGAAATTCAAGTTCTATAATGTCCATTAATTATCTCTATTTGTATCTTGTTGCCTCGTAGTGACAATTTATGGCTTATCACATTATGGGGGAGTCATATGCTTAGTGCATACTACAAGCCTAGAAAATGTGAAAATTCGAGGTAGTGTCACTTAGAAGTGATACTGATAATTATCTAGCTCATATGTGACACATTTTATCAAACAAGTTCAAATTTGCTCGTATGCCTTTGTTGCTCATCTTTTTGATCTTGTTTGTGAGATTTTTTATTGGTATGCGTTTCCTCATATCTAGACCTCTATATCCTCCATGGAAACCATTTTCTTAAAGTTACTCTGATCATTAATGATTGTGTAGCTATTTGGAGCTATCAACATTCTCTATCTAAGCATCGATATTAATTCTTATATTTTTCCATATGTTTATGTTGTGAATATGATCTTGGATATCCTTGCAATATTCCTTAGTAAATTATCCCTATACTTCTTGTCTTTGTACAATTGGTACTCCATATATGATAGAATTTATTGATCACATTTACATTGGTTTTTATTCATATGTGTTGACTCCCATGTATTCCTTGCTTCATTTGGATCACTTGAGTTTATTGGCATTCTATTGTGTTTTTATTTAATGTAGGTAGTAGTGATGATACCATGTGTGTGCATTTTGCATTCAAAGGCAAATTCCTACATAATGCACTATTCATGGGGGAACTCTCCTATATTATTTAGAACACTCCATTTATGCTTCTTTCTTTGATCCATATCATGCTTTATGTGCTTGGAAGTTTGATTTTTTTGTTTTAGTACTTTGTGACATTATGAAAAGTGTGGATAGTTTGGTTTACTTGTTGGAACCTTGCTGTAGAGGTCCCAACCTTTAATAAGGTAGAGATCCCTATGTTTACAATGCTAGTCCCTGGATCAATAGCTAGCATCCACAGTTAAGATGTAATATCAAGAAACAAAGGTCATAATACAACTTTATAACCAGGAATAAAATAATTCATTACATCTTACATAGCTCATTTGGCTATCACATTACAATGCAGCAGAATATCTATATAGCATGGAGTCCTTCATCTTCAAAGTGCCACAGGTAATCATGTTGGTTGTAGACTTGTAATCCTAATCAACACACTTCACTAACATCAAACAAACCTGCAACATAATAAGTTACATCCACAAGGGTCAATAAATTTGAATTGTATTGGCAAGTGATACTATGGTAGTATAGTGGTATCTATCTATATGCATTTGGCTAAGTGGAGTTTAGGCTTGCTTTGCTCAAAATAGATTTTTCCTTATAAGTTGAAAACACTAATTTTTTATTTGTCAAAATCACCCAAGGAACAACCAATGAATATTGGTTAACCTTTACCCTTATTCAACCACGAGCTTTTAACTTAGAAATTGGGATGAGGAGATCCTTGATAGCTTCCATGTCTTGATGCTCAAATTGTCCATTGCCGGGGACACGACTAAGTACTTAGATTTTACTCTCTCGAGAGGTGGTGCACTTTCCCCACAAGACTCGACATGCATCGAGACAAGATCTTTCAGAAGCCTTCCTTAGACCATAATGGAGGCGTTCCCAAACCTATCACCCCCTACCACCAACTGTCCATCCGGCTAAGTTATTGCAACCTATATGATCCAGGCAGAGCCCATAATGCCATGTGGCTGCACTTGAAGCTTCTCAACATTTGACATCTCAAATCTCTTTATTCCTGTGTGGCTTTCCACAAGTGAGATACACTAGGATAGGCCATAAATATGGGGCCCTGTGTAACCACTCAACATAACCCATTCTTTCCATTCCACCCAGGTGATTCATTCACATAGTTGTTTTATTAAACAAAACACAAGTCATTGACTTAGAAATATTTCATAGCATGAATATAATCCACACTTGTTTTCTACTAGCTAAGATAAGCATGATAGTAGTAGGGATCTTAACTTAGGGAAAATTCTACTAAGGCATCATCTACTAGGATTTCCCATGGCATAGCATACTTAGTAAAATTCCATGCAGGTCCTACTTAGAAATATCACTAATGCATAGTGAAAATAGTGGGACAAAAGTATGAAGCACCACTTGCCTTTTTGGTAGAGAATAGTTCACTCCTTGATCTTGCAATAGTCACACTCTTCAAATTTCACTACAATTCAATCAAGCAAGCACATATTCAAACTAGCATTCAAACAATTCACCACCTAAAACAATAAAAACAAAGCAATGCATGCAAGCATGCAAAAGGTTGTTTTATTTGGAAAAGTGGTTTCTAATAGGATAAAAACATTTTAAAACACCTATTGGTCATTTATAAAAGTGGCAAAACCATTTAAAATCAAGTTAGTGAAAATGGGTCATTTAAATCATTTTGTTTTGTTAGATATGACCTAAACCAATGTAATATTTTGTAGTGTTAGACAAATATATTTTTAAACACAAATGTTAGTGTTTATGGTCAAAGTGTTTAATGTTAATCCATTTGTACAAGGTTTCACCTAAATTCCATTTTAAATCAAAGGAATATTTTTATTTGCTAGAAATGCCTTTAAGCAAAGTAATAATTTACTAGGGTTCATCAAATATATTTTAAATCCTAAAACTTGGTGTTTAAGGTCAGAGAGTTTAAATCAAACCATTTTCAAAAGTTTTTTTTCTCAAAAAGCATTTTCAAACCATAATCAATATTTTTATTTAACTAGAAATGCTTTTATTCAAGGATTAATTCCTCAGTGTCACCAAATATACTTTTAAATCCAAAAGTTGGGTTTTATGGTCAGTAGGTTCAAAACAAAACATTTACAAAAGATTTTACCCAAAAATCATTTTTAGAATAAATTTTATACACAAAATAAGCCTAAATATGTTTCTGCAAAAACACCCAACTTTACAGAAGAAAAATACTAAACTAATGGCATGGTTGCAAAGTTTGTATTTTTTGTGATTCCAATGATATACAATTTGTAAAATTTGGCCAAGCAGAACAATAGTTATGATTTTTGCAAGTTTAAACAAATAAAATCATTTTCTGGATTTTAACATACAGACTCAGGCCACGTGTCTTAATTTTATTCGCTGGTACCGGTTCGCACGGATCAATCGACGCGATACGTAAGATTTTAAGTGGCAATGCACGGTTCTGATCAAAAGATACCCCTTCGTCTAAATTTAATCCTAGCCGGCAGATATGCATCCTACGGTTCTAAACACAGTGACCACAGATGGGCGACGCTGGCGGCGGCTGCGCGGTGGCGCGCTCTGTCAGTGAAGTTACCGGCGAACTAGGAAGCGAGAGGGAGGGGGAAGACGCTCACCAGACTCGCTGTGGAGCGCTGATGCTCGACGTTGTCTCTGTTGGCCAAGGGGCGCACGGACACGTCGCTGATTGCTCGCCGGAGTAGCTCCTGGCGACGGGTGCTCTCTGTTGAAGACGGAGACGATCTTGTAGGCCACGCACGGATTATTGGAGGGCACCTGGAGATGCACAGGAAGCAGGAGAACCAGATGGCGTAAGTCGCAACTCGAGGCGCGTACGAGGTTGAGACCTAAGACTCACCGGAGATTCAGCAGAGGGCGACGATGCTCAAAGGCAGACCGAGGCGAGCTCCTGGGGCACGCGTGGGCGAGTGGGAGGCACTGGCAGGTGCGTGAGGGGGTGGCGAGCATGCTCGTGGAGTCCAGAGGGCAAGGGGAGGTCGAAAATCGCCGGATTTCGCCGGGAAAGATCGTCGGAGCAGGAGGTTTGCAACGGGCAATTGGGGCAGCCCGGTGGCAGAGAGTGGATGGCGTCTGGGGGAAAATGAGGAGGAGGGCGAGGTGATTTATTGTGCATGATCACAGACGAGTATTACTCGTGCATTGGTGCGAATTCACGCCGCGGATTCAAGGCAGGAACGGCGAGGTGCGAGGGGAAACAGTCACGCGAGGTTGATAACGATGCCAAGCTGGCGGTAGGGTCACGCTGCCAGCAAGGTGGAGGGTTGCGAGTGGGGTCCAAGCGTCAGTTGCTGTGGGGGTGAGTTTGCGCGTGAGAAAACGATTCGCGTGAGGGTTGTCGGGTGGGCTCTTGCTGTGCCAGATGCTTTGCTGGGCTGGGTAGGTTTAGTGGGTTGGCTTTGTTTTCTATTTTTTTCTTCCTGATTTCTTTTTTCTTTTCTATTTCTATTATTTTGATTTGAATTCAAACCTTTATTTGAAATCAAATTTAATCATCAATCTTTTCAAGATTTTTCAGTAAATGTTTATTCTGTTTTAACAATGTACTATAAAATCCATTTTGGGATAATTTCTTTTATTCTTTTAGGGTCTATTATTTATTTAAAATAGACATTTGTTTTTATTTTAAATAAGATTAAATATGGTTCCAATCCACATTATTTATTCAAATAATTCTTTTATTCTTTTTAAGTCAATTAGATAACTTTTAATATTCTTGGCAATTTTCCATTATTTTTCCCATGATTTTAATTAATCAATTAACTTAGGGATTTTGTCCCCATTTAATTATAATTAGAATATGGTTTAATCCCATATACTTTTATTTGAATATTCTTTAGCCCTTTATTTTATTTGGAATATCTTTTCCATTTGCTGATGAATTTGGCCAAGATTTAATTTGACTTTTTAAATATTCCCTATTTATTTCTTTCTTTCTTTCTTTGCCTTATAAAATCCATATCTTTTTACTTAAAGATCCAAAATTAGTGATTCCAATTTATATAATTTTATTTAATATTTGTTTATCTTTTTAAATCCCTTTAGGATTTATTTTCTCAAGATTTTGCATGGATTTTAGATAGGGCTTTATTAGCTTTGGAAATTAATTCCTTTTATCTTATTAAATTCATAAGTTTTTATCCAAGGTTCCAAATTAAATGAAACCTCTTTCTATGATTTTATAATATTTTTATTTATCATTCTTGATCATTTATAAATGTTTTTTTTGACAATTTTTTATATGGATCAAATCCATAGTCTTAAAGAGATCTTGGAAATGAATTATTCCATAAGGGTTTTTGGTTTAACTTTTCCAAGTGTTTAAACTTCACGATACATTCATTGATGAATGCATTTCACTTGATTGAAATTTTGTTGAATTCCCTTTTATTCAAATTTTGTTCAAGAAGGGTTTTGATGTTTCCTTTTAGAAACAAAAAGTTTCTTTTCACCCTAAATTTCAATAATCATTTCTTTTGTTTATTTATTTTTCACATTTCAAAATTTGGAAAATTTTGGGACGCGACACTTGCTCTTTTTGGGAATTTGTTTGTCTCATTCCTTTTTTCTTGATTTGACCTTTTAAAATGATATAAATCCTTGAGCATTTGTGTTCTTGTCTATATTTTGCTCTTTGGATTTTTGCCTAGTTCATTTGTTGAACTTGTGATCTTTCATGTGTTGATTTGATTCTTTGATACAATTTGGACACATTTTTGTCGTGTCACACTCTTGTGTGTGTCGTCTTGGTTTATTTGGTGTTTTTATCAAATTATATATCCTTTTTGGTTCTTGAAAGTCTTGTGCATGCATATTTACTACTTGTTTATATTAAGGCATGCTTGCTTTCGTTGATCCAATATATAGGGGCAACTCCACCAAATTCTATTGGCTAAGATGTGCATGAAATTCAAGTTAATATCAATGTGCACATATTTATGTGGAGTATCTCCTATGTATTGTAGTTTCTCTAACTACTTTGTACCCAATTTGTTTGGAGACTATTTTGTACTTAATATTATTTTAGGTACATTGTAGATATATTGGATGCTTGTATCTTCAATTAGGAAGAAGGGGTGTTCATATGTCAATCAGAGGCAAGCTAGGATGATCAACAAATTCATATCTACTACATCCTTTCAATTATATCTCGGTAACAAGTATCTCTTTATCATGCATATATATCTTCATTCCAACCTTTTGTAGGTTGCATCTTGGTATGTATTTTTTTATTTGCACTTGTTGTGTTTCTTGCAATGGTTTTAAAGTGAACTCTTTATTGCAAATGTGAGTAAGTTGATATTTTTTGACAGAAGTAAGTTGAGATAAGTGCATATTAGAGGGACTATATAAAATCATACATATGATTCACCAATCCCTAATATGTCAATTTAGCAATTTTATTTCCTATCTTTTCCTTAGTTTCTCTCATGTGCAATCGTGAGAATTTGCAAGTTGTTTTTTCTTTGTTATCCTTGTTGCCTTTCTGCATATATCCCAACTATCTCATTTTTCCCTTGGTGATAGTTGTAATGTATGTGGTGTGTTGGTGTTTGAAGCTCATTAATGTGAAATAAGATTAAATTGTGCCTTTAGCCATGCTTTCAAGAAAAAATCTTATGGGTATATTTTATGACTTCATTTTATTTTTTCAAATGCTTTCTCGTGTATCTATTTTTTGTGTGTGCATGTTTGTTTGTGGGCATATGTCTTTATGATGTTGTCCTCCTAGGAACTTATACACATAAGATAGATAAATTTTTAGTTGATATTACATTCCTTGGAGACCACCTTTTTATTTCTTGTTTATGCTTTGGTGGTTTCCAAATCTATTTGCCAATGAGCGCTTATCTCTTGTGTTTGAATCTTCGGGTACTCATATTTGTTCTCTTATGCCTTGTATTGTTAAATGAGTGGGAGGAGTGAGGATTCCATGATTGTGCACATTATTTCCAAATGCAATTATTATAATTGGTGCATAATCCTTAGGGAGCTCTTCTAACTCATTTAAGAATGCTCATTTGTATTCTTGCACTTTTTGTGTTTTAAATGTTTATGGGGGAGTGAGGATTCCATATTTGTGCATGTTGTATTAAAATGCAATTATTATAATGTGTGCACAAATCTTGGGGAGTTTCTCTATTTCATTTAATCACTCGTTTGATCTTATCATGATATATTTTTATATTCAATTATTTTTTTGACCTTTTGATTGCTTGTGTAATTTGTTGATGCTTCTTTCATTTTATTTGTTTTGCAATCTTCATGTACTCAATATAGTTCTACTTCCTCCTTAGTATTCATTATTTTATATGTGCAAATGCACACCTTTGGAGAAATTTTCACTATATTGGCCTTCTAGAACTTTTCACCCATTTTGGAAATCAATGCCAATGGGGGAGAAGTTTTAGAGGGTTTCAAGGAAATTGGTTTATGCTTTGAGTTTGTTCATAAGCATTAGCCTTTCATGCTCTTGCATCTTTGTTGTTGCTTAGCATGTGGAATACATAGAGGAAACTCCACCAATGGTAATGGTTGGTAATATATGCAATGAAATTCAAGTTCATCACACATGCATAGATTGTGAGGGAGTGTGATCTATATATGGTGGTACCAATATCACATACTTGTGTAGTATTTGATATTTTTTCTACCATTTTATTCATTAAAATTCCTTATATAAACCCTCTCAAAGAGATTTATCAATTACCAAAATGGGGGAGATTGAAAGGGCATGTGTCCACCATATGTGGTTTTGGTAATTAATGACAATCTCTATGGACTAATGTTTGCATTGATTTACACTTGTAGCATTTGTCCATTGGCATCGCTTGGACCATGTATTGGCTTCAAGGTTGAAGAAATGAAGAACAATAAGCATTGTCCAAGGGCTTTGGGCCTATTGTAATCATGTTGGAGAAGAATAAGAATAAATAAAATAAGATCAAGAGTGTGTTGAATAAGAAGATAGAGTTCCTCGTGTGTATCTTCAAGACATGATCCTAATGGAGTTAGAAGAAATGTAGTGCAAGCTCAAGATGCTCCGTCTCTAGGAGATCACATGCTTGAAGCTTGCCATCCTTGGTGATCATGGATTGGGAAGATAAGTTCAAAGAAATGTTTTCCCCGTGGTGTATGGGGGAGAAATTCGCAAGTCTTCAACAAGCAAACGCGAGCAAGATCAATCAAGAAAGAAGTTCCATCTTGAGAAGGACAAGATCATCTACATCAAGCTCAAGTAGAATTCTCAAGGAAAAGGTATGATCTTTATAGGTTTTACCTTTTTCCGGTCTCATGTTGTTAGTGTGGATACCGGTTTATATGATAGATTACCGTACTATCAAGAGGGGCCCTCGAGTGAGTAACTTGATCATATCCTTTGGAGAGAGATCAAACCTTTGCATACTTGGCATCATCTTTCTTGATTCTTATTAGGTTATTATCCATGAGAGGATTTTGAGCTTGTGTTAATATGCACGACAAGCTCAAGTTCATAAAAAATGGATTTCATATGCTTCTCTATTGCGTTTTCGATGTTGGAGGTTTTATTGATTTATCTTTTATAGATAGGTTAAAACTTTAATAATTTGGTTCAATCCTACCTTGTTGGACTATGATGGTTCTCTATATGATATTTTAGATTTTGTTACTACCTTCGAAACAAGCCCAAGATCATCAAAATTGGAGTTCATATGCAAAAGTTATGGCTGTTTTCTTATTGGTTTTTTTGTCAGTTTTTCAGGGGCGGAGACTCCGGTGCTGCTCCCGGGAGACACCGGTCCTAGGGGACGAAGACTCTAGGATAAGTGTTCTTCAATGTCTAGTTGACATGGGGGGCCCTATAAAATGCCCCTTCTTCCCCAAGGGTCTTGTTGTTTTCTCTCCCTCTTTCCTCCATTATTTGTACCTTAAAGAGCTTGCAAATACTCTCAATCCCTCCCATATTTGTTGAATCTTTGGGGGGGATTTGAAAGGGGGGATCTAGATCTACAAATCCACCAATCCATCTCTGCTCTATGTGAGGGGAACATCTTGGGATCTAGATCTTGGGGTTTCTTTTGTGGATTTCCTCTTGTGTTCTTCCTCTCTTATCCCCCAATAGCTTTTGTAGCTTTGGTGGAATTTGAGAGTGAAAAAATTTCCATTGCATTAGGTGCATCGGTTTGAGTTCTCCTCGGAGGATTTGGTTGGTGAAATCAAGAAGCTTGTTACTCTTGGGTTTTTGGAACCCTAGACGGTTGTGTGGCCTTTGTGGTGAGTTCTCGGGGCCTCCAATTAAGTTGTGGAGCTCTCTCCAAGTTAGTGGCCTTGGTGGTGATTAATGGGAGCCTCCAATTAAGTTGTGGAGATTGCCCCAATCTTGTACGGGTTTGGTGAACACCCTCTAGTGTCCCATAGTGGACGGGTGCTTGTCGTGTGGTGGGTGCTCGGGAGAATATGGTGAGGCCTCTTGTGGCGTTGATGGTCTTAGTACCGCCCACCTCTCCAATGAGACATACTCCCTTATAGGGAAGAACTCGATAAAACATCGCCGTCTCCGCATGCCTCAGTTATCTCTATACCCAAGCCCTTTACTTATGCACTTTATATTGTGATAGCCTTCGTGCTTGAAGTAATCTATCTTGCTATCACCTTGTTTCTTGTCTTGCTTAGGATTAGTTGTTGGTGCACAAAGGTGAACCGTAGTATATATAGGCTTCGTTCTTGAAAAAAGAAAATGCTAGTTTTATTCCGCATTTGTTAAGCCTATCTATTAAAAGTTTTTAACCTCCTATTCACCCTCCTCTAGGCGGCATCTGTGCACTTTCATGTGTGTCTATATATGACCCTCTCGAATCATATACTTTTGGAACCTCGTACGTCTTTCCCCTTTAGGTGTGTGCATGGATGCACATTATATTAGCTGAGGAGGCCAAAGGTGCACAAGGACTCAAGCCTGGCAAGATAGAAACATGGAAGAGATGAAGAAAGCACAACGTGAAGAAGAATTCCAAGTTTTTAGACTATCCAACCCATGGACACCGAACTAATTGGCATCTAAAGCGTGTGAACAGGGAGAAGGAAGGTGGCCAGACTGTTTGACGCGTCCAACCACAGTAGTCTGACGTATCAACAGAGGACCCACATACACATGTTAGACATGTCCAACGCCTTACACCTGTGTGTAGCCCCTTTTGTCTAACCACCAGACTATCCTTCCATGTACCTACTAGACTATCTACCTGTACCACACACGCAAAAAGATTGTAGAATACCCAACAGATATTGAAGATGTCAGGCATCAGACAGCCTAACCCATTCAGGCGCTGATGTGGGGTGAACATGTCAATGCCCATTGTTATGGACTTGGGTTTAGGGAAGAGCGACGCGCTAGAGACTTCTTTGGCTAACAGACAAACAAATCAGGGACACGGGGTTTACCTAGGTTCAGGCCCTCGGAGGGAAAACCCTACTCCTACTTGTCTATACTTGATTGATGGAGGCACCGTAGGTTACAATGTCGCCGAGATGGCGGTGGCACGCAGATGATATCTAGCAGGTGTATGTGCTAGGGTTTGCAATCTATTGTGTGGGATATCTCCTCCTAGACGACCCCTCCTAGCCTTTATATGAGAGGCTAGGTCTTGGGTACCGTGACTGAGTAGGTTACAAGTTAGATTCAAACTCTAGTGTTCAGCTTTCCTTGTCTTGTACGCTTGGGGTTGATACGTTGCAAACGTATCTATAATTTTTGATGCTTCATGCTTGTTTTGCACCAACTATCTTATGTTTTGTCTACACCTTGTGGCATTTTTATGCATTTTCGGGAACTAACCTATTAACAAGATGTCATAGTGCCAATTCCTGTTTTATGCTGTTTTCCTATTCTAGGTTTTTACCAAAGGAAATATTATCGGAATTGGATGAAACAAAAGCCAAAGTTTCTATTTTCCCCGACACGACACGGAGCCTGAAGGAGAGGGGGAGGCGCACCCCAGGGAGGCCACACCTGGTCCAGGCGTGGCCAGGGGGCGTGTCTCCCTAGGGTGTGGCCCCATCGAGCCTCCACCGACCATGCCCCTTCGCCTATATATTACCCCGGGACGAAAACCCTATACATCAGATTAGAAATCCACGAAAAGTTCCACAGCGCCGCCGCCACCGAAGACAAGATTTGGGGGACAAAAGTCTCTATTATGGCACCCTGCCGGGACGGAGAATTGCCCCCGAACCCATCTCCGTCGACTCCACTGCCATCTCCATCACCGTTGCTGACTTCCATGATGAGGAGGGAGTAGTTCTCCCCCGAGGCTAAGGGCTCTACCGGTAGCTATGTGTTCATCTCTCTCTACATGGTGTGATCTTATTGTGATCATGAGCTTTGTAATCTAGTTGAATAAGTAGATGCTACTCTGCTACTCAAGTGCTTTTATTAATGTGATCTCCGGAGACACCTTGTCCCACGTGTGTGAAGGATGACAGTGTGCGCACCGTGTGTGGTTCTTAGGCTAAAGTTACAGAAATACTTATCACGAGTTATAATTTGAGTTGGATGTCTCTATGAAATTGTGGTGTTTGTTGGAACCGTCTAGCCCTCAAGGTGACATTTAAGGGTTACCTAGATGGGGAATGCAGACTTTAAGGTGTGTTGTTATAGCCCTACACGGTGAATTGGTGTTCGTTATCCAACCGGAGAGTAGCTTAGGGTAGCATAGTGAAGAGAAGATATTTATGTGTTTGTTGAGAGTGTCCACTAGTAAAAGTATGATCCCTAGGCCTTGTTTCTAAGCATTAAAACATTGTTTAAAATTAGTCCTGATATATGTTTGCCTGCTGCCATTTTTATTTCAGATTGCAATTACCACTTATAATTATCCATATTACTTGTATGTCACTATCTCTTTGCCGAAATAGTGCACCTATACACCTGACAAGTGTATTGGGTGTGTTGGGGACACAAGAGATTTTTTGTATCTTAATTGAAGGGTTGCTTGAGAGGGATATCTTTGACCTCTTCCTCCCTGAGTTCGATAAACCTTGGATGATCCACTTAAGGGAAACTTGCTGCTATTCTACAAACCTCTACACTTGGAGGCCCAACACTGTCTACAAGAATAGAAGCATGCGTAGACATCAAGCTCTTTTCTGGCGCAGTTGTCGGGGAGGTAAGGTAAAAGGTACTGACATCCTCTGGCTACTAAGCTATCTTATAGTACTGTTGCTGGTGTGTGAGTGCTCGAAGTTATTTCCTTGAGATTCTGCAATTATATCTTTTTTTTCTTGTTTTTATTTTCACTAGTTATGGTTAATGGAAAACAAAAAAAATTAGAGAGCTTTATAGTATTTATCTTGAGTTAGGACATGAAGTGTTTGAAGAGAAAATTTAAAAACCTACGGAACTTCATTTTCATGCTAATAGCAATGTTATTAGTATGAATTCTTTGAACACCATTATTGCTAATGCTATGGAAAGGTCTAAGCTTGGGAAGCTAGTTTTTATGAAAATGATCTTTTTAGTTCCCCATCTTTAGAGGAGAAATTTGTTATGATGATACTATACCTCCAATATATGATGATTACAATGATGAATATGATATTTTCAGTCCACCTGCTTTAGATTAGAAAATTTGCTATGATGATACTATACCTCCAATATATGATGATTACAATGATGAATATGATATTTTTAGTCCACCTACTATTGAGGAGAAAATTAATTATGATTATAATATGCCTCCTATATTTGATGATTATGGTGATGAGAATAATAATGATAGCTATTTTGTTGAATTTGCTCCCACTACAATTAATAAGAATGACTATGCTTATGTGGAGAGTAATAATTATTACATGCATTTGGCTCATGATAAGAATGTTTTATGTGATAGTTATATTGTTAATTTTATTCATTATTCTACTGAAAGTTATTATCAGAGAGGGAAACATGGTTTTATGTATCTCAACAATATTAAGTTTCCCCTCTTTATGTTGAATTTTTTGAAGTTGCACTTGTTTTGCTTTCCTATGCATGTTGCTTTGTGCTTTCATGACTTGTTTCTTTATAAGATTATTTTTCATAGGAAGTGGGTTAGACTTAAATTTGTTTTATATTTTCTTGTTGATTCTCTCTTTTACTTCAATTCATATTTCTTATGTGAGCATCATCAAAATTTTCATGCCTATCTTAATGGCTATAAATAAAGAGCTTTTGGGAGACAACCCATTATATTTTTGCTTTCATATTTCTATGCTTTGCTGTAAAAAATCATAAAAAAAATCCTAGAACGTCGTATTGATTGCAATTTTTTGTGCGCATGCCCCTGGTATTTACCCAACTTTCGTTAGTTTTACACTTTTAGATTTGAGCAATAGAAGATTTTCTAAAAAATCGTTCTTTAGCTGCATGTTTGTTTTGACAGATTTCTGCCATTATTTGCATTTGCCTCTTCAATCGATTTCTTTTGAGTTCTTTTGATCACCTGAGCTTTTGAAAGGAATTTCTACAGTAGCTTATGTTTTAATGTATGATTTACTTGAGTTGAAACTGAACCCAAAGGTTTGTTATCTTGCATAGACTAATGTTGCTAATGAAGGCTGTGTGAAGTTTTGTATGAAGGAAGTTTTCAAGTGTAGGGAGAGAATGATGTGATGATATGAAGTCTGGACAAAAGCTCAAGCTTGGTGATGTCACTCGTTTCACCCCACGAAATATTCAAGAGGTACAAGCGTCAAAGCTTGGGGATGCCCAAGGCATCCCCTTCTTTATCAACAAAAATCTCAGGTCTTCTTCCAAGATACTATACTTTTATTGCTTCATGCACTATGTGTTGTTCTTGGAGCGTCTTTGTTTTTGTCTTTAGTTTTATTTTGTTTTGTTTGCTGCAATAAGTTGGTCAGATCCCATCACACTTCTTTTGGAGAGAGACACGCTTCATTGTCATTGTTTAGAACACTCTAATTTTCACTTCTGTGAGTGTTCTCTTTTGCTAGCACTACGTTTAGCTTTAGATTTCTTCTTCTTTTTTGCTTAGAACTTTTTAGTTCTTCTTTGTAGTTAGGTGAGACAAGCTCTCTGGTCTTTATTTATTATTATCCTTGTGAGTTGTTTCAAATAAGTCGATCGGTGTTGGAAAAGAGTAGAATGTTTCATGCTTATGGTGGTACAAAAAGAAGCTTGTTTTGACTGTGACTTAGACTTTATCATGTCATGTTAGATGTGCTTTGACCATATGCTTAGTTATTATTGCTCTAGCATGACTTGTTTCAAACAATTGAGATTTCTTAATGTGCCATGAAAGAATCATGTGTTGTTTTAGCATACAAAAGAATAATATTGTGGTATTCTCCTTTGATGCTTTATTTGGGTTGACTTGGCACATGCTTACACCATGTTATGACTATGAACCAGTCACCTTAGCTTCTATGATCATTTAGTTTTTGACTTGTGATATCACTTTATGCTTTGATTAATAATGTTTTGTTGCTCTGCATGATTATGGCCATTATTGCTCTCTTAGTTGGTCGCTCCTAGTCTTTTGCTATCCTTCACCTGTACTGAGTATGAGCTCTACCCGCGCATCCAACTCCCAAGAAACCATGTTATTCCAAAGAGTCCACTATAAATTCCTATGCATGGTGTGTTACACCATTCCAAGTATATTCTTGTTTTTATATATCTTCCAAATTAAATTTTTGTTATGTGAAAATTAGTGATTAAAGCTCTCACGAACTTGAAGGCAGATTTTATTTCTTGCACTTAATAAACCTGAACCATTGTGACTATCTTATATGCTTTTATGCTTGCAAGTTATAAGTTGGGAATTAGCAAAACCGTGCTGTCATGGGGTACGCTTTCAACATTTCACTTACTTATTCAATTGATATCATGTTCTTTTGTTTATGGATGACGACGGTATGAAATAAAATGGGAGCTTGTAAGTCCATGGAGTTTGTATATGTGTTAGAGAAACGCCTAGGCGGCTATCCTAAGATATTCCTAATCATGGTGGAAACTTGCAGCAAAACCATAGTGGCATTCTATGATGCATCCTCAATAAAAAACTATGCAAATAGGAAATAAAATGATCGCTGAGATGCTCACTGTCTGTTGCCTTGTCATTTTGATATGGGACAGCTCCTGTGTCATGGGGCAAGGGGTACCCCAATTGCGGTTCTCTATGATACACATATACTTACAATGACAAGAACTTGACTGTGACCAAAGTTGAGTAGCATGAGGTTTCAGTACTCGTACTCAAGGGGCATGAGATTTTCAACTTGTAATTTGTCAAGCATATAACTCATATTTGCCCTCACTTTAACCTTAACCACTTCAAGATGCAATGAGAGCTCAAAGCTAACAAGGACCATAATTTTTGGAGGCTTTATAAAACCATTTAATCCCTACTTCCCTCTGCGAAGGGCCTTTCTTTTTTACTTTTTGCTGAGTCTCCATCTTCTATCTTTATGCACCAGCTAAGAGAGAATAATTGTCATTCTGAGTTCAATGTGCATTTTCCCAAAACTTGTTGATTGATTCATACTTATGGTATTGCTTGTTCTTAACTTATTTGTATCTAGTCACCCTTATGAACTTTGAAGGTGTCCTATGTATTTATGTTTTCTATTCCATGAAGGACAATCTGAATACCACTCTTGCTATGTTTTCTATATGTCAAACAAACAAATGTCTTTCAAAGCATTATTCATGATCTTTTGTTTGTGTAGACTTTCATGTTGCAACATAGTTGCTATGTCTTATTATTAGAAATATATCTTTTATGATTATGTTTAGAGTACTTTGATTCCAGCTATCAATGCTTTGCAATACCTTGATCAAGATTGTTATGGTGCATGTCACCTCAAAAATTATTCTTTTTATCACTTACCTACTCGAGGACGAGCAGGAGTTAAGCTTGGGGATGCTGATACGTTGCAAACGTATCAATAATTTTTGATGCTCCATGCTTGTTTTGCACCAACTATCTTACGTTTTGTCTACACTTTGTGGCATTTTTATGCATTTTATGGAACTAACCTATTAACAAGATGCCATAGTGTCAGTCCCGTTTTCTGCTATTTTTCTATTCCAGATTTTTACCAAAGGAAATATTATCGGAATTAGACGAAACAAAAGCCAAAGGTCCTATTTCCCCGACACGACACACAACCCGAAGGAGAGGGGGAGGCGCACCCCAGGGCGGCCACAACTGGTTCAGGCACGGCCAGGGGGGTGCGCCGCCCTAGGGTGTTCCCCCTCGAGCCTCCACCGACCTTGCCCCTTCGCCTATATATTCCCCCCGGGACTAAAACCCTAGACATCAGATCAGAAATCCACGAAAAGTTCGGAGCGCCACTGCCACCGAAGACAAGATTTGGGGGACAGTACTCTCTGTTCTGGCACCCTGCCGAGACGGGGAATTGCCCCCGGAGCCATCTCCATCGACTCCACCGCCATCTCCATCGCCATTGCTGACTTCCATGATGAGGAGGGAGTAGTTCTCCCCCAAGGCTAAGGGATCTACCGGTAGCTATGTGTTCATCTCTCTCTACATGTTGTGATCTTATTGTGATCATGAGCTTTGTAATCTAGTTGAATAAGTAGATGCTACTATGCTACTCAAGTGCTTTTATTAATGTGATCTTCGGAGACACCTTGTCCCACGTGTGTGAAGGATGACAGTGTGCGCATCGTGTGTGTCTCTTAGGCTAAAGGTTACAGAAATACTTATCATGACTTATAATTTGAGTTGGATGTCTCTATGAAATTGTGGTGTTTGTGGAACCATCTAGCCTTCAAGGTGACAGTTACGGGTTACCTAGATGGGGAATGCAGACTTTAAAGTGTGCTGTTATAGCTCTACGTGGTGAATTGGTGTTCGTTATCCAACCATAGTGTAGTTTAGGGTAGCATAGTGAAGAGAAGATATTTATGTGTTTGTTGAGAGTATCCACTAGTGAAAGTATGATCCCTAAGCCTTGTTTCTAAGCATTAAAACACCGTTTACAATCATTCCTGCTACATGTTTGCTTGCTGCCATTTATTTCAGATTGAAATTACCACTTATAATCATCCATATTACTTGTATTTCACTATCTCTTCATCGAACTAGTGCACCTATACACCTGACAAGTGTATTAGGTGTGTTGGGGACACAAGAGACTTCTTGTATCTTAATTGCAGGGTTGCTTGAGAGGGATATCTTTGACCTCTTCCTCCCTAAGTTCGATAAACCTTGGGTGATTTACTTGAGTGAAACTTGCTGTTGTTCTACAAACCTCTGCACTTGGAGGCCCAACACTGTCTACAAGAATAGAAGCATGCGTAGACATCAGGGGTCCGTGTCCATATGGGATTCATATCAGCCGAACTGTCTTGGGTTTCGTGGACCTTGGCAGGTCGTCAAATGAGCCTTCCATTGGGCCGCACTAAGTAGAATGTAGTCAGGTGCCCGTTAGGCATACTTATGTGTCAACACCCGGATTTTTAATCCCAGATGCCTGTTATGCCATACATCGCAATCCCAGGATTACCATTTTTGCGAGACATAACAGATTGGATATCACAGTACATCATCCATTACAAACCATACATAAGGTCTTACAACAAATAAAGGATCTCATGATCCAGTCTTAATACAAATCAAGCAGTGGAATAACATAATAATAACAATAGCGTAGGCGAGACTCCATCTTCATGGTCACAGGCAATGCTGACGATGGGAGATGATCCTAGTTGTCGTAACCTTCCTGCGGTCCATCCTCCTGATAGTCCTCTTCATAGTCTAGCCACGTTAATAGCCAGGGACAAAGCCATGAGTACTCTTTAAATACTCACAAACTAATACTAACAAGTGAAGTCGTTTTGAGTTGGAAATACTAAGCTCTAGGTTGTTTTGCAAAAAACCAGATTTACCTCTACTGAGTTCAGAAGCAAAGAAAGCTAGGTGAAAGTTTTAGGACACCTAAGTGGGAACTTGAATTTCATATCACAACCCTGTTGTGGTCAAGTCAAAGTCATGAATCATTTCACAAGTCATTTTGAAAACATCTTACGACGGAACAGTATGGCCACTCCAACTGTCCCTAACCACGGACACGGCTATTCGAATAGTTTGGCACTCTGCAGAGGTGGTACACTTTCACCACAATATTTGATACATCCGTCAGGAACAATCCCGAATTCACCATACTCAGTATGCGGATAATCAATCCTAACCTTTCAATTACACACCCTAGTATAGGCACCTCTCCTGTGAGTTTGGCCTCCCAACCATGACCAACTGTCATCTTGGGAACTGCACAGGTGGACAATCTTCACAAGGTATCCTCAGCTCAAACCTTGGCCGCAAGGGAACCCATACTAAGGTATATAAATTTCCAGTCAAGCCCTACCCAAGTTTTCGGGTATTGTGGTTGTACGGTAAAATTGGAATGGTATCGCATCCAGATGACCATCAGTTTTATAAAGGGCCAAGGCTCATGCCTTAACATTTTCATCATCAAAATCATCTGGTGTTCACGAACACATGTCAAAATATTTCATTAGAATGATTCATCATTCTAAGGTTTTCATAACCATTTTCACCAATTATTCCCATCTAAAGTGATCAAGTTTTATGCTTAGCACTAGGATCTATAGGTGAGGGTAAACACTAATGAGGGGTGGTAAACAAGTGTGAATGATCTAAGTTCAATCTCATGCCTCAGGATGACATCAAGATTATCTAACTTAGGCCAAGTTTTATGCTCTTTATGCTACCTTTAAATATCTTTCTAAAATCTACAAGTCACTAAGTAAACTTCAATAGAAAGTTTTGATAAAGAAATAAAATAACTAAGCTTGCAAGTAAAACTGGGATTATGTGTCATTAAGGGGTATAACCAAAGCATGCCTAATGCATTGCATAGATCATATAGTTTTCACAGTTGCAAGTGTTATCTTGCCTTGTGAAGAGGAGTGGTTGAAGTTCTCCTCGGTTTCTTCCTCGTAGTATTCTCCTTCCTCCTCGTATCCTTGGTCAGTACTAGTGTTTATAAATAAATACGAGGTGCACAATCACCAAACAATACTTAACTACTTCTATTTATCACACCAAGGTTTTCACTAGATGATCTAGGATCATCACAAACATCACAAAGATTAAGGCAATAGTTTTATTTTCTTTATTTTAGAAAAGTAATTTCTACTCATTGAAAAACTACTTAAGATTTAATATTCTCCAACTAAAACATGGGATCATGTTGACACATGTCATCACCACATATTTCAGTACTTGGGAATGTGATTTAAACTGGTGTCACAATTTAATAAGGTTTAACCTTTTTATTTTAATTAAACAAAGTGACTAGAAATGCCTATGAGGCATTCTTTTATTGCTTATACAATATTTCCACAAGTAACCCTAGATATTTTTCTATATTCAGAAAGGTCTAGGTAAATGTGATTTTTGAGAGTTGGAATCAACTCAAAAGCTTTTGCGGTTGAATTTTGAAAAATGTTTGAATGCAGAAAAGCTTCTGCCTTGTTATTTTTACTATAGTTGATCTACAATTCCAAATGAATTGAATCAAACGGGATTGGATTAAGGATTCCAGTACCTTTCTAACAAAATTGGTTTCATGCAATTTGGTTTAGTGAATCGACCTGGGTTGATTTTTGAATCTAGGTACATCACTGAGTTTGAAACTAAAAGAATAAACCTAAATTCAAACTACTGGGTCACGCGGGAATGTAAATGGGCCGGCCCACGGCGCACAGCACGCGCGGGTGAGTTTAAGTGGATGACTCCACCAGTCAACGAGACAGGGGGTGCGAAGCGGTACGGGGTGATCTAGACCGCATGATCAAACTCTAATCGAACGGATGTGACCTACCGTCTCTGTCGGGCAACTCCGGTGAGACAGAACCCTAGCGCGGCCAGTGGGGGTCTACGGGGGATCACCGGGGCTCAGGCGAGGGTTGGCGATGGGGGCGAATGACAAACCTTTCTTCCTCCTCCGCGGCTTCTCCTGGTACCGACGGCTTTTCCTGGGGCGGCTCCAATCGCTGGCTCCTTTCTTCCTCCTCCGCGGCAGACTCCGGCCAAATTCTGGCGACTTGCTGCTCGCCTTGCTCCGGGGGTGTGGTGGGGTGGTTCTGAGAGAGAGGGGAGTGTGTTGGTGTGGAGAAATCGAACGGGGGTGACCTCTATTTATAGTGCCAAGAGGGGACCGAAGGGCGCGGGTAAAGCTCGTTGTGGTCGTCGGCACAATGAGCTACTGGCATGGGCGACGGTAGGGGGCGGTGCTGTGCTCCCTGGCGAAGCTCAACGGCATGGTCTTGAGGCGTGGGGTGGTGCGAGACGGTCGGAACGCTGCGGTGCTCTAGGCGGGTCCAACGGGCATTTTAATGGCGCACCGCGGCTACGGGTCGTGCGGCGGCGAATGGGGTTGTCTGCCGGTTTCCTGGGACGATGGTGATCACGCTTGCACGCGGTCTGTGGGTGCGTGTCGAGTGTGGCGCTCTGGAGCGCTCTCGGCATGGCGCAGAGGCATAGGGCGCGGCGGTTCTAGAGTGGTCCAGAGGCTGGCAGGGCGTTGGCGTTGGACAGAGGGTGGTGGTGGACAGTGGTCAATGTCTCAGACAATGTGGCTAGGCTTGGTGCTGCTCCTAGCTTGCTATCGACCAAGGGGTGGCAAGGTGTGGCTCGGCGTGCTCACCATTGATGGCAATGGCAAGATCACAATGGTGCTAGAGCTTGTTAATTGAGCTAGATGATCTACTAATAGCTTGTTGTGAGCCAAAGAGGGAACAAGTTAGGCCAAATCACTTCTCACTATAGTGTTTGTGGTTTGTTTGTTTGGTGTTTGCAAGGTGTTTGATGAAATGGCCGAAAGAGATTTGAATTTTAATTTTTGGTTCAAACTTGGTGGGTGTACTAGTCACATACTACGTAGTCTCTCGTTAGTTGGAAAGGTCAAGGTAAATTGGTTTGGTTGGTTTTTGAAAATGGGTGATCTTCACATATGTTAAAGATTCAATTTTGTATTGTCATTTGAATCAAGTTGCCAAATGTTTCTGTAAGTTTGAAAGGTGGGCTTGGGTTCACTTTTACTTGGTCTAGCAAGGGGTGAAAAGAAATGGAATTGTTTGTGTTTTAAATCTTGGACTAGAAACACTCAAAGTGGCCTAGTGAGCAAGATTGGCAAAAATGACCATTTGCTTGTTTTGTTTGTTTTTGATTTTCTCTTGATTTGTTTCTTCTTGGAAATGTTTTATATGATGTTGTTTTCATATTTAAACCATTCCTTGCTATTTAGAACAATCACACAAGTCCAATCATGCATTCACACAATCATCACATACACACATGCATTCATATGATGTTGATTAACAAAAGTTTTTGTTAACCCTAATTTTGAGTGATTGGAATTTGATAATCTTTGTTCAATATTTTTGGGATGTTACAAACCTTCTCTCCTTAAACAAAATCTTGTCCCGAGATTTGAGAAAGAAGAAATAAGTAAACTAGGATTTAAAAAGATCGGGAAACTCTGTCTTGATGTAGTCTTCTCGTTCCCAGGTAGCTTCTTCTTCAGTGTGGTTACTCCACTGAATTTTGAGAAACTTGATGCTTCGGGTCCTGGTGGTTCTGGAATCTTCCTCCAAATACGAATGGGTACTTCGGGATACGTCAGGTCATCGTTGATCTCTGTAACATCCCAAAAATATTAAACATGGATCATCAAACTCTAATCATCAAAATTAGGGTTAACAAAAACTTTTCCAACTAAAAATATGAAAGCATTCATATGTGTGTGTATTAAAATTTGGATTCTTTTGAATCGCCATGGTTATGTGTTTCTTTGCTTGTAAAATGATTCTTAGGTGAAATAAACATCATCTAAACAATCCCCCAAACTTTTCCCAAAGACAAACAACTCAAAATGAATAAATTAAGTGAATGGTCACTTTGGCCAAATTAACTCCCATGCCTACTTTGGCTATCTCTAATTTTCAAAACTCAATAGAAACATGTATGGATCCTTGCACCCCTTGTTAGTACTCATAATAAGTACCAAGGCCCACTTTGTGATCATCAAAAAACATTCAAATGCTAAGTTTAAATGACAGTTTAAAATATAATCTATCTCATATGGGAAGATCCCACTATTTCAAAAACCACTCAAACAAGCTCAATTTTCAAGACCCAAGCACCCACAGAATCCTCAACACATGCCTAGAACACCCACCAAAAATCTTTTCAAAATTCAAAAATAAATTTCTTGTGGCCATTTCATCAAACACTTGGAGACAGAAAATCAATTTGGCCAAACTTCACTGTTTTGAGCAGTAATTTGGCTAAGCATTGTTCACCATTGATCACACTTGTCTCCCCCAGTGCCAACCAGTGCCTTGACCACCCCTAGCCCCTACCTATCACACAATTCCATGCCCACCCGAAGGAACCCTTGACAGCCGACCATGGCTAGCTAGCCAGAGCAAGCACCAAGCCTAAACACCATGTCTAGGACGCACGCCACCGTCCACCGCCACCCCCTGTCCAGCGCTTGAACCCTGCCAGCCACTGGACCACACGCCCAAGCCATGCCAAACTTCTCTGAGAGCATGTCGAGAGCGCGCCAGAGGTCCACCCTCGACAGACACCCACAGACCTCGCGCCGCCCTCGCCGCGTGCACGCGTGATCACCACCACCCCAGCAACCCCGCAAACACGGCAGTTCGCCGCCGCGCGGACCACGCGTGTTGTGCGCCATCAAAACCTCCGTCGGACCCGCTTAGAGCGTCGAAGCATTCCGACCGATCAGCACTGCCCCACGCCTCGCCACCACGCCGTTGAGCTTCGCCAGGGAACCTAGAACCGCCCCTACCGTCGCCCACGCCGATAGCTGCCTGTGCTGTCGACCTCTCGCCACTATAAATAGAGGCCTCCCCCGATCGATTTCTACACACCAGTTCGTTCTCCTCTCTCTCAGAAACATCCCACACCCTTCCCCGGAGCAAGACGAGCACCAGGTGGCCGAAATTTCAGCGGAGTTCGCCGCTGCAGAGGAGGAGAGGCGCCGTCGATTGGAGCCACCCCAGGAGGAGCTACCGGTTCCAGGAGAATCACCGTCGTCGACTTCATCGTTCGCCTCCATCGCCGACCCTCGCCTGAGCCCCGGTGACACTCCCACGACCCCCACTGAGCCGCTAGGGTTCGAGCTCGCCGGTGACATGTTCATCATCGACGACGACCCTCAGCCGTTGATCGCCCTTCTAATCCAACGCACCACATCGCCCTGTACCGCTTCGCGTATTATGAGCCACTGATGGGTGGAACCCCCTGTCAGCTGAGCCCCGCACTACGGAGTGACACTGGGCCGGCCCATTAGCATCTCCCGCGCAGCCCAACCATTTGAATTTAGATTTTCTATTTTAATTCAAACTTAGTTCTGTACCTAGTTTCAAAAATCAACCCAGCTCGATTCAGTGAACCAAATTGCATGAAACCAATTTTGTTAGAAAGGTACTGAAATGCTTAATCCAAGCCCGTTGGATTCAAATTATTTGGATCTGTAGATCAACTTTGGTAAAAATAACAATCAGAAGCTTTTCTGCATTCAAACATTTTTCAAATTTCAACCATAATAGCTTTTGAGTTGATTCCAACTCTCAAAAATCACATTGGATCATACCTTTCAGAATATATAAAAACATATGGGTTTACTTACAGAAATAATGTTCAAGTAATAAAAGAATGCCACATAGGCATTTCTAGTCACTTTATTTATTTAAAATAAAAAGGTTAAACCATATTAAATTGTGACACCACTTTAAATCACATTCCCATGTACTGAAATATGTGGTGATGACATGTGTCTACATGATCCCATGTTTGAGTTGGAGAATATTAAATCTTAAGTAGTTTTCAATGAGTAGAAATTACTTTTCTCAAATTAAAATAAATAAGGCAAATGCTTTAATCTTGTAATATAGGTGATGATGCTAGATCATCTATAGTGCACCTTTGTGTGATGATTGAAAATAGTTAAGTATTGTTTGGTGATTGTGTACCTCGTATTTATTTATAGACGCTAGTACCGACCAAGGATACGAGGAAGAAGGAGGATACTATGAGGAAGAAGCCAAGGAGAACTTCAACCACTGCTCTGCACAACGCAAGCCTAATACTACTAGTTGATTTGGCAAGCTAACCCTTGCAAGATACCCTACTTATGCAAGCTAATATTTGCTTGTTACCATGACCACTAGATGCCTTAAGCATATGTGATCATACCCACTTGATAACCCAATCCTAGTTTTACTTGTAAGCCTTATACTTTAGTTCTTTATCAAAGCTTTCTCTTAGAGTTTACTTAAGTGACTTGTATATTCTAGGAAGATAATTGAAGGTTGCGTAAAGAGCATTAAATTTGGCCTAAGCTAGATAATATTGATGTCATCCTAAGGCATGAGATTGAACTTAATTAATCACCACTTGTTTACCACCCCTCATTAGTACTTACCACACTTGTAGATGCTAGTGCTAAGCATGAAACTTGATCAACTTTAGAGGGGAATACTTGGTGAAAATGGTTATGAAAACCTTGGAATGATGAGTCATTCTACTTAAACGTTTTGACATGTGTTTCCGAACACCAGATGATTTTGATGATGAAAATGTTGAGGCAGGAGCCTTAGCCCTTTATAAAACTGATGGATGTCTGGATGCGATACCATTACAATTTTACTGTACAACCACAATACCCGAAAATTGGGTAGGGCTTGACTGGAAACTTATATACCTTAGTATGGGTTCCCTCACGGCCAAGGTCTGAGCTGAGGCTACCTTGTGAAGATTGTCCACCTGTGCAGTACCCAAGATGACAGTTGGTCATGGTTGGGAGGCCAAACTCACAGGGGAGGTGCCTATACTAGGGCATGTAATCGAAAGGTTAGGATTGATTTTCCGCATACTGAGTATGGTAAATTCAGGATTTGTTCCTGACAGATGTATCGAATGTTGTGGTGAAAGTGTACAATCTCTGCAGAGTGTCAAACTATTCGAATAGCCGCGTCCACGGTTATGGACAGTTGGAGTGGCCATAATGTTCCCCCGTCAGATGTTTTCAAAATGACTTGTGAAATGAATTGAGATTTTGACTTGACCACAACAGATTTGTGATATGAAATTCAAGTTCCCACTTAGGTGTTATAAAATTTCAACTAGCTTTCTTTGCTTCTGAACTTAGTAGAGGTAAATCTGGCTTTTTGCAAAAAAAACCTAGAGCTTAGTGTCCTACTACAAAAAACCCTTCACTTGTTAGTATTAGTTTGCGAGTACTTAATGAGTACTCATGGCTTTGTCCCTGGCTATTCCCGTGGCCAGACTATGAAGAGGAGTACCAGGATGATGGACCCCAGGAAGGTTACGACAACTAGGATCATCTCCCATCGTCAGCATTGCCTGTGACCCCAAAGATGGAGCTTCGCCTATGCTACCTTTATTATTACGTTATTCCGCTGCTTGAGTTGTATTAAGAACTGGATCATGAGATCCTTATTTGTGTAAGACCTTATGTATGGTTTGTAATGGATGATGTACTATGATATCCAAATCTGTTATGTCTCGCGAAAATGGTAATCATGGGATTGCGTTATATGGCATAACAGGCATCTGGGATTAAAAATCCGGGTGTTGACAATCTCTATGGTTCGGTGATCAATGTTCTTGAAAACTTCAGTCTTCTCTGGGACTTCTAGGCATTTGCGACGCAACGATATATGGAACACATATGCACGGCTGACATCTCTTCTGGCAGTTCCAGTTTATACGATACTTCTCCTCGATGATTCAAAATCTTGAAAGGCTCGATATATCTGGGGGCTAACTTTCCTTTGAGCTGGAACCGTTGCATTCCCTTCAAAGGCGACACTTTGAGATACACAAAATCTCTAATATTGAAAGCGAGGTCTCGACGTCTCTTATCGGCATAACTCTTATGTCTTGACTGGGCGGTCTTGAGGTGCTCACGAATCTTGTGAAATTTCTCTTCTGCTTCTCGTAGGATGTCGGGTCCAAAAATCTGACTCTCTCCTACTTCTGACCAATTCAAAGGGGTACGACACTTCCTTCCATACATGAATTCAAATGGGGCCATTTGCAAACTGGCTTGGTAACTGTTGTTGTAAGAGAATTCCGCGAAAGGCAGACAGTCTTCCCATTTAGATCCATACTCTAGCACACAGGCTCTCAACATATCTTCGAGTATTTGATTTACTCGCTTTGTTTGTCCATCTGTCTGGGGGTGGTAAGCTGTGCTGAAATCTAGTCGGGTTCCTAATCCTTCTTGGACTTTCTTCCAAAATCTCGAGGTAAACTGAGTTCCTCGATCTGACACAATGTTCTTGGGGACTCCGTGCAAACTGACGATTCTAGCGATGTATAACTCCGCTAGCTTAGAACTCTGGTAGGTGGTCTTGACTGGTAAGAAATGGGCGACCTTGGACAGTCTATCAACTATGACCCAAATAGAGTCGTTTCCCCTACTAGAAGTAGGCAAATCCAATGATAAAGTCCATTCCAACCGAATCCCATTTCCATTCCGGAATCTGTAAGGGTTGCAACAGTCCTGCGGGTCTCTGATGTCCTGCCTTAACTCTCTGGCAAATATCACACTTCGCTATGTAGCTTCCAATTTCTCTCTTCATCTTATGCCACCAAAATTGCCCCTTCAAATCTTGATACATCTTCGTTCCTCCGGGGTGGATAGAATAAAGAGTATCATGGGCTTCTTTCAAAATAGTTTCCTTCAGTTCGGAATCTGCTGGTACACAGAGACGTCCTTTGTACCACAGAACTCCTTCTTCGTCTTCGGTGAATCCAGGTACTTTGCCTGTACCGATACGACGTTTGATCCTGTCTATACTAGCATTTCATTTCTGCGCCTCCTTGATCTGACTGATCAAAGTGGGTTGAATTTCTATGCTAGCCAAAAATCCTTCACTTACTAATTCCATTCTAAAATCGTCGAACTCTCTGTGCAAACTTGGTTGCTCCTTCAGAATCATGGAGTTCAAGCGGCACGACAATCTACTAAGGGCATCTGCTACCACATTGGCTTTACCTGGGTGATAGTGAATGTCCAGATCATAGTACTTGATTAGCTCGATCCATCTTCTCTGCTCATATTAAACTCCTTCTGAGTGAATATGTACTTCAGGCTCTTGTGATCTGAATAAATTTCACAACGGTTTCCCATCAGGTAATGCCTCCATGTCTTCAGGGCTAGAACTATGGCTGCTAGTTCAAGGTCATGAGTAGGATAATTCTGTTCATGCTCCTTCAGTTGTCGGGATAGGTAAGATATAACTTTGCCTTCTTTCATTAGCACACATCCGAGACTGATCTTGGATGCGTCACAATAGACATCCAACGACTTTGTAATATCCTGCATGATCAAGATTGGGGCTGAAATCAATCTCCTCTTGGGTTCTGAAAACTCGCTTCACATTTGTCCGTCCCTTCGAACTTCTTACCCTTCTTCAAAAATTGGGTCATGAGTCTTGGGATACTTGAGAATCCTTCTACGAACTTGTGGTAATATCCCGCCAATCTGAGAAATGCACGAACTTGGGTTTGAGTGGTTGGGGCTTGCCAATTTTCAACATCTTTCACCTTTCGGGGTCAACGGAAATTCCTCCGGCTGATACGGTATGTCCGAGGAATCCTACCTCATGTAACCATAATTCACATTTGCTAAACTTGGCATACAACTAATGCTCCCTAAGGGTTCCAATGATGGTCCTTAGGTGTAGCTCATGTTCTTCTTATGATTTGGAATAGATCAGAATGTCATTGATTAAAACAACGACAAACTTATCCAGGAAGTCCATAAAAATCTTATTCATGAGGTTCATGAAATAAGCGGGGCATTGGTTAATCCAAGAGACATGATAGTATACTCGTATAATCCATATTTGGTGGTAAATGCAGTCTTTGGAATATCCTCTGCGTGAATCTTGAGTTGATGATAACCAGTTCTAAGATCAATCTTAGAAAACACTTTGGCACCAGTCAATTGGTAAAACAGGTCTTCTATCTTTGGCAGTGGGTATTTGTTCTTTATTGTAACATCATTCAGCTTCCGATAATCCGTACACAAACGGTTACCTCCATATTTCTTATCCACTAATAAAACAAGTGATCTCCATGGCGACGCGCTTGGTTGAATCAATCCTATCTCCAGCATAGCATCCAGTTGCTTCTTCAGCTTCTCTAATTCAAACGGATTCATACTATAAGGTCTCTAGGCCATGGGTCCGGTTCTAGGGATTAGTTCAATGATAAACTCGATATCCCGATATGGGGGCATACCGGGCAAAACATCTGGAAATACATCGAGGTATTCACGGACTACTCTAACTTGGTCAATGGTTGGTTGGGCTAGACTCTTGTTGCACTTGAATTGACGGGGCAAGGTTTCAGATACATTATCTACTGATATTCCGGCTGTACTGGTCATGGTTATGGCTTTCTTGGCACAGTCGATTAATCCTTTATGTTTCGACATACAATCCATTCCTAGTACTACTTCCAAACCTTTAGTTCCGAATACTATTAGATTAGCATAAAAATCTATGCCATGGATTCAGATAGGTACGGCCTTGCAAATTTGTCTAGCTTTGGTGGTTGAACCAGGTATTTGAACTATCATAACATGCTTAAATTTGGTGGGTTGGATCTTATTAGTGCATGCAAATTCTTCGGTAACAAACGAGTGCGATGCTCTAGAATCAAACAACACTCTTGCAACTACTGATTTAATAGAAAACATACCCAACACGACATCTAGCGCTTCTTGGGCTTCTTCAGCATGCATGAGAAAGAGACGGCCGTTGCGGTTGAGCGAATTCCTTGGGGAAAACCTTCTTCTAGGATGAACACGACACTGCTTCTGAGCTGGGGCATTTGCATTGGGGGCTGTGGTAATCTCCTTGTGGCACTCATTGGAATAGTGACCCTTGGTTCCGCATTCAGAACAAGTCACCTAAGACTTGTCCTTTGCTGCAACAAGCACATCATTGCTTCCAGTCCTCGGGTCAGTGTTGGTTTTGGTGGAGACATTGTTGTTGTTGAACTTAGGCGGTGCACGGTTGAAATAGCTGGAGTTGCCGGGGTTGTTGTTGTGATTTCCTCCGGGCCTTGGGTTTCCTCCTCCAAGGCTGGGATAGGTCGGACGGTTCATCGGGGGTCTATTGTTTCTTGTGGCAAATCCTGGAGATGGGTTGGGGCGATACTTTGGGGTATGGTGGGTTCCTGGTTGATGCATCATTCTACGCTTGCGGTTCTCATTGGCTTGGTTGATCTTGCCTTCCATCTGAATGGCGGAATCCACTAAGGCTTCAATATTAGCAAATGGGATATTGACTAACACCGTCTGCATCTCATCATGCAGACCATTCAAGAATCTCTCCTTCTTCTTGGCTTCAGTATCTATCTCATCCGGTGCATGCCTAGCCAATGACAAAAATTTGTCACAATACTCAACTACGGTCATTCTTCCTTGCTTCAGTTCCCTGAATTCATCTCTCATCCTCTTGATCAAATCCGGTGGCACATGGGTTCTGCTAAAATTGACTTTGAATTCATCCCGAGTCATTATTTGTCCTCCATTCATGGAGCGAACGCTGTTCCACCATGCTCTTGCATCTTCGGCCAGATAGTGGGTGGCGAACAGTACCTTCTCGTTAGCTTCCACTCCCGCAACTTCTAAGTTGTTCTCCATGGTTTGCAGCCAATCATCGGCATCTAGGGGCTCTTCAGACTTAGTGAAAATGGGTGGATTGGTGTTCTAGAAGTTCTTGAGCTTGGATCCATGGTTGTCCTAATTTCCATGGCCCTGAATATTGTTGGCCATATGAACGATGTGCTGAAGGGTGGCTAAGTTGGCTTGACATTCAGCTTTTTCAGCTTCGTGGTTAGAAACCAACATTTTCAAGATTTATAACATCGGGTCCGGGGATGAGCTGCTTCCTCCGCGAGGCATCTGAAGATTGAGATAGATCATGAGAAAAGAGGGAAATTTCTAAGGTTCAGGATTTTGAAAAGTTTTTAAGGTTTGACTCAGATTTTTCTAGCAACTTTCTTTTCATTCATTCATTCATTCATAGCACACGATACAAACACACACCACAACAAAGGAAAACAGATGGTTTTAAGAACCATTCTGGGAAACTATGATACAGTGGGACCAGATACAACTCACTAACGCTAGTGCTCAAGTTCTACTACTCCTCGGAATCGACGTCCTCATCATCCTCATCATCATCATTAATGAAGGCGAAGTCATCCTCATCGATGAAGAAGTCCATGGCCTGATCCTCCAGAAATTCATCATCATCACTGAGATAGGAGTAGGGGTCTCCACGGATGTCCTCCCCTGCATTCTCCCTCTCCTCGAGCTGCATATCCCTCTCGTGGATGGTCTCCTCCAAATCGGTGATCCGGTGACGAAGGCGGGCAATGATGCGCTCCTTCTTGTCGAGCTGATGGCGACGAGACTGGCGATCCTTCACTGGCATGGCAATGCTCTAATCCTTCTAGGTGGCGATGGCGTACTTGTGGTTGGCGTAGCGGGCATTGTCTAACTCCTTCTGACGGTCATACATCATGAAGCTGAGGTGATCCAATTGAGTCTTTAGCTCGTGGTGATATGGGGCCTCTAGTGGCTGTCCCATAACATCACGCCTTGGATAGAACTCAAAGCGGGTACCCTTGATCTGGTTGATACTCTGCCCACACAGACGGGAGAGAGCTTCTTGCATGGCCCTGGAAAGTCCATCGAGCCAGTTGTTCTCTCTAATGGTGAACAGAATTCCCTCTAAGGTGGGGGCTTCGATGTTTCCTCGGAGACATGCAACAATCAGCCATTGCAATTCCTCTCCTTCCTGATTGTTGAGCTGAGCTCCGAAGAACTCGGGGTGCGGGCGCTCCAGCATTTCCGACAGCTGATCCAAGTCACGCTCAAATATGAGGTCTCCTCCATTCCCCAACTAATAGAACTTGCTATACTGCACGTCCATCTATAAGAATGTAGGATGAGTAAGTTAGTAGAGTGATCAAGTGTGTCAAGTTTTATGTAAGTTTGCAAGAATTTTTTAGGAACATGAATTTTCAGAAAGAATCTAAGTGGTAAAGAATGAGAATAAGTTTTCATAAATACTCACTTCCTTTTTTTTGATACTAAGTTTTTGATTCAAACGTCCATTCTAAACTAGGGTCTTCTATGGTCAGGATGGCTCTAATACCAACTTGTCAACACCCGGATTTTTAATCCCAGATGCCTGTTATGCCATACATCGCAATCCCAGGATTACCATTTTGGCGAGACATAACAGATTGGATATCACAGTACATCATCCATTACAAACCATACATAAGGTCTTACAACAAATAAAGGATCTCATGATCCAGTCTTAATACAAATCAAGGAGTGGAATAACGTAATAATAATGATAGCGTAGGCGAGACTCCATCTTCATGGTCATAGGCAATGCTGACGATGGGAGATGATCCTAGTTGTCGTAACCTTTCTGCGGTCCATCCTCCTGATAGTCCTCTTCATAGTCTAGCCATGGGAATAGCCAGGGACAAAACCATGAGTACTCTTTAAGTACTCACAAACTAATACTAACAAGTGAAGTGGTTTTGAGTAGGAAATACTAAGCTCTAGGTTGTTTTGCAAAAAGCCAGATTTACCTCTACTGAGTTTAGAAGCAAAGAAAGCTAGTTGAAAGTTTTAGGACACCTAAGTGGGAACTTGAATTTCATATCACAACCCTGTTGTGGTCAAGTCAAAGTCATGAATCATTTCACAAGTCATTTTGAAAACATCTGACGACGGAACAGTATGGCCACTCCAACTGTCCCTTACCGCGGACGCAGCTATTCGAATAGTTTGACACTCTGCAGAGGTGGTACACTTTCACCACAATATTCGATACATCCATCAGGAACAATCCTGAATTCACCATACTCAGTATGCTGATAATCAATCCTAACCTTTCAATTACACGCCCTAGTATAGGCACCTCTCCTGTGAGTTTGGCCTCCCAACCATGACCAACTGTCATCTTTGGAACTGCACAGGTGGACAATCTTCACAATGTAGCCTCAGCTCAAACCTTGGCCGTAAGGGAACCCATACTAAGTTATATAAATTTCTAGTCAAGCCCTACCCAAGTTTTCGGGTATTGTGGTTGTACGGTAAAATTGGAATGGTATCACATCCTGACAACCATTAGTTTTATAAAGGGCTAACGCTCATGCATTAACATTTTCATCATCAAAATCATCTGGTGTTCAAGAACACATGTCAAAAGATTTCAGTAGAATGATTCATCATTCTAAGGTTTTCCTAACCATTTTCACCAAGTATTCCCATCTAAAGTGACCAAGTTTTATGCTTAGCACTAGCATCTATAGGTGAGGGTAAACACTAATGAGGGGTGGTAAACAAGTGTGAATGATCTAAGTTCAATCTCATGCCTCAGGATGAATCAAGATTATCTAACTTAGGCCAAGTTTTATGCTCTTTATGCTACCTTTAAATATCTTTCTAAAATCTACAAGTCACTAAGTAAACTTCTATAGAAGGTTTTGATAAAGAAATAAAATAACTAAGCTTGCAAGTAAAACTGGGATTATGTGTCATTAAGGGGTATAACCAAAGCAAGACTAATGCATTGCATAGATCATATAGTTTTCACAGTTGCAAGTGTTAGCTTGCCTTGTGCAGAGCGGTGGTTGAAATTCTCCTCGGTTTCTTCCTCGTAGTATTCTCCTTCCTCCTCGTATCCTTGGTCGGTACTAGTGTCTATAAATAAATACGAGGTACACAATCACCAAACAATAATTAACTACTTATATTTATCACACCAAGGATTTCACTAGATGATCTAGGATCATCACAAACATCACAAATATTAAGGCAATAGTTTTATTTCCTTTATTTTAGAAAAGTAATTTCTACTCATTGAAAAAATACTTAAGATTTAAAATTCTCCAACTAAAACATGGGATCATGTTGACACATGTCATCACCACATATTTCAGTACTTGGGAATGTGATTTAAAGTGGTGTCACAATTTAATAAGGTTTAACCTTTTTATTTTAATTAAACAAAGTGACTAGAAATGCCTATGAGGCATTATTTTATTGCTTATCCAATATTTCCGCAAATAACCCTAGATATTTCTATATATTCATAAAGGTCTAGTTAAATGTGATTTTTGAGAGTTGGAATCAACTCAAAAGCTTTTGTGGTTGAATTTCGAAAAATGTTTGAATGCAGAAAAGCTTCTGCCTTGTTATTTTTACTATTGGTGATCTACCATTCCAAATGAATTGAATCAAACGGGCTTGGATTAAGGATTTCAGTACCTTTCTAACAAAATTGGTTTCATGCAATTTGGTTTAGTGAATCGACCTGGGTTGATTTTTGAATCTAGGTACATAACTGAGTTTGAAACTAAAAGAATAAACCTAAATTCAAACTACTGGGTCACGCGGGAATGTAAATGGGCCGGCCCACGGCGCACAGCGTGCGCGGGGGTGAGTTCAAGTGTATGACCCCACCAGTCAGCAAGACAGGGGGGTGTGAAGCGGTACAGGGTGATCTAGACCGCACGATCAAACTCTAATCGAACGGCCGTGACCTATCATCTCCGTCGGGAAACTTCGGCGAGACAGAACCCTAGTGCGGATAGTGGGGGTCTACGGGTGCTCACTGGGGCTCAGGCGATGGTCAGCGATGGGGGCGAACGACAAACCTCCTGGTACCGTTGGCTTCTCCTGGGGCGGCTCCAATCGCTGGCTCATTTCTTCCTCCTCCGCGGCAGACTCCGGCCAAATTCCGGCGACCTACTGCTCTCCTTGCTCCGGGGGTGAGGTGGGGTGGTTCTGAGAGAGAGGGCAGTGTGTTGGTGTGGAGAAATCGAACGGGGGTGGCCTCTATTTATAGTGCCAAGAGGGGACCGAAGGGCGCGAGTGAAGCTTGTCGTGGTCGTCGGCACAGTGAGATACTGGCATGGGCGACGGTAGGGGGCGGTGTTGTGCTCCCTGGCGAAGCTCAACGGAATGGTCTCGAGGAGTGGGGCGGTGCGAGACGGTAAGAACTCTGCGGTGCTCTGGGCGGGTCCGACGGGCATTTTAATGGCACACCACAGCTATGGGTCGTGCAGTGGCGAACGAGGTTGTTTGGCAGTTTCCTGGGATGGTGGTGATAACGCTTTCACGCGGCGAGGGCGGCTTGCAGTCTGTGGGCGCGTATCGAGTGCGGCACTCTGGCGCGCTCTCGGCATGGCGCAGAGGCATAGGGCGCATCGGTTCTAGAGTGGTCCAGAGGCTGGCAGGGCGTTGGCGTTGGACAGGGGTGGCGGTGCACGGTGGTCAATGTCTCAGACAAGGTGTCTAGGCTTGGTGCTGCTCCTAGCTTGCTGTCGACCAAGGGGTGGCAAGGTGTGGCTTGGCATTCTCACCATTGATGGAAATGGCAAGATCATAGTGGTTCTAGAGCTTGTTAATTGAGCTAGATGATCTACTAATAGCTTATTGTGAGCCAGAGAGGGAACAAGTTAGGCAAAATCACTGCTCACTATAGTGTTTGTGGTTTGTTTGTTTGGTGTTTGCAAGGTGTTTGATGAAATGGCCAAAAGAGATTTGAATTTGAATTTTTGGTTCAAACTTGGTGGGTGTACTAGTAACATACTAGGTAGTCTCTGGTTAGTTGGAAAGGTCAAGGTGAATTGGCTTGGTTGGTTTTTGAAAATGGGTGATCTTCACATATGTTAAAGATTCAATTTTGTATTTCATTTGAATCAAGTTGCCAAATGATTATGTAAGTTTGAAAGGTGGGCTTGGGTTCACTTTTACTTGGTCTAGCAAGGGGTGAAAAGAAATAGAATTGTTTTTTGTTTGAAATCTTGGACTAGAAACACTCAAAGTGTCCTAGTGAGCAAGATTGGCAAAAATGACCATTTGCTTGTTTTGTTTGTTTTTTTATTTTCTCTTGATTTGTTTCTTCTTGGAAATGTTTTAGATGATGTTTTTTTCATCTTTAAACCATTCATTTATATTTAGAACAATCACACAAGTTCAATCATGCAGTCATACAATCATCACATACACACATGCATTCATATGACGTTGATTAACAAAAGTTTTTGTTACCCCTAATTTTGAGTGATTGGAATTTGATAATCCTTGTTCAATATTTTTGGGATGTTACATTATGTTAGTATCACCCGAGTGTCCATACGAATCATAGATTCGGGTGGAGACTTAGATGTCTTGAGCCTTGCATTTGGAGGTCAGAGTTGACAGTTGTATCAAGTGCGAAGTACTCACCCGAAAGTCCATCGGGTCAGCCAAATTCGTAGATGTTCATAGGGATGCTGGTAAACGTGCCTGGTGTGCTCGACGGATCAGGACTAGTTAATTGTTCTTGGGCAAAAACAACGTCACCTACTCACACTCGAATTCCTGGACTCGAATTCGGAAATTGTTGAAGTAGTTCAACTAATCCTACGGAGGCCTTACTGAGCCGAACTCCAGTTTTAATGCATATGTAACCAACGTGTGCGTCGGGATTTTCATCATGCCTGCAGCCACGGTATTTATCTGGTAGAATGCAGCGGATGTTGTTGCCAAGACATCAGATTGTATCTGTAGGTCCTATCTTTATGTCATAAATGCATCATCCAAATGTTTGTCACCACGGAGGTGATTCAGGTGGTCAGGTTGATGTTATCTCCGAACCTAACAATGTAGTGTATAGAGGGCAAAGTTGGCAATGCGTTTGATTGTTGTAAAGGAGTCGACATGATGGACCGTATCGTGAATCTTTTGTTTTCTATAGGGTGCACGATCAGCGATCCCTATGGGAGTAGCCCCTGAGCGTCTGTTCAAGTCGTAGATTCGAGCAGAGACTTATAGTCATCAGTTTCGTGATTGTCAATTGAGATGATAATACAAAAGTGATTCAAATGACCCTATGGGAGTAGCCCCTAAGTCTGTTGTCGAATCGTTGATTCGAGTAAGGATTCGAAGCGCACCACTCGAGGATTTGTGATAGATGGGTTATACGCTGGACCTGGAAGTACATCGGGTGAGCGACCAGTGCTCCTGGTAGGAGTATCCCCCGAGTGTCTAGTCGAGCCGTAGACTCGAGTAGAGACCCAGAGTCCCAGGTCTTGTATCGGGAAGTCGAGGGATTCATAGCTGGAAGGACTCGACGCTGCGAATGAAGTTGCCGTAGTCGCTTCTATCGGGTGCGCGACCAGTGTCGCTTCTGTCGACAACTGACGTGGTCATCCGAGGAAAGAGTCTACTCGGGTCTTGGAGTCTATTGACACGACTGACGTCGGTCCACTCTGTTGGAGGACCCGATAGAATACCTCGATGCATTTGACGTCCTTGTAGGCTGCAGAAAACATAAAAAACTGTGAAGTACTTGTATCTTATAAAGAATATTTTCCTATCGGATTGTTATAACATTTTATGGTGCCAATCAAGTCGACACTTTTGCATTGTATGCTAGGCCCTTTTGTTAGCCTGATTACCCTTAGTCTCAGCTTACCTTCTCTTGTACGCTTGGCGTCTGTGTCCATATGGGCTTCATATCAGCCGAACCGTCTTGGGCTCCATGGACCTTGGCAGGTCATCGAGTGAGCTTTCCGTTGGGCCACACCAGGTAGGATATAGTCGCGTGCCCGTTAGGCATACCTATGTCAGGTACCTTTAGGGCAACACTATCCATTGCCCTTTCTGCATGTAGTAAAGGGATGACAACCTTGTCCTTATTCTACCCACCTACTCCTTCACCCTTGCACTATAAATAAGAACCTAGCCCTTCATATGTAAAACATGAAAGATGGTAAGGTAGACTAGAGCTATGATCCCTTCCCTCCCTATGTAGAGTAGACCCCATGCGGATACCAATGCCTCCTTGCATGGAGATGGCTCCTCTTTTTATTGCTAATTTTTCTCTATAAGATTCTAGTAATACATACAATCTTACCCACTTAAGGTTCATTGTATTGTGACCAACCAATCTTTCTTGTGTTGGGTTCTATTGGATAGGTGGACTAGTCGCTAAGAAAAAATAGTTCCGTTGAGAGTTTTGTTGACTTTGGCTTCGAGTTCCAGGCAGGCTTCACTAGTTATCTCTATCCTCCATAGGTTTCCCCTCGCTTTCTACATCATGTTTATCATCGTATCCTTTTCCTTTGGTCAATTCATGAGATCAGGCCAACCCGACCCGCATCACAACTTTCTACACACAACTTAATTAGGCCTACCAGCTTGTAAGTGGGGGTTTTCCCATTTAAACCTCCTTATAGGGGTCGCAATAAATATGTTATTCACCTATGTTAAGATGGGCTTATATGGAGCTAGGATCTTCCATGAAGACCGAGGCATACCCATGCATAATTGACTTCAATACTTTTTTGTGTGGAGAAGATCAACCAGCTTGCTCTTTTCCTTCTCCCATGTGGATCTTGAAAAGGTAAATGCACTAGCCATTCGATCTAAAAAAGATATCACATTGGTGTGTGTCACCAGTGTTTAAATTAGATTTGTTAGATTAGTAGTAATTCCACTTAATAAAGATTGAGAGGCCTCCTATCACTCCATACAAAAATATTTTATACTAAAAATGTTGTAGACAACGTTTGAAAAATGCAACATTAGTCTATCTACTAAATTTTGTGTATGCAATAGTGTAAAAATGTACACGTCGATCCAAAAGGTAAATAGCATTAGCAAAGAAATGCAATGGATGTTAATATAAAAATGCAGTAGATGTTAATGTAAGATAAAATGGACACTAGAATAAAATAGAGTAAAGAAAACTTGTCGTTAAAACACATCCAGTATAGCTACCTAGTACTAATTAATGAATTATCTACTATTCGTGACTAACCACTAGGTGTTTGCTAATATGTTATTATAATAATTATCCTCTGTTGATAACTAACTACTAGGAATTACACGGTTGTGATTTGGCTAGAATTGAATGAGTTAATCGCGCTTACTCAACCCGACTCTGCCTCATCTGTTGTTTCATGTGCACACCCAAGAAACATGTCACCGATGTGTCATCTTACTCAACACGCCGCATTGGAATGACTTCCACCTAAAAGAACTTGCAAAAAATTTAAGTGTTTGTTTGGATATTAAAGATTAATGATTATTTTTAGTAAAATAAGATTTAGGCTAATTTATAGGACATCCGGTTTTACATAGTTTTCACTTAAGAATATGCTAGTGAAAACTTCGTTCAGATTTTTCTATTGAGGAACCGATGGAATATCCAGTTGTTAGTTGAGATCTTGTATATATCAAGCGTGTTTTCACAAAATCTACTATTGATCATTTTTCTGGGACATACTTTTTTGGTTTTGTGGAAACCAGCTTTTACTTAATTACCTTTTAATGACACCATAAAAAATTAGTTTGTTAGACAATTATCTTGCTTGACAAAAACAAGTTATTTTAAAAAGCATCTCCAAGGAGTTCCCTCAAACTTGGTCCGAATTTTCCCTTCATTTTTCCAATTGGTGGGGGGGGGGGGGGGGGAGGACCCACATGCTCTGCCCTGTGTCCATCCCATAAATCCAATCACGCTACCCAAATGTTGTTCCATCAACTATTTTGTACAATTAGACCAAATTATATGCATAGTCCACATAGAAATATAGATATGAAGTTCAATAAATATTTAAAATACATATAGTCCACATAAATAAAATTTTGATTACAAATTAAAAGTCAGATAAATTGGCAACATTGGACATGGAATGATGTTTACTAATTCCCTTTTTGCATCCACATGTTCTCAACCAAATCATTTTAGAGTTGAGCATGTGTCTCCTTGGAACAAATTTCATGATGAACTTGTAAGTAAGCTTCAAAATCTTGTGGTGCATGCTCAGGCACAAAGAAAGGACCCTGGAAGTCTCATCCTCTAAACTGATTTGCTCCCTCGCACTCATACTCCATAACCATGGTGTGCATGACCACACATGCATTCATCGCTTCCCACATTGTGTTCAGGCTCCATATTCTTGCAGTGTGATAGACATAGCCCAACCATCTTGAAGGACACCAAATACCTTCTCAACATCCTTCCCACAAGCTTCTCAGTGTCTTGCAGAAAAAGGGCTTCCTTTTCGTTGGTGGGGGTACAAATTGTCTTCATAAATGTGGTCCATTCAGGATAAATATCATCTGCTAGGTAGTAGCCTTTTGTGCAGGGATTGTGGTTGATCTCATAGTTGCACTCAGTAGTATGGCCCTCCACGAGCCTTGATAACACCGGAGAACATTGCAACATGTTGATATCATTATGTGATCCTATCATGCCAAACAAACAATGCCAAATTCAGAGATCTTGAGATTCCACTACGTCAAGAATGACCGTGCAACCTTTCTGATGCCCTTTTTCGCTGCCCCTGCTAAGCAAATGGTCACTTATTTTTTATTCCATTCCCAATTCATGCAATCGATGTTCCCAACCATCCCAAAAAAACCTTGAACTGCCATTAGCCATGAGCCTAGCTGCGTGTTCTTCATTTGGTCCTATCAAGAACTTGCCACCACCTCTTTGAAAACTCGTATATTGCTTTAAGACATGTGGTTTGTCCCATGTGAATATGCTCATCAACAACATCACAAATGAATCCATATGCAAGGATCCTCACTTTGGGAGTGCATTTCTGAACAGAAGAAAATTCTATCTTGCTAGTGCCATCTTTCTTCACTTTGAAGTAATTATCATGGGCTTTCACACCCTACACTATACGATTGAAGTAGTCATTGTACAACTGTATATGATCATCAACTTTGTTGCGGTCGAGGACTTCATGTCATAGGACCGAACCCCTAAACCATGGAATGCTACTCTGATGGTTAGCATAGAGCACAAGAGCAGCTGTGTGCAATAGAACATCGCCTTCATCAGACGAGTCATCAGATAACATATTCATGAACTCCGTGAAGTAAAACAATTGAAGTCACCTGCAATTATCTATGAAGAAAAACAATGCAACAATAATCACCAACTATGTACAACAATGAATCAGATCGATTTCGTGACTTTTATTTTACCCAAAAATGTCGTGCAAGAAAAGGGCTAAATAGGTTGTGGGAGCAGCGCCGAGCGATCGATCTTGGGGCAATCCTAGAACCCAAAAGCGTCGGGAACGTCCATCAAGGTCGAGGTCGCAGTGGTTGAGCTCGATGCGGCAGAAAGTAGAGGCGAGGATGAGAAGTGACATACTGGCTCTCGAACAACGTACACGCCAAGAAAGTGGCAGGGGATATGGCGGTAGTTTGCAACACAGCTTTTCCGGTGTCGGTGCGGGGCGAAGACGACAAGGGAGTAGCGGTGGCTGCCCGACGGCGGCCAAAAATGTGGTGCAGGAAAAGGGCCGTACATGTTGTGGGAGCAGCACTGAGCGGTCGATCTCGGGGCGATCCTAGACCCCAAAAGCGTCAGGAAGGTCCAACGAGGTCGGGATCGCAATAGTGGAGCCCGATGCAGCGGAAAGTAGCGACGACGACGAGAAAGTGAATTATTGGCTCTCGAGCAACGTACGTGGATGAGAAAGTGGCAGGGGAAGGCCTAGGGTGATAGGTTACGATGCAGATTTTCCAGTGTGGGTGAGGGGAAAAGATGGCGAGGGAGCGAAGCGTCAGGTGGAGAGGAAGGGTGCTCGCAATTACCGATAGGTTGACCAGGCATGGACACACGAGGACAAGCAAGAGTGTGCACTTGCCTTCAGACCGCCCCCAAGTTTGTTTCCAATTTGATGCCAAATGTCCTACCTACGAACAGAGAATATTGTTTGAGTCAGAGGTCGTTGTTGGATCTATTTTTAGACCGGCCTTGTTGAGGTGGACATAAAACAGACTGATGGTATAGGTTAGGGATAGTCCATTGGAGATGCTCTGATGTTTGTATCAAAACAGACCTAAGGGCATCTCCACCGGCTCGACGCATCCCGTCCAAGCGTGTCTGAACTCGTCCGTGCGGACGTGCGGGACCTGCGAGGCGCCCTAGCAGGCCGACCCATCCGGACAAACACGTCCGGCTCGACCCATACGTGCATCAAATCTAGTAAATGGTTGCGTTGGCCTGAACACGCGCGGATAGCGCGCATGTCCTGCCCGTTGGTGCCACTGGCCCGTCCATCAGCCACCGCTTACCGGCGACATTGATTCAGACACGGTTAGCGGCACTGATTCAGATGAAACCGCGACAGCGATGCATAGGAACTGCGCGGAAGGCTGACCGGTGCCAGCCCGCGCCATCAATGACGAGACGACATGCTGACCCACTGGACACCTCCTGCGTTCCCGTGCCGGCATTGATGGCATAGGAGCGGGAAGCTGCGCGCGTTCATGGGCGGCTGGGCTATTTAACCCTTCGCCTGTTGGTGCCTCCCTCCTCACCTCTTGCCATCGCAAACCCTAGCCATCGCCACCAACGATGAAGACGACGTCATGGCTAAAGAAGGGGAGGAGCAAGCACGACCACGAGGCATCTGGATCTAGTATCCAGTGCTCCCGGCTAACGACTTTCCTCCACGACACATCCCTGCCGCCTCCGTCGCGGACGAAGGATTTCCGGGGCCGCCCCATGAAGGATTACCCGCCACCGTGGGAGCACCGCACACGGCAGTACTTCCGCATCACGGAGTGCAAGTGCCGCTGGAGGGAGGGCCGGGGCATCAAGCACAAGGATGTGTCCTTCCCCACCAGCTTGCACCTCAACCAGGACCGGGTCCCAGTGTCACCCGTCCCTAAGAAGGGAAAAGGGCTGGCAGAGGAGATCTGCCGCCAGATCAACAACCTCCCACCGGCCCAACGGTGGGAGGATGGCTACCGCAGTGATGCCTACTAGCCGCCACCATCCGCCATGACCTGCAGCCTGGGGAGGTCTATCCTGTCCCCGACATCGACTTGGACAATGAGGGCGCCATTGTAGGGTTCGTAGCATATAAAACAAAAAAATTCCTACGATGGGAACAACTATGTACAAGATACAAGCAACGGGTGGATATACATCCATAGAGAATGTACCCTTGTATACCGACAAAGTTTAACGAGGTTGTACTCGTGGATGATGTAGATGAACGCTTGCCGATCTCAAAATCGAGAAGAAGTCCAGCGCCGCAAATCAGCAGCGCATCCGTGCTCGCACAGACGTCCAAGCCACCGAGCAACCTCCGCCTCCTCGCCCTAGCAATGTAGCAGAAGCCACCGGGAACATGGGGGATAAAAACTAGAGGGGGAGAGAGATCCTTCACGAGGAGGTGTGAGTGAGAGGGAGCTTTATATAGGAGGGAGGGGACACCCCAAGGGGTGGCCGGCGCATGGGGGGTTCCCCCACCCCTTCCTCCATACATGTGGGTGGAGCTTGCACTCACAATTTGGCCCTTCACTTCTCCACTCAAAATCCCACTCAAAAAATCCATTAAATTTCCACCAAATTTAATGCAATCTCTCTTTAAATAAAACTCCTTTTATTTATGCAGAATTTTGTCAATTACTTTAATGGACAAACATTCACATAAAACCCCTTGCTAGTATTTCATTTCACATGCAGAAACACTTTCAGCACTTTCACCTGAAACAATTCCGGTGTCTAGTGAAATAAATTCCTACGCTTTGTAAATCTTTTCGACATGAAACTATTTATTCCAAATGGTGTCGGTGTCTCTTAAGTGTGTCACCCTACGGTTCGCGAATAATACAGACATGATCGAGACCCCTCTCGGATCAATAATCAGATGTGGGACCTGGAGATCCATACTGACTCCCATACATCCAACAATGACTTTCTTGCGATCGTGAGAACCTTTTACGCTATAATCTTAATCCCTTTGTCTCGCGATATATTACATGTCCGAGATTTGATCATCGGTATCTTCATACCTAGTTTTATCTTGTTACTAACATGTACTCTTTTCTCGTTCCTGTGACATAACATTCTAGTGATCAAATCACTTGCTTGCAAACTAACCAATTTGATATTACCGAGAGGGCCCAGAGTATATCTATCTGTCATCAGGATGAACAAATTCCACTCTTGATCCATGGCCCTCAACATAACACCTTAGTAGCACTGAACCCATCCTTATAATCAACCTGTTACGGTGTGACGTTTGATGTTATCAAGATACTCTTCTAGTGTTAGTGATTGACATGATCTCATGGTCTAAGGATTAGGATTACTTCCTAGGATGTTATAGCAATATAAAATCAATGACTTTAATTGTAATGCTATACTTCGGATGAATGTTCATCACACCATTCCAATAATGTTGTGACCTTGTTATTAACAACATCCAATGTACATGATCAGGAAACCTTGATCATCTTGTTAATCAATGAGCTAGTTTACAAGAGAGGCATAACTAGGAACTTTCTGTTTCTTTATTAAACACACATGTATTAACATTTCCGTATTAATACAATTATAGCATGCAAAATAAACATCTATCATATACTTGGAATATATATAATAACAACTTTATTATTGCCTCTTAGGGCATATTCCTTCAGTCTCCCACTTGCACTAGAGACAATAATCTAGTTACATAGTGATAAATCTAACACCCATGGAGTTCTGGTGTTGATCATGTTTTGATGTAGGGAGAGTTTTAATCAATGGATCTACTACATTGAGATTCGTGTGTACTTTACAAATATTTATATCTCTATCCTTGGCATGCTCGCGGATGGAGTGAAACTGGCGCTTAATATGCTTGGAATTCTTGTGAGACCTTGGTTCTTTGGCATTGGCTATGGCTCCATTGTTGTCACAATAGATCACCATTTGGTCCAACGTGCTAGCAACTGATAACCCACAAGTATAGGGGGTGTATCGTAGTACTTTCGATAAATAGGAGTGCCGATCCCAACGAGGAGCAGAAGGTGTTAACTAGTGGTATGGAGCAGGAAAACTCTGTAAATATTTAGCAAACGGATTTTTAGGGGTTTTCTGATAAAGCAAAAAAACAAAGTGCAAGTAATAAAGACAACGAACAACTGCAGCAAGTGGCCCAATCCTTTCTTAGCAAAGGACAAGCCAGTGGAAATACTTATAAGGACCAAACATTCTCGAGAAAAAATGGGAATTCCGTCAAGTGCTTTCGCTTCAAATAGCTGAGTACTCTTCTTTAGTGTTGTAAGTCTTGTGTGGGTGAACCTGTGCTAATGTACTGACCTTACTTGGAATAATACATACTTGTGATTAAACCCCCCGCAAGCATCCGCAACTACAGGAAAGTAATTAAGATATAAACTTAACCACAGCCTTAAACTCTGAGATCCTACGCTCCCTTATGCAATGGTATCCTAACGGGGGTTCAGGTTTCTGTCACTCTGGCAACCCCGCAATTAGTAGCCAAATACACAATGCATTCCCCTAGGCCCATAAATGGTGAAGTATCATGTAGTCGACGTTCACATGACACCACTAGAAGAATAGCACCACAACTTAAATACTAAACCATTGAATAATAACTCAACACAAATCCACTACTAACAACATGACTTCTCCCATGTCCTCAAGAACTAGACGAACTACTCACAAGACATATGGATCAAGATCAAAGATGATATGGTGATGGATACCAATCTGAACATAAAAAATAATCGAATGGTTCCACTCACAAGGATCAACTACAATAGTAATTAACACCGGTAAAGTTTCCCCTACGAACTAATGCAAGATCCAACACGATTGTTACAGCGGGACAGAGTGGTGATGATGGTGCTGGTGGAGATGATGGTATGGATGATGATGACCTCGATGAAGCCTAGCTTGATGATGGTGTTGATGGCGACGATCTCCCCTCTCCGGGAAGGGATGTCCCCAGCAGAAATCTGTCTGCCTGAGAGCTCTTTATCTCTTGGTGTTTTCCGCCCCGCAGAGGCGGCGGAAATCTTTCTGTGGTCGCCCCCTGGTGTTAGGTTTCCATGAGGAAGATATAGGCGAGAGGGCGGAGTCGGGAGCCGGCCAGGTGGGCCACACCTGCCCTAGGCACGGAGCAAGGATGGCCCGCGCCTAGGAGGTGTGGGCCCACTATGGCCCGGCTACGCCTCCCCTTCTGGCTTCCTCCGTCTTCTAGTAAAATATAATTTTCCAATATTTTTCTGGTATTTTTCTGATCTTCGTGAAATTGCATCAAAACAAATCTTTTTCCATCAGAAACCTGACTCCAGCAGTTCATCCTCCAAGAATCATCGAACATGCAAAAACAGAGGAAAAGACATAAGTGATACCTCATAATAAGACATATATCAATGAATAGAGCCAAATTATGATATAGAATGGTGATGAAAATTGGACTATATGGCTTTTCATTGATATTTTCATGGACTATATCCCTAAACACCATTCATAGATAATATAGACACCAAAAGTGTGGGGCGTAAGGGTGCGCACCCATATGTTGGATCCGCATAAGGAATCACAACGTCACGTTAAGGTCGTATTGCCTCCATACAAGAGGAAAAGGATACAACTGACTTCTCCGTCCCATTCAAAATCTCATGGTTAACGCGTAATATACGGCGCTAGAATAACTGATGTCATGGGTTATTAATCCCTAATTGTTCATAATTATTGCAATTAGAACCCTAAGTTATATTTCTCCATCATATCATCACTTAGGATGATATCTAAGATTTAGTATCTTGAGAAAATAATGTTTTCTTTTTCTATAATATAGATGATAACACACAATTCGCAAATACTTTGATAAAGACTCTTCAAAGGACATAAGCAAGTGATGAACTTGCCTTGTGATTGCAAGGTAGTGAAGTCTGATGCTTGCAATGGACTTTGAGCTTCTATGTCTACAAAAACATCATTATTGCCCGATAAGGACAATATTTAAAGAAGCAAAATGATTATGCAAAAATAATGTAATGCATTATTTAACTTTATATGTATTCTCCCCAATTATTTAAATTATAGAAAAACACCTTATTAATAATTAAGGATTTATAAATATTAATTCCTTTAATATTTATTGAATATTTTATTTCCTTTTATTTGAATTTTATTGATTTAATAATTCCTTTAATAATTATCATTTGAATACAAAAAATGTTATTAAATATTTTTTAGTATTTTTCTAAAATACTACAATATTAATATATAATGAAGTGATTTTTATTTATTTTTATCATCTTTCAATAATTTTGTAAAATTCCATAAGGAATATTTAGATTACAAAATTTTTAATAAAATTTATATGTCTAAAATTTTATTTCTTAATTGATCTAGATAGTTTGGATTTTCGTGAATCCAAAAATATTTTATTTATAATTTTTGGATTTTTATTTTATTTTCTAGAATTTATTTAAATTCAGGGGCATTTTGGTCTTTTTCCATTTATTAAAGCAGGCTCTAATTGATTTGGGCTGACTGTTTGGGTTTATTGGTCCCTTATGGCCTAGTAGGGCAAAGTCAAAACAACACCTCGAAGGGGTTTTGGCCCAACCCAGCCCAACACTCTTTGTCTCTCTCTCGAGCTCACCTCCCTTCTTCTCCTCCCCCGACCCCGTGGTCAGCGGTGTCACCGCCGGTGATTCACGCCGTCGTGGACCTCCCTGTCCGCAGCCGTGGTGCAGGATGAGGTTGTCGGCCCCGCTCTTACCTCCTGTCCAATTCGATTTGGACCAGGAGCCCTCCTTCGGCCAGATCGATTCCGTTCCGAACCCTAGGGTTTGGGGTTGGCGTACGTGCTCACGCCGCCACTGCTGTCGTGTGCCGTGGTGATGCTCCTCGCCCCCAGGCATGGCTATGGTCGCCACTGTGGCGTTGTGTGGGTCACAGCGCCCCCTTGGGGGTGCTCCCCATGCCGTCGTGTTCGTCGTCGACCCTCTTCTTCCTCTTCTAATCTACATCGAGGACCTTCAGTAAGTTGTTCCTCTTCCCCTCGTGCTCTCTGTTCTAGGACATTCCATGCTAAAGGTTGGTAGTGGCCATTCCTGGCTAGTGTCATATCCTGATTAGGATTATTTGTTCTGCTTAGGGTTCAAATCCCTCTATGGATTAGATATCTGATAAGTTGGATCAAGTTTTGATGGTCCCTAAGTATGATAAGTGATTATTAGTTGTGGCTTTCTCCTTATGATTAGCTATGGTGATGCTAGTGGTTTATCAGATGATTCTATGGATTAATTTTGATATGGTTTAGATGGTAAGGTTGCTCTAGAAGCAATACTTGGGAAATCTAGTGGTTTAATAGCTCACCACTGTCATTACTTGGTTAATGACAGTGAGTGTTGTGTGATGAAGTCACTGTATTAGTATTGTTGGGTTAAAAATTCATATATAACTTGAGATCAAATGGTCTCTTACAGTGAAGATATGTATATGGATTTTCCTAATTATGATTCCTGTGATGTCAAGAAAATGATTTATAGTTGGTTGGTTGTATCCGTGAGGATTGGATGCTTAACCTTCTTAGTTTAGAACTGTTCTTGTGACACCATCCTTGTATAGCACACAAGATTAGATTCTATTACTTGGTTTGGTCTTGTTCAAGCTTCAAATTGTCTTCACATTATAGATAAGTGGAATTCTCTTTCCTTGCATCCCTAGAACCCATGATGTTGGTCTGAGGTTTAGGGATTAGACCCTTCTCTTATTATTTCTCATGGATTGGTTCTGGTAGTGATACCAGCTACTGTTTCTTGAATCAAAGTTGGGGCAAGATGATTGTAATCTTGATAACTTATATAGATCCATAAGATTAAATTCTAAGGTGCTACTCCTATTTAAGGGATGTGCCTAGAAGTTTAGATCTTGGATATATTCATTCTTGAATTGAAATATAGCTTGATAGCTTAGATCAATGATGTTGTCCTGAGATCTTAGTGGGATATTTATAGTTTTTGATTGCTTTTAGTGTTTTAAAACTTCAGTGATGGATTCACCCCACTTGGGTGTTTTCTAAGAATTTGAGTAAGAGACAAATCATGAATGCTTGTCTAATCTTAGATAGATAGATCATGTGATGGTCTATTTTACTCACCACACTCATTTGATGTTGGGGTTGCCAGTGGTTGATCTTGTGGTAGCTTAATCTAGTGCTCTCCTGGTATTTCCAGCTCCTAGGCTTGTTCTTGATCTAGCCCTTCACCTCCTGGTCCTGGTGGCTTGATCTTGTCCTTGCTATCCACCTGATCTACCCCCTCCTTATGTCACCATTTTGGTGATGTGATCCAGGGTTTTGATTGGTGTGATCTTGCTAGGCTTTGGCTTGGTTTAGCTGGTGGCTACTGTGCTTGGTGTGTAAGAACAATGAAATGGTGTGGGGATTTCTCCCACGGCTGTGCTGATGGTTTTGTGTGTGTGTGCAGTTGTTGTTGTGGTGTTGACAGCACACACCATGCAGTTTGGTGTGCTGCCTGTGTGCCTGCTGCACAAGTTGTGGATATGTTCTGAATTTGAAAGTTACTTTTATTAGATTACCTTTTACTTGGATGGTGAAACTTGCCCCTCCTTGCTGTTTATTTGACTTATGGCTTAAAATTATGAAAGATATATTCTTTCATATTGGTGAAACTTGCCCCTTTAAAATATTACTCAATGATGAAATCTTGAACAGTGCACTTCACTGTCAATTCTGAGATTAATATATTTTTTTAACCTGAACTTTTCTTTCTTATGTTTACTTTGCAGGTACCAGACTTGAAGATCAAGATTTTAGTTTAGGTTTTCTTTTACTTTGTATAAAAGTCATATGTAATATTTCTTTATTCTTTTGTAATTTTATTTGTATCCTTTTGTAATAAAGATCGTACTATTATTCAATAAAGAAATATTATTCTTCTATTTAATTACTATTGTAAATATTGTTGCTCATTTCCATAGGTTACATTTTGTAACTCATTATTGAATGAAGTTTTGGAATATTCATTTTATTGATTATCTTCTTTCATTTAAAGTCTGAGTTATTATTGGTTAACTCTAAATTAAATCAAATACTCAAACATCATTCAAAATCCTTTTGGATTATAATTCAAACACTCAAGTTTTAAATTCAAATTTCATTTCCCAAAACACATTAGTCCACAAAGATCATATCAAAGTCTATAACAATCATCCTTCAAGACTATACCTAATCTCAAAGTATGAAAGAAACTTTGATCACTTCAGGTTTTTATTTGGCGAAAAAATTTACCCACATTTTCATAGATGAATGCATGAATTTTCACCAGATTCCTAAATCTACCCTTCGTTGGTTCCTAATTGCTGGGATGTTACAGAATTCCCCCCTTAAATTAAACTTTGTCCGGAAGTTTGTTGAGATGTACATGAATAGTCTGGATAGACTTTTCTTAAATCCTATTCTTTCTCCCAAGTGGCTTCCCTTTCAGGGTGATGTTCCCACTGTATCTTGCAATACTTGATTGTCCTATTCCTCAACCTTTTCCAGTTTTCTTCAAAAATTTACAAGGCTTTTCAACATAGGTCAAGTCTGCTTGTAGTTCTATCTATTGATGTGTGATTGCATCATCCAGAACTTTCAAACATTTACGAAGTTGTGACACATGGAAAACATTGCACTTGAGCCAATCTTGATGGTAACTCTAAAGCATAAGCTATAGTCCTATTCTGACTCAATATCTTGAATGGTCTGATGTATCTTGGACTCAATTTTCCTTTAACTCCGAACCTTTTCACCCCTTTCATTGGACTTACTTTCAAATATACCATGTCTCCCACTTCTGGATGCCATGATCTTCGACTTTGATCAGCATAACTTTTCTGTCTACTCTGAGCTCTTTTCAGTCTATCATTCATCTTATTAATGATATCTTGTTTTTCCTGATATAGTCTGGTGCAAATTCCTTGCTGCTTCCAGGCTCATACCAACATATTGGTGATCTACACTTCCTTCCATACAGAACCTGATATGGAGCTGCCTTCAGACTACTCTGATAGCTATTATTGTAGGAAAATTCTGCGAATGGTAGATGATCTTCCCATGTACCTCCAAAATCTAATGCACAAGCTCTTAACATGTCTTCTAGTATCTGATTTGTTCTTTCTGTTTGACCTCCTGTCTCTAGATGATAGGTTGTGCTAAAATCTAACTTCGAACCAAGTGCTTCATGCAATTGCTTCCAAAATACTGAAGTAAACACTGATCCCCTATCAGTTATGATCTTTTTGTGCACTCCATGCTTACTTACTATCTCTTTGATGTAGACTTCTACTAACTTCTCGGCATTATCTTTCTGATTTACCGGAATAAAATGTGCACTTTTAGTGAGTCTGCCCACAATTACCCATATCATATCCTTCCGTTTAGGTGTCATGGGCAATCCTGTGATGAAGTCCATACCTATTTCCTCCCACTTCCATTCGGGAATTTCCAAAGGTTGTAACGGTCCTGCTGGACTTTGATGTTAAGCCTTCACCCTTTGGAAAGTATGGCATTCTGATACATATTTAGCAATGTCCCTTTTCATGTTATTCCACTAGAATAGTTCTTTCAAGTCCATATACATCTTAGTACTTCCTGGATGTATAGAATATGGTGTTTCATGTTCTTCTCTGAGTATGACATCACGAATCTCAGTCACATCTAGAACACAAAGACGGTATTGGAACCACAAAGACTCATAATCTCCAAGGCGAAAAACTGATTTTTGCCCTTGAGATATCCTCCGAATTTCCTCAGCAATGAAAGGATCTTCTGCTTGATGTCTAAAAATTTCGTGCTTAAGATCACTATCCTGCTCTACAACTACCAGCATAGTAGCTAATCCTCCAAGAAACTCTATTCTAATGAATTGAAGTTCTAATCTTTCCAAGTCCATTTGTAACTCTTTTGGTAGCTCCCGATTGCTAGGTTGTAAGTCTGCACTCTTTGTGCTTAAAGCATCAGCTACAACATTTGCTTTCCCTGGAGTATAGTTGATTGTTAAATCATAATCTTTGATTAGTTCCAACCAACGCTTCTGCCTCATATTTAAATCCTTTTGGGTGAAGAAATATTTAAGACTTTTATGGTCAGTGTATAACTCACATCTGGCTCCATAAAGAAAATGGCTCCATCCTTTCAGCGCAAAGACTACTGCTGCTAACTCTAAATCATGAGTTGTATAATTGACTTCATGTGGTTTCAGTTGTCTTGAACCATAAGCAATCACTTTACGATCTTGCATTAACACACAACCCAAACCGTCTTTAGATGCATCACAGTATACTGTGAAGTCCTTCCCTGTTTCAGGAACTGCTAAGATTGGAGCTGTGGTTAACCTAGTCTTCAACTCCCGAAAACTTGCTTCACACTTGTTATCCCAATTGAATGGTGTATTGTTTCTTAACAATTTGGTCATTGGTCCAGCTATTTTGGATAAACCTTCAATGAATCTCCGACAATAACCAACCATTCCTAAGAAACCTCGAATTTGCTTCACATTGGTTGGTGCTGTCCACTCTAGTACTGAATGAACCTTAGATGGATTTACAGCAATTCCATACTTACTGATCACATGGCCGAGGAATTCTACCTCATCTATCCAAAATTCACACTTACTGAACTTATCATAAAGTTTATGTTCCCTAGAGTCTGCAATGCTATTCTCAAATGATCAGTATGCTCTTCCTTATCCTTCGAATATATATCAGAATATCATCAATAAAGACTATGACGAACTTATCCAAATATGGCATGAATATTTTGTTCATCAGATTCATGAATATTGCTGGTGCATTGGTCAAACCAAATGGTACTACCAGATACTCATGGTGTCCATATCTTGAGACAAATGCTATCTTGGGAACATCCTCAGGCTTGATTTTTATTTGATGGTATCCAGATCTTAGGTCGATCTTTGAAAATACTCTGGCTCCTTTCACTTGATCAAACAAATCTTGAATCCTTGGTGAAGGATACTTATTCTTGATAGTAACGTTATTCAGATTTCTGTAATCTCCACACATCCTTCTTCCACCATCCCTCTTATCCACAAAAACTACTGGTGTTCCCGGGGATACACTTTCCTGGATAAACCCTTTTTTAGCTAACTCATCAATTTGCTCTTTGAGTTCTTTTAATTCTTTTGGTCCCATCTTATATGGTTCTTGAGCTATTGGTGTTGTACCGGGAATTAGATCAATAGTGAATTCTATCTCCCGATCTGGTGGCATTCCAGGTAGCTCTGCTGGAAAAACATATTGAAATTCATTTACTATAGGAATATCTTCTAATTTGACCTCTTTCATCGAGTTCAACTGCAGATCCACCATGATATGACTGTGCTTATCTGCTTGGTAAACTATCCTTGCTCCACTTGGAGTTTTGATTGAGACGGTTTTCTCCTCAAAATTTATTTGAGCTCCATGTTCCATCATCCAGTCCATCCCTAGAACTACTGCAATTCCCTTTAAAGGAATCACATAAAGGTCTACAAAGTATGTACAACCATAGATCGAGATAACCTGATCTTGTTTAATGTGGCGTACAATCACATTCCCCCTGTCATAACTACGGATATAGGGTTTTCTAACGCTGCCCTTCTAATCCCGAAGTTATCACAAAATTCTTCAGAAATGAATGAAGTAGTTGCACCCATATCAAATAGAACTTTGACGGTATTGGTAAGGATATTGAGCGTACCTATCACTGCATGCTCCGAATTATCCACCTCCTCGAGGGTTGCACAGTTCAGCTTCCCGGTAGGTCTATTCCTCTTGCAATTATTGTTCTTGCCATTATTCCCTCCTTTATTGGGATGTCCATTTCCTCCATTGGCTTGCCTTCCATCTCGAACCGGCCAACCTCCTTGTGGTTTGCTTGGACAATTGGGCTTAATGTGACCTCTCTGACCACAAGCATGGCATACAATTACTGGTTTCGGGCAATCCCTGCTCATATCCCCTCGGAGTTTGTAATTGTGGCATATAATATTCTTTACGTTTGGATTTCCACTCCGATTGGAATTGTTATTGTTATAGGGATTATTCCTTGGTTTGAATTCTAGATTGGGCTTGGGCTTACTTGCTTGTATCCTCTTAGTTTCCTTCTTATCTCTCTTCCTTCTATCCTCTTGGACTTTCTTGTAGTCATCTTCGAAGGTAATAGCTGCATCTAGCAACTGCTGATAAGTTTGCTTGTTAGCCAACCTCAACTGCATCCTCACAAATGGATTTAATCCACGCAGGAAACACTTCTTCCTCTTTTCCTTCGTATTAACTTCTTCCTGAGCATAAGGAGACAGTTGACTAAACTCCCGGATATACTTCATAACACTAGTATATCCCTGCTGCAGCTCCTCAAATTCTCTCCGCTTCAACTCCATAACACTCTCCGGAACATGATATTCACGAAATCTCTGTTTAAACTCTTCCCAAGTGTACTCCCTTCCTGGTTGTTGCATGGCCAACTGATTCTCCCACCAAGATGTTGCAGGTCCAGTCAGAAGATGAGTTGCATACCTCAATTTCTCCTCATCATTGCAATGTACAGTCTTCAGCTTTCTTTCTGTATCTGCTAGCCAATCTTCTGCATCCATTGGTTCAGGAGCTGATGCAAATGGTAACGGCCTTGCATTCTGAAAGTCAGATAGACTCACTCCTCCACCATCAGGTGCCCTCTGATTTGCTCGTCTCATCAACTCCTCCATGAACTTGTTTTGGGTCTCATGCATGATTTGCATACACTGCATAAAGTTCTTCTCCATTAATGGCCCCATTGGTGGTGGTGGTGGTAATGCTCCCTGATTTGCTGCATCGGCATTGGCCTTCTCCTTGGCCTCATGTTCCATCCGCTGCTGCTCTGATTCGGTTTCTACACCCGTATCCATGACCCTCTAGTCCTGCAACATAAAGTGAATACTCATAATTACATCATGCATATGTGTTCTGAGCTCGACTTTACGCACAGAACTAGTCACACAATGAAGATCCAAAGAAAATCCAAATATGCATTTCACAGATTATACATAATATCATAATAACAAAAAGTCATTACAACATATACCATATAGGTATAATCACAACACTGCCTTATTTATCTAACTATGTTATTTCTTGGAGTACAATACATGGTACTTGATACCTCTAAATAGTTGCCTACTTCTAGTAGTAACTATGCTCATCATACATGTCTGATGTCCAACCGTGATGACGTGTTATTCGTCGCATAGTTTGTGGAACAAATGGCCTTCCAGAAGGAACATACTCAGTATCTGAAGTGTCAGGACTTGAGTCATTACTCAACCTGAGCGCATTGACTCCCTCCAGCTCAGCTGAAAAATCTTCAGAAACATATTCAACATTATCTCCTGCCTGCATCTCCTGAGCTTCATTCCTTGAGTTGTCAACATGATACGCAGATCTTGCTGATCCCCAGGTGCTCCTTTGGGCAAGATAGTTAAAACTGGATAATGTATATTCCCTGGGTTTTGACAAGATGTTGATGATTCAAACACTCTCTCCTCAGGATCTTCTTCTTCATCCTGATTATCTATCGACATGGCATTTCTACTACTGTTACTAGGGTTAATTCTTGCACCCATCCAGCTAGATCGTCCAACATTTCTTTCAGAACCATATGTGGACATATGGTGTTCATGAGATCCTTCATATGATCCCCTTCTCCAACCATCAGAATTCTCAATAGGAAGTTCTGAATCAGAACCATCCTCTGAACCCTATGGTACTACATACCTTGTATCCATTGTAGGATCATGTATAGGTTCAGGACTTGGTGAATAAGGATATGGTATAAAAGATTCAGGATCTATGTATATCCTTAAAGATAGGTGTTGCACTACTACTTGCTTCCTTCTCTAACTGGAATGCTAACTGCTTCCTCCTTTCCGGATCAGTTAGATCCTCTAACATGTCATTTTTATCTTCGACAATCACTTGATGTGTCTTATAAAAAGACGCAACAAGTGTTCAGTATCTATCCATAAACTTGGAAGCTAACTTAGGATGCTTATTAACCAAAGTAAGATGATCCGGTACGGGCTTCGAGTCTATAGAATCATGAGGTATCATAGAAAATGTGCTACCTTCTAAATCCTTGGCTTTATGCTCCCGGATATTCGCTATCGCCTCCACAACGGCAACATGATATGCTGCTAAGTGACTCCTACCTTCACCTATAGGTAGATCGTGATATAATCCCAGCTCCTCTAGAAGTTGGATACTCACACAATACTTGGATAACATCCGTCCATCATGGTAGGTTATAGTGTTCACTGGAATTCTAGTTGGACAACTAAAAATCTTTAAAAGTTGACGAAGTTGGTACGTGAATGATCCTTGATAATCATCCCGAGTCTCCTCTTTCCTTACCAAAGTCTGTTTTGGAAACTTCGGTGCCATAGCTCTGTATATCAGGAAAATAATTTTTATTAGTAACCAATAATATATTGCATCATAACAAAGAATTATCAAACTAAAACATATAACGGTATATTCTCATTCGAATACCCATTATATTTCTTTTAGAGAATTCTTTATTGTTGCTACACTCTCCTATAGGTAATACCCTTACTAGGTTTCCAACCTAAGGTCAATGCAATTTGCTCTGATACCAACTGCGGTGAACCAGCATACCACTGCATGTGTAGTACACTATAGTCGTTGACATGACATCCACAGAACACCATTCTGTAAATATCACATCCCTCAAAGTGGTACAACAGAAACACTGCGGGTCCATATTACAAACATACACACACATTATTATTATTACAATACCGGAAGTTCAAGACTTCCAAAAGATTCAACTTACAAACCAAAATATAAGTGTTTCAGCGGAAGTTTCAAATTTAAAACTTAAACTCCAAATTGAGCTCAACAACTTATTGCTATATATTGTTCATGTTGCTTGGCAAGTGGCTACTAGAACTATAATAATTATTCGGACTCTTGGAACTCTCCTCCGTAGACGATGTCGTAGTCCTCCCCTTCTACGGCTCCATACATGTTGGGATCTTCATAGAAGACCTCCTCTTGACTCTCAGATGCATACATTGGAGTATCTTCGGGATTCTCAGAGTCTAAGCAAGGATTCAAAGGAAAGGATGAGTAACAGCGTGTTATCGCCATATTTTGGCCAAAGGAGGAGATGGGCCGTAATCAAGATGGGCTTGGAAGATACATATATGCAACATGTTGTTGAATCGGCCTTGTGCGTGGATTTGGGCTAAATTGCCCGTGTATCTTATGTTGTAGTAGGTTACGTTTCGGTTTAAGTAAAGAGATAGGATTGCTAGGTTTATTCCAAAGATAGGAAGTCTCCGGACTATAAATATGTACCTAAGGTTATTGAGAAAAGGAGGACAATCACGTTCACAACAAACACAATCTCGGCGCATCGCCACCCCTTGTTTCTAGGGTTTTCTTTCGGGTAAGTGTCATGCTGCCTAGATCGCATCTTGCGATCTAGGCAGTATCTACTTATGCGTTATTTGGTGTTACTCGTGCTGAAGCCTTGTTGATGGCGAGTAATACTTTTATCATAGATTTGTTTAGGCTAGCATCGGTACTTTCTGCTATGATTGCTTAGCTATGCCGCCTTTGCTTATCTCGCTGCCTTTACACCTTTTTGGGTATAAGGGTAGCATCTTGCTTGATCTTTATTCAGTCGATTTGATCCGTTATAGTTTTGCCTTGCTTTCTAAGGTTTAGTTTGATATCCACGTAGTCAGGCCTTGCAAACGGGTTGAACGATCCATTAATACGAAAAGATATGGTTTGCTAATTCAAGAGGAGTTGTTCCGGGAATTGACTTTACGTCGGTTGTTAGGCCTTCTCTAGGGTTAGTTTTCTATCATCTTTCGTATTTACCAGGCTCAATTACGTGTAGGATGTTCCAATTACGTGGTGAAAACGTTAAACTATCGTAGATCGATTTAACTTGTATTGATGAAGCAAAACCCCATGTTATCATAGATCTAATGCAGAACCATGGGATAATCGGCTCCAAGAGCCGATTCACAGGGAAACCTGAAAGCCGGTCACGGCTTGAATTTTACGTATGTTTGTTTGCCATGCAGGAAACCAATCGAAGCAATATTTCACCTTCCTGATCAGGTATAGGTCAGGTGGCACGCCCTCGAACCAGCCAGGACGTGTGCCGGAGTTTTGCGGGCCGTTGCCCGAGGGACCAGGGCCCACCAGCAGTCCTGGGAGCCTCCCGGCTCTCCGTGTTGCCCGTCGCTGCTCGCCGGTGGGTTTTGGCAGGCAACACATTCTGGCACGCCCGGTGGGACATTCAACAACGTCTACATCAACATCCGACGCTGCGATGGAGAACAGACCGGTCACGTACGACGATCTGCCTGAGGAGCATAAGGCGAAGTATGATGATATCAAAGCTCTCTTCGAAGCCGATCTCATCGGCTCTTGTGAGAGGACTCGTAAACATGGTATCAGGTGGAAAGGGTTTTCACCTGAGGGTGCTCTTGATGAGGTGGATCTGTCTGTTCCTTCAGAGGAGCGCACCAGAGCTCTGCGGCAGGAAGTCAATTACATGGTGGCTCATTCCCTTCATCGCCATTCTGAGAGCCTAGTGAACGCTTTCAAGCGTGTCGCGGTTCGCGTAGTTCAGGAGATCATGAAACATCAGTACTCTCCGTCGGGGCCTACTCTAGGGACTCACCAGGGAGAAAGGCCACTCCAGACTAGGCCACAGCTACCATTCACGCTTGCAGCTCCGGAGCCGCCAGGGGCACCGGCGTACGTCGTCTACAAGGTTGGAGGTGACCCTGGCGATTACCAATTCCTGTTTGAACCACCTAAAGAGATCCCACATGGATATGTGTGCACCTACGTGCCGGACTGCAATAACCTGACGCGCACGAACCAGGTGGCAACTGCAGGGATTTCTGGAACAGGAGTTTCTGGAGCAGGGGCTTCGGGAGCAGGTATCCCTGGAGCAGGGATGTCTGGGATGGACGCTGATAAACAGGCATGGCTAGCCAAGTACGCCACCGGAGCGAGTTCTGAGAATTTAGCCCCTGCAGCTCAAACGGTGGAGCAAATTCGTACCATCTTGAGAGACCAGTTCGGCTTCGTGCCGAAGAGAAGGACAATCGGCTATTCTAAGCCGTACCCCAACGAGTTTGATCTGATTCCGCTGCCACCCAAGTATCGGCTCCCTGAGTTCTCAAGGTTTAGCGGATCAGAAGGGTCGAGCTCGATCGAGCATGTGAGCCGATACCTGGCACAGTTAGGCATGATTTCAGCATCAGATCAGTTACGCGTAAGGTTCTTTGCGCAATCTCTGACAGGACCAGCTTTTGGGTGGTACACCTCGTTGCCACCGGATTCTATCCAGACCTGGAAGCAACTGGAAGAGCAGTTCCACATCCAGTATCATTCAAAAGCTACCGAGGCTGGCATTGCAGATCTGGCGCAGGTGCGGCAAAAGCGGGGAGAAACGGTAGCTGAGTACATTCAACGTTTCAGGACTATCAAGAACCGATGTTATTCGGCTCGTTTAACTGAGAAAGAAGCAGTCGAGCTGGCAGCGATGGGTCTCTCGGCACCTATCAAAGATCTGGCTTTCCAAGTAGAGTACAATTCATTGGCGCACATGGCCCAGAAGCTGACAATGTATGAACAGCGCCACCCTGAGTTGTACCAAGACAAGTTCAAACGTCCGATAGGCCTGGTCGATACAGAAGAAGAGGATCCTATGCAAGACCAGGAGGTGGCCGTGGCTGAATGGGCTCGGGGGGCAGATCCTGTGTCCTGCAAATGGGTAAAACAGCAAGGGCCTTCAAAAGGGTTCGATTTCGACGTAAGCAAAGCTGAGCAGATATTCGATTTACTGTTGAAGGAAAAACAGCTAAAGTTACCCGAAGGCCATAAAATCCCTACAGCTCAAGAGATGAACGGGAGACCTTACTGCAAGTGGCATCACTCGTTCACCCACACCACAAATGACTGCAAAGAGCTACGTCGCCAGATCCAAACGGCGATAGAACAGGGCCGTCTGATCCTTGGGCAGTTCGCCATGAAAGTAGACACAAACCCATTTCCCGGCGTCAACATGGTAGAACACAGCCAGTCCACGAGGCGTCGGTTGGATTTCTCGTTCGATGTTAATATGGCAGGACCTGTGTACCACCGTGGCGCATATAAGGAGGAAGACGGTCGCTCTCGGGGCAGAGAAAGAGAGGAGGCCGGTCCACGTGACCGGCCCCGTTATGATGACAGGTGGTATTTGACCGAGGAGCAAGTGAGAAGCGTGCGATATCAGAAGCCACACTCCACACATCTCCTTAACAAGTATGAGCATCAGTATGACCGACGTCGCCGGCACGATAGAGATGATGAAGGATATGAGCACCTCGCTAGTAAAAAGCCAAAGGAAAAAGAAGGCATGGACAAACATTGGGATTGTCCTTTCTTCAAGTATTGCTGGGACGCGGGAATGAGCCGAGTGCCTACAATTGACAACTGCCCAGAATGTGGACAGCAGAAGGATGACACGGGTCCAGTCTCGGTGTTCAAGCGCCTAGGGCCTCTTCCCCCTCGAGCAAAAGACCTCGAGGAGCCAATGGGTGGAAAAGAAGAAGACAGATATCACCGGCCAAGGTGGTGCCCCGATGGACTCAGGCACACCCAAAAGCGTCGAGTTCAGCGGCTGCGTAACTTGGAGGAAGCCGAAGCGCAGTACCTCCACGCTTTAAGGAAGGCACGGCCCGATCTGGCCGTGAAAGTGCAGCAAACCTTGGAGACGGAGGCTCATCCGAAAAGAAAAGAATGGCGCCCCAAACCAGTAAAAGCCGATGCGAAGACATCGGCTGGCACAAACATGGTGTTCACACTTCCGTCAGAGTTCTGCGCTCCAAGAGCCAAAGAACTACCAGTGGCACAGTTTGACTGCGGCCCACGACCGGTTATCTTTGAAAAGCCACAAGAGAAGGGCTACAAACATCTGAAAGCTCTGTACCTGCGAGGTTATATCAATGGGCAGCCTGTCCGCAAGATGTTGGTTGACACCGGAGCAGCAGTGAATATAATGCCATACTCCATGCTACGGCGTTTGGGACGCTCCACTGCAGATCTGATCAAAACCAACGTAACGTTAAGCGACTTCAACGGCCAAACTTCAGAGACGCAAGGCGTTCTGAATGTGGATCTGACCGTGGGCAGAAAAACCATCCCTACGTCATTCTTCATCGTTGACAGCAAAAGCACCTATGCTGTCTTACTGGGGAGGGATTGGATTCACGCCAACTGCTGCATTCCTTCCACGATGCACCAGTGCCTGATACAGTGGGATGGAGATGAAGTGGAGGTCATTCATGCAGATGATTCGATCGAGATCTCCATAGCTGGCATGAACATCTGGGAGGCAGGAGACCAAGAGCCGATCTCTGGAGTCAGTCTAGACGGCTGTGAGCGCATTGAAGCTACAAAAAACGGGGTGAGGCTGGTCTTATCCACTGGCCTGACAGAGTAGCAAAGTCCACGATCGTACGTGGTAAGGCCGATCCCTGCGATCGGCCACAAAAAATAAAAAGCAGCAATCTTACGACAAACAGGTCATGCAGTCGTAGCAGGGAGGTTCCCCGCCATTGTAGAGCACAGATAAGTTGTAAACCTTCCTTTACTAATGCAATAAAAAAGGGGGCCGATTCCGGCGATCGGCCCAAACTATCTTTGTTATCCTCACCAGCTGTTTGCCCCGTGTTTAGCATCGATTTAACAGGTGACGGAAAGCTAGGGTATGGATTTACATCCGCTGATGAGCTAGAGGAGATTGACATCGGTCCTGGGGATAAGCCAAGACCAACATTTATCAGCAAGAAGTTAGATCCGAATCTGCGGGGTCCGATGATAGCTTTGTTGAAAGAATATCCAGATTGCTTTGCCTGGGACTATACAGAGATGACCGGGTTATACAGGAGCATCATCGAGCATCGACTCCCGCTTAAAAAAGGGTTTCGGCCGTTCCAGCAGCGAGCGCGACAGATGAAGGCCGAAATTTTGAAAGAAGTCAAGAAGGAGATCGAGAAAATGTTGACAGCCAAATTAATCAGGCCATGCAGGTATGCTGAGTGGATTTCTAGTATCGTACCTGTAGAGAAGAAGGATGGCCGCTGGCGGGTTGCCATAGATTTTCGGGATCTTAATAGAGCCACTCCGAAGGATGAATATCCGATGCCGGTAGCAGAGACGTTAATCAACGCAGCTGCTGGTCATAAAATCTTGAGCTTCATGGATGGCAATGCCGGTTACAACCAAATTTTTATGGCTCCGGAAGATATACACAAGACTGCATTCAGAGTCCCAGGTTCGGTGGGGTTGTTTGAATATGTAGTCATGACGTTTGGACTGAAGAATGCCGGCGCCACATACCAAAGAGCCATGAATTACATCTTCCATGATCTGATTGGCAAGCTGGTGGAAATTTATATCGATGACGTGGTGGTCAAGTCAGCTTCAGTACAAGGACATTTGGACGATCTGCGACGCGTCCTGGACCGAACAAGGAAATTCGGGCTACGGATGAATCCAAAGAAGTGTGCCTTCGGTGTGACGGCCGGTCAGTTCTTGGGTTTCTTGGTCCATGAACGAGGAATTGAGATCGGCCTGAAAAGTCAGGAGGCAGTGCGAACAATGAAGCCACCTACCACGAAGAAAGAACTGCAGTCTCTCATCGGCAAGATCAACTTCGTCAGAAGATTCATCTCCAATCTGTCAGGAAGAATAGAGCCGTTCATGGGACTGGTGAAAATTAAATCTGATGAAGAATTCCGCTGGGGGACAGAGCAACAACGAGCCTTCGACGAAATCAAAGAATATCTAACGAAGCCGCCAGTATTGGTTCCGCCCCAGCCGGATAGGCCGTTCTACATTTACTTATCAGTAGCTGACACGTCCATCGCCTCGGTGGTGGTGCAGGTTTATGATGGTCTGGAGCGAGTTGTGTTTTACATCAGCAGAAGGATGCTCGACGCAGAGACAAGGTACCCTGAGATCGATAAGTTGTGCCTCTGCCTGTTTTTCACCTGCACCAAGCTGCGCCACATCTTGCTCTCGGCAGAGATTATCATTATATGCAAATCATATGTCATAAAGCACATGCTGTCGGCTCCTATGTTGAAAGGCCGACTCGGCAAATGGATGTTTGCATTATCGGAATTTGACATCCGGTACCAACCTGCAAAAGCGGTTAAGGGTCAGGCATTAGCCGACCTTATTGCTGAAAGGATCAACACTGATATAGCAGCACTGTCTATACGAGCGTGGGCTGTGTTTTTCGATGGATCGGTTTGTGATGATGGTTGCGGCATTGGCATTCTACTCGTGTCGCCCCGGGGGGCAACATATTCCTTCTCCATCAGGCTAGCTACCCCGTGCACCAACAACGTCGCCGAGTATGAGGCGATACGCAAGGGAATGGAGTTGCTCATAGAAGCTGGGGCAGAGGCAGTGGAAATTTTTGGAGACTCCAAATTGGTGATTTCCCAGCTCACGGAGGAATACAAGTGTGAGAGCGAGTCGCTCTTCCCATTATGGTTGCAATGCCGTGAGCTCATGGCACAGTTCCGGTACATAAACTTCACCTGGATCCCGCGATCGCAGAATACCGAGGCGAATGATCTTGCACAAATGGCTTCAGGCTACAAGGACGTAGCAGAGGGAGCCGATGTTCAGGTACAGTTCCTGGAAGCAGACGACTGGAGAGCCGATATCTTCAATTACTTGAAGGATTCGGCTCGGGGGGCACCTAAACGGATAAGGTACAAGGCCATGAAGTACGTGCTTATCGGGGACGACATGTTCTACAGGACCCTGGAAGGGTTGTTGCTCAAATGTCTAGGGCCAACCGAGGCCAATCGGCTCCTGCACGAGGTACACGAAGGCGCCTGTGGAACTCACCAATCGGCTCACAAGATGAAATGGTTGATCAGGCGATCAGGGTTTTATTGGCCCACCATGCTTGAGGACTGTTTTAAGTACTACAAAGGGTGTCAAGCATGTCAGAAATTTGGAAAAATTCAGATGGTGCCCGCGTCAGCAATGAACCCCATCATCAAACCTTGGCCATTCCGAGGTTGGGGCATGGATATGATTGGCAAGATCAATCCTCCATCAAGCAAAGGCCACATGTGGATTTTGGCCATTACGGATTATTTCACTAAATGGGTTGAAGCCGTCCCTATGAAATCAGTGAGCTCAAAGGATGTTATCGATTTTGTGAAAGAACATGTTATTCATAGATTCGGTATCCCCCAAACGATCACGACCGATGGAGGTTCGGTCTTCACTTCTTACGAGTTTAGAGAGTTCTGTGAGGACACGGGAATTAAGCTGATCCGATCATCTCCGTACTATGCTCAAGCAAATGGGCAAGCTAAAGCGTCCAACCAGAGCCTTATCAAGCTGATCAAGAGGAAGATCGATGAGCACCCTAGGCGTTGGCACGAGGTTTTGTCAGAGGCTTTATGGGCTTATCGCATGTCATGTCATGGAGCGATAAAAACCTCGCCATACCATCTAGTCTATGGACAAGAAGCCGTATTGCCCTGGGAAATTACGGCTGGATCGAGGCGTGTCACCTTTCAGAACGATCTAACGATTGAAGAATATACGGCCCTGATGAGTGACAGTGTTGAGGATTTAACTGAGCTTAGGCTGTGGTCGCTTGAGAAAATCAAAGAGAACAAGGCCAAGGTAGCTCGTGCATATAATAAGAAGGTGAGACCGAAGGAGTTCCACGTTGGCGATCTGGTATGGGAAGCTGTATTGCCATTGGGAACTAAGGATGCAGCATATGGTAAATGGTCTCCAAATTGGCACGGGCCATACAGGGTCGATCAAGTTTTAAGGGGAAACGCGTACATGCTTGAGGAACTGGATGGCGTAAAATTCCCAGTGGCTGTCAACGGGCAACACCTCAAGAAATATTTCCCAAGCATGTGGGATGATGGACACTGAAATATGGGGGCCGATACATGAAATCGGCCAATAAAAAAAACATACAGCCGATGCACAGCCATCGACTCTAGAGGTTCAAACTGCTACGAGCAGGTGCCAGTTTACGTGAAGAAGCTACTGAAGGAATGCCTCGAAGGCGTGGAGGGCGTCAGCACGGACACGATCCACCTCGGCGATCCCGGCTTCGTCGTCTTCGTCCTTGCCCGTCACAACTGCTTGTTCAGGGCGCGTATTTCCGCCAGATCAGTCTTCAGCTGAGCTTTGAGACCTTCTGCTTCGTCTTGGGAGCGGGCGATGAATGCTTCTTTGTCACGGATGAGCTGTTTAGTCGCCCGGACCTTCTCTTCAAGATCTCCCAGTTCCCTTTTCAAGGATGCGAGCTCGGCGGTACTGACAGAGGTGTGTCAGTTTTGGCATCCAGAGACGCCTTTTTCTCGTTGAGCTGCTGACATCTGTCTGCGATATTGGCCTTCAGTGGAAGTTGGGCGTGGCGCAGACTGATCCTCTCACGAGCTAACTTCACCCTTGACCCGAAGAAAGACAGAGTTACAACTGGCCAAAGCTTCACCTGCAATGCTACTGGGAGTTGGTCTTTTATTTCAGCAAGAACGCTCTTCACCTCCTCAGAACCCTCGGTCAACTCTTCGATCGGGGAGGACAACAGGGTTTTAAGACGCTGGAATTGAGGTGGAACAGCCCTGGCTCGTGGTTCATCATCGGCAACAGAGGGAGTTGGTTCGATGGATTCAGGGTCGAACGTCAGCAAGCCTGAAATATCACAACTCTGGCAGCCCGAAAAAAAGCGTCAGTACGCGTCCAACGTGTAAGGATGAGCCGAAAGAAGCTAACATACCTCTCCTAAGATCGAGGGGACAACAGATGAGGAGACGATCGGTTTGTGTGTGGTTGCTGGGGGCTTGGCCAAAGTGGTAGCCGTTTCATCTGCACCTTCGGGGATTGCTGGATCCGGCTTGGCTAAAGGCATCGGCACTTCCCCAGCTTTCCCACTAGAAACGTCAGTCGTCTGCATTGAAGGTGTTTAGCCGATGTAAATGATGATGGATCGGCAGATAAAAAGAAGTAAGTGGTAAGAGCATGAAGGGTGATGATTTTCGAAACCTCCTGGCTCGACGAAGAAGCTTGCAGTCCTTTGCGAGCTCTCTTGGGACCCACAGCTGGCCCCGCCTCGACTGGTGCTCGGGGGGCAGTAGGTTCAGGAACCGACCTTTTCCTGGAAGCCGATGGTGGTGAATCTGGCTGGCTCGGTGTGATGGTCCTCTCAGAATCTGTGGGGCCTAGTTCTCCTCGATTGGTCTGAGTGTCCTCGCTAGAGGTGTCTTCGACGGAAGCCTGTAAAAAAGGAGAACCAGTAAGCACGAGCATGTCTGCAAGAATGGAAGAATGAGAAGGATCGACCAAGACATGGATCAGCCTACATGCGAGCTTTCTGGAGAAGGGCTCCGGCGCCTCAAGGTCTTCCTGGCAGCTACCTTCTTCACCATCGTTCTTGTCTTAGTTGGAACTCGAGGGGCAGCTAACTTAGGAGTTGCTTGGTTCTTGGAAGCCGATTGTGGTGTGATCGGCTGGTTCTGCATCATGACCTTTTTCAAAGGTGGCGAGTTTTTGCAGAAAAGAACCACAGGAGCTGGCGGAAAGAACTCGAAGGGGGAGCCATCACTGTGCGTAGGTTCAGGGCCATCTTGTTGCTGCAAAGAGAAAGAGTGGGTTAGTAGAAGAATCATTTGTGAGCTGCATCAAGAAAATTTACAAGTAGTGGTACCTGTTCCACGGGGATGTCATAGTCAGCATCGAGCTGCTTCAGCAACGGTCCCAGAGCTCTCCTGAAGGCATGAGTCTTCCACATCGACCACCAGTCTTCAAAGCCATCAGTTGATGAGGCGAAGGTGAGGTCATTAGGAATAGGGATGGTCAGAGCATCAAAGAAGGAATAACACCTTTGGCTGATGAGAGGATCAGGCAGGTCGGCTCTGCTCTCTGTAAGGTGGTCGAGAAAGAAATGGGGAGGTACTTGTCCAAGGCCAAATTGCCGAGCCACTACGACCGGCTGGTAGAATTCATACCCAGGCTTGATTATTCTGTTGGATGTACTCATGCCAACTGGAAGGAAACAGGGACGGATCACAGTGGAAAAAAGCTGCCGAGTGCTGGTGTCATCGGCAAAATTGTCTAGCCTGAAGGAGATTGGATTTTCGAAGTGTTCCGATTCTTCCATGTAGGGAAAAAAGATAGGATTGTCCAGGCCTTGAAAGAAAATGCTGAACCATTTAGATGCTTCCTGAGGGGTCAGTTTACTACCTGGCAGTCTATACAAAGCTTGGCCATAGCTGGTGCATCGGATCTGCTTCCCTTTGACATCTGGAAAGGTGCAACTCGCCAAAAGGGGGAAGTTTGGGACGTGGTTTTGAAAATACAGCTGAGCCCATAGCTGAATGAACCACCAAGGACCACCTGTTTTGACTGCTATGCCAGAGAACAGCTTGACAGACATCAACTGGAGATATCGATAGACCTCTCCAAGGAACAGTTTGCCGATGCCAAGTTGAGTGCCTTTGGCCAGTTCGTGGGCTAAGGAGAGATAATTCTTGGTTGGAGCCAGGGAAGGGCCACAGAATATAAAATGTTCCAGCCAGAAGTTGAGAAAGGCTGTGTGTTCTTTCTCTGTGACAGGGCCCTTTGTTTTCATATGGCATTGGAGGTAGGCACCCCAGTTCGTGCAGTCTGTTTTAGAAGACAGTTTGTAGGGGACTTTGGTCAGTTTAAAAGCAGAGGGGCTGGGTGATGTAACATCCAGACCAGTAATCATCACCACATCTAACAGGGTTGGTGACATGGGGCCATGACCGAACATGAAGCAGTTCAGAGCGTCAGACCAGAAGTAGCCGATGGTCTTTAGAAGATTCTCATGTTTCTCAAGGGGAGACAATGACAAATGCAAGGCATCGGCTATTCCCGTGGTTTCCCATTGGGATTGGTAAGCTCTAGCTACCCTGCTGAACCAAGAGACCCAATGTTCAGGGGGATTAGGCCAGGCTCGCAAGCAGTCGGCCCAAGAGTTTAAATCTTGGTCTTGGCTTACGAAGGGGATTCTGTTTGCTTCGCAAGAGATCAGATGGGCAGGACTAGATTCTGTGCGAGGGCCAAGACAGAGAGAATTTGGGAGAGAAGGATGCGGCAGCAGGATGTCTGAAACCTAAAAAATTTAATGGTGGAATAAGGCATTAATTCAGGTGTTCGCCATTAATTCTAGCATCGCGTTCAGACTGCAAGGAGTAGGCGTACCTTCAGACCGGAGACCTCTGGGTTGGTGTTGGACGATTCCGCCATCTAGTTTGCAGGCGGAGATGGATCTATGCAGTTGGGGATCGAGGGTTCTTGTCGCTGTGAGCTCGATCTGGTCGGTGGGCAGTTGGAGATCTGGTCGCCCTTTTTTGAAGAAGGTCGCAGTTTACCGTTTGAAACTGGAAAGTGGCCGCTCAGATTTGTCTAAGTATGCGACCAAGTTTTGACCTTGTCAACGTTTTTGGGAAAGCCGATGTGTTGTCATCGGCTCTTTGAGCTTTGATTTGGTTGGCTGTATGAGTGCAGTGTGGTGAAAGCCGATACAGTATTATCGGCTTCTGGAGCATCGACCTATTTTGACTATCGGCAAAATTGGGTCAAAAAAAAAGCAATCTTCGAGTTGGAAAAGCAATCTTCGTTCATTCAAAAGACGATTATTTACAGTGGAGCTGATTGCTTACAAAAGGAAATCTACTACTACTACTACTAGTTCCTAATCTAGAGGCCGAGGTCGTCGCCGCTATCTTCGCCGTCGTCTTGTTCGCTGTCATCAGCGCTGCTACCGGTGTCGTCTTTGCTGCTGCTGCTGAAGATGCCAGCGGGGGCCTCCTCGTCCTCGTCGTCGTCTTCGGTGTCCTCGCTGGACCCGGCGCGGAAGCGCTTCACCGGTGGATACTCATCGGAGGTGGTGTCCTCCTCCGAATCCTCCTCCTCGTCGGAGGATTCGACGCCGTCCCAGGACCAGGCGTCGTCGCTGCTCTCCGCCTCCAGTTCCTCGTCGATGAGGAACTGCAGGCCCTCCTCGCCGTCAGTCAGGGACGCGTCGTCCTCCGACCAAGCGGCGAAATCCCAATCCCTCTCGTCCCACCATTGTGGGGCGAGAGTCTCGTACGCCGCCGTGGGCGGGTGCTCCGGCGTCGGCTCCCGGTCGCTAATGGTGTTGGAATACTGGGAGGAAAGGGCGGAAGAAGAGGAGGCCATGGCGGAGGAAGAGGGTTTTTTCGGCGGAGGAAGAGGGTTTTTTGGCTACTAGAGGAAGATGGGGGCTGCAAACTGCTCAGATGAATTTAAATAAGGGGAATAGTGGGAGACGGTTCAATGCCATAGCAGTTTCCATAATGTGGTGCCAAAACGGTCAAATCATGCACTGCGGAGGAGTTGAGAAGACAGGGCATCATGATGAGGGGGTGGCGTGACGATTCTACAACGCATTCTGCTCTGAAACGCGTAACCCGATATAGAAAAAAAAACATCAGCAGAGTGGTTTTGGAATTATTATTGCCAAAACCAGGGGGGCATGTGTTATCGCCATATTTTGGCCAAAGGAGGAGATGGGCCGTAATCAAGATGGGCTTGGAAGATACATATATGCAACATGTTGTTGAATCGGCCTTGTGCGTGGATTTGGGCTAAATTGCCCGTGTATCTTATGTTGTAGTAGGTTACGTTTCGGTTTAAGTAAAGAGATAGGATTGCTAGGTTTATTCCAAAGATAGGAAGTCTCCGGACTATAAATATGTACCTAAGGTTATTGAGAAAAGGAGGACAATCACGTTCACAACAAACACAATCTCGGCGCATCGCCACCCCTTGTTTCTAGGGTTTTCTTTCGGGTAAGTGTCATGCTGCCTAGATCGCATCTTGCGATCTAGGCAGTATCTACTTATGCGTTATTTGGTGTTACTCGTGCTGAAGCCTTGTTGATGGCGAGTAATACTTTTATCATAGATTTGTTTAGGCTAGCATCGGTACTTTCTGCTATGATTGCTTAGCTATGCCGCCTTTGCTTATCTCGCTGCCTTTACACCTTTTTGGGTATAAGGGTAGCATCTTGCTTGATCTTTATTCAGTCGATTTGATCCGTTATAGTTTTTCCTTGCTTTCTAAGGTTTAGTTTGATATCCACGTAGTCAGGCCTTGCAAACGGGTTAAACGATCCAGTAATACGAAAAGATATGGTTTGCTAATTCAAGAGGAGTTGTTCCGGGAATTGACTTTACGTCGGTTGTTAGGCCTTCTCTAGGGTTAATTTTCTATCATCTTTCGTATTTACCAGGCTCAATTACGTGTAGGATGTTCCAATTACGTGGTGAAAACGTTAAACTATCGTAGATCGATTTAACTTGTATTGATGAAGCAAAACCCCATGTTATCATAGATCTAATGCAGAACCATGGGATAATCGGCTCCAAGAGCCGATTCACAGGGAAACCTGAAAGCCGGTCACGGCTTGAATTTTACGTATGTTTGTTTGCCATGCAGGAAACCAATCGAAGCAATCTTTCACCTTCCTGATCAGGTATAGGTCAGGTGGCACGCCCTCGAACCAGCCAGGACGTGTGCCGGAGTTTTGCGGGCCGTTGCCCGAGGGACCAGGGCCCACCAGCAGTCCTGGGAGCCTCCCGGCTCTCCGTGTTGCCCGTCGCTGCTCGCCGGTGGGTTTTGGCAGGCAACACAGCGTTACCCAGCAAATTCATTATATGCAAGGTAGGAAGTTTGATGCTCTATTTACCACCTCGGACTATCAGTCTTTGGCACTATGCAATTTTCGTAAATCTTTCTTCAAAGATTGATTTTTTTTATAAAAATCTATGAACATCAGCCTTCACAGGTTGACCAGAACTTTCATGGAGTTCCTTTCCTGCCGCGTTCATAGCTCCTTCTCGGAACAGGAGTAACAAGTTACTTTTCCCATGAGAGATCAATTCCTTGTTGCACAACCGGGCGTACTTTCCCGTCCACAATTCCATGATGTGGGGCCCAGTAGTTGGTCCAAGCCAATAACTGCCCTCTCCGCGACCTCATATGTCTGCACGATACTTCGGGGCTGGCTCACCTTCGTTAAGCCCCCTTTCGGGCAGGCTAAAACCCTGATGAGTTCCAGAAGACTCTGTGACCTAGTGATGCCCGGAATAGTACCATTTTCATGGACTATATCCCTAAACACCATTCATAGATAATCTAGACACCAAAAGTGTGGGGCGTAAGGGTGCCCACCCATAAGTTGGATCCGCACAAGGAATCACAATGTCACGTTAAGGTCGTCTTGCCTCTATACAAGAGGAAAGGATACAACTGACTTCTCTGTCCCATTCCAAATCTCATGGTTAACGCGTAATATACAACGCTAGAATCACTGATGTCATGTGTTATTAATCCCTAATTGTTCATCGTTATTGCAATTAGAACCCTAAGTTCTATTGCTCCATCATATCATCACTTAGGATGATATCTAAGATTTAGTATCTTGAGAAAATAATGTTTTCTTTTTCTATAATATAGATGATAACACACAATTCGCAAATACTTTGATAAAGACTCTTCAAAGGACATGAGCAAGTGATGAACTTGCCTTGTGATTGCAAGGTAGTGAAGTCTGATGCTTGCACTGGACCTTGAGCTTCTATGTCTACAAAAACATCATTATTGCCGGTAAGGACAATATTTAAAGAAGCAAATGATTATGCAAAAGTAATGTAATGCATTATTTAACTTTATATGTATTATCCCCATTATTTAAATTATAGAAAAATCCCTTTTTAATAACTAAGAATTTATAAATATTAATTCCTTTAATATTTATTGAATATTATATTTCCTTTATTTGAATTTTATTGATTTAATAATTCCTTTAAGAATTATAATTTGAATAAAATATTTTTTTAGTATTTTTCTAAAATACTACAATATTAATATATAATGAAAGTGATTTTTATTTATTTTTATCATCTTTCAATAATTTTGTAAAATTCCATAAAGAATATTTAGATTACAAAATTCTTAATAAAATTTATATGTCTAAAATTTTATTTCTTAATTGATCTGGATAGTTTGGATTTTTGTGAATCTAAAAATATTTTATTTATAATTTTCGGATTTTTATTTTATTTTCTAGAATTTATTTAAGTGCACGAGCATTTTGGTATTTTTCCATTTATTAAAACAGGCTCTAATTGATTTGGGCTTACTGTCTGGGTTTATTGGGCCCTTGTGGCCGAGTAGGGCAAAGTCAAAACAACACCTCGAAGGGGTTTTGGCCCAACCCAGCCCAACAGTCTTTGTCTCTCTCTCGAGCTCACCTCCCTTCTTCTCCTCCCCCGACTCCTGGTCAGCGGTGTCACCGCCGGTGCTTCACGTCTCCGTGGATCCCCCTGGCCGCCGCCGTGGTGCAGGATGAGGTTGTCGGCCCCGCTCTTTGTCAACACCCGGATTTTTCAATCCTAGATGCCTGTTATGCCATACATCGCAATCCCAGGATTACCATTTTTGCGAGACATAACAGAATTGGATACCGTAGTACTTCATCCATTACAACGATACATAAGTTCTTACACAAATAGGGATCTCATGATCCAGTCCTTAATACAACATCAAGCAGCGGAATACGTAATAATAACGGTAGCGTAGGCGAGGCTCCATCTTCGGGGTCACAGGCAATGCTGACGATGGGAGATGATCCTAGTTGTCGTAACCTTCCTGGGGTCCATCCTCCAGGTACTCCTCTTCATAGTCTGGCCATGGGAATAGCCAGGGACAAAGACATGAGTACTCTTTAAGTACTCGCAAAATAATACTAACAAGTAAAGGGGGTTCTTGAATAATAGGACACTAGGCTCTAGGGTTGTTTTGCAAAAGCCAGATTTATCTCTACTAAGTTCCAAAGCTGGTCACAACTCTATAATTCCTAAGTGGGATCTTGTATTTCCGGTCACAACTCTGTTGTGGTCAAGTCAAAGTCTCAAGTCGTTTCACAAGTCATTTTGAAAAGTCTGACGGGGGAACAGTATGGCCACTCCAACTGTCCATAACCGCGGACGCGGCTATTCGAATAGTTTGACACTCTGCAGAGATTGTACACTTTCACCACAACATTTGATACATCCGTCAGGAACAAATCCTGAATTCACCATACTCAGTATGCGGATAATCAATCCTAACCTTTCAATTACACTCCCTAGTATGAGCACCTCTCCCGTGAGTTTGGCCTCCCAACCATGACCACTGTCATCTTGGGTACTGCACAGGTGGACAATCTTCACAAGGTAGCCTCAGCTCAGACCTTGGCCGTGAGGGAACTAATACTAAGGTATATAAGTTTCCAGTCAAGCCCTACCCAATATTCGGGTATTGTGGTTGTACGATAAAATTGGAATGGTATCGCATCCAGACAACCATCAGTTTTATAAAGGGCTAAGGCTCATGCCTCAACATTTTTATCACCAGAATCATCAAGTGTTTGGAAACACATGTCCAAAACATTTCAATAGAATGATCCATCATTCCAAGGTTTTCGTAACCATTTTTCCACCAAGTATTCCCATCTAAAGTTGATCAAGTTTTATGCTTAGCACTAGCATCTACAGGTGGGGTAGTACTACCCCTGCGGTGGTAACGAGTGGAGTTTCAATGAAGTCCAACCTTATATCCTAGGCTGATATCAAGGTTTCTCGCTTAGGCCAAATTTTATGCTCTTTATGCAACCTTCAGCACAACTGTCTAGTATCTACCAAACTCTTAGGTAGCCTCCAAGTAAGCTTTGATAAAGAAATAAAGTAGGAAGCTTGCCATAAAACTAGGATTGGTTTAGCAAGTGGGTATGGTCACATACGCTTAAGGCATATAGTAATCATATCACAAGCATGGGTTTGCGGCAACAATAGGGTATCTTGCAAGTGTTAGCTTGCACGATCACTAGTAGTATTAGGCTTGCATAGGTCAACTTGATTAGTAAGGCTTGCAATCAATGTCAATATAATCTTGCATAGGTATAGTATCTTGCAAGTGTTAGCTTGCCTTGTGCAGAGCAGTGGTTGAAGTTCTCCTCGGCTTCCTCTTCGTAGTATCCTCCTTCCTCCTCGTATCCTTGGTCGGTACTAGCGTCTACGAATAAATACGATGTACACAATCACCAAACCATACTTAACTACTTACAATCATCACACACAAGGGTCCTATAGATGATCTAGCATCATCTCTAACATTACAAGGTTAAGGATTGGTTTAAGTCTTTTTATTTTAGAAAAGTAATTTCTACTCATTGAAGAACTACTTAAGATTTAATATTCTCCAAACTAAACATGGGATCATGTTGACACATGTCATCACCACATATTGTAGTCCATGGGAAAGTGATTTAAAGTGGTGTCACAATTTAATAAGGTTTTAGCCTTTTATTTTAATTAACTAAAGTGGCTAGAAATGCTTATGAAGCATTCTTTTATTGCTTGAACAAAATTTCTGCAAGTAACCTATATATATTTTTATATATTCTGAAAGGTATGGTTGAATGTGATTTTTGAGAGTTGGAATCAACTCAAAAGCTTTTATGGTTTAAATTTGAAAAATGTTTGAATGCAGAAAAGCTTCTGCCTTGTTATTTTTGCTATGGGTGATCTACAGATCCAAATGACTTGAATCCAACAGTCTTGGATTAAGCATTCACAGACCTTTCCAACAAAATTATGTTTCATCTAATTTGGTGCACTGAATCGATCTGGGTTGATTTTTGAAGTTGGGTACAGAAGTGGGTTTGAAATTAAAAAGAAAAGGTTTAATTTGAATTGCTGGGCTGCGCGGGAAATTCTAACGGGCCGGCCTGCTAAGCGCAGTGCTCCCGCGGGCTGCTTAAGTGGGTGTCCCCACTCGTCGGTGACACGGGGCTGGGCGAAGCGGTATGGGGCAACGTGGTTCGTTTGATCTAGTTCTAATCCAACGGCTGAGGGTCATCGTCGACGCGAGACAGCTCCGGCGAGAACGAAACCTAGCGTGGCCAGTGAGGGGTGCTGGGGGCTCACCGGGGTACTGGCGAGGGTCGGCGAGGCGGGCGAACGACGAAGTCGACGACCGCGAACCTCCTGGTACCGGTGGCTTCTCCTGGGTCAGTGGTGATCGTGTGTGCACGCGGTGGGGGCGGCGCGTGGTCTGTGGGTGATGGTCGAGGGTGGCGCTCTGGCGCACGCTCGGCATGGTCTGGGCGTGCCTTGTGCGCGTGGTCTAGGGCTTGGCAATGCTCGCGGCTGGGACAGGCAGTGGCGGTGGACGGTGGGCTGCCTCCCAGACATGCTGGCTAGGCTTGCTGCTGCTCCTAGCTTGCTGTCCACATTGGGGTGACATGGGGTTGCTCGGCTGTTCACCATTAATGGCAATGGCAAGCTCACAGGGGTGCTAGTGTTGGTCTAACCTTTCTATATGATCTACTGGATTGTGTGAGAGCTAACTAGGGAACAAGTTAGGCTCAAAACACCGCACACTATAGTGTTTGTGGTTTTGTTTGATTTGTGTCTGCAACCTGTTTGATGAAATGGCCGCATGAAATCAAGTTTTGAATTTTGAAATGATTTTTGGTGGGTTTGCTAGATTGGTTCTGGTGAGTCTGCAGATGCTTGGGTTTTGAAAGTTGAGCTTGTTTGAGTGGTTTTTGAAAAAGTGGGATCTTCCCATATGAAGAAGATTCAATTTTGAGTTGTCATTTAAACTATGCATTTGAAAGTTTCTGGATGATCACAAAGTGGGCCTTGATACTTTGTTATGAGTACATTCAAGGGGTGCAAAGATCCAGAAAAGTTTTTGTTAGGTTTTGAAAGTTTGAGACAGCCAAAGTAGGCATGGGAGTTAAATTGGTCAAAATGACCATTCACTTAATATATTTGTTTTGACTTACTTGTCTTTAGGAAAAGTGTGGGGAATGTTTTAGATGATGTTATTTTCACCTAAGAAACATTTTACAAGCAATGGATCACACAAACAAGGTGGTTTTTAAAGAAATTCAAAATCCATGCATACACATATACATGCATTCATGAATTGATTTAGAAAAGTTTTTGTTAACCCTAAACTTTAGGATTAGTGTTTTGATGATCTAAGTTTGATATTTTTGGGATGTTACACTCTTCCCTCCTAACCAATTCGATTTGGACCAGGAGCCCTCCTGTGGCCAGATCGATTCTGTTCTGAACCCTAGGGTTTGGGGTTGGCGTAGGTGCTGAAGCCGCCGCTGCTGTCGTGTGCCATGGTGATGCTCCTCGCCCCCAGGTGTGGCTATGGTCGCCACCGTGGAGTTGTGTGGCACTACTAGGAAAACGGCCTTTAGTGGCGCACCTGAAAACATCATCTGTGGCGCACTAGCAGTGCGCCACGTGTCTTGCACTACGGCTATCTCTCAGCCGTGGCGCACTGCCTAGTGCGCCACGGTTGTGTAGAGACAGGCGTAGCGCACCTGCTACTGCGCCACAGATGTTTGGGCAGGTGCGCTACCCCTAGGATCTTCTGTGGCGCAATACCTAGTGCGCCACTAAGCTTCTATAGTGTGCTTTAGGTGTAGTGCGCCACAGAAGGTAGACCATGTGCGCCAGAGATGTGTTTTTTGTTTTTTTTAATTTCCGAGCCAGATTATATACAATACAGATTATATACAATATTACAGCAGATATACACACACATATACAAGATATACAATTATATATATAAATACACAATATGAAAAACAAGATTGAAAAAATACATATAGATAAGTCTCATACATGAATACATAGTATAAGTTACATTGTTTCGATCAAGTTACAAAGTAGTAGTTGGTGACATGCGAATACATGTGTCGATCGAACAAGTTAGAGCTCAGAAGCTCGCCTAGACATCTAAACTAGCTAGACACAAACGCGGGATAAACAACCAAAGAAGATAAGCATGATCACCGCCGCGACGAAGGTGTAGGTCTTCATCCGATTCCTTGTCCTAACTCCCGCTAGATAGCGCGTGTATCTAGCTTCCGCCTCCGCCATAGTGTTGTACCCTTAGTAGCTATTGCCGCTGAAACGGTGCACCTGTCTCCGACAGTCTTCCCAATCATCGTAGACTCCGGGAACCCGTCCCTTGTACACGACGTACCACGTCATCTATAAGTTGACAATAATAATTAACCGGTGATTGAAAAAAACATATATAATTAAAGTCGCATATGAAGATACACTTATAGAAAGTACTCCTAAATCAAAAAGACCAAACTCAAAAAGCATGCCTCATATATAAATAGGTTGTTCGACGCAGGAATATGCTACGATGGAACTGTTCGCCAAGTAGGATGCACAACACCTGGACCTGTGCATAGCACAAGGCGAACAATCCCATCGCAGCACATTCACATATAGTGTGCCACGACATTTCAATCATCGGCATTATTCTCGAAAAAGACCAAAATAACTCAAAAAGCATGCCTCATATATATACATAGGTCATTGGACACAGGAATATGCTACGATGGAACCGTACGCCAAGTAGGATGCACAACACCTGGACTTGTGCATAGCATAAGGCGTACAATCCTATCGTAGCACATTCACATATATAGTGTGCCACGACATTTCAATCATCAGCATTATTCTCGAAAAAGACCAAAGTAGCTCGAAAAGAATGCCTCATATATAACTAGCTAGGTCATTGGACACAGGAATATGCTATGACAGAACAGTTAGCCAAGTAGGATGCACAATTCCTGGACTTGTGCATATCACAAGGCTAACTATCCCGTCATAGCACATTCACATATATATTGTGCCACGATATTTAAATCATCGGCATATTCTCGAAAAAGACAAAAATAACTCGAAAAGAATGCCTCATATATATACATAGGTCGTTGGACACAGGAATATGCTACGACGGAATAGTCAGCCAAGTAGGATGCACAATTCCTGGACTTGTGCATATCACAAGGCTAACTATCCCGTCGTAGCACATTCACATATATATTGTGCCACGACATTTCAATCATTGGCATTATTCTCGAAAAAGACAAAACTAACTCGAAAAGAATGCCTCATATATATACATAGGTCGTTGGACACAGGAATATGCTACGATGGAACGGTGAGCCAAGTAGGATGCACAAGACCTGGAGTTGTGCATATCACAAGGCTCACAATCCCATCGTAGCACATTCACATATATAGTGTGCCACGACATTTCAATCATCAGCATTATTCTCGAAAAAAGAGTAAGGAAAAAAAGAAGGACCAAAGTGAGCAAAGGACCAAAGAGTAAGCAAAAAAACCAAGCATTGATTGATATATAATAATAATAAGCAAAATAAGTAAGCGATGATTCATAAACCTAATAAGATAAGTACACTTGTCCACACACACACAAAGGTCATCTATAGTTTGTAACTACAACTAGGCCAACATCAAGCCTTCTGGCTCGGCTTAGGGAACGGGAGGACGCCTTGTCTCGTCATGAACTTCCTATAGTCACCCTGCATCTCTAGGCGATCTTCTATGTCACGGTTATTCGGGATATTTCCTCCGTAGAAGATCCCCCCCGAAGTCATGACATCATGAAAGATGATTGCCCCAAACTGCTGCTGGATGCGATACATCTCTTGTCTAATATCCGAATCATTGATCTTGGCCTTTGCTTCGGCCGACTGTTTGAGATGATCTGGCAGCGTAGAATTCTGCTGGTCAAGTAGGAACGCCCTCATGTGATGGAGTGCGTAGTAGGCTTCCTTCTTACTGTTTTCCGGCTGCTCCACGCAGGGGAACTCCGTTACGTGGTTGAAGACGTGCCTGCCGAACTTGACCTTCGTACGCACGAAGGTGGTGCCTTTCATCGAGGCAAAGCCAGTGAGAGCATCATCCAGAACTTCCTTGATCTTGTCGTAGTTTTTCTTCTTTTCTAGACTCCCCGAGTCGAAATACGTGGCATGGGAATGCTTCGGTGATAAGGAGATGAGCGTGCAGTGTTCATCTCTGCGCAAAAAATTCAAATGGAATGTGTTGGAAAAAGAATGATGATGATCTAATAAAGCCAATCGACGGTGGCGAGTGAATAACGACTTACTCGGGAAAGTAAGGCACGAGAATATATTCATTTGTCTTGTTCGCCACGAGGATTCTTTTTAGGTACGAGGCCACGATACGTCGTTCGGCGGGGGTACCCAAGCAGCCGTCACGCATGTAGTAGGGGTCCACTATAGCGATGCCCGGTGTGTTCTCTCTAATGATCTGCATGGCCAGGCTGAGAGAAAATAGACGGACCATGGTATAGTGCAGCGGGTATAGGTGGAACATATTGAAGATGTCGTCGAACCGCAGGAAGAACAGATCCGCAGGGGCATTATCGATGAAGCCCAAGCCTGGTGGCACCTTAACCACGAATACCGGGTGCGAGGGATCTTTCTCCGATAGAAGGCGTCTCTCTATCGTCAGCACGCCGTCATGCACGCTCTGCAGTTCCGAACCGGCGAGCTTCCGCAAATTCTTAGGTAGCATGGGCTCACCTACCACATGAATCCTCCACATAATACCCTCGGGTCTTGGTGGCCCGTCCCGAAACCTGATCGTATTCGCAGTTGTTGACGCCACCGGCTGGCTCGAGCTGCTAGATTTTCTTTTCCTGCCCTTTTTTCCTTTTGGAGAGCGGGCAGGCACCGCAATCTGAGCATCGGCCGCCCTATGTAGTGTGTCAGGGCTTAGAATAAAGGGCCGGTTGGTTGTATCAGCTGGCTCTGTAAAGGCGCAAGCTGGAGGCGTCTCCTGAGAACCAAACAGACGCTTGGTGATAGTGGCTTTCTCTGTGGGGCCACCATCTAGGTCTTCTTCGTTGCCAAACTGAGTGCTGAAGAAGTGATCATTCCAGTCTTCATCGTCCTCGGCCGGATCCTGCGCCATGTGCATATCATCAACATGATCATCCGACCCACTGCGTGGAGGTGACGGCGAGGGCGGTAAGGGGGCCTTGCCACCGCTTGTCGCTGGCACGACAGGCGGTGCTGTTGTCTATGGCGTGATGGCCTCCACCGTCCCCAAACGGATCATGCTCTTTGGCCATAGCAAGAATAAGCCGAAGCAAGTTCTGAGGACAGACGGCTCTTCTTCATCCGCTCCTGGGGGTTGAATGGGAGGTTCCAGGTCGTCGCAGCCCCTTAGCACCCGACTAATTTTAACCCTGTGCACGCTATCTGACATCGGCCTTGAGTGGAACGTGCGCTGCAAGGGTTGAACGATGGTACCCTTGGCAACATCCCTCAGCTCGTTGTTCACGTAGCATAAGAGAGTGCAAGGAACATCCGTCTGCGGAAAACATGTATGGCATCGTCAGAGATGCCATAAGAGTAATAGATGGCATGAAAGGCGGTAATTAAAGCAATTTGTTTACCGTGATGGCGTCGAGATCGGCTAATGTCGACGCACCGCATACGGCGACGGGCGTGCAAGAGACGGAAGGGCTGCTTGATGGCGCGGTGCTGGCCGCCGGTGTATTCTCCCTACCGACGAGTGCTTGGAGCTCCGGTGCCGCCGCGACGATGGCAGGGGGCACCAACATGTACTCCGGCACCGCGGTGATGGCAGGGGGAGTCACCAACACTTGCGGCACCGCGGTGCTAGTGGGCGGAGTCACGAACACGTAGTTCGCCTGATTCGTCGGCGCCGCGTTATTCGAGTGGCTGCTGACCATGCTTGGAATCGAGCACGGCCCTACTCGACCACCCGCACTCCAGTTCGCTATTGACTCCACCAAGGTAGCAGGAAGGACGTGAGGGTGATTGCCAGGTTGTCTTGGACGATCTGCGGGATCCGCGCCACTTGTGCCTTAAGTTCTTGAACCTCGCGGTTTTCCTCCTCGCTCCTTCCCGACGGCGCCACATGCGTCCTCGGCGGTGGACCAAAATGATCCACCCAATTCTTACCCCCGAGGCCGGCCAGACGGCCAGCCGACGATGGCTTCTTCGTAACTGGCTCTATTTTCTTGGCCCGGTTCATCGCCCTGTTAAAAGGGTTATCCCACCGGGTGGCCGCCGTCGACCCCTGGGATGAGGAACCCTGGGATCCATGACTAGCAACAATTTCCTCCTCCTGCAGAAGAAGTAACAGTGAATCGTTTAGATCATCGATTAGATTGCAATCGAGTTGATCCGCGGTAATTAGATTATACTTACCACAATTTCCTCGAATTCCTTCACCGCAGGATCCGCGGTGAGTTGTTTGGTTTTTGGGTCCACATGGTAACGGGCCCTGATGAAGTTTCGAACCTGCCCGGGTTCGAATTTAGCAAAGGGGTTTTCTATCCCCTTGGATCTATACTCTTCGTCCTCCTTATTCCATTTGGCCTCCGCGGTTCTGTATCCACCAGATCCGAGATGGTGATGACCTATATTCATCGCCTGCAGCACCTTTCCCCGATTACTATTGGCCAGGGCTCTTTCGGATTCACACCTCTCCTTGAACTCCTGGAACTGATCTTCGGTGATCTGCGGGTCAATCTTTTGGATCTCCTCGAGACTTTTGCCTTCTTTATAGATCTTCTTCTTTATCCGGGTTCTCCAGCTGGCCAGGGCGGTGCTCATCTTTGTGAGGGCGGATTTGTTTACTTTGTTCCCATGATAATTTGTGTTCTGATACTTAGCGGGGAACTTGTATCTTGAGTGCAGCTTCTCGAAGAGGAGTGTGCGCAAGTGTCCATTATCTTTATGCCGGAGATTCTCGGTGTTGATCGAGATGGTTGTCCGGGTGATCGCCGCCACTTGCCCACCGTACCCTTTGACGACAAGGGCGGGCTCCAAAGGAACCCCTGATGGGCTCACTTCGGTAATTTCCTCCCTGACCGTGCCGACCGTGTTCGGGCGCCGGTCCTTCGGCTTCTTTTTCTTCTTCTTAGGAGGATTTCTACCACTCCCTGTGCCCTCGCCGCAATCAGTGGTTTCATCGTCCGCCGTTCCTTCGGGTTCTTCCTCCGCGTCTTCCATCTCATCATCTTTGCTCTCCGAAGGATGGTATTATTCATCGTCTTCTAGCCGCTAGGCCGCCTCCCAGAATGTCAATTGTTTATTCGGAGGTCTGAGTTCTCCTTCAGCGCTGATGCGCTTAGAACATCCAGCCTCGTCGTTGTCACACATCTTCGCACTAATAAAAAACAAATAATTGGTTAAATGCACGGAAAAATCCGGCATGACCTTTGCTAATTTTCTTAAACTAGGAGTGCCCAATTTCTGCCGAAACGGAAGTTAATCAACATTCCGGCAAAAATCGGGACTCATTTCATACAAGAACCTGCATACACACATAATAAAGTGCTTCATATACAAGAACAAGCACAATTTCAAGGTGCTGTTGTCCCAGCACAGATAGTAGCAAAACCATATTGCTGTCATTTGTATTATTTCAGTTCTGTGAACAAATGACAACAAATGACCAAGTGACAGCAAGCAAATGAGAATACAACAAATGACCAAGTTCTATACTAGAAGATCATTACAGCAAGTGACGGCAAGCGAATGACCAAGTGACAGCAAGCAAATCAACACATATAGACTATTCAAAAAGAACAGGTTCCATTCCTGGTTTTCCATAAGGACCAAACCACAGAAGCAACACCTACTGCCTAAAGATGGTTCAGCACTAAAACTACTAGCTAATCCAGAGCACATGGTTCAGCACTAAAACTCTCACCACTACTGTGAGTTTATTTACTTATAAGTGAGTGGTTATGATTTAGAATTATGGGAATAATATTACTACTAGCTAATCCAGAGCACATGGTTCAGCACTAAAACTCTCACCAGCACTCTGGTTGCTTGGGAAAGCCATCCAGGAGCACCAGCAAATCCAAGGGATCAAGTTAGGAGGTGATAGGATGGGGTTGGCACAGAAAATCAACCACAACTCCAACACAACAGGTTATCCATCCAAGATCATGTCCTTGCATCTGTTCTTACTATTGCATCTTAAAGAAAATATAGGGGGCAATAGAAAATCCTCAGCTCTGTACTCACATGGAGTACTAGATCATCATTGGATAGTTTCATAAGCAAGCAATAGCTTTTGTATACAAACATCATCAAAGCCTCAGCCTTTGCATCCTAGGCAGAGCTAAGTAATGAAGGGAAATGTTTGTATTAACCTATGCTTCATCTAACTTTACCATGAGAGTAGAATGATTTGATACTTTTGTTAGGTTTGTTACTGTGATAGTTCATCAGTTGAAAACAGTTTTCTTACATCACCCAATTTAGTTAATACTGAGTATTCCAGGAAAATATTTAAGATGGATAAAGAAGGGATCTGCTTCTTCAAACACACAGTGGTGCATGATTCTACAGTGTCTTTATTTATCAAATTCCTTCCCTTGGAATATCAGACACTTATCTGTCTAGTCATTACTTAAATCTTTGGCTCTGCTTCTATATTATTGAGTTTCATGTGCCAAGCAATTTACTTGAAGCTGAAAGTATGTACCTTCAGCATCAAGAACTCCATGAGATTTGGTGGTGCCTCCTGGTTCACAAACCAATATAATTGTGCATGCTGATCATGTACACAATTGTTTCTACCTTTGCAGTTTATTTAGTAAAGTTTGTAACCATTAACCCCTCTATAGTTCATTGAGAGAACGTGCTGATAGCACGGTGGTAAGACCCCCCTGCCAATCAGGGTTCGAACTATCGTTCTCACAGAACTGTTGGGTGCCAGCTCCTTATGGTTTATGTGTGATTTTTCAATCTACGTATAAGCCTTTCCTGTTCTGTTGATAAAGCAGGAGCACAACAAAGAGAAAAATAAGCCTTCTTTGTCTATGGTTTGATTTATGTGTCTGTTCTGATCTGCTCATACATCATTCCATCATGAAAATGGAGTTATGTCATGCTCCAGTGACCAAATTTAATCATGGAAACAGTGGTATATGAAGCAGTTTAGATCATGAAACCACATCTAAACTTCTATCAAATTGAAACAATGCCAAAAAATATCTTGAAGATATGAACCTTTGTTCCCTTGTTTTTTTTCTTTTTTTACTTACCCTTTTTATTGATCAGTTCCTTAAGTTTGCATTCCTGATGAAATAATGTGAATATTTTTTACTGATGAACTATCACAGTAACAAACCTAACAAAAGGATCAAATCATTCTACTCGCTCGACCATCTAACTACCACCATACAGAGGGAGAGAGAGGGACAGATGGAGAGAGAGGGACAGAGAGGGAAAGAGGGAGAGAGGGAGAGACAGGGGAGGGGCGACGGTCACCTTTGACGGGCGGAGGACGGGTGGACGACGGCGGCCTCCACCTCCTCGAGCGGCGCGAGATCCTCCTCCTCCACAAGCAGCGCGGGCCTCCTCCTCCTCCACGGATCGGCAGCGGCGCGGGCCTCCTCCTCCTCGAGAGCGCAGCGCGGCGGTGGCGGATCGAGAAAGCAGCGGCGGTGGAGGATCGAGAGAAAGCAGCGGCGGTGGTAGTGTCTGTGAGATGGGGATGAGAGAGACGGACGTGGCACACGCGGTTGACTAGTCCAACCCACATAGGCGTAACGCACCCTGGCCAAGTGCGCTACGGATAACCATAGCGCACTTGGCCAGGGTGCGCTACGCCTATGTGGGTTGGACTATCAGATAAGAGGGCGGCCACCCCACTATTTAACACTAGTACTGTCTTATCCCACTGGTTCTGCCCTTAGCTCTATTCTAAACTATGAGCACCTAGGTTCGAATCCTGGTGCTCCACTTTTTATTTTTATTTTAAAAATACTTTTAAATGTTCCAAAAAATGCCCAAAAGTGGTGATATATGCCATACAAGTTTTGTTTTGTTTTTAAAATACTTTTAAGTATTCCAAAAATGCCTAAAAGTGATAATATATGTCATAAAAGTGTTACAAATATGATTCAAAGTATAACTAAATTTCATAATAATTTGTCCATGAATATTACAATATTTTTCGACCATGCGTTTTACAATATTTTTTGAGCTAGCGTTTTACAATCTTTTTTCCCTTCTTTGTCGCGGTTGAATAATTTAGCCCCGGCACTTTAATGTTTCTTCTTTCGAATGGGCTATCTTTTTTGGGTAGGGTTGTCCTTTTTCTTCTTGTGATGTATGTTGTTGCATCGTCGTCGTCGTCATCTTCAATCTTTGAATCGTCGTACTGGTCGAAGTCTTGCTCGTTGGCGACTCCATCCATTCCGATGATGTTTCTTTTTCCTCTCCTCACGACAACATGGCTACGCTTTGTCGGGTCGGTAATGAAAAAACATTGGTCCACTTTGGTAGCCAGTACCCACGGTTCATTTTTCGCGGCCACGTTTGCACCGGCGGCCTTGGATTTGGCTGCTTCGGGTATAACCATGGTTGTGAAATACCGGTCTTCTCTTTCGACGCTCTTTGCCCATCTGACACGGAACATCTGCACCTTTTCTCCACAGTAGTCGAGCTCCCAGATCTCCTCGATTCTTCCGTAGAATCTTTCCTTCACGTTGTCATCGGTGTAGAATTCCGACGTTACGCCTGAGTTCTGATAATCACACTTGTTGTCCTTTTCCTCCGTGTAGAATGTGTAGCCGTTGATATCATACGCCTGATAGGTCACCAGTTTTTGCATCGGTCCCTGCGACAAGGTGAATATGATCTTTTCTGTGTCAGAAGAATGCGATCGCGGGGGATTATCAAGGAGCGTCTGCCTAAACCAACGCGTGAAATCTGAGTTGTGCTCTTTGATTATTTCTCCCTGCGTCCTCTGTATGCCCCGGTCACTGTACTTCTTCTCGATTAACCTTTTGTGCTTCTGTACCCAAGGATCGACCAGTTCTAAATGCTGTAGCGCGACGAGGTTTGCTCGATCAAAGTCTGCGCGTCGAAAATCGAAGTCTGCATGCAGTTGTAGAGGTTCCAATCTTCAATAAGATAGAGCCCCCTATGTTTACAATGCTAGTCCCTGGATCAATAGCTAGCATCCACAGTTTAGATGTAATATCAAGAAATAAAGGTCATAATATAACTTTATAACCAGGAATAATATAATTTTATTACATCATACATAACTCATTTGGCTATTACATTACATTGTAGCGGAATATCTATAGTCATGGGTCCTTCATCTTCAAAAGTTCCACAGGCAGATGTTGGTTGTAGACTTTGTAATCCTAATCAATCAATCTTCACTAAAATCAATCAAACCTGCAACATTATAAGTTACAGCCACAAGGGTCAATACATTTGAATTATACTGGCAAGTGATACTATGGTAGTATAGTGGAATCTATCATCTATATGCATTTGGCTAAGTGGAGTTGAGGCTTGCATTGCTCAAAATAGATTTTCCTTATCATTTTGAAAATACTAAGTTTTGCTTGGCAAAATCATTTTTCTCAATCAAAGATTTGAAGATCCTTAACCAAGGCATATCTCAATCAAAGATTGAAGATTTCAAACAACCCTTGTTCAACCACAAGATTTTAACTTAGAAATTTGAATGATGAGATTCTTGATTGCTTCCATGTCTTGATGCTCAAATTGTCCTTTACCAGGGACATGGCTAAGTACTTAGATTTTACACTCTGCAGAGGTGGTGCACTTTCCCCACCAGACTTGGTTTCCCAAGACAAGATCTTTCAGAAGCCTTCCCTTAGACCAAAATGGACGCGTTCCAACCTATCAAACACTACCACCCTCTGTCCATATGGCCAAGTTCTTGCAACCTATATGATCATGGCAGAGCCCATATTGCCAAGTGGTTGCACTTGAAGCTTCTCAACATTTGACATCTCAAATCTCTTTGTTCCTGGGTGGCATACCACAAGTGAGATACACAAGCCAAGTCCATGGCCTTGTGTAACCACTCAACATAAACCAACCCTTCCATTCCACCCAGGTGATTCATTAACTTAGTTGCTTTATTAAACAAAAACATAAGTCCTTAGACTTAGAGATTTTTCCATAGTGTGAATATATTTTCCACCCATGTTTCTATTAGCTAGGCTAAGCTTGATAGTAGTAGGAATCTTAACTTAGGAAAATCCTACTAAGGATTCATCTACTAGGTTTTCCTATAGCAAGGTTCATACTTAGCAAAATTCATGCAAGTTTTACTTAGAGAAAATCACTAATGCATAGTGAAAGTAATGGGATAAAAAGTATGAAGCATCACTTGCCTTTTTGGTAGAGTATGGGTTCACTCCTTGTCCTTGCAATAATCACACTCTTCAAGTCACTACAATCCAATCAAACAAGGCACAAACTCAATCTACCAATCAAGCAAAACAACACATAAAATGACAAAGTCAAAGTAATGCATGCAAGCATGCAAAAGATGGTTCTAATTGCAAAGGGGGTCTCCACTAGGCTTCTAGACTTTGTAAAGTCAAAAGTGGTCATTTTCCAAAGTGACAAAGTCATTTGCAAAAGGGTTTTGGTCCATGAACCATTTTTAAATCTAAACATTATTTTATGTGGTGAAAATTATTTTTATCAAAGCAAAACTTTATGTTTTTCACCAAATGAGTTGCTATTGCAAAACTTGGTGTTTTGGGTCAGTAGGTTTGGTCTAAACCATTTCCCCAAAGTTTTTTACTCAAAATCATTTTCATAACAAAAACCATTATTTTCATTTGGCTAGAAATGACTAAATCAAGTTTTCCATCCTAAACTTTACCAAATCCATTTTACAAACTATGGGTTGGTTCCTAGGGTCAGTGAGTTTACAACAAACCATTTCCCAAAGGTTTTCCTTCCAAAATCATTTTCAATAAATAATCTACATTTCTATTTGACTAGAAATGGTTTTAAATCAAAGAATCTTTATTTTGTTTTACCAAATACATTTTTGAATCCACGAAGTGTTTCCTAGGGTCAGTAGGTTCAAAGCAATCCAATTGCAAAAGATTTTAACCCCAAATTCATTTTAAACAATTTTTACATCCTTATCAAGCATACAAATGTTTCTGCAAATTCAAACAAGCTAACAGATACTATTTGCTAAACTAAGGGCATGGTTAGCTAGGGTTTGTTCTACTGATTCCAACGATACCAAATTTGCAATTTTTGGACGTGTGGTTTAAAAGTTACAAAGGTTTCAAGTTTGCAATTAAATCTGATTCAAAAATCTGTTTTAACTCAAACCAGTGACACGCGTCGGACTCCTATTCGTCGAAAACGTTTCGCGTGGATCGACTTCTCTGGCGCGTTGGATCAAGTCAGATCATGCGGTACTGAGCGCATACCCCTTCGCTATTAAGTGATTCTATCACATCCACCCGATCGATATCGGACGACTGCTGCTGCCTGGCCAAGGACTGGCGGCGAAATGTTAACGGCGAGCGGCGGAGCCGCCAGTTGGCGGCGGCGCTGGCGAGGCAGGAAGCGAAACAGGGAGGGAGTAAGCTCACCGTGTTCGTGGCGTCGTGCTGATTCTCAACGTGTGGCTCGTCCGTCGAGGGGCGCACGGGGTCAGGTGGAATCTCTCGCCGGAGTTGGGAACGGCGTCGGACGGCTCTGTCCATGGTCGAAGACGAGGCTACTGGTCACGAAAAGACAAACAGAGGTCAGGGTTAGTTATGCAAGACCGAGGCGAGTGAGGGAGCGTGAACGAGGAGGCTAGGGGCGGTCAGTGTTTACCAGGGGAGGTCGTCGGAGAGGTTGCAGACGGCAGCGTCGTTCAGAGCTTGTCGTAGCCGACGCTCTGGGGCGGCCGCGGTCGAATGGGTGGTACGGGGAGATGTGTCTGGAAGTGGGGAAGCTACTAGGGTGCTCAGGGAGGCAAGTGGTGGTGAAATTTGGCCGGAATCGTCACCGAGGTGTCGTCGGAACAGAGGATGGTTTCTGGCAAAATTCAGCAGCCTGAGGGCGAGTCGAGGTGTGGTGACAGCGGGGAAAGGAGGAGAAGACGCAGGAGTTTTATCGAGCATGGTCAAGGCGAGTAATGGTGGCTGCATTATGGCGAATTAAGGCCGCGGAATCTCTGCAGGAAATGGCGACGAGGGGGGGAAGAAGAGGTCGCGCAGGGTGTGGACGATGAACAGGGAGGTGGGGTCTACCTGGCAGTGGAAAAAGAAATGAGGGGGAGGTCCACCAGTCATTCTATCTGTGGGTCAGACACTGAGTGCGAATCGTTTTCTTCGGGGAGGAAAACTGGGCTGGTTTGCTGGGCCTTAGTGGGCTGCTGGGTTGGGTCCGCCTAAATTCATTTTTTTCCATATTCTGAATCCTTTTCTTTTTCTGAATTTAGTTTCTGTTTTGAATTTCAAACAAACAAACATCAATCAAATCAATTCAAACAACACCAATCTTTGTAATTTTGAAATTAGTTCTGTTCAGTAACATGAACCAAAATCCAAAATCAAAATAATAGTTTTAATAATAGGGCCCATTATTAATTAAATAAATGGACCTTTGTTATTAAATCAAATAGGACTTGCTTTATTTAAATACTCCCTTTGGAATTTAATTATTTTCAAAACCAAAACAGTAGGTTTTATTTAGGAATATAAAGAATACATGGAAAACTTGTTTAAAACAAAATAACATTTTTGCTATAGGGTCCATTAATAATTAAATGAAATGGACCTTTATTTATTTAACCAAATAGGGTTTGATTTATTTAATAAAATCCTTATTTGAAATCCAAACACCTTCAAAACCAAATCAGTAGGTTTTATTTGAAAATATAAGATACTTGAAATACTTGTTTAAAATAAAATAACATTTTATTTTTAGGGTCCAATACTAATTAAATGAATAGACCTTATTCATTTAATTCAAATAGGATTTGTTTTATTGAAATCTTTATTTTGAAAACTAAAATAGTACCAAAACCATTCAGTAGGTTTTATTTGGAAATTATAAACACTTGGAAAACTTATTTTAAACACAAGTTTTGATGGTTTAGAAATGGTAAAACTTTTATTAATAAAAACTTGGATATTTAAGTCCCTTTTATTTTATTTTAAATAAACCTCTACTATTTTAATCAAAGGAAAACTTTTTGTTTCAAAGTCTTGGCCAAGGTTTAATTTGGCTTTATAAAATAAAAATATTTCTTTTCATTTTGAGAACCAAATCCTTTTATAAAAAGATTTCAAAGTAGTAAAAAATATTTTTATTTTTCTTTTATTAAATATTTATCTTTTTAATCCCTTTAGGATTTATTTGTTCAAAATAGGTTTGAAGATTCCCAATTGGATTCAAAAGTTTCTTCTGGCCCTGAAAATCAACAAAGTTTTATTTTATTCATTTATTTTTCACATTACAAGATTTGGAAAATCTTGGGATGTGACAGGCTACCACCCTTAAAATAAATCTCGTCCCGATATTTGGGAAGTATAGGGTTACAGGCAGGTTCAAAACGACTAGGGTACTACCACCCTTAAAAATTTTCAAACAAAAATTACACATTGTCCTTCTTGGGATCCTGGGAAAACTTCTCTAAGCAAACATTTGCATTGAGTCCTTTGTTTCCATGCTTGACTCATGGACCAAGGTTGAGATCCTTAATAGACTTGTTTAACTTGTTCTTCATCTTTTCTGGACAATTGCTTGCATAGTGGCCTAGTTCCTTGCATTTGAAACACATCACTTGGCTGATATCTTTCTTTTCCTTTTGGTATCACTGCCTCTTGTTTGTTGCTTTGGTTCTTCTTCTTTTCTAGGCATTCATTGGCATAGTGTCCCATCTCTTTGCAATTGTAGCATTGCAACTGGCTTATGTCTTTCTTCTTCTTTTTGGGTCTCTCCAAAGCTAGGAGTTCTTCTAGTTCATGTTCTTCATAGGTGGGAGATATTTCTCTCTTCTTGGGGCATTGATCTTCATGCTCCTTGGATGCATGATCCTTGTCTCCACAAGTATTGCTAACTTGGGTTCCTTCTAGATTAACATCTTTGTCATCCTTGTTGTTATTAGCTTTTTGGGAAAAGTTTTCTCCCATGTTGATCATTTGAGTAACCAATCCTTGCAACAATTGGGATTGAAGTTTCAAAATCCTTTGTATGGCTGGGTCTAGTCCATTGTTGTTGGCTAAAAGCTGAGTTGTCTCTTGGTTCAACTGGTTTTGGGTTTCTATAAGTTCTTTCATGTTGTCCTCTTGGTTGTTGTTGTTATCAACCTTGATGTTGGAGTCTCTTGGAGTATTCATCTGTTTGGGTTGGGTAGGGATTAGAATAGGCAAAATATTTCTAAGGAGTCGATCCTAATCACACACATCACAATTCACACAAGCAATGTGCAAGCAATCACAAACAAACATTTCACTCAAACAACAAAGTTCAAGCACATTTTTAGGCAACAAAATATTTTTGTTACACCACATAAGTTGGTGGGTTTGACTTAACTAAAATTTGGTGGTCCATCTATATGGTTCACTTGTGTTCTTTCCTTCCTTTATGATTCTTCTTGTATGAGATCATGGTTTCCTTGAGAAAAGCTCTTGGTTACAATACTTCAATGATGTAGGCTCCTTCTAACTTTTGCATTCCCTCAGTCTCTAAATTTTGAGCAAGATTTCCTTGTCTCACTTGTAGTCCTTAGTGGTATCTAAGTTGGAAGTCCTTGGTGAATATGCTGAAGATGTTGAAGTCGTTAGAGTTGAAGATGTTGAAGTCATTAGAGTTGAAGTAGTCCTTTGCACATGGTGAAGTCTTTGGTCATGGGGTACGTTTTTTCCATCAGTTGAAATAGAAGAGATGTAGAGTTGAAACCAAAATGGTTGAGGAAAGAGTTTACAAGTGTTTTTGTAAATAAGTTTTTGGAATAAGACAACTCCTATTTTCTAAGGGTTTTTTGTCCAATCCTAGGGTTTACAAATCCTACAGGCAACACAATGCTCTGATACCATCTGTAGAGGTTCCAATCTTCAATAAGATAGAGCCCCCTGTGTTTACAATGCTAGTCCCTGGATCAATAGCTAGCATCCACAGTTTAGATGTAATATCAAGAAACAAAGGTCATAATATAACTTTATAACCAGGAATAACATAATTTTATTACATCATACATAACTCATTTGGCTATTACATTACAATGCAGCGGAATATCTATAGTCATGGGTCCTTCATCTTCAAAAGTGCCACAGGCAGATGTTGGTTGTAGACTTTGTAATCCTAATCAATCAATCTTCACTAAAATCAATCAAACCTGCAACATTATAAGTTACAGCCACAAGGGTCAATACATTTGAATTGTACTGGCAAGTGATACTATGGTAGTATAGTGGAATCTATCATCTATATGCATTTGGCTAAGTGGAGTTGAGGCTTGCATTGCTCAAAATAGATTTTCCTTATCATTTTGAAAATACTAAGTTTTTCTTGGCAAAATCATTTTTCTCAATCAAAGATTTGAAGATCCTTAACCAAGGCATCTCTCAATCAAAGATTTAAGATTTCAAACAACCCTTGTTCAACCACAAGATTTTAACTTAGAAATTTGAATGATAAGATTCTTGATTGCTTCCATGTCTTGATGCTCAAATTGTCCTTTACCAGGGACATGGCTAAGTACTTAGATTTTACACTCTGTAGAGGTGGTGCACTTTCCCCACCAGACTTGGTTTCCCAAGACAAGATCTTTCAGAAGCCTTCCCTTAGACCAAAATGGACGCGTTCCAACCTATCAAACACTACCACCCTCTGTCCATATGGCCAAGTTCTTGCAACCTATATGATCATAGCAGAGCCCATATTGCCAAGTGGTTGCACTTGAAGCTTCTCAACATTTGACATCTCAAATCTCTTTGTTCCTGGGTGGCATACCACAAGTGAGATACACAAGCCAAGTCCATGGCCTTGTGTAACCACTCAACATAAACCAATCCTTCCATTCCACCCAGGTGATTCATTAACTTAGTTGTTTTATTAAACAAAAACATAAGTCCTCAGACTTAGAGGATTTTCCATAGTGTGAATATATTTTCCACCCATGTTTTCTATTAGCTAGGCTAAGCTTGATAGTAGTAGGAATCTTAACTTAGGAAAATCCTACTAAGGATTCATCTACTAGGTTTTCCTATAGCAAGGTTCATACTTAGCAAAATTCATGCAAGTTTTACTTAGAGAAAATCACTAATGCATAGTGAAAGTAATGGGATAAAAAGTATGAAGCATCACTTGCCTTTTTGGTAGAGTATGGGTTCACTCCTTGTCCTTGCAATAATCACACTCTTCAAGTCACTACAATCCAATCAAACAAGGCACAAACTCAATCTACCAATCAAGCAAAACAACACATAAAATGACAAAGTCAAAGTAATGGATGCAAGCATGCAAACGATGGTTCTAATTGCAAAGGGGGTATCCACTAGGCTTCTAGACTTTGTAAAGTCAAAAGTGGTCATTTTCCAAAGTGACAAAGTCATTTGCAAAAGGGTTTTAGTCCATGAACCATTTTTAAATCTAAACATTATTTTATGTGGTGAAAATTATTTTTATCAAAGCAAAACTTTATGTTTTTCACCAAATGAGTTGCTATTGCAAAACTTGGTGTTTTGGGTCAGTAGATTTGGTCTAAACCATTTCCCCAAAGTTTTTTACTCAAAATCATTTTCATAACAAAAACCATTATTTTCATTTGGCTAGAAATGACTAAATCAAGTTTTCCATCCTAAACTTTACCAAATCCATTTTACAAACTATGGGTTGGTTCCTAGGGTCAGTGAGTTTACAACAAACCATTTCCCAAAGGTTTTCCTTCCAAAATCATTTTCAATAAATAATCTACATTTCTATTTGACTAGAAAAGGTTTTAAATCAAAGAATCTTTATTTTGTTTTACCAAATACATTTTTGAATCCACGAAGTGTTTCCTAGGGTCAGTAGGTTCAAATCAATCCAATTGCAAAATATTTTAACCCCAAATTCATTTTTAAACAATTTTTACATCCTTATCAAGCATACAAATGTTTCTGCAAATTCAAACAAGCTAACAGATACTATTTGCTAAACTAAGGGCATGGTTAGCTAGGGTTTGTTCTACTGATTCCAACGATACCAAATTTGCAATTTTTGGACGTGTGGTTTAAAAGTTACAAAGGTTTCAAGTTTGCAATTAAATCTGATTCAAAAATCTGTTTTAACTCAAACCAGTGACACGCGTCGGACTCCTATTCGTCGAAAACGTTTCGCGTGGATCGACTGCTCTGGCGCATTGGATCAAGTCAGATCGTGCGGTACTGAGCGCATACCCCTTCGCTATTAAGTGATTCTATCACATCCACCCGATCGATATCGGACGGCTGCTGCTGCCTGGCCAAGGACTGGCGGCGAAATGTTAATGGCGAGCGGCGGAGCGGCCAGTTGGCGGCGGCGCTGGCGAGGAAGGAAGCAAAACAGGGAGGGAGTAAGCTCACCGTGTTCGTGGCGTCGTGCTGATTCTCAACGTGTGGCTCGTCCGTCGAGGGGCGCACGGGGTCAGGTGGAATCTCTCGCCGGAGTTGGGAACGGCGTCGGACGGCTCTGTCCGTGGTCGAAGACGAGGCTACTGGTCACGAAAAGACAAACAAAGGTCAGTGTTAGTTGCGCAAGACCGAGGCGAGTGAGGGAGCGTGAACGAGGAGGCTCGGGGCGGTCAGCGTTTACCAGGGGAGGTCGTCGGAGAGGTTGCAGACGGCGGTGTCGTTCAGAGCTTGTCGTAGCCGACGCTCTGGGCGGCCGCGGTCGAATGGGTGGTACGGGGAGATGCGTCTGGAAGTGGGGAAGCTGCTAGGGTGCTCAGCGAGGCAAGTGGTGGTGAAATTTGGCCGGAATCGTCACCGAGGTGTCGTCGGAACAGAGGATGGTTTCTGGCAAAATTCAGCAGCCTGAGGGCGAGTCGAGGTGTGGTGACAGAGGGGAAAGGAGGAGAAGACGCAGGCGTTTTATCGAGCATGGTCAAGGCGAGTAATGGTGGCTGCATTATGGCGAATTAAGGCCGCGGAATCTCTGCAGGAAATGGCGACGAGGGGGGGAAGAAGAGGTCGCGCGGGGTGTGGACGATGAACAGGGAGGTGGGGTCTACCTGGCAGTGGAAAAAGAAATGAGGGGGAGGTCCACCAGTCATTCTCTCTGCGGGTCAGACACTGAGTGCGAATCGTTTTCTTCGGGGAGGAAAACTGGGCTGGTTTGCTGGGCCTTAGTGGGCTGTTGGGTTGGGTCTGCCTAAATTCATTTTTTTCCTTATTCTGAATCCTTTTCTTTTTCTGAATTTAGTTTCTGTTTTGAATTTCAAACAAACAAACATCAACCAAATCAATTCAAACAACACCAATCTTTGTAATTTTGAAATTAGTTCTGTTCAGTAACATGAACCAAAATCCAAAATCAAAATAATAGTTTTAATAATAGGGCCCATTATTAATTAAATAAATGGACCTTTGTTATTAAATCAAATAGGACTTGCTTTATTTAAATACTCCTTTTGGAATTTAATTATTTTCAAAACCAAAATAGTAGGTTTTATTTAGGAATATAAAGAATACTTGGAAAACTTGTTTAAAACAAAATAACATTTTTGCTATAGGGTCCATTAATAATTAAATGAAATGGACCTTTATTTATTTAACCAAATAGGGTTTGATTTATTTAATAAAATCCTCATTTGAAATCCAAACACCTTCAAAACCAAATCAGTAGGTTTTATTTGAAAATATAAGATACTTGAAATACTTGTTTAAAATAAAATAACATTTTATATTTAGGGTCCAATACTAATTAAATGAATAGACCTTATTCATTTAATTCAAATAGGATTTGTTTTATTGAAATCTTTATTTTGAAAACTAAAATAGTACCAAAACCATTCAGTAGGTTTTATTTGGAAATTATAAACACTTGGAAAACTTATTTTAAACACAAGTTTTGATGGTTTAGAAATAGTAAAACTTTTATTAATAAAAACTTGGATATTTAAGTCCCTTTTATTTTATTTTAAATAAACCTCTACTATTTTAATCAAAGCAAAACTTTTTGTTTCAAAGTCTTGGCCAAGGTTTAATTTGGCTTTATAAAATAAAAATATTTCTTTTCATTTTGAGAACCAAATCCTTTTATAAAAAGATTTCAAAGTAGTAATAAAATATTTTTATTTTTCCTTTATTAAATATTTATCTTTTTAATCCCTTTAGGATTTATTTGTTCAAAATAGGTTTGAAGATTCCCAATTGGATTCAAAAGTTTCTTATGGCCCTGAAAATCAACAAAGTTTTATTTTATTTATTTATTTTTCACATTACAAGATTTGGAAAATCTTGGGATGTGACAGCAGTATGCGACGACCCTCTCGGTGACCAGATCCGTTGAGCTTGCCAAGGTGCCTGTTGACGGGAAGACCGACAGGGTTCTCGATGTCTAGATAATTCGTGCAGAAAGAGATGCACTCTTCGGCCAGAAAGCCCTTGGCTATGCTTCCATCTGGACGGGACCTATTGCGAACGTATCCTTTGATGTGTCCGTTCATCCTTTCGAACGCCATCATGCTGCGGAGGAACATCGGCCCGAGTTGTACGATGTCCTCCACGACATGGACCAGCAGATGCACCATAATGTCGAAGAATGCGGGTGGGAAGTAGACCCCAAGCTCACATAGTATCACCACGATCTCCTCCTGTAGCCTCCCGAGCTGATTCACGCCAATCGACTTCCTAGAGATGACGTCGAAAAACTTGCATAGGCCAAATAACGTTTCACGGACGTGCTCGTCCATTATCCCTCTTAGTGCGACCGGAAGTACCTGCGTCATTAGCACGGCACAGTCGTGAGACTTCATGCCACTAAACCTCTGCTTCGCCTCGTCTAGGTATCTGCTTATCTTGCCCGCGTAGCCGTAAGGAAATTTGACTCCTAGAAGGCACTTGAAAAACAGTTTGATCTCATCCTGGCTTAGAGTGAAGCAAGAAGGAGGGCAGTAATATTCGTTCTTCTTGAACTTTTTACCCTTCCGACGACCTTGTGTCGTCTCCGACTCATGATCATCGTCATCTTCCTGATCATCAGGAGTAGTGCGTCCTCCGTGAAGCTCCTTCCGGATACCCAAGCATATCAGGTCGTGCCTTGCTTTCGGACCATCTTTCGTCCTATCTGTCATGTTGATTATGGTGGCGACCAGACTCTCGCACACGTTTTTCGTGATATGCATGATGTCGAGGCTATGAGGCGTGCGGAGAAACTTCCAGTATGGAAACTCCCAGAAAACAGACCTTGTTTTCCATACCTTCATCAGCGGCTTGTCTTGTTGATGCCTCTTTCGCTTCTTTCTAGGCTTAGGACAATCTTTCCAGTTTTTCAGCAACTCTTCCACTTCTTCGCTGCTCCAACGCTCTGGGATTCCTCGGGTCTCTGATTTGCCATCGAACAGGTCTCCACGTTTTCTCCATGGATCATTCTTGCCGAGCCACCTCCGGTGCGCCATGAACACGGTTTTCGATGACCCTGGATCTTTCTCTAGTTGGAGATAGCTTGTGTTATCCATGCACCTAACGCATGCGCAGAATCCTTGGATAACCTGCCCCGAGATATACCCGCAACCTGGATAGTCTTGCACCGTAGTGACCAACGCGACTCTCATAGTGAAATAATCTTGTGCGATGGCGTCGTAAGTATTGGCTCCAGATTCCCATAACGTGGCTAGCTCCTCTTTCAACAGCCCGAGATACAGATTGATGTCGGTACCAGGTTGTTTCGGACCTTGAATTAGCATACTCATTTGTATGTACTTCTTCTTCATGCTCAACCATGGAGGGAGGTTGTACATCCATACAAACACGGGCCAAGTGCTGTGCGTGCTGCTCTGGCTACCGAACGGATTGAGTCCATCGGTGCTCGCACCAAGCCTGATGTTCCTCGAATCTCCACCGAATTCTGGGAATTCGAGGTCCAATGATTTCCACTGGCTAGCATCTGAAGGGTGCGTCAGCAGCTCATCCTTTTCGGGGTCATCATCATCATCTCCTGGCTTCTTCCTTTCTGCATGCCATCGCATGAGCTTCGCTTCCTTAGGGTCCGCGAAATAGCGCTGCAGATGAGGAGTGATAGGAAAGTACCATACCACTTTTCGAGGTGCTTTCTTCCCTTTCTTGTATCGACTCACGCCGCACATCGGACATGATGTTTTCTCCACGTCCTCGCCCCGATAAATGATGCAATCGTTGATGCATACGTGATATCTAACGTGCGGTAGATCGAGAGGACAGACGATTTTCTTGGCGTCCTCGATACTAGTTGGACATGTGTTCCCCTCCGGGAGACGATCGTGCCAGAATGCCATCATATCGTCGAAGCTTGCGTCGCTCAATTCGTGTTTTGCCTTCATCTCCATAGCCTTGAGCGTTACATTCAACCGGGTATCATCGGGCCTGCATCCTTCATACAATGGAGTAAACGCGTCTTTCTCAAGTTGCGCAAGCTTGGCTTTCTCTCTAGCGGCAGCCCTGGCGTTACTCGTCTGCTTGAGAAGCAACTCTTGCACATAAGGGTCCCGCACCTAGCCTGACGTTGTTCCATCGTCGTCTGCTCCTCCGGCATCTAGATCATCATCATCCCGGTCTGCTTCCGCACCTTCACCATCTCCAGGAGACTCTTCATCATCTCGCCCGTTCTCGCCGTGATGATGATCATCGTCATGTTGGCCACCTTCACCGTCTCCATCGTCTACGTCATCGCTTATCCAACGAGTGTATCCATCCATGAAACCATGGCGGAGCAGGTGCGCCTGCAGATTCCCGGAATCTGGGTCGATCACCCAGTTGAGTTTGCATCTTCTGCACGGACATCTTATATCCGTCTTGTTATTTCGTATCATGTCGGCCGTCGCACATTTCAAAAATCTAGCCACAATGCCTTCGCTCATTATGCAGACCATTTTTGCCTGCACGGTGATCCACGGTACAATTAGAAGTCTATTAGAACCACATAATGAATGCATGCATGCAATGGTCGATAGAAAATTTCGGCATGACCTATCCTAAAATTAGGACCTTTGCGAAATGCCAAAGTCTTGCCAAAATGGAAATGAATCAACATTTTGGCAAAACAAATGGCAACTTGTTCACATACAAACACAAGAGAGAGAGAGAGACCGATCCATACACACATGAACATATCATTATCCTCTCCATACACACATGCATGAGCATCATCGATACTCTCCATATACACAAACATATGACCATCGATCGATCCTCTCCATACACACATCATGAGCATCGATCATCTATATACATATGAGCATATCATCCATATACACATGAACACATCCTTACATGCATGGACAACTTACCGAGATGAGAGACCAATCGCGAGAAAGATGGAAAGGAGAGGTGCGCGCGTCGACCGGAGAAGGAGATGAGATACCGGAGACCTTCCTCTATTACTTATGTAACATACAAAGCAACTTCTATATGCTAAAAATGGTGAATGGGTGGAGAAATTGAGGTGGGAAGGAGAATATCCCGACTAGATCTAAGGAGGAAGAAGAAGGGGAAAGTGAAGTGTGGGGTGGTGGATGTGGTCACACATGTGCACATAAAGCTGTCAAAAAAAATCGACACATCCGTGGCGCACTCTGCCCTAGTGCGCCATAGGGAGTAGGAACATCCGTGGCGCACTATGCCATGTGCGCCACGGATGTTCCTACTCCCTGTGGCGCACTAGGCAGAGTGCGCCACAGATGTTTCTGGACGTTTCACAGCAGAGGAGGGCATGCGCTTAGGCGTAGCGCCACCCCCCATGTGCGCCACGGTTGACACTAACAACCATGGCGCACATGACTATAGTGCGCTACAGATGTTTGGCGTGCGGCCAACAGGGCCCTGGCCCACACATATCTGTGGCGCACTATAGTCATGTGCGCCACGGTTGTTCTAGTTACTAGTAGGGCACTGCCCATAGGTGAGCCACGCCTGTTTTAGCCGTGGGGCACTTCAACCATGTGAGCCACGGATGTGCTGATTACCTATAGCCATTTTCCTAGTAGTGTGGGTCGAAGCGCCCCCTTGGGGGTGCTCCCCATGCCGCTGTGTTCGTCGTCGACCCTCTGCTTCCTCTTCTAATCTACAACGAGGACCATCAGTAAGTTGTTCTTCCCCTCGTGCTCTTTGTGCTAGGCCATACCATGCTAAAGGTTGGTAGTGGCCATTCCTGGCTAGTGTCATATCCTGATTAGGATTATTTGTTCTGCTTAGGGTTCAAATCCCTCTATGGATTACATATCTGATAAGTTGGATCAAGTTTTGATGGTCCCTAAGTATGATAAGTGATTGTTAGGTGTGGCTTGCTGCTTATGATTAGCTGGTGATGCTAGTGGTTTATCAGATGATTCTATGGATTAATTTTGATATGGTTCAGATGGTAAGGTTGCTCTAGAAGCAATACTTGGGAAATCTAGTGGTTTAATAGCTCACCACTGTCATTACTTGGTTAATACCAGTGAGTGTTGTGTGATGAAGTCACTGTATTAGTACTATTGGCTGAAAAATTCATATATAACTTGAGATCAAATGGTCTCTTACAGCGAAGATATATATATGGATTTTCCTAATTATGATTCCTGTGATGTCAGGAAAATGATTTATAGTTGGTTGGTTGTATCTATGAAGATTGGAAGCTTAACCTGCTTAGTTTAGAATTGTTCTTGTGACACCATCCTTGTATGGCACACAAGATTAGATTCTATTACTTGGTTTGGTCTTGTTCAAGCTTAAAATTGGCTTGACATTATAGATAAGTGGAATTCTATTTCCTTGCAACCCTAGAACCCAAGATGTTGGTCTAAGGTTTAGGGATTAGACCCTTCTCTTATTATTTCTCATGGATTGGTTCTGGTAGTGATACCAGCTACTGTTTCTTGAATCAAAGTTGGGGAAAGATGATTGTAAGCTTGATAACTTATATAGATCCATAAGATTAAATTCTAAGGTGCTACTCCTATTTAAGAGATGTGCCTAGAAGTTTAGATCTTGGCTATATTCATTCTTGAATTGAAATATAGCTTGATAGCTTAGATCAATGATGTTGTCCTGAGATCTTAGTTGGATCTTTATAGTTTTTTGATTGCTTTTAGTGTTTTAAAACTTCAGTGATGGATTCACCCCACTTGGATGTTTTCTGAGAATTTGAGTAAGAGACAAATCATGAATGCTTGTCTAATCTTAGACAGATAGATCATGTGATGGTCTGTTTTACTCACCACACTCATTTGATGTTCGGGTTTACAATGGTTGATCTTGTGGTAGCTTGATCTGGTGCTCTCCTGGTATTTCTAGCTCCTAGGCTTGTTCTTGATCTAGCCCTTCACCTCCTGGTCCTGTTGGCTTGATCTTGTCCTTTCTATCCACCTAATCTACCCCCTCCTTATGTCACCATTTTGGTGATGTGATCTAGTGTTTTGATTGGTGTGATCTTTCTAGGCTTTGGCTTGGTTTAGCTGGTGGCTGTTGTGCTTGGTGTGTAAGAACAATGAAATGGTGTGGGGACGTCTCCCACGGCTGTGCTGATAGTTTTGTGTGTGTGCAGTTGTTGCTGTGGTGCTGACAGCACACACACCATGCAGTTTGGTGTGTGTGCTGCCTGTGTGCCTGTTGCACAAGTTGTGGATATGTTCTGAATTTGAAAGTTACTTTTATCAGATTACCTTTTACTTGGCTGGTGAAACTTGCCCCTCCTTGCTGTTTATTTGACTTATGGCTTAAAACTATGAAATATATATTCTTTCATATTGGTGAAACTTGCGCCTTTAAAAGATTACTCAATGATGAAATCTTGAAAAGTGCACTTCACTGTCAATTCTGAGAGTAATATAAATTTTTAACCTTAAATTTTCTTTCTTATGTTTACTTTGCAGGTACCAGACTTGAAGATCAAGATTTTAGTTTAGGTTTTCTTTTAATTTGTATAAAAGTCATATGTAATATTTCTTTATTCTTTTGTAATTTTATTTGTATCCTTTTGTAATAAAGATCGTACTATTATTCAATAAAGAAATATTATTCTTCTATTTAATTACTATTGTAAATATTGTTGCTCATTTCCATAGCTTACATTTTGTAACTCATCATTCAAAATCCTTTTGGATTATAATTCAAACACTCAAGTTTTAAATTCAAATTTCATTTCCCAAAACACATTAGTCCACAAAGATCATATCAAAGTCTATAACAATCATCCTTCAAGACTATACCTAATCTCAAAGTATGAAAGAAACTTTGATCACTTTAGGTTTTTATTTGGTGAAAAAATTTACCCACGTTTTCATAAATGAATGCATGAATCTTCACAGATTCCTAAATCTACCCTTTGTTGGTTCCTAAATGCTGGGATGTTATAGAATTCCCCCCTTAAATTAAACTTTGTCCCGAAGTTTGTTGAGATGTACCTAAATAGTTCTGGATAAGATTTTCTTAAATCATATTCTTTTTCCCAAGTGGCTTCCCTTTCAGGGTGATGTTCCCACTGTATCTTGCAATACTTGATTGCCCTATTCCTCAACCTTTTCCAGTTTTATTCCAAAATTTTATAGGGCTTTTCAACATAGGTCAAGTCTGCATGTAGTTCTATCTATTGATGTGTGATTGCATCATCCAGAACTTTCAAACATTTACGAAGTTGTGACACATGGAAAACATTATGCACTTGAGCCAATCTTGATGGTAACTCTAAAGCATAAGCTATAGTCCTATTCTGACTCAATATCTTGAATGGTCTGATGTATCTTGGACTCAATTTTCCTTGAACTCAGGACCTTTTCACCCCTTTAATTGGACTTACTTTCAAATATACCATGTCTCCCACTTCTGGATGCCATGATCTTCGACTTTGATCAGCATAACTTTTTTGTCTACTCTGAGCTATTTTCAGTCTATCATTGATCTTATTAATGATATCTTGTTTTTCCTGAATATAGCCTGGTGCAAATTCCTTGCTGCTTCCAGGCTCATACCAACATATTGGTGATCTACACTCTGATAGCTATTTTTGTAGGAAAATTCTGCCAATGGTAGATGATCTTCCCATGTACCTCCAAAATCTAATGCACAAGCTCTTAACATGTCTTCTAGTATCTGATTTTTTCTTTCTGTTTGACTTCCTGTCTCTGGATGATAGGTTATGCTAAAATCTAACTTTGAACCAAGTGCTTCATGCAATTGCTTCCAAAATGCTGAAGTAAACACTGATCCCCTATCAGTTACAATCTTTTTGGGCACTCGATGCTTACTTACTATCTCTTTGATGTAGACTTCTACTAAATTCTCGGTATTATCTTTCTGATTTACCGGAATAAAATGTGCACTTTTAGTGAGTCTGTCCACAATTACCCATAACATATCCTTCCGTTTAGGTGTCATGGGCAATCCTGTGATGAAGTCCATACCTATTTCCTCCCACTTCCAATCGGGAATTTCCAAAGGTTGTAACGGTCCTGCTAGACTTTGATGTTCAGCCTTCACCCTTTGGAAAGTATGGCAATCTGATACATATTTAGCAATGTCCCTTTTCATGTTATTCCACCGGAATAGTTCTTTCAAGTCCATATACATCTTAGTACTTCCTGGATGTATAGAATATGGTGTTTCATGTGCTTCTCTGAGTATGACATCACGAATCTCAGTCACATCTGGAACACAAAGACGGTCTTGGAACCACAAAGACTCATAATCTCCAAAGCAAAAAACTAATTTTTGCCCTTGAGATATCCTCCAAATTTCCTCAGCAATGAAAGGATCTTTTGCTTGATGTCTAAAAATTTCGTGCTTAAGATCACTGTCATGTTCTGCAACTACCTGCATCGTATCTAATCCTCCAAAAACCTCTATTCTAATGAATTGAAGTTCTAATCTTTCCAAGTCCATTTGTAACTCTTTTGGTAGCTCCCGATTGCTAGGTTGTAAGTCTGCACTCTTTGTGCTTAAAGCATCAGCTACAACATTTGCTTTCCGTGGAGTATAGTTGATTATTAAATCATAATCTTTGATTAGTTCCAACCAACGCTTCTGCCTCATATTTAACTCCTTTTGGGTGAAGAAATATTTAAGACTTTTATGGTCAGTGTATAACTCACATCTGGCTCCATAAAGAAAATGCCTCCATCCTTTCAGCGCAAAGACTACTGCTGCTAACCCTAAATCATGAGTTGTATAATTGACTTCATGGGGTTTAAGTTGTCTTGAAACATAAGCAATCACTTTCCGATCTTGCATTAACACACAACCCAAACCTTCTTTAGATGCATCACAGTATACTATGAAGTCCTTCCCTGTTTCAGGAACTGCTAAGATTGGAGCTGTGGTCAACCTAGTCTTCAACTCCTGAAAACTTGCTTCACACTTGTTATCCCAATTGAATGGTGTATTCTAAAGAAGGTTTCAGGAATTTGGTCATTGGTCCAGCTATTTTGGAGAAACCTTCAATGAATCTCCGATAATAACCAGCCATTCCTAAGAAACCTCGAATTTGCTTCACATTGGTTGGTGCAGTCCACTCTAGTACTGACTGAACCTTAGATGGATTTACAGCAATTCCATCCTTACTGATCACATGGACGAGGAATTCTACCTCATCTAGCCAAAATTCACACTTATTGAACTTAGCATAAAGTTTATGTTCCCTTAGAGTCTGTAATGCTATTCTCAAATGATCAGCATGCTCTTCCTTATCGTTGGAATATATCAGAATATCATCAATAAAGACTATGACGAACTTATCCAAATATGGCATGAAGATTTTGTTCATAGGATTCTTGAATATTGCTGGTGCATTGGTCAAACCAAATGGTACTACCAGATACTCATGGTGTCCATATCTTGAGACAAATGCTATCTTGGCAATATCCTCAGGCTTGATTTTTATTTGATGGTATCCAGATCTTAGGTCGATCTTTGAAAATTCTCCGGCTCCTTTCACTTGATAAAAAAAATCTTGAATCCTTGGTAAAGGATACTTATTCTTGATAGTAACGTTATTCAGATTTCTATAATCTCCACACATCCTTCTTCCACCATCCCTCTTATCCACAAATATTACTGGTGTTCCCCATGGGGATACACTTTCCTTGATAAACCCTTTTCTGGCCAACTCATCAATTTGCTCTTTGAGTTCTTTTAATTCTTTTGGTCCCATCGTATATGGTGCTTGAGCTATTGGTGTTGTACCGGGAATTAGATCAATAATGAATTCTATCTCCCGATCTGGTGGCATTCCAGGTAGCTCTGCTGGAAAAACATCTTGAAATTCATTTACTATAGTAATATCTTCTAATTTGACCTCTTTCATCGAGTTCAACTGCAAATCCACCATGATATGACTGTGCTGATCTGCTTGGTAAACTATCCTTGCTCCACTTGGAGTTTTGATTGAGACGGTTTTCTCCTCACAATTTATCTAAGCTCCATGTTCCATCATCTAGTCCATCCCTAGCACTACTGCAATTCCCTTTGAAGGAATCACATAAAGGTCTGCAAAGTATGTACAACCATAGATCGAGATAACCTGATCTTGTTTAATGTGGCTTACAATCACATTCCCCCCTGCCGTAACTACGGTCATAGGGTTTTCTAACGTTGCCCTTCTAATCCCGAACTTATCACAAAATTCTTAGAAATGAATGAAGTAGCTGCACCCGTATCAAATAGAACTTTGTCGGGATTGGTAAGGATATTGAGTGTACCTATCTGTCAACACCCGGATTTTTAATCCCAGATGCCTGTTATGCCATACATCGCAATCCCAGGATTACCATTTTTTCGAGACATAACAGAATTGGATACCATAGTACATCATCCACTACAAATGATACATAAGTTCTTACACCAATAGGGATCTCATGATCCAGTTCTTAATACAACATCAAGCAGCGGAATACGTAATAATAACGGTAGCGTGGGCAAAGCTCCATCTTCAGGTTCACAGGCAATGCTGACGATGGGAGATGATCCTAGTTGTCGTAACCTTCCTGGGGTCCATCCTCAAGGTACTCCTCTTCATAGTCTGGCCATGGGAATAGCCAGGGACAAAGCCATGAGTACTCTTTAAGTACTCGCAAACTAATACTAACAGGTAAAGGGGTTTTTGGATAAAAGGACACTAGGCTCTAGGGTTATTTTGCAAAAAAAAGCCAGATTTATCTCTACTAAGTTTAGGAGCAACGAATGCTAGTTGAAGTTTTATAACACCTAAGTGGGAACTTGTATTTCATAGCACAACCCTGTTGTGGTCAAGCCAAAGTCTCAATTCATTTCACAAGTCATTTTGAAAAGTCTGACGGGGGAACAGTATGGCCACTCCAACTGTCCATAACCGCGGACGCGGCTATTCGAATAGTTTGACACTCTGCAGAGATGGTACACTTTCACCACAACATTCGATACATCCGTCAGGAACAAATCCTGAATTCACCATACTCAGAATGCGGATAAGCACCTCTCCCGTGAGTTTGGCCTCCCAACCATGACCAACTATCATCTTGGGTACTGCACAGGTGCACAATCTTCACAAGGTAGCCTCGGCTCAGACCTTGGCCGTGAGGGAACTAATACTAAGGTATATAAGTTTCCAGTCAAGCCCTACCCAATCTTCTGGTATTATGGTTGTACGATAAAATTGGAATGGTATCGCATCCATACAACCATCAGTTTTATAAAGGGATAAGGCTCATGCCTCATCGTTTTCATCACCAAAATCATCAAGTGTTCAGAAACACATGTCCAAAACATTTCAATAGAATGATCCATCATTCCAAGGTTTTCATAACCATTTTTCCACCAAGTATTCCCATCTAAATTTGATCAAGTTTTATGCTTAGCACTAGCATCTATAGGTGGGGGTAAGCAATAATGAGGGGTGGTAAACTAGTGGAGTTCTAACTAAGTTCCATCTCATGCATTAAGATGACATCAAGATTATCTAGCTTAGGCCAAATTTTATGCTCTTTATGAAACCTTCAAATATCTTTCTAGTATCTATAATTCACTTAAGTAAACTCTAAGTAATAGCTTTGATAAAGAAATAAAGTATAAAGCTTGTAGGTAAAACTAGGATTGGTTTGTCAAGTGGATATGATCACATATGCTTAAGGCATATAGTAGGCATAGTAACAAGTAGTGGTTTGTGGCATCAGTAGGGTATCTTGCAAGGGTTAGCTTGCATTGGTCCACTTAGTTAATAAAGCTTGCACAATATCAGTATAAGCTTGCTAAATTACAAGTGTTAGCTTGCTAAATTGCAAGTGTTAGCTTGCCTTGTGCAGAGCAGTGGTTGAAGTTCTCCTCGGCTTCTTCTTCGTAGTATCCTCCTTCCTCCTCGTATCCTTGGTCGGTACTAGCGTCTATAAATAAATACGAGGTACACAATCACCAAACAATACTTAACTTCTTGCAATCATCACACACAAGGGTCCTATAGATGATCTAGCATCATCTCTAACATTACAAGGTTAAAGCTTGGTTTAATTCCTTTTATTTTTAGAAAAGTAACTTCTACTCATTGAAAAACTACTTAAGATTTAATATTCTCCAAACCAAACATGGGATCATGTTGACACATGTCATCACCATATATTTTAGTCCATGGGAATGTGATTTAAAGTGGTGTCACAATTTAATAAGGTTTTACCCTTTTATTTTAATTAAATAAAGTGACTAGAAATGCCTATGTAGCATTCTTTTATTACTTGAACATTATTTCTGCAAGTAAACCTATATATTTTTTATATATTCTGAAAGGTATGGCTAAATGTGATTTTTGAGAGTTGGAATCAACTCAAAAGCTATTATGGTTTAAATTTGAAAAAATGTTTGAATACAGAAAAGCTTCTGCCTTCTTATTTTTACCATGGATGATCTATAGATCCAAATGACTTGAATCCAACGGGCTTGGATTCAGCATTCCCAGACCTTTCTAACAAAATTAGTTTCATTCAATTTGATGCACTGAATCGATCTGGGTTGATTTTTGAAGTTGGGTACAGAAGTGAGTTTGAAACAAAATGAAAAAGGTTTAATTCAAATAACTAGGCTGCGCGGGAAAAGTTAACGGGCCGGCCTGCTAAGCGCGGTGCTCCCGCGGGCTGCTTAAGTGGGTGTCCCCACTCGTCAGTGAGACAAGGGGGTGCGAAGCGGTACGGGGCAACGTGGTGCGTTCGATCTGATTCTAATCCAACGGCTGATAGTCATCGTCGACGTTGAGCAACGCCGGCGAGAAAGAAACCTAGCGCGGCCAGTGGGGTTGCTAGGGGCTCACCTGGGTGCAGGCGAGGGTCGGCGAGGTGGGCGAACGACGAAGTCGACGACGGCGAACTCAGGGGGGGTCGCGGCAGCTCCTGGGGTGGACGAAATCGATGGCGCCCTTCTTCTCTAGAGGCGGCGGGCTCCGGTGAAATTCCAGCGAGGTGGTGCTCGCCTTGCTCCGGGAACGGTGTGGCACAATCAATGAGGAGAGGGGAGTAGAATGGTGTGAAGAATTCGAGCGGGGGTGGCCTCTATTTATAGTCGAGCGAGGGGACCGACAGGGCGCATGGTGAGCTCGTCGGGGGCGATGGTACAGGCGGCTATTGGCATGGGCGAAGGTAGGGGACTGTGCGGTGTTCCCTGGCGATGCTCAACGACATGGTTTCGAGGCGACGCTCTGCGCGGCAGAGGCGGGGTCTTTGACGGGAGCGGTGGCTGTGAGGCATGGGGAGGCGAACGGGGATGTCTGGCGGTCTCCTGGGTCGGTGGTGATCGTATATGCATGCGTCGAGGTCGGCGCGCGGTCTGTGGGCTTTGGTCAAGGGTGGCGCTCTGGCGCACGCTCGGCATGGTCGCTGGCGTTCTGGGCTCGGTCTGTGCGGGTGGTCCAGGGGTTGGCAAGGTTCGAGCGGTGGACAGGGAGTGGCGGTGGACGGTGGGCTGCCTCCCAGACATGCTGGCTAGGCTTGTTTCTCCTCCTAGCTTGCTGTCGACATGGGGGTGGCATGGGTGTGCTCGGCTGTTCACCATTGATGGCAATGTTAAGCTTACAATGAGGCTAGTGCTTGGTTTAACTTACTAGATGATCTACTGAGATGGTTGTGAGCTAAAGAGGGAACAATTTAGGCTTCAATCACTGCTCACTATAGTGTTTAGGATTTTGATGATTTGTGTCTACAACCTGTTTGATGAAATGGCCGCATGAAATCAAGTTTGGAATTTCGAAAAGGTTTTTTGTGGGTTTGCTAGATTGGTGCTGGTGAGTCTGCAGATGCTTGGGTTTTGAAATTTGAGCTTGTTTGAGTGGTTTTTGAAAAAGTGGGATCTTCCCATATGATAAAGATTCAATTTTGAATTGTCATTTAAACTATGCATTTGAAAGTTTCTGGATGATCACAAAGTGGGCCTTGATACTTTGTTATGAGTACAATCAAGGGGTGCAAAGATCCAAAAAAGTTTCTGTTAGGTTCTGAAGGTTTGAGACAGCCAAAGTAGGCATGGGAGTTAAATTGGTCAAAATGACCATTCCTTTATTTTATTTGTTTTGATTTATTTGTCTTTAGGAAAAGTGTGGGGAATGTTTTAGATGATGTTTAATTCACCTAAGAAACATTTTACAAGGAAGGAAACACACAAACAAGGTGGTTCCAAAGAATTTCAAATTCAATGCATACTCATATGCATGCTTTCATAATTTTAATTAGAAAAGTTTTTTGTTAACCCTTATTTTGATGATTAGAGTTTGATGATTTAAGTTTAGTATTTTTGGGATGTTACAAACCTTCCCCCCTTAAAAAAAATCTCGTCCCGAGATTTGAAAAAGGACGAAAAGATTACCTAGGTTTTGAAGAGATCGGGAAACTCCGTCCTGATGTGACCTTCGCGTTCCCAGGTAGCTTCCTCTTCGGTGTGGTTGCTCCAGTGAATCTTGGGAAACTTGATGCTTCGGGTTCGGGTAGTTCGAAAAGCTTCTTCCAAAATACGGATGGGTACTTCGGGATAGGTCAGGTCATCGTTGATCTCTATGGTCCGGTGGTCGATATTTTTGAACACTTCGGTCTTCTCGGGGACTTCGAGACACTTGCAAAGTAACGAGATATGGAACACATTGTGCACGGCTGACATCTCTTCAGGTAGTTCCAATTGATATGATACTTCTCCTCAACGGTTTAGAATCTTGAAAGGTCCGATATATCTGGGGGCTAACTTTCCTTTGAGTTGGAAACGCTGCATTCCCTTCAATGGCGACACTTTCAGATAAACAAAATCTCCTATGTTGAAGGCAAGGTCTCGATGTCTCTTGTCTGTGTAACTCTTCTGTCGGGATTGGGCGGTCTTGAGGTGCTCACGAATCTTGTGAACCTTCTCTTCTGCTTCTCGTAGGATGTCGGGTCCGAAAATCTGACTCTATCCTACTTCCGACCAGTTCAAAGGGGTGCGACACTTCCTTCCATACATGAATTCAAATGGGGCCATTTGTAAACTGGCTTGATAACTGTTGTTGTATGAAAATTCTACAAACGGCAGACAGTCTTCCCACTTGGATCCATATTCTAACACACATGCTCTCAGCATATCTTCGAGTATTTGATTTACTCGCTCCGTTTGTCCATCGGTCTGAGGGTGATAGGTGGTACTGAAATCTAGGCGGTTTCCTAAACCTTCTTGAACTTTCTTCCAAAATCTCGAGGTAAACTGAGTTCCTCGATCCGATACGATGTTCTTTGGGACTCCGTGCAAACTGACGATTCTAGCGATGTATAACTCCGCTAGTTTCGAACTCTGATATGTGGTCTTGACGGGCAAGAAATGGGCGACTTTGGACAATCTGTCCACTATGACCCAGATAGAGTCATTTCCCCTACTAGAAGTAGGTAGTCCAGTGATAAAGTCCATTCCTACAGAATCCCATTTCCATTCCGGAATCTGCAAGGGTTGCAACAATCCAGCGAGTCTTTGATGTCCTGCCTTGACTCGCTGACATATATCACACTTGGCGATATAGCTTCCGATTTCTCTCTTCATCTTATGCCACCTAAATTGCTCTTTCAAATCTTGATACATCTTAGTTCCTCCGGGATGGATAGAAAAAAGAGTATCATGAGCCTCCTTCAAGGTAACTTCTTTCATCTCAGAATCTGATGGTACACAAAGGCGTCCTTTGTACCACAACACTCCTTCGTCTTTGGTGAATCCAGGTACTTTGCCTGTACCGATATGACGCTTGATTCCGTCAATACTAGCATTTCCCTTCTGCGCCTCTTTAATCTGACTGATCAAAGTGGGCTGGAGTTCTATGCTAGCCAGAAATCCTTCACTTACTAATTCCATCCAAAAATCTTCTAGCTCTTTGTGCAGACTTGGTTGCTCCTTCAAAATCATGGAGTTCAAGCGACACGGCAATCTGCTAAGGGCATCGGCTACTACGTTGGCTTTACCAGGGTGATAGTGAATGTCCAGGTCGTAATCCTTGATTAGCTCAATCCATCTTCTCTGCCTCATATTCAGCTCCTTCTGAGTGAATATATACTTTAAGCTCTTGTGATCCGAATAGATCTCACAACGATTTCCCATCAGGTAATGTCTCCATGTTTTCAGGGCTAGAACTACGGCTGGGAGTTCGAGGTCATGGGTTGGGTAGTTTTTCTCATGTTGCTTCAGTTGTCGCGATAGATAAGATATAACTCTGCCTTCTTTCATTAGCACACATCCGAGACCAATCTTGGATGCATCACATAACACATCGAAGGGCTTCGTGATATCCGGCATGATTAAGATTGGGGCTAAAATCAATCTCCTCTTGAGTTCTTGAAAACTCGTTTCACACTTGTCGGTCCATTCAAACTTCTTGTCCTTCTTCAGCAATTGGGTCATGGGTCTGGTGATACTCGAGAATCCTTCTACGATTTTGCCGTAATATCCCGCCAATCCGAGAAATGCACGAACTTGGGTTTGAGTAGTTGGGGCTTGCCAATCTTCTACATCTTTCACTTTGGCAGGGTCAACGGCAATTCCTCCGACTGATACAATGTGACCGAGGAATCCTACCTCCTGTAACCAGAATTCACATTTGCTAAACTTTGCATACAGCTGATGCTCTCTAAGGGTTCCAAGAATGGTCCTTAGGTGTAGCTCATGTTCTTCTTCTGATTTAGAATAAATCAGAATGTCATCGATGAAAACAACGACCAATTTATCCAGGAAGTCCATAAAAATCTTATTCATGAGATTCATGAAATAAGCGGGGGCATTGGTTAATCCGAAAGACATGACTGTATACTCATACAATCCATATCTGGTGGTAAAGGCGGTCTTCGGAATATCCTCTGCGTGAATCTTGAGTTGATGATAGCCAGTTCTAAGATCAATCTTAGAAAACACTTTGGCACCGGTCAACTGATCAAACAAATCTTCTATCTTGGGCAAGGGGTACTTGTTCTTGATAGTGACATCATTCAATTTCCGGTAATCCATCACAAACGGTTACCTCCATCCTTATTGTCCACAAACAAGACAGGTGGTCTCCAAGGTGACGCACTTGGTTGAATCAATCCAATTTCCAACATGGAATCCAGTTGCTTCTTCAGTTCTGCGAGCTCTGACGGGTTCATACTATAGGGTCTCTGGGCTATGGGTCCGGTTCCAGGAATTAGTTCGATGATAAACTCGATATCCCGATCTGGGGGCATACCGGGCAACACATCTGGAAATACATCGAGGTATTCACAGACTATCCAGACTTGGTCAATGGTAGGTTGGGCTATACTCTTATTGCATTTGAATTTGCGAGGTAAGGTTTCAGAGATATGCTCGACTGATATTCCGGCTGTACTGGTCATGGTTATGGCTTTCTTGGCACAGTCAATCAATCCTTTATGTTTGGACATCCAATCCATTCCTAGTACTACTTCCAAACCTTTAGTTCCGAGTACTATCAGATTTGCATAAAAATCTATGCCATGGATTCGGATAGGGACGGCTTTGCAAATTTTCCTAGCCTTGGTGGTTGATCCAGGAATTTGAACAATCATAACATGCTTAAGTTTGGTTGGTTGAATTTTACTAGTGCATGCAAATTCTTCGGTGACAAATGAATGCGATGCACCAGAATCAAACAACACTCTTGCAAGTACTGAATTAACCGAAAACATACCCAGCACGACGTCTGGCGCTTCCTGAGCTTCTTCAGCATGCATGAGAAAAAGACGGCCGTTGCGGTTGAGCGAATTCCCTGGGGCAAATCTTCTTCCTGGCTGAACACGACGCTGCTGCTGAGCTGGGACATTGGTATTGGGGGCGGTAGCATTCTTCTTGTTGGGGCACTCGTTGGAATAGTGGCCTTTATTTCCGCAGTCATAACAAGTCACTTGCGACTTGTCCTTGGCTGCGACAGGCACAACATTGCTTCCAGTCCTCGAGGCAGTGTTGGTGTTGGCGGTAACATTGTTGTTGTTGAACTTGGGTGGGGCACGATTGAAATTGCTAGCGTTGGCGGGGTTGTTGTGATTTCCTCCGGGTCTAGGGTTTCCACGGTTGGGGTAGGTCGGACGGTTCATCGGGGTTCTGTTGGTTCTTGGGGCGAATCCTGGAGATGGGTTGGGGCGATACTTTGGGGTCTGATGGGTTCCTGGCTGATGCATCATGCGACGCTTGCGGTTCTCATTGCCTTGGTTGATCTTTCCTTCCATCTGGATAGCAGAGTCTACAAGGGCTTCAATATCAGCAAAGGGGATATTGACTAACACAGTTTGCATATCGTCATGCAGACCATTCAGGAATCTTTCTTTCTTCTTGGCTTCGGTGTCTATTTCATCCGGGGCATACCTAGCTAATGACAAAAATTTGTCACGGTATTCCACTATAGTCATCCTCCCTTGCTTCAGTTCTCTGAACTCGTCTCTCATTCTCTTGATCAAACCTGGTGGCACATGGGTTCTGCTAAACTTGACCTTGAATTCCTCCCAGGTCATCATCTGGCCTCCGGTCATTGCGCGAACACTGTTCCACCATGCTCTGGCATCTCCGGCTAGATAGTGGGTGGCGAACAGGACTTTCTCGTTGGCTTCCACTCCGGCTACTTCTAAGTTATTTTCCATGGTTTGCAGCCAATCATCAGCGTCTAGGGGTTCTTCTGACTTAGTGAAAACAGGTGGGTTGGTATTCTGGAAGTTCTTGAGCTTAGATCCATGGTTGTCCTGATTTCCATGGCCTTGGTTGTTGTGGGCTAGCTAGGCTATCTGCTGAAGGGTGGCTAGGTTGGCTTGACATTCCTCTCTTTTAGCTTCACAGTCAGAAGTCAACATTTGCAGAATCTGCAACATCGGGTCCGGGGTTGAACCACTTCCTCCGCGTGGCATCTGAAGATTGAGGTAGGTCATGAGAAAAGAGGGAAATTTCTAAAGTTTTGGGTCTTTGAAAAAAAATCAAGTCTGACTCAGATTTTCTAGCAACTTGCTTTTTCATTCATTCATTCATTCACACGATACAACACACACCACATCAAAGGAAAGCAGATGGTTTTAAGAACCATTCTGAGAACTATGATACATTGGGACCGAATACTACTCACTACGCTAGTGCTCAAGTGCTACTACTCCTCGGAATCTGTGGCTTCATCATCATCATCATCATCGATGAAGGCGAAATCATCCTCATAGGTGAAGAAATCCATAGCCTGATCCTCCAGAAAATCATCGTCATCGCTGAGATAGGAGTAGGGGTCTCCACGAAGATCTTCTCCGGCATTCTCCCTTTCCTCCAACTAATTGTCTCTCTCGTGGATGGTCTCCTCTAGAGATGAGATGCGGTGGCGAAGACGGGCAATGATGCGCTCCTTCTTGTCGAGTTGACGGCGGCGAGACTTGCGATCCTTTGCTAGCAGGGCGATGGTCTGGTCCTTCGTCTTGATGATGGCAGACTTGTGGTTGCAGTAGTCACGGCAGTTGTCCAACACCTGCTGACGATCGTACATCATGAAGCTAAGGTGGTCCAATTGAGTCTTCAGCTCGGGGTGGTATGGTGCTTCTAGTGGTTGTGCATTAGCATCACGCCTTGGGCAAAACTCAAAGCGAGTACCCTTGATCCGATTGATGCTCTGCCCACACAAACGAGAAAGAGCTTCCTGCATGGCCCTGGCAAGTCCATCGAGCCAGTTGTTCTCTCTTAAGGTAAACTGAATTCCCTCCGCAGTGGGAGGTTCAATTTTTCCTCAGAGACTTGCAACAATTAGCCACTGCAGATCTTCTCCTCCTTGATCATTGAGCTGAGCTCCAAAGAACTCGGGGTGCGGACGCTCCAGAAGTTCCGAAAGCTGGTCCAAATCCCTCTCAAAGATCATGTCTCCTCCATTCCCAAGTTGGTAAAACTTGCTGTACTTCACGTCCATCTATAAGAATATAGGATGAGTAAGTTAGTAGAGTGATCAAGTGTGTCAAAATTTTATGTATTTTTGCAAGAGCTTTTTGGAGGAACATGAATTTTTATGAAAGAATCAATGGGATAAGAATGAGAGTAAATTTTTGTAAATATTTGTTTTATTTGGTTTTGGAAACTAAGTTTTTGATTTCAAACGTCCAGTCTAACTAGGGTCTCATATGGTTAGGATGGCTCTGATACCAACTTGTCAACACCCGGATTTTTAATCCCAGATGCCTGTTATGCCATACATCGCAATCCCAGGATTACCATTTTTGCAAGACATAACAGAATTGGATACCATAGTACATCATCCACTACAAATGATACATAAGTTCTTACACCAATAGGGATCTCATGATCCAGTTCTTAATACAACATCAAGGAGCGGAATACGTAATAATAACGGTAGCGTGGGCGAAGCTCCATCTTCAGGTTCACAGGAAATGCTGACGATGGGAGATGATCCTAGTTGTCGTAACCTTCCTGGGGTCCATCCTCAAGGTACTCCTTTTCATAGTCTGGCCATGGGAATAGCCAGGGACAAATCCATGAGTACTCTTTAAGTACTCGCAAACTAATACTAACAGGTAAAGGGGTTATTGGATAATAGGACACTAGGCTCTAGGGTTATTTTGCAAAAAAAGCCAGATTATCTCTACTAAGTTTAGGAGCAACGAATGCTAGTTGAAGTTTTATAACACCTAAGTGGGAACTTGTATTTCATAGCACAACCCTATTGTGCAAGTCAAAGTCTCAATTCATTTCACAAGTCATTTTGAAAAGTCTGACGGGGGAACAGTATGGCCACTCCAACTGTCCATAACCGCGGACGCGGCTATTCGAATAGTTTGACACTCTGCAGAGATGGTACACTTTCACCACAACATTCGATACATCCGTCAGGAAAAAATCCTGAATTCACCATACTCAGTATACGGATAATCAATCCTAACCATTCAATTACACGCCCTAGTATAAGCACCTCTCCTGTGAGTTTGGCCTCCCAACCATGACCAACTGTCATCTTGGGTACTGCACAGGTGGACAATCTTCACAAGGTAGCCTCAGCTCAGACCTTGGCCGTGAGGGAACTAATACTAAGGTATATAAGTTTCCAGTCAAGCCCTACCCAATCTTCAGGTATTGTGGTTGTACGATAAAATTGGAATGGTATTGCATCCAGAAAACCATCAGTTTTATAAAGGGCTAAGGCTCATGCCTCATCGTTTTCATCACCAAAATCATCAAGTGTTCGGAAACACATGTCCAAAACATTTTAGTAGAATGATCCATCATTCCAAGGTTTTCATAACCATTTTTCCACCAAGTATTCCCATCTAAAGTTGATCAAGTTTTATGCTTAGCACTAGCATCTATAGGTGGGGGTAAGCAATAATGAGGGGTGGTAAACTAGTGGAGTTCTAACTAAGTTCCATCTCATGCCTTAAGATGACATCAAGATTATCTAGCTTAGGCCAAATTTTATGCTCTTTATGCAACCTTCAAATATCTTTCTAGTATCTATAATTCACTTAAGTAAACTCTAAGTAATAGCTTTGATATAGAAATAAAGTATAAAGCTTGTAGGTAAAACTAGGATTGGTTTGTCAAGTGGATATGATCACATATGCTTAAGGCATATAGTAGGCATAGTAACAAGTACTGGTTTGTGGCATCAGTAGGGTATCTTGCAAGGGTTAGCTTGCATTGGTCCACTTAGTTAATAAAGCTTGCACAATATCAGTATAAGCTTGCTAAATTACAAGTGTTAGCTTGCTAAATTGCAAGTGTTAGCTTGCCTTGTGCAGAGCAGTGGTTGAAGTTCTCCTCGGCTTCTTCTTCGTAGTATCCTCCTTCCTCCTCGTATCCTTGGTCGGTACTAGCGTCTATAAATAAATACGAGGTACACAATCACCAAACAATACTTAACTTCTTGCAATCATCACACACAAGGGTCCTATAGATGATCTAGCATCATCTCTAACATTACAAGGTTAAAGCTTGGTTTAATTCCTTTTATTTTTAGAAAAGTAATTTCTACTCATTGAAAAACTACTTAAGATTTAATATTCTCCAAACCAAACATGGGATCATGTTGACACATGTCATCACCATATATTTTATTCCATGGGAATGTGATTTAAAGTGGTGTCACAATTTAATAAGGTTTTACCCTTTTATTTTAATTAAATAAAGTGACTAGAAATGCCTATGTAGCATTCTTTTATTACTTGAACATTATTTCTGCAAGTAAACCTATATATTTTTTATATATTCTGAAAGGTATGGCTAAATGTGATTTTTGAGAGTTGGAATCAACTCAAAAGCTATTATGGTTTAAATTTGAAAAAATGTTTGAATACAGAAAAGCTTCTGCCTTCTTATTTTTACCATGGATGATCTATAGATCCAAATGACTTGAATCCAACGGGCTTGGATTCAGCATTCCCAGACCTTTCTAACAAAATTAGTTTCATTCAATTTGATGCACTGAATCGATCTGGGTTGATTTTTGAAGTTGGGTACAGAAGTGAGTTTGAAACAAAATGAAAAAGGTTTAATTCAAATAACTGGGCTGCGCGGGAAAAGTTAACGGGCCGGCCTGCTAAGCGCAGTGCTCCCGCGGGCTGCTTAAGTGGGTGTCCCCACTCGTCAGTGAGACAGGGGGTGCAAAGAGGTACGGAGCAACATGGTGCGTTCGATCTGATTCTAATCCCACGGCTGAGAGTCATCGTCGACGTGGAGCAACGCCAGCGAGAAAGAAACCTAGCGCGGCCAGTGGGGTTGCTGGGGGCTCACCGGGGTGTAGGCGAGGGTCGGCGAGGCGGGCGAACGACGAAGTCGACGATGGCGAACTCAGGGGTGGTCGCGGCAGCTCCTGGGGTGGACGAAATCGATGGCGCCCTTCTTCTCTAGAGGCGGCGGGCTCCGGTGAAATTCTGGCGAGGTGGTGCTTGCCTTGCTCCGGGAACGGTGTGGCACGATGAGTGAGGAGAGGGGAGTAGAATGGTGTGAAGAATTCGAGCGGGGGTGGCCTCTATTTATAGTCGAGCGAGGGGACCGACGGGGCGCATGGTGAGCTCGTCGGGGGCGATGGTACAGGCGTCTATTGGCATGGGCGAAGGTAGGGGACAATGCGGTGTTCCCTGGCGATGCTCAACGACATGGTTTCGAGGCATGGGGCAGTGCGGCTTGGTCTAGAACACGCGACGCTCTACGCGACAGAGGTGGCGTCTTCAACGGCGAGCAGTGGCTGTGAGGCATGGGGCGGCGAACGGGGATGTCTGGCGGTCTCCTGGGTCGGTGGCGATCGTATATGCACGCGGCGAGGGCGGCGCACGGTCTGTGGGCTTCGGTCGAGGGTGGCGCTCTAGCGCACGCTCGGCATGGTCGCTGGCGGTCTAGGCTTGGTCCGTGCGGGTGGTCCAGGGGTTGGCAAGGTTCGAGCGGTGGACAAGGAGTGGCGGTGGACGGTGGGCTGCCTCCCAGACATGCTGGCTAGGCTTGTTTCTCCTCCTAGCTTGCTGTCGACATGGGGGTGGCATGGGTGTGCTCGGCTGTTCACTATTGATGGCAATGCCAAGCTTACAGTGAGGATAATGCTTGGTTTAACTTACTAGATGATCTACTGAGATGGTTGTGAGCTAAAGAGGTAACAAGTTAGGCTTCAATCACTGCTCACTATAGTGTTTAGGATTTTGATGATTTGTGTCTGCAACCTGTTTGATGAAATGGCCGCATGAAATCAAGTTTGGAATTTCAAAAATATTTTTGGTGGGTTTGCTAGATTGGTGCTGGTGAGTCTGCAGATGCTTGGGTTTTGAAAGTTGAGCTTGTTTGAGTGGTTTTTGAAAAAGTGGGATCTTCCCATATGATAAAGATTCAATTTTGAATTGTCATTTAAACTATGCATTTGAAAGTTTCTGGATGATCACAAAGTGGGCCTTGATACTTTGTTATGAGTACAATCAAGGGGTGCAAAGATCCAAAAAAGTTTCTGTTAGGTTCTGAAAGTTTGAGACAGCCAAAGTAGGCATGGGAGTTAAATTGGTCAAAATGACCATTCCTTTATTTTATTTTTTTTGATTTATTTTTCTTTAGGAAAAGTGTGGGGAATGTTTTAGATGATGTTTAATTCACCTAAGAAACATTTTACAAGCAAGGAAACACACAAACAAGGTGGTTCAAAAGAATTTCAAATTCAATGCATACTCATATGCATGCTTTCATAATTTTAATTAGAAAAGTTTTTTGTTAACCCTAATTTTGATGATTAGAGTTTGATGATTTAATTTTAGTATTTTTGGGATGTTACACTATCACTGCATGCTCAGGATTATCCACCTCCTCGAGGGTTGCACAGTTCAGCTTCCCGGTAGGTCTGTTCCTCTTGCCATTATTGTTCTTGCTATTATTCCCTCCTTTATTGGGCTGTCCATTTCCTCCATTGGCTTGCCTTCCATCTCGAACCGGCCAACCTCCTTGTGGTTTGCTTGGACAATTGGGCTTAATGTGACCTCTCTGACCACAAGCATGGCATACAATTACTGGTTTCGGGCAAAACCTGCTCATATGCCCTGGGAGTTTGCAATTGTGGCATATAATATTCTTTACGTTTGGATTTGCACTCCGATTGGAATTGTTGTTGTTATAGGGCTTATTCCTTGGTTTGAATTCTAGATTGGTCTTGGGCTTACTTGCTTGTATCCTCTTAGTTTCCTTCTTAGCTCTCTTCCTTCTATCCTATTGGACATTCTTGTAGTCATCTTCGAAGGTAATAGCTGCATCTAGCAACTGCTGATAAGTTTGCTTGTTAGCCAACCTCAACTACATCCTCACAAATGGATTTAATCCATGCTGGAAACAATTCTTCCTACTTTCCTCCGTATTAACTTCTTCCTCAGCATAATGAGACAGTTGACTAAACTCCCGGATATACTTCATAACACTAGTATATCCCTGCTGCAGCTCCTCAAATTCTCTCTGCTTCAACTCCATAACACTCTCCGGAACATGATATTCACGAAATCTCTGTTTAAACTCTTCCTAGGTGTACTCCCTTCCTGGTTGTTGCATGGCCAACTGATTCTCCCACCAAGATGTTGCAGGTCCAGCCAGAAGATGAGTTGCATACCTCAATTTCTCCTCATCATTGTTGTAGGGGTTCGTAGCATGGAAAACAAAAATTTTCTATCGCATACAAACAAACAAGCCAAGATCTATCTACTAGATTGTAGCAACGAGTCGATGGAATAACTCACCCTCGAAGATTCCAAAGTGTTTAACGAGAGCAGATTCTCGTGGGTGATGTAGTCGTACTCTTTCCGATCTCAAGATCGCGTAGACGATCCTTCCGGCGCCGCGTTCCCGCAGCGCTCCCGCAGTCGGTCACACGTTCGGTACTCGACGAAGACCTTCCTCTCCCTTGTTCCAGCAGGCAGCGGAGGTTGTAGCACTCTCCTCGCGATTCCGGCAGCACAACGGCGTGGTACCGGAGGTAGAGGGGAGATCCCGCAGGGCTTCGCCTTAAGCCGGTGCGAGTATGATGGAGCTTATGAGAGAGGCTATTAGTGGTCTAGTAATTAGACACACCAATTAGAGGGCTCTAAACCAATTAGAAGGCTCTAAACCGAAACAGCTCTAAACCGGGGTCTAGGTCTAGTTTCTAGTTTAGAGGATAGGAACTTGTGTGTACTAGGAGGGGAGCCCTGCCCCTCCTTATATAGGTGGGAGGGCTGGCTGCGCCATGGGGAGGAGAGTCCCTCCCCAAGTCGGCTTGGTGGGGCGCCGGCCAAGGGAGGAGTCCTCCCCCAATTCGGCCTCCACCAATCCTCCTCTTTTCCCACTTCCCAAAATTGGCAGTTTGACTTTCAAATTAGCCGTTTGACTTTTCCAATTTAGGAATTAAATAAACCCTTTATTTTGGACAGCGAGAACACCTAGTACATGATGCAATCATTCCAACTTGCAATGACACATTCATGTACCCCTTCCCCCCCGGAGTGCCGGACATTCCGGGACCTTCTAGAATGTTCCCGATGAAAACACCGGAACCATTCCCCAACTCCGAAATGGGACTTTCCTTATATGAATCTTATTCTCCGGACCATTCCGGATCACCTCGTGATATCCCGGATCCCATCCGAGACTCCGAACAACATTCGGTCTCTTTCTCATAATACCATAACTACTCAAACAACGTCGAATCCTTAAGTGTGTCTCCCTACGGTTCGTGAATTATGCGGACATGATCGAGACACTTCTCCGAACAATAACCAATAGAGGAATCTGGAAATTCATATGGCTCCCACATATTTCTACGATTACTTTGCGATCGAATGAACCACTTACATACGATACCAATTTCCCTTTGTCTCACGATATGTTACTTATCCGAGGTCATGATCGTCGGTATCTCTGCATACCTAGTTCAACCTCGTTACTGATAAGTACTCTTTTCTCGTTCCCGTGATATGTGATCCCTTGTGACCAAGTCACATGCTTGCAAGCTAATTGGATGACATTTCACCGAGAGGGCCCAGAGAATATCTATCCGTCATGTGGATGGACAAATCCCACTCTTGATCCATGTGTTTCAACCAATACTTTCCGAACACCCAATGCCACTTTTATAGCCACCCTGTTACGGTGTGGTGTTTGATGACATCAAAGCATCCATCCAGTAAAGGCAATATGCATGATCTCATGGTCGAAGGAATTAGGTTACTATGTATCAGAAAGCATATAGCAATTGAACTATTGAAATGACTTGATCTTTATGCTACGCTTGTCTATAGGAGTATGTCCACCATATCATTCTCCTAACGATATGATCTTGTTGTTGATAACATCTCAATGTTCATGACAAAGAAACCACATCATCAATCAACCAACAAGCTAGTGAAGTATAGAGGCCATACTAGGGACTTCAAATTAAGTTTACAAATCACACAAGTATTAATGGTTTCCTTGTTAATACTATTATAGCATGAATGTAAACATTTATCATAAACACAAAGATATATAATAATAACTACATTTATTATTACCTCTAGGGCATATCTCCAACAGTCTCCCACTTGCACTAGAGTCATCTAATCTAGATTACATGGTAATATACCGAACACCCATGGCAGTTTGGTGTTGGTCATGTTTTGCCCTCGGGAGAGGTTTAGTCAACGGATCCGCCACATTCAGATCTGTGTGTACTTTGCAAATCTTTATATCCCCATCCTGGATATGTTCTCGAATAGCGTGGAAACGCAGCTTGATATGCTTCAGCTTCTTGTGTGACCTTGGTTCTTGCGCATTGGCTATGGCGCCCATGTTATCACAGTAGATAGACATTGGGTCCAGCGCACTTGGAACCACACCCAGCTCTGTAATGAACTCTTTCATCCATATCGCTTCTTGTGAAGCCTCCGAAGCAGCCATGTATTCCGATTCAGTTGAAGATCTCGCCACAACGCTTTGCTTTGCACTCCTCCAGCTAACTGCTGCACCATTCAAAATAAATACGTATCCAGATTGTGATTTAGAATCATCCGGATCGGTGTTCCAACTAGCATCGGTGTAACCATTAACAACGAGCTGTTCATCACCTCCATAAGAAAGAACCATATCCTTAGTTCTTCTCAAGTACTTAAGGATGTTTTTGACCGCTGTCCAATGATCCACTCCTGGATCACTTTGATATCTGCTAGTTAGACTAACAGCATATGCGATGTCGGGTCTAGTACATAGCATGGCATACATTAGAGATCCTATGGCTGAGGCATAGGGAGTCTTACTCATCTTTTCTCTATCTTCTGCCGATGTCGGACTTTGAGTTTTACTCAAGGTCGTATTGGGCAACATGGGCAAGAACCCTTTCTTGCTATCTTCCATTCCAAACCTCTTTAGAACTTTGTCCAAATATGTACTTTGTGACAATGATATTTGGCGTTTCGATCTATCTCTATAAATCTTTATGCCTAATATGTAAGCTGCTTCGCCAAGATCCTTCATTGAAAAACTATTATTCAAATATTCCTTGACACTATTAAGAAGGTCTACATCATTCCCAATCAACAATATGTCATCCACATACAGTATTAAGAATGCTACAGAGCTCCCACTCACTTTCTTGTAAATACAAGCTTCTCCATAAGTTTGTATAAAACCAAAACTTTTGATTACCTTATCAAAACGTTGATTCCAACTTCGGGATGCTTGCTTCAATCCATAGATGGACCGTTGAAGCTTGCATACCTTGTTAGCATCTTTAGGATCGACAAAACCTTTGGGTTGTATCATATACAACTCTTCATCAATGTCTCCATTGAGGAATGCTGTTTTGACATCCATCTGCCATATCTCATAATCATAATATGCAGCGATTGCTAACATAATCCTCACAGACTTTAGCTTCGCTACCGGTGAGAAAGTCTCATCGTAGTCAACTCCTTGAATTTGTCGAAACCCTTTTGCGACAAGTCGAGCTTTATAGACAGTAACATTACCATCAGCATCTGTTTTCTTCTTGAAAATCCATTTGTTCTCGACAGCCTTCCGGCCATCCGGTAAGTCCACCAAAGTCCATACTTGGTTTTCGTACATGGATCCAATCTCGGATTTCATGGCTTCTTGCCATTTATTGGAATCTGGGCTCATCATCGCTTCCTCATATGTCTCGGGGTTATCGGTGTTGTCCACCAACATGACATTCACAACGGAATCATACCAATCTGGAGTGGTACGAGTTCTCGTTGACCTCCGAGGCTCTGTAGTAACTTCAACCGAAGTTTCATGATCACCATCATTAGCTTCCTCTCTTATTGGTGCAGGCACCACAGGAACTTCTTCCGGTGCTGCGCTACTCGCAATTTCGAGAGAAGGTTCGACAACCTCGTCGAGTTCTACTTTCCTTCCAGTCACTTCTTTCGAGAGAAATTCCTTCTCTAGAAAGGATCCATTCTTGGCAACGAAGATTTTGCCTTCGGATCTATGATAGAAGGTATACCCAATAGTTTCCTTCGGGTATCCTATGAAGACGCATTTTTCCGCTTTGGGTTCAAGCTTGTCCGGCTGTAACTTCTTTACATAGGCTTCGCATCCCCAAACTTTAAGGAACGACAATTTAGGTTTCTTCCCAAACCATAATTCATACGGTGTCGTTTCAACGGATTTAGATGGTGCCCTATTTAAAGTGAATGCGGCTGTTTCTAATGCATAACCCCAAAATGTTAGCGGTAAATCTGTAAATGACATCATAGAACGAACCATATCTAAGAGAGTTCGATTACGACGTTCAGACACACCATTACGCTGTGGTGTTCCCGGCGGTGTCAATTGTGAAAGTATTCCGCACTTCTTTAAATGCTCGCCAAACTCGTAACTTAGATATTCACCTCCACGATCAGAACGTAGAAATTTAATCTTCTTGTTACGTTGATTCTCTACCTCACTTTGAAACTCCTTAAACTTCTCGAAAGTTTCGGACTTATGTTTCATGAAATAGATATACCCATATCTACTCAAGTCATCCGTGAAGGTAAGAACATAACGATAACCACTGCGCGATGCTACACTCATTGGACCACACACATCGGTATGTATGATTTCCAATAAGTCTGTAGCTCGCTCCATTATACCAGAAAATGGAGTCTTAGTCATTTTACCCATCAGACATGCCTCGCATCTTTCAAGTGATTCAAAATCAAGTGATTCAAGAAGTCCATCGGAATGGAGTTTCTTCATACGCTTCACTCCAATGTGACCAAGACGACAGTGCCACATATAGGTCGAATTATCGCTTGATTTCAAACGTTTAGCTTCAATGTTATTAAGATGTGTATTTCTACTATCGAGATTCAATAAGAATAGACCATCTATCAAAGGTGCATGTGTGTAAAACATATTACTCATATAAATCGAACAACCATTATTCTCTGATTTAAACAAGTAACCGTCTCGCAATAAACAAGATCCTGATATAATGTTCATGCTCAACGCAGGCACCAAATAACAATTATTTAAGTATAAAACTAATCCCGATGGTAGATGAAGAGGTAGTGTGCCGACCGCGATCACATCAACCTTTGATCCGTTTCCCACGCGCATCGTCACCTCGTTCTTCACTAGCTTCCGTTTATTCTGCAGCTCCTGTTTCGAGTTACAAATATGAGCAACCGAACCAGTATCAAATACCCAGGCACTACTACGAGTACTAGTGAGATACACATCAATAACATGTATATCAGATATACCTTTCTTCTTGATGTTGCCGTTCTTCAAATCCGCCAAGTACCTTGGGCAATTCCGCTTCCAGTGACCTTCTCCCTTGCAGTAAAAGCACTCAGTATCAGGCTTGGGTCCAGCCTTGGTCCTCTTCGTCGGCGTGGTAACTTTCTTACCACCCTTCTTGAAGTGTCCCTTCTGCTTAGACTTGCCTTTCTTGAATTTGGTGGTCTTATTGACCATCAACACTTGGTGCTCTTTCTTGATCTCCACTTCTGCAGATTTTAACATAGCAAATAGTTCTGGCAACTCTTTGTTCATGTTCTGCATGTTGTAGTTCATCACAAAGTTCTTGTAACTTGGTGGTAGTGATTGGAGGATGCGGTAAACTCCCAAAGTATTAGGAATCACTATACCCAAACTTTGAAGTTTATTTGCGTGCCCAGACATTTTAAGCACATGCTCACTGACGGAGCTACCCTCTTCCATCTTGCAGTTAAAGAACTTTTCAGAAGCTTCATAACTTTCAATTGCCGCATGAGTCTCAAAGATTAATTTGAGATCCTCGACAATATCATATGGATCTGACTCTTCAAACCTTTTCTGAAGCTCCGATTCTAAACCATACAAGATAGCACACTGAACTATGGAGTACTGATTCTTCCGAGCGAGGTAAACATTCTTTACTTCATCGGTAGCATCAGCTGCAGGTGGGTCACCTAGCGGTGCATCCAGCACATAGGTCAAATTACCAGCTGTGAGGACAATCCTCAAATTGCGGAACCAATCCGCGAAGTTGCTTCCATTGTTTTTCAACTTTTCTTTCTCTAGGAACGCATTAAAATTGATGGTAGGGGCTGCCATTGATCTACAACATATTTGCAATAGTTTAGACTAAGTTTATGACAAATTGAGTTCAAATTAATTAATGAAATTAAACTAGGTGAACTCCCACTCAAAACAACATCCCTCACATTGTTTTAGTGATCACACGAACCAAATCCACTACATCAACACCGATCATCACGAGAGCTGATATAGTTTTAATGGCGAACAATCATCATGTTCATCATATCTACTATATGATTCATGCTTTGCCTTTCGGCGATCCGTGTTCCTGAGGCCATGTCTGTACATGCTAGGCTCGTCAAGATCAAACCTTAGCTTCCGCATAAGCAAATCTGGCTTGCTTACGTTGTAGTCACCCGCGGAATCAAAGACACCCGATCATCACGTGGTGCTTCGAAGCAGCAAGCTTTGGCAACGGTGCATACTAAGGGTGAACACTTTTAGAACTTGAAATTTATGTGCATGAGGGATCATCTTATAATGCTACCGTCGTCTACTAAGCAATACAAGATGCATAAAGGATTAACATCACATGCAATTCATAATATGTGATATGATATGGCCTTTCTTCTTTGTGCTTCCGATCTCCATCTTCAAGCACGAACATGATCTCCATCATCACCGGCATAGCATCAAGGTCAATGACGCTTCTTCATGGTTGTCGTCCGCCAACTTCAACTATTACAACTATTTTGAATAGACACGCAGGCCTTAACAGAAATTAAAGACAACCATATGGCTCCTGCCGGTTGCCAACTTACAATAAGGATCATTGCATACATCAAATATAATCACAATCATGGCCATATCACATCACTGCACACCCCTGCAAAACAAAGTTAGACGCTTCTACTTTCTTTGCATATTTTACGTGGTTTGGGGCTTTCCATAAGTGTCGTTCTAACTTACGAACAAGAACCACAACATTGATACTAGCATTGTTGATCACCCGTTGTAAATTGGATCTTTACTATGCTAGGAGAAACAGGCACCCGCAAAGCCACTTATGCAAAACGAGTTGCATGTCAAGCGTGGAGCAAGTCTCATGAACGATGTCATGTAAGGTTAGCCCGGGCCGCTTCATCCCAACATACCGCAAGATGCAAAGTACACAAAAAGCAATCTACAATAAAAGCATCAACGCCCACAATGACCATTGTGTTCTACTCGTGCAACAGATCTACATATAGACACGGCTCTGATACCACTGTAGGGGTTCGTAGCATGGAAAACAAAAATTTTCTATCGCATACAAACAAACAAGCCAAGATCTATCTACTAGATTGTAGCAACGAGTCGATGGAATAACTCACCCTCGAAGATTCCAAAGTGTTTAACGAGAGCAGATTCTCGTGGGTGATGTAGTCGTACTCTTTCCGATCTCAAGATCGCGTAGACGATCCTTCCGGCGCCGCGTTCCCGCAGCGCTCCCGCAGTCGGTCACACGTTCGGTACTCGACGAAGACCTTCCTCTCCCTTGTTCCAGCAGGCAGCGGAGGTTGTAGCACTCTCCTCGCGATTCCGGCAGCACAACGGCGTGGTACCGGAGGTAGAGGGGAGATCCCGCAGGGCTTCGCCTTAAGCCGGTGCGAGTATGATGGAGCTTATGAGAGAGGCTATTAGTGGTCTAGTAATTAGACACACCAATTAGAGGGCTCTAAACCAATTAGAAGGCTCTAAACCGAAACAGCTCTAAACCGGGGTCTAGGTCTAGTTTCTAGTTTAGAGGATAGGAACTTGTGTGTACTAGGAGGGGAGCCCTGCCCCTCCTTATATAGGTGGGAGGGCTGGCTGCGCCATGGGGAGGAGAGTCCCTCCCCAAGTCGGCTTGGTGGGGCGCCGGCCAAGGGAGGAGTCCTCCCCCAATTCGGCCTCCACCAATCCTCCTCTTTTCCCACTTCCCAAAATTGGCAGTTTGACTTTCAAATTAGCCGTTTGACTTTTCCAATTTAGGAATTAAATAAACCCTTTATTTTGGACAGCGAGAACACCTAGTACATGATGCAATCATTCCAACTTGCAATGACACATTCATGTACCCCTTCCCCCCCGGAGTGCCGGACATTCCGGGACCTTCTAGAATGTTCCCGATGAAAACACCGGAACCATTCCCCAACTCCGAAATGGGACTTTCCTTATATGAATCTTATTCTCCGGACCATTCCGGATCACCTCGTGATATCCCGGATCCCATCCGAGACTCCGAACAACATTCGGTCTCTTTCTCATAATACCATAACTACTCAAACAACGTCGAATCCTTAAGTGTGTCTCCCTACGGTTCGTGAATTATGCGGACATGATCGAGACACTTCTCCGAACAATAACCAATAGAGGAATCTGGAAATTCATATGGCTCCCACATATTTCTACGATTACTTTGCGATCGAATGAACCACTTACATACGATACCAATTTCCCTTTGTCTCACGATATGTTACTTATCCGAGGTCATGATCGTCGGTATCTCTGCATACCTAGTTCAACCTCGTTACTGATAAGTACTCTTTTCTCGTTCCCGTGATATGTGATCCCTTGTGACCAAGTCACATGCTTGCAAGCTAATTGGATGACATTTCACCGAGAGGGCCCAGAGAATATCTATCCGTCATGTGGATGGACAAATCCCACTCTTGATCCATGTGTTTCAACCAATACTTTCCGAACACCCAATGCCACTTTTATAGCCACCCTGTTACGGTGTGGTGTTTGATGACATCAAAGCATCCATCCAGTAAAGGCAATATGCATGATCTCATGGTCGAAGGAATTAGGTTACTATGTATCAGAAAGCATATAGCAATTGAACTATTGAAATGACTTGATCTTTATGCTACGCTTGTCTATAGGAGTATGTCCACCATATCATTCTCCTAACGATATGATCTTGTTGTTGATAACATCTCAATGTTCATGACAAAGAAACCACATCATCAATCAACCAACAAGCTAGTGAAGTATAGAGGCCATACTAGGGACTTCAAATTAAGTTTACAAATCACACAAGTATTAATGGTTTCCTTGTTAATACTATTATAGCATGAATGTAAACATTTATCATAAACACAAAGATATATAATAATAACTACATTTATTATTACCTCTAGGGCATATCTCCAACAATTGCAACCTACAGTCTTCAGCTTTCTTTCTGTATCTGCTAGCCAATCTTCTGCATCCATTGGTTCAGGAGCTGATGCAAAAGGTAACGGCCTTGCATTCTGAAAGTCAGATAGACTCACTCCTCCACCATCAGGTGCCCTCTGATTTGCTCGTCTCATCAACTCCTCCATGAACTTGTTTTGGGTCTCATGCATGATTTGCATACACTGCATAAAGTTCTTCTCCATTAATGGCCCCATTGGTGGTGGTGGTGGTAATGCTCCCTGATTTGCTGCATCGGCATTGGCCTTCTCCTTGGCCTCATGTTCCATCCGCTGCTGCTCTGATTCGGTTTCTACACCCGTATCCATGACCATCTAGTCCTGCAACATAAAGTGAATACTCATAATTACATCATGCATATGTGTTCTAAGCTCGACTTTACGCACAGAACTAGTCACACAATGAAGATCCAAAGAAAATCCAAATATGCATTTCACAAATTATACATAATATCATAATAATACAAAGTCATTACAACATATACCATATAGGTATAGTCACAACACTACCTTATTTATCTAACTATCTTATTTCTTGGAGTACAATACACGGTACGTGATACCACTAAATAGTTGCCTACTTCTAGTAGTAACTACACTCATCATACATGCCTGATGTCCAACCGTGATGACGTGTCATTCGTTGCATAGTTTGTGGAACAAATGGCCTTCCAGAAGGAACATACTCAGTATCTGAAGTGTTAGGACTTGAGTCGTTACTCAACCTGAGCGCATTGACTCCCTCCAACTCATCTGAAAAGTCTTCAGAAACATATTCAAAATTATCTCTTGCCTGCATCTCCTGAGCTTCATTCCTTGAGTTGTCAATAGGATACGCAGATCCTGCTGATCCACAGGTGATCCTTTGGGAAAGATAGTTAAACACCGAATAATGTATTTTCCCTGGATTTTGAGAAGATGTTGATGATTCAAACACTCTCTCCTCAGGATCTTCTTCTTCATCCTGATTATCTATCGACATGGCATTTCTACTACTGTTAGTCGGGTCAATTCTTGCACCCATCTAGCTAGATCATCCAACATTTCTGTCAGAACCATCTGTGGACATATGGTGTTCATGAGATCCTTCATATGATCCCCTTCTCCAACCATTAGAATTCTCAATAGGAAGTTCTGAATCAGAACCATCCTCTGAACCCTGTGGTACTGCATACCTTGTATCCATAGTAGGATCATGTATAGGTTCAGGACTTGGTGAATAAGGATATGGTATAAAAGATTCAGGATCTATAGGTATATCCTTAAAGATAGGTGTTGCACTACTACTTGCTTCCTTCTCTAACTGGAATGCTAACTGCTTCCTCCTTTCCAGATCAGTAGATCCTCTAACATGTAATTTTTATCTTCGATAATCACTTGATGTGTCTTATACAAATACGCAACAAGTGTTCGATATCTATCCATAAACTTGGAAGCTAACTTAGGATGCTTCTTAACCAAAGTAAGATGATCCGGTATGGGCTCCGAGTCTATAGAATCATGAGGTATCACAGAAAATGTGCTACCTTCTAACTCCTTGGCTTTATGCTCCCGGATATTCGCTATTGCCTCCACCACGGCAACATGATATGCTGCTAAGTGACTCCTACCTGCACCTATAGGTAGATCGTGATATAATCCTAGCTTCTCTAGAAGTTGGATACTCACATGATACTTGGATAACATACGGCCATCATGGTAGGTTATAGTGTTCACTGGAATTCTAGTTGGACAGCTAAAAATCTTTAAAAGTTGACGAAGTTGGTCCGTGAATGATCCTTGATAATCATCCGAAGTCTCCTCTTTCCTTACCAAACTCTATTTTGGAAACTTTGGTGCCATAGCTCTGTATATCAGGAAAATAACTTTTATTAGTAACCAATAATATATTGCATCATAACAAAGAATTATCGCACTAAAACATATAACGGAATATTCTCATTCGAATACCCATTATATTTCTTTTAGAGAATTCTTAATCATTGCTACACTCTCCTACAGGTAATACCCTTACTAGGTTTCCAACCTAAGGTCAAAGCAATTTTCTCTGATACCAACTGCGGTGACCCAGCATACCACTACATGTCTAGTACACTATAGTCATTGACATGACATCCACAGAACACCATTCCATAAATATCACATCCCTCGGAGTGGTACAACAGAAACATTGCGGGTCGATATTACAAACATACACACGCATTATTATTATTACAATACCGGAAGTTCAATACTTCCAAAACATTCAACTTACAAACCAAAATATAAGTGTTTTAGCGGAAGTTTCAAATGTAAAACTTAAACTCCAAATTGAGCTCAACAACTTATTGCTATATATTGTTCATGTTGCTCGGCTAAAGTGTCTACTAGAACTATAGTAATTATTCGGACTCTTGAAACTCTCCTCTGTAGACGATGTCGTAGTCCTCCCCTTCTACGGCTCCATACAGGTTGGGCTCTTCATAGAAGACCTCCTCTTGACTCTCAGATGCATACATTGGAGTATCTTCGGAATTCTCAGAGTCTAAGCAAGGATTCAAAGGAAAGGATGAGTAACAGCATTACCCAGCAAATTCATTATATGCAAGGTAGGAATTTTGATGCTCCATCTACCACCTCGGACTATCAGTCTTTGGCACTATGCAATTTTCGTAAATCTTTCTTCAAAGATTGATTTTATTATAAAAATCTATGACCATCAGCCTTCACAGGTTGACCAGAACTTTCATGGAGTTCCTTTCCTGCCGCGTTCGTATCTCCTTCCCGAAACAGGGAGTAACAAGTTACAATTCTTACACTCTGCAGAGGTGCGTTACTTTTCCCATGAGAGAATAACTCCTTGTTGCACAACCGGGCATACTTTCCCGTCCACAATTCCATGATGTGGGGCCCAGTAGTTGGTCTAAGCCAATCACTGCCCTCTCCGCGACCTCATATGTCTGCACGATCCTTTGGGGATGGCTCACCTCTGTTAAGCCCCCTTTCGGGCAGGCTAAAATCCAGATGAGTTCCCGAAGACTCTATAACCTAGTGATGCCCGGAATAGTACCATTTTCATGGACTATATCCCTAAACACCATTCATAGATAATCTAGACACCAAAAGTGTGGGGCGTAAGGGTGCCCACCCATATGTTGGATCCGCACAAGGAATCACAACGTCACCTTAAGGTCGTCTTGCCTCCATACAAGTGGAAAAGGATACAGCTGACTTCTCCGTCCCATTCCAAATATCATGGTTAACACGTAATATATAGCGCTAGAATCACTGATGTCATGGGTTATTAATCCCTAATTGTTCATCATTATTGCAATTAGAACACTAAGTTCTATTGCTCCATCATATGATCACTTAGGATGATATCTAAGTTTTAGTATCTTGAGAAAATAATGTTTTCTTTTTCTATAATATAGATGATAACACACAATTCGCAAATACTTTGATAAAGACCCTTCAAAGGACATGCGCAAGTGATGAACTTGCCTTGTGATTCCAAGGTAGTGAAGTCTGATGTTTGCAATGGACTTTGAGCTTCTATGTCTACAAAAACATCATTATTGCCCGATAAGGACAATATTTAAAGAAGCAAAATGATTATGCAAAAGTAATGTAATGCATTATTTAACTTTATATGTATTCTCCGCAATTATTTAAATTATATAAAAATACATTTTTAATAATTAAGGATTTATAAATATTAATTCCTTTAATATTTATTGAATATTTTATTTCCTTTTATTTGAATTTTATTGATTTAATAATTCCTTTAAGAATTATCATTTGAATACCAAAAATTGTTATTAAATATTTGTTTAGTATTTTTGTAAAATACTACAATATTAATATATTATGAAAGTGATTTTTATTTATTTTTATCATCTTTCAATAATTTTGTAAAAATCCATAAGGAATATTTAGATTACAAAATTCTTAATAAAATTTATATGTCTAAAATTTTATTTCTTAATTGATCTGGATAGTTTGGGTTTTTATGAATCCAAAAATATTTTATTTATAATTTTTGGATTTTCATTTTATTTGCTAGAATTTATTTAATTTTAGGGGCATTTTGGTCATTTCCATTTATTAAAACATGCTCTAATTGATTTGGCTGACTGTTTGGGTTTATTGGGCCCTTGTGGCCCGTTATGGCAAAGTCAAAACAACACCCCAAAGGGGTTTTGGCCCAACCCAGCCCAACACTCTTTGTCTCTCTCTCGAGCTCACCTCCCTTCTTCTCCTCCCCAGACCCCGTGGTCAGCGGTGTCACCGCCGGCGATTCATGCCGTCGTGGACCTCCTTGGCCGCCGCCATGGTGCAGGATGAGTTTTTCGGCCCCGCTTGTCCCTCCTGTCCAATTCGATTTGGACCAGGAGCCCTCCTGCGGCCAGATCGATTCCGTTCTGAACCCTAGGGTTTGGGGTTGGCGTAGGTGCTGACGCCGCCGCTGCTGTCATGTGCCATGGTGATGCTCCTCGCCCCCAGGCGTGGCTATGGTCGCCGTCGTGGCATTGTGTGGGTTGCAGCGCCCCCTTGGGGGTGCTCCCCATGCCGTCGTGTTCGTTGTCGACCCTCTTCTTCCTCTTCTAATCTACAGCGAGGACCTTCAGTAAGTTGTTCCTCTTCCCCTCGTGCTCTCTATGCTAGGCCATTCCATGCTAAAGGTTGGTAGTGGCCATTCCAGGCTAGTGTCATATCCTGATTAGGATTATTTGTTCTGCTTAGGGTTCAAAACCCTCTATGGATTAGATATCTGATAAGTTGGATCAAGTTTTGATGGTCCCTAAGTATGATAAGTGATTGTTAGCTCTGGCTTGCTGCTTATGATTAGCTGTGGTGATGCTAGTGGTTTATCAGATGATTCTATGGATTAATTTTGATATGGTTCAGATGGTAAGGTTGCTCTAGAAGCAATACTTGGGAAATCTAGTGATTTAATAGCTCACCACTGTCATTACTTGGTTAATGACAGTGAGTGTTGTGTGATGAAGTCACTGTATTAGTACTGTTGTCTTAAAAATTCATATATAACTTGAGATCAAATGGTCTCTTACAGTGAAGATATGTATATGGATTTTCCTAATTATGATTCTTATGATGTCAAGAAAATGATTTATAGTTGGTTGGTTGTATCTATGAAGATTGGATGCTTAACCAGCTTAGTTTAGAACTGTTCTTGTGACACCATCCTTGTATGGCACACAAGATTAGATTCTATTACTTGGTTTGGTCTTGTTCAAGCTTAAAATTGGCTTGACATTATAGATAAGTAGAATTCTCTTTCCTTGCATCCCTAGAACCCATGATGTTGGTCTGAGGTTTAGAGATTAGACCCTTCTCTTATTATTTCTCATGGATTGGTTCTGGTAGTGATACCAGCTAATGTTTCTTGAATCAAAGTTGGGGAAAGATGATTGTAAGCTTCATAACTTATATAGATCCATAAGATTAAATTCCAAGGTGCTACTCCTATTTAAGAGATGTGCCTAGAAGTTTAGATCTTGGCTATATTCATTCTTGAATTGAAATATAGCTTGATAGCTTAGATTCATGATGTTGTCCTGAGATCTTAGTTGGATCTTTATAGTTTTCTGATTGCTTTTAGTGTTTTAAAACTTCAGTGATGGATTCACCCCACTTGGGTGTTTTCTGAGAATTTGAGTAAGAGACAAATCATGAATGCTTGTCTAATCTTAGACAGATAGATCATGTGATGGTCTATTTTACTCACCACACTCATTTGATGTTGGGGTTGCCAGTGGTTGATCTTGTGGTAGCTTGATCTGGTGCTCTCCTGGTACTTCCAGCTCCTAGGCTTGTTCTTGATCTATCCCTTCACCTCCCGATCCTGGTGGATTGATCTTGTCCTTTCTATCCACCTGATCTACCCCCTCCTTATGTCACCATTTTGGTGATGCGATCCAGGGTTTTGATTGGTGTGATCTTGCTAGGCTTTGGCTTGGTTTAGCTGGTGGATGCTGTGCTTGGTGTGTAAGAACAATGAAATGGTGTGGGGATGTCTCCCACGGTTGTGCTGATGGTTTTGGGTGTGTGCAGTTGTTGTTGTGGTGTTGACAGCACACACCATGGAGTTTGGTGTGTGTGCTGCCTGTGTGCATGTTGCACAAGTTGTGGATATGTTCTGAATTTGGAAATTACTTTTATCATATTACCTTTTACTTAGCTGGTGAAAAATGCCCCTCCTTGCTGTTTATTTGACTTATGGCTTAAAATTATGAAAGATATAGTCTTTCATATTGGTGAAACTTGCCCCTTTAAAAGATTACTCAATGATGAAATCTTGAACAGTGCACTTCACTATCAATTCTAAGAGTAATATAATTTTTTAACCTTAACTTTTCTTTCTTTTTGTTTATGTTTACTTTGCAGGTACCAGACTTGAAGATCAAGATTTTATTTTAGGTTTTCTTTTAATTTGTATAAAAGTCATATGTAATATTTCTTTATTCTTTTGTAATTTTATTTTTATACTTTTGTAATAAAGATTGTACTATTATTCAATAAAGAAATATTATTCTTCTATTTAATTACTATTGTAAAGATTGTTGCCCATTTCCATATGTTACATTTTGTAACTCGTTATTGAATGAAGTTTTGGATTATTCATTTTATTGATTAACTTCTTTCATTTAAAGTTTGAGTTATTATTGGTTAACTCTAAATTAAATCAAATACTCAAACATCATTCAAAATCCTTTTGGATTATAATTCAAACACTCAAGTTTTAAATTCAAATTTCATTTCCCAAAACACATTAGTCCACAAAGATCATATCAAAGTCTATAACAATCATCCTTCAAGACTATACCTAATCTCAAAGTATGAAAGAAACTTTGATCACTTTAGGTTTTTATTTGGCAAAAAAATTTACCCACATTTTCACAGATGAATGCATGAATTTTCATAGATTCCTAAATCTACCCTTCGTTGGTTCCTAAATGCTGGGATGTTACAATTATGGCTAATGTGGTTAGCAAAAGCGCAAAGAAAACTGTTGGGTCCGATGAGCTTATTGATATTGAACCTATGGTAGGTATTGTGAAAGATCTTGTCACTAGAAATATAGAGGATAAGCATATTGTCTTCTATGAAGATGCTATAATATTGTTTCTCATCCTAAGAAAGTTAGAAAAGCTAGTGTTCATGTGCTTTTTGTTAGAATTGGTAGTCATAGATATTATGGTTTATGTGATATTGGTGCTAGTTCTAGTGCTATTCCTTATGAGCTTTATAGGGAAATTATTCATGAGATTGGTCCTTGTGAGCTTGAGGACATTGATGTGGTTATTCACCTTGCTAATAGAGAGAAAGTTTGCCCCATTGGCATTGTAAGAGATGTGGAGGTACTTTGTGGTAAGATTAAATATCCTGCTGATTTTCTAGTACTTGGTAAAGAAGCTAGTAAAACCTATCCTATTATCTTTGGTAGACCCTTTCTGAATACTTGTGGGGCTATCATAGATTGTAGGAAGTAAAAAGTTTTGACTAAGTTTGCTGGAGAGTCTTATGAGTTTAATTTTTCCAATTTTTCCAAAACTCCTTATGAAAATGAACTGCCTGTTGAGGATTTCAGGGTTGAACAACTTTCTGCTATTTCTCTTCTCCTAACAATGCCTTGCAGCAATTTATGGAAGATCATGAAAGTGATGTCTTCCTGAAGGAAAGAAATGAGATTGACGAGGCTTTCCTTCATCAGCCTGAGTTACTTAAGCATAATCTACCTGTGGAAGATTTGGGTACCACACTACCACCAAAAGGGGATCCTGTTTTCGAATTAAAACCTTTACCTGATGATCTTAAATATTCTTATCTTGATGATAAGAAAATATATCCTATTATTATTAGTTCTAAACTTTCAGGAAAGGAAGAAGAAAGGTTATTAGAGATATTGAAGAAACACCGAGGAGCTATGGGCTATACTCTTGATGATTTAAAGGGGGATTTCTCCTACTATATGTTAGCATGCTATTAATATAGAGCCTGATGAAAAACCAGTAGTTGAGCACCAAATCCGTATAAATCCTAAAATGAAGGACATGGTAAGAAATGAGGTATTAAAACTCCTTGATGCTGGTATTATTTATCCTATTGCTGATAGTAAATGGGTCAGCCCTGTTCATTGTGTTCCCAAGAAAGGGGAATAACTGTTGTGCCTAATGAGGATACGGATGGCACCCGCGGCTGTTGGGTGTGGGTGGAGCTTAACCAAACCCGCACCCGCAATCTCAGATCTTTCCCGCAACCCGCACCCGCACCCGCACGTGGGTATAGATTTTATCCCATACCCGCACCCGCACCCGCACCCGCACGTGGGGATTTTAAATCCTATTTGATTTAAAACTAGGGCCTTTTTGAATAAATAAAAGACCCCAAAATGAATAAGGTTTTATTCAAAAATTGACATCAGAATACAATACTAAACAGTGTTTAAAGCTACACAAATTTTGGCAAAGGTTTGAATTCAATTAGTTGTTTGAATTGATTAATCAAAATCAAAACAGATAAATAGAAAAAGAAAAGGGAAAAAACAATCAGTACAAAAAAATGAAAGAAGCCAGCCCAACCTAACCTAGCCCAGTCCAGGCCCAACTAGCCCATTTATTTCTCCCCCGCAGAAAAACGATTCGCACCAAAGTTTTAACCCGCAGAGACACTGACCGCTGGACCCCACACTTTCTTTCTCTCACGCTGACGAAATGACCCCACTTGCCAGACCTTCGTCCTCACCCACGCGATGACCACGCCGGCTGTTTCTGCTTGTTAATCCTCGGATCAATTCGCGTAATCACGCCAGTAATTCCTCCCCTCGTTTACTCTCATTTAACTAACACCCTCTCCACCCCCCCCCCCCCCCCCCCCATTTCCCCCAAACCAGTGCCACCAGAGAGCCACCAGGCTGCTCTAATTCCCTTTTGCACCGCCGCGGCCTCCGACGCACTCCGGCGACAAATACGGTGAGTAAACGGCGCCCCCTTCTCTCTGGTTCATGCTCACTTGATCTCCATCACTTTGCGCATCCACTGACCCCAGCCACACTTCCTCTGGTGACCCAGAGCGTCGGCAACCACCTCGACTGAGCGTCGCCACGGTCTGCTTCAACTCCAGCGAGCAGTAGCCGACAAACCAGCGTGCCCCTTTCCCTCTGGTAAGTTCTTTCACAACCTAGGCAACCTTGCGCATCCTCCTGACACGTTTACTTGATCAGTTGCGACCCAGACGCTCGCCTTCGACCACGGCCGTGCGTACCAGTGCCAGAGAGCAACTCCGGCGAGAGATCGCCGACCCGTCCGTGCGCCCCCTGCCCTGCGACAACCACGTTGAGCACCAGTACGTCGTCGCGATTCTGGTGAGCTACTCCTCTGTCTCCCTTGCTTCCTAAATCACCGGCGACTGCACCGTCTGACCGCGCCGCCGCCAACCACCGCCGCCAGCACCGCCACTTTGTGGTCAAATAGATCAGGGCCATTCGATTTAGATCGGACGCGTAGAAACAGGCGACTTAAGCGAAAGGGTAAGCACTGATCTGTGCCGCACGATCTCATTTTAATCCAACGCCTCGCAATGCTTGATCCGCACAAACCGTTATCGTCCAATGAGAAACAGCCACGTGGCCAGCCTTTTGATTTAAAAACAGAAACTAATCTATTAGATGTTCCAATTTGTAAAATCCATAACTTTAAATCTACACGTCCAAATTTTGCAAACTTTATATCAATGGATTCAGAAAAACAAGCCCTAGCCAACCATGCACTTTGTTTAGTAAAAAGCTTCTGGTAAAATGTTTGTTTTTGCAGAAACTTATGTATGCTTGTTTAGGATATAAAAATTATTCTAAAATGATTTTGGGGATAAAATCTTGGGCAAATGGTTTTTTTTTGAACCTACTGACCCTAGGAAACAAATTGTGGTTTCAAAAATGTATTTGGAGAAGCAAAAGAATGAATCTTGGATTTAACCAATTCTAGTCAAATAAAAATATGGGTTAATTATTAAAAATGGTTTTGGAAGAAAACCTTTGAGAAATGTTTTGGAAATAAACTCTCTGACCCTAAACACAAGATTTTATGATTTGAAAACATATTTTGTGAACCCTATAGATTAATTCCCTATTAAAAACATTTCTACACCACATAAAATAACACCTTGTTTTAGAAAATGGTTTATAAAGTGAAACCTTTTGCAAATGACTTTGCCACTTTATAAAATGACCAATAGGTGTTTCCAAATGTTCACAACCTACTAGAAACCACTTTTACAAATGAAACAACCTATTGCATGCTTGCATGCATTACTTTGATTTTATCATTTTATGTGATGAATTGCTTGAATGGTAGATTGAAATATTGTTTGCTTGATTGAATTGTAGTGATTTTAAGTGAGTGAACATTGCAAAGATCAAGGAGTGAACTTATACTCTCTACCAAAAAGGCAAGTGATGCTTCATACTTTTGTCCCATTACTTTCACTATGCATTAGTGATTTTTCTAAGTAAAACTTGCATGGAATTTTTGCTAAGTATAAACCATGCTATGGGAAATCCTAGTAGATGAAACCTTAGTAGAATTTTCCTAAGTTAAGATTCCTACTACTATCATGCTTAGCTTAGCTAATAGAAAACAAGGGTGGAAATATATTCACACTATGGAAAAATTTCTAAGTCTGAGGACTTGTGTTTTGTTTAATAAAACAACTAAGAGAATGAATCACCTGGGTGGAATGGAAGGAATGGTTTGTGTTGAGTGGTTCACAAGGCCCATTTCTATGGTTTACCTTGTGTATCTCACTTGTGGATGGCCACCCAGGAACAAAGAGATTTGAGATGTCAAATGTTGAGAAGCTTCAAGTGCAGCCACTTGGCATTATGGGCTCTGCCTGGATCATATAGGTTGCAATAACTTAGCCAAATGGACAGTTGGTGGTAGGGGTGTGATAGGTTGGAGCGCGTCCATTTTGGTCTAAGGGAAGGCTTCTGAAAGATCTTGTCTTGGTGAAACCAAGTCTTGTGGGGAAAGTGCACCACCTCTGCAGAGTGTAAAATCTAAGCACTTAGCCATGTCCCTGGTAAAGGACAATTTGAGCATCAATACATGGAAGCTATCAAGAATCTCATCATCCAAATTTCTAAGTTAAAAACTTGTGGGTGAACAAGGGATTGAAAGGATCACCAATTTCTATTGGGAGATGCCTTGGGAAAGATTATTTTGTCAAGCAAAATCTTAGTGTTTTCAAATGATAAGGAAAATCTATTTTGAGCAAAGCAAGCCTAAGATCCACTTAGCCAAATGCATATAGATGATAGACTCCACTATAATACCATAGTATCACTTGCCAATATAATTCAAATGTATTGACCCTTGTGGCTGTAACTTGTTATGTTGCAGGTTTGTTTGATATTATTGAAGTTTATTGATTAGGATTACAAGTCTACAACCAGCATGTCTGCCTGTGGCACTTTGAAGATGAATGACCCCATGCTTATAGATATTCAGCTGCAATGTATTGTAATAGCCAAATGAGCTATGTAAGATGTAATAAATTATGTTATTACTGGTTATAAAGTTGTATTATGACCTTTGTTTCTTGATATTACATCTTAACTGTGGATGCTAGCTATTGATCCAGGGACTAGCATTGCAATCACAGGGATCCTTTTCCTTTATAAAGGAGGGATCTTACACAGTCACACGCCATACCACAATCAGTCACATAACAACACTCGTCAACTCCAGAATTTCACAATTTTTAAGAAAAATGTTATAATACTAATGTCCCACATGTCATCTACTAAGCTGTCGGGTGGGTGGGTATGCGGGTGCGGGTTTTCCATTACCATACCCGCACCCACAATACCCAATGGGTAGTGATTTTTGCCCAATTACTTACCCGTGGGTATAACTTTACTACCATATCCTTACCCTAATGGGTAAAAACCCGCAGGGTAAGCGGGTTGCGGGTACCCATTTCCATCCGTAAATGAGGATAATGAGCTTATACCCAAAAGAGTAGTGGTTGGGTATAAAATGTGCATTGATTTTAGAAATATTAATAAAGTTACTAAGAAAGATCACTATCCTTTGCCCTTTATTGATCAAATGCTTGAGAGATTGTCCAAAAAGACTCACTTTTGCTTTCTTGATGGTTATTCTGGGTTTTCTCAAATTGCTGTGAAAGCACAGGACCAACAGAAAACTACTTTCACTTGTTCTTATGATACTTATGCTTATAGGCGTACGCCTTTTGGTTTATGTAATGCTCCTGCTACCTTTCAGAGATGTATGCCTGCTATCTTTCATGGTTTTTGTGAGGAAATTGTGGAGGTTTTCATGGACGATTTTTCCGTCTATGGAACTTCTTTTGATAACTGTTTGCACAACCTTGATAAAGTTTTGTAGAGATGTGAAGAAACCAACCTTGTTCTTAATTGGGAGAAATGTCATTTCATGGTTAATGAAGGGATTGTTCTTGGACACAAGATCCCTGAAAGAGGCATTGAAGTTGACAGAGCCAAAATTGAAGCAGTTGAGAAGATTCCTTGTCCTAGGGATATCAAAGGTATTCGTAGTATCCTTGGTCATGCTGGTTTCTATAGGAGGGTTATTAAAGATTTCTCCAAAATTTCAAAGCCCCTTACTAATCTTCTTCAAAAAGATGTACCTTTTATTTTTGATGATGATTGTAAGGAAGCTTTTGAAACTTTGAAAAAAGCTTTGACAACTGCTCCTATTGTCCAACCACCTGATTGGAGTTTACCTTTTGAAATTATGTGTGATGCTAGTGATTTTTCTGTGGGTGCTATCCTTGGACAACATGTTGATAAGAAGTTGAATGTTATTCATTATGCTAGCAAGACTCTTGATGTTGCTCAAAGGAATTATGCTACTACTGAAAAAGAGTTCTTAGCTGTAATCTTTGCTTGTGATAAGTTTAGACCTTATATTGTTGATTCTAAGGTTACTATTCATACCGATCATGCTGCTATTAAGTACCTTATGAAAAAGAAGGACACTAAGCCTAGGCTTATAAGGTGGGTGTTGCTTTTGCAAGAGTTTGATCTGCATATTATGGATAGGAAAGGTGCTAATAATTTATCTCGTCTGGAAAACATTTCTTTTGACCCATTGCTTGTTAATGATAGTTTTCCAAATGAGAAGTTATATGCAACAAGGGTAAGTCCACATGGAAGTCCTTGGTATGCTGATTATGATAACTTTATTGTTTCCAAGTATTTGCCTCCAACCTTTACAGCTCAGCAAAGAAGGAAATTCTTTTATGATCTAAGGCATTACTTTTGGGATGACCCACACTTATATAAATAAGGAGTAGATGGCATTATGTGAAGATGTGTTCCAGAATTTGAACAACAAGAGGTATTGAGAAAATGTCATGGCAGTGCTTATGGAGGACATCATGCTGGGGATAGGACCGCACAAAAGGTTTTACAATCTGGATTTTATTGGCCTACCCTTTTTAAAGATGCAAGAAAGTTTGTCTTATCATGTGATTAATGCCAATGAGTAGGTAACATCTCTAGACACAATGAAATGCCTATGAATTATTCTCTTGTTATTGAACCTTTTAATTGTTGGGGATTTTAATTTATGGGGCCTTTTCCTCCTTCAAAGGGGTATACTCATATTCTTGTTGTTGTTGACTATATTACAAAGTGGGTGGAGGCCATACCTACAAACAGTGATGATGGTAAGACCTCTTTGAAAATGCTTAAAGATGTCATTTTTCCTAGGTTTGGTGTGCCTAGATATCTCATGACTGATGGAGGCTCTCATTTTATTCATGGGGGTTTTAGAAAAACTCTCGCTAAGTATGATGTAAACCATAGAATTGCTTCAGCTTATCACCCCCAAACTAGTGGGCAAGTAGAACTTTCCAATAGGGAAATTAAATCTATCTTGCGGAAGACTGTCAATAGATCTAGGAAAAATTGGGCTAAAAAGTTGAATGACGCTTTGTGGGCTTATAGAACTGCTTATAAAAATCCTATGGGTATGTTTCCTTACAAAATGGTCTATGGGAAAGCTTGTCACTTGCCTTTAGAATTATAACACAAAGCTTATTGGGCAGTGAAAGAGTTGAATAGAGATTTTAGACTTGCTGGTGAGAAAAGACTGCTCGATTTAAGTAATCTAGATGAGTGGAGAGGTGAAGCTTACGAAAATTCTAGGCTCTTTAAGGAAAAAAGTAAAAAGATGGCATGATAGGAGAATTCTCAAAAGTGAGTTCCATGTTGGTTAGAAAGTTCTTTTGTATAGGTCTCGTCTCAGATTTTTTGCAGGGAAACTACTCTCCAAATGGGAAGGACCTTTTATTATCAAGGAAGTGTACCGTTCAGGTGACATCAAAATTTCTTCTCTGAAGGATGACACAACACAGGTGGTTAATGGTCAAAGACTAAAACATTATATTTCTGGAGATTATTATAGTGAAGATGTGGATGTTATTCAAATGGTGACTCCAGAAGAATTTATCAAAAGCCAAACACCAGAAACTGCAGAGTTCATCCTTGAATAGGTAAAAGTGGTGAAAACAGAAGGTTCGTGAAACTCCAATCTTTTTATATTTTTGATGTTTTTAATACATAAGGGAAGTTACAAGACGAAATTGAAGAGGAAACGGAGCCCGGGGTGGACAAACCCACCCCAAGCGCGGGCCCATCCTGGCAGCGCCTGAGGGGGGTGTTCCCCTCCCCCCCCCCCCACGAACTCCGTCTCCGCCTCGTTTCCGTGTGAAAACCTTCCTTATGCATTGAAACTTAGTAATATATAACCCCCCGGGTTCCCCGAGGTTCTTGCACCATGTTCTCGTCGTTTTTTCATTTCGATCTGTTTTTGTCATGAAAATTCTCAGATTTGGAGCCTCAATGTCTTCCTCTGGATCACCCACGGAGGGTTCCTCTCTAGACGTCTTCAACCCGTACATGTATGAGTTGAAGATTCATCCCAAAGAGTTGATCCTCAAGGAGGGGAAGGTACAGATGAAAGAAGTTCAAGGCCCTAAAGGAGAAGGTAGTCTAGAAGACAAGATGGAAGCATTGGAACAGGAAGTTTTCAGGTACAATAATATGGCAGAACGTGAAGTGGATGTTATTCACAAGATAAGTTCAGAACTCATCACTAATCACGAGGGAGAAGTAGCTGAGCTCCGAGAAGAGATATTTTCACTCCGTCAGACCACCAACCAATTGCAAGCACATCACTATACCATATAGAACCAAAACTATGAGTATGAGGCTAGATTTGATCGCATAATCTCTGCTGCTAGTTTTAGGATTGCGGAGACAAGGACATCCTTTTTGGATGGGGAACCATTGCCTTGGAAGTTTAATGATGACAAGAGAACACCACCACCACTGAAGGAGTAATTCGTCATCAGGTTTGGCATCCCCTTTGCTTGTTCCAAGCTTAGGGGAGTGTCGCGGTATCACCACCATTATCTTTTATCTTTTACCTTTTTAGTGGATTCATATCTGTGGTAGAGAGGTTATCTTATAGTTTGTTTTATATGTGGAAGTATCTCTCCTTTAGTTGATTGTCTATGTATCCCTTGGTGTGAGTGCCTTTATTGGAATATTAATGAGAAGTCTCATCTTTTACTTTTTGCACTTCTTATTATAGTTTAGAATCTCTATTATATGATGGATCTTGTTGATCAGTATTGGCACCACTTTGGGATCATCAAGTGGATCTAAATTGGTTTTGGCAAACCGAGTTCTGGTTAGTAGCAATACTTTTTGAGGTTTGAAAGAGAAAGAGAAAAAGCTTACAGGTATTTTGTATCATTTGTTTTCTTTCTTGTTGGCTCATAAGCTTAGTATTATTTATTTAAGATTCTTTTGTGTCTTCAAGGATGATTGCATGTTTTGCTTTATTACTTGTATGTTTGCTTGTTTCTTTCAACTCTCTTGCTTGCTACCCAGCCTTGCTAGCCAAAAACCTGTTTTGAGAAGGCATACTTCTCATGTTTCCAAAATCCTTTGAACCAAAACTTTTGCCACTTGTGTCCACCATATCTACCTAGTATCTTTTGCTATTCCAAGCAAATTCTCAAGCTTCATCTACCTTTCGAATTAAAAAGTATTTTGTTATGTGACAACTAGTTAGTAAAGCTCTCACGAACTTGATGGCACACCTTATTTGGCTTGCCCCTAATAGACTTGAACCATTGTGAACATTGAAGTTGTATATGCTTGCATCTGTACGTTGGAATTAGCAGAACCGTGTTGTCACGGGGAACATTTTCAACATTGCACTTGTACTCTGTATACAATTAATATCGTGCTCTTTTGTCTATGGATGTCAACAGTGTGAAATAAAGAGGGAACTTGTAAGTCCATGGAGTTTGTATCCTATGTTAGAGAAACGCCTGGGCCGCTAGCCTAATCCATGCTTAATCATGGTGGAAACTTGTAGCATCACTATAGTGAGTCATCTATGAAGCATAAACAATAAAAAGTTATGCACATAGTAAATAAAAAGATCGCTGAGATGCTCATTGTCTGCTTGCCTTGTCATTTTGGTTATGGGAAAGCTCTTGTACCTTGTGCAAGGGGTACCCCGTTGGCGGTTCTCAATGATATGCAAATACTTACAATGACAAGCACTTACCTATGACCAAAGTTGAGTAGCATGAGGAGTTGCCCTCATATTCAAGGGACATGAGATTGCCAACTTATATTTCGTCAAGCATATACTCCATCTTTGTTCACTTTAACCTTAATCATCTCAAGATGCTTATGATAGGGGCAATTAGGGCTGAAAGCTAGTAAGTATCATAATCTTTTGGAAGATCTTTATGACTTGTAATCCCTGCTACCCTCTATGAAGGTACCTTTCTCCCACTTCCAAGTTGATTCAGTAAACCTACTTCCTCTCTATCTCCAGCAAGCATTCGAGTTGTTGTGTTTCAAGCATGCATATGGTGATTTATTCAATCATGTTCTTAATCTTCCTTGTTTCCACAAAACTCTTATCTATTGAGTATTACTTTGAAAGCCTTCACTTGTGAAAAACCTTTTTGAGCAAAGAGTGCTCCTATTTTGAAACTTCTGCAAAAAGGCTTTTGTGAAACTGTTTGCCAGGTGTTCTCTGACCAAGAACAAGTTTGCCAATTACAATTATGATTTATCTTTATGCATCTCTATTGTGACTACTATACTTGGTTGTAAGTATATTTGTATCATAAAGAACCACCAACGGGGTACCCCTTGCACATGATACAGGAGCTATCCAACAATCAAAATGACAAGGCAAGCAGAAAGTGAGCATCTCAGCGATATTTTTATTTGCTATTTTGCATAGGTTTTTATTGAGGATGCTTCACATATTTCTCACTATGGTTATGCGGCAAGTTTCCACCATGATTAGGCATGGCTTAGGATGGCGTCCCAGGCATTTCTCTAACACACATACATAACTCCATGGACTTACAAGATCCCCTTTTATTTCACACCGGCGACATCCACAGACAAAAGAGCATGATATCAACTGGATATGTATCCATAAGTGTTGAAAGCATTCCCCATGACAGCTCGGTTCTATTAATCGCAACGTATAGATGCAAGCATATACAACTTCGATGACACAATGGTTCAAGTTTATTAGGGGCAAGAAAATAAGGTGTGCCATCAAGTTCGTGAGAGCTTTACTAACTAGTTTTCACATAACAAAATAATTTTTAATTCGAAAGGTAGATGAAGCTTGAGAATTTGCTTGGAATAGCAATAATGCTAATAGGTATATATGGTGGACACAAATGGCATAGGTTTTGGTTCAAAAGGATTGGATGCATGAGAAGTAGTCCTTCTCAAAAACAGGTTTTTGGCTAGCAAGGCTGGGTAGAAGGAAACAAGCAAACATACAAGTAATAAATCCAAACATGCAATCTTCCTTGAAGACACAAAAGATCTTAAATAAAGAATACAAAGCTTATGGGCCAATCAAGAAAGTAAATAAAAGATAAAAAATACCTGTAAGTTTTTTCTCTTTTCCTTTCAAACCTCATAAAGTGTTGCTACTGACCAGAGCTTGGTTTGCCAAAACCAATTTAGATCTACTTGATGCTCCCAAAGTGATACCAATACTGATCAACAAGATCAATCATATGATAGAGATTGCAAACTAAAATAAGAAGTGCAAAACGTAAAAGATGAAACTTCTCATTAATATTCCATAAAGGCACTCACACCAAGGGATACATAGATAATCAACTAAAGGAGATATACTTCCACATGCAAACCAACCTATAATATAACTTATCTACGAAAGAAATGAATCCACTAAAAAGGTAAAAGATAAAAGATAATGGTGTGATACCGTGGCACTCCCCCAAGCTTGGAACAAGCCAAGGGGATGCCAAACCTGATGATGAATTACTCCTTCCGTAGTGGTGGTGTTCTCTTGATAATATCCTCAATCAGCTTCCTCAAATCCTCAATCTCGAAGGTCAGAGTACGAATCAACTCTGAATTTTTCTCAATGCGGTTCATGATCATATCGGACCGGGAGCCCCAGTCCTTACTATTCTTTCACCACTCTTCCTTCTTAGTGTGTTCCTCCCCTGCATGGTTATAACAAGGCATATCCCAAATCGAGGGAAGTTCCCTTTGGGCACATGTTGGTATTGATGCTCATGTATAAGAGTATGGAAGGGTCTCTTGGTATGTGGAGGATATGACCGTGGAGAGAGGATATGACGCGGGGTTTTCCCCCTTGTAGACATTTGTGTTATCCTCTTAAGCTTGATAGGTTTTTCCACCACTCCAATGCTTGCGACGGTAGCGCGGGTATCCGGATGCTTGTCCTCCTCCATGTCTTCTTCTTCACCTACCAAAATCTCCTCCTCCTTGGGATATTGAGGATCATCTTCCTCGGGCTTCTTGCCTTTGTCGTTGGCGGAGACCATGGTGCTCTAAACTTGAGAATATTTACTGACAGAAATAGATTGAAACAAAAACACGATGAGAACACGATACATGAACCTCGGGGGATCCAAGGGGTTTTATAAGTTTCAACGCATAAGGAAGGTGCTGATACGAAAACGAGGCGGAGACGGAGCTCGGGGGGTCACACCCCCTCCAGGCGCGGGCAGCTGGGGCCCGCGCCTGGGGTTGGTTTGGCCACCCTGGCCTCTGGTTCATCCTCTGTTCCCTCTCGTAACTTTCCTTATGTAATAAAAACATCAAAAATATAAAAAGATTCGGCTTTCATGAACCTTCTGTTTTCACCACTTTTACCTATTCAAAGATGAACTCTGCAGACTCATTTCCTCCTTCTCCTGGAAATTCCTTTTCTCACAAGGTAGTACACAAACTTCAATGGCAACATTATTGTAAGCAAAAACAATAAACCTTTAGGTTCACACTTTAACTGGAATCCATCAAAACAAAGGCTTCTATAAGAGGCAAATGCAAATGATAACAGAAATCTGTCAAAACAGACCAGCAGGTAAATATTGATTTTTTCGAAAACCTTATGTTTCTCAAATCAAAAAGTTCAAAACTAATGAAAGTTGGTAACAACCTGGAGAACAAGCTCAGAAAAATACAGCTCCATCCGACGTACTGATCTCCCTCACGAATTTTTACAATGTTGCACAAAAATCTGTCCCACGACATCCACTTTTCACAACTCCTCTACTTCTCAAAAGTAGTTGAACTCGACACAAAAAGGATAAGGAGCGGTTATTACTGAGGTAATAACTTCCAAGACTCAATCAAACTCTTGGGTTATCTCCCAACAAGTACTTTTCTTTAATGCCTTTAAGTTAAGCTTGAAACTTTCAAAGATGCTCACAAAGGAGATATATATCTGGAATGAAAGAGAGCATCAAGAAGAAAATAACCAACACATTTGAGTCTAACCCACTTCCTATGCATGGGGGTATTGTAGCATCCCATTTGTCTAACAACTGTAATGCTACTAGGTTTAGTAATAAAATGGCCACTTCCTACTTATAATTGTTGCATCATCATGTTAACATGCTCATGTCATCATGCCATCTTGCATTGAGCATCATACAAACCCTTTTGTTTTGGTTCTTGTCTCATATGCATTATTATTTGTATTTGCCTCTTGATATTGTATTTGGTTCTTGATGTATTGTTAAATGCCCAAGTTGAGTTGGGGGGCATATCTTTTATTGACTCCACCACCTTTTCTTTCGCCACTTTATAATTCCACCATCCAATTTATATGAGCCTTGCATTTTAATTAAGTTCACTTCTAGCTCATGTGGGTTGGGTGGATCCCACTCATAATCTTTTGCTTAGGCCTTACCTCTCCTTTTTAATCCTTTTCCATCCTTGCCTGATCATGTGATCATGTGGGTGTGCATAAGCCCTAAACCCCCCTACCCCTCTCTTTAACCTCCCACCACACCTTGTGCTTGACCATGTGATGCCATTGTCATGTGTTAAACATGGGCATCTCCCTTTACCCTCTCATCTCTCCTCTCAAACAACCCTAAACCGAACCCTCTAATCCAAACCCTAGACCATGCCCTATCTCTCTCTCTCTCGGCCCCCCCTCTCTCTACCATGCCGGCCCCACCTGGCCACCCTCTCCCTGGCCCCACACCCCAGCCCTCTCTCTTTCTCTCTTCCCACAAACCCTAAGACCAACCCTAGCCGAGCCATCCCAACCTAGCTACAACCACACCCGGTCCACCTCTCTCCTCTCTCTTGCTCTCTCTGCCGGCGTGCCCCACCCGAGCGTCCTCCCCCTCTGGCCCATGCCGAGCACGTGAGGGTGGAAAGGGAAAAAGGTGGCCGAAGCCACCTTCCCCTCCCCCACGCCAACCACTCGCCCCCGTCCTTATCTACCTCCCTCCCAGCCCTCTAGCCTCTCCCAGATCCCCCCAGAGGCCCTGCCTCGCCTCCCCTCTTCTCTCTTTTCCTCTACCGCCACCAGCTACTGACGCCGGCCACCACCGTCGGCTACCTCTAGTCGACATCGATCCGGGAGGCGGGAGAGTTGTTGAGGCTGTCGAGGAAGACGACGAGGTGCCCCTGCTTCGCCCTGGACACCCCGACACGGAGGAGAAGCCCCAGAACCCCTGCCCCGCCGACGTACCGACGCAAACCCTAGCCGCTGGTGCGCCAGCCTCGCCGACGATCGCGACCCCCTCGAGCCGTTCCACCTACGCCGACGCCCTCGCGGTGAGCCCCCGAACCCCCTGGACATGCTCCGGCTCTGCTTCGTTTCCTGTTGGCGCCGTACGTTTCATCGAGCAGCCTGCGCGCGCCGCCGCTCGCTGGCGCCTACACGCTCGCGCGCCCGCGCAACGCCTATCTAGTCCGCGTCCGCCCTCCAGACAACCAACCACACCCACCGCAGCGGTAGCCGCCTCTGTGCGCGCGCCCGAGGTCGCGGGATCGATCCCCCGCAGCGCTCTGTCCGCTGTCGCGCGCGTGCCTGGCGACAGAGGATTCGGAGAAGAGGAACAGGGCCCTGATGCCCTTTTTCCACAACCCCCCCCCCTCTTTTGTTTCCCTCAACCCGCGGTCCAGCCCAGGCCCACTGTCGGTGTCTCTGGTTTTTTTGCAATAGGCTCCTCGGGTTTGATTGTCTCAACCCGCAGTCCCCCCTGGGCCACGTGTTCGGCCCGCGTCAGCTCGCTGGCAGGTGGGCCTGCAATGCAGCTGGTCCCATCTGTCTGTCCCGGGGGCTAGCACAGGCCACGGTGTCAAACGTCGCCGCGCGCGTGTGACCCAGTCAGCAGAGCGGCCCACTCGTCAGCGTCTAGGGCTAGCTCTGGCTGGGTATAAAAAGTCTGCCTGTTTATCTGTTTAATAAAAATGATTCTAGAAATGTTTAAATCCAAAATTCAAATCTGTTTTTAATATCTTTTAAATTATAAATCCAAATAATGCATATAATATATGTTTTTGAATCAGAAAAATGTGAGGAATTCAATTATGCCATCCACATTTTCAATTGAGCATGTTATTTTCTAAGTTGGATAAAATTACATAAAATGCCCCTAAACTTAAATAATTAATAACTTTTGATTTATAACTCCAAATTTGACAAATGATATGTCTAAAATGATCAGCTCGACGAGACCTTTCTGTTTATGCTATCCATGGCTTCAATTGCAGCATGCATCATATAAATATATAGTATACAGCAACTAATATGACAATAAAATGTGGCCAAACCTTAATAAAATGACTTATTCTTGTATACCACACCTCACCCATGCCATGCTACATTATTGCCATGCAACTTGTGCATCATTCATCATGGCATGATTGTTTGCTTGACGCATTTTATTTCTATGCTTGTGCACTTTATTTATGTTGGCCCTTGTTTGTTTGGTTCTTCTTCGAATAGACGCTGAGCAGGGGATATATCAAGAGAACCAGGAGCACTACCCAGATCCGTCTCTCCCTTCAACTGAGTTTCCAGGCAAGCACTACCACACGCTTGCATACATACAGTACCTATTGCCTCTATCTTATTCTTGCATCATTGAGTCGCGATTGCATTAAACTGAATCCCAAGTATTGCATAGCTTTTACTTTTAAACCCCACCAAGCTTGTTCCTCCATCCCATGAGCCATTACTACAGGAGTTGTTTGAGCCATGCGAGTCGTAGAACAGCATGTGTAGGGTATGTGAGAGTCTGATGGATAACGAGGTACCTAAACAACTTAACCTGAGTAGTAATGGGATAACTAATGAAAGTGGCACCGGTGGGCAATATCTGCTATTTGGTTTTTCCTGCTCACTTGTGTCCCGTAGGACCCCGAGTACTTGAAACCTGTTCCTTGAACATTCGCGCTATCCACATCCGGGAGGCTTATGGGACCCCCCTGAGCCAGAGCTTGATTCATTCTTATTTCTTGGGGCCACAAACTAGTTTGAGGTTTTATTTACTATCCTGTACTTATGCCATGCTTTACTGCTTTATTACGATTGTGCGAGGAGCACCTGTACTGTTTAGGATGGTGATCCGTTTTCGCGGTATCGACACCCCGAGTTTTCGGGTTCCCAGTCGTTTACAGCCGGCCCCACAAACCTTGAGTCCGTCTCGGAGCCGGCCAGTTTCGTTGCGGGTGTACTCCAAGGGGTGGCCCCCTGAAATATTTCTGAATCCTGTGATTGCTTTGTCGTGAAGGCCTCGTTGGGTTTTGATTTGGTTTTTCCGAGGTTGATCGAGTGTGTGCTGCTATTTGTGCACCCCTGCAGGGTAAAACTTTCTGAAAGCCGTGTCCGCGGTTATGGACGACTTGGAGCACAGTTTCTTGATCATAGACAAGCATAATTAAAGTACCGCTTTTAACTTGACTAAATAACTGACTAGTAAATAGTGCAACACTCATGGAATGGTTAATAAAACTGCCAACGGTTGTGGGGGTTGTTCGTCCGCTTCCTCGTCGGTAAGCGAGGAGGAGGATGGATCTGGTGATATTACTGTTATAACTGTTGTCATTAATTCACGGACATCCGTCTATCTTTGGTTAGGCGGATGGTTAGCGAGTATCTATAGAACTGTTAGGGTTTATCTTTTGCTGCAATTGCGTCACCCCATGTTGTGTCCCCTTTAGAGGCATAAAGACTTGCTGAGTACCCTTAGGGTCTCACACGATAAATTATTGGTTCAGATGAACAGGTACACTCGCAGGACAGATACTGGGTGGAGGAGGCTGATGATATGGGCAACGATCGTTCGGTGTAGAGATTCCGGGAACGGGGATCCGTGAGATCTGTGGGCGGGATGTGCTTATTTATGTGGCATCTTATGCCGATTTGCTTCTTATCCGTACTCGGAACTTGTTTGCCGCTTCCGCCTGATACTCTGATGTGTGATGTATGAGGAAATATCCTAAACTATTAGATCTATTAGAACATTTGAATCTTGCCGTATGGCGTTGCTATATTTCCTTTCTTTTAGATGGAATGGCTCTGATGTACTATTGTATGGTGGCTTGCATACATACCCATTTGTGTATGTAGTTGATCCCTTCGCCTGCCGATTACGCCGCCCGTACTTGTCCCGTTGACTGGAAGTGGTTGGGACGGCCGAAAGGTCTACCCGTGAGTGGCTTTTGGGGCCCCACCGTACTATTTCAACCACTTCCGCTCATCCAGGCTTGTATCTAGGAGCGTAATTCACCGAGGTAGTTACAGGTATCATGAGAAAAAAAATTGTTGAAACAAAAAGCCATCAGTATAGGAAGACAAAACAGATGCAACTTCAAAGCTTCCAACATAAAACGGGGAAACTTAACATTATTGAGATGCATAAAACCATGTTTCCCTCTCTCAAAATAACTTTCAGTAGCACTTTGAATAAAGTTGACAATATAACTGTCACAGGAAACAACTTTATCATCAGAATGAGCATACTTACAGTCATCAAAAAGAGGCCTAAGGTCATAAACTGGGTCAATAGAAGCAAGTTGTTCCATCCTGAAATCTTTATTGGGCAAGCTATTTTCACAAGGAGCTTTAGAAAATTTAGAAAAGTTAAACTCATAAGAATCTCCATCAAACTTAGTTAAAACTTTCCCCTTCTTACAATCTATAATATCTCCACAAGTGTTCAAGAAAGGTCTACCAAAAATGATAGGGCAAGTTTTGCTAGCTGCTGAATCAAGCACTAGAAAATCAGCAAGATACTTAATCTTACCACAAAGAACCTCCACGTCTCTTACAATAACAATAGGGCAAATGTTTTCCTTATTAGCAAGGTGAATAACCACATCAATGTCCTCAAGCTCACAAGGACCAATTTCACGCATAATTTCCCTGTAAAGCTCATAAGGAATAGCACTAGAACTAGCACCAATATCACATAAACCATAATAGAAATGATCACCAATTTTAACAGAAAGCACGGTAACACTAGCTTTTCTAACTTTTCTAGGATGAGAGACAATATTAGAAGCTTCTTCATAGAAGACAATGTGCTCATCCTCTATATTTCTAGCGTCAAGATCTTTCACAATAGCTATCACATGTCCAATATTCAATTGCTCATCAGGCTCCACAGTTTTCTTAGTACCTTTATTATCTGCACTATTCATCACAGAATACTCCTTTACCTTAGCTGGTAAAGGTACTTTCTCAAAATAAGGTTCAGGCACAATATGATTAGTAGTACAAACTTTAGTGCTTCTAACAGGAACATGACTAACAACATCTTTATAAGGAGCAAGGTACTTATTCCACTTCTTGTTGGGAATTTCTATGTAAGAGGCAAAGGCCTTAAAACAGTTGGCAATACTTTGGGAATCAAGACCAAACTCATTGCTAATATCACGGAAGTCATTAGTTCCCATAAAAGATTTAATGCATTCATAATCATAGTTTATACCTGACTTTCTTCCTTTGTCATTCTCCCAAGCTTCAGTGTTCTCTTGAATACGGTCTAGGAGATCCCATTTAGCTTCTTCCTTCATAGATGTGAATGATCCAGCACAAGAAGCATCTAGTAAATCTTTATCATGAAGAGAAAGCCTAGAATAAAAGTTATTGATAATGATATTGTTAAGGAGTTCATGAATAGGACATTTAATCATTAGTAACTTCAATCTCCCCAAGCTTGAGATGTACTCTCTCCATCACGAGGCCAAAAGTTATATATCAGATTTCTACCCTTATGAATCTCACTGGGAGGATAGAATTTAGAATAAAAGAGAGACGTCATTTCCTCCCATTCCATGGATTATCCATTCTTCAGCAGCAGGAAATCTCTGTAAATACTTAGCAAACGGATTTTTAAGGGTTTTCTGATAAAGCAACGAAACAAAGTGCAAGTAATAAAGACAACGAACAACTGCAGCAAGTGGCCCAATCCTTTCTTAGCAAAGGACAAGCTGGTGGAAATACTTATAAGGACCAAACATTCTCGAGGACACATGGGAATTCCGTCAAGTGCTTTCACTTCAAATAGTTGAGTACTCTTCTTTGGTGTTGTAAGTGTTGTGTGGGTGAACCTGTGCTAATGTACCGACCTTACTTGGACTAATACATACTTGTGATTAAACCCCCTGCAAGCATCCGCAACTACAGGAAAGTAATTAAGATATAAACCTAACCACAACCTTAAACTCTGAGATCCTACGCTCCCTTATGCAATGGTGTCCTAACGGGGGTTCAGGTTTCTGTCACTCCGGAAACCCTGCAATTAGTAGCCAAATACACAATGCATTCCCCTAGTCCCATAAATGGTGAAGATCATGTAGTCAACGTTCACATGACACCACTAGAAGAATAGCACCACAACTTAAATACTAAATCATTGAATAATAACTCAACACAAATCCACTACTAACAACATGACTTCTCCCATGTTCTCAAGAACTAGACGAACTACTCACAAGACATCATATGGATCAATATCAAAGATGATATGGTGATGGATAAAAATCTGAACATAAACAATAATCCAATGGTTCCACTCACAAGCATCAACTACAATAGTAATTAACACCGGGAAAGTGAGATGATGGTATGGATGATGATGATGATCCCGATGAAGCCTAGCTTGATGACAGTGTTGATGGCGATGATCTTCCCTCTCCGGGAAGGGATTTCCCCAGCAGAAATCTGTCTACTGGAGAGCTCTTTCTCTCTCAGTGTTTTCTGCCCCGCAGAGGTGGCGGAAATCTTTCTGTGGTCGCCCCCTGGTGTTAGGGTTCTGTGAGGAAGATATAGCCGAGAGGGCGGAGTCGGTAGTCGGCCAGGTGGGCCACACCTGCCCTAGGCACGGGGCAAGGTGGGCCCGCGCCTAGGGGGTGTGGGCCCCCTGTGGCCCGACTACGCCTCCCCTTCTGGCTTCCTCCGTCTTCTGGCAAAATATAATTTTCCAATATTTTTCTGGTATTTTTCTGATCTTTGTGAAATTGCATTAAAACACCTCTTTTTCCATCAGAAACCTGACTCCGGCAGTTCATCCTCCAAGAATCATCCAACATGCAAAAACAGAGGAAAAGACATAAGTGATACTTCATAATAAGATATATATCAATGAATAGAGGCAAATTATGATATAGAATGGTGATGCAAATTGGACGTATCATCAACCACACCTAATTCGGTTATGAATTCCTTCATCCAAACTGCTTCCTGAGCCGCTTCCGAAGCAGCAACATATTCGGCCTCCGTCGTTGATCCCGCCACCACGGGTTGTTTGGAACTCCTCCAACTAACCGCTCCACCATTCATGAGAAATACGTATCCGGATTGAGACTTAGAGTCATTCGGATCGGTGTCGAAGCTAGCGACGATCTCTTCTTCACCTCCGTACATGAGAAACATATCCTTAGTTCTTATTAAGTACTTAATGATATTCTTGACCGCTATCCAGTGTTCTGATCCTTGATCAGATTGGTATCTACTAGTCAAACTAATAGCATGTGCCACATTCGGTCTTGTACATAGCATGGCATACATTATAGAGCCTATAGCTGAAGCATAGGGTACTTTGTCCATTATCTCTCTTTCTTCTGCCGTAGCCAGACTTTGAGACTTACTCAATGTCTTGCCTTGCAACATAGGTAAGAACCCTTTCTTACTTTGGTCCATTTTAAACTTTTTAAAATCTTATCAAGGTATGTACTTTGTGATAGCCCTATTAGGCGCCTATATCTATCCCTATAGATCTTTATGCCTAATATGTATGACGCTTCACCTAGGTCCTTCATTGAAAATTTGCTGTTTAGATAACTTTTAACACTGTTTAAAAGATCTATATCATTTCTGATCAGTAATATTTCATCCACATATAATATCAGAAATGCCACATCGCTCCCACTCACTTTCTTGTAAATACAAGCCTCTCCATAAGTTTGGATAAATCCAAACTCTTTGATCACCTCATCAAAGTGGAGATTCCAACTCCGGGATGCTTGCTTCAGTCCATAGATGGATCGTTGAAGCTTGCATGCCTTGTCAACATCCTTAGGATCGACAAAACCCTTTGGTTGTACCATGTACAACTCTTCTTCAATGTTGCCATTGAGAAACGCAGTTTTCACATCCATCTGCAATATTTCATAGTCGAAATATGCAGCAATTGCTAACATAATCCTAACTGAATTTAGCATCACTACGGGAGAGAATGTCTCATCATAGTCAACTCCTTGAATTTGTCGAAACCCTTTTGCGACAAGTCGAGCTTTATAGACGGTTACATTACCATCAGCATCAGTTTTCCTTTTGAAAATCCATTTATTCTCCACGGCCTTTCGGTCGTGAGATAAGTCCACCAAGGTCCAAACCTGGTTTTCGTACATGGATTCCATCTTGGATTTTATGGCTTCTAGCCATTTGTTGGAATCTGGGCTCATCATCGCTTCTTCATACGTCGTAGGGTCATCAATTTCATCGACCATGAAATTCGTAATAGGATTTCCGTACAGTTCGGGAGCTGCACGCGTCCTACTAGACCTGCGAGGTTCGGTAGTATTCTCTTTTGGAGCTTCATGATCGTTATCATTAGTTCCCTCTTCATTTGGTGAAGTCAACTCTGGAACAGCTTCCGGTGCTGCGCTACTCGCCATAGTATGAAGAGAAGCTTCAACAACCTCTTTGAGTTCTACCTTCCGACTACACACACCTTTCGCGAGAAACTCTTTCTCTAGAAAGGATCCATTCTTGGCAATGAAAACCTTGCCCTCGGATCTGTGATAGAAGGAATACCCAATATTTTCCTTAGGGTATCCTATGAAGATGCATTTTTCCGCTTTGGGTTCGAGTTTATCACGTTGAAGTTTCTTCACATAAATATCGCATCCCCAAACTTTAAGAAATGACATCTTAGATTTGTTTCCAAACCACAATTCATACAACGTATTTTCAACGGATTTAGATGGTGCCCGATTTAAAGTGAATGCAACAGTTTCTAGTGCATAACCCCAAAATGACAGTGGCAAGTCCGTCGGAGACATCATAGATCTAACCATATCTAGTAAAGTACGATTACGACGTTCCGACACACCATTTCGCTGTGGTGTTCCGGCAGGTGTGAGTTGTGAAACTATTCCACACTCTTTCATATGTGTGCTAAACTCGTAACTTAGATACTCACCTCCACGATCAGACCGTAGAAATTTCATCTTTCTGTTATGATGATTTTACACTTCATTCTAAAATTCCTTGAACTTTTCAGAGGTTTCCGACTTGTGTTTCATCAAGTAGATATAACTGTATCTACTCAAATCATCATTGAAAGTAACAAAATAACGATATCCACCTCGCGCCGACACACTCATTGGACCACACACATCAGAGTGTATGATTTCCAATAAATTTGTCGCCCGTTCCATTGAACCAGAAAACAGCGTTCTAGTCATCTTGCCCATAAGGCATGGCTCACATGTATCAAATGATTCGAAATCAAGTGATTCCAAAAGTCCATTCTTCATGCGGTTAACGTCAATATGACCTAGACGGCAGTGCCACATATATACGGATATATCATCATTAAGTTTAATCCTTTTAACATCAACATTATGAATATGTGTAACACTATTATCGAGATCCAACAGAAATAAACCATTCATCATAGGTAAATGACCATAAAAGATATCATTCATATAAATCGAACAACTATTGTTTTTGGATTTAAATGAATAACCACGACACATCAAACATGATCCGGATACAATGTTCATGCTCAGTGCAGGCACCAAATAACAATTATTCAGGTTTATAAATAATCCCGATGGCAAGTGGAGAGGTAGCATTCCGACGGCGATCACATCAACGCTTGATCCGTTGCCGACACACATCTTGACCCCACCCTTTGCTAGCGGTCGCTTGTTCCGCAGCCCCTGATTCGAGTTACAAATATTAGCAACCTATCCGGTATCAAATACGCATGTGCTACTACGAGTACTAGTCAAGTACACACCAATAACATGTATATCGTATATACCTTTATTTGCCTTGCAGGCCTTCTTGTCTTCCAAATACTTGGGGCAGTTGCACTTCCAGTGCCCAGTCCCCTTGCAATAATAGCACTCGGTATCAGACTTAGGGCCAACTCAGGATTTCTTTTCAGGTATGGTAACTGATTTGCCGCCCTTCTTTCCCTTTTGTTTACCCTTCTTGTCTTTCTTTAAACTAGTGGTCTTATTAATCATCAACACTTGATGTTCCTTCTTGATCTCCACCTCTACAGTCTTAAACATTGACAGAATCTCGGGGAGAGACTTCTTCATGCCATGCATGTTATATTTCATCACGAAGCTCTTGTAGCTAGGTAGCAGAGATTAGAGAACATGATGTATGCCTAAGTCAATGGGAATCGACATTCCCAAGGACACAAGATTATCGGTGTACCCCGACATTTTGAGTATGCGCTCACTAATGGAGCTGTTCTCTTCCATCATGCAGCTAAAGAACTTTTTTGAAGCATTATAACTCTCTATAGCAGAATGGGTGTCGAAAATCATTTTCAACTCACCCACTGTATCAAAGGCATTGCCGTTTTTGAAACGATTTCGAAGTTCTGGATCTAGCCCATACAATATGCCACAGTGAACTAAGTTGTGGTCCTCCTGACGAGTCGGGTAGGCATTATTTTCCTTGTCAGGGGCATCATCGAATGATGGGGGGCCTAGCAGTGCTTCTAGCGCATATTGCTTTTGGGCAGCAGAGAGGAGAATCCTCAAATTCATGGCCAAGTCGGTAAAGTTTCTACCATTCGTCGCAAGTTTCTCTTTCTCCATGAATACATTGAAATTTAAAGCAGGTGGTGTCATCTACAACAGAATTTGTAAAGTTTAGACTAAGTTTATGATAGATCGAGTTCAACTAATCCAAATTAAGAATGAACTCCCACTCAAAAACGACATCCCTCATTCCTTTTTGGTGATTACATGAACCAAATCCACTACACCAAGTCTGATCATCACGTGAGTCGGTGTAGCTTCAAAGGCGAGCAGCTATATGGGCATCATATCTACATATGACTCATGCTTAACCTTTCGGTCCGTGTTTTGAGGCCATGTCTTTACATGCTTAACCTTAGTATTCGCGTGTGTAAAACTATCTTACACCCGAAATATGATCGTGGATCCAAGAACACCCGATCATCATGTGATGTCTTGGAGTGGCGAAACATAATCAGTGCATGCTTAAGGGAGAACACATTTTTATCTTGATATCTAAAAGAGGGATCATCTTATTATGCTAATAAAATGCCAAACAAGCAATATAAGATGCAACAAAACATCATATGTGAAAAGTGAAATGATATGGTTCTTGCACTTGATCATCATCATGTGCATCGTGGTATGATCTCTATCATTACTTTGTGTATAAGGCCAAGGTCTATGAAACTTACACGTTAGGTGTGTTGTAAGAGTATCGAAATATACTTTTACTTACAACATTACCATATCATGACACTAGCCTAGTAACAATCTAAACTAGACACTTTTAATTTATCCATTGCAAGTTTTACGTGGCTTAGGGCTTTCGAAGATAGAACCGTTCTTACCTACGAACATGGAACCACAACGAGGATAAAGAAATTATTGAAAACTCGTTGTAAATTAGATATTGACTATAGTAGGAGAGACAGAAACCCGCTAGACACTTATGCAAAACTAGTTGCATGTCAAGCGTGGAACAAGTCTCATGTGCGAGGACATGTAAAGTTTGTCTAGGCCGCTTCATCCCACTATGTCACCAATATCCAAAATACAACCAAGAAGCAATAACATGATCATCATCTCCCACATACTCATATGTGTACTACCCATGCAAAGAATCTACACATAGATCCGGCTCTGATACCGCTATAGGGTTCGTAGCATAGAAAATAAAAAATTTCCTACGATGGGAACAACTATGTACCAAGATCTATCTACTACATACAATCAACGAGTGGATATACATCCATCGAGAATGTACCCTTGTAGACCGACAAAGTTTAAGGAGGTTGTACTCATAGATGATGTAGACAAACGCTTGCCGATCTCAAGATCGAGAAGAAGTCCAGCGCCGCAAATCAGCAGCGCATCCGTGCTCGCACACACGTCCAAGCCATCGAGCAACCTCCGCCTCCTCGCTCCAGCGATGCAGCGGAAGCAACAATTCTTTCTTGCCGAAGAGCCACCGGGAACATGTATCTCGCTAGTCCGAGACCATGGAGGATAAAAACTAGAGGGGGAGAGAGATCCTTCATGAGTAGGTGTGAGTGAGATGGAGTGAGAGGTGGGCTTTATATAGGAGGGAGGGGGAAACCCCAAGGGGTGGCCGGCGCATGGGGGGCTGCCCCCACCCCTTCCTCCATTCATGTGGGTGGAGCTTCCACTCACAATTTGGCCCTTCACTTCTCCACTCAAAATCCCACTAAAAAACCCATTAAATTTCCACCAAATTTAATGCAATATCTCTTTAAATAAAACTCATTTTATTTATTCGGAATTTTGTCAATTACTTTAATAGAAAAACATTCACATAAAACCCCTTGCTAGTATTTCATTTCACATGCAGAAACACTTTCATCAATTTTACTTGAAACAATTCCGCTGTCTAGTGAAATAAATTCCTACGCTTTGTAAATCTTTTCGACATGAAACTATTTGTTCCAAATGGTGTCGGTGTATCTTAAGTGTGTCACCCTATGGTTTGCGAATAATGCGGGCATGATCGAGACCCCTCTCAGATCAATAATCAAAAGTGGGACTTGGAGATCCATACTGGCTCCCACACATTCAACGATGACTTTCTTGTGATTGTGAGAACCTTTTACGCTATAATCGTAATCCCTTCGTCTCGCGATATATTACATGTCCGGGATTCGATCATCGGTATCTTCATACCTAGTTTGATCTCGTTACTGACATGTACTATTTTCTCGTTCCCGTTATATAACATTCCAGTGATCAAATCACTTGCTTGCAAGCTAACCAATGTGATATCACCGAGAGGGCCGAGAGTATATAAATCCGTCATCGGGATGAACAAATTCCACTATTGATCCATGGGCCTCAACGTAACACCTTGGTAGCACTGAACCCATCTTTATAATCACCCTGTTACGGTGTGACGTTTGATGTTACCAAGATACTCTTCTAGTGTTAGTGATTAATATGATCTCATGGTATAAGGATTAGGATTACTTCGTATGATGTTATAGCAATTTAAACTCAAGGACTTTGATCGTAATGCTATACTTCGGATGAATGCTCATCACACCATTCCAATAATGTTGTGACCTTGTTATTAACAACATCCAATGTCCATGATCAAGAAACCTTGATCATCTTGTTAATCAATGAGCTAGTTTATAAGAGAGGCATAACTAGTAACTTTTTGTTTGTTTATTAAACACACATGTATTAACGTTTCTGTATTAATACAATTATAGCATGCAAAATAAACATCTATCATATGCTTGGAATATACATATTAACAACTTTATTATTGCCTCTTAGGGCATATTCCCTTTAGCCGTCAACCACTCCGATACCGATCTCGGCAGCGAGGACGGCAACGATGAGGAGGAGGACGATGACAACATCATCGTCAAGCAGGAGGCGGTGGACGACGTTGCCGCGAAACTGCCTCCAGAGTATCGCGAGGTGCTGGCGCGGGGCTACGATGGGGACTCCTTCACCGAGGATGCCATTGCAGCCAGCGCGCGGGAGGAGGAAGCCCAGTGGGTTGGCTTCGAGGAAGCCGTCCAGCTCACTGACATGGTGGCGTAGGTGAACGCCCAGCTGCCTCCACCGCCGCCGCTGCCAGGATGGGCGCCAGCGATTGCACCGGGGGTGGGGATGGAGCTGGCGCACCTCCAGCACGGTTGGGCGCCATGGCCTGGGCAGGTGAATCCACCTGCGCCCACTCCTTCTCCGGCCTTGCCGCCGCGCAACCTCTGGATGCCACCGAAGTATATCGACCTCGACCCGTAGATGGACGAGCCGGCGGCAGCGCGGGAAGATCGGTAGCTAGGGTTAGGCTAGTTTAAATTCTATTTTTTTATATTTTGAATGTAAATACCGTGTCCAGGCCGGACAAATGGGTCCCGCCGCTGGGCGTAGCTGATCGGACAGGCTGGACCCCTCCCTAAATCAAACGTGGCCCGACCCAAACAGACAGAAACGGACCGTTTGGGTCGATCGAATGGGTCATCACGATGGAAATTCCCTAAGAAGCCGGGAGTATTTTGAAAAAAAATCTGCCAATAGGAGCAAAAAAAAGCCCACCTAAGAAGCCGAGGCCACCCTTAAGAAGCCCTAAGAAGTCGGGGCCGCCCCCAAGTTTATTGCTAATTTGATGTCAAATGCCCTACCTACAAACAGAGAATATAGTTTGAGCCGAAGGTCGCCGTTGCGTCTATTTTTAGACCGGCCTTGTTCAGTTAGACATAAAACAGACTGATGGTAGAAGTTAGAGATAGTCCATTGGAGATGCTCTGATGTTTATGACCTAAAAAGCCGGGAGTATTTTGAAAGAATTTCTGCCAATAGAAAAAAAAAAGATGTTACCAAGCCAATCCAAAAGAGTAGAAAGTAAATCTAGTCGGTGGCAGTCTGGAACAGCAACCAATCGATTGCCACATCTAGGAAGAGTTGACGATTACCACATCTAGAAAGAGTCTTGTACAAAAAGCTCGCTCTCACAGCCTCACAGGACAGGTGGGCCTTGGATAGCTGGTGACCCGTGAGCTGTGCGCCAAGCAAAAGATGTGTTGAGGCGATTGATTGTATGGCGGAGAGGGAGATCGGGGAGAGGCAATCGAAATCCAGGCTGCCGCTTCGCCATGTCAGCTTGTGACGGGATCCTTCTCTCCGTGATCGCGCTCCACCCCACATACTGCGCTTCTTCTTTTCGAGAAAAGCCCCATCTCCGACCAGTATTCCATTTGAGCTCCATGGACGATGATTTGTTTATATATATCTGAGAAGAAGAACCGCAGGCGTGTTTATTCCTGAAAGCAGGGAAATCAACGAGTGGTCCGCGGTGGCCCCTGGCCTCAGCTAGCAGTCCCCCTCTCGGTATCGTGGGCTCAAGGTGAAGGTGTTATTATCTTTCGCCTCTTTCTCATCCGTTAGATAAGCATGCCCAAATAAATTTAATTAGAAACAATGTGAAAAAATAGGGTGATTGAGAAATCTGTCGTGATGTTCAGAAATGGTCGCTTGACATCAAAACGAGACATGTTTCTCACTGGTAACCATTTAGTGAGCGAATCTACGTGACATCCAAAAAAGGATGTCGTCCCCTTTGCAAGCTGAAGCGCACGCGGTTCTGGCAGCTTACTTTGCAGATTCACAAAGCCAACTTTTTTCACGGACAATTTAAACTTTGCAGGCCGTAGCTCTTGGAGTTGCAGATCACAACATGATTTGAGAAATTAGAAAGCAAGCCATTCAATTCTAGAACCTAACATACCTTATGATGGCTTCCATCTTTCGTATCTCTAGGGAGATAAATGGTGTTGCTCACAACTGTGCTCGTCAGCCTACCAGTTCTTGGATGAACTCAGCTCACAATAGATTTTCTTGCCATATGATTGTTGTAATCGACTTGATTCGGTATCTAGGCTTTGTAATTTACGATGCACAATATTTTTGAGTTGCAATACATTAGGGTGCTTCTAGCGCCCTTTTCCCGTTAAAGAAAAAACAGTTACATGACATAAAACAACCATCTAACATTCCTTCCCTCCACTAGTGATGCCACCGGTCTGTCCAGTATTCGGTGGACTTAGGGTCTTGGAGGCATGATGAACCATTGCCTCTCGTCGGCGAGAGGTCTCAGTGTTTGTTTAGACGGTTTTCAGTGTCTTTTTTAGGATGTTGAGTCGGCGGCTGTGTCCTGAAGTCGGAATAGGTCCTCCTCATCCTATCCTCGCTCTGGTGGTGCGTCTAGTATCGACTGAAGGCATGTGGAGTTGTGTGTTTGTTAGAACCCCTGGGATCCGGCCGTTTTTTGTATTCGTTGGACTGTTTTGAGGTTGGTTATTTTTTATCTATGTTGGTCATCTTCGATGGTTGCTGTTCTGGTGCGTTGGTCCTTTGGGGGCTTAGCACAATAATTTTTCGTTCGTCTACTACAACAAGCTTTACTATGACAAGCTTTTTTCGGCTTTGGTAACAGATGAGCGAGGACAGCGGCACGCCTTCGGCTCGTGCCAGTGTTTATAGTCGTCGCTAGGTGGTCCAATAGCATATTTCTATTTATTATTATTTTTGAAACTCTTTACTAATGTTGATGATTATTAATATGTCGGTAAAATTTCGCAAAAAGAGACCGTTACATGATATGAAACACAACAATTAACCCATAAAGTAGCACCTTGTTTTTTCCGTGGCTATCTATGTATCATTGAATAGTCATAGGGTCGGGTAGAGCTATTGTCTGAAGCTCTAGCACAACTCATGATTTTTCCAATGCATAACCAATCCAGTGAAGTTAGGGCGTGCAAAATCTGGCACCGTTGAAACCGTGGCAAACCGGCTGGTGAGTTTAGTTCGTTTTGTTTCACAAATGAAATCATTACATCTAGTTTAGTGCAAAAAAAACTAAACCCAAACCGATCAAACAAATCGTGTAATCGTATTTGCTCAACCCTAAGTGAGGTGCATGGACTAAAATAAATCATTGTTTGCGGATCCTGTATCCAACTCAACATGATGGACTAATCAATTCTCCTTTCGAGCTGTGGGGAGTGGGGGGGGGGGGGGACGTACTCACATACTGTAGGCAATGCATCCTTATTTCATAATATTGCGTGTTTTGATGAACTAGATTAGTTTGTTAAAACATATATACTCCCTCTCCCTCTAAATAAACATTCATTGCTAAATGAACATACTCTCTCTCGTTGTAATTCACATATATGTGTGCTAATTATTTTATAATGTTGTATGTTTTGACAAACTTTTTTTGAAAAACTAAATTAGTTTGTTAGAATCGTACTTTCTCCAAATTAGATACCAAATTTGTTTAGATTCATATGTGTAGATACACTTAAAAAAATCTAAATACATTCATATTTTGAACAAATTCACTATAAGTAACTCTTTAATCGGTTGGCGTGAACGAGAAAAGTGGTTAGAGTCTTGGTAGACATCAAAATCAGCTAACGTCCCTCGCGTCGCTCGTCTCGGGCGGCCCGGGGGAGAACCGCCGCCGCTGCCCCTAGTTCCCCGGCCTCCCCCTCTTCCCTGCCGCTGGCCTCTCCGCCGTGGCGGCGGCCCCCCGCCTCCAAAGGTGGCGCGGGAGAGCAGCGGTGGACGCGGCGTCGGCAGGCGCGGAGGTGTGGCGGAGTGGCTGGTCGGCGTGGCCGGCGGCTGCTGCGCGGTGGCTCGTTGGGAAGGCGGCATGGGGGTTGGCGTGGCTGGCGCTGCGCGGCGGCGCGCCATGGCTTTTGCGACGGCGGCGGCTCGGGCCCATCTGGGCCCGATCTGGGCTCCCAGGGCCACGCGTGCTGCAGTGCTGAGGGGGCTGCGGCGGCGTCCAGTGGTTGCGTCGGAGCTAGGAGAGCGGGAGGGGGCTGCGGTGGTGGTGGTTTGCGGCAAGGATTCTGGTTTTGGCGTTTGATCTGCAGCCTGGCTTTGTCTGGCGGCGGCTCGGTGCTATCCCGGAGTGCTTGGCCTGGAGGTGCGGAGTTTGCTGCGGCTTGGGTGATGGGGTTTCGGCGCGCATGGTGGAGGTCCAAGGGCGGCCTTTCAGGTTGGAGGTGTCTGAGCTTCTCAGGAGAAATCCTTGCTTCGGTTTGGCCGGAGCCGACGATGGTGATGCCTGCGGGTATCGCGGTCTTTCTTGGGAGCATCGTTGAGAGGTGCTCGCTCCTCCTCCTGTGGCCATGACTCCGGAGGGAAACCTCAGATCTTGGATCGGGCGATGGAGGCGCTTTTGTGTCTCATTCCTTCTTGGGGGCATCGTCTCGGAGTCGCCTACGGCCGGGGTTCTGTGATGAGGGTTGTTGCCATGCAACTTTGCAAGGTCCAGGGCTGAAGTTTGGCAAAGATGATGCCTCGAGTGGAGGTTGGGTCGCGGCTGAGCTTTGGTAGTCGGTTTTCCCGGCGTGTCCGAGGAGTTCTCCTGCTTCGCTGTGCTGCTGTGGAGTCGGAGCTGCGATGGATGGTGTCCAAGCGGCGACGATGACCGGCAATCAGTGTCTCTGCAGGTTCTTGGTCGGCGCAAGATCAGCATAATTCCCTTGTGAAGCTCGCCGTCTGAGTCGGAGCTGTCTCTCCTTGGCGCGTGTGGCCAATTGATGGCATAGGCCGGCATGGCTTCAGACGCCGTCTGGGAGGTTCTGTTTTGGAAGTCGCGGGCAAAGTCGGAGTCGCTGGCTCGTGGAGGAGTGATGACGATGAGGCTATGTGGCAACCTCGAGCTGGGTCTCTCTTGTGTGTTTGTGTTTCGTGCGGGTAGCCGGATTGGCTGTGGTGGTGTGCCCAATGTGGTCGTATTCCATGACGGCATTGGTGTACTTGTACGGGTTTTCGGCCGGTTCTCCTGCAAATGAACCGGTCAATTCTCTTCGACTTTTTTAAATAAAATGAGGCAAATTTGTTCGTTTTGTTTTAAAAAAAGAAAAGTGGTTAGAGTATGACGCGACCAATCGTTCGTGATTCGTCACACCTCGTCCATAGTAGTGGAATTAATCTTGTTTAGGACCGAAACGACATGTAACGGTGACGCGAAGTGCTATTTTCTACAATTTGGCCGTCACGATCTACGGCCCGACAAGCCAGGCGTGGCGTGCCGACCTCGCCCACGGCGTGCGTCGGGACGAGGACCCACCGGTACGTAGTATATAGCTTGACCAAAGCGCTAGCCTGCTCACCGGTTGATTGGTCAGCGCGAACGGAATGAGAAGGTTGCGCGTTCGGTGCTTCGTCGAGATCAGTCATCACCGTTTCCAGCGCAATGCCACTTATCGTCTTCTTCTGATCTAAAAAAAAAGGGATTTATTTGTCCTCGTCTCTCTGGCTCTCTCCTAGCGATCTACGCTCCTGGACTGGGTAAGATCTTCTCTTAGATAGCATATGTGAGATTATTTTTTTTAAAGTCAAAAAAGAGCATGAATGAAAAATTGAAAACTCACGTCAACGTTATACATGTAACAAAAAAATTGCAGCTCCAAATTTTTTTTTGGATCACACACACGCACGCGCGCGCAATATATATATATATATATATATATATATATATATATATATATATATATATATATATATATATATATATATATATATATATATACCTTATTAAAAAACTTTCAGTCCCTTTAGGTACCCTGGTAAAAAAAAGAGTGCTTAAGAAACCTCTTGCCCAGAGAATTACACCGTGTTCTTACAATCCAGTGTGACCAGCTCCCGAACACATTCGGGTTCTGCATCACTACATATACCAGAAAGGCCTGATTTTCCTAATTGGGCTAAAACATGGGCGATACCATTACTAACTCGATCGACTTTTAAAATTGAGATGTCCTGAAAGATCTTCAGTAGTTCCCGAGCCTCTAAAATTAACGACCAGAAGAGCCTTCCGTCGTGGTAGAGGTGATTGCTTGCACAGCACGTAAGTCAGATTCCAGGGAGGTGGGCCACCTGCGTAGAAGAATAAGGTGTCGCAGCCCCTCCAAACATGCAACGATCTCTACTTCTTCCGCACATGCGCAAACGGAAGGAATTTCCATTCAGTTAATATACACCTGCCATGATGATCTCTAATTATAATGCCCACTCCTGCATTCTTCGACGTGGAATCCCACCCTGCATCCACGTTGGCCTTCAGTGAGCCCACAGCCGGGGCCGACCAGGATGTGACTCCCGCCTTCGGCCGGCCGTCACTCAAACCTGAAAAGGATAGCAAATAGCTTACCAGGTAGGAGACAGAGGCAGTGACCGATGCCTTCCCATCTCCGTGAACGACATTGTTCTGGTGATGCCAAGCACGCCATAAAGTGAAAGTGATCAACTGGCGTTGTGTCTTCGTGGCATTCCCCAATAGATCAAAAAACCAGCCCATGTTTTAATTCTGAAAGGCCGCCTCAGGGGGTAGCGACCAGTGGCTGTGGAGCTCGCCGCGGAGGGCGCGGGCGAGAGTGCAAGAAATAAGAGCGTGATGAGCATCCTCCGGTGCCCGACCGCATATGCCGCAAGTGGGGACCACCGTGGCCACGCGGCGGTTCAAATTCGTGAGCACGCCGAGCGAGTCCATCGCGACCCTCCATGCAAAACCCTGAGCTTCGGGGGGGCGTCGAGCTTCTAGACTGGGTCCCGAATTCTCTGTTCACCTGATGACTCTGAACTTGACTGTCCTAGGCTGAGCTGCATGAGTTTTGGTTGCATACCTATCCTGTAAGATGAGCGAACACTAAAGGATCCGTTGTTCTCCCCGCTCCAGGCCACAAAGTCGTCCGTCGCACGAGCAACTATCTTAATATTCATAATAACTTCCGCGTCGTGAGGAAAGCAGAACTCACGGACCAGCGGCTCATCCCATGTTCTAGTCTCCTGATTAATCAGTTCAGACACCCACTTCCGATGGGAGTTTCCTCTTTTATCATAAACACGCAGCGCAGCCGTCCTAGGAAGCCAGTTTTCTCTAATTTTTTTGACACTGGAGCTTGTTCCAATTCGCCAGATAATTCCTTTCGTCAACAAATCAAGTCCATGACCAATTCTCTGCCAGGTTTGAGACTGATTTTTGATAAAAGCGGTATCAAGAAGGTTGTCCGAGGGATAGTATCTCGCCTTGAGGAGGCGTGCACACAAACTGTCAGGACACGTGAGGAGGCGCCAGGCTTGCCTTGCTAGCAAGGCTTGGTTAAATACTCGTAGGTCTTTGAACCAAATGGTGCCAAACGCTTTTGGCCGTGCCAACTTTTCCCAAGACAACTAATGCATCTTCTTCTTGTTAGTCTCGTCACCCCACCAGAAATTACGAATAATTTGTTCTAACTCATCAACCAAATCCAAAGGAAATTTAAAAATCCCCATAGCATATGTGAAAATAGACTGAAGCACGGCCTTTATCAAGATATCCTTTGCTACAGACGACATGTACTTTTTAGACCATTCACTAGCATGTTTTGAGAACTTCCCGTTAGTAGATTTGAATTTTCCTTTTGTCACTCTTCCTTCTGGCATAGGTAAACCCAAATATTTCTCTTCAAAGCAGCTTGTGTCATATTTTAAAATCTCTTTGATCTCAGCTTGTACCTCAGACGTACACTGATCTCCATACATGATGTAGCATTTGCCAAGACTCACAAGTTGCCCTGTCCCTTGCTCATATTTATCCAAAATTTACTTGACAATATTTGCTTGATCAACCGAGCCATCAAAGAAAAAAAAAAGGCTATCATCCGTAAATAATAAATGGGAGATTCCAGGAGCTCTTCGATATATGTGCAGCTCATGAAGAGCATTATTCTCAATTTCCTTGCAAATCAGATAAGATAAACCATCAGCGACAAACAGAAATAATTACGGTGAAATAGGATCACCTTGGCGAATACCGCGGGTAGGAGTGAAGGAGTCCAAACTTTGACCGTTAAAGCGAATCGTATACCGAACGGTGGTAACACACGCCATCACCCATCGAATCTATTGACTATACAATCCCAGTTTCGCTAAAACCCCTTTCAAGAACCTCCAGTCCACGCGATTCGTAGGCCTTGGCCATATCCAGGTTATACGCGCAAAATTTTCTACGAGCTGAAGAACCCGTTTGTATAGAATGTATACACTCAAAGGCCATAAGTGCATTATCCGTAATGAGTCGCCCTAGGATAAAAGCACTCTGAGTGGGGGAAATTATATTATGGATAATAGGCCTCAATCGATTAATCAAAACCTTTGAAACCACTTTGAAAATGATGTTGCAAAGTCTTATGGGGCGGAAATCCTTCAAAGCCTCGGGGTCATTCTTCTTCGGGATTAACACAATAGCAGTCTCATTAACTTCGTCAAGCATAAGACCAGTAGAGAAGAAAAGCTGCACCGCCTGGACTACCTATACCTTTAACAGATCCCAATTTATTTGAAGGAAACGGGCAGGAAACCCATATGGTCCAGGGGCCTTTAGGAGGCCGATCTGAAAAAGTGCATCGCTGATTTCTTTTTCAGTAAACGGAGCACAAAGTCTCTCGTTCATCTCGGCATCAACACACGCACGCATGGCGTCAAGTACAGGGGATGGGTTTATATCTTCCTCACGGATGTATAGATGCTGGAAGAAGACCTTCGCCATGTCCTCCATCTCCTCTGAATCCATTGTCCACGTGCCATCGTCCCGCTTCAAATGGCGGACTTTATTTTTTCGTCTGCGCCAAGAGATCCAAAAAAAATTGAACGGATAAGGGCCCGAAGGCCCTGGAAGCCGCTGGATTAATCTAACAGTGGGTTACAAATTACATTAAAGACCCTACCAAGAGTGGATCTTGCAGAGAAGGGATCATCTTTTACAAAACAGACCCTAAAACTAAAAATTAAAAAGAAATTGGGTCCTGGGTCTTCTCTGCCGCGGTTGCTGGACCTCACCGTCCGGGAATCGCCGCCGCCGCCGAGGAACATGCCACTTGGGGCATCGCCGATGATGAATCCCGAGCTGAGGCCATCGAGAGTCTTCCAGGCAGGCACTTGTGCACTCTCTTGCGTCGCCTTGGCCTCACGGAAGTAGAGAAGCTCACGGTGAGCTACGCACCTAAGCGAGTGATGGCTTCTCCGACCGTAGATAGCGTCGCGTCTTCGCCGTTGCTTGGATAGCTCGTGAACTGCAGCCTCCCGAACCGAACGCCTAGCAGAATACCCCACCACACTCCTTCCACCTCCTCGGTGGCAAGAGCGAGCCGAGGCAAGACCTGCACAGCGCGAGCATGGAGCCACCTTGCTCCACCTCGCCCCCTCGCCACCATGGCCGGTCGGGGAAAGTAGAACATCAGCAAGCGTCTTGCCGCTCTCCCTCTCCTCCTCGTCGCCGCGACCGGCCAGGAGAGGAAACACAGCAACACATCACTGCAAGAAAGAAGGACTTGCTAGCCTCCTCCCCGCTCATTGCCTTCGGCTCTGGCTGTTGGGGGTGACCCCGGATAGGGTAATAATGGGGAAAGACGAAAGGAAGTTCCCCGTCCAGTTTCCGAGTTATAGTCTAAATCGGCCGAATCCTATAAAGGTCGGCCGAGGTAAGCAAGAGCAGGACCCTTATGAGAAGAGCAAGGCGTAACCCGGCCGACATACTGTGTAAGTCGGCTGGGTCAGCCCGAATAATCTGAATGCAGGTGAAGGCCAAGCCGAGTTAAGCGAGACAGGGCCGAATGATATGAAGCTTGCAGGAGAAGGAGATGCCTATAGTCAAACTCTAGTCGCGGGCTAGGAAGAATCTAAGTAGAGCCAAACACAAAGGACAAGGCGCAGAGCGACAGAAGGGCAGAAGGAGGTCACGGAGGTGACAGTCCTGAAGCCCGAGGCGTGCAGGTGGGGTCCTCTGGAACCTTGCCGTCATTATAAGGGCAACAGGGAAAGGAGGCCGCCGAGTTACTATATCGGGACAAGCATATTCCTCGAATATGCTTGCCACGTCAGCCCTAGAGGAGCCAATGTTCCCCTTTAAAAGGAGAGGCTTGGACTCAGAGAAGGGCATCGACTCATTTAGTACCGTTAGGCTGGTAAAGTTCTTCTTCTCTACTTGTATACAGCTCGAGGAGCACTTGTAGCCCAAGAAAGGAGAAATAAAGAACTTTACGTTAGTCTTCTGTGTGTAGAATCAACTACATCTTCCCTCCCCAGATCCCTCTAGCATCCACTGGCCCCATACTTTAGCCTACCCATGGCATCTGTCGTGCCACCACGACAGTTGGCGCCCACCGTGGGGCCAGCAGCGGTGCTAGCTGGAGTCATGATCCGGACGGGAAACTTCATCCACACTGGCGAGCGCATCGTCTCTGGCTTAGTCTGGAGATTTGATCTCTGTGACTACGTCAGCGACAACACAGGCAGCTTCAAGGGAAAAAATCCTCCGCGCAACGGCGTCTTCATCAACTTGGGCATGCACCAGATCTACGTCGGCGTCGACACCTCCGGCGTTTATCCTCACCAAGTTGTTGTTGCAGGAGAGCCTCCCCTTAGCGCCGCAAACGGTCCGCGCGAAGTGCGCCCCGTCAGCAGCGTCGATGCGATGGTCGCAGCCGGGGTGCAGGCGGGGACAGCAGGCGCCGGATCAAGCAAAGATCCGACGACAGGTGTACAGGTGGCCACCAAGCAGGCTGCTCCACAGCTCACCGAGGTAATTCCTTCAACGGCAACCCAGCCGAGGTGCAGGATACGACCCCAAAGGCACCAAGGGTAAGAGGGCCACCTCTGGAAAGACCAGAAAACATTCTTCAGGCAACTATAGATAATCTGACTACACCTGTAGCGCCGATACTTGATCCGGCTAATGCTCAGGCAGAGTTAGAAGAGACCAGGCAAAAAGTGCTAGTAGAGGCAAAAAAGGTGTCAGCATTGCGGGAGTCCTTAAACAGGACCCTGTGAGAATATGCTAGGGCAAACAAGCTTGACGTCGCCCCCGAGCGGGTCAACGAATTGAGACTAAGAGGGAAGAACCTCATAGATGATATCAACAAAGAGCATGATGCTCATAAGGCAGAATTAGTTGATCTAGGTTTGCCGAGGTACAGTACCCCAGCAAAGAACCTGAGGGCGGCAAATGCCGCTGCACTAGAGTTAGAAGGATTGACCGGCGAAGCCCGGCAAAAACAGCAAGAGAGAGTGAATGAACTGGTGCGCATTGCGAACCAGCAGAATGAAGAAATGCTCAGGGCAGACCCAGCAAGGCCTGGTGCCTCGCAAATGGTTCATTCGGCTGGTGGAGCACCTGCCTTATATGTGGCAGCAGCGTCCTCGCCCGGAAACAATGCGCGGAAAGACAGAGCGGTAACTTTGGGAAAAAGAAATAAGCAAATTGTTTCATATGATCCGGCGATAGCCGGAAAAGCAAATAAAAAACAGAGGCAATGGAAGCCGAGGTAACAGTGGCGAGAGAAACCCCGGCCGTGCCGAGAAAGGCAACGGAAGCCGAGGTAATGGAGATCTCGGAAAAGGAAATCATGAGAATAATATCCCGGCTGAAGGAAGGAGAGAACCGCCACCCAATCCACAACCGAGGTATGAACCTCGGCAGGAAAGAGAAGTGAGACCAGCTCGCCACAATCAGGTGAATGAGAGATATAATGATGGTTATTCCGAGATGGAATATACGGTTCATGGTGGAAACAACCACTATGGAGTGCATGAGAGAATTATGTACAGAGATTTGCCGTCAAGTGATGCGAGAGTAAAGCTGGACCGGCTATACCGGTCCGAGTTGTTAGAAGAACAAGGTCCACCAGGCCCGACATGCTTCGGACCACGGATCATGGGAGAGCCGCCAGTGCCAAACTTTCAGCTGGCAAGAGGCACAAAAACATATAATGGGAGCACCAAACCGCAGGATTGGTTGATTGATTATGCCACTGCTGTAAAAATAGCTGGCGGAAACTTGCGATGGGCAGTACGTATGTCCCGCAAATGTTGGAAGGACCAGCTAGAGTATGGCTGAATAACCTGCCAGCAGGCAGTATCAACTATTGGTTGGATTTTGAAGAAATGTTCGGTAGCAACTTCACCAGTACTTACAAAAGGCCAAACAGGCCGCAGCAGCTAGCCATGTGCAAGCAAAGGCCAAATGAGACAGACAGAGAATTCTTGACTCGGTGGTGTAATCTCAGGAATTCATGCGAGGGGGTTATAGAATCACAGGCGATAGCTTGGTTCGCTCAAGGATGCCGCTATGGTAGTGTATTATGGCAGAGATTGCAAAGAGATATGCCAACCACTTTGGCAGAAACCATCAGGATAGCGGATTCCTATGCATTGGGAGATCCGACGCAACTAGAATTAATGTCAGCAGATCATCGGGAACTTTAAGATCAATATGCAAGAGATGCGGCTGGGTCATCAAGGCGCAATGAGTTCAGAGGAAGAAGAAGAGAAGAAAGGCTGGATTATAGATATGGCTCAAATCAGGTGGCAGCGGTAGTGCAAGATCAGCCGAGTCACGGAAACAATCAGCGGCAAAAGAATGGTCCTCAGCAATGGATGCCAAGGAATGAAGGGAAAAGATAGTGGACACCAGAACAGAAGAAGCAATGGCAGGAAAGGCCGAAGTACACGTTTGAGTCTATGTTAGATCAACCGTGTAAATTTCACACTTCAAACCCGGCCAAGCCGGCCAATCATACGACTCGGCAGTGTGCCTGGATGAAAAATGCAATGGGTAACCCGGCAAGCATGCAAGCAACATCCCACCAGGCACATCAGCAGCATCAGCCACAGTTGACTAGAGCAAATGCACAGCAACTAATGTTACCGCCTCCTCCCCCGAGGTATGATAACTCGGACCGGAGGGATGCAGTGCATCAAGTGATAAATCAGGGTCCGGATGGAAGGACGAACCCAGGAAATAGTGGACGCAATGATTACAGGGAATATCATCAATCATGTTGCGTGTTCACAACAGAATAGCAAGACAGGCAAAGTGTACAGCGCCGGCATATGGAAGTAAATGCGGTTATGCCAGCAGTACCAAGATATGTGCCTTGATCAGATCAGGAAATAACTTGGAGCATAAAGGACCACCCCAAAATAATGCCGAATCCAGGGTCGTACGCACTCGTACTAGACCCGATATTTGTCGGACCGAGCATTAATGTGAAATTTTCAAAAATACTCATTGACAATGGGAGCAGTATCAATATCATGTACAAAGATACAATGCATAAACTCGGAATATCGTAGAATATGCTGCAATCCACGAGGACCACATTTCATGGGATAGTACCAGGGCTTTCATGCGAGCCCATTGGAAAGGTTCGAGTGGATGTGTTATTCGGCACAAGAGATAACTGCAGAGCAGAAAATTTGGAGTTTGAAGTGGTGGATCTAGAGAGTTGTTATCATGCTCTACTCGGACAGTCGGCATTGGCCAAATTCATGGGCAGCTGCCACATAACTTACTTGAAAATGAAGTTACCCGGACCACAAGGGGTGATAACAGTAGCAGGAGATTACAGGAAGTCAATGGAATGTGCTTCAGCCGGATCAAATCTGGCCGAATCATTGGTAATAGCAAGAGAAAAAAGAAGGATCCAGGAGGTAGCGGCACTCGCTCAGTCAGCACAACTGAATATGCCGGCATTGGCCAATCCGCATGGAAGTGTCTCTTTCCAGCCGACTAAAGAAACAAAAAAGTTCTAGATAGACGAGCAGTTCCCAGAGCGCACCGTCACCATTGGTGCCGGCCTAGATGCTAAATAGGAAAGCGAGCTCACCAACTTCCTCCGTGAGAATCAGGATATCTTTGCATGGTCAACTCAGGATCTGCAAAGGTGTGCCGAGGGAGTTGGCTAAGCACTCTCTGAATGTAAGGCCAGGAGCAAGGCCGGTGAAGCAACCTCTCCGCCGCTTCGCCGAAGACAGGAGAAAAATAATAGGGGATGAAATAGCTCGGCTCCTTGCGGCCGGGTTCATCATGGAGGTGTTGTATCCAGATTGGTTATCAAACCCGGTGCTGGTGGAAAAGAAGAAGGATGATCCAAATGTAGCCATTGTATGGTGAATGTGTATTGATTACACGAACTTGAACAAGGCGTGTCCAAAAGATCCTTTTCCTTTACCTAGAATAGACCAAGTCATTGATTCGACCGCTGGTTGTGAACTATTGTCATTTTTAGACGCGTATTCTGGTTTTCACCAGATACCGTTAAATCCGGCCGATCAAATAAAGACTGCGTTTATTACCCCGTACGGGGCTTATTGCTATCGCACCATGCCATTCGGCCTGCGTAACGCGGGGGCAACGTACCAGAGATGTATGCAAAAATGTCTGCATGACCAGATAGGAAAAAATATACAAGTATATGTAGATGATGTGGTTATCAAAACCAAAGAAAGCAAAATGCTACTGGACGATATTCGGCAGACTTTCGCGAACTTGAGAAGGTTCCGAATGAAGCTTAACCCGGAAAAATGCACCTTCGGTGTACCGGCAGGAAAACTACTCGGTTTTCTCGTATCTAGCCGAGGTATAGAGGCCAACCCAACAAAGATAAGAGCAGTAGACATGATGGAATTGCCGAGATGCCTAAATGACGTACAGAAGTTCACAGGTTGCCTGGCCTCGCTTAGCCGATTTGTATGCCGGCTGGGAGAGAAAGCATTACCACTTTATCAACTGATGAAAAAATCTGATAAATTCATTTGGACACCACAAGCAGACAACGCGCTCCATGAATTGAAAAAGATGTTGGTCACAGCGCCAATCCTGGCTTCTCCATTGTCGAAAGAGCCTATGTTACTTTACATAGCCGCCACGAACAAAGTAGTAAGCGCTGTGATCATGGTGGAACGAATTGAAGATGATAAGTCAGTACAAAGGCCGGTGTATTACCTAAGCGAGGTACTATCAACCTCAAAACAAAATTACCCACATTATCAGAAGATGGCATATGGGGTATACATGTCAGCAAAGAAACTTAAACATTACTTCGAAGAGCACCCCATCAAAGTGATCTGTGAAGCACCCATAGCCGACATATTGAGCAACAAAGATGCAAGTGGCCGAATAGCAAAATGGGCAATTGAATTGTCACCTTATGCTCCGCAATTCGATAGGCGAGATGCAATCAAATCTTAGGCTGTGGCCGACTTCTTCGTGGATTGGGCCGAGGTACAGTATGAGCCACCATTACCAGATCCGAATTATTGGACGATGCACTTCGATGGTTCCAAACTAAGAAATGGTTTGGGGGCAGGAATAGTGTTAACCTCGCCAAAAAGAGATCAGCTGAGATATGTGTTGCAAATACATTTTGCCGCATCAAACAATGTAGCTGAATATGAAGCACTGGTCCATGGATTGAAGGTGGCGAAAGAGATTGGCATACGCCGAATCTTATGCTACGGAGATTCAGATCTAGTAGTACAACAAGTCTCAGGAAATTGGGATGCATTAGATGCCAATATGGCCTTATATAGGTTTCATGTGCAAAAACTCAGTGGATACTTCGATGGATGTGAATTTCATCATATACCTCGGGCAGAAAACGACGCCGCAGACACATTGTCAAAACTCGGATCAACCAGACAATCAATTCCCCCAGGTATCGCCTTAGAGCACCTGAGGAAACCATCAATAACACCATCACCAGAGTCCGAATCCATCTTTATTCCGGCAAAATCAAGAGAAGATAGCGTGCCGATGGAGATTGACAAGGAATGTAACCCGGAACTTCCAAAAATGAACCCGGCCAATGCAAGGATGGATATGGGGAAATCCGAGATAGTTATGTCGGCGGAAAATATGGAAATAGATAGTGAGATTACCCCAGAAAAAATCATACCAACATGGGCGCAACCCATATTTTCTTTCCTTAAAGATGCGATTTTGCCGAATGACGAAGTATTGGCAAGACAGACAGTGAGAAGAGCTAAAGCTTATACAATCATAAACAATGAGCTGTATAAAAGGAGCGTCACAAGCGTGTTGCAAAGATGTGTGAACTCGGCGGAAGGCCAGGAGATCCTCCTAGATATACATCAAGGATAATGCGGGCATCACGCCTCGTCCAGAGATTTAGTGGCCAAAGCATTCAGGCATGGGTTTTATTGGCCAACAACATTGAAAGAGGCCAAAGAACTGGTCGAAAAATGTAATGGTTGCCAGAGATATGCCAGCAAGATACATACGCCATCGTCCGAGTTAAAAACGATACCAATTACTTGGCCATTTTATGTATGGTGCTTAGATATGGTGGGACTATTCAAGCCGGCCCGAGGCGGGATGACCCACATCTTAGTCATGGTCGACAAATTCACAAAATGGATTGAAGTAAAACCAATAAAGAAGTGTGATGGGCCCACAGCAGTAAAATTCCTCAAAGATATTATCTTGAGATATGGTTACCCACACAGTGTTATTACAGACAATGGTACAAACTTTGCTGAAGGAGCCTTTGCTAGATTCTGTCAAGAAAAGCACATAAGACTAGATGTCGCCTCAGTGGCTCACCCAGCATCCAATGGGCAAGTAGAAAGATCTAATGGACTAGTACTGTCCGGAATAAAACCACGACTCGTCGAACCACTGCAAAGGTCGGCAGGATGTTGGATTGAGGAACTACCGGCAGTACTATGGAGCCTCAGAACTACCCCAAACAGATCAACAGGGTATACACCATTTTTTCTAGTATATGGGGCAGAAGCTGTGCTTCCAGCCGACATAATACATGACTCGCCAAGGGTTACCCAGTATACAACCGCTGAGGTAAATGAAATAGCTCGGCAAGATGATGTCGATCTGCTAGAAGAAGCCAGGGAGTTGGCACTATCAAGATCAGCTATTTATCAGCAGAACTTGCGGCGATATCACAGTAAGAAAGTAAATCCAAGAGTGTTTAAAGAAGGAGATTTGGTTCTACGGTTAGTGCAACGTACGGCCGGCATGCACAAACTATCACCCCCATGGGAAGGACCATTCATCGTGAGCAAAGCATTGCACAATGATGCGTATTACCTAATTGATGCTCAGTCGCCAGAAAAGAACAAGGCAGACAAAGCCGGCAAAGAATCGAAAAGACCATGGAATGTAGCTTTACTTCGTCCATTTTACTCGTAGGAGTCATCTATGACACGTTGTAAAGTAACGCTCCAGGACAAAGTATCAACTATGTATTAAACCTCGGCACCTTGAGCAGTGGCTCAGGGACTGCCCTATATTGTTTTCAAGTTTGGGTTATGTATTAAACCTCGGCACCTTGAGAAGTGGCTCGGGGACTGTCCTATATTGTTTTCGAGTTTTGGTTATGTATTAAACCTCGGCACCTTGAGCAGTGGCTCAGGGACTGCCCTATTGTAACACCCTCAGAATCGACCCTATGCAAGTTTTAGCGCTTCTACACCACTAACAATGGATCTCGCCCTCGAGATCCGCCTCATGGTACAGGGAAGAAGGCCGACGATCTGATCCTTCGCGCTTCGTGTAGATCCTCGCGACACCACTAACAAGGGTTCTTTCTTCAGCTTGAAAATGGCGACACCACCAACAAGGATTGTTACCCATTCGCCGAGAGATCACTCCGGAGAAACAAAGATGAAGGTAAAGGTCTCAAAATGGTAAAGCCACCTCTAACTTCCGCGGAAGGAGTATAACTGCAATGATTCACCATTCAATGTGCAAGAGCGAATGATAAGAGTAGTCGGATGGTGATCAGTCCATCGCGCACCCAAAGCATTACCCTGCACATGAATAGGAAATTATGCAACCAACTCCCAGAATTCAGATTGTAGATCTCGACAAACGAGGTTCAGAACAAAGGAGTGATGCAGACTCTGCATCGGATCTGACGTAGATGATGTCGTCGCGTCGGAAAACACCGGAAGGCACGAGAAGGAACAAAGAGAAGTCCACCAGACGGAGGATTCCTCGGATAGCATGAAGACCAGATGTAGACACACCGTTACCAAAAGAGGAAGCGAAACCCTGAAGGTACGACGGAACCCAACCACGAGAAATCCTGGACTCGAAGAGAGAGAAGAGAGCGGATTCAAAACACGTAGAGGTGAGAGGAGAGCAGCAGAGGGGTAAGGAGTAAAAATCATACCTAATCAGAACTATCCAACCGATTTTGCAAAAATAGTTTTGACACTCTACTTCGGCCGTTAGCTAGGTTATCCTACAGGCTGGACTTGTGGGGTATCGCAACTGCTGAGCTCTGATACCACTCTGTAACACCCTCAGAATCGACCCTATGCAAGTTTTAGCGCTTCCCGCCAAACCCGCATAGAAACGATTCAAAGGTGCCCACCAGGCACTTGCGTGCGGGTGGAAAACGAAGTAATAACATTACACAACAGTCCTCGATGGGACCCACAGAACAGACATATATACAACAGCGACTCAATGAGTCAAGAATACATATATAATATACAAAGATCCAAATCACCTTGAAAATGATAGAGCATCCGACTACGGACAAGATGCAAATGGGGCTAAGAGCCCTGAAGAATAACCAATGGCGTCCATAACCCTGCCCAGGCCAAGCCGGAAGGGTAACCTTGCTAACGACGTCGATCTCAAAACCTGCTTAAACAAAAGGGGTGCCGACAAAGGCAAAGGAAAAAGAGAGAGCGGTCAGTACTGAGGCCAGTACACGGCGAGGCTAGAATTCGGCGGTCCTCGCCTACATAGGTATGGTGGACTGAAGCGGCAGCGCAGCATGCACTAAACAACCTATAGAGACTCGATATAACTGTCGGCTATCAGAGAGGGATAAGAAAGACCTATTCGGAACCAACCGGATGCTACCATCAAACAAACCCATCCTGGTGTTCCCCCTCGAGACCAAACGAGGAAGTCAACCGAGGAACTCACACAGTTGGCAGTTTTATTTATTCAGTTATCGTTGCAGCAATTACTAGTCAAGTATAGATAATCATCCTGATAAGATAAGCAGTGGGCAGTTTTAGTTAACCAGTCCGTTGTAGTTGCAGCACTTACTAGTCAGATACAATTAGCATGAGATATCCCAAAACCCAGCAGTTGTTGGTAGTTTTATTTAGCCATCCCGTTATAGTTGCAATACTTACTAGTCAGGTACAATGGTAGCAAGCGACAACCCAAACAAGCAATTGTTGGCAATTTTATTTAGCCATTCCATTATAGTGAAGCTGATTACTAGTCATTATAAAGTCAAATTTGTAGCACTACTTTAGTTATAGTTGTCTATGATCGAGATACTGTGCTCCAAGTCGTCCATAACCGCGGACACGGCTTTCAGAAAGTTTTACCCTGCAGGGGTGCACAAATAGCAACACACACTCGATCAACCTCGGAAAAACCAAATCAAAACCCAACGAGGCCTTCACGACAAAGCAATCACCAGATTCAGAAATATTTCAGGGGGCCACCCCATTAAGTATACCCGCAACGAAGTTAGCTGACTTCGAGACGGACTCAAGGTTTGTGGGGCCGGCTGTAAACGACTGGGAACCCGAAAGTGTGACTGGGCTTGTCGATACCACGAAAACGGGTCACGATCCTAAACAGTACAGGTGCTCCTCGCACAATCGTAAATAAAGCAGTAAAGCATGGCATAAGTACAGGATAGTAAATAAAACCTCAAACTAGTTTGTGGCCCCAAGAAATAAGAATGAATCAAGCTCTGGCTCAGGGGGGTCCCATAATCCTCCCGGATGTGGATAGCGCGAATATTCAAGGAACAGGTATCAAGTACTCGGGGTCCTATGGGACACAAGTGGACGGTTAACAACCAAATAACATCTATTGCCCACCTGTGCCTCTGCATTTACCTACTTCAATTTTAGTTGTTAAACAGTAAATAAAGTCTTGATCATCTCCAACAATAAACACACGGCAATACTCCAACAACTGTGGTACTTGACGACACACAACAGCACTTGAGCAAGCGACTACGACATGCAAGGTCCAACTATCTACCAAACAACAGGTAATAGGAGGTGTCCAAGGCAATATAAGGCTGCAAGGGATATCACGGGCACGAAAACTAGAGCATCGCAACACAGATAGCAATAGATCAACAGGAGGGAATAAATACTATAAAAGTAAGATAGGTAGAAAGGGGGAGATGCTCGCCTGAAAAACATTGCCGAAGGTTCATCCGAAGGTCGGGTCGACACTCGCATCAACTCATCGGCCTAATCCGTGAAGAAGCAAAGCACTAGAAGAAACACCGGATGCACTATTTAATACTACGGCAAAAGATCGGGCATGATGCATGTATGATGTATGACATGGCAAAGGTGTAATGCAATTAGATCATATTAAGAGGAACCGGGGTCCCGACAATCAAGTATATGGTTATAGTTGTTTAGCTACCCCGCAATTTAAATGTTGTCTTAACATGGCAAAAGATAGTACCGGTTCGCTACACCAATTTAAATGGAGTCCGAAATAAGACAAAGATATCCCGCATATAGACTCCATATTTAATTATGAGATGAATTGGCATAATGCCCCCAAACCACAGACAAGTATGCATGCATGAACAACTAATATGCGACAGTTGATAATGTCATATTATAAAAATAATGGGGTCTCGGATAGGGAATCACATTAGGGTTCGGCGAACTTGGGCTCCGAGGGGTTCGGGGATCGGTCTTCGGGTCTAGGATCGGCTTCGGATCCATGAAGGAGAACTTGGAGTCTTCGGGTTCCGGGGTCTTGGGTTTGATAGGGTTCGAGCTCGATCTCGCCAGGATTGGTATTCGGTTCTGTCGAGGGAAACATGTGTTCCATGGTGAAGACCGTGGCGTCCTTGATTAGGTTCTCGAGTGTCGGTGGCGATCTTGGGGTCCCGAGGATCTGGGGTTCGGTCTCGGCGGGAGCGTTCTCGGATAACAGAGTAGATCTTGGCGTTCTCGAGGAAGTACTTGGCGTAGCCGTGTCGACGTCCTTGGCATCCGGGTTCTCGGTCATCGCATCCGGGAAGGAGAACTTGTCGCACCCGGGGGGGATCTTGTTTCGGCTTCGGTCGAAGTGTTCGGAAGCAGATCTTGGTGTAGGGACGGTCCTTGTCGGCGATTCTTCGGGTTCAGGGTCTCGATGTTCCATGAAGAAGGTCTTGGCGATCCAAAGGGCGCGGGTTCCGGAAGAACTTGGTTCGGCATCGGAGTCAAGGTACTGGTTCATCCTTCAATCGCCAGGGTCTGTCAGACGATAGTCGAGATTGCGCCGCACCCTCTTCACATGACTCGGTAGCAGGAATCTCGATAGTTTCTTTGGAAGACGGCTTCACGGTGAGCTCAGAGACAACATCAGAAGTTGAGAACTCAGTATCATCCTCTTTGAAGAGGCCACCAAATTGGACAGGGACCTGCTCCGGCGCGATGTATCTGAAAAGAGTCTCTGCCGTCTTGGCTGGGCTGCAAAACGTGAACTTGCTCTTGGTGCGTTGTGTGAGGAACGGACTCATCATTTTGTGCGCCACGAGATACCACCATGGCACATTGATGAACACCTTCTTGGCGACGAATTCTGGGTAGCTGTCGTGAAGCAGAGCGAGCGCCTGGCGGGTGACTGCGCGGTGCTTGCCGAGCATGGGTGGCGAGTTCTTGAGGTCGGTGACCTGCACCATGGAGCAGATGCCGCTGGACGAGAAGTCGAGCTGCTCGCGGATGCCGCGCTCGAGGAGCTGGATGCGCCACTTGAGGAACCGCTCCCGCTTCTCGTCGTCGCTGAAGGCCTTCTCATAGAGGTCCTTGTCCTGGAACTCGCTGTATACGTTGTAGCAGACGGGGTGTCCCTCGCGGTCTGCGCCGCGGTAGAAGACGACGCTCTCCAGCTCCGGCACGCCGAGGTCGGCGCCGAGGAGCGCGTCGATGCCGAAGCTCTTGCGCCATAGCACCACCGCCCTGAGCATCGACATGGCCTCCTTGACCTTGAACTCGCGCGCGCGGAGGAACTTGAGGAGCACGGTGTCCGTGCGCTCGTTGTTGCCGGACAGGGGGACGCCCCAGATCAGTTCCTCCTTGGGCTCGGCGGCGGCCGGGAGAGAGAGACGGTCGCGGGGAGCGACGCTGGCGGCGGCGGTTAGCAGAGAGAGGGAGGATGCGAGCAACGGGGGCGCGTCGAGGTGGGCCAGGAGCGGGACCGGGGTGGTTGCGGGGTAGGTGGGCACGGGAGAGAGGCAGCGGGGTGACGTGCACGTTGTGTTTGTGTGCATGCTGCGCGTGCATGAAGAGAGGGTGGCGGCGGCTGGAGGGATGGGGATAGGAGTAGGTTAGATTAGGGTTTGAGAATTAGGGTTTGGTTAGATGGGTGGTAGGTGGCTGTGGGCTGGGCTTTTGGGCCTAGCCCGCGGCTGCCTCCCCCGAACAAAATATTTATGTTTAATATTTTTCCAGTTTTATTTATGAGGCCTTTTGTAATTAATTCTAGACAAAACAAAATATTCGGAAAAGACCGAGATTCCAATTTGAAATAGGAAAAGGGGATAATTAGAAAACAATATAGGCTTTTGGGGGATAGGTTTAGTCAAACACATGCATGATGATGTCATGATGATGCACCAGTATTTTAACACGCGATTTTCTAGTAGTGGTTTTTGCGGGATGCCACACCTATATTGTTTTCGAGTTTGGTTATGTATTAAACCTCGACACCTTGAGCAGTGGCTCGGGGACTGCCCTATATTGTTTTCGAGTTTGGGTTATGTATTAAACCTCGGCACCTTAAGCAGTGGCTCGGGGACTGTCCTATATTGTTTCTGAGTTTGGGTTATGTATGGAACCTTGGCACCTTGAGCAATGGCTCGGGGACTGTCCTATATTGCTTCTGAATTTTTGGGTATAAATTAAACCTCGGCACCTTGAGCAATGACTCGGGGACTGCCATACTTTGTTTTTGAGTTTGAGTTATGTATTAGACCTCGGCACCTCCAGCAATGACTCGAGGACTGGCCCATATTATTTCGCATTTTTAGTGATGTGTTGAGTCTCAATTTTCGGAGCAATGATTAGATAATTGCTCCACAATTGCCCCTTGTTACAGAAATGGGTATCAAACTTCGGCACCCAGAGCGATATTATTTCGTTCTCTCCAGATATAGGCTTCGAGATTGACAACTTGGATAAAACTCAAGAACACAATGGTTGAAGTATCAAATTTATCAAGGTCAGCCAATATTATACGCCGAACTACCGTACGACAAAGGCAAACACACAATCTGAACTTAAGAAATTAAAGGCCACCAAAGCAAAGATTTAAACAAACAGGATTAGTTTAAACAGAATAATAAAGATCACAACCATGTGTGCCTCAGTGGCAAAAGGCAAAAAAGGTTCATACCACACAGAAAGTCGGACAAGTGTTTGACACACATCATACACCCGGCATACCGGGGATAAGAAATGACTTAGAGTTTTTTCAACTTAAGGGGCAGCGACTTGATCAGGAACTGGGTGCTCCGAGGTAGACGGCACTTCGGCCGAAGTTGCTTCGCCCTCCACAGAACCAGGAGCGACTTCGGGGGAAGCCCGGGGCTGTTGAGAAACATCAGCTTGAGTTGTGGAATGCCCAGTACCTTTGGAGGAGGATCGCGCGTCGCCATTGCCATCCGAGCTCGAGCTGGAATCACCAGAATTATCCGAGTCACCCTTAGCCTCGTCTTGATTGGCTGAATCATCATCAGAGGCGTCTTCAACTTCGACCTCATCCGCCGGGTTAGAAAGGAAACTCGGCCCTTCAATCCAGTTATGCACGTCTTTATACTCAACGAGCTGGAAGGCACGAGCTTGTCGGCGAGCGACGAATTCTGGATCTTCAACCCAACGGGAGTCAGTGCACAAACTTATCAGGGTATCGAGGTAAATATCCTCGTACCATGACATAACGACTATGAGCGCCATATCAGCACCAGCTCGTCCAGCGGATTCCCTCCAAAGATTCAACTGGTTCTGAGATGCCATCAATCTTTCCACCAGTATCTTGATTTCATCAATATCAGGAGTCCCAGAAGTATTCGGCCAGAGAACATGGTAGGCCCGAATGGCTGCTTGCACCAAGTCCCTGCCCATAATCTTCATCGGACCAACAGCAGCGCCAATGGCAACCAAGAAATCTTCCATCGAGTATTCTGGGCTCGCATCAGCAGCAACACCTCGGCGCACACGAGCATTAATCACCGCTTTAGAGCTCACGGGCTTAGCTTCTGGAAAATGATCTGCGCAAAACAAAAATACGACGGTCAATAGTAAGAAAGGGAAAAAGATAACTCGGCCGCAGTCAGAGGCTTACGGTGAATATAGCTCATCATTATCTAAAGATCTTTAGCCCAGTCACCCTTGGTTCTCTCAAAGCGAGTGATCTCCTCGCTCATCACCCGTGCCTTGAGTTCGGCAGCCTCGAGGAGTTCTCTATTTTTCTGCAATTGCAGAGCCAGACGATTCTTCTCCTCGGAGAACTCCTGGTCAACTTTCTCTAACTCGGATTTCTGAGAAAGCTTGAGGGACTCCACCTCGGCGCGCAAGCGAGCTATCTCATCATCTTTATCTTTCAGCTGTGCCGAGTGAGTGGCGGCTTGTTCTAAAAAATGCAGCATCATATCAGGCATGGGTATGCATTCTTGATGTGACGCTGCAAAGGTTTGTAACTCGGCTATACCGAAGCCAAAAAGGGTTAAGAGAAACCCGGTGCACATTTCAAATAGATATGTGTAAAAGAAAAAAAAGAGTAACTAACCTTCCAGGGCCTTGACTTTCTTTTCAAGACGGATATTAAGATTGTTGATATTACCTATTCACCAGCAAAATCAGCTTACACCTCACTTCCAAAGCAATAAGAACTTTAGGGATAATGTGAAAGCTTGTTAACTTACCAGCTTTCTTCACCACAGGAATGACCTTCTCGTACTTATCTTGCATTTTTTTATGAGAAAAGAGCAGCCTTTGGAATTCGGCGGTCCGCCGATCATGCGCAACCTAAGCAATGAGACAAATAGCAATAAGATATTCGAACATAAGACAAATCCGAGTCAAGCAAAACTTAACTCGGATCTAGGTGGCTGGATATTCGAGCCTAAGTCAGATCCGAGTCAAGCAAAGATTAATTCGGATCTAGGTGGCTGGATAAGCGAAGCTCAGACAGATCTGAATCAAGCAAAGCTTAATTCGGATCTAGGTGGCTGGATATTCGAAGCTCAGACAGATCCAAATCAAGCAAAGCTTAATTCAGATCTAGGTGGCTGGATATTCGAAACTCAGACAGATCCAAATCAAGCAAAGATTAATTCGGATCTAGGTGGCTGGATATTCGAGGCTCAAACAGATCTGAATCAAGCAAAGCTTAACTCGGATCTGGGTGGCTGGATAAGCGAAGCTCAGACAGATCCAAATCAAGCAAAGCTTAATTCGGATCTAGGTGGCTGGATATTCGAAGCTCAGACAGATCCAAATCAAGCAAAGCTTAATTCGGATCTAGGTGGATGGATATTTGAACACTAACGCAAAACTGAACCAGGTAAAGCATAATAAAACTTCCAAACGAATAACAAAATATTCGGTTGCAAGCTTCGGGGACTACAGTGTATATAATAGCATTCGAATGACTAATCAAACGTCCATAAAAACAATTACCTCATTCATCTTGTCGCTGTCAAGAACGATCTTGGCAGCCAGATGTAGGCGACTGCTGATGTTGGAGAGTTGAAACGGCTGGCTGCTTGGATTGCCCTCGAGCTGATCAGCAGCGTTCCAATTGTTGGCATACTCGACCAACGAGCCGAGGCTGTTCCCACTCTCCGTACGAGTCAGAACTTTACCTCGGACGTGTTGCGTAGCCACCACTGCCGCGGGACTCTTGTGAAGATCGAGTTGTGTATCAGCAGCCGTGGTAACAATACTCTTGGCAGATGAAACCCCCTTGCGCAGCGCATCAGCAATTGTAGGCTGAGAAGAGCTGGCAAGTCCTTTCTGAGATGAGGGAGGCTTGGTGACAACGACCTTTCTTTCCTTAGAAGAGGCGTCGGCAGGAGCCGTTACCTCGGCACTTGGAATGGCATCTTTAGGGGCCGTAGGGATTACGGTTTCTGAGGGTGCCGAGATATTGGTATCCTCGGCTGGAATCGGAGTCGCAGTAAAGGTTGTGGGGGTCAAAGGGACCTCAGGGGAAACTTCAGGATTCACGGAGGAGACAGCAGGCTCAGTGGAAATATCTACGGGCCGAGTTGTATCGACATCAACAGGAGAGACCTCAGGCGCACCCTGGCGAGATGGCATCTGATTCGGAGCAGGAGGAGAGTCAACACGAGCAGGACTAGGAACTCTAGTATCTTCAGGAGGCGGAGGAGAAGGTGGCCGAGTCGTATGACTCGTCATGATAGGACCACTAGGCTTAACAGAAAGAGGAGCCCTGCAAAGGCAGGAACGATTAGGTCGAAAGGCAGAAAGAGAGAAACAAGAAATACAAATAAAAAGCAACTCACCCAGTAACCCCGGGCATAGTTTTACGCTTAGGAGGGTGCGGGGCTGATTTCTTCATCCGTTTCTTGGGAACGGATTCCGAGGCACCAGCTGGAGCGCTACGTTTCCCCGAAGTAACATGAGGTCGGGAGGCGAGAGGCTCGGCGTTGTGAACCTGGCCGGTCGGATTAGCTGAGAAAGTAGAGGCCGAAAATGCATAAGAAATTGGCATTGCGGCAACTACCTCAAGAACTTGGACTCGTCCGAATCACCTTCCTCCTCGTGGGCCGGGGTCTTGCCACGGGCGCGAGCCGGAGCGAGGTCTGACTTGGGGACAAACGCCTCCGAGTTAGGCTCCCCGCTATCCGGGGTATTCCGATCCGCGGGCCACGGGAGGGACAGAACTTCGGCATCCTCGATCTTCTGCTCCGCAAATTTCTGCAAGAAAAGATACACAGAGAAATTAGCAAAAGGAATCACAAACGCAATTGGGGGACAAAACATAAATGCGTAAACTTACCTTGGGAGGGGGATTCTCGCGGGAGAACGGCTTCAATCCCCAGGTCCAGTCCTCCAGCATATCTGTCTTGAAGATAGCTCGGACACGTTTGAAAATAAGATAATTATCGAGCTCGACCGTTGAGACTCGGTTGGGATCGAGGGGACCGCTCATGTAACAAAGCTTGTGCGTGCGATGCTGGAAAGGGCAGATTCGGCTGCTGACAAAGGTGGTCATCAGATCCTCGCCGCGTAGCCCGGCACGGATCAATTCCTTCAGCCGAATCTCAAAGGCATCGGCCAGATCATGGCTCTTCCTGGGGTTGTAGGTCCAGTTCCTCTTTGAAGGGGGGCCGATGGAGAAAGCGGGGAGCCGAATCTTATCTTCCTTTCCAGTATTCTTGACATAGAAAAACGATCTATGCCACTTTTTGCAAGATTCGAGACCAGCAACACGAGGAAACTCGGATTTTCTCCGAGGAGTGATGGAAGCGGCCCCACACTGAGTAAGCAACTTCTCAGAGGGGTGAAGGGATTTGTCTGGAACGACGTTAGATCGGATCTGGAAGAATTTAGACCATACGTGCATAGACGGCCAGAGGCCGAAGTATCCTTCCGAGGCCGAGATAAAAGCAGATAAGGAGGCGATGGCATTAGCTGGAAGATGATGCGGCTGAAGGCCAAAGTAATCAAGAAATTCCCTAGAAAAATCGCTAAGGGGAAGACCGAAACCCCGGGAAAAGTGAGACATAAAGACGACATATTCACCATCGTTGAGTATGGGGGAGGATTCGCTGCCGGGTAAGCGACAGCTTACCTCGGCAGGAATTCGGCGAGTCCTGATTAGCCACTCGATCTCGCGCCGAGTGACGGAGGAACCTTCCCAGGAGCCCCGCTCTGGACCAGACGCTACGTCATCATCCTCAACTAACGCGCCGCTAACTGAACTCGACATAGGGTCGCCGGAGGAACCTACGGAAGAGGAACTAACGACGGAGCAGGGCCTAGAGGCGCAGGGCCCCGTCGTGATTCTAGGCGGAGGCGGCGGAGGAGCGGAAAAGAGACGCCCAGGAAATCTGGAAAACAATGGAAGGGTCTAGGAGGAAGCCTAGCAAGGGGACCGTAAGAAAACTCACCGGCGGCGGCGCCGGAGCAAACGCACAGCGATGAGGACGACGGAGCAAGGGAATTGTGGCTTCGCCGTCGAATTGGTCAACAATGGCGCAGCAGCGGGAACACGAGCAGATGCGCGAGCGTGAGGAGGAAGAAGGGCAACGGCGAGCGAAGGGGGGAAATGAACCCTCTAGCCCCGTGCCCCTCTTTATAACCGCGCGACCCTGGCGGTAGTGGGATCGTGCGTGCGGGCGATAACCGTGTCGATCGTGCATGCGGCGGAACCGCTCGTGAATGAGTGGAGCCACACCGACGACCACACGACGCAGGAGAGGATCAGGCTTCCTGACCGATGCGGTGCGCGAGGCGTTGCAGCGCCGACGCGACAGGCGCAGTAATTACCGTAGCCCGTTAGTGGGCACTGTAGAGGAACAAAAAACTAGAGGAACAATGATGAGTATGACACGTAGGACGAGGCGTACGCGAGAAGATACGCATATACCTCGGACGAGGGAAAAGTAACTCGAAAACAAGGAGAAACGAATATTGTGAAACTGATACGGCCCGACCGAGGTTATAGGCAGGACCATACCAGCTTCGGGGACTAATGTTGGGGGGGTGACCCCGGATAGGGTAAGAACAGGGAAAGACGAAAGGAAGTTCCCCGTCCAGTTTCCGAGTTACAGTCTAAATCGGCCGAATCCTGTAAAGGTAGGCCGAGGTAAGCAAGAGCAGGACCCTTATGAGAAGAGCAAGGCGTAACCCGGCCGACATACTGTGTAAGTTGGCTGGGTCAGCCCGAATAATCTGAATGCAGGTGAAGGCCAAGCCGAGTTAAGCGAGACAGGGTCGAATGATATGAAGCTTGAAGGAGAAGGAGATGCCTATAGTCAAACTCTAGTCGTGGGCTAGGAGGAATCTAAGCAGAGCCAAACACAAAGGAAAAGGCACAGAGCGACAGAAGGGCAGAAGGAGGTCACGGAGGTGACAGTCCTGAAGCCCGAGGCGTGCAGGTGGGGTCCTTTGGAACCTTGCCGTCATTAGAAGGGCAACAGGGAAAGGAGGCCGCCGAGTTACTATATCGGGACAAGCATATTCCTCGAATATGCTTGCCACGTCAGCCCTAGAGGAGCCAAGGTTCCCCTTTCAAAGGAGAGGCTTGGACTCAGAGAAGGGCATCGACTCATTTAGTACCGTTAGGCTGGTAAAGTTCTTCTTCTCTACTTGTATACAGCTCGAGGAGCACTTGTAGCCCAAGAAAGGAGAAATAAAGAACTTTACGTTAGTCTTCTGTGTGTAGAATCAACTACATCTTCCCTCCCCAGATCCCTCTAGCATCCACTGGCCCCATACTTTAGCCTACCCATGGCATCTGCCGTGCCACCACCACGACACCGGCCACCGGAGCACCGCAACCACCAGCAACAGCACCAGCAAGGGAAGGATCTTGGGCCGGATATCTTGTCACATCCTATGGCATAGCTCCAACCCACGACATACGGCTGCGAAACCCTACGACACCTACAACTAGACCTAGATCCGCCCCCTTTGTCCTGTTGGAATTTGGTGTATATTGGGTTGTTGGCCCATTAGATAAATTCTGAAATTCTCTTTGGACCACTTGTATATGGCAGCATATGGTTGTGCTAGTGGTGCTAAAGTTTAGTCCCACATTGCCAGTGGAAGGGGAGTTGGACCACCTTATATAGTAGAGTGTTGCACCACTTACTAAGGTGTGACAAGGAGAGAAGCCCTCGCGCACTCCTCCTCCGACACCGCCCGCCTCGCCTGCCTCGTCACGACGCGCGCGCGTGCCGCGGGTTGCGGGAATCTTGCCGAGCCGAGCTTTATTTTGCTGGTTGGGAAAACTAATTATTAGTCATTAACAGACGCGTTAATTACAACCGTTTCCAGTTTTTATGGACGTGGGCTATTACCACCCCGGATGTGGGAACCTAATTGGTGAATCAATCCACACACGCGCCTACCTCCAGAACCTTGCGCCACCACTTTCGTCTTCTCCATCCCGTCTTGCGGCGTGCACCGCAGATCGGGATAGTAGGCCTCCGGAACCCCGCCTCTCGTGAACCTGTACGGTTGAGGGTCGATCAGGTTTTTAGGGAGAGCTCAAGCGCGACTACTGGCAACCACGACGTCATCCGATGATGAGTTTCTGAACGACGACTTCTTCCTGGACGTCACCAATCTCTTCGACAACCTCAACATGGGCGACAACGCTGCTGCGACCGCTGCGGCTGCTATTCAGCCTACACTGTATGTGATCCTCAACTGTCTTTTTCAGATTATGCTAGAGTTCTTTGTTCTAGCGTTTGGTGTAGATGTGATAGGTTTATCTCCTATTGATGTAATATGTTAATCTACTTTGTTGATCTGCATAATTGATTTTAGTACCATTTGTATGATCATGCTTTATCAGTTTATTATTCGGATTAAATCATATAGATTATTGCTTATATTTCCAACAATCCAAATACCTGATTATAGGCAACTGAATTCCACTGGTGTAGCCGCGGCTACTAGGCCGCCTCCTTCTGATGGCATGCACTATAAGAGATGGCGCAAGAGAACAGTTCTCTGGTTTGAAAACCTAAACTGCTATAGCGCCACTCTTGGCAAGCCCAAAGATCTTTCTGCTGAGCAGGAAGCGACCTTTAAGAAAGCCGATACCATGTTTATGGCGGCTTTGTTCAGTGTTCTTAGGGACAACATTGTTGACATGTATATGTCATTTGATAATGGCAAGGACCCGTGGGAAGCGCTTGAGGCCAAGTTTGGGGTCTTGGACGCTGGCACTGAGTTGTATGTCATGGAGCAATTCTATGACTACAATATGGTTGATGAGCGCTCTGTCGTTGAGCAAGCTCATGAGATACAATCACTTACCAAAGGACTTGAGCAGTTCAAGTGTTCCTTACCGGACAAATTTGTGGCTGGTGGCATTATTGCCAAGTTTCCTCCCTCGTGGAGGAACTTTGCTACTTCTCTGAAACATAAGAGACAAGAGTTTTCTGTTACGGATCTCATTGGGTCTCTTCATATAGAAGAGAAGGCGAGAGCAAAGGACAAAACTGCTCGAGGGTTTGAGGGAGTTTCTAGTGCCAATTTGGTACAGAAGAAAAACTTCCAATCCCACAAGTTCAAAAACAAGAACAAATCTGAAGGCAAAGGGAAGTTTGATGGCAAGAACAAGGCCACACACTCAACCAACTTCAAGAAGAAAAATGATAAGAGGAAATGCTCTTGCCACGTCTGTGGTGATCCTGATCATTGGGCTCCTAGCTGTCCTAATCGCTTTGACAAGCGTTAACATGGGAACTCGGCAAGGCTGCTAATGTTGTTATTAACGATACTAAGATGAAGGATGCTGGGTACGGTATTTTACCTACTATCCTTTCAGTATGTCATTCTCCCGATTGGTGGATAGACACGGGTGCTAATACACATATATGTTCTGATATTTCCATATTTTCCTCTTATCGGGTCTCAAGGACTTCTTCCGTGCTGATGGGAAACGGCTCACGTGCTTCTGTTCATGGTGTTGGTACGGTAAATCTGAAGTTTACTTCGGGGAATATCGTACAACTGAAGAATGTGCAACACGTTCCCTCCATCAATAAGAATCTCGTCAGCGGATCGCTTTTATGTCGAGATGGTTTTAAGTTGGATTTTTAGTCCAATAAAGTTGTAATTTCCACGTATGTACAATTTGTTGGAAAGGGTTATGAATGTGGAGGTCTGTTCCGCTTGTCTTTGTCAGACTCATGTACTAAAGTTATTAATCATGTTTGCAATGATAATGAGTCCAATGTTGGCATTCACGACTCTGTCATATTAACTTTGGTTGCATGACACGGCTAGCCAATATGAGTTTAATTCCGAAATTTACTACTGTCAAAGGTTCTAAGTGCCAAGTTTGTGTGCAAGCAAAGCAACCCCACAAGTCTCATACGGCTGCGGAACCGAGAAACTTAGCACCGCTAGAACTTATACATTCAGATCTTTGTGAGATGAATGGTGTGTTGACACAAGGTGGAAAAATATACTTTATAATGTTGATTGATGACTCCACTAGATACTGCTATGTTTATCTTCTGAAATCTAAAGATGAAGCTTTGAACTACTTCAAAATCTATAAATCTGAGGCAGAAAACCAACTTGATCTTAAAATCAAGCGGCTAAGGTCGGATCATGGTGGAGAGTACTTTTCAAACGAATTTGATTTATTCTGTATGGAACATGTTATTATACATGAGAGGAGTCCTCCCTACTCACCACAGTCAAATGGGGTGGCCGAAAGGAAGAACCACACTCTAACTGATTTGGTTAACGCCATGTTAGATACATCGGGTCTTTCCAAGGAATGGTGGGGGGAGGCGCTAATGATCGCATGTCATGTCCTAAACCGTGTTCCTGTAAAGGATAAAACCATGACTCCATTTGAGGAATGGGAAAATAAAAGGCTTAAACTCTCTTACTTACGAACTTGGGGTTGTTTGGTGAAAGTCAATATTCCAATACCCAAGAAGCGAAAGCTTGGACCAAAAACCGTTGATTGTGTTTTTCTGGGATATGTTTTTCATAGCATTGGCTATAGATTTTTGATAGTAAAATCTGAGGTATCTGACATGCATGTTGGTACAATTATGGAGTTGAATGATGCGAATTTATTTGAGGACATCTTTTCTATGAAAGGTATGTCTAGCTCATCAAATCAGGAGATGACTAGTTCATCTAGTCAGGAATTTTCTATAATTCCTAAACCCACTATGCTGATAGAACACTCTGATGATCCTGTGGAGGATGACAATGAAGATCCCAAAAGGATCAAGAGACAAAGGACTGCAAAGTCATTTGGTGATAATTTCATTGTGTACCTTGTGGATGATACCTCCACTTCTATTTCAGAAGCCTATGCATCTCAAGATGCTGACTACTGGAAAGAAGCTGTCCGAAGAGAGATGGACTCCATCTTAGCTAATCGTACTTGGGAAGTCACTGATCGTCCTTATGGGTGCAAACATGTAGGATGTAAGTGGGTGTTCAAGAAAAAGTTTAGACCTGATGGTACTATTGAAAAGTAAAAGGCGCGTCTTGTGGCCAAGGGTTATACCCAAAAAGAATGTGAAGACTTCTTCGATACCTACTCACCTGTAGCCAGATTGACCACCATTCGAGTACTACTATCCTTGGATGCCTCACATGGTCTTCTCGTTCATCAAATGGACGTTAAGACAACTTTTCTAAATGGAGAGCTAGACGAGGAAATTTATATGGAGCAGCCTGACGGATTTGTAGTAGATGGTTAAGAAGGAAAGGTGTGTAAGTCAGTGAAGTCTTTGTATGGTCTTAAGCAAGCTCCTAAACAGTGACACGAGAAGTTTGAAAGAACTTTAACTGCTGAAGGCTTTGTTGTAAACGAAGCTAACAAATGTGTGTACTATCGCCATGGTAGGGGCGAGGGAGTTATTATGTGTCTCTACGTTGATGACATATTGATATTCGGAACCAACCTCGCTGTTATCGAGGAGGTCAAAGAGTTCCTATCTTGCTGCTTTGAGATGAAGGACTTGGGAGTGGCTGATGTAATTTTAAACATCAAGCTACTAAAGGATGACAATGGTGAGATTACACTGCTTCAGTCTCACTATGTAGAAAAGATATTGAGTCGCTTCGGGTATAGCGACTGCACTTCTTCTCCAACGCCTTATGATCCGAGTGTGCTACTTTGAAAGAATCGAAGGATTGCTAAAGATCAATTGAGATATTCTCAAATTATTGGCTCGCTCATGTATTTTGCCACACTTGTTGGAATTATGCCCTAGAGGCAATAATAAAGATGTTATTATTATAATTCTTGTTCATGATAAAGTTTATATTCCATGCTAGAATTGTATTAAGCGGAAACTTTAATAGTTGTGTGGTTTGTAAACAACACTGTGTCCCTAGTATGCCTCTATGGACTAGCTCATTGATTAATGATGGTTAAGGTTTCCTAACCATAGACATGAGTTGTCGATTAATAATGAGATCATATCATTGGGAGAATGATATGATGGACAGACCCAAACTAAGCGGAGCAATTAGATCGTGTCATCGTGTTCATCTTTGCGAAGCTTTTCTTATGTCAAATATTGTATTCCTTAGACCATGAGATAATACAACTCCCTGGTATCGGAAAAAAGCTTTGAGGTCATCAAACGTCATCCTATGAGAGGGTGATCATAAAGGTGTCTCTCAGGTGATCGGAAAGTACCTGTTGGGTTGTATGTATCGAGATGGGATTTGTCCCTCCCAAGTCGGAGAGATATACTTTGGGCCCACTCGGTAATCGATATCAACACCGCTTGCAAGCATGTGGTTAAGGAGTTAATCACAAAGTGATATCGGATTACGGAACGAGTAAAGTACTTGTTGTGAACGAGATTGAACTAGGTATGACGGTACCGACGATCAAATCTCGGGCAAGTAAAATATCGCGAGACGAAGGGAATATATGTATGGGATTGATTGAATCCTGGCATCATGGTTCATCCGATATGATCATCGATGAATGTGTGGGAGTCAATATGGGTTTCCAGACCCCGCTGTTGATTATTGATATAAGATCATGTCTGCATATTCTCGAACCCGAAGGGTCACACACTTAACGTGTCTCGATGCTAGGATAGATTGGATAATTGGTTTATGAGTTTTTTTTCGGAGTCTCGGATGGGATCCGGGACATCACTAGAGGTTTCGGAATGGTCCGGAGAATAAGATTCATATAAGGCAATGCAGTTTTTGGAGTTCGGAATTGTTTCGGGTTAATCGGTATTGTACCGGAAGCTTCTAGAACCTTCCGGAAGGGGCCAACGTGGCCCCACCTGCCGGGAGGGGGCATGGGCCTATGAGGGAGGGCCCTGGCCGTATTGGGCTAGGGGCACAAGGCCCCATAGGGCCCAGCCGGCCAAACCTAGGGGAAACCCTAGGGGAGCTTCTAGAAGGGGGGGAAACTTGCCCCCCACTCTTCCCTCCTTGGCCGCCGGCCTAGGCTTGGGGGAGGGGCTAGGGTTGGCGCCCACCCCTCTATATAAAGAGGGCTGGGGGCACACCACCCCCTACACCTCCTCCTCAAGCCCAAGCCGCCCTGCTGCCCTCCTCTCTCTCTCCCTCCCGACTGCACGTAGGCGAAGCCCTGCTGCAGAAACTCCCCACCACTTGCACCGCGCCGTCGCGTTGTAGATCCAATCCGTCTCTCCACCATACTTTCTGGACCAAGGAAGGAGGAGACGTCGAGGTGCCGCACGTGTGCATCTCTCGGAGGCATCGCCACTTGCGGTGTTAGATCGGAGCGGATCACGAGGAGGAGAAGCGAGTACGACTACATCACCCACGTTCCGACGAACGTTCCGCTGTGCGAATCTTCAAGGGTATGAAGATCTCATCTAATCTCTCTCGTTGTTTGCATCTCCTAGATTAGATCTTGGCTTTCCCGTTCGCATCCGTAGAAAATTTTTGATTTACTATGCTGCGAAACCCTCAACACCTACTAGACCTGGCATCTCCTTTGCTATAAGCAAACTGAGTCGATTTGTGTCAAATCCTTGAGATGATCATTGGCATGCTCTTGAAAGAGTTTTGCGCTATTTGAAAGGCACTGCGAGTTATGGTATTCACTATACTGGGTATCCACGGGTACTTGAGGGTTATAGTGATTCAAACTGGATATCTGATGCTGATGAGATTAAGGCCACAAGTGGTTATTTGTTTATACTTGGTGGTGGCGCTGTTTTCTGGAAGTCTTGCAAGCATACCATCTTAACAAGGTCAACAATGGAAGCAAAACGCACAGCATTAGACACAACCACTATTGAATCAGAGTGGCTTCGTGAGCTCTTGATGGACTTACCTGTGGTTGAAAAACCAATACCCGCCATCTCGATAAACTGTGATAATCAAACTGTGATCGTCAAGTAAACAGTTCTAAGGACAATATGAAGTCATCAAGGCATGTGAAGAGGAGATTGAAATCTGTCAGGAAACTGAGAAACTCCGGAGTTATTGCGTTGGATTATATCCAAACATCTAAAAATCTGGCAGATCCCCTTACAAAGGGTTTATCACGCAATGCGATAGATAATGCATCGAGGGAGATGGGTTTGAGACCCACGCTATGAGTCGATCCCAGTGGCAACCCACTCTATGTGATCAGAGATCCCGTAAATTAGAGCTGGGAGACAAGCTGTTGGTCAGCTGAGAGGAGAGTATCCCCATATTATATTTACATCTCCATAAATAAGCAATACTCTCTTATATGCATTGCAGGTTGATATTTATCTTAATATGTTCCAAGTGGCTTTTATAAGCGGAGATGTTGTCCTGCAGAACATCTCTTGAGGAACACACCTATATAAGTCTGATTGTCAAACGTCGCAGTCTATGAGAGTTGAGTGCTCTCTAATAAACTCATGAAAGGCCTTGGAGTATGACGCATAAGCTCCAAACCGCGGGGAAGCCGACGGCAGCCCTGTACCGGTTTAGATTTTGTGTGAAACTAGCGCGCAGAAAACTTGTAGTTCAAGGCATAGTCCACTATTCAAGTTGCTAGCTGGTGTAGCATGAAGTTTAACGTGGAAGTTCAACTTAACAGTCTCCACTACACACATGTATATAAAACAATGTTCTGGAAGAAAAATAATGTGATGTGCTAATGAGACTTTGTGGGAGATTGTTGGAATTTGGTGTATATTGGGTTGTTGGCCCATTAGACAAATTCTGAAATTCTCTTTAGCCCACTTATATATGGCAGCATATGGCTGTGCTAGTGGTGCTAAAGTTTAGTCCCACATTGCTAGTGGAAGGGGAGTTGGACCACCTTATATAGTAGAGTGTTGCACCACTCACTAAGGTGTGACAAGGAGAGAAGCCCTCACGCACTCCTCCTCCAATGCCGCCCGCCTCGCCTCGCCACGCCTCGCCATGTCACGACGTGCGCGCGCCACAGGTTGTGGGAATCTCGCCAAGCCGAGCTTTATTTTGCTGGTTGGGAAAACTAATTATAAGTCATTAACGGACACATTAATTACAACCATTTCCAGTTTTTATGGACGTGGGTTGTTACCGACTCGGACGTGGGCTGTGTCCCACGATCTCCCAAACCTGCACTATATAAGCGTCTGCGCTAAATCTAATAGGTGAATCAGTCCACACACGCGCCTACCTCCAGAACCTTGCGCCGCCGCTTTCGTCTTTCTCATCCCGTCTTGCGACGTGCACCGCATATCGGGACAGTAGGCCTGCGAAACCCCGCCTCTCGTGAACCTGTACGAGTGAGGGGCGATCAGGTTTTTAGAGAGCGCTCAAGCACGACTACTGGCAACCACGACGTCGTCCGACGACGAGTTTCCGAACGACGACTTCTTTTCTGACGTCACCAATCTCTTCGGCAACCTCAACATGGGTGACAACGCTGCTGCGACCGCTGCGGCTGCTATTCAGCCTACACTGTATGTGATCCTCAACTGTCTTTTTCAGATTATGCTAGAGTTCTTTGTTCTAGCATTTGGTGTAAATGTGATAGGTTTATCTCCTATAGATGTAATCTGTTTATCTATTTTGTTGATTTGCATAATTGGTTTTAGTACCGTTTGTATGATCATGCTTATCAGTTTATTATTCGGATTAAATCATATAGATTATCAAGAAGTAATATTCTAGCCCTCAAAAGGAGCTTTTAGAGGCCATGTGCCCTTTTGGCCGTCGGATTAGGCTTACAAACCAATCCTAGCCGTCCACTCAGGCCTCATCTGCTCCTCATTTCTACCCGCACCGGAACTGGTCTCAGCTTCCATCACTGATTTGAGGGCCTGCGTCTTGCCTGGCCCGCTCGTCAGAGAGGGTGGATACGTGGCGTTGTGTCGTTTCAAACCGGAAGAGGTCACGCGGTGGCGATACGTGTACTTTAGTTGGGCCTCCGAGGGTAATTCTGGTAATTTGCAACTGCAGAAGGCACGTTCTCTCCCCAATCACTGAGCTCCCTAGGTTCTCTCTCCTCTCCTCTCCTTGTTGCCCCCGCCTCTCTCTCAACCTCTCCCCAGCCGCCGCTTCTCTCCTTCGATCATGGCCTACTCCAGCAGCTTCTCTCGCTGCCACCTACCGCCTACCATAGTGAGATCCCGTCGGACTCCATCATTTCAGCGAGAGGTTGCGGGTCGTCGCTCGATCGAGGGAGGTGGCCGAAGTTGGAGATGGAAGAGAGGACGGTGGGGCTTGGTGCTCCTCCATGAGCACGAGCACGAGCACGACAGCGTCCGGGCGAGTCTGCCTTGTGGGCGGCGGCCTCAACCACGTGAGGCCGCGCAGAGCGTCCAGATGGGGGCTCGCCGACGACTGAACGCGGCGGCGCTGACCAGGGCACTGCTGCGTCGGGAGGAGGCAGAGGTGTGGGAGCGGCAGCAGCTTGTGGCCATGGGGGAGCGCGGCGGCAGCCTCTACCCCTACCACGAGCTCCTCTGCCTCCCGTTTCCCCTGTCTCCATTTGAGATCGAGCTGCTGCCTTCTTCGGAGGAGGGCTCTCCTTCGATGTCATCTCTGAGTCTCGTCTTCTCCAAGCTCCTTCATCAAATGTCCTCGAGCACCTGCGCCTCTTGCTGTCCCTGTAGGTACCTGATTTCTTTAATAGATTGTTAGTAACGTGGGATCAAAGGGATGTGAAATCTGGTTGAATCGAAGGGATATGAAATCTGGTTGAAATCTAAATGCAGGACAAATTCGGATGCATGAAAAGGGCTCACAAGGAAGACTGGCTCCTCAGTTAGAGCAGGCCATTAACGAGTGAATCTGAGTCGACGAGTGCCGCCGAATTCACTACCTCTACTCCGCGTGCGGGTAACCAGATTCGAAACTTGCAAGGCAATTAGGTTAAAGCTTTGATTTTGGTGGCAGGATGAATTAGGTTATTGGAGGAAAGGAAACAATTGTTTGACTGATATTGTGTTGTTTTGATTTTGTGTTCTGAAATAAATAGGTTCCATGCTTTCTTATTTGTAGTTTCCAAAAGGTACAACACGTTAAAAAGATCTTTTTAGCATTTTACAACTATTTCCTTTTTTATGTTGTAAAAAAAGAGGGGATGCTAGGTCTAATAGAGAGTTGTTTTGGCTGTTCAACTTTAGACATTGTGCTGGTAGGAATGACTATTACATCTTATTAAATCTGACTATTCATACTTAATATGTATTCAAAAAATTTAATCTTGCTCCTGCTTTTTCCAGGTTGGTGTTCGATACTATGCTGATGTTATCTACGGAAATTGGAATTGTTTTATTACTGTATTGATAGAACCATTGAATTTGCCGGTGAATCTTACATTGTCGAGAACGGTAAGACGTATGCTCTATGTTTCTGCTGTGAAATTAAGAACATTGGAAACCTTAGAAAGAAATAAAATGGACAGTTCTCTTGCAAAGCTAACACCACAGGCCAATCATGAGCTCATATTCGTTGCTTGCTGCATGGTTTTAATTGATGCAATACAAGATCGATTGTTGTGTTTTACATTCTGTAGCTTTTTTATGCATTTGTATATTGATTGCCCACTATGGATTCAAATTTTCCAAGGAATCCTTCGTGAAGCTGAATTTATTTTAGTGATGCAGAATCTGAGTTCGTTGATGAGCATGGCTTACAATTTCTTACGTGGAAAACATATCAAGTGCTTTTCTTTGATGTTTGATCTGTCTAGGTACAGATTCATTATATATTTACGTATGATGATTTTGACGACCTTAGCATGCTGGAGTTGATATTTTTTTGGTGGTTTGTTCCGTGGTGATGGCGCAGGTTCAGTGATGGGTGCTAGATGGAGAAGTGCAGCTCCATCAATACAGAAAATATACTCTTGATGGGTGCTACAAGAAGAAGATGAAGTTCTACAGAGGATTGGGCCTAAGTATAACAGGTAATGGCTAGAACATTTTTAGATCTAAACCATAATGAAATTTAGGGATTTTTCTCTTTGTTCAAAGAAAAGTACTTTTGCAGTCCTTCCATAGTTCTAATCTTTCCTTTCAAGTTCTCTTTGTTGTGTACTGTATCCAAATCGGAACCAGTAGTTTCTGCAGAGTTATGTTGAGTTCAAAATAAGCATGATCTGATTCTTATCAATATGTATTCTGCAGGCTACTCATGTTCTTTTCTTTTTGCCACATTTAGTGATCTTGGATATCTATCGTGCAGCTTAGAGATCTATATATGAACTTCCCATTTATTGCATGTTACTTTCCATTATGTCACATGCGCAAATCCAGCAAATAAAATGTCTTACTTCCCATTCTTTTTTGCAAAATTGCTTACCATTCTTTTGGACGAAATTTGGCTGAACGTTCTTTCTTTTAATTTCTACATTGTGCTAAAATCAAATGGACTATTCAGGAAAAGGTTAGGATATTACCAGAAATTGATTGGTCTTTCTTGGCATAATGTATGGTTTGGCTTATTGTCATTACATATTTGCTTCATATATAGGCATCCTCGATATAGAAACTGATGCTTGGGTTGCTTTAGTACAACCCAAGATAAGTGAGAACTTCCACCTGAATGTCCAGATTTGTTTGATTGATCTTGTCCAGATTGTATCTTGCGTCCATGGTGCCCTCAGTTCAGCCATTTATTATTCCTAATTAGTTTCAAGAAATCGGTCATGTTCTCTTCAACAACTATTTATTCTCTTATGATAATATACTTGATCTATAGGTATGATATATGTTCAGCATGGTTGCACTTATAATGTTGATCACGCTGCTCTATTTTAACCATATCTTTGGTTTTTTAAGCTTTAGGCCGTCGATCTGCCGCTCGATTAGACAGATAGAGGTTTATATACAAAGTTGCTGGCTGGATTTTATTACAACCCCGACAGGCCCAGCGAGAGGCCCTAAACTGCTAAAGTAACATCACACGGATCCTTAGTGTGGATATCTCTGGTTTAATCGTCAAGCACATTAGGATTTTTTTTGCTTCTGCACAGCCCTGGTATGCAGACTTAGCCGAAACGAGCATGTTTGTCATATTGACTTTTTCTTCATGAAGGTGATAATCCTGCATATATGCGGTAGGCATCAGTTATCCTTACATATTCCCTAGATCAAAGCAAGCTTAGTGAATAGTTCTAAATTTCTTGTCCTCATCCCCCTTACATGCTTCAGTTCTTTAGCCATCGGTGTTTGAAGCTTGTACGTGATTCCCCAAATTAAATCATATTTTGTACTCCATCCGTCCAGAGTTAACTGACTTAAGTTTGTCTAGATTCGAGTGTATCTAGACGCATTTTAGTGTATAGATACATTCAAATCTAGACAAAGTCAAGTCAGTTATTCCTGAAAGGAGGGAGTAGGATATTAGTTATATTTCCCAATAATGTTTCTAAGATCAGTCCTTATAGTCTGCTCTCAAGTACTTTACTGCTGACTCATTTTTTAAATATAGACAGGTTGATGAAATTCCCTATTATACCACTTACCTTGTAGAAAAGCTTATGTTTTGGTTACTACAAGCCAATCTGCGTCCTAGGTGTTGCTTGCTGTTGTGTGTTGGTTCACTTGATCTGTCAGATAGATTGCTTCCTCGCTGTTTTGAAAGTCAGATGTTTGGTTATGCTTATCTTAGCAAAACATAAAATACTTCTTTCTCTCCCAAACTAAAAAAAAGTTATCCGCGAAGAAAGGAGGTTTCAGAAAATAATTGATCACTAAATCCTTTTATTTTTCTTCCATAAAATAAAATGTCTGATCTGATCTATAGAAAAAAAAAGATAAAGAAAAAGGGAGGCGCGTACTGTTGTATGCCTTTTACCCTTTACGAAAGTAGGTAGTTTAAAAGTATCAAGGTGTTTTCTTGTCTATCGGCAATTGCTTCTACTGATGCCCTTTTCTGAAAGTGCAGTGGCTTAGGAACTAGACCATTACATGGTGTAGCTTCATTCTGGTAAAGAATGTGAGTGGCATGGGACTAAACTCTTATGTCGAGACAACTATATGATATAATCTATGCAGGGGGACGATTACTTTCTGCTAGAAAAGCATAAGCTTTTCGGGAAACTCAATTGTTAGTCCAGAAGAGAACATATGTTTCTTTTATAATTCACTACCAATTGTTTACTGATTTGGCATTGGCTTATGACTTTGAACCTCAATGGTATGTTCAGACATGCGGGTATCCAGGGTCTGGGTTTTTTAAGTCTCAATTAAGTTGGATCATTATAGATCACAACCAGTTGGTGTGATACACCAGTTGGATCATTAAGGCTGTGTGCAACGACTGTTGCAGAGGCCGGGGCTATATCCCCTTTTCGAAAAAAAAAGTTGGTGTGATACACACAATTGGTAATATCATCTGGTGTAGGCCTTCCTCTATCTGCCATACTTTGTTCGATACACTAGATACTGTGCAAAATTCATTCCTTGGGTCCATTATGATAGTACATAAGTCTGGATCCGGTTTTAAGCGGGTCTACTTAGGAAACAGATAAATTTCAGTTCAGAGTACTTGAACTTTCTTTGCTCTTTTTAAGTCATTGTTCGTTAGAATTTTTTTTGTTACACAAGGTGCTCCTATTCCGTCTCCTACTTTAACAACATGGTTACCTGATAAAAAACTAGAAGGATCTAATGATACAACCGGTTTGTGCTCCTGAGTGCATTGCAGGTTTATGTATCTGTTGGAGAGGCGGACACTAAAGGTAAGATATGCAAAATTCCAGCAAGGGCGGATATCAAGAGAGAATCATGCTTTCCAGACAGTTCAACACATATGGTTGCACATCTTAAGAAAGTATTGCCAATTGTGCCAAAAAGTCCACTGGGAGAACTGCAAACTTCTTAGGTCCACCTTGTGGTACCAGACAGTAAGTCTTCATGAAGCCACATTTTTTTAAAGTTAGGTTCAGATATATCTCGAACCCACCAATTCCAGTAGAGTTGATGTTTCCATGCAAATATAGTTGTAAAAGAATTTACATGTAATATGCTAGCTGAGGGGCTAAGCAGAGAAGATATCCTTATTTTTTATAACATTACTTGTTATGTAAGCTGTATAATTAAGAACTTCTCTATAGTAAGAGGACCCATGAGACACTCTGGCTATGTAGATCCTATCCCCTTGGCGCCTTGCCATTATCTATCCAGTGTGATGCTCCATTTGTTTGTTCAGAGTAAATATTTTAATACACAAATTGTACTGTGCTAATTTTTGTGAATTAACAGTGAAAGTTCGCCTAGCTTCATCGCCAAGGTTGTCTTCCTCCTCCCTCTCCATTCCTCTCTCCCCTCTTCTCTCTCTATTGCTTTATGAAATTTTTTCTGTACTTCCCACTAATTCCATGCATATATTGTTGCAGATACGTGTAATACAATTTGGTAATGAAAATGGAATTATGGTATCTAAGAAGATATTGTTTGCAGACCAAGCACTAAAATTAGGCCATATCTTCTTTCAGATTTGCCTAAACCCTCGGATCTACCTTTTCTGATTGGTTATTAGCTTTGAATGGTAATATAATTGAACATGTGCGTATGTGATCAAGTATAGTCAGGTGCTGCAAAGTTTTTGTTTTTAGACAATCGGGAATATAAGATGGACAATAGAGGGTTTTTGTGTATCCGGTCTATTCTTTTTTAGCACGGGAACTCTTAGGCTTGAGAAAATCGCTCGCTCGCCTTGAGGATACAATAATGCATATGTCGTTATCTTCAATACTGGGCACTGATTTACACATGATAAAACCTCTCCAGGCCCTAGACCCCATGGTAAGATTTATTGGTAGTCTGATGTACATGTCACATGTTCTACGTTTAAGTTTGTACATCCTGGAACTCTTAGAAATTCAGTTTGTCATGTCATATTAGTATAAGAGTAACTGATGTTTGGAAATTAATTATCATAAGTACTATATATACATATGTGCATATTTATGACCAAAATAAAAATGTTGTTTGCTCCTTATTTTAATGTTCAAAAGCATCTACAAAAGGAACCATCTTAGTTTTTTTAGTACTGCCTTCATAGAACAATCCCTAATTGGAAAAATCTTCCTAAAGTATTTTCGTGTTTTTCTGTCGGCACTGTATTGCTGCATTTATCACTTACTCTCCATTACTGTTTGCATTTCTTGATGTAGTATAAATATCTTTGTTGGGTTATAATCTGCATGTTGATAATTTTGTTAGTGGTGGAATTGGTGGCAAGGACATATTACTTACGACCTATTATTTTAAAAAATGTCTAGGTGATTTGGTGCAAAAAAATCCAACACCATAATTCGTTTGAAGTTTCATGTTGAAACAGTGGATAGATGCTCTGTAGGCTGCCGATTTAGTAAGTGTGTAGGCTGCCGATTTAGTAAGTGTGTTGCTGACCAAATAAGGCTCCGCTTGGTTTGCTGGATTTGAGGGCGTAAGTTTTACGGACCTCAATAGGTCCGGCTATAATCCTCCGTAACCTCCGTAAAATTCGGATCTCCCCGTAAGTGAAACGTTGAAACAAGCGGGGCCTAAGGGAGAGAAGCAATGTTTGCTGCAGCTACTTAAATATAAGGTCCTTTCCTGTGAATGTATGGAGCATTAAAGCTGGACAGAGCTCTATGTATGAGCTTTATTAAAGATGCGATTTATAATGGGGTATCATCATTCCTCGGTAGAAGTTAGTTCTTATCTTTTTTTCAATGGCTTCTTAGCTTGCTTTTGAAATCTTGCTCCGGGTGCTAGAGTTCTGGGGTTTCAGCCAAGATTTATGTTATTATCTGTCTTCAACTTTTGGCACGCCTTTGTGTAATCTCATCTAACATGAGCACTTCATTCTTATTTTTTGTCACATGGTCATGATTTTCCAGTGTATGTGGAACGAAGTTATGATGAAGCTAGAGGGATTTTATATATTGACTGGATCATGTTGTAGCCTGCACTGCGTGTTACTTGTTTCTGAACATGAAAACGGAAGAGCTCACTCAGTACATATGCCAACATCACTGTTGATTCCTTGGTGTGTAAATAGTATGAGTCCTTTTTAGAAAGCCTTGTCAAATGAATTATGTTTATATCTGTTTTGCGAAATTAGATACACTTTCATCTATAGTCATCGTTGCCGGGAAAGCTGGTGCTTGTGAATGATTGCTATGCTTTCGCGAGCAACTGGACAACTGGACTGACCAGGAAGCTGGGTTTTGGAAAGGCTGTCATGTGGTTCCTAGGTGAAATAAAATATAGGTCTTCGATGTTTTAAGTATGTGCATGAAACCGTTGTAATCTTCCATAAATTTGTGTCACTACGATGGACTTGGATGCTACTTCTTTAAGTATTTGACTAATGCGATTTTGTAACTTCTATTTGTGACTGTCGTAATATATTTCTATATTCTCGCTCCTTCTATGTGTTCTATTTTTTTTATCTAATTTCTGGTGTGTTCTGTTTTTTGGATACCATTTGTGGAGCATGATTCTTTTAGATTTTGTTCTTTGATTGTATGGTTAAGTCGCAAACATCGTTATCTTTTGTTTATGATGTAGAACGACTCTCTAATCTTTCTAATAGAATTGCCTATATATAATGTCTTATATCATTGTCTTTCAAAACGATTGTTTACACCGTGTTGCCCGCGAAGCGGGCAATTGAGCGGCAAGCCGCGTTTCCTACCTAGTTGGTTATATTTCCAACATGTCCATCTCTAGCCAGCTAGTCCGACGGAGGGGACGCAGGACGGCCCGGCCAGCGGCGGCGAACTCTCAAGGAGTGGGGGAAAGGGAAAGGGAGAGGAGAGAAAGAAAGGAGTCGTGTATGAGATCCCTCGATAGACTGGTGGTATGATCGAGTGGCCAGCTCCAAATTCAATCTACACTTACCGAACCATCAAATAAGAATTTGATTCTGTATTTTGCAAAACTTGACAACCAAATTTACCTTTCATACTTGTGTGACTATATCCGAATATGAGTTGAATTTTTTTGTTTACAATCTCTAAATGTGATTTTTGTGCATTGATCATACGATCTCACTTAAATGCTAATCGACAGCGATATAGATCTGTCAACACTGTTGCTCCAGAATGTGCACGCTCAGGCCCGGCCCTGGGGAGGCGCGAGCGGGGCGGCCGCCCCGGGACCTTCGACACCAAGGGGGGCCCAAGCCGCAACTAGCTAAGGCAGAAGCAGGGGCGAGGAACGTGGATGCGGCGGCGTCATTAGAGCACGTTTGAAGTTTTTCTCGTATGGTCCTGGAAGACGAGGACGAACAGTTACTCTGCTTACCTAGTGGACTGGGCCTTTTCTTTTTTAGTTGGGTTCTTTTTGTGGTACTTCGCATGGGCCTTATTTCCTTTAGTTAACAAGGGATCTGGGTGGAGCCTATACGTATTGGCTCAAAAAAAGACGGGGCCTATACGCTGATGTAGGTCAAAGACCGTTACGTGCACATGCATGTGAAATTAATTTGAGTAGTGCATATCTCTCTCTCGAAGCGATCAATTTCAGACATGAGAAGCAATAGTTGAATAAAGTAGCACGCTAGGCTAAACTCCTCATATATATCATGAAGTAGCCGAGTCGCCGAGAGAAGACCACGCTATGCCCACGACCACTACGACACGGTACATGGTAAAGCCTACAAGATTAAGAGTGGACAAAAAATATGATCTTAGAATGTCATATGTAATTTTAAAATAATATGTATACATGATTTGAAATCTTTTTGTATGCATTTCAAATGTTTTAGGTAAAATTCATATACATGCAATTTTTTTTATTTTTGAGGGGCCTAAATTTTGCTCTCGCCCTAGGCCTCCGAAAACTCAGGACCGGCCCTGTGCACGCTTTGCCACCTCCAGGCTGATTGTACAATCGGTGGTTTGACTTAATAAAGCTCGTGCGTTCCCCTCAAAAAGGAAAATGACGCAATGGAAAACCCCTCGGCACTTGGCTGGCGTGAACCACAGAGGAGTGTTTCGGTCAGATTTGACAAACTGCATTTCGAGATTCTGCAGGGCAAGAAGCGCTGCACAGCTGATTCATGAACGATTTAGGTGCTTGAACCTCCATGGTATACCACTACAAGCACATCTCAAGAAAACGCCATTTATGTAAACAAGCTGCATTTGTTTTATATATATATCGACGCGGATTTGTTACTCACGAGCGTAGCTGCGCATAGGCAGAGCACCGTTGGATTTAGGGATCAAATGCATGCAACCTCTAGATGGAAGTGGGGTGAAACATGGATGAGCTAACGGTGTTAGTTTGTCCATGCATGCAAGAATCTAGGGTTTGGCATGGGTTCTAAATTAACACACTGTTTTGGCTATAAAAAATTTAGCATCTAAAATGAGAAGGGATTGAGAACAAGGATTGAATAAGTTAGGGTTTCTCAGCATGTTGTCCGTTAGGGTTTGCCTCACCTAAAAGAAATTAGATAAGCTTTGTTTTGCATGTTGCTCGTTAGGGTTTGCCTCATGCAAACGAAATTAGATAAGCTTTGTTTTGCTAGGGCTTCATGCATATGGTATATTAGGGTTAGGGTTTACCTCATGTTGTATATTAGGGTTTGCCTAACCAAAACGAAATTAGATAAGCTTTGTTTTGCTAGGGCTTCATGCATGTAGTATATTAGGGTTTACCGTGTAGTATATTAGGGTTAGGGTTTACCGCATGTTGTATATTAGGGTTTGCCTCACCTAAATGAAATTTAATAAGCTTTGTTTTGCTAGGGCTTCATGCATGCATCAAAGGAACACTAACGACGTTACTATTGAGCCAATATCCTGGGTCTGGATACATGTGCTCCCTATATCAAAAGGGGAGAGAATCAACGGTTTGATTCTCTCCCCTTTTGATATAGGGAGCCCATGTATCCAGACTCAGGATTTGTCTAAGAACTAACGCCGTTAGTGTTTATTTGACATGCATGCATGAAGCTCTAGCAAAACAAACCTTATCTAATTTCGTTTGCATGAGTCAAACTCTAACGAGCAACATGCGGTAAACACTAAACCAAATATACTACACAGTAAACCGTAATATACTACATGCATGAAGCCCTAGCAAAACCGTTGATTCTGTCCCCTTTTGATATAGGGAGCACATGTATCCAGACCCAGGATATTGGCTCAATAGTAACGTCGTTAGTGTTCCTTTGATGCATGCATGAAGCCCTAGCAAAACAAAGCTTATTAAATTTCATTTAGGTGAGGCAAACCCTAATATACAACATGCGGTAAATCCTAACCCTAATATACTACACGGTAAACCCTAATATACTACATGCATGAAGCCCTAGCAAAACAAAGCTTATCAAATTTTATTTAGGTGAGGCAAACCCTAATATACAACATACGGTAAACCCTAACCCTAATATGCTACACACAGGCATAGCTGTGCATAGGCTTAGGTCCGTTGGATATAGAGATCACGTGCAATGCTCTTTTAGATGCTAGTGGCTGGCTCATGAAAGGGGTAACGGCGTGTAACGGTTTGTGTATCATTGTATCATTTCGTTTTTTGAGTTAGGGTTACGCATGCACCTCACGTTGACCACATGCAAAATCAAAACAAAACAAGCGTTGTTTGAGTTAGTGTTACGCATGCACCTCATGTTGACCGCATGCAAAATCCAAACAAAACAAGCGTTGTTTGAGTTAGGGTTACGCATGCACCTCACGTTGGACATCAAAAACAATAGTTGTTTGACTTAGGGTTTCAGGGACACTAGATGCGAAATAAAAACAGCCGTTGTTTTGATTTGGGTGGCTGCACTCTATGTATGGCCACAAGATTTTGTGCACGGGTGTAACGCTAATTTGTTATGTCTAAATATTCTAACAAATTAGCTGGAAATTGTAGCGTGAATATTATAAATGGGATTGTTCTTTAAACAAAAAAATTGAGATTTGTCTGTTTTTGGTTTGCTCATTCGGAATAGGTGTAGTGAAATAAATATGCGGTCTTTTTTTTTGGTATAATTTCATTTTTTTGATCTGTTGAGACAATAAAAATATCCCGAACAACAGCAGCAAATTGTGATGGAACGAGGTTTTTGCATGTCTTTGTCTATGGTACATTGGGTTTTGTGTTACAAAAGGAATAAGGCTTAGTTCGGTTAGGGTTTGGTGCATGTAGTACATTAGGGTGTGCACGCAGTCAAAGAAATGTAATTTGAGAAGCTTAGTTTGACTATGGTTTTGTGCATGCCATGGTACGTAGGATATTAGGATTTGCATTGAAAATAGCCAGCTAGTCAACTTGGGTTTCACTTCTTCATCCTCCATCCATCAGTTAACGACGTTAATAGCTTCAAATGGGAACCTACCGTTTTGGGTATGGAAATGTGTGCTCCCTATATCAAAAAGGGTGTGCACGCAATCAACGGTGAATAGGCTATGCGCAGCTATGTCTGTATGTAGCTGACTATTTTGTATATATATATATATATATATATATATATATAAAGAGAGAGAGAGAGAGAGAGAGAGAGAGGAAGCGAAAACGGTATGTCTTTGTATATAGGAAGCGAAAACGATATGCTCTAGTATCCGGGAGAAAGCATCTCCTATCACAAGCTTGTTTTGAGATTGGTACCGGAAACACCTCCCCGTTCTTTTCCCTTTTGCACTAACTATTTATGAAATCATTTTCTCTCACCACCCACATGACATAGGCAAGCAAATGAGGAAACTTGGGGCAGTTTTGCAGTCCTATTTATACATTGTTTGCAGCCTTTTTCGAATCTAAGTTTGAAAAATAGGCAAAAAATGGCAAAGAAGTACTGCAACATGCAGTGGGCTGACTGTCGCCCCTGTCAGCCCACATGCTCTCTGCACGCTGGGCTCTCATGTCTGCATGCTTTGCATGCTCTGCCAGCCCATAGTATGTCTGCACGTGGGTCAGGAGTAAGGCCACTATTCAAATTTCAAATATTAGGTACCACTCCACTAACGGGTGGGCTGAGCTATGTAGCAGGGTACCTAATGCGGGCCAGTTTGACTTTTGTTTGTGCAGACACACCATCGCTACCGGTGGGCTTCCCCAGCCGTGTTAGTCTCGTAAACACAGATTAGAGATAATCACACATTCACACGTCCATCTTGTTCATTCAGCATCATCGTATTCGTCATGCTGTGATTAAAAAAACTTAGTCCTAGCTACATATCCTTGATGGAACTAGACACGTGCATACTCCATGATACTTTCTTTATTCCTGTTGTGATCGGCGCCGCACATTAATCCATTAGACACCCTTGTAAAAAAATACATGTTGTAAACTGAAATTTCTAGAATAAGTTACATCACAAAGTAGGCAGTTCAGTACTGAATAAATCAATGACTCGGCACTTGGGGAAACTCAAACTTAGAACCTGGAGAAGAGCTATTAAGTACAATTGGAAACAGTTAGTACCGAGAGTTCAAAATAATGAATAGAGCGACCTATAACCTAGAATACTACTATTAACTATCTCACAAAATAGAAAATTCTGTACTGGAACCAAATAATCAAAAATGTTCGCACACTTGCTAGTTCAGAACTACAATACCACTAATTAAGCATCTATATTACCAATGAATAAGCTACAAAAGTGGAAAACAGCTGCGGAAGAGAACAATGATATCGGTTGGACAAATGACCATCAACTGTAACCACAAGTACTCTGCATCCAAATACTTTGCACCATGACATAACTTGTTAAGCAACCTGCATACAAACAATCGAACTTGTTAAGCACCCATATGATTCAGCATCTCAGGGCACCTTGCTAGTTCAGAACTGATGGTACAGAAAACATGAACAAACACGGATGTGCATTCAACAAGTAAGAAATGAAAGAACTCAGAACTACAGATAACTCTTATGGCATGCAACAAACAATCATCGTAGTGGACTAGTAATGCGGCATAATCAAACCAAACTCAAGGATGCAAAAATAGCAACAGATGAACACAATAATTGAAGTATTTTGCAAACATACATAGACGCCATCAGAGCAAGAACGCGCTCATTACCATGGATTTCCACAAACATATGTGTCAAGCAGTAGTAGCACAGATAGAAAGCCCCTTCATGCATACATGCTTAGTACAAGGTCATGGTAGAAATGAATTCGGCACCACAGATAATAATGTTAAGTACCCAAACTTATACTCATAAAAAAATGCGCTTAAAAATTAGCATGACTGATGAACGCAAGTTCTTTTATGTCAAACAAAGTAATCAGCACCACAGTTTAAACCATTAAGCACCCTTTCCAATATGCACATTTTTAGGTTACGTGACACAATAGGCGTCCCACATGGACTTGTTAAGTACCTCTGTATAATGCAAGACGAAAGAAAAAATCAGTCGCAGCTTATTAAGCACGCAGGTGCCTCCGTTGGTACTATTAAGCACTCATTTGTGAAATTACTTTCGCCCTTCAGGCGTCCTCTATGAAAAATATTAGATACCTCCCAGATAGAAGACTCGCAAAGGAAACATATGAGAAATCTTTCATCACTCAAAGAAAAGTATTCAGCACCTCATTGCAACAAGTTAAGCACCCATAGGATTTTCTCTAACTTCCACACATGATTAGATCCTTACAGCAAGCAATACTAGTGGCGGTTATGATAATAATATGTATAGAAGAGAAGTAGATTATGAGTTCTGAAACCTATCAGGAATGGCTTTTAGATTATGAAAGTCAAAAGGGGCTTCTCCTGTTCTCATATTTTTCTGTCACAAAGAGAAATTAAAAAAACAACTAAAATATCAGTATTTTCCACCATAAAAGACGAATCTGCACAAAATAAGGCCACAATAATTCCAGTCTTCTCTTCTCAAACATTTAGACAAGCACATAGAAAAGACTAGCACACATGAGTGCTTCTGAATCAATATTTTGTTTTTGAACCAGCAATTCTTGACCAAGAAATCATCAACTCTTTGTTCTGAACCAAAAAAAAGTAACCAGTGCAAATTAGAACCACTCTAATTCTCACAATCTTTTCTCTTTCTTGAAACGAATAAAACAAGAGAATTCTACTAGGAAAGAAGACCAAGTATGACCGACAAGATGCAATCCAGCTTGCCCTCACACAGCCCATGGACGCACCAAGGATATGCCAGAGCCAACGCCGTAATGGACATAGGATTGTGGATGGGCGGCATCGGAGGTCGAATCGGCGGTAATCTCATGTAAAACAGGTGCTTAATCTCGTGTAATCTCCTGAACATAAACATCTACCAAACAACAACCATGTTACATTGCTCGACACCACTACTTAACTTATTAGGTAAACATTCATAGCAAACTTCGTGGATGGTAGCCAAAGGAATTACCTTGACGGCAGATTAATGACGATAGATAGCGAGCTCGCTCTTGAGACGCACAGAGTGAATCAAATTCACCTTGGCGGTCCCTGCTCGTGCGACACTAGCAGCACCACACCGACACTATATTTGTCAAATTTATAGATAGAACACATATATCTAGCTAAAAGAATAGGCAAGAACCCACCAGCAAAATTATAGCAAGCTTGAAAATTAAGATTAATGACTCAGCACCTAGGAACTTAGAAACTGGAGTGTGCCATGTATTTCGGACGAACAAATAATTCGGCACCTTAGAGTAACTTGTTAAGCACCTATGATTGAGTACCATTTCTTAACTTGTCAAGCACCCTTGTAAAAGTGCATTAGGCACCAAGTAGACGAATTATAAGTACCCAAAAATAGACTCTTAAAAAAATAATGCATTCACAAATCGTCATGCCCACTGTCCACAAATCCAAGGTCAATAATACATTGGTGATTGCCAAAACGATGGACAGGAAGAAACATCTATATACTATTAGAAGAGAAATAAGCTACCCGGTCTAGCAAAACAGTAGGAAGAGCAGGTCAACTAATTATGCATCATGATTAATATCCTGAAGTTCACATCTGAATATTAGAAGGTTCAGAGTGTAGCAAGATGAGCAGAGATACTCGCCTCCGACCATCCGCACCTAGGAAGCTTTCGGCTCCACCCAAATGTACTTCGGAGATTCCATCTACACTTGCGTTAATGCATATCAAACTGAGATATGAAAAGCAAGATGATGATAGACATGCTCGTTTTGCTGATTGAAATTAACAACGAACATTATCCCTTGGTCCCTTGTCGTTAGTTAAATCACTCATGGTTAGGCACCTACAAAATCACCATAGTCCAGTTTAACATGTGGATCTTCCAGCGATTTCAAGCACCTAGTTGGTACCCAAGTTTTGAGCACTCGGTACCTAGAAATCTAGATAGCAACTTGTATCATAAGCAAAAAAGGATGCGGTTCAGCACCCCACGCTTACTAACTAAGCACTCTGTACACTGCCTGCTATTAAACGTAGAAGCTCTTTCTGCGGTACTAGCATATAATAACCGTACCAAACTGATCTCTGTTTGAAAATTCATCTGATTTTGGTGTGGACAGATTACAAACTTCGATGGACAACAAAAATTCTATTAATTATATCATTAATACCAATTTGGCTCCTACAATTCGGTTAAATATAGATATCAGGTCCCATGTTCATTTCAATTAAAAAGTACAAAAATTCTTTAGATTTTATAAGAAATGGCATAGATGGTTTCAATCGGTCTTCTACAGAAGAGTCATTTTCAACATGCAGATCCATTAATTCTCAGCATATTGATTAACCCGCATCCGGATCGTTAAGCATTTTCCTATGTATGAATTTGGTACCAGGTGTAAGAGGAAAACATAGTTCAACCAAACTATAAATTCTGCAGCAAAGAAAATAACGCCTCAGCATCAAAATTTAATTGATTAAAATTACTCACAAGGTTGAAACCGATGCCACAATTTCGACAGACATAAAAACTTGTCACAGTGGGAACTGGAATCATGGTCTACATTTCAGCACAAACTTCTGCAGGAAAAAATTCACATGAAAATGATTGGTAAAGAGAGAAGCATCAACTCTTAAGAGCTTTGTAAGAATATAGCAAAATAATTGCCAAGATAAGCGCAATGAGCAGGTTTCATCTAGCAATGAACCTATCTTGTAAACAGGCCGTTTACTAGCCTCCTTTGTGGAGGTCAATCTCGCCGCAGGATCCCTACACGAGCGCTATAGCAGAGCATCGTTGTCACTCAACTGGTGTTGACGTTGGTCTGACGAGATCGACAGCGAGAATCTGCACAACAGCATTGCTTGGCTAGACAGGCAGTGGCCGTCTTCCCGAGCCCACACCCACAGATCTTGGGCGGGCGGACTGATGCCTGACGGAGGAGACACCGGAAAAATGGTGGATGCTGGAGCGTGGGATCTAGATTCAGGGTTTGACACCGGTGAGCGGCTGCTGTGGCGGTGGATGACGGGCATCAAGACGACCGAGATCTCGCCGAATTTGGGAGTGTAGCGAGCGTTGGTGGCAGGAGAAGCTTTGATGGGGACCAGGTCGGGGGTGGGATCCGGGCGGTGATGCTCGTCGGCAAGACATGGACCAAGCCGGCGTGCAACCGGGGAGACCGACGACCTCTCCCCCAGGTCGGGGGTGGGATCCGGGCGGTGATGCTCGTCGGCAAGACATGGACCAAGCCGGCGTGCAACCGGGGAGACCGACGACCTCTCCCCGACGAGGATGTATTCTGGGGCAGAGGCTGGAGGCGGAAATGACCGGAAGCGGGGTCGGAGCGGATGGAGTGAGGCGAGATGGGTACGGTGATGCTGTGGGTGGGACGGGCAGCCCGTGAGTGGGTCTCTGGGCCGATGGGGGAGGGGGATTTTAGTGACTAGTGTTCCTCTCACAGCGGCTCGATGCACATATCGTAGGGCACCATGCGGGGGTCAGAATACAGACGTACAGTGCACAGGCGGTCAGAACGTGACAGTGCACAACGGAAAGCCCTCCGATTTAATTCCTCTTCTTGAATATTGGACGTCGATGGAAAATGCTAAATAGGGTAGTGATTCTCCCAGCTAGCACGGATCTCCAAGCATCGTGTGGTGTGAGATGCTTCCTCTATAGATATACCATGACGCGGATTTGCTGTCCGGGGTGTATCTGTGCACGCACTACAAGCCGTTGAATGTGGTATCAAGATTTGTGTTGTCGTTTGCTGCTGTCATTCACGTCCGTTTATTCCAGCTGCTGTTTGAAACCGTGCTCCAGAACATCTCCTTCTTTCTTAAACAAAAAAAAACCCGAATATTTTCAAAAACCAGAACATCTCCAGCTGCTGTCATTCACGTCCGTAACACACCGGCAGGACACCGGCAGTGCGTCCTGCCGGTGGTAGTGTCACCGTTGGCCAGAGCTCCGGCGCCACTAGCAGGAGACGCGCGTCCCGCCGGTTCCCTGCCTCCCGGAGACTGTGACGCCCCTAGGCGGCCGATGTCAGAGCGCGGGCGAGCGACGACATCAAGAACTGGAAGGAGGATTCGCTCGATGGCCACCTCCCCATCACCATGTGAAGGCCGTCCAAGGCTTTAACTGTTTTCCAATTGATTTTGGTAGTGATTTAGATCCGCACGTTTCCATTAGTCCGTATTATGATTTCTTGAATTTCTCCCCGCTCAATTTTGATTTAGATCCAAGAAGCTCAATTTTGGCCAACACAATCTCCCCGCTGCCATTATCTTTTCTATTGATTTTTTGCTATCTACACGCGATTTCTTAGTGCATATCGTGATTTCTTCTCTTTTCTATTGATCTGTCAACTCCACCGGCCAAGCACCTCGTCCACGGCTCCACCAGCTACCTGCGGCATCTCTCCTCTAGCTACAGGCGGTCCTTTAGCCGACTCCGGTATTATTTTTATCTTCTTTCGTTGACTGCGCGTCGGCGTGTCGGCGACCAGGAGTGGAAGGAGACGGGCAGATGCCACCATTTCCTCTTGATCTGGATCCGCGTTATCCTTTTTTCTGCCTTTTTCTGATGCATTCTCTAACTAAAACATGTTGGAGTTAAAGGTTTCGTTGTGTTTCTTAATTTTGAGAACCAATGGTTTCTATGATAAATTTTGGCCGGAATACACATCGGTCGGAGGTAGCATCATTCTTCCATGGTACATGGATACAGAGAAGTGCAGCACTAAATACTCTAATAGAGATTTGATTCTTTTTACAATTTCTCTCTCTGGCACCTCCTTTACCATGATGACGCTGCATCAGCAACCAGGCCTGCCTCCATTCTTGCGTCGGTCTGGTGCCCCCATCACAGCCAAACATTCCAACACCACTGGCGGTTTCCCCGGCTCGGTCTGTACCTCCTCACGCAGCCCACCGGCTTCCTGGTCCAGGACAGTTGGGCACTGTGCGGCTGTCCGTCAGCAGGGGATGGAGGTGCCACGAGGGCGCACGGTGGCCGGTGGTCAAGGTGGCTTGCCGGAGCAGGAGAACATGGAGGAGGCGGGGGTGTGCACGAGCTCCACTAGGTAGACGGTGGCGTGAACGGAGTTGTCTGCGTGGGAGCAGGAGGATGCGTTCCATTTTTGAAAATATTCGGGTATTTTTTTGTTTGAGAAAGAAGGAGATGTTCTGGAGCACGGTTTCGAACAGCAGCTGGAATAAACGGACGTGAATGACAGCAGCAAACGGCAACACAAATCTTGATACCACATCCAACGGCTTTTAGTGCGTGCACAACTACCACCCCGGGCAGCAAATTTGCGTATAACAAAAAAAATGAAATAACAGAACTAATTTGTGCGACGTTACATTTATCACGAATCATGATGGCAGCGCGCCGTCGATAGAGCAAAAGTTGCATAGTCTCCAACACTTATTCATATAACCTCTCTCTGTTCCTGGTCACCCAGGAAACAGTAACATCGAAGCGATGATACCAGAGGAAGCTTCACCCAGACAAGAGAAAGGAACACGAGGGTGGTGTGCCAAGGCGGGAAGAGTCGCTCAAATCATCAGTCTCTTTGCAGGGGAGTAGAGCGATGATACCAGAGGAAGCTTCACCCAGACAAGAGAAAGGAACACGAGGTTGGTGTGCCAAGGCGGGAAGAGTCGCTCAAATCATCAGTCTCTTTGCAGGGGAGTAGAGCGACACGGCCCCAAGCCTGGAATTGGAGTACTTGGTGTAGACCCCCTTATGCTTGCTCCCTGATGCTGTCGCGTGCAGGCTTGCCAGACGCCTCGCACACTCCCTTCAGTTCCAAACACAACAACGGATCAAGAGTTAAATACTATTGTGTAAGTGGATACCGCCACAAAGAAAAGATTAAGCCAGTTCTACCCATATGAATACAGAGATCTAACTAACAGAGCTACAAAAAAGCCTATACAATTTGAATACACATGGAAAAGAAACCTTAGGTAGCATGCGAGCATGTGGAAAAGAAACCTTAGGTATTGTGATTATTTCTCTAAACTATGCACATTTAAAGCAAATATGATGTGGAAGGCACATATCAATCCAATTAACAGAACTACAAAGCCTACACAATTCAAATGCATATGGAAAAAACCTTAGATAGCAGCATGTGTAAAACATTGTACTGTGTTTTTGTTTCTCTGAAGTACGCACATTCGGTACGAAACTAATATTAGGGTGACAATAGCATGCGAGCATGTAATTTAAAGTGTGGTTCAGGTTTGATGTAAACAGTCAGATTTAACAAAGGAGGATTAAATCAGGAAGAAGACATACAACAACTGCCACTCAGCTAAGCCAGTATGGTGCTCCAGGATATCGCTCCAGAGCGGGCTCATATTCAGGGTGCACCGAGCAGCGTAGACAGCTGCTGCGGCAGTCACCGATGGGGCGTATAGTAGCATAGTGTACTGGACCAGCGAAAGCTCAGCATAAAAGAACGCCATGTTCTCTAGCTGCATTGGAGATAGCAAAGAAATGAACATTACACATCAATCAATGGCTAGAATCGAGTTACTGAAAAATGGTTCGGATGTTACTTTTCTGTCACCCATTGCAGCTTTCAGATATCGGACAATGAACATATACATCGTCGGAACTGTCAAGTTCCACTGCAACTTGTTCAGTATGGACTTCTCCTTGCTTAGGACCTGCTCCCGGGTGAATGAATTGTATGAGATGCACAAAAGATCCTTAACCTGTAAAGGTAGTTCATGATTGAGGTAAATAATCAAATTTCACAAGCAAGTCTGGTCAAGTTTGATTTGACACACAGCAATCGAGGTTTTGATACAAAGATAGTTCAACAATAAGCATAACAAACAGAACTAGCACTCTAGTAAAACAGGATCAGTAGTGTGAACTACAGAAGAACCCTACTACAAATATACTGAGCTTCTGATGCAAACATGGCTCAATAATAAGCCAAAGAAATACTCAAATCAAACAGCATCAGTAGTGTGAAAACTATAGAAGAATCCTACTGCATCAGCTATGAGCTTCTGATGCGAAGTTAGTTCAATAATAAGATCAAGAAATAGAGCTAGCACTCAAATCAAGCATCATCAGTACTGAGAGCAATAGAAGAACCCTACTACCACAGTTATGAGCTTCTGATGCAAACATGGCTCAACAATAAGCCAAAGAAATAGAACTAGCATTCAAATATAACAGCACTAGTAGTGTGAACTATTAAAGAACCCTACTACATCAGCAATGAGCTTCTGATGCAAACATAGTTCAACAATAAGATAATGAAATAGAGCTAGCATTCAAATCAAGCATCATCAGTAGTGTGAACTATAGAAGAACCCTACCAATGGAGCCCATATCTCTCCGTACTTGCTTGCTATCAGCATGGCGCTTACGCCAACGAGCTGAAGCTCCTTGCGCGGCACATTTTCCATGGATAAGTACTGGTCAATTATGTAGACCGTCAGGTACAAGGTCTCTGGCATGAGCATAAGCTTGTAATGCACCTCGATCAGCCAATCAACCAGAATTGCCCTCATTCTCTCATTGATATCAGTCTGTGAACTCATGTAGGTACAGAGAGGCCGGCAGGTGCCCTGGAAAAGCAGCAAAGCAACCACTATCACTTCAGAAATGCACATAACAGAAGTCAACTATTACCAGATAACAACTTCCTAATTCTACCGTGTTAAATTCAGAGTGCTCGCATGAAGAGTCTAATGATGCTCACCTCAGTGCTCTTGTAGAACCTGTAAATGTCTTCGACGTAATCAACGACTGCAAGCTCGTTGTGAGCATCAGATGCGTCAATGTTGTACGTCGCAGGGGCCTTCTTCGGGCTGCAGATCACCCCATCAGAAGCCTGTGTCCAGAACAACAATTCAGCAAACGATTATGACAACACTAGATCAAGCTTAAATGCCAGCACATCATATTAGACCACACTTTCATACCCTGCTGCATTTGTTAAGAATTTTGGTGAGGGTGTTGATGGGCGCCCTCTGGGAGGCGGCTCTCTTGGCTGGATTTTTCTTCTCGTTCTCAGAGTCAGAGCTTATGGCAATAACTTGGGGCTTCACCCTGTTGTTCTCCTTCTGTTGTTTGATCGCTTTCACACACTTGTCAGCTGCTACAGCAGCTACTCCTTTGTGACGACTCGGATCAGCTTGAGCAGGCCGACCATTTATGACATTACCGACCTCGACAAGGGCTCGACGGGATCCTGCAACTGGTGGTTCAGCAACCGTGGCCTTCGTTGTCCTGACAAGCCTCGCATCTGCTCAAGTTGGAGTTTCAGAGGAGGAACACAGAATATTCATCAGAACAAAACATGTAATGAATTAGGAAAAGTACAAGAATACCAACATCTTTGAACAAGGATCCCAACATCTGAGAACAAGAATCTCAACATCTAAGACCCAATCAAGGACGGACAAGAAACGCAAATAGATGGTGAAATCTCGAAGATGGCATCTTTACTACGTGCAGGGGACAAGAATCCGATTAAGAGCCCAATTGACATGCATAAAAGGGAATCCCGCAAGAAAAACGCATGTCTAGTCGCGACAGCCTAGCAAGGAAGATACGTTCCATATCAAGAAAAGCCATGTCAACAATTCAACGAATGTGCCAATGCGACAACTAAAATCTGTTGGCGTGTGCTTGGATGAAATCCACGATTACAAGGGAAAAAACAGGTCTGGCCAAAGATGTAGGTACTACTATGCGGTGAATTTTCGAAAGATTTCCCCTTTGTGTCGAACAAGAATCCGGACTGAATCGATCCGGAACCAAGCGCGATGAAACTAGATACCGGAGCAGCGATTCTACATGAAGGATTTCTGAGCCAAAACCTATCTAGGAGACCAAGAGAAGATCTTTGGCGCGCCAAGGAGGCCCACATCACACATGGGCAATCAAAGAAACCTACGAACTCGGTACGACCACCCTCGTCGGCACGTGAATCCGACGGGGAGACAGAACAAACAAAGAAAGGGGAAAGGCGGTAAGACTCACCGCCCTTATGTTCTTGAGCAAGATCATTGCTGGCACCGGCGGCCGTCTGCCTCCTCGACGCCATCGCCGCGTCCCAGGAGAACGGATCAACTAGCTTCCTCTCTCTCCTCCCGGTTCGCTCTTGATCTCGGCGACGGCGAGACCTTCGCTGTGGTTGTGGAGGAGAAGGAACCGAAGAGGAAAGGAGACGGGAGGGGCGGACGGTGGGGGCGGTTTGCTTTGTAGGCCTTGGAAATTCTGGTCTCCGGGATTTTTTGACGCGTCTCCAACGGTCGTTTTTTTTAATTGGTGGACACCGACGATGGGACGGCGCACGGAAAGCTGATCCGACGGCTGGGAGTCGTCATTACGAATTTTTGGAGCTGTTTGGAACGATAGGGGGAATCCCGATTATACCGTGAATAATGGCCTGCGTGCCCAAAGATGGAAAGTACCGAATAATTGACGATTTTCACACGGATTTTTCTTTTTCGTTTTTGGATGGGAACAATATTTGATTCACGTGCAGATTAATTAATTGGTACAGCTGGTAGTGAGTCAACAATAGAAGCATATACCCTTCTCTGTCCCATAAATTGGGGATCAAATATTAAGATAACTTTTTTATTTTTATTTTTTTAAAATTACAAAGAGTCTCAAAAGTAATAAAAATTATAAATAAGTCGTCGAACCACATAGTAACGACTACACACTAGCATAGACCGAAGACACGCCACCGTTCTCGGCACTCCATCGCCGAAGCCATGCTGCTACGACACTGACAAGGCGTCAGCATCGTCGCGATATTACAAGGGCTGTGGGCTGTCAATCAAAGCTCGACAATGAAGCGGTCCAACCCAGCCAGGACAAGGCAAAATAGACAATTGTAACTGTCTTCTTCTACCTGCCCTCTCTGACCTTCTTCCTCACGCAAACACCGTGAGTGGCTTGTATCTAAGATTAAAAATTGTAACACCCTTGAATCAGCCCCGTGCAAGTTATAGTGATTCCCGTTAAAACCCGCATAGAAACGATTCAAAGATGCCCATCACGCACCTGCGTGCGGGTGGAAAATGAAATAATATCTTTACACATCAGTCCACGATGAAACTCATAGAACATATATATACGATAACGACTCCATGAGTCAAGAATATAGATATAAAACACAAAGATCCAAATCAACTTGAAAACGATACAACATCCGAGTACGGACAAGATGCAAAATGGACTAGGAGCCCTAGAGAATAACCAATGGCATCTATAACCCTGCCAAGGACAAGCCGGAAGGGTAACCCTGCTAACGACGTTGATCTCAAAACTACTAAATAAAATGGGTTCCGACAAAGGGCAAAGGAAAAAAAGAGAGTGGTCAGTACTGAGGCCAGTACACGGCGAGTATTAGAATTCGGCGGCTCTCGCCTACATAAGTTTGGTGGACTGAAGCAACAGTGAAGCATGAGCTAAACAACCTATAGATACTCGATACAACTGTCGGCTATCAGAGAGAGATAAGAAAGACTTACCTAGAACCAACCTGATACTAACACCAAACATACCCATCCTGGTATTTTTCTCTCGAGACCAAACGAGGAAGTCATTTCGAGGAAACTCATATGGTTGGTAGTTTTATCCATTATTTTCATGATGGTTATCCAATTTACTGGTCATATCAGGACCAAGTCAATTGATAATAGTAAACTTTAGTGTAAGTTGTCTATGATCGAGAAACTATACTCCAAGTCATCTATAACCGCACACACGACATTTTGAAAAGATTTAACCCTGTAGGGGTGCACCAAAGTATCCACAAGCTCCGCCCTTTTTGCCAAGTCAATTAGCATACACCCATCGGTATGTCGGCGGGGCTTCGGACACGAAGTTTTCCAGACCCAAAGCAAGTACATGGGGGCCAACTCACTAAGCTACGTGTAACAAAGTCAGCCGGCTCTGAAGACGGACCCGACGATTATGAGATCGGCCAAGAGATAAGATACCATAGGTATAATCCTCAACATAATGACCCACGTCCTAAACAGTACAGTAGTAAACGCTCCTCGAGCAACAGATAATAAACGTGGCATAACATGACATTAAATTCTTAAACTAGTTTGTGGCCCTCGGTATAGTACTTTGAAATCAGGTAATAAACCGATAGGGGCGCCCATACCCCCTACATGTGGTTAGCGCACTCAATCTTGGAACATGTGTCAAGAACTCGGGTCCTAGGTGGACACAGGGGAGGTGGGGATAATAACCAAATCTCAATTATTACCCACTTGTGTCTCTGCATTAATTATACCTACTCCCAACATTTAATTAACAAGCTGTAATTACATACATGTTCATCTCCACCATTAAGCATGTTCCAACCCCCGACATTAGTGCAACATCGACGATGCGAAGCAGCACCTGAGCAAGCAACTACGACTCGCAAGGCCGACTATCTACCAAATAACAGGTAATAGGAGGTGTCTAAGGAAATATAAGCTACATGGGATATCAGTGGTATGGATACTAAAGCATCACAACACATATACCAATAGATTAATAGGAGGAAGTAAAGACTACAAATGCAAAATAGGTAAGGGGGAATGCTCGCCTGAGAAACATTTAAAGGAAATATGCCATAGAGGCAATCATAGAGATGATTATATTTCATATGTATCCATGAGTTATTGTAATATTCCGTGAATATCCATGTATCAGACAACTTGTATTGATTGACAATTATGTGAATTGTTTGTAAAACTCTTTACTTGTATGGTTATCTAATAGTCGTCCCTAGTCGGAGTTCATGTGAGGACACACGTGAATATTAGACTAGCACACCGATTGGTTGATGACTATGTTTCGCAAGTCATAGACATGGAGATGTCGAACTAATGATGTGAACACATGTTATAAACATGGGGTTGGACTAACCCAAATTGAGACTGGCAATTATACTTGCAGCTCTCTCTACACATCGTGTATATTTGGTCCTTAGACCTGAGATTGTCGCATGTACTTGAGATGTGGATCGACCTACTTTAGGGCTATCAACCACTACTCCGTAGCTGGGTAGTTATAAAGGTAGATTTCGGGTTTGTCCTGAAGCATGCTGCAAGGCATTGGTCAATCAAGATGGGATTTGCCCCTCTCTACTTGAGAGAGATATATCTAGGCTCCTCGAGTGATCGGATCCATAAATGCATGGCCGTGCTACATAAGGTTAAGTGTTAACCTAGTAAAGGGATTTCGAATCACAGTATCGAGAAATAGAGGTCAGCTTGGAGCTAGACCAAATATCATGAGGAAAAGGGAAAGACATGTACTTAACCTTGTGATGGTTCGTCCGAATGATCTTTGTATGCGTTTAGGAGTTGGCATGTCTTGCTAGAGGCCGCTACCAACTATTGACGGAGTAAGTGACTCGTGTCATGTCTACACGTGTATGAACCTATGGGGTCACACACTTAAGGGGATGGAAGCCTAATGAGGATTGGATCCAAATTAAACCAGGCTTAGGCTACTATGGGCTGCTAATGTAGAAGCCCACCAGGGACGCCTATATAAGAGAGGGTGGGGCGAGCACAATAGGGTTGAACATTCCACCTAGCCTCCACTCCTCTTACGCCTGTGTTGCACGCGCAGACCTAGCAGTCCGGCGTCTGACGCTTCCACCCCGGACGTGTGGATACCTCGGAGGTGCTGCAGCTGTAGCACTTGGACGAGCCGCGCAAGGGGAGCTGCTCGTGGGACGAGGACGAGGAGGAGACGTAGAACATATACACTGCCTCGACGCGCTTCATCAAGTTCCACAATTGCGCATCTAGTGGTAATCCCGAGATCTATGACAACAATAATCCTGGTTTACGTGGTAATTTTTTTTTGATTTGCGCTAGTGTAGCCCGTATCCCTTCAACATTGCCAAAGAAACATCTGAAGAACATGGATAAGCTCGCATCAACTCAACAGCCTAATCCGTGAAGAAGCAAACCACTAAAAGAAACATCGGATGTACTATTTAATACTACAGCAGAAGATCGGGCATGATGCATGACATGGCAAAGATGCGATGTGACTAGGCAATATTAAGCAGAACCATGGCCCCGACAATTAATTAGATGATTCATGTTGTTTTTATACCCTACAATTTAAATGTTGTATTAACAAGGAAAAATATGTAAGCAGTTCGCTACACAAATTTAAATGGAGCCAAGATAAGAAAAATATAGCCCGCATATAGTCTCCATATTTAATTATGAGATGAATCAGCTAAATGCCCCCAAACCACACAAATATGTGTGCGGCATGAACAATCTAAATGCAACAAGTCGATGGATGGTAATTCATAAAATAGGGGTATTGGAAAAGGATTCACACTTCAGGGTTCGACAACGATGGTCTTGGGGTTCGATGGGTTCCGGTTCGGTCTCGGCGGGGCCAGTCTTCGCCTCCGGGAACAGGGTCTTGGCGTTCATGAAGGAGAACATGAAGCCGGTACTGGGGTTCGAACTTCGGATCTGGGATCGGGTCTCCAGATTTGTGGATCAGGGGTCTCCGGTTTCCGTGTTGGCGATCTTTGGGTCCAATGTGTCCATGAAGGAGAACTTGCATTTATGTGCCTTTGGCTCCATGTAGGCATACTCAGGGTTCCGGCCTCAAGTTTCATTGGCGAATTTGGGCTACACGCAGAGGGCTTTGGGTTTCATCTCGATCTTCGGTCGCGGCATCGACCGAACCTATTGGGTGTGAAACGGAACCATTATTCACTTATTGTTCGGGACATAGCCGAAAGCAAAGATACAATAGTGCCCATCTTTACTGTACACTAGAAGCAATGGCACTGCAGTGCTTACCAAAATATACCAAAACCGGATCAGTAGGGGAATAGGTGGACACGCACGGGTTTTTCATGGCTGGAACAGAGAGCTGCCCTACAGAGTAGCGTCCCTAGGGAAGCATGTACTAGAACGGCTCCGGTCCTAGCGGGTGTTGTACGGACGGGGGAACAGCAGCCGACAAGCGGAAGAGGCAAGTTCTGGGCGCTGGCGAGGCGGGCATGGATGACGTAGCGCCGGCGACACGAAGTGAGGCGACGAGGACGCACGACTGGGAGAAGCGACGGAGGGCGGAGGCACTGGGCACGCTTGCTAGCATGGTCAGTCTTGAGGGAGTCCCGAGGCCGGTGGTGGCGGGGTTCTACGGGAGGAGGTGGAGAACTACAGGGCCGGGGCAGAGAGTTTGAAGGGGGAGGGCGCCACAGACGGCGGAGGGAGAGGGGATGGACACCGGCAGCGCTGCCTCTAGCGATAGGAGTATTCGAGCAGGGCCTCGGGACCATGATGACAAGATGGGCCGACCGAAGGAGCTCGGGACAACGCGATGCTTGGTGGCGGCGGCATGGGGCTTCGGGGGGAGGGGATCCACGTCGAGCGAGGAGAGAATGGAGGTGGCACGGGGCGACTCGCGTGGCCGAGGAAGGGCGGGTGACAGGATTTGGGAAAGAGGGCATGGAATGCGAGACAAGGATGTGGGGTGGGTGGCGACACACTATGGGGCGTGTGCGAGACCAGGGTGGTCACATGGTAGGCGTGGGGTCGGGACTGCGCGGGGTGGGGTGTTGGTGGGGAGTTGGTGGATCATGGGGTGACCGGGTCATGTAGCATGCGTGCGTGCAGGGCCAGGGCACACGGGAGGAACTGCAAAGTGGCAGAGGCTGCTGGGTTAGGTGGGTGTGGGGATTTAGGGTTAGGGTTTTGACTAGATTAGGCTAGGGTTTGCACCAGAGGGGTGGTAGGTGGCTGCGGGCTGGGCTTTTGGGCCTGGCTTGTGGCTTCCTCCCCGACAAAACATTTTATTTTTATTATTGTTTGTTTTATTTTAAATAAAACATTTTGTGAAATAGTTTTAGAAAAAAATATCCGTAAGGGTCCGGGGTTTTACATTTGAAATAGAGAGGTGGTATTTAGAAAACAAAGATAGGCTTTTAGAGAAATAGTTTTTAGCAAACATATGCATGATGTCATGATGATGCTCAAATGAAATGTGGAATGATGATATGAGTATGCGATCATGATGATGCATAAAACAAAACAACGATCGATTTTTTAGTAGTGGTTTTACCCGGTGTGCTACAATTCAACACCACTAACAATGGATCTCGCACTCGAGATCCACGTCATGGTATGGGAAAGAAGGCCGACGATATGAATCTTCGCGCTTCGGGTAGGTCCTCACGGCACCACTAACAAATATTCTTGCTCCGTCTTGAAATTGGTGACACCACCAACAAGGGTCGTTGCTCACGTTTTTTGAGAGAACACTCCGACGGAACACAGACGAAGGCAATGGTCTCAAAAGGTAAGACCGCTTCTAACTTCCGTGGAAGGAGTAAAATTGCATTGGTCCACCGATTCATTGTACAAAAGCGAATGATAAGAGTAGTGGTATGGTCGCGACTCCATCTCGCACTAAATCATTACTCTGTACACGAATATAAGAACTATGCAACTAACTCTCGGAATTCAGACCGGAGATCTTGACAAACAACGTTGGGAAAACAAAGGAGTGATGCAGGCTCTTCATCATATCTTACGTAGATGATATGAAACACCGAAGGATACAAAGAAAACTTTTAGTGAACTTTGGTCCACTAAAATGTACAACAGAGGAAAATTCCTTAGATAGCATGAAGACTGGATGTAGAAGAACCGTTCCAAGAGGAAGGAAGCAAAACCCTGAAGGTATGATGGGAACCCAACCACGAGAATTCCTGCACTCGAACAAAAGATAAGAACGCAGATTCAAAACACACATAGGTAAGAAGAGAATAAGAGAGGGGTAAGTAGTAAAAGCAGACCTAATCATAGCTATCCAACCGATTTTCGAAAATATTTTTGACACTCTACATCATCCATTAGCTAGGTTATCCTACATGCCGGATCATTAGGGTATCGTAATTGCTGAGCTCTGATACCAATTTGTAACACCCTCGAATCGGCTCTGTGGAAGTTTCAGCGATTTCCACCAAAATCTGCATAAAAACAATTCAAAGATGCCCACCAGGCACTTGCGTGCAGGTGGAAAACAAAGTAATATCTTTAGACATTACTCCACGATGTAACTCACAGAACTATATATATATATATATATATATATATATATATATATATATATATATATATACACGATAACAACTCCATGTGTCAAGAATGCAGATATACAGTACAAAGATCCAAATCATCTTGAAAACAACATAGCATCTGAGTATGGATAGGATGAAAACTGAAATAAGAGCCCTGGAGAATAACCAATGGTGTCCATAACCCTGACCAGGCCAAGCCAAAAGGGTAACCCTGCTAACAACGTCGATATCGAACCTGCTAAAAAAAGGGATGCCGACAAAGGGCAAAGGAAAAACAGAGCGATCAGTACTAAGGCTAGTACATGACGAGTCTGAGAATTCAGTAGCTCTCGTCTACGACCCCCTTCTTTTCAGCTTCTAGAGCAGATTTGTGGTCCAGAATCGCTAAAGCCCAAAAAAGGGTCTAGATTTTGTGCCTCTTTTTTCCACCCTGAATCAAGAATCACGTGCAAATCCAGAATCGGCCGGGAACTTGCTTCTGGCCAGATTCCCGTGATTCTCCGCGATGGAACGAATCGGTAACGCTAGCTACCCATGTGTCTACATCTATTTACAGAAAAATGCCACCGCTCGGCCAGCCACCACCGCGTGCCGCCCTGACGCCTACACACATACCGTGTCACACACAAGGCCACGTTGTATGCTCCTCGTCCTTTAGTTCGCACGCACACTCGTCCTCCAGTTCACACACAGACATCACGTCATGATGGCTTTTGAGATCGATGGACCAAGTAGGTGCGGTAATTCTATAACGTGCGCTAATTATGTGGAACAAACATCTCTCTCACTATACGGCTACATACGTATTATTTACTACAGTTACTTTAACGGCTAAATATGTCTAAGTTCTCCGGTCTAATTTTATCTAGATTCTTATTTATCTAGTTAAATATTTATACTAGATGTATTCGTATTTAGACAAACTTGAGCCTTTAAAAACGACGGATTAGTAATTTCTACCTCACTTCTACATAGTGTACTACTCACTTATTTAGATAAAATATGAATTCTAGGGGTATTATAGACATTTCATAACTCAACACATCAAACAAGTCAAATGTCTAGAAGCCAAAAAGAATAAAAGGAACCAGATTCTATGAGCTTCTTCCCACCACAGCTTATCCCCACATTCTACCAAAAGCGAGCTTGTGTAGAATCACAAGCTAAAAACAAGTCGCCCTACATAGGTTTGGTGGACTAAAGTGGCAGCGAAATAACTTATAGAGACTTGATACAACTATCGGCTATCAGAGAGAGATAAGAAAAACCTATTCGGAACCAACCTGGTAATAACACCAAACATACCCATCTTGGTATTTCCCCCTCGAGACCAAATGAGGAAGTCATTCCGAGAAAACTCACATGGTTGGTAGTTTTATCCATTCTTTCCATGGTGGTTATCCAATTTACTAGTCATATTAGGTACAAGTCAATTTACAATAATAAAATTTAGTGTAAGTTGTCTATGATCAAGAAACTATGCTCCAAGTCGCCCATAACCACACACATGACTTTTCGAAAAGATTTAACCCTGTAGGGGTGCACCAAAGTATCCACACGCACTTTCACCCTTTTTGCCAGATCAATTAACATACACCCATCGGTATGTTGGCGGGGCTTTAGACACGACGTTTCCCATACCCAAAGCAAGTACATGGGGGGCCATCCCACTAAGCTTCCCGTAACAAAGTCGGCCGGCTCCGAAGACGGACCTAGAGCTTGCGAGATCGGCCGAGAGATCAGAGCCATAGGTATAATACTCAACATAACGACCCACATCCTAAACAGTACAGTAATAAATGCTCCTCAAGCAATAGATAATAAACATGGCATTAAATCCTCAAACTAGTTTGTGGCCCCCGCTATAGTACTTTGAAATCAGGTAATAAGCCGATAGGGGCGCCCATACCCCCACATGTGGTTAGCACGCTCGATCTCAGAACATGTGTCAAGAACTCGCGTCCTAGGTGGACACAGGGGGAGGGATAATAACCAGATCTCAACTATTACCTACATGTGCCTCTGCATTAATTATATCTACTCCCAACATTTAATTAACAAGTTGTAATTAAATCCATGATCATCTCCACCATTAAGCATGTGCTAATCCCCAACGTCAGTGGAACATCAATGATGCGAAGCAGCACTTGAGCAAGAAACTATGACTCGCACAACCGACTATCTACCAAACAACAGGTAATAGGAGGTGTCCAAGGCAATATAGGCTACATGGGATATTAGTGGTACAAATACTAAAGCATCACAATGCAGATAGCAATAGATCAACAGGAGGAAGTAAAGACTATAAATGCCAAATAGGTAGAAAGGGGGGATGCTCGCCTGAGAAACATTGCCGAAGATACATCTAAAGAACAGGGTGAAGCTCACATCAAATCAACGACCTAATTCATAAAGAATCAAAGCAATAAAAGAAACACCAGATGCACTATTTCATACTACGGCAGAAGATTGTGCATGATGCTTGACATGGCAAAGATGTGATGCGACTAGGAAATATTAAGAGGAACAGGGTCCCGAAAATTAATTAGATCATTCATGTTGTTTAGAAACCCCGCAATTTAAATGTTGTATTAACAAGGCAAAATATGTCATTGGTTCGCTACAAAAATTTAAGTGGAGCCGAGACAAGGCAAATATAGCCTGCATATAGTCTCCAAATTTAATTATGAGATGAATCGGATAAATGCCCCCAAACCACAAAAATATGTATGCGACAAGAACAAGTTAAATGCAACAAGTTGATGGATGGCAATTTATAAAATAGGGGTCTCGGAAAAGGGTCACACTTTAGGGTTCTACACCTATGGTCTTGGGGTTCGATGGGTTTGGGTTTGGTCTCGGTGGGACCGGTCTTCACCTCCAGGAACGGGGTCTTGGCGTAGGAGAACATGATCCAGTGTTGGGGTTCGAACTTTGGATCCAGGATTGGGTCTCCGGATCCATGGATCATGGGTCTCCAGTTTCCGTGTTGGCGATATTTGGGTCCATCGTGTCCATGAAGGAGAACTTGCATTTATGTGCCTTCGGCTCCATGTAGGCGTACTCAGGGTTCCGGCCTCAAGTTTCGTTGGCGAACTTGGGATAAACGTCGTAGGGCTTTGGGTTTCATCTCGATCTTCGATCATGACATGGATCAAACCTGTCGGGGTGTACAACGGAACCCTTATTCACTTGTTGTTTGGGAGGTAGCTAAAAGGGCATGCATGCCCCATGTGTGGTTTTGGTAATTAATGAAAACATCTATGGACTAATGTGTAAATTGAGTTTCATGTGTAGGTTTGTCCATTGGAATTGCTTGGTCCATGTGTTGGTCTCAAGGTTGAAATATGAAGGAATGTCCAAGGGCTTTGTGCTCATTGGAATCATGAAGAAAGAAAGTGCTTAAAGGTTGATCAAGACAAGTGCAAAGAGTTGCATCAAGATGGATCAACCTCAAAAATGGATGAAGAAGGGAAAAATCAAGATGCGCCATCTCTAGAAGATCTCATGCTTGATGCTTCCCATCCTCGGTGATCATGGAGTGATGAAGACAAGTTCAAGAAGTGGTTTTCCCCATGGAGTATGGGGGGAAATTTGCAATTCTTCATCAAGCAAGAGCGAGCAAGAGCAATCAAGAAAGGTTTTCCATCTTGAGATGTTCAAGACGGTCTACATCAAGCTCAAGTGGAATGCTCGAGGCAAAGGTATGATCTTGATATGGTTTCTCTTTTAACGGTCTTGTGTTGTTAGTTGGGAGACCGGATTTATGATAGATAGCCGTACTATCAAGAGGGGCTCTCGAGCGGGTGTCTCGATTGTCGTGGTATTGTCGACGAGTATGCCATGAAGGGGTCCTCACATAGCGTGTTTAGAGACGTGGGGTAAGGCGGGAGGTTGGTGGGTACGAGGTAACACAGCTTACCCAGGTTCAGATCCCACGACGGTGGCAGAATCCTACTCCTGCTATAAATCACTATAATGGCAATATGCCGAGTTACAGGGATCTGTTCGCTATGAGAGGTGTGAGTTGTATCATGCCCTAAAGGCTCCCATAGGTCCGACTTATATAGTCGCCAGATCCTAGGGTTACAGGCAAAGTCCTAGCCAGATAGGTTACAGAGTCCTACACGGTACACAACTAGTCTAACGTGTCTTGCACTCTAAGGCTACGGATACGCTGGTGACTCCTCCGTAGCCTTCCTTCATCCAGCATGGGCCTCCCTTTGGATTCGTCTAACTGGGCCGCCCAGCAGGCCATGGGCCTTGCTACCAACTGTGGGCCAACCCGGGATTTCCGGATTAGAGACATGCTATGGTGATACCCATTTAGCATATCCCTAACAGTAGCCCCCGGAGAACTCCGAGATCTTGCATCATTTTGCCTCTTCAAGTTGGTTGCTCCGTTTAGATGAATGTCGGCCAATCGTCAAGCAATATCTTTAGTCCTCCCAAGAACCCTGCAAAGTCCTCTGTCTTCAATATGTAAGTCGGAGAACTGCTGAATCTTCCATCGTACTATTCTCGTAGCTGGACTGGATCCGTCCATGCTGGAATCTTCAGATGAGATGGTTCACCTGCCTATGTAAGTAGAGAGTTGTAGACCATAGGCCAGCAATGCCTCGTAACTCACACATGCAGAGAAAGTAATCATAGCCGTTTTTCCTGCACGAAGGATGCGAAACGTTGGCGACGGCGGTGGGAACGTGACAAAATTTCCGTCCATGAATCTTGACGCTGAGTACTATAAATTATAACCATGGTAATTTCTATCCTTTTCACCGCATTCTTCCTTGCGTCATCTTCTTCCTCCAGCGAACGTCTCCTCCAGCTCTCCATGCGCACTGATGACCCACAAGTATAGAGGATTGCAACTGTCTTCGAGGGTAGTATTACCCAATTTATTGATTCGACACAAGGGGAGCCAAAGAATACAAGCAAGCCTTAACAACTGAGTTGTAAATTCAGTTGCACCTGGAAATAGTTCTTGCTCATAGAAGTTTATCAGTAGCAATAGTTTGTAGTAGCAACAACAGCAGCAAAACAGGAGCAATAGTAACAGTAGTAGCAAACAATAGGATATGAGCGTGGTAGGCATAGGGATGGATGGACAGGCGTTGCATGAACGAGTCTAAACATGTAACTTCAAGATCTAGGGCAATTGCAGATAAATAAGAATAAGCATCCAAGTACTAAACAATCATAAGAATGCGCTCCATATATAGTCATGCGTGCTCGCAATGAGAACTTGCACAACATCTTTTGTCCTGCCACCCCGTTGCAGCGGGGACTCAAGGGAACTACTGGCAATTAAGGTGCTCCTTTTAATAGAGCACCGAAGCAAAGAATTAACACTCCGTGAACACACGTGATCCTCACATCACAGCCATCCCCTCCGGTTGTCCCAATTTCTATCACTTCGGGGCCTTTGGATCCGGACAATGATATGTGTACACAACTTGCAGATAAGATCACAAAAAATACTATCATAATGATTCTATAATAAGTTCAGATCTTAGATCATGTCACTCGGGCCCTAGTGACAAGCATTAAACACAACAAGTTGCAACAAAGTCAAATAGCACTAACAGAGATACTAGGCACCATGCCCCAACAATCTTATTCGATTACATGATAGAACTCATCCAATCCCTACCATCCCCATAGCCTACAACGGGGGATTACTCACTCTTAGATGAGGGAAACACTGATGGTTGATGGAGAGGCGTTGGTGATGACGATGGCGATGATCCTCCCCAAATTCCCCGTCACGGCATGGTGCTAGAACGGAATTTCTGGTTCCAAATCGTGGCTTCTGGTGGTGGCAGCGCAGCGGAACTCTTTCTGGAAAAACGACGAACCCCCTTGGTTTTTAGGTCAGAAGGCTTCTTATAGGCGAAGAGGAAGGCCGAGGGGGTGCCTGAGGTGGCCGCACCCCCCAGGCGTGGGCTGGGCCCACCTGCGCGGCAGGGGGTGTGGGATGTTGGATATATGCCCTAGAGGCAATAGTAAAAGTAGTTATTATTATATCTTTGTGTTTATGATAAATGTTTTCATTCATGCTATAATAGTATTAACCGGAAAAATAATACTTGTGTGATTTGTAAACTAAATTAGAGTCCCTGGTAAAGCCTCTTTGTAATACTAGCTTGTTGGTTGATAGATGATCGTGGTTTCTCGATCATGAACATTGAGATGTTATTAACAACAAGATCATATCATTAGGAGAATGGTGTGATGGACATACTCCTATAGATACGTGTAGCATAAAGATCAAGTCATTTCAATAGTTCGTTTGCTATAAGCTTTTTGATACATAGTAAACTAATTCCTTCGACCATGAGATCATGCTAATCACCATCACCGGAAGGATGCTTTGATGACATCAAACACCACGCCGTAACTGGGTGGCTATAAAGGTGGCATTGAGTGTTCGGAAAGTATGTGTTGAGGCACATGGATCAAGAGTGGGATTTATCCATCCATATGACCGATAGATATACTCTAGGCTCTCTCAGAGGAATGTCATCCAATTAGCTTTCAAGCATGTGACTGGCTCACAAGGGATCACATATCACGGGAACGAGAAAAGAGTACTTATCAGTAACGAGGTAGAACTAGGTATGCAGAGATACTGACGATCAAACCTGGGATAAGTAAACTATTGCGAGACAAAGGAAAATTGGTATCATATGTAAATGGTTCATTCGATCACAAGGTAATCATATAAATAAGATTCAGATATCATGAGGAGATCCAGAATGTTCAGGAGAATAAGATTCATATAAGGAAAGTCCAATTCCGGAGTTCGAGAATGATTCCGATGTTTTCATCGGAGAGGTTCTAGAAGGGTCTAGAAGGTTCACCGGACCGGAAGGGGAAGGGTACATGAATGTGTCATGGATAAGTGGAATGATTGGATCATGTCCTAGGTCACTTGGTTGGGCATTTGCAAGAAAGAAATAAAGCTCCAAATTGAAAGTCAAAAGGCAAGTTTGAAAAGTCAATCTGGGACAATGTATCCTAGTGGAGAAAGGAAAGAATCCTTCTTTCCCTCCACCACAAGCCAACTAGGAGAGGGAGTTGGGGAAGGATTCAAACTCCCCTCTCCCAGGCTTCCTTCCCTCTCATAAATAGAGGGGAGGGGGTGCCCCAAGAACACACAACCAGCCCTCCCCACCAAGACGTCGCACCGCCTTGCGCCGCCCCTAGCGCCGCCTTGCGCCGCCGCCGGATCATCGTCGTCTCCCTAGCCGCCGCCGACTCCACCTCCTCCTCTCCGGCCTTCTAAACCCTAGATCGCCAGAAACCATAGATCCACCATAACATGCTCCGGCTTAGGCGAAGCCTTGCAGGATTTTCCCTCTACTTCCGACACCACGCCGTCGTGCTGCCAGAATCTCGAGGGGAAAACTACTACCTCTGCTTCCTACTGGAACAAGGGAGAGAAAGGTCTTCATCGAGTACCGAACATGTGACCGACTGCGGAAGCACTGCCGGAATGCAGTGTCGGAAGGATCATCTACGCGATCTTGAGATTCGCAAGTGTACAACTATATCACCCACGAGAATCTGCTTTCGTTAACCGCTTTGGAATCTTTGAGGGTGAGTACTCTAATCGACTTGTTGCTACAATCTAGTAGATAGATCTTGGCTTGTTTATGTGCATGCGGTAGAATTTTTTTGTTTTCCATGCTACGAACCCCTACATGGGCCCCCAGGGCTCCCCTCCGTCTCGTACTCTCGCTCCGTGAGTCTTCTGGTGAAATAGGATTTTTGGCATAGTTTCCGGGATTTTTCCTGATAGTTGATTTTCTGCACAAAAACTAGACACCAAGGTAATTCTGCTAAAAATAGCGTCAGTCCATGTTAGTTGTATCCAAATCACACAAGTTTAGAGGAGAAACAATAGCAAAAGTGTTCGGGAAAGTAGATACGTTTTGGACGTATCAACTCCCCCAAAGCTTAGCTTATTGCTTGTCCTCAAGCAATTCAGTTGAAAAACTGAGTGCGATAAAAGACTTTCACGAACACATCTGCTTCATATGATGTATATATTCTTAGCACAGGAGTAGATACTTAGACAATTCATAATAAGGAGTATGCAACTAAGTCTACTCAATAGTCATTTCAAGCTATGAAGAGATTCCAACTCAATAATAATAAGTAGCATGAAACATAAACATAAGCAACATTGCAATGCTCATATGAAGGTATGATAGAGTGGTATCTCGCTTGCCTTTGTTTGTAGAGAACAATATAAATGCCAAGGCACCTCTGAAGTTCAAGTGAAGACTAGAAGTAAAGATATCAGAGATACAAGCATCAAAGTGATGACATAATTAACCAAGTTTTGAGACAAACACAAGAATGAAAACTATGCTCTCAAGAAGGTGCTCATAGAATAAGTGGTGACTCAACAAGGAAGTGAAAAGGCTTTGCAAAGTTTGAAAGGCTTCCAAATGCTGAAAGTAAGGTACTCAATAACTTTGATCTCTCATTGCCCCCATCATAGGCATCTTTATATGGTTAAGGTGAAAGTGAGATCCAATATGAGTTACATGCTTGACAGACCATAAAATGGAAATCCCATGTCCCTTGAGTACGAGGACCGCTCCTCATGCTACTCAACTTTAGTTACCTGTAAGTTCTTGTCATCATAAATACATGCATATCATAGAGAACCGCCAACAGGGTACCTCCTTGCACATGATGCATGAGCTATCCCAGAATCAAAATAACAAGGCAAGCAGACAATGAGCATCTCAACGATCGTTTTATTTGCTATTTTCATAGGTTTTTATTGAGGATGTTTCACCGATGCTCAGTATGGTAATGCTGCAAGTTTCCACCATGATTAGGAATGGCTTAGGCTAGCGGCCCAGGCGTTTATCTAACACATATATATAACTCCATGAACTCACAAGCTCCCCTTTTATTTCACACCGACGACATATGCAAACAAAAGCGCATGGTATCAACTAGATATGTATCCATAAGTGTTGAAAGCATTCCCCGTGACAGCACGGTTCTGCTAACTCCCAACCTATAATTTGCAAGCATATAACTTTCATGATCAGTCACAATGGTTCAGGTTTATTAAGTGCAAGGAATAAAGTGTGCCATCAAGTTCGTGAGAGCTTTACTGACTAACTTTCTCAAAACAGTCAAACATTTTATTTGGAAGAAAACAAGGCATAATGAATATGCACCGAATAGAAAATGATGCTAATAGGTAGGTATGGAGGACACTGTTGGCAATATTGGTTTTGGGGAGTTGGACGCACAAGTTGAGCTTATACTCAGTGCAAGTGAAGGCTAGCAATAGAGAGGGAGCGACAAACAAGAGAGCAATAAATATCATAATCATGCTTGCAACAAAACAGGTTTAATTATGGTAAGAAAGTGATACAAGAACTCTGAGGCAAAATAAATCATCGAGGCTTATTGACTATTGTTTAGTCATATGCATGTGCCAATTTGATTCACATGAAACGTTCGTAGGAGGATACCACAATATCATACCAAGTTATGAATAAAACAATGCAAGCAAACATTCATATGACATGCTACAAACTATTAGCAAGCTGGAGCTAATCACAAGAAAGCAAGAACTACTAAGCATCCATAAATAACATACACCTTACATGAACAGACTAAGCATGCTCACAATGACGAGTATATGTACAAAAAAGAAAACAAATAGAGTTTGTTACCAGCCTCTTAGCACACCTCAATTTGTCTTAATCTTCATTATTGCCCTTCACTTGTGTGGCTTGAATAATAACATGAAACCAAACTCCACTAAGGACGGCTGAACCCTGCAAAGAACTCACAAAACCAAAGAAGAATAACACATATTTTTGGTGTTTTCGATTTTTTAAAGCAAGCAAACAAAGAAAAAACAAACAAAGCAAAATCTTTTTGGATTTTTCTTTAAGGTAAACCAAAGCTAAAAAGCAAAGAAACAAACCAAGAGAAATAACAAAAATATTTTTGGTATTTTTATGTTTTGGGAAAGTAGGAACAAAAACCAAAAAGAAAGCGAAACAATGGATATACAAAGAACCGATGAAACATGATATACAGATGAGTGTGATGTCGGTATACCTCCCCCCAAGCTTAGGATTTTGGCCGAAGTGGGGCTCAACTCCATGGTGACCAAGAAGGTGCACTTCCGTAATACAACGAGGAGGCCCCTTTTTCCTGGTACGAGCTCGAGGACTCCCCTGTGTAGTGCATAGAGGGGTCGTATGAGGGCGCGTCCCCCTGATAGTGTCCATGGAAGCCAAGAATGCGCAGCTGCTCATCCATATCCTCATTGGAGCGTGACAAAGGTCCCTGGGAAATACTGAACAAAGTGGTTTGGGGCAGAGGGATCTCTCTCTCTTCCACGTCAGTAAACAACATTCTATAAACCAGGATCGCAAGGGTAGAGTTAGTGGTGACAAAGTGATTTGCTTTCATGGCAGCAAGACCAAGCCTCTGAGGAGCCAAAACCATATCATTTGGATCAACAGCAAGGTCGAAGGCAGCAACAACACATGCATCAATAATACCCCCATAAATGGGTCCCTTAGTAGCTAAGCGACAAGCAATGAGAGAACCAAGATTGTACTTGGTTTCATTGTTGAGAGCAGCAGCTAGGAAGGCCAAATGATAGTTGGAAATATTGCTAGTGTTCTCCCTAACAAAAACACTAGTGGTACGATAGTAAGCAAAGTACCTGATAGATAGGAGTTGAATATTTCTTATCTTTCCCCATTGGGCTCTACGGTCACCATCATTGGTTATCCCACGGTAGAGCTCCAACAAATTAGTGGGTTGAGCTGGAATCTTCTTCACCGACCCAGCTGTACCAAGACCCAGGATCTCACAAAACTTCTTCAATGTCATGGTGTAAGGCCTGCCATAAATTTTGAAAGACTCATCTCGTTTGAACAGGCTGTTAGAGTAAGAGAAGCTCTCCACAAAGGTTTTAGTGAGCGTAGCATATTGCATGCTCTCATCCTGCATATAGCTTGTTAGTCCAACCCTCTGAACCAAGGTTAGAAAGTCATTAAGAATCCCAGCAACCCGCAAAAAGGTAGGACAAGGAAAGGTAGAAGGGTGTGCATCCCCCTCATCTCCCTCATCCCCAAATCGCGGTGTAATGAGATCCTCATTGTATGAGGGCCTAGATCGGGAGGATGATCTTGAAGGCCTTGCCCTCCTAGGTTCATCACTCTCAAATATTTCACCAAAGGTGTGGTTGTCCATGACCTCTTTTTTCTGAATTTTTTAGATAAACATCAAACCAAGTGATTTCCAAGTTGATAAATGATGAGAAACTACAATATGAACTTGCTAGAGGGCTACACATGCATCAAAATGTAATCTCTAAGCATAGAACAAGCATGCAAGCTCACACAACCTGACACCTATTGTAAGATCCCTCCCTTATAAAGGTAAGGATCCCTGTGATTGCAATGCTAGTCCATGGATCAATTGCTAGCATCCACAGTTTAAGATGAAATACACAGAAACAAAGGTCATTATTACATCGTCATTCCAGAGATAACATAGAATTTTACAACTCCATGGCCATAGGACTAATACAAGAGTTCATTCATAACAAAATAAATAAAGTCTTCATCTTCATGTGCCACAGGCAAGCATGTTGAGTGTAGACCCATAACCCCTAATCATCATCAGAGTAACCTGCAACATCACAAGTTACAGCAATAGTGGGTCAATACATTGGAATAGTATTGGCAAGTGATACCTTAGTAAAATTATTAGCATCTAGTTACTACATGAATTTGTCTAAGTGTAGCTTAGGCTTGCTTTGCTCAAAATAGGTTTTACCTATTAGTTGAATTCACTAAGTTTTTCTTTGACAAAAGTTTCCCAAGGAACCACCAATAGAAATCGGTGAACCTTCACCCTTGTTCAACCACAGTTTTTAACTTAGAAAATTGGGATGAGGATATTCTAGATAGATTCCATGTCTTGATGCTCAAATTGTCCAATACCAGGGACATGGATAAGTACTTAGATTCTTCCATCTGCAGAGGTTGTGCACTTTACCCACAAGACTTGATTTTCACCAAGACAGGACCTTTCATAAGCCTTACCTTAGAACAAATGGACGCGTTCCAACCTATCATCCCACTACCACCAACTATCCAAATGGCTAAGTTATTGCAACCTATATGATCCAGGCAGAGCCCATAATGCCATGTGGCTGCACTAGAAGCTTCTTAACATTTGGCATCTCAAATCCCTTTGTTCCTGGGTGGCTTTCCACAAGTGAGATACACAAGGTAAACCATAGAAATGAGCCTTGTGTAACCACTCAACACAAACCATTCTTTCCATTCCACCCAGGTGTTTCATTCACTTAGTTGTTTTATTAAGCAAAACATAAGTCAAAGACTTAGAAATATTTCTCATAGCATGAATATATAATCCACCCTTGGTTGCTACTAGCTAGGCTAATCATGGCAATAGCAAGTATCTTAACTTAGAGGAAATTCTAACATTACTACAACTACTAGGATTTCCCAAGCATAGCATATAGATACTTAGCAAAATAATCATGCATGTTCTATAAAAAATATTTCTAATGCATAGGTAAAAAAAATATTGGGATAGAAACATGAAGCACCACTTGCCTTGGTAGTTTGGGGAGTAGCAACAATCTTCACAACCACAATCACTATTAGCACCAAAATCTACACATAAAATATTGGCACCAAAATCACATATCAAAATATACAAGCAAAAATATATGAATGCATGCAAATGCTATGTTATTATTTATTTCCAAATCAAACAAGACATGTGAAATAGTACTGAATCATAAACAAGACAAATACACACTAAACAAACTTTATTTATTCTCTAAATATTTTTTCAAATAATTTCTTTACTCAAAATAAGCCTATAAATGTCTCTGCAAAAATAACCAATTTTACAGAAGCAAAACATTAAACACATTGCATAAATGGATAGAATTCTTTCTCCTTATTCCAATGATATAAAATTTGCAAAATTTGAACGTGTGGATCAAAAGTTATGAATTTTGCAAGTTTGATTCACTAATAGATCAAATTCAGATTTTTAAATCGAATAACAGGCCACGCGGTAGCGTCTGATTGGACGATACCGCTTCGCACTGGATCACGCTCATGGACCGTTAGATCTAAAATAAAACCAGCGGCTCTGATCTGCCCGTACCTCTTCGGCCTGCATCTAATCTACACCACTGGATCTAGATCCAGTGGATCAAAATGCTCTGACCTAAATCCGGCAGTGCAGATGGTTGCTGGCGGCGGCGACGTTGCTTCCGACGATGCTCCGGTGGTTCTAGGAAGCAAGGGAGGAAACATAGGGGATTACCGAGCTCGTGGGGTCGTCGCGGTGCTCGAGGTGGTCGAGGGAGGGACAGGGGCGCACAGACTCGGCCGCTATTGCTCGTCGGAGAACCTACATCCGTCGGTTACGGTCGCTCGTCGTCATTGGCGAAGATATAGGTCATGCCTATCCAAAAGGATGGTGTCTTTAGACGCGCACAAGTCTAGCGAACACGTGAGCAACAAAAAGAGAGAAGGAGGCGGTCGGGGCTTACGGGGAGAACTCGCCGGAGTGGACGCGGTCGTCAGTGGCGCTCTAGTATTGACGTTGGCGAGGCTGTGGATGGTCATAGCATGCACCGGTGGGGTTAAACAATGCGCAAGGTTGCAGAGATCACACTCGCAAGACCAATAGGCAAGGGGCGGAGTGTGCTCACCGGAATACACCGCCAGAGTTCGTTTGTGCAGCGGCGGAGTGAGCTCAAATACGTGCAACCTGGGGGCGACTGGTTGTGGGTGTTTGGGGGGAAAGGACCGCGGCGAGGTGGTGATTAAATAGCCAGAGCAAGGGCGAAGATTACACGCTGTATCAATGCAATTGATCATGGCAGTGAAGGGAGGAAACGGCCGGCGACGACGTGTTCTCGCGCGGGATTTTGGGGAAGATGACGATGACGTGGAGAGGGCCCATCGATCAGTGGCTGTGGGGGTAGGTTCTGCGCGGGTGAGAGAAGGAGCAGAGGGAAATGGCCCAGGTGGGCTTAGTGGGATGGGTTCTGTGCTAGGCCAAATTGGCAGCGCCGGCCTTTTCTGCTTTCTTTATTCTTTTTCTATTTCTATTTTGATTTTTAGGAAACATTTTCAAATGATTTCAAATGTTTTTGATTTCAAATTCTTACTGGATTTTTTGTAAAGTGAAAATTGTACACATTTGGTTGCACAATAATGTTGTACACTTTAAAATAATTTGGCACTTTGGAATTTTTAAAACAAACAATGTTTTACCCATTGCTTAATAAAGACAAAGAAATGGTTTAAATTTGTTTCTTTGTTTTGAAATCTTTGTCCAAGCTTTGGAATTTATCAAACAAACCCATGAACAAACATCTTTGGTTTAAAACAAATAATCTCTTATTAGAGAGTAGCATTGGATCAATGCCTTGCTTACAGAAAATAATAGACTTACAAAAGCTCCTGTTTTGTAATGACTTTGAAAATGATCCTGAAATGATTATGAATGCATGGATGATATGCAAACTTTGAAATCATGATTTTAGGGATGTTAAAAATCTAACCCCCTTAAGGTGAATCTCGCCCTCGAGATTCGGATTGGCTAGGAAATAGGTGAGGGTGGTCTTTCTGAAGGTCATCTTCTCTTTCCCACGTTGCTTCTTCTTCGGAATGATGGTTCCACTAAACTTTGCAGAATTTGATAGTTTTTGTCCGAGTAACTCTTTCTGCAGTCTCAAAAATCTTGATAGGTTTTTCCTCATAAGTGAGATCACTTTCCAATTGGACCTCCTCCAAAGGTATAGTATCCTTCAAAGAAGTCTCCTCCATCTCTGGATGGCATTTCTTTAGATGACTCACATGAAACACATTATGAACGGCAGACAGTGATTCCGGCAGTTCAATCTCATAAGCTACTTCTCCTTTATGGCTCAGAATGTTGAATGGTCCAACATATCTTGGGGCCAATTTTCCTTTGACTCCAAATCTCTTCACTCCACGAAGTGGTGACACTCTAAGATAAGCTCTATCACCCACTTCATAGGTGACTTCTCTATGCTTAGGATCTGCGTAGCTCTTCTGTCGGGACTATGCTATCTTCAATCTGTCTTTTACTAGCTTGAATTTCTCTTCAGCCTCTTTGATTAGTTCTGGCCCGAACAAGTTCCTTTCTCCCACACCATTCCATAGAAATGGGGTAGTACACTTTCTCCCATAGAGAAACTCAAACGATGCCATCTCAATACTGGCTTGATAGCTGTTATTGTAAGAGAATTCTGTGTAAGGCAGACTTTCATCCCAACTAGCTCCATAGTCTAGGGCACATGCCCTCAACATATCTTCTAGAATCTGGTTGGTACTTTCTGTCTGTCCATCAGTCTGAGGATGAAAAGCAGTGCTGAATTCCAATCTCGTTCCCAATGATTCATGTAGTTGCCTCCAAAAATGAGAAGTGAATTGAGTTCCCCTATCAGACACAATACTCTTGGGTACTCCATGCAGACATACAATCCTATTCTTATAGATCTTGGCCAACTTAGCACTTGTATAGGTTGTCTTCATGGGTATGAAATGAGCCACTTTAGTGAGGCGATCCACTACTACCCAAATAGAATCATATCCTGACCTGGTCCTTGGCAATCCGGTGATGAAATCCATGCCAATCATGTCCCACTTCCAATCAGGAATAGGTAGTGGTTGTAGCAATCCTGCTGGTTTCTGATGTTCCGCTTTCACCCTACTACATACATCACACAAAGCAATATGTTCGGCGATGTCCTTCTTGAGATTATTCCACCAAATCTTTCCTTCATATCCATGTATATTTTGGTGTTACCCGGACGAATGGAATATGGTGAGTTGTGTGCTTCTTGTAAAATCAGTTTCCGAAGCTCCGGATCTTGCGGAACGCAGATACGTTTTCCATACCATAAAGTACCTTGTTCGTCTTCAAGGAACCCCTTGGCTTTTCCCTTGCCAATCTTTTCCTTAATCTCTTCAATTTCCTTGTCCGTCTTCTGGGCTTCCTTGATTTTGTCCAATAATGTGGGTTGAACATCCAATGACATGAGATGTCCCTCAGGCACAATCTCCAATCTGAGGTCTCTAAATTGGGCACACAGATAATCTGGCAACTCTCCCTTAGTAAGGCCATTCACAAATACCTTATGGCTTAGAGCATCTGCTATAACATTTGGTTTATCGGGGTGGTATTGCAAACTCAAGTCATAGTCCTTGATGAGTTCTAGCCATCTTCTTTGTCTCATGTTGATTTCTTTCTGAGTGAAGATATACTTAAAACTTTTGTGATGTGTGAACACTTCACATCGCTTTCCCAAAAGATAATGTCTCCATGTTTTGAGTGCATGGACAATAGAGGAAAATTACAAATCATGAGTAGGGTAATTTACCTCATGAGTTTTGAGTTGTCTCGAGGCATAGGCCACAACTTTTCCTTCCTGCATTAGAACTGCACCTAATCCATGATGAGATGCATCACAATACACTTGGAAATCTTTCTCCAAATCTGGCAGACATAGGACTGGTGCTGTCACTAGTGTCTTTTTCAATTCTTGGAAGCTAAGTTCACATCCTTCAGTCGAAGAAAATTTCTTGTCTTTCTTTAGTAACTCTGTCATTGTCTTAGCTACCTTGGAGAAATTCTCAATGAATCTTCTGTAGTATCCTGCCAAGCCAAGGAAACTACGAATTTCCTTTACTGACTTAGGAGATTCCCACTCTGTTACAGCTGATACTTTTGCGGGATCAACTGCTACACCATCTCCTGACACAACGTGTCCAAGAAATCCAACTTCATCCAACCAGAATTCACACTTGCTGAATTTGGCATACAGCTTATGCTCTCTAAGCTTCTCAAGTATCAAACGCAAATGTCCTTCATGCTCTTCTTTGCTCTTGGAGTAGATCAAAATGTCATCGATGAAAACGACAACAAACTTGTCAAGGAATTCCATGAACACCTTGTACATCATATTCATGAAGTAAGCTGGTGCATTGGTCAAACCAAATGGCATCACGGTGTATTCATATAATCCATACCTAGTGGTGAAAGCTGTCTTAGGTATGTCTTGTTCTCTTATCTTAAGCTGAAAATAACCTGACCGGAGATCAATCTTTGAGAACACACAGGCTCCTTCTAGCTGATCAACAAGTCATTTATTCTAGGCAAAGGATATTTGTTCATGATGGTCACCTCATTGAGTGAACGATAATCTATGCATAACCTTTGACTTCTATCTTTCTTTTCCACAAACAAGACTGGTGCTCCCCAAGATGAAGAACTTGGTTGAATAAATCCTTTCTGCAACTGTTCTCCAAGTTGTTTCTTGAGTTCTTTCAACTCATCTACTGACATCTTGTAAGGTCTCTTTGCTATTGGTCCTGATCCTGGCAGCAAATCAATCAGAAATTCCACATCTCTATATGGTGGCATTCCCGACAATTCTTCCGGAAACACATCCAGATATTCTCTCACAATTGGTGTTGTCGGAATGACCACGGAAGATGCTGCAATCGACAGCGAGTAGTAGAACATAGGGCAAGGGCGGCCAGCCATCTGCGGTGCGAGATGAGGGCGGAGACACAGGGTTTTACCCAGGTTCGGCCCCCGGAGGGTAAAGACCTACTCCTGCTAGATTGTATTATGATGGAGGTACAATGGGGCAAGCTCGACAGCTAGGCGGCGAGTCACTTGGGTGGATGATGGAACGTATCCTCTACACACCCTGTAGGGAGGTTTATATAGACTCACCCTCCCCTAGGGTTTACATATCTCAACCGAATCAGTTAAGGTTTCGGCACTCGTTTAACCTAATCCGACTGGGCCTATCTAATCTCCTGGGCCTTCAGCTTCCAGTCGCTTGGATCCATGCCAGGCCTTGATCCAGTCGCCGTCCTGCAGGCCCACTCGCCAGTTCCTGGGCCAGTCGGAGACGTCCTGCTGGGTATACCCCGGTAGGCATATCCCCATCAGTAGTCCCCGAGGCCGTCGTCGATTAGTCGCAGGTGTTCGTTGGCAGTCGGAGTATACGGGTCCAATGCGAACGCCCAGTCGAATCGGTGGCGGGCTCTTGAATAAAGGAAAAAACTATTTACTCTGGTCGCAATGACAGTGGTTAATCGGGTCGCAGCTCGGCGAACGGGTCGGCAAAATATCTAGTCACTGTTGTAGTGATTGGGTCGGCGAGTCGAATGGATGAAGTTGGACCGTCAGACGCAGTCAAAACTAGCCGTTGGGGTAATCCAACTATAACTTTGGCGTAATCACCGCGTAGCAAAGGCTCCCGAATTTGGCGGGTAACAACCGCTATATAAAGGAAATGGTAGGCGATCGGGGAACCACTCTTTCGTCATTTCCTCCGATTTCGCACACCTCCGTTTTCCCCCGCGTCGCGATCCAACCGATCCAACAACCTTCGACCTCCATGAACCTCCCAGCCAATGTCCCCCTCCACCGAACCATGGGGCAGGTCCAAGTGCACCAGGGCGCTACTGGCGTCTTCTGAGGAGGCCGGGATCCTACGCGCTGGCAGGTGGCGCATCCCCGCGGCCGGAGAGGTGACTCCGAATCCGCGCGAGGGAGAGTTTATTTGCTTCACCAGCCATCTGGAACGAGGGCTGGGGTTCCCCACGTCTCTCTTCTTCCGGCGCTTCTGCGCCTTCTACGGGATCCATCCGTCAGACCTGGGACCGCACAGCATCGAGCAGCTCGCCATTTTCGTGGCTTTCTGCGAGTGCTACCTGGGCTGCAGGCCTTACTTCCCCCTATGGCAAGATCTGTTCCACGGGAGGATCAGTCGCGAAGAAGCAGGCGGCCCAATGCTTGCTGCGGGTGGCCTGACGTTTCAGTTGAAGTCGAAGGCCTCCTTCGTTGACCTGATGCTACCTGCCAAGGCGGCGAGCGAGTGGAAGAAGTCCTGGTTTTACGTCACCGAGGCGACTCCAGACGACGAGGTGGCGATCCCAAGGTACTCCGCCGACCGGCCCGAACCGCGCCGACTCCAAGTCGGCAAGCTCCCAGTAGACCAGCGGATGGTCGTGGATGAGATGCTTCAAACCATATGCGGCCTCAAGAAGAAGGGTCTTCAAACCATAAATTTGTACAACTGTTGGCTCGGGCGGTGACTCGTTCCCCTGGCCCGCCGTGACCATTATATGTACGAGTACACGAGCAGGGAAGACTCGACGAAATCCCGCCTCGCCGAATGGAACCTCGAATACTATACCCAGGCGCTGAAGAAGATCACCCAGGCAGCATACCTGGACGCGAAGGCCGGGGTCGCCCCTACACCGCGAAGCATCCAACCCCAACGGTAAGTCGCTGTTTTTACCATTATTCGCAGTCGTAGTTGATGCTGTCACGATTATACTGATATTGTCTCATGCCTGCTGCAGTTATTTCAAGTGGTGGAAGGGTGGCTCCCACCCACGGACGACGAGAACTCGAGCTCGTCCATCCAGGACGGGGGTGAATCGCCTCCTGCCAAGGGCGGCGGCGAGAGCGACAGGAGCGACGACGACGACGAGCCCAGGGAAGAGGCCGCCCCACTGGTTCGCAAAACTCGCGGGCAGCATCAGCGCGAACTCGAGGCGAGTAGAAGCCTTGAACGTCATGACGATGAAGACGACGAGCTTACCGAACACACCTCGCGTCGCGAGGCCACTCCATCAAAAAAGAAGAAGAAGAAGAAGGAAGTGAAGGACCCTCCGAAAAGGAAGACGAAGCCGGCGAAACAAGCATCTCCGCCTCGTTCGGCGAGTAGTTCCGCCGCCACCAGCCTGGCCAGGGATGAAGCGCCGCAGACGACGGCAGCACCGGATGCCACTGCCACCCTGAGTGAGGTACCTCTGGCCTCGATTCCCCCCATTCGCCCTAGTCTCTGGGTTGGAGGCTGCTCCAGCCGCGGCAGCTTCGCCTCCCAGGAGAGCTCCTGCCGAAATCATATCGGAGGCTCCTGTCGCGGCCTCGTCAACGAATAGGCCGTCCGTCTCTTGGGCACATGATGTTTTGGAGATGGGCCTCAGTCGGAAACTGGGCCCCGAACTGGAGAAGCCGGCCAGCATCCGCACAGGGCTGCGGTTCATACCAGTCGCCAAGTGAGTTTTGTTCACCTGCCTTGCTTTTCGTTGTACACGGACCATTTTACTCATGTGATCAATTCACAGGACTGGAGTTAAAAAGATAGGCCACCCGTCCGTGGCCAAAGTGCCATCAGTCGTCGTCGAGGAGGACCCCTCTCGGAAGAGGAAGGCTGATGAGGTCGCTGCCCTTGCAGACAATGCCAAGAAGGCCAAAGGCGACGATGTCGTCACGGTGTCTGACGACTAGACGATTGCTCCGAGTGGTCCTGCGACGGAGGCGGCCTTGAAGATCAAGGAGGGTGCTTCCTCGCCTGGGGCGGCCGAGCCGGATTCTTTTGGTGCCGGCGCATCCACCGCGACCTTCCCCCGCTTCATGGCCAGGGCGGCTACGGCGAGTGGTACCGCACCATCGAGCCGTGTACCTGGGGTCGCCGAAACGGAGATCGAGCAGCGTCGCGGGCACACTCCGGCTCTTCTCGCAGCCATCCAGGTATGCCCAGTCCCCGAGGATCGGGCCACTGTTTTTCAGTGGTCAGATTCTTTTGGTGTGTTGTTTTTATTTCTAGCACCCAGTCCCCGAGTGCGCAATCGCTGAATTTCAGCGGGTGGGCACTTAGGATTTTTGATCTCCAGTCCCCGAGTGTCCAGTCGCTGAATTTCAGCGGGTGGGCACTTAGGATTCTGTTGTTGTTAACTGTTTGACTTGTGCGCAGGGCTTGCAGCGTGAGTCAGCCGACCGGCTTGCTGCGAAGTGTCGCGCGGAGAAAGAACTTGTTGCCATCCAAGAGGCGAACAAGGGACTCCAAGCGATTGCTGCGAAGGCAGAGGAGGTCCGCCAGGGCCTTGTCCCGGCAAGTGAACTGACGGCGGCTCAATCTGCGCTAAGTTCGGCTGAGAAGCGGATCGCCGACCTTGAACGCAAGCTTAAGGAAGTGAAGGAGGAGGCGAGTTCAGCGGATGGGCGAGCCAAGGCTGCTGTTACGGCCGCCGCTGAAGAGCATAAGGTATCTGACGCCCTCGTTGCTGGGCTACAAGACGACTACTCCTCTCTTCAAAGCTTCATCACGAGTCTCTGCCGTCCATTGATTGGTAAGTGTGCCTGCCTCTGCCTGTAGTATTTGCATTGTGTGATCTTTGTTGTACTCACTGCCACCCTCTGTCTATAGGTCGGATCATCGACAGCTTGGAAGAGGCGCAGTCGTACGACGCGCGACAGTGTGTGGCCACTCTGGTCGACTCGGCCATGTTGTCCATGGCTTGCATTCGGGCGTATCTTCAGGAGATGTCGCCCACGGAAGTGATTCCCAGCGACCTCGTCGAAGTGTGGCGTTATCTGGAGAAGGCGCCATCAGTCGTCGAGTTCATGACGCGGTCGGTGTTCCGGCGCGGGGCGGCGACGGCGCTTAGCCTTGGGCTCGCCCACTTCCTGGAGGATTTCGATCTGGACGACGTGACGAGTGGCTACCCGTCGTCGACAGGCTCGGTGGAGATTGCCGAGGTGCTGAAGCTGACGGACCGTGCCACGGTATACTCCGATCGTGTCTGGGCGATGGGCGACCTCCTTCCTTATCAGGAGACGACCGTCGCGCCCAACGATCCCGAGCCACCGCACCGGGACTTCAAGATCGAGCAGCCCTTCCGTGCGGTGATGGCGGGTGAGCTGACGACGTACCCATTGAACCCGTACACTCCCTTCATTCCCAATCGTAAGGGTGGCGGCGAGTCGACATCGAAGCCTGCAGAATAAAACATTGTGCCCTAGGGCGTTAGTAGCAGTTCGGCCATTGGGCGCAACTTGTATTTTGTAACAACTTTGGTCTGCTATAATGGGATTTTGCGTTATTTTGTGAGTTGTTTTGCGATTGTGATTGATGATTGAACGAGTCCTCGAGCGCGTCCGCCCTTTTTATGGGGTTTACCTCGTTTGTTATGTGTTTGTGTTTTCGAGCGTTTTGTCGGTTGTTTTGTTATTGAGTTCGACTCGCCCGAGTTTGGAATGCCAGTCGCAGGGCGACTCCCAAGTGTGCTCTTTACTTCACCGTTTTCCCTTGCGCGAACGAGGTCGGGTAGCCGAGTCCCCGAGCGTGGTACTTGGTGGTTCTAGTCGTGGCTCTAGGGTGGTTGAGGACTGGGCGCGTCAGAGTGAGCGCATCACTCCTGCCTGGCCCGTCGGGTCAGTCGCATGGCGAGTCCTAGGCACGCTCTCATACTTGGCGTTTTTCCCTAGCCGCTCGTGCTTAACTGGTCGTTAGTCCCCGAGCGTGGTATTTGGCCGTTCGAGTCATTGTGTCGAGGATGCGGAGGATCGTGGTCGCTGTGAGGAGCGAAATCAGTTGTCTTGGCTCGTTAAGCCAGTCGAGCTAGGCGACTCCAATGGGGCTCTGGGTAGGCGTTTTTCGTGGACGTTACGAGTCCTGGGGTAACCCAGTACCCTCGTAACGCACTACTTGGCCGTGCCGGTCGCTGTACCAGAGGTTGACTTCTGTAGTTAGCTTGGCGCTGTTATTACGAGTGCGAGTGGCACAAGACACAGAGAGTAGACGCAATTTGCGGTAACCGATATATTTATTTTATAGCTAGTGGAGGGTACATGTATGGAGTTCTAGGAGTAGAACTTTCGTAGGAGGTTTACATTCCACGGTCGCTTGTCGTCAAGTTTCCCGTCTCCGCGGACGTCGGTGAGGTAGTAGGCGTCATTGCCAAGTACTCGCCCGATGGCGAATGGTCCCTCCCACGGGGGGGGGGGGGGGGGGAGAGCTTGTGCATGCCATTCTTGTCCTGGATGAGGCGTAGCACCAGGTCGCCTTCCTACGGGTGGCGCGTTCTCGCAGATCGCGCGCTCCAGGTCGCCGTCGGCCCTGGTGGGGGCCGGGCGCTTCCTCCGGGTGGCGCGTTCTCGCAGATCGCGTGCTCGGCCACGCGGGCCGGGTCATTCTCATCGTCGAAGTTCAGGGCGCACCCCTGGACGGTGGGGTTCAGGCGCGACCTGATTCGCTGCTGGTGGTAATGTGACAGCTCCTGCGCCGTCACCTGCTCGAGGCGAAATTTTTCACGCTCGGCTTGCTCCTTGCGGACTGCCTCCGCCAACTTCAGGTGGAGTTCCTCGACCTCCGTTGCCGTGGCGTTAGGAGGGATCGGAGTGGAGAAGGGATCCTCCGGCGGGTCGGTGCTAGTCGCCATGTAGGTTGCGGCGTGGCGACCGGTCCTGTCGCGGAGATCGACGAAGTTTTCTGATCCGGAGTCGAAGTCAAATATCCCAAGGATGGAGGGATCCTCGAAGTCTCCCACGTTGGAGACCTGGGTGATGGAGCCCGCGGGCGAAGCCGTGATGATGGATCTGGCGAGTGACGCCGGGGTCGCCGAGTCGGCGTCGTCGTTGAGGGCCGCGTCTTCCGCGGCTGCGGTGGTTTCGGCCACGTCGCTGTGGGCCGAGTTGTACTCGGAGGCGAGGCGATGGATCGTGCGGACCTGGCTCTCGGAGATCTGGTCACGTGGCGGCGACTCGTGGATGCGAGCCGAGTCCTCCGAGACGATGACGTCGGTGAGGCCGACGAAGAGGCTGATCGTGCCGACTGGCAAGATCATGCTGCGCGTGACGGGTCGCGCCGCCGGGACGTAGCTGCTCGGCAAGATCTGGAGCATCTCGCCGATCGCTATCATGCGGTCGGTGGCGACCGACTCGTTGATGGGCAGATTGGATCTCGCCGCAGAACACCGGCCAGACCGGCCATGCCCCACAGTGGGTGCCACTGTCGTGGGAATGACCATGGCAGATGCTGCAATCGGCAACGAGTAGTAGAACATAGGGCAAGGGCGGCCAGCCATCTGCGGTGCGAGATGAGGGCGGAGACACAGGGTTTTACCCAGGTTCGGCCCCCCGGAGGGTAAAGACCTACTCCTGCTAGATTGTATTATGATGGAGGTACAATGGGCGAGCTCGACGGCTAGGCGGCGAGTCGCTTGGGTGGATGATGGAACGTATCCTCTACACGCCCTGTAGGGAGGTTTATATAGACTTACCCTCCCCTAGGGTTCACATATCTCAACCGAATAAGTTAAGGTTTTGGCACTCGTTTAACCTAATCCGACTGGGCCTATCTACTCTCCTGGGCCTTCAGCTTCTAGTCGCTTGGATCCACGCCAGGCCTTGATCCAGTCGCCGTCCTACAGGCCCACTCGCTAGTTCCTGGGCCAGTCGGAAACGTCCTGCTGGGTATACCCGGTAGGCATATCCCCATCAATTGGCACACTGTCTATGCTAACCCCCTTAAGAGAATTTAGCTTACTCCCTTTTGATTCAAAGTTAGTCTTGAATCTAATCCTTTTATTATCTGGGGTTGTGAGTGTGACAGTATGATTGGCACAATCTAGCACTCCCTTGTGCTTAGTCATCCAGTCCATTCCCAAAATGACATCCAATCCTTGGGAATTTAGGATTATCAGATTAACGGGAAACTTATACTTCCCAAACTCTATGACTAGGTCATGACATCCTGAGTTCACTATCATTTCTCCACCAGGAGAACTTACTTTTATAGGAAACCCAATAGATTTAACTGGAAGTTCATTTCTTTCAACAAATGCTCTTGATATGAATGAATGCGATGCGCCAGTATCAAAAAGAACAAGTGCTGGAATAGAATTGAGTTTGAACTTACCATCCACAACATCAAGTTCCTCATAAATCTCTTCCACATTGATGTGGTTCACCTGTACCTTCTGGAAAGGGTTGGGCTTGTTGGGTCCTTCAACTTTCTTTTCTAGGCACTCATTTGCATAATGCCCCATCTTCTTACACTTGAAGCATTCAACCTGACTGAGATCCTTCTTGCCAGGCTGGCTTCCACTACCACTTCCACTTCCACTGTGGTGACTCTTGTGTCCACCTTTGTGGTTCTTGTACTTGTCATTATCATGACTACGGTGATGCTTGTTGTCATGATGGCAGTTGTGGTTGTGGTGGCTGTTGTACTTTCCATGCTTGTGGGATCCAGAACTCCCACTATCATTGTAATGGGAACGCTTGTGAGACGATCCCGAGCTGTGCTTGTCAGAGTTGTGCTTCCTCTTTCTGCTTTCAACCTGTTTCATCTTATTCTCTAAGATGGTTGCCTTGTCACAAAGGGACTGGTAGGTAGGGACATAGGCAACAGATAGCTTCAAATTCAGTTCATCGTTCAGTCCTTCGAGGAACTTCTCTTTCCTCTTGGCATCGGTATCCACTTCATCCAGTGCATAACGCGCCAGATTGTTGAACTCCTCAACATATTCAGCCACGCTGCGGTGGCGCTGCTTCAGGTTATGGAACTCCTTCTTCTTCAAACTCATCACTCCGGATGAGATGTGAGCTGTACGGAAACCATCTTCAAAGATATCCCATGTCACATCCTCAATGGGAGTGGTGATCTGGTAGTTATCCCACCAAGTAGCTACTGGTCCTTCCAACAGGTGTGCTGCAAACCTGACTTTCTCCTCGTCGGTACAGCCGACAGTCACCAAATCTTTGTTCACCGAACGTAGCCAATCATTGGCCACCATGGGATCAGTGGTTCCTGAGAACTTTGCAGGCCTCAGTCTTAGGAATCTGGTGAGCATGTCAAATCCTGGTGGATTGTTCTGATTGTTGTTGTTGTTGTTGTTATTCTGATTCTGCATAAAAGTGGTCATCATCTGTATTAGCTGTGTCTGTGCTGTCATCAGCTGCTGCATCTCGGGGGTGACATTGTTGTTGTTCGGGTTGGGGTTGGCACGTCGAGGAGGCATCTGTGGTTTTCAATAAGGATAAGAATGAGATACCCATAGATGCTTAACATGCACAATACATCACATAGACAATCACCAAACAAGCATCAAAATAACATAAAGTTCAACGACATAAACAACAAGTTTGAAAAGCAAACACACCAATAGCAAGCCATCCACATGTTGGATGGTCATTGCGACTCAATAATCATAAGCATTGTAAATGATAGATAAATGAGTAGTCATCACTACTCCTCTGCATCAACCTCCTCGTCAACAAGTGTAAGACCTGCATTCTCCATAGCGGTCTTGTATTCCTCGACATTGGTAGTCAAGGCCTCTATCTTGGCTTTTAGAGCCCTCTTCTACGAAAGAAGTCTCTCAATCACACCCTGCAGATGCTCGAGCTCGAAGTCCTTGGCATCTGGTTCTGCATTCATCTCTCGAATCCTCTTGTTCCTATCTTGGACTCTTTTCTATTGGCTCTTGAACTTCCTGTCCTGGCTCTCAAACTTGGCCTCCATTTCCTTGACTATCTCGTCTTGCTCCGCGAAGAGCTTATCCTTCTCACGAAGCTGCACCTTGAGCTCGTCATTGCTAAGCATGACGTTGGTCCTATCAGTATCTAGGTGCCTAAGAAGAACCTCTAGGTCCTGAAGGTACAGACGAATCGGCTCTGCCGTCTCTCTAGCAGCATCCTCGAACTCAATAGCCTCACCATCCTTGTCATGTCTTTCGAAGGCGTGAAAGCAGTGAGTACCTCTAAGCTCCCTGGAGTGCCTCCCTAACAGACGCCCAAGTAGATCCTGCATGACTACCTCTAAGCCTCTCTCCTTCGTGGCTGGCTCAGTCTGGCGTCCTGGCTGGGTAACTTTGAATCCCCAAAGGTCCTTCCTCTCAAACTTGGTGAGGGGAAGCATCATGATGCTAGGGAGCGGAAGATTGAGCACACTAGTGAGCTCAATAAGACGAGTGCCAAAACGAGTTCCGTTGAACTCTTCAGTCGTGCTGATAGTAACATTAGGCATCTATTTTATAAGATAGAGAAAAGTTAGAATCAACTTCAATTGAGATAAATCACAAGGCAAAGCATCACATGCATATCTTTGGCAATCAAACACACAAGTCATGGCATACATAAATCCACTACAAGCATCCAATGTTCAAGATAACTTAGACAACTTTTTTTGGAAATGAAACGATAAGTGTAGTGGTCCAACTAACAAAGTACATTACAACTCTCACTCACTAGAAAAAATGGCTATCAAAGCATCCTTAGTAGCCATCTGTCTATCTTGTTCACAAGATTCCCAAATCAAGTCTATGATGTCTTCCCTTAGTTGTTGGTTGGTAGTCTCCAACTCTTGGGTATGCTTCTTTTCTCCCCTAAGGTCATTTTGGGTGTTAAGCATTCTGCACTTGAGTCTATCACCAAGCTCCTTGATGGCCTTCCAAGCTGCATCTCTTGCAGAGTCAAAGAATGTGGTGTGCATTTCTGAGTTGGTGACCATGCAGAATCCTGATTCCTTGTGGTTGTCTTCCTTGTTTTTGTACAAGTGAAGTTGCACCCACCAATACTCCTCTCCTTCATCCATCACAGGGAAACCTTTGTACACATATGCACCATGTATCCCCATGGTAACCATAAGGTTCTTGAGGGCCTTTGGAAATTAAGTCACACACTCCAAAGTCATGGTCATGAGTGGTCCCTTCCTTACGGCTTCGTTGATGGAGTTCATCTACAAATAGAGATGAGAAAGAAGATTAGAAAAGTTTACGAGAAGAAAAGACAAGTTTCCTTAGTGGTTTCTAATCCAATCCTAGGGTTATAATCCTACAGGCAACACAGTGCTCTGATACCATCTATAAGATCCCTCCCTTATAAAGGTAAGGATCCCTGTGATTGCAATGCTAGTCCCTGGATCAATTTCTAGCATCCATAGTTTAAGATGAAATACACAGAAACAAAGGTCATTATTACATTGTCATTCCAGAGACAACATAGTATTTTACAAATCCATGGCCATAGGCCTAATACAAGAGTTCATTCATAACAATATAAATAAAGTCTTCATCTTCATGTGCCACATGCAAGCATGTTGAGTGTAGACTCATAACCCCTAATCATCATCAGAGTAACCTGCAACATCACAAGTTACAGCCACAGTGGGTCAATACATTGGAATAGTATTGGCAAGTGATACCTTAGTAAAATTATTAGCATCTAGTTACTACATGAATTTGGCTAAGTGTAGCTTAGGCTTGCTTTTCTCAAAATAGGTTTTACCTATTAGTTGAATTCACTAAGTTTTTCTTTGACAAATCTTTCTCAAGGAACCACCAATAGAAATTGGTGAACCTTCACCCTTGTTCAACCACAAGTTTTAACTTAGAAAATTGGGATGAGGAGATTCTAGATATATTCCATGTCTTGATGCTCAAATTGTCCAATACCAGGGACATGGCTAAGTACTTAGATTCTTCCATCTGCAGAGGTTGTGCACTTTCCCTACAAGACTTGATTTTCACCAAGACAGGACCTTTCAGAATCCTTCCCTTAGACCAAATGGACGCGTTCCAACCTATCATCCCACTACCACCAACTGTCCAAATCGCTAAGTTATTGCAACCTATATGATCCAGGTAGAGCCCATAATGCCATGTGGCTGCACTAGAAGCTTCTTAACATTTGGCATCTCAAATCCCTTTGTTCCTGGGTGGCTTTCCACAAGTGAGATACACAAGGTAAACCATAGAAATGGGCCTTGTGTAACCACTCAACACAAACCATTCTTTCCATTCCACCCAGGTGTTTCATTCACTTACTTGTTTTATTAAGCAAAACATAAGTCAAAGACTTGGAAATATTTCTCATAGCATGAATATATAATCCACCCTTGGTTGCTACTAGCTAGGCTAATCATGGCAATAGCAAGTATCTTAACTTAGAGGAAATTCTAACATTAGTACAACTACTAGGATTTCCCAAACATAGCATATAGATACTTAGCAAAATAATCATGCATGTTCTATACAAAATATTTCTAATGCATAGGTAAAAAAATATTGGGATAGAAACATGAAGCACCACTTGCCTTGGTAGTTTGGGGAGTAGCAACAATCTTCACAACCACAATCACTATTAGCACCAAAATCTACACATAAAATATTGGCACCAAAATCACATATCAAAATATACAAGCAAAAATATATGAATGCATGCAAAATGCTATGTTACTATTTATTTCCAAATCAAACAAGACATGTGAAATAGTACTGAATCATAAACAAGACAAATACACACTAAACAAACTTTATTTATTCTCTAAATATTTTTTCAAATAATTTCTTTACTCAAAATAAGCCTATAAATGTCTCTGAAAAAATAACCAATTTTACAGAAGCAAAACATTAAACACATTGAATAAATGGATAGAATTCTTTCTCCTGATTCCTATGATATAAAATTTGCAAAATTTGAACGTGTGGATCAAAAGTTATGAATTTTGCAAGTTTGATTCACGAATAGATCAAATTCAGATTTTTAAATCGAATAACAGGCCACGCGGCAGCGTCTGATTGGACGATACTGCTTCGCACTGGATCACGCTCGTGGACCGTTAGATCTAAAATAAAACCAGCAGCTCTGATCTGCCCGTACCTCTTCGTCCTGCATCTAATCTACACCACTGGATCTAGATCCAGTGGATCAAAATGCTCTGACCTAAATCTGGCGGCGCAGCTGGTTGCTGGCGGCGGCGACGTTGCTGCCGACGAAGCTCCAGTAGGTTCTAGGAAGCAAAGGAGGAAACAGAGGGGCTTACCAAGCTCGTGGGGTCGTCGTGGTGCTCGAGGGAGGGACAGGGGCGCACGGACTCGGCTGCTATTGCTCGTCGGAGAACCTACAGCCGTCGGTTACGGTCGCTCGTCGTCGTTGGCGAAGATACATGTCGCACCTAGCCAAAAGGATGGTGTCGTTAGATGCGCACAATGTCGTGGTGGTATCACGACATATGCCATGGGTAGGCTAAAGTTGGGGCCGATGGATGTGCAGGAATCCGGGGAGGGATGATGTAGTGAAGACCGCACTCGTATGAACAAAGAGTAATACAATGTATATTGGATTGAAGCTCTCAAGTGGAGATAACACCTCATTCTATACATCTAATCTCTTATAATCTTGCCATACTTATGGCTACAATCATGCTCCTGGAGCTGTATTTCCTATGCTTCTATCTAGATCTCTCTATGATAGTGGAGGAAGAGGAAGAAGGAGAGCTCCTCATGAGCAGAGAGGGGAGGAGCCCTTCGGGGGCCTCCTTTCCAACGATCCCCCTGGTGCTCCTTATAAAGGGGAGCCCAGGAGACAAGGCTTGTTCCACACGTTTGGCATCTGCGTAGCATATTCCCGGCATCTTCTCAGATGCTCAGCATATGCCTTGGCATCTTTGGAGATGCCATGGCATATTCCTTAGCATATTCTTGATGCCAAGGGCATATTCTCTAGCATCCTATTGATGCCAAGGGTATATTCCATATGCCCAGGTGCCAGTCTGAGCCATGGGCGTCCCAAGACTGGCACGACACCTATTGGTCTTGTCTTGATCCGATGGCGTGTAGCTGTGAAGATTAGGAACATATCTGGAGACAAATAAGAGGTCATATGGGGTGAAATAACTCGGCCCAGGTGCCCCAGGCGTAGCCGTAATTCGGCCTACGCCTTAGTCTATTTGGCCTGGTCCTAATTGGAAAAGGACAAGGCCCAGCCGAGTTACTGCGTGGCCCAGCCGGGTTACTTGCTACTCGGCCTGGAGGAGGTTCTGGCCTGAGCCTTCACGTGGCCCAGCCGGGATGATGGCAGCCCAGCCAGGCTCTCCCTCTCTCGGCCCACCAGGGTGGCTCGGCGGGTTGCTGCTGCCGGCCTGTGCTGGACTGCTAGCGAAGAGGGTCCTGCGGTGGGCCGCGCTGATCCTGGTGGCCCACCCGGGGGAAGCTCGCTGCAGTCCGAGAGCGTCGGCCCGTGCTGGGCGGCTACGAAGGACGCCGGCCCATGCGGGGTTCTTGCCGAGGGGAGGTCGGCGGGAGCTGATGACGAGGCGACGAGGCAGGAGGAGCTCGGCGTAGAGGTGGGCCGACTAGGAGTAGCTTGGCCCAGCCGAGATGTGGAGTGATTCGGCCAGGGAGCAACGAGGTGAGTGACGCGGTTCGCTAGGTGGGCCGACTGGGGGTAATTCGGCCCAGCCAGATCGTTTTCCTTTCCTCATTATTAATTCGGCTGTGGAGAGTGTGGACTGGGCCGAGATTCCTCTTACTCGGCCCAGTTGTTATTTCTTGTCTTTTTCCTTTTCTATTTGATATTCTCTTGTCAAATATACTTTCGTTTATTCTTGTCTCTTATTTATAGACCAACTCTGGGGTACCTGGGGTTATATCCCTGACACACAAGTCTAGTGAACACGTGAGCAACAAAAAGAGAGAAGGGGGCGGTCGGGGCTTACGGGGAGGACTCGCCGGAGTGGACGCGGTCGTCGGTGGCGCTCTGGTATTGACGTTGGCGAGGCTCTGGATGGTCCTAGCATGCACCAGTGGGGTTAAACGATGCACAAGGTTGCAGATATCACACTGGCAAGACCAATAGGCAAGGGTTGGAGTGTGGTCACCGGAATTCAGCGTCGGAGTTCGTCTGTGCAGCGGCGGAGTGAGCTCAAATACACGCAGCCTAGGGGCGACTGGGTATGGGTGTTTGGGGGGAATGGACCGCGGCGAGGTGGTGATTAAATAGCCAGAGCAGGGGCGAAGATTACGCGCTGTATCAATGCAATTGATCACGGCAGTGAAGGGAGGAAACGGCCGGCGACAACGTGTTCTCGCGCGGGATTTTGGGGAAGCTGACGATGACATGGAGAGGGCCCATCGATCAGTGGCTGTGGGGGTAGGTTCTGCGCGGGTGAGAGAAGGAGCAGAGGGAAATGGCCCGGGTGGGCTTAGTGGGCTGGGTTCTGTGCTGGGACAAATTGGCAGCGCCAACCTTTTCTGCTTTCTTTATTCTTTTTCTATTTCTATTTTGATTTTCAGGAAACATTTTCAAATGATTTCAAATGTGTTTGATTTCAAATTCTTTCTGGATTTTTTGTAAAGTGAAAATTGTACACATTTGGGTGCAGAACAATGTTGTACACTTTAAAATAATTTGGCACTTTGGAATTTTTAAAACAAACAATGTTTTTACCCATTGCTTAATAAAGACAAAGAAATGGTTTAAATTTGTTTCTTTGTTTTGAAATATTTGTCCAAGCTTTGGAATTTATCAAACAAACCCATGAACAAACATCTTTGGTTTAAAACAAATAATCTCTTATTAGAGAGTAGCATTGGATCAATGCCTTGCTTACATAAAATAATAGACTTACAAAAGCTCCTGTTTTGTAATGACTTTGAAAATGATCCTGAAATGATTATGAATGCATGGATTATATGCAAACTTTGAAATCATGATTTTTGGGATGTTACACCTATAGAAGAAAAATACTCAAGATACAATCTACCAATCACAAATCTAATTGTACAAGCGGAGGAGGCACATACCAAGGAGCAATCCCTCCAAAAATCAGCAGCAAAGATGGGCTAAGCAAGGAGATCGAAAATCGGGAGCAAGAACAACAAGAACTCGAGCTTGAGAAAGTTTTCCGGTGTTTTTCAGGAGAGAGAAAGAAGATGGCTGGGAGGAGGCACTTTGGAGGGCCACACCCTAGACAGGCGCCACCTGGGGGCTGGCCGCGCCACCCAGGGGTGTGCTACTCCAGGTGTCCATCTACCCTTTTTTCAAGAATTTTTTTATTATGAATTTTCTGGGATTTTTCGGGAAACTTTATTTTTGGCCAATTTTCTGTGTATGAAAATTGATTTTCTCGCAGAAAATATTTTTTTAGAAGAAGCAAAAGCAAACCAAAACCAAACTATAGAAGTTCTAAGACACTCTAACAAGCAAACAACTAGCAAAACCAAAGCTAACAAGAGAAAAGGCAAAGACTAGGAAGGGGAAAAGTAAAAGTGAGCAAGTATAACCACAGTGAAAACATTGTTTTGTTCATTAAAATACTTTTGTTAACAAGGTTGATCAAGTCTTGTTACCAAAGCAATCTTATATGAAACAAAACTTTGCATTCCACAAGGTGATTATGTTACCTCAAACTTGATAGCAATGGTTCCAATCATAATAGTTTCATAACTTTCTTGTGGAATGGGACAATATATTTCTCCAATCTTGATGCTCTCAATATTTTCAATGGAATTCAGGCAATAGCTCTTAGCAACCTTCTTGGGGAAATACACAGTATGCTCTTTTTCATTAATATTAAATGTTAATTTTCCTTGATTGCAATTGATGACAGTACCTGTAGTATTAATAAAAGGTCTCCCAAGAATAATAGACATATTATCATCTTCACACATTTCAAGAACAACAAAATCAGTTAAAACCAAGCAATTATGAGCCGCCTTAACAGGAACATCCTCACATATACCAACAGGAATAGTAGTTGACTTATCAGCCATTTGCAAAGATATATCAGTTGGTATCAACTTTTCTAGCTGGAGTCTCTTGTAGAGAGAAAAAGGCATAACACTAACTCCAACTCCCAAATCACATAAAGCAGTTCTAACATAATTATTCTTAATATAGCAAGGAATGGTTGGTATACCTGGATCACCAAGTTTCTTTGGAACCTTACCATTGAAGGAATAATTAGCAACCAAAGTAGAAATCTCCTCATTAGGAATCTTCCTTTTATTAGATACAATATCCTTCATCTACTTTCAATAAGGAGGCAACTTAATAGCATCAGTCAAAGGAATTTGCAAAAATAAAGGTTTCATCCACTCACAAAACTTACTGTAGTGTTCTTCCTCCTTTGACTTGTGTTTCTTACCTGGAAAAGGCATAGGTTTCTACACCCAAGGTTCTCTCTCTTTACCATGTTTATTAGCAATAAAATTTTCCTTAGTGTACCTAGTGTTCTTAGTGTGCTTCTCAGGTTCTTCCTCAATTTCCTCCTTATCAGGAGCATCATTTTTATCATTACCACTCTCAGTTTAAGCATCAGCGACAGATATACTATTAGGATCTACAGCAGTTTCAAGTGGTTCCTCAACTATTTTGTGTTTCTTTTTCTTTCTCTTACGTGGACTACCACTACTTTCACCTTGTTGAGAATCCTACTCAATTCTTTTAGGGTGTCCTTTAGGATATAAAGGATCTTGAGTAGCTATACCACTCCTAGTTCTAATTCCATAAGCATGTTTATCTCCCGAGGCATTAACTAGCATATCCTTTTGTACCTTAGAAAGTTGATAAATTTGGGTTTGAACCATTTGAAAGTGTTTACAAAGCATTTTAATATCATTAGACGTTCTTTCCACAATATCTTTCAACTCTTTATTAGCTCTAGATTTTTCCAATAAATGATTCTGAACTTGTTTATTAAAATTACCTTGTTTAACTATAAATGTGTCAAGTTCCTCTAAGCATTGATCAGGAGGCTTACCATAGGGAATATCACCTTCACCAAAGTGGAGATAGTGTACCTCAATAGTAGATGAATGGGGAATTGCCTTGCATAATTCTTCTATAGGAGGTAGATTCTTCACATCTTCAGCTCTAATACCTTTCTCCTTTAGACATTTCTTAGCTTCTTTCATCACTTCATCATTTAATGCAATTACTCCCCTCTTCTTTGGAACTGGTTCAAGCACAACTAGTTCAGGAGTAATAGGCTCAGGTGTATTTAGCTCAGTTGAAGTCCAATCATCATAATTCTTGCTTATTTTAGCCATTAATTCTTCAGCATCTGTAGGAGTTCTTTTCCTGAAAACACAATCAGTAAAACTATCTAGGTATGTCCTAGAATCATTAGTTAGTCTATTATAATAAATATCAAGAAGCTCATTTTTAGGTAATGGACATCCAGTGCATGAATCAAGGCACAGAACCTTGTCCATGACTTAGGCAATTTCTCTTCTTCTCCCTGTTTAAAATCAAAAGTCTCTGCAAAGCAGCATGTCTAGCACTGGGAGGAAGATATTTCTAAAATAAAGAAGCAATCAAGCAATCAGGGCTATCAATGGAACCATGAGGTAATCTATTAAACCAAGCCTTAGCTTCTCCTTTTAGTGAAAAAGGGAAGATCTTAGTAACAAAGTACTTGTGCATCTTAAAATCATCAGAGGATAAAGAAATCATAGTGGAAAGATCATTCATATGAGCTACAACACTCTCATTTTCAGTCCCACAAAAAGGTTCTTTCTCAACAATGTCTAAATAGGATAAATCAAGAGAGAAATCATAATCTTTATCTTTAATATCTATGGGAGAGGTGACGAACTTAGGATCAGAGGACAGCTTAGGAATAATGGTACGTCTCTCAAGGAGACTCTTAATAGCACTAGCACCATGTGTGTTTCGGCACTCTTCAATAAATTAATCAGTAAACTCAATGTAAGCATCATTAATATCGTATCTCTCTCTCTAGACTCAGGTGAGCTAACAGGTGTAACAGTGCCTTCACTAGGAGTTTCAGTATTTCATAGACTAGCCATAATAGCATATAGGAAAGGACCTAATGAACCACTCACATCAAGAACAGTAAAAGTAACATCATGAGTATCAGAAGCAGTTTTAGATTCAGCAGTAGTAGTGGTGTGTGTAGCATGTGTATGTGGTGGTGGTGTAACAAGCTTACTTATAATAGACGGTGAATCAAGAGCAGCAGAGATATTTAGGACTATACCTCTTCTTGTAGTGGATGATAAAATAACAAACTTTCCATCATGAGACTTACCCATGATGAAAGGAGTAGTAGTGAACAATAATAAATCCAAGTGAACTTACAAATAAAGCTATGCTCCCCAGCAACGGCGCCAGAAAATAGTCTTGATGACCCAAAAGTATAGGGTATCGCAACAGTCTTCGAGGGTAGTATTACCCAATTTATTGATTCGACACAAGGGGAGCCAAAGAATACTTGCAAGCCTTAACAACTGAGTTATCAATTCAGCTACACCTAGAAATTGTTCTTGCTCATAGAAGTTTATCAGTAGCAATAGTTTGTAGTAGCAACAACAAAGCAACATCAGCAGCAAAACAGGAGCAATAGTAACATTAGTAGCAAACAGTAGGATATGAGCGTGGTAGGCATAGGGATGGATGGACGGGTGTTGCATGGAAGTGTATACACATGTAACTTCAAGATCTAGGGCAATTGCAGATAAATAAGAATAAGCATCCAAGTACTAAAAAATCATAGGCATGCGCTCCATATATAGTCATGCGTTCTCGCAATGAGAACTTGCACAACATCTTTTGTTCGGCCAGCCTATTGTAGCGGGGCCTCAAGGGAACTACTAGCAATTAAGGTGCTCCTTTTAATAGAGCACCAGAGCAAAGAATTAACACTCCGTGAACACATGTGATCCTCACATCACAGCCATCCCCTCCGGTTGTCCCAATTTGTGTCACTTCGGGGCCTTTGGATCCGAACAATGATATGTGTACACAACTTGCAGATAAGATCACAAACAATACTATCATAATGATTCAATAATAAGTTTAGATCTGAGATCATGGCACTCGGGCCCTAGTGACAATAATTAAACACAACAAGTTGCAACGAAGTCAAATAGCACTAATAGAGATACTAAGCACCATGCACTAACAATCTTATTCGATTACATGATAGAACTCATCCAATCCCTACCATCCCCATAGCCTACGGCGGGGGATTGCTCACTCATAGATGAGGGAAACATTGATGGTTGATGGAGAGGTGTTGGTGATGATGATGGTGATGATCCTCCCCAAATTCGCTGTCCTGGCAGGGTGCCAGAACGGAGTTTCTGGTTCCGAATTATGGCTTCTGGTGGTGGCGGCGCAACGGAACTATTTCTGGAAAAACGATGAACCCCCCTCAGTTTTTAGGTCAGAAGGCTTCCTATAGGCGAAGAGGGAGGCCGAGGGGGTGCCTGAGGCAGCCGCATGCCCCAGGGCTCCCCTCTGTCTTGTACTCTGGCTCCGCGAGTCTTCTGGTGAAATAGGATATTTGGCATATTTTCCGGGGTTTTTCCTGATAGTTGATTTTCTGCACAAAAACTAGACACCAAGGTAATTTTGCTGAAAACAATGTCAATCTGTGTTAGTTGTAACCAGATCACACAAGTTTAGAGGATAAACAATAACAAAAGTGTTCGGGAAAGTAGATATGTTTTGTACGTATCACGCACCGAGAAAAAACCTAGCTTTTCCCAATCCCACAGTCACCTTCCTCCCCACATGTGGCATCCCGCAAAACCGCTACTAGAAAATCGCGTTGATTTTGTGCATTGTATCATCATGACATCAGCATGCATCTAATTGATTAAAACTATTTTGCTAAAAGACCTACTTTGTTTTCTATATTAATACCCTCCCCCTTTGTTCAAACCAAACCGTCGGTCCAGCCGGATCTTTTATTCATCTAAAACTAATTACAAAATTTATTTTAAATAAAAGAAAACCCTAGACTAAAATATCTAATCCTAAAACCACCTAAATCTTTTTTACCCAGACCTATTATACCCACCCTTCAGCCACCTCACCCCCTCCAATCCCTTGGCGACACCTCACCAGCCCACACCCCCTGTCCAATTAACCACTGCCACCTACCGTCACCCCCAGGCCCCACCTGCCGCCACCTGGGCGCGCGCCCCCACCTCCTGGCCCACCTCCTCCCCCTCTCTCACCCACACAGTCACCAACCCCCAACCCCGCCTCCCATCCCTCGCGTCCATCCCGCTCAGCCCGACCCCACTTGCAGCGTCGCCTACGCCCCACCCCACCTCCCTCTGCCTCGTTCCGCTCCCCTGGCTTGATCCCCACCCGATGCCACCACCAACCCCCTCGTCCCGAGCCTCGCTCACCTCCCCTCGCCAGGCACCGCTGCTCGCCTCCTTCCTCGTCAACCGGCGCCGCCCTCCTCTCCTTCCTGAGGCCGCCCTCTCTCCTCTCGCCCCGCCGGAGCCGCCCTCGCCTCCGCCGACCTCCACCTTCCGCCTCCAGAGCCGGCCTCCACCGCCTCCGGTCGTTCTCGCCTCCGCCTGGCGCCGGCCCACCTCGGCAGCGAGCGACGCCCCGCCTCTTCCTCCGGGAGCCCCCGCCTCCGGCCTTCCCTCCCTCTCCTCTGCGTTCCCGGCCTCCACCCTCCACCCGCCGCCGCCCATCAGGCTCCCTCTCTCCCGTCCGATGGCGTCCGCTCCTTCTCGCTCGACGCCGCTGTCGCCCCTGCAACAACCTCGCCGGGCCTCCTCTCTGTTGCCGGGATCCGTCGCCGCCGTGCTCCCTGTTTTCCCGTCGAGCGTGCGTCGTCGCTGGGCCGCCAGCGACCGTCGCCGCATCTCCTCTCCTCCGCCGTCCTCGTCCTGCGCGGACCCGCGCGTCCTCGTCCTCCCCGACGAGTGCCCTCTCCGCGGCCACGTCCCTGGAGTTCCACCGTCGTCCGCAGGGCTCTTGGCGGCCTTGTCCTCCGCTGCCCGTGCCCCCCAGCAGTCTGCTCCTCGTCGTCCCGCGCAGAGCCCCTATCTTCCTTTCGGTAACAGACGTATGCCTCTGTTATGTCTCTGTCTGCTAGAGTTTGGAGAGGATCTGGTGGTAGTGGCCATGTGTTGATGCTGGAGTGGTGGCTATACTTTTGTACCACCACGAATGGCTTCCGTCGCAAAACAGATAAACCATGTCCTCGACTGCAACCTGTGGATCTCCCGAAAATCGTCTACATGGACTCGAAGATCTTCTATTCGGATCCGAAGCCCTAATCCCGAGGGTCCGAAGACCAAGCCTCGACACCCCGAACCCGGGCATGCCAAATTCTTCGGCCGAAGGACACAGATGCGACAAGTACTTCTTCCCGGATCTGATGCCCGAGAACCCGGACGCCAAGGTCGTCGACACGGATTCGACAAGTACTTCCTCGCGGACGCCAAGTTCTTCACCCCGAATGCCAAGACCGACTTGATGGCGCGGACCCGACAAGATCTTCGCAACGACAAGATCGACACCGACCAGGACGGATCCGATGTGCCCCCGACGCCCGCCAAGTTCTTCTTCTCGGATGCGACAAGATCGACTTCCGTTGTCCGAGAACGATCCCGTCGAGACCGAACCCCAGATCCGGACCCTGAGACCGACCCTAGACCCCTCGGAAGCCCAAGTTCGCCAAACCCAGATGTGTGAAACTTTTCCCGAGCCCTATTTTATAAATGTTATATATAAAACTTGTTGCATATTAAATTGCCATGCTGCACACATATTGTCATGTGGTTTGGGGGCCTTATGCCGATTCACCTAAATTAAATATGGGGCCCATATGCGGGCAAATCTAGTCTTACTTTGGACTCCATTTAAATTTGAGTAGCAAACCGGTAACTTATCTTGCCATGTTAATACAACATTTAAATTGCGGGGTATCTAAACAACTAGAACCATATATATTTAGTTGTCGGGACCCCCGGTTCCGCTTAATATTGCCTAGTTGCACCGCATATTTTCCATGCCATACATCATACATGCATCATGCCCGATCTTTTGCCGTAGTATTAAATAGTGCATCCGGTGTTTCTTCTAGTGTTTTGGTTCTTCGCGGATAAGGCCGTTGAGTTGATGTGAGCTTCGCCCCGATCTTCGGATGAACCCTCGGCAATGTTTTCAGGCGAGCACCTTCCCCCTTTCTACCTATCTTACTTTTATAGTATTTATTCCCTCCTGTTGATCTATTGCTATCTGTGTTGCGATGCTCTAGTTTTCGTACCCGCGAAATCCCTTGCAGCCTTATATTGCCATGGACACCTCCTATTACCTGTTGTTTGGTAGATAGTTGGACCTGCGCGTCATAGTTGCTTGCTCAAGTGCTGTTGCGTGTCGTCAAGTACCACAGTTGTTGGAGTATTGCCATGTGTTTATTGTTGGAGATGATCAAGACTTTAATTACTGTTTAATAACTAAAATTGAAGTAGGTAAATGCAGAGGCACAGGTGGGCAATAGATGTTATTTGGTTTTTAACCGTCCACTTGTGTCCCGTAGGACCCCGAGTACTTGATACCTGTTCCTTGAATATTCGCGCTATCCACATCCGGGAGGATTATGGGACCCCCCTGAGCCAGAGCTTGATTCATTCTTATTTCTTGGGGCCACAAACTAGTTTGAGGTTTTATTTACTATCCTGTACTTATGCCATGTTTTACTGCTTTATTTACGATTGTGCGAGGAGCACCTGTACTGTTTAGGTAAGCGGAGTGTTTTCGCAGTATCGACAAGCCCAGTCACATTTTCGGGTTCCCAGTCGTTTACAGCCACTGGCGCAAACCTTGAGTCCGTCTCGGAGTCAGCTAACTTCGTTGCGGGTGTACTCAATGGGGTGGACCCCTGAAATATTTCTGAATCCTGTGATTGCTTTGTCGTGAAGGCCTCGTTGGGTTTTGATTTGGTTTTTCCGAGGTTGATCAAGTGTGTGTTGCTATTTGTGCACCCCTGCAGGGTAAAACTTTCTGAAAGCCGTGTCCGCGGTTATGGACGACTTGGAGCACAGTATCTCGATCATAGACAACTATAACTAAAGTAGTGCTATAAAATTTGACTTTATAATGACTAGTAATCAGCTTCACTATAATGGAATGGCTAAATAAAACTGCCAACAATTGCTTGTTTGGGTTGTCGCTTGCTACCATTGTACCTGACTAGTAAGTATTGCAACTATAACGGAATGGCTAAATAAAAGTACCAACAACTGCCGGGTTTGGGGTATCTCATGCTAATTGTATTTGACTAGTAAGTGTCGCAACTACAACGGAATGGTTAACTAAAATTGCCCACTGCTTATTATATCAGGACGATTATCTATACTTGACTAGTAATCACTGCCACGATAACTGAATAAATAAAACTGCCAACTGTGTGAGTTCCTCGGTTGACTTCCTCGTTTGGTCTCGAGGGGGAAATATCAGGATGGGTATGTTTGGTGGTAGTATCAGGTTGGTTCCGATTAGGTCTTTCTTACCCCTCTCTGATAGCCGACAGTTATATCGAGTCTCTATAGGTTGTTTAGTGCATGCTGCGCTGCCGCTCAGTCCACCATACCTATGTAGGCGAGGACCGCTGAATTCTAGCCTCGCCGTGTACTGGACTCAGTACTGACCGCTCTCTCTTTTTCCTTTGCCCTTTGTCGGCACCCCTTTTGTCTAAGCAGGTTTTGAGGTCGACGTCGTTAGCAGGGTTACCCTTCCGGCTTGGCCTGGGCAGGGTTATGGACACCATTGGTTATTCTTCAGGGCTCTTAGCCCCATTTGCATCTTGTCCGTAGTCGGACGCTCTATCATTTTCAAGGTGATTTGGATCTTTGTATATTATAACTGTATTCTTGACTCATTGAGTCGCTGTTGTATATATATCTGCTCCGTGGGTCCCATCGAGGACTGTTGTGTAATGTTATTACTTCGTTTTCCACCCGCACGCAAGTGCCTGGTGGGAACCTTTGAATCGTTTCTATGCGGGTTTGGCGGGAAGCGCTGAAACTTGCATAGGGCCGATTCTGAGGGTGTTACAGAGTGGTATCAGAGCTCAGCAGTTGCGATACCCCACAAGTCCAGCCTGTAGGATAACCTAGCTAATGGCCGAAGTAGAGTGTCAAAACTATTTTTGAAAAATCGGTTGGATAGTTCTGATTAGGTCTGATTTTACTCCTTACCCCTCTGCTGCTCTCCTCTCACCTCTGCGTGTTTTGAATCCGCTCTCTTATCTCTCTTCGAGTCCAGGATTTCTCGTGGTTGGGTTCCGTCGTACCTTCAGGGTTTCGCTTCCTCCTTTGGTAACGGTGTTGCTACATCTGATCTTCATGCTGTCCGAGGAATCCTTCGTTCGGTGGAATTCTCTTTGTTCCTTCTCGTGCCTTCCGGTGTTTTCCGACGCGATGACATCACCTACGCCAGATCTGATGCAGAGTCTGCATCACTCCTTTGTTTCTGAACCTCGATTGTCGAGATCTTCAGTCTAATTCCGAGAATGGTTGCACGCTTTTCTACTGATTGTGCAGAGTAATAGTTTGGGTGCGTGATGGATTGGCCCCCATGCCGACTACTCACTCTATTAGCTTGTGTACATTGAAGTGGATGAGAATGCATCGGTTCCCTCTTTCCATCGAAGCTAGAGGTGGCTTTATTTGTTGATACCTCTACCTTCGACCTTTTGTTCCCGGAGTGTTCTCTCGACGATCACGGACAACGACCTCTTGTTAGTGGTGTCGCGAGGATCTACACGATGCGAGAAGATGCAGATCACCGACCTTCTTTCCGGTACCATGAGGCGGATCTCGAGGGAGAGATCCATTGTTAGGGGTGTCGAATTGTGGCATCCCGTAAAACCACTACTAGAAAATCGCGTTGATTTTGTGCATTGTATCATCATGACATCAGCATGCATCTAATTGATTAAAACTATTTTGCTAAAAGACCTAATTTGTTTTCTATATTAATACCCTCCCCCTTTGTTCAAACCAAACCGTCGGTCCAGCCGGATCTTTTATTCATCTAAAACTAATTACAAAATTTATTTTAAATAAAATAAAACCCTAGACTAAAATATCTAATCCTAAAACCACCTAAATCTTTTTTACCCAGACCTATTCTACCCACCCTTCAGCCACCTCACCCCCTCCAATCCCTTGGCGACACCTCACCAGCCCACACCCCCTGTCCAATTAACCACTGCCACCTACCGTCACCCCCAGGCCCCACCTGCCGCCACCTGGGCGCGCGCCCCCACCTCCTGGCCCACCTCCTCCCCCTCTCTCACCCACACAGTCACCAACCCCCAACCCCGCCTCCCATCCCTCGCGTCCATCCCGCTCAGCCCGACCCCACTTGCAGCGTCGCCTACGCCCCACCCCACCTCCCTCTGCCTCGTTCCGCTCCCCTGGCTCGATCCCCACCCCGATGCCACCACCAACCCCCTCGTCCCGAGCCTCGCTCACCTCCCCTCGCCAGGCACCGCCGCTCGCCTCCTTCCTCGTCAACCGGCGCCGCCCTCCTCTCCTTTCTGAGGCCGCCCTCTCTCCTCTCGCCCCGCCGGAGCCGCCCTCGCCTCCGCCGACCTCCACCTTCCGCCTCCAGAGCCGGCCTCCACCGCCTCCGGTCGTTCTCGCCTCCGCCTGGCGCCGGCCCACCTCGGCAGCGAGCGACGCCCCGCCTCTTCCTCCGGGAGCCCCCCGCCTCCGGCCTTCCCTCCCTCTCCTCTACGTTCCCGGCCTCCACCCTCCACCCGCCGCCGCCCATCAGGCTCCCTCGCTCCCGTCCGATGGCGTCCGCTCCTTCTCGCTCGACGCCGCTGTCACCCCTGCAACAACCTCGCCGGGCCTCCTCTCTGTTGCCGGGATCCCTCACGGCCGTGCTCCCTGTTTTCCCGTCGAGCGCGCGTCGTCGCTGGGCCGCCAGCTACCGTCGCCGTATCTCCTCTCCTCCGCCGTCCTCGTCCTGCGCGGACCCGCGCGTCCTCGTCCTCCCCGACGAGTGCCCTCTCCGCGGCCACGTCCCTGGAGTTCCACCGTCGTCTGCAGTGTTCTTGGCGGCCTTGTCCTCCGCTGCCCGGTGCCCCCGAGCAGTCTGCTCCTCGTCGTCCCGCGCAGAGCCCCTGTCTTCCTTTCGGTAACAGACGTATGCCTCTGTTATGTCTCTGTCTGCTAGAGTTTGGAGAGGATCTGGTGGTAGTGTCCATGTGTTGATGCTGGAGTGGTGGCTATACTTTTGTACCACCACGAATGGCTTCCGTCGCAAAACAGATAAACCATGTCCTCGACTGCAACCTGTGGATCTCCCGAAAATCGTCTACATGGACTCGAAGATCTTCTATTCGGATCCGAAGCCCTGATCCCGAGGGTCCGAAGACCAAGCCTCGACACCCCGAACCCGGGCATGCCAAATTCTTCGGCCGAAGGACACAGATGCGACAAGTACTTCTTCCTGGATCTGATGCCCGAGAACCCGGACGCCAAGGTCGTCGACACGGATTTGACAAGTACTTCCTCGCGGACGCCAAGTTCTTCACCCTGAATGCCAAGACCGACTTGATGGCGCGGACCCGACAAGATCTTCGCAACGACAAGATCGACACCGACCAGGACGGATCCGATGTGCCCCCGACGCCCGCCAAGTTCTTCTTCTCGGATGCGACAAGATCGACTTCCGTTGTCCGAGAACGATCCCGTCGAGACCGAACCCCAGATCCGGACCCTAAGACCGACCCCAGACCCCTCGGAAGCCCAAGTTCGCCAAACCCAGATGTGTGAACCTTTTCCCGAGCCCTATTTTATAAATGTTATATATAAAACTTGTTGCATATTAAATTGCCATGCTGCACACATATTGTCATGTGGTTTGGGGGCCTTATGCCGATTCACCTAAATTAAATATGGGGCCCATATGCGGGCAAATCTAGTCTTACTTTGGACTCCATTTAAATTTGAGTAGCAAACCGGTAACTTATCTTGCCATGTTAATACAACATTTAAATTGCGGGGTATCTAAACAACTAGAACCATATATATTTAGTTGTCGGGACCCCCGGTTCCGCTTAATATTGCCTAGTTGCACCGCATATTTGCCATGCCATACATCATACATGCATCATGCCCGATCTTTTTGCCATAGTATTAAATAGGGCATCCGGTGTTTCTTCTAGTGTTTTGGTTCTTCGCAGATAAGGCCGTTGAGTTGATGTGAGCTTCGCCCCGATCTTCGGATGAACCCTCGGCAATGTTTTCAGGCGAGCACCTTCCCCCTTTCTACCTATCTTACTTTTATAGTATTTATTCCCTCCTGTTGATCTATTGCTATCTGTGTTGCGATGCTCTAGTTTTCGTACCCGCGAAATCCCTTGCAGCCTTATATTGCCATGGACACCTCCTATTACCTGTTGTTTGGTAGATAGTTGGACCTGCGCGTCATAGTTGCTTGCCCAAGTGCTGTTGCATGTCGTCAAGTACCACAGTTGTTGGAGTATTGCCATGTGTTTATTGTTGGAGATGATCAAGACTTTAATTACTGTTTAATAACTAAAATTGAAGTAGGTAAATGCAGAGGCACAGGTGGGCAATAGATGTTATTTGGTTTTTAACCGTCCACTTGTGTCCCGTAGGACCCCGAGTACTTGATACCTGTTCCTTGAATATTTGCGCTATCCACATCCGGGAGGATTATGGGACCCCCCCTGAGCCAGAGCTTGATTCATTCTTATTTCTTGGGGCCACAAACTAGTTTGAGGTTTTATTTACTATCCTGTACTTATGCCATGTTTTACTGCTTTATTTACGATTGTGCGAGGAGCACCTGTACTGTTTAGGTAAGCGGAGTGTTTTCGCGGTATCGACAAGCCCAGTCACATTTTTGGGTTCCCAGTCGTTTACAGCCACTGGCGCAAACCTTGAGTCCGTCTCGGAGTCAGCTAACTTCGTTGCGGGTGTACTCAATGGGGTGCCCCCCTGAAATATTTCTGAATCCTGTGATTGCTTTGTCGTGAAGGCCTCGTTGGGTTTTGATTTGGTTTTTTCGAGGTTGATCGAGTGTGTGTTGCTATATGTGCACCCCTGCAGGGTAAAACTTTCTTAAAGCCGTGTCCGCGGTTATGGACGACTTGGAGCACAGTATCTCGATCATAGACAACTATAACTAAAGTGGTGCTATAAAATTTGACTTTATAATGAATAGTAATCAGCTTCACTATAATGGAATGGCTAAATAAAACTGCCAACAATTGCTTGTTTGGGTTGTTGCTTGCTACCATTGTACCTGACTAGTAAGTATTGCAACTATAACGGAATGGCTAAATAAAAGTACCAACAACTGCCGGGTTTGGGGTATCTCATGCTAATTGTATTTGACTAGTAAGTGTCGCAACTACAACGGAATGGTTAACTAAAATTGCCCACTGCTTATTTTATCAGGACGATTATCTATACTTGACTAGTAATCACTGCCACGATAACTGAATAAATAAAACTGCCAACTGTGTGAGTTCCTCGGTTGACTTCCTCGTTTGGTCTCGAGGGGGAAATACCAGGATGGGTATGTTTGGTGGTAGTATCAGGTTGGTTCCGATTAGGTCTTTCTTACCCCTCTCTGATAGCCGACAGTTATATCAAGTCTCTATAGGTTGTTTAGTGCATGCTGCGCTGCCGCTCAGTCCACCATACCTATGTAGGCGAGGACCGCCGAATTCTAGCCTCGCCGTGTACTGGCCTCAGTACTGACCGCTCTCTCTTTTTCCTTTGCCCTTTGTTGGCACCCCTTTTGTCTAAGCAGGTTTTGAGGTCGACGTCGTTAGCAGGGTTACCCTTCCGGCTTGGCCTGGGCAGGGTTATGGACGCCATTGGTTATTCTTCAGGGCTCTTAGCCCCATTTGCATCTTGTCCGTAGTCGGACGCTCTATCATTTTCAAGGTGATTTGGATCTTTGTATATTATAACTGTATTCTTGACTCATTGAGTCGCTGTTGTATATATATCTGCTCCGTGGGTCCCATCGAGGACTGTTGTGTAATGTTATTACTTCGTTTTCTACCCGCACGCAAGTGCCTGGTGGGCACCTTTGAATCGTTTCTATGCTGGTTTGGCGGGAAGTGCTGAAACTTGCATAGGGCCGATTCTGAGGGTGTTACACCACACCAATGGGAAGCAGCAGTGCCACCACATCCATGGATCCATGGTGGCAACGAGCGATGCCGTGGCCAAGCCGGCGGGCTCCGTTCATGTGCCCCCAGAGGGTCTGGTGTTGCCACGCACCGCGGTGGTGGAATCCTCTGGCGGTGACCATATTCCAGTGGCGCTAGAACCACTGGAGGAGGAGGGCGACTCTCACAAGGGAGAGTGGCGCGGCTCCAATATCACCGAGAGCGATCTCAAGGAGATGCTCGCTGAGGGGTACCTCCCCGTGATGGAGGGGCTGGTCTAGCGGGCGGCGCCGGCCGGCGAGGTCATCCCTTCTCCCCAAGCCGGAGAAAAGGTGTACCTCAAAGCCCAACTAGTACGCGGCGTCTCCATCCCAATCTCTGACTTCTTCTTAGAAGTCCTTAGCCACTACCGGGTTCAACCTCAGAACCTTTCTCCGAAAATCATCCTCACGCTTAGCAACTACGCGGCGCTTTGTGAGGGCTACCTAGGAATTAGGCCTAGGTTATATCTGTTTATATATTTCTTCACCATCAAGAGGGAAGCAGGAGTGAGCAAGGACGAGCTCAGAAATTGTGGAACCATTAGCTTCAAGATGCGGCCTGGCTAGCGGTTCCCCGACATTGTAGGCCACGAGTGCTGCAAAAATTGGCAGAGGATGTACTTCTACGTCCCAGATATCCCTTTGGATGGCCGAGAAGCAACGTACCTGGATTTTGTCAGTGGAGCTGCCGCTGAAGCCCCGACATGGAGATCCCAGGCCCTCCTTCCATCCGACGATGAAGCCTCCCATGTTGTAAGCGGATCGAGTGGTTCGTAGATACGGGTCTGACTGGGTTGGACCTAGCCATGTGCTGGTTCATCAGGTGGATCCAGCCTCTCCAGCACCGCGTGAAGCTGATGCACCTGTATACCAAGGATAGGAAGGATAGCCTCCGCATCTCCGAGGACAACTTTTCGAGTGACTCCATCAAGCTCCACCTCAAAGACATCGTCAAGGTGAAGGACAGGAAGCGTGGCTTCACCATCACCTACGACATGTTCGAGGGCAGCACGTGCCCAGAGGTATCTGTTTATTTTCCGTGTATGACATATACTCCATTTCTTCCGTCTACCCATTACCATTTCATCTAACACCTCGGGATTTCAGTTAACATCTAAAGAGTCTAGAGGAGGATAGCATGGCTATCAAAATATATGACCCCAAGATGAAGGAAGTCACCGTCGTGTCCGACGACGATGTCCCGTTGGCGCGTAAGCGGAAGAGCTCCACCTCTGATGCTGCCGACGGAGGCAAGAAGAAGAAGACAGAGGGCGGAGCCTCCAAGAAGTGCATCGCCGCCCTGGAGCTGGAGGAAATAAGAATGATTGGTATCCCTTTGACCAAAGCACCAACTGTTGTGTAAGCTTCTTAACGTCCGACATTGTCTCTTGCTCGTCTTGTTCCTGTAGTTATACTTTTGCACGTTTCAGGAAGAAGTCCAATATGAGTTTGAAGAAGACCTCCAAAACATAGGGGGCTTCTAAAAACATTAAAGATATGTTTCACCAAGCATCTCCCGCCATCGCCCCTACAACCCCCAACATCCAGCCTGTTGCCGTACCGACAAGATCTCCAGCTAAGGTAACATCTGGCCCTTCCGCTATGGAAGTGGACCCTCCGGACGGTGGTGGTGGGGCACCGTATGCGACGTTTCCAGGGGCGGAGCCGAACCCTAGGTTTGTTGCGTCACGCCGCAGTTGGGCGTATCCCTCATGGAGCTTATGAAACTCCTTCCAGTCCTTGAGCAGATGGCTGGCTTTCCTCTTACCATTGTGCTTGTCGATGTAGAAGTGGATGGTGCAGGGACCCGATAGTTTATCGAATGCGGAGGGCTCATCATCCCAATTGCGGAGTTGTCATGCTTGGGAGGGTTTCCCACTCCCATGATAGCTGCCGCTGTGATAGTCGCTGCCACGATTTCCGTCTTCACGACATTCGGTGTAGACAGCCAAGACCATATCGATCTCTTCGCGATTGTCATAAACAGGCACTCTTCTTTTTCCTCAGCGGTCACGTCTGTGGCCGAGATCGTCTTTGTCATCTGAAAGGATTCAGTTGATGGCATCTTCGCCAGCCGCCCAGCGATTGGCGATGTCCATCAGGTAATCGATGGTTTTGGGCTTGATCCATCCCAGCTCCTCTCTGAGTTCATGGCGTCTTATGTCACCATTGAAGGCATCGATTGCCCTCTCTTCTGAGATGTTCTTGGCAGAGTTCTTGATGACAGACCAACGCTGTACGTAGGAGCGGATTGACTCGTTGGACCATTGGAAACAAGCGCGCAACTCTCCGATGGAGGCGGGCCTTTTTCAGGTGCCCTTGAGGTTATGAATGAAGTTGTAGACCAGCTCCTCCCAACTACAGATGGATCCGGAGGGGAGGTTGTTGAGCCAGGCCCTGGCTGCACCTTTCAGCTGCAACCGGAGACACCGCATGGTTGTGTTCTTGTTTATGCCATGCAGCTTGATCGACGAGATGTGTTCATCTAGCTAGATCTTCGGTTCCTGTAGTCCGTCGAACTTGGGGTTGTCCGATGAGAGTTTCAAGACCTAGGGAATCCGAGACTTCCGTATGGCTCTACTGAAGCATCTGGAGCCACATAGCTCCATGTCTTCATCCTCCGATTCCTTGGAGCATGCACTTTTTTCGTGGTGATCTGTTAATCTTGCGCTGTGTGATCTCATCACGGGCGTCATAGTTGCGGCTCCTTCGATGGGGGTTGCGGCGTCGCTGTGACAGGTCATGCTCATCCTCGTCGGATGAGGGTGTGCGACTCCTTATGAGTTTCATGACAGCCTTTTTCTTCGGCTCCGTGGCCATTTCTCCAAGTAGTGCGGCTCCCACGAGTCCAAGGCTCGCAATTGCATATTTATGGATTGCATGTCTGGGATCCCTGACCGGTGGCGGCTTCGCGGCTAGGTACGTGGTAGCTGCCATGACCGAGGCCTGCGGTGTTTTGGGCATGATGTTGCCCTGCGAGTCCATCAACATGAATGACAGGTCGAGTGCCTTGGTGGACTCGCGTCTGGTGGCAGGTTCCATGCTCTCCAGCTGGGAGCGGTGCTTTTGGGCTTCGTAGCCTTTTGAGGAGGATCCACCGATGGAAGAGAGCGCAGCTCGCCACATGCTTGATTCATCGGCTGCCCGCCTGCGCTGTTTGAGCTCTCTATTCTGCTCAACCTGCCGATTGTGATCCTTTATGAGGAGCCAGTGATAGCCCATCAACATGTCGTGGGAGGCGTCGAGTGGAAGAGGGTTGGTACCTTGCACGCTCTCCCGAACTCTTTCCCATTGAGCATTGTTGAGGTGGATTGTTGGCGAGCATGATCACCACCGTTGGTGGATTCAGGTGGCCTGTTGCCATTGGTATTGGTCGGGGGTGTACTATTTGTTCCGTTCGCGGTGTTAGTAGCCTGTGGATTGGGAGGGGGAGCCAGTGGATCGGCTCCGTTGTCAATGTGGCCATCAACGATGGTCATGCACATGTAGCTGTGGGGGAGAACATTACTCCCGCAGCTCTCAGATCTGGAACCGTCGGTCCCTTCCTCCGTAGGAAGGTCACAGAGATCAGAGTTGCAGCAGCTGTTGTCATCCAAACCATACGTCACCGAGGGTGTGCTTAGGACATCAATTGGCGGCACCCACGGAGCGGGTATGACTGCCAGAGGTAGTACTCGCTTAGGGAGGCGATGGGTGCCGATTTGGCCCACCTAGAAGCCTAGGATCCCAAGCATCATGTCGACTCCGTCTCCTACGGAATCGAAGTCCTGGAGGGTTGCCGGCGAGTGGACGGTGAAGTCGATGGTGCCGAAGAGGAGGTGGTTCTGTATCGTAGAGGAGTCGAACATCGCGGTGGATGGAGCCGTCATAATCGCATGATCAGCATCCCTAGTTCCCACAGACAACGCCAATTGACGAGGGTTCGACTCGTCAATGCCCATTGTTATGGACTTGGGTTTTGGAGAAGGAGGGGACGCTGGAGATCGCGGAATGGCTAATAGATTCGCAATGTAGGACAGGAGGTTTACCTAGGTTCAGGGCCCCAGAGGGAAAACCCTACTCCTACTTGTCTGCTCTTGATTAACGGCGATGTCGAAGGTTACATGGGTGCACAGATGAGATCTAGCAGATTGTGTGCTAGTTTATGAGGTGAGATCCTCCTTACCATGCCCTCCTTGCCTTTATATGGGGAGCCCAGGTCTCATGGTAGGTCGACTCGGTTACAGATTAGGGTTTTACCCTTTGAATTTCTATGTAAAGTTGGTCGTGTCCTCCATGTGTCCGCATCTTTCATGGGCCTGGTTCACCCGAATCCTCACTGGGCTGCATCATCCGGAGCGGATAACTATATGGGCTTCTGCCATGCTGGATCGGGTAGGCTAATATCAGGCACCCATAGGGCATACCCATGTCACCCACTATATGCGAACATAGGTATGTTTGACACCCGATCGTCACGGCCTACCTCATACCAAAGAACTATCTTGGCGGTGCACACACAAGGGGAACACTACTATTGGAATTAAGTTGTTTAGGGATCATCTTATTAATGCTACTGTCAAGTATCTAATACCTAGCACACAACAAGATACATAGTACACTAGGGTCCCTCCTTTGTAAATGCTATATCAACTAAGTGCAATGCGATATGGTCTTCGCGTTGTGATCTCCATCTCGGTGGCTCGGTTCCGGAACCAGGGTGTCGGCGCCCCGGGTCTGGCGCCTATGGGTCCTGCGCCAGGGCTCCGACGCCTCCGAAGTCCAGTCCACCATCATGACTGTTACTACTGAAGGGTTTCGCAGCATAGTAAATCAATTTTCTACGGATGCGAACGAGAAAGCCAAGATCTAATCTAGGAGATGCAACAACGAGAGAGATTAGATGATATCTTCATACCCTTGAAGATTCGCAAAGCGGAACGTTCGTCGGAACGTGGGTGATGTAGTCGTACTCGCTTCTCCTCCTCGCGATCCGATCCGATCTAGCACCGCAAGTGGCGATGCCTCCGGGAGATGCACACGTGCAGCACCTCGACGTCTCCTCCTTCCTCGGTCCAGCAAGTATGGTGGAGAGACGGATTGGATCTACAACACGACGGCGCGGTGCAACTGGTGGAGAGTTTCTGCAGCAGGGCTTCGCCTACACGCAGTCGGGAGGGAGAGAGAGAGGAGGGAAGCAGGGTGTCTAGGCTTGAGGGGAAGGTGTGGGGGGGGGGTGGTGCACCCTAGCCCTCTATATATAGAGGGGTGGGCGCCAGCCCTAACCCCTCCCCCAAGCCCTAGGCCGGCGGCCAAGGAGGGAAGAGTGGGGAGCAAGTTTCCCCCCTCCTTCTAGAAGCTCCAATTAGGGTTTCCCCTTGTTTGGCCGGCTGGGCCCTATGGGGCCTTGTGCCCCTGGCCCAATGTGGCCAGGGCACTCCCTCATAGGCCCATGCCCCCTCCCGGCAGGTGGGGCCACGTTGGTCCTCCTCCGGAAGGTTCTAGAAGCTTCCGGTACAATACCGATTAACCCGAAACAATCCCGAACTCCAAAAACCGCATTGCCTTATCTGAATCTTATTCTCCGGACCACTCCGGAACCTCTCGTGATGTCCTGGATCCCATCCAAGACTCCGAACAAAAAACTCATAAACCAATTATCCAATCTATCCTAGCGTCGAGACACGTTAAGTGTGTGACCCTTCGGGTTCGAGAACATGCAGACATGATCTTCTATCAATAATCAATAGCGGGGTCTGGAAACCCATATTGACTCCCACACATTCATCGATGATCATATCGGATGAACCATTATGCCAGCATTCAATCAATCCCATATATATATATTCCCTTCGTCTCGCGATATTTTACTTGCCCGAGATTTGATCGTCGGTACCATCATACCTAGTTCAATCTCGTTCATAGCAAGTACTTTACTCGTTCCGTAATCCGATATCACTTTGTGATTAACTCCTTAACCACATGCTTGAAAGCGGTGTTGATATCGATTACCGAGTGGGCCCGAAGTATATCTCTCTGACTTGGGAGGGACAAATCCCATCTCAATACATACAACCCAACAGGTACTTTCCGATCACCTGAGAGACACCTTTATAGTCACCCTCTCATAGGATGACGTTTGATGACCTCAAAGCTTTCTTCCGATACCAGGGAGTTGTATTATCTCATGGTCTAAGGAATACAATATTTGACATAAGAAAAGCTTCGCAAAAATGAACACGATGACACGATCTAATTGCTCCGCTTAGTTTGGGTCTGTCCATCATATCATTCTCCTAATGATATGATCTCATTATTAATCGACAACTCATGTCTATGGTTAGGAAACCTTAACCATCATTAATCAATGAGCTAGTCCATAGAGGCATACTAGGGACACGGTGTTGTTCACAAACCACACAAGTATTAAAGTTTCCGCTTAATACAATTCTAGCATGGAATATAAACTTTATCATGAACAAGAATTATAATAATAACATCTTTATTATTGCCTCTAGGGCATAATTCCAACAGTCTCCCACTTGCACTAGAGTCAATAATCTAGTTTACATTTGGCAACAATCTCACACCCATGGCACTAAGGTGCTGATCATGTTTTACACGTGGAAGAGGTTTAGTCAATGGATCTGCGACATTCAGATCTGTATGTACTTTGCTAATCTTTAGATCTCCATCTGCTATATAATCTCGGATTATATGAAACTGGCGGTTGATATGCTTGGTCTTTGGATGATATCTTTGTTCCTTAGCGAGTGCTATGGCGCCAGTGTTGTCACACAATATCTCCAGTGGGTCCAATGAACTTGGAACCACGTCAAGCTCAGTGATGAAGTTCCTGATCCAAACTCCTTCACTTGACGCTTCTGCAGCAGCCATGTATTCCGCTTCTACTATAGATCCCGCGATCACGCTTTGCTTGCAGCTTCTCCATCTCACATCTCCTCCATTCAAAGTATAAACGTATCCTGTCTGAGATTTAGAATCATCCTTGTCGGTGTCGAAACTAGTGTCGACGTAACCTTTTACGACGAGCTGTTCATCATCCCCATAGACTAAGAACATTTCTTTAGTCCTATTTAGGTACTTTAGGATGTTCTTCACGGCTGTCCAGTGTTCCACTCCTGGATCACTTTGATATCTGCTCGTTAAACTAAGAGCATTGGACACATCCGGTCTAGTACACAGCATGGCATACATGATAGAACCTATGGTCGAGGCATAAGGCACTTTGCTCATAGCTTCCCTATCATTTACCGTAGCTGGACACTGAGCCTTGCTCAATATCTTACCTGACAACATAGGCACTGAACCTTTCTTTGCCTTATCCATTCTGAACCTTTTCAGAACTTTGTCTAGGTATGTACTCTGGCTTAAAGCTATCACGCGTCTTTGTCTATCTCTATAGATTTTGATGCCCAATATATAAGCAGCTTCACCTAGGTCTTTCTTTGAAAAACACTTGTTCAAATAACTCTTCACATTGTTAAGCAAGTTAATGTCATTTCCAATAATCAATATGTCATCCACATATAGTACCAGAAATGTCACCGAGTTCCCACTCACTTTCTTGTAGATACAAACTTCATAGCAATTTGGAACAAATCCAAAGCTCTTGATCACTTGATCAAAACGAAGGTTCCAACTCTGAGATGCTTGCTTCAGTCCATAAATGGAACGCTGAAGCTTGCACACTTTATCAGCATCCTTAGGATCGACAAAACCTTTAGGTTGCATCATATACAACTCTTCATCAATGTTGCCATTGAGGAACGCAGTCTTGACATCCATCTGCCATATTTCATAATCATGAAACGCAGCAATTGCTAATAAAATCCGAATGGACTTAAACATCGCTACGGGAGAGAAAGTCTCATCGTAGTCAACACCTTGAACTTGTCGAAAACCTTTCGCGACAAGCCGTGCTTTATAGACGGTAACATTACAATCCACGTCCATTTTCTTCTTGAAGATCCATTTGCACTCAACGGCCTTTCTGTAAGGGGTCCCAATCTTAGATAAGATTGATCCCTCCTGTGTTTACAATGCTAGTCCCTGGATCAATAGCTAGCATCCACAGTTAAGATGTAATATCAAGAAACAAAGGTCATAATATAACTTTATAACCAGGAATAACATAAGTTTATTACATCAAACATAGCTCATTAGGCTATTACATTACATTGCAGCGGAATAAATATAGTCATGGGTCCTTCATCTTCAAAGTGCCACAGGCAGATGTTGGTTGTAGACTTTGTAATCCTAATCAAACAATCTTCTAAATTCAAACAAACCTGCAACATACAAGTTACAGCCACAAAGGGTCAATACATTTGAATTGTATTGGCAAGTGATACTATATTTGTATAGTGGAGTCTATCATCTATATGCATTTGGCTAAGTGGAGTTGAGGCTTGCATTGCTCAAAATAGATTTTTCTTATCATTTTGAAAATACTAAGTTTTTGCTTGACAAAATCATTTTTTTCTCAATCAAAGATTTCAAGATCCTTGTACCAAGCCATCTCTCCATCAATGATTGAAGAATTCAAACAACCCTTGTTCAATCCACAAGATTTTAATTTAGAAATTGGAATGATGAGATTCTTGATTGCTTTCATGTCTTGATGCTCAAATTGTCCTTTACCAGGGACATGGCTAAGTACTTAGATTTTACACTCTGCAGAGGTGGTGCACTTTCCCCACAAGACTTGGTTTCCCAAGACAAGATCTTTCAGAAGCTTTCCCTTAGACCAATATGGACGCGCTCCAACCTATCAAACACTACCACCCACTGTCCATATGGCTAAGTTCTTGCAACCTATATGATCATGGCAGAGCCCATATTGCCAAGTGGTTGCACTTGAAGCTTCTCAACATTTGACATCTCAAATCCCTTTGTTCCTGGGTGGCATTCCACAAGTGAGATGCACAATCCAAGCCCATGGCATTGTGAACCACTCAACCATTCTCCACCAAGCAAGCCCATTCCACCCAGGTGATTCATTAACTTAGTTGTTTTATTAAACAAAACTTAAGTCCTCAGACTTAGAATATTTTTCCATAGTGTGAATATATATTCCACCCATGTTTTCTATTAGCTAGGCTAAGCTTGGTAGTAGTAGGAATCTCTAACTTAGGAAAATCCTACTAAGGATTCATCTACTAGGTTTTCCTATAGCAAGATCTATACTTAGCAAAATCCATGCAGGTTTACTTAGCAAAATCACTAATGCATAGTGAAAGTATTGGGATAGAAAGTATGAAGCATCACTTGCCTTTTTGGTAGAGTATAGGTTCACTTCTTGATCTTTGCAACAATCACACTCTTCAAGTCACTACAAATCAAGCAAGGCACAAACTCAATCTACCAATCAAGCAAAACAACACACATAAATAACAAAGTCAAAGAAATGCATGCAAGCATGCCAAGCTTTGTTTTGTTTGAAAAAGTGGTTCCTAGTGGGTCATAGTAATTTGGGTACATCTAATGGTCATTTCCTCAAGTGGCCAAGTCATTTGCAAAAGGTTTCACTTTAAAACCATTTTCAAAACAAAGTGTTATTTTATGTGGTGTAGAAATATTTTTATTAAGGCATTAGCCTATAGGGTTCACCAAATGAGTTGCTATTCCAAAACTTGGTGTTTTGGTCAGTAGGTTTGGTCCAAACCATTTCCTTGAAGTTTTCTTTTCATAAACATTTTTATAACAAAACCATTTCTTTTTATTTGGCTAGAAATTGGCTAAGTCAATTAATCTAACCCAAATCCTTCAAAAATCATTTTTAATACCAAGGGTTGGTTCCTAGGGTCAGTAAGGTCACAACAAACCATTTTGCATAGGTTTTAATTCAAAAATCATTTTTAAACAATTTTTATACCCTAAACAAGTACACAAATGTTTCTGCAAATTCAAACAAGTTAACATATACTATTTGCTAAACTAAGGCCATGGTTGGCTAGGGCTTGTTCTCCTGGATTCATTGATATAAAATTTGCAAAATTTGGACGTGTGGTTTGAAAGTTATAGGGTTTTCAAAATGGCATTTCAATCTGATTTCAATTTCTGTTTTTAAACAGATAGGTGACACGCGTCGAGATTTTATTGGACGGTACCGGTTCGCTGCGGATCACGCTCTGGTGCGTTGGATTAAGTCTAATCGTGCGGCTCTGAACGCATACCCTTTCGGTTTTAAGTGATCCTATCCGAGCCTTAGGATCCATATCCAACGGTCCTCGTCTAATGACCTAAGACTGGCGGCGCTTAGCGGCAGCGCGCGGCGGCGATGGGTAGACGGCGACGGTGTTGGCGAGGCAGGAAGCGAGGAAGAGGGGGAGGAAGCTCACCGGGTTCGTGGAGCGACGCTGATGCTTAACGTGGGACTGGTCCGTCGAGGGGCGCACGGGGACGGGCAGAATTCCTCGCCGGAGTTGGTGCGGGCGGCGGTGCTCTCGGGTTGTCGTTGTTGGCGTCGCTTAGGACCGCGCTAAGGCAAAGGAGAGGCACGGTTAGGTGCGTGGGATCAAGGCAAATCTGTGTGCTTGAAAGAGAGGTGAAGGGGTGGTCTGATCTCACCGGTGGGACTCGTCGGAGCGGAGGCAGACGGCGGCGGTACTGGAGGTTGTCGTTGGCGAGGCTCGGAGGTGTCCGCGGTCGAGTGATTGACACAGAAGGATGCGCCAGTGTATGGTGAGCGTGCTCGTGTGCTCATGGGGGCGGAAGGGAGCGTGTGCTGGCCGGAATTGGCGAGAGGGGTCGTCGGAGTAGCAGTGGTACAGAGAGAAATTGGGATGGACTGGAGGCGTGCTCGGGGAAGGAAACAGAGGGGAATGAGAGAGGAGTCACTGGCGTTTAAGCGTGTGTGGTCAGGGGGCGTTAATCGCACGGCATTGAAGCGAATTGACGAGGCAATCAATCGACAGTAACAGCCAGGGCGACGAGGTCGTGTTGAAGACGATGAATAGGAGGGGGTGGGGTCGGCTTGTCAGCGTTTGAGTGAGGGGGAGAAGAGGGTCCACATGTCAGTTGCTGGGTGGGTGCGGTTCTGAGTGGAAAAGAAAACGGTCCGGGGAGGGGAGTTGGGCTAGGTGGGCTGTTTGGGCCGGGGTAGTGGGTTGGGTCAGTTTTCTTATTTTTTCTGTCTGATTCCTTTTTCCTTTTCTAATTCTATTTTCTGATTTGAATTTTATCCAACTATTCAAGCATTCAAATAATTCAAACAATTGTAAGGAATTTTTAGTTCTGTTTATCAATAACCAATCTCAAAATAAAATAATATTTTTATTTATTTTTAGGATCTATTTAATAATTAAATAAAATAGACCATAGTTATTTAACCAATTTGGGTTTGATTTATTTTAATAAAATCTCCATTTGAAATCCAAATATTTTCAAAACCAAATCAGTAGGTATCATTTGGAAGTAAATAATACTTGGATACTTGTTTAAAACAAAATATTATTTTACTTTAGGGTCCAATATTAAAATAAAATGGGCCAAGGTTTATTAATCAAATAGGATTTGATTTTATTAACAAAATCTTTATTTGAAACCTAAATATTTCAAAACCAATCAGTGGGTTTTATTTGGGAAACATAGAATAATTGGAGATTTGTTATAAATAAAATAACATTTTATTTTAGGGTTCATTATTAATTAAATAATAATAGACTTTCATTATTAAATCAATATTTGTTTTATTGAGATATTTATTTTGAACTCTAAAATAAACTAAAACACTTTAGTAGGTTTTATTTGTGAATATCAAACATTTGGAAAACTTATTTTAAACAATTTAATAAGTCTTTGAACAAAACTTTTATATAATAAAACTTGGATATTAAATCCTTATTATTTTATTTAAGCAAATCTTTATTATTTTTAAATAACCTTTGCTACTTTATTTGAAATAAAATGTTTTTAATTCTCAAAGCTTGGCCAAGGATTAATTTGGCTTTATAACAAAATCTTTATTTATAAACTTCTATTTCATTTGTAAACAAATCTTTTCATTTGATTGTTTTAAAATAATTTCCAATTGTTTCCTTTTATGAAATGTTTATCCTTTTAAATCTTTTTAGGATTTTTATTTAATTCAGAAGGGTTTGAGGTTCCATTTTAATTCAAAAAGTTTCTTCTGGCTCTGAAAATCAAACATAGTTTTATTTTATTCATTTATTTTCACATTACAAGATTTGGAAAATCTTGGGATGTGACAGGCTACCACCCTTAAAATAAATCTTGTCCCGAGATTTGGGAAGGTTAGGGTTACAAGCAGGTTCAAAACAACTAGGGTACTACCACCCTTAAAATTTTTCAACCAAAAAATTACATATTGGCCTTCTTGGGTCCTGGAAAACTTCTCTAAGCCAACTTTTGTCTTATTTCTACACTTGACTCATGGGCCAAGGTTGAGCTTTTCCATAGGCTTGTTTAACTTGTTCTCTATCCTTTCTGGACACTTGTTTGCATAGTGGCCTAGTTCCTTGCATTTGAAACAGGTGACAAGGCTGATATCCCTCATAGGCTGGTTTATCCTATGCTTCATCTTTTCTGGACAGTAGTTTGCATAATGTCCTAACTCTTTGCAGTATTTGCACATCACTTGGCTAAAATCCTTCCTTATCTTGGGTTTCACCAGCTTTTGTTTGTCTTCTTGTATCTTCTTCTTTTCTGGGCATTCATTGTAATAGTGTCCCATCTCTTTGCAAGTGTAACATTGCTCTTGAGTAATATCCTTCTTGTTTGGGTTGGGGCATTTCTTCTTCTTCTTCTTGGGTCTCTCCAAAGCTAGGAGTTCTAGTTCATGTTCTTCATAGGTGGGAGATCTTTCTCTCTTCTTGGGGCATTGATCTTCATGTTCCTTGGGTGCATGATCCTTGTCTCTAAAAATATTGCTATCTTGGGTTCCTTCTAGAATAGCATCCTTGTCATCCTTGTTGTCATTAGCTCTTTGGAAAAAGTTTTCTCTCATGTTGATCATTTGAGTAACCAATCCTTGCAACAATTGGGATTGAAGTTTCAAAATCCTTTGTATGGCAAGGTCTAGTCCATTGTTGTTTGGCTAAAAGCTGAGTTGTCATTTGGCTCAACTGGTTTTGGTTTTCTATAAGTTCTCTCATGTTGTCTTCTTGGTTGGTGTTGTTGTCATCAACCTTGATGTTGGATTTTCTTGGAGTAGTCATCTGTTTGGGTTGAAGGGAGATTTAGAATAGGCAAAATATTTCTAAGGAAATATTTCTAATCACACACATCACAATTCACATAAACAATGTGCATGCAATCACAAACAAACATTTCACTCAAACAAGGTTCAAGCTCATACTTAGGCAACAAAAATATTTTTAATACACCACATAGGTTGGGGTGTTTGACTTAACTAAATTATGGTGGTCCATCTATATGGTTCACTTGTGGTCTTTCCTTCCTTTACGATTCTTCTTGTATGAGATCTTGGTTTCCTTGAGAAAAACTCTTGGTCACAATTCTTCAAAATTGTTGATGGTTCCTTCTTATTTTGCATTCCCTTAATCTCTAAATCTTGAGTAAGAGTTCCTTGTTTCACTTGTAGTCCTTAGTAGTTTCCAAGTTGAAAGTCCTTGGTGTTCATGCTGAAGATGTTGAAGTCATTAGGGTTGAAGATGTTGAAGTCATTAGAGTTGAAGAAATTGAAGAAGTCCTTTGCACATGGTGTAGTCCTTGTCCATGGGTAGGTTTTTCCATCAAGTTGAAGTAGAAGAGATGTAGAGTTGAAACCAAAATGGTTGAGGAAAGAGTTTACAAGTGTTTTTGTAAATAAGTTTTTGGAACAAGTATAACTCCTATTTTTCTAAGGGTTTTTGTCCAATCCTAGGGTTTACAAATCCTACAGGCAACACAATGCTCTGATACCATCTGTAAGGGGTCCCAATCTTAGATAAGATTGATCCCTCCTGTGTTTACAATGCTAGTCCCTGGATCAATAGCTAGCATCCACAGTTAAGATGTAATATCAAGAAACAAAGGTCATAATATAACTTTATAACCAGGAATAACATAAGTTTATTACATCAAACATAGCTCATTAGGCTATTACATTACATTGCAGCGGAATAAATATAGTCATGGGTCCTTCATCTTCAAAGTGCCACAGGCAGATGTTGGTTGTAGACTTTGTAATCCTAATCAAACAATCTTCTAAATTCAAACAAACCTGCAACATACAAGTTACAGCCACAAAGGGTCAATACATTTGAATTGTATTGGCAAGTGATACTATATTTGTATAGTGGAGTCTATCATCTATATGCATTTGGCTAAGTGGAGTTGAGGCTTGCATTGCTCAAAATAGATTTTTCTTATCATTTTGAAAATACTAAGTTTTTGCTTGACAAAATCATTTTTTTCTCAATCAAAGATTTCAAGATCCTTGTACCAAGCCATCTCTCCATCAATGATTGAAGAATTCAAACAACCCTTGTTCAATCCACAAGATTTTAATTTAGAAATTGGAATGATGAGATTCTTGATTGCTTTCATGTCTTGATGCTCAAATTGTCCTTTACCAGGGACATGGCTAAGTACTTAGATTTTACACTCTGCAGAGGTGGTGCACTTTCCCCACAAGACTTGGTTTCCCAAGACAAGATCTTTCAGAAGCTTTCCCTTAGACCAATATGGACGCGCTCCAACCTATCAAACACTACCACCCACTGTCCATATGGCTAAGTTCTTGCAACCTATATGATCATGGCAGAGCCCATATTGCCAAGTGGTTGCACTTGAAGCTTCTCAACATTTGACATCTCAAATCCCTTTGTTCCTGGGTGGCATTCCACAAGTGAGATACACAATCCAAGCCCATGGCATTGTGAACCACTCAACCATTCTCCACCAAGCAAGCCCATTCCACCCAGGTGATTCATTAACTTAGTTGTTTTATTAAACAAAACTTAAGTCCTCAGACTTAGAATATTTTTCCATAGTGTGAATATATATTCCACCCATGTTTTCTATTAGCTAGGATAAGCTTGGTAGTAGTAGGAATCTCTAACTTAGGAAAATCCTACTAAGGATTCATCTACTAGGTTTTCCTATAGCAAGATCTATACTTAGCAAAATCCATGCAGGTTTACTTAGCAAAATCACTAATGCATAGTGAAAGTATTGGGATAGAAAGTATGAAGCATCACTTGCCTTTTTGGTAGAGTATAGGTTCACTTCTTGATCTTTGCAACAATCACACTCTTCAAGTCACTACAAATCAAGCAAGGCACAAACTCAATCTACCAATCAAGCAAAACAACACACATAAATAACAAAGTCAAAGAAATGCATGCAAGCATGCCAAGATTTGTTTTGTTTGAAAAAGTGGTTCCTAGTGAGTCATAGTCATTTGGGTACATCTAATGGTCATTTCCTCAAGTGGCCAAGTCATTTGCAAAAGGTTTCACTTTAAAACCATTTTCAAAACAAAGTGTTATTTTATGTGGTGTAGAAATATTTTTATTAAGGCATTAGCCTATAGGGTTCACCAAATGAGTTGCTATTCCAAAACTTGGTGTTTTGGTCAGTAGGTTTGGTCCAAACCATTTCCTTAAAGTTTTCTTTTCATAAACATTTTTATAACAAAACCATTTCTTTTTATTTGGCTAGAAATTGGCTAAGTCAATTAATCTAACCCAAATCCTTCAAAAATCATTTTTAATACCAAGGGTTGGTTCCTAGGGTCAGTAAGGTCACAACAAACCATTTTGCAAAGGTTTTAATTCAAAAATCATTTTTAAACAATTTTTATACCCTAAACAAGTACACAAATGTTTCTGCAAATTCAAACAAGTTAACATATACTATTTGCTAAACTAAGGCCATGGTTGGCTAGGGCTTGTTCTCCTGGATTCATTGATATAAAATTTGCAAAATTTGGACGTGTGGTTTGAAAGTTATAGGGTTTTCAAAATGGCATTTCAATCTGATTTCAATTTCTGTTTTTAAACAGACAGGTGACACGCGTCGAGATTTTATTGGACGGTACCGGTTCGCTGCGGATCACGCTCTGGTGCGTTGGATTAAGTCTAATCGTGCGGCTCTGAACGCATACCCTTTCGGTTTTAAGTGATCCTATCCGAGCCTTAGGATCCATATCCAACGGTCCTCGTCTAATGACCTAAGACTGGCGGCGCTTAGAGGCAGCACGCGGTGGCGATGGGCAGACGGCGGCGGCGTTGGCGAGGCAGGAAGCGAGGAAGAGGGGGAGGAAGCTCACCGGGTTCGTGGAGCAACGCTGATGCTTAACGTGGGACTGGTCCGTCGAGGGGCGCACGGGGACGGGCAGAATTCCTTGCCGGAGTTGGTGCGGGCGGCGGTGCTCTCGGGTTGTCGTTGTTGGCGTCGCTTAGGACCGCGCTAAGGCAAAGGAGAGGCATGGTTAGGTGCATGGGATCAAGGCAAATCTGTGTGCTTGAACGAGAGGTGAAGGGGTGGTCTGATCTCACCGGTGGGACTCGTCGGAGCGGAGGCAGACGGCGGCGGTACTGGAGGTTGTCGTTGGCGAGGCTCGGAGGTGTCCGCGGTCGAGTGATTGACACAGAAGGATGCGCCAGTGTATGGTGAGCGTGCTCGTGTGCTCAGGGGGGCGGAAGGGAGCGTGTGCTGGCCGGAATTAGCGAGAGGGGTCGTCGGAGTAGCAGTGGTACAGAGAGAAATTGGGATGGACTGGAGGCGTGCTCGGGGAAGGAAACAGAGGGGAACGAGAGAGGAGTCACTGGCGTTTAAGCGTGTGTGGTCAGGGGGCGTTAATCGCACGGCATTGAAGCGAATTGACGAGGCAATCAATCGGCAGTAACAGCCAGGGCGACGAGGTCGTGTTGAAGACGATGAATAGGAGGGGGTGGGGTCGGCTTGTCAGCGTTTGAGTGAGGGGGAGAAGAGGGTCCACATGTCAGTTGCTGGGTGGGTGCGGTTCTGAGTGGAAAAGAAAACGGTCCGGGGAGGGGAGTTGGGCTAGGTGGGCTGTTTGGGCCGGGGTAGTGGGTTGGGTCAGTTTTCTTATTTTTTTCTGTCTGATTCCTTTTTCCTTTTCTAATTCTATTTTCTGATTTGAATTTTATCCAACTATTCAAGCATTCAAATAATTCAAACAATTCAAACAATTGTAAGGAGTTTTTAGTTCTGTTTATCAATAACCAATCTCAAAATAAAATAATATTTTTATTTATTTTTAGGATCTATTTAATAATTAAATAAAATAGACCATAGTTATTTAACCAATTTGGGTTTGATTTATTTTAATAAAATCTCCATTTGAAATCCAAATATTTTCAAAACCAAATCAGTAGGTATCATTTGGAAGTAAATAATACTTGGATACTTGTTTGAAACAAAATATTATTTTACTTTAGGGTCCAATATTAAAATAAAATGGGCCAAGGTTTATTAATCAAATAGGATTTGATTTTATTAACAAAATCTTTATTTGAAACCTAAATATTTCAAAACCAATCAGTGGGTTTTATTTGGGAAACATAGAATAATTGGAGATTTGTTATAAATAAAATAACATTTTATTTTAGGGTTCATTATTAATTAAATAATAATAGACTTTCATTATTAAATCAATATTTGTTTTATTGAGATATTTATTTTGAACTCTAAAATAAACTAAAACACTTTAGTAGGTTTTATTTGTGAATATCAAACATTTGGAAAACTTATTTTAAACAATTTAATAAGTCTTTGAACAAAACTTTTATATAATAAAACTTGGATATTAAATCCTTATTATTTTATTTAAGCAAATCTTTATTATTTTTAAATAACCTTTGCTACTTTATTTGAAATAAAATGTTTTTAATTCTCAAAGCTTGGCCAAGGATTAATTTGGCTTTATAACAAAATCTTTATTTATAAACTTCTATTTCATTTGAAAACAAATCTTTTCATTTGATTGTTTTAAAATAATTTCCAATTGTTTCCTTTTATGAAATGTTTATCCTTTTAAATCTTTTTAGGATTTTTATTTAATTCAGAAGGGTTTGAGGTTCCATTTTAATTCAAAAAGTTTCTTCTGGCTCTGAAAATCAAACATAGTTTTATTTTATTCATTTATTTTCACATTACAAGATTTGGAAAATCTTGGGATGTGACACTTTCGGTCGCTAGGAGGGTCCACCAAAGTCCATACTTGGTTTTCGCTCATGGATCCCAATTCGGATTTCATGGCTTCTAGCCATTTCTCAGAGTCTGGGCTCATCATCGCTTCCTCATAGTTCGTAGGTTCACTGTCTTCTACCAATAAGACAGTCAAGATAGGGTTGCCGTACCACTTAGGAGGGGCACGCGACCTTGTCGACCTGCGACGTTCAGTAGCAGCATCGTCCGAAGCTTCATGATCCTTGTCATTAGCTTCCTCTATTGTTGGTGCAGGCGGCACTGGAACAATTTCAGGTGCTGCACTACTCTCCAATTCAAGAGAAGGTTCAACAACCTCGTCTAGCTCTACTTTCCTCCCACTCACTTCTTTCGAGAGAAACTCCTTCTCAAGAAAGGAACCATTCTTAGCGACAAACACTTTGCCTTCGGTTCTGTGATAGAAGGTATACCCAATAGTTTCCTTAGGGTATCCTATGAAGACTGTAACACCCTCAGAATCGGCCCTATGCAAGTTTCAGCGATCCCCGCCAAAACCCGCATAGAAACGATTCAAAGGTGCCCACCAGGCACTTTCGTGCGGGTGGAAAACGAAGTAATACCATTACACAATAGTCCACGATGGAACCCACAGAACAGATATATACAACGGCGACTCAAGGAGTCAATAATACAGATATACAATACAAAGATCCAAATCACCTGGAAAACGATACAGCGTCCGAGTACGGACAAGATGCAAATTGAGCTAAGAGCCCTGAAGAATAACCAATGGCGTCCATAACCCTTCCCAGGCCAAGCCGGAAGGTAACCCTGCTAACGACGTCGATCTCAAAACCTGCTTAAACAAAAGGGGTGCCGACAAAGGGAAAAGGAAAAAGAGAGAGCGGTCAGTACTGAGGCCAGTACACGGCGAGACTAGAATTCGGCGGTCCTCGCCTACATAGGTATGGTGGACTGAGCGGCAGCGCGGCATGCACTAAACAACCTATAGAGACTCGAGATAACTGTCGGCTATGAGAGAGGGATAATAAAGACCTATTCGGATCCAACCTGATTCTACCACCAAACATACCCATCCTGGTGTTTCCCCCTCGAGACCAAACGAGGAAGTCAACCGAGGAACTCACACCGTTGGCAGTTTTATTTATTCAGTTATCGTTGCAGCAATTACTAGTCAGGTATAGATAGTCATCCTGATATAATAAGCAGTGGGCACTTTTAGTTAACCATTCCGTTGTAGTTGCAACACTTACTAGTCAGATACAAATAGCATGAGATATCCCCAAACCCAGCAGTTGTTGGTACTTTTATTTAGCCATTCCGTTGTAGTGGAGCTGATTACTAGTCATCGGATACAAGTCAAATTATAACAATAAACTTTAGTTATAGTTGTCTATGATCGAGAACTGTGCTCCAAGTCGTCCATAACCGCGGACACGGCTTCTCGAAAAGATTTAACCCTGCAGGGGTGCACCAAAGTTTCCACACGCACCTACACCCTTGTTGTCAGATCAGGTAGGTACAAGATCACAAAACATACACCCAACGGTATGTCGACGGGGTTTCGGACACGACGTTTCCCAGACCCAAAGCAAGCACGGGGGGCCACCCCACTAAGCTACCCGCAACGAAGTCGGCCGGTCTCCGAGACGCACTCAGGGTTTGTGTAGACGGCTGTAAACGACTGGGAACCCGAAAGTGTGACTAGGCTTGTCGATACAGCGAAAACGTGTCACGGACCTAAACAGTACAGGTGCTCCTCGCACAATCGTAAATAAAGCAGTAAAGCATGGCATAAGTACAGGATAGTAATAAAGCCCCAAACTACTTGTGGCCCCCAGTACAGTACTTGGAATCAGGTACTAAATCGATGGGGGTGCCCATACACCCCACCTGTGGTTAGCGCGCTCGATCTCGGAACAGGTGTCAAGAACTCGGGGTCCTACGGGACACCAGTGAGCGGTTAAAAACCAAATATTGTCTATTACCCACCGGTGCCTCTGCATTTACCTACTTCAATTTTAGTTATTAAACAATAATTAAAGTCATGATCATCTCCAACATTAAACATGCGGCAATACTCCAACAACCGTGGTACTGGACGACACGCAACATCACTTGAGCAAGCGACTACGACGCGCAAGTCCAACTATCTACCAAATAACAGGTAATAGGATGTGTCCAAGGCAATATAAGGCTGCAAGGGATATCACGGGTACGAAAACTAGAGCAACGCAACACAGATAGCAATAGATCAACAGGAGGGAATAAATACTATAAAAGTAAGATAGGAAGAAAGGGGGAAGGTGCTCGCCTGAAAACATTGCCGAAGGTTCATCCGAAGATCGGGTCGACACTCGCATCAACTCATCAGCCTAATCCGCGAAGAAGCAAAACACTAGAAGAAACACCGGATGCACTATTTAACATTATGACAGAAGATCGGCATGATGCATGTATGATGTATGACATGGCAAAGGTGCGATGCAATTAGGCAATATTAAGCGGAACCGGGGGTCCTGACAATTAATTAATAGGTTCATGTTGTTTAGATACCCCACAATTTAAATGTTGTAATAACAGGGCGAAGCATGGCATCGGTTCGCTACACCAATTTAAATGGAGTCCGGAATAAGACAAAGATATCCCGCATATAGACTCCATATTTAATTTAGGTGAATCAGCATAACGCCCCCAAACCCACATGAATATGCATGCGAGCATGAACAATTAAATATGCAACAGTTGATAATGTCATATTATAAAAATAATGGGGTCTCGGAAAGGGATCACACATATGGTCGGCGAAGGTCTTGGGGTCCAAGGGTTCGACAGGGGTCCAAGCTCAGCGAGATCGGTCTTCGGGAAGTTCTTGGCGTTCCATAACCGAGACCTAGGTGTTCCGACTTCTTGGTCGGTGAAGAGATTGTATTGGCATCGGGGTCTTCAAAATATCTTGGTGCCGGTATCTAAGTGGCAAAGTTCTTGCCGACAGACACTCTTGCGTTGGTTTCCTTAGCGAATCCTTCGAGTCTACAGCACCAACACGTACGCAAAATCGTCATTGTGTCAATGCTGGCGGCATCACCACTACGCCTTCCCAGAGACATGACCACACCACGATAGAGAAGATAACCAGAGGAACCAAGCGTCGGGAGCCTGCTGACTGGAAGGAGCCAAACACCAAACAGGTTTAGGGCGAGCTGCAGGAACCCACGAAGGTTGAGCCGCTAGAAAAGATGAGGTGCCACGTGGCATGCAGCAGAAGGCGACGTTGCATACTCACGCACGCATGCGGGAAGCAGGGCACGAGGGAGACGCCAGGGCAGAGTAGGGCACTAGGAGGCTCTGCCGATGCTGCAGGGAAAACGGCCGAGAGGAGGGCGATGCGGGTGTCCTACAGGGGAGGGTCGGGCTCGAGGCGACCGAGCCCCTGGCGGCGGACGACGGCACGGGGAGGCGGGCCTGCGCGAGGTGGGGAGGAGCTATGGACGCAGCTGGTTGGTCGTGGCCGAGGCGAGGCGACCGAAGGGCTCTGGCAGCGGGGAGGCGAGGTCGACCTGGGGGCAGGGAGGAGCATCGCTCCTGGCGATGGAGGACGCAGGCCAGACGGTGGGAGTCGCGGGGGAGGAGGCCGTGGCCGAGGGCGAGCGAGGCTAGAGGCTGGCGGCGCTCCCCATCGGGCCAGAGGAAGAGGGCGACGGGGATTGAAGGAGAGGGGGTCTGGCGAGCGAGCGAGCGGGCGGGGTCGGGTGATGGGGCCAGGGAGAGAGAGAGAGACAGGCTAGGCGCGGCGCGGAAGGGCGATGGAAGGGGCTAGAGCGGCGGCCGCGCGAAGCTCTGCAGGCGGCGGCGGCGGTGGGAGGGAGGAAGAACGCGAGGCAGGGAGGGGCACGCGTGAGAGGAGCGCGTGAGGAGGTGGGGACGGGGTGGGCCCTAGAGAGTGGGAGCGGGCAGGTGGGGATTGTGGCGGTTGTGTGTGGCGTGCGCTGCGGTGGCGGGGTGGGGCCCAGGGTGACGTGGCGCGCTGGCTGAGTGGTGTGTGTGTGGTGTGTTGGGTGAGGTGGAGGGAAAAAGGGTGGGGCTGGTGAGGTGTCGCCATGGGATTGGAGGGGGTGAGGTGGAGGGGGCTGGGTAGATTAGGTTGGGGTAGGAAAAGGGTTTAGGGTTTGTGGGGTGGTAGGTGGCTGCCGGTTGGGCCTTTTGGGCCTGGCCGGTGGCTACCTCCCCCGATACAATAATATTTTATTTAATTGATTTAGTTTAAAAATACTTTCGTAAATAGTTGTTAGACAAATAATAGATCCGGATCGATCGGGGTTTCGTATTTGAATTAAGAGACGGGGTATTTGTAGAAAACAAAAATAAGGCTTTTCACAAATAGTTTTAGACAAATAGATGCATGCTGATGTCATGATGATGAACAAAGTATAAACAACATCGATTTTCTAGTAGTGGTTTTTGCGGGGCGCCACAAAGACGCATTTCTCCGCTTTGGGTTCGAGCTTGTCCGGCATCAACTTTTTGACGTAAGCTTCGCATCCCCAAACTTTAAGAAACGACAACTTAGGTTTAGCACCAAACCACAGTTCATACAGTGTCGTCTCAACGGATTTAGATGGTGCCCTATTTAAAGTGAATGCAGTGGTTTCTAATGCATAACCCCAAAATGATAACGGCAAATCAGTAAGAGACATCATTGATCGGACCATATCTAATAGGGTTCGATTCCGGTGTTTAGACACACCATTGCGTTGTGGTGTTCCGGGTGGCGTGAGTTGCGAAACGATTCCGCTTGCTTTAAGATGCGTGAGAAAATCATAACTCAAATATTCACCTCCACGATCGGATCGTAGAAACTTAATCTTTCTGTTATGATGGTTCTCCTCTTCATTCTGAAATTCCTTGAACTTTCAAATGTTTCAAATATATGTTTCATTAAATAGATATACCCATATCTACTTAAGTCATCGGTAAAAGTGAGAAAATAGCGATATCCACCGCGCGTCGAAACAGTCATCGGTCCGCATACATCGGTATGTATGATTTCCAACAAGTCCGTTGCTCGCTCCATCATACCGGAGAACGGGGTTTTGATCATCTTGCCCATGAGGCATGGTTCGCATGTGTCAAATGATTAAAAATCAAGAGACTCCAAAAGTCCATCAGAATGGAGTTTCTTCATGCGCTTTACACCAATATGACCTAGACGACAGTGCCACAAATAAGTAGTATTATAACTATCTACTTTGCATCTCTTAGCCTCAATGTTATGGATGTGTGTTTCATCCCTTTCGAGATTTAGAAGAAATAAACCATTCACAACAGGTGCATGACCATAAAAGATGTTACTCATATAAATAGAACAACCATTATTCTCCGATTTAAATGAATAGCCGTCTTGCAATAAACAAGATCCAGAAATAATGTTCATGCTCAACGCAGGCACATAATAACATTTATTGAGGTTTAAAACTAATCCCGAAGGTAAAACTAAGGAGAGTGTGCCGACGGCCATCACATCAACTCTTGATCCGTTGCCAACGCGCATCGTCACCTCATCCCTCGCAAGCCGCCGTCTATTCCGTAGCTCCTGTTTCGAGTTAAAAATATTAGTACCTGAACCAGTATCAAATACCCAGGCACTACAATGAGGGCTAGTAAGGAAAACATCAATAACATGTATATCAAATATACCTTTGATGGTGCCAGCCTTCTTGTCCGCTAAGTACTTCGGACAGTTGCGCTTCCAGTGACCCTTGTCCTTGCAATAGAAGCACTCAGTGTCCGGCTTAGGACCAGACTTGAGCTTCTTCTCAGCAGGGCAACGCGCTTGCCGCCGCCTTTCTTGAAGGGCTTCTTTGCACCCTTACCTTTCTTGAAGGTGGGGGGCTTGTTGACCATCAACACATGATTATTCTTTTTGATGTCCACCTCCGCAGCGTTCAGCTTTGCGAAGAGCTCGGTGATCGTATCAGTGGAACCAATCTGATTGTGAGTCACTACAAAACTTTTGTAGATGGGAGGGAGTGATTGCAGAACCCTGTCAATCTTGAGCTCCTCTGGAATCTTGCAGTCCAGTTGTTCAAGGCGTTGAGTGTAGCCCGACATCTTAATGGCGTGCTCACTAACGGAACTCCCTTCCTCCATCTTGCAGTTAAAGAACTTCTCAGAGATCTCATATCTCTTAGAACGGGCCTGAGTCTGAAACATAGTTTTCAGCTCCTCAAGAATCTCAAAGGGCCCGGGATAGTCTTCAAAACGATTTTGAAGGTCCGATTCCATAGCAAACAACATGGTGCTCTTAATCACACCATAATCATATTTGCGCGACTGATAGACAGCTTTCTCATCAGCCGGCGCATCTACAGCAGGGGCGTCACCTAACGCATTCTCAAGGACATAGTCCTTCTGACCGCCAGAGAGAATGATTCTCAGATTGCGGAACCAGTTGGTGAAGTTAGACCCATTGTTTTTAAGCTTTTCCTTCTCAGCAAAACGTTGAAGTTGAAGTTGGACTTAGCCATTTGATCTACAATGTTTACAAGTACAAATTAGACCATGTTCATGATAACTAGTTCAACTTTAAATCGAATTACTAGATGAACTCCCACTAAATTCAACATCCCTCAAGTTGTTTAGTGAACACGATCCAAATTCACCACACCTAATCCGATCTTCACGAGAAGAGATGTGGTTTCAATGGTGGACAACGAAGTGTCGATCATATCATTCATATGACTCATGCTTAACCTTTCGGTTCATGTGTTCCGAGGCCATGTCTGTACATGCTAGGCTCGTCAAGTTAAACCCAAGTATTTCTGCGTGTGCAAAACTGGCTTGCACCCGTTGTATGTGAACGTAGAGTCTATAGCACCCGATCATCATGTGATGCTTGGAAACAACGAACTTTCTCAATGGTGCATACTTGGGGAGAACACAGTTTTATCTTGATTTTTAAGTGAGGAATCATCTTATAATGCTACCGTCGCGATCTAAGCATAATAAGATACATAAAAGGATAAACATCACATGCATATAACTTTATGTGACATGGTATAGCCAATCTTCGCGCAATGATCTCCATCTTGTGCGTGCCGGCATGATCTCCATCACTCCACCATGATTGCCTCCACCACGAATAGCAACTACAACTATTGCTAACTACTTAGCGATAAAGTGAAACTATTACATGGCGTATAAGAAGTTGACACACAGGTCATACACAATTATAAAGACAACCATATGGCTCCTGCCGGTTGTGTACTCATCGACATGCAAGTCGTGAAACATTACAAAACATGATCATCGCATACAATATACACATCACATCTTGGGCCATACCATATCATAGAAAACACTCCCTGCAAAAACAAGTTAGACGCCTCTACTTTGTTGTTGCATGTTGTACGTGGCTTATGGGAGTAGCAAGCTAAGAACGATTCTTACCTACGGAAAGCCACAACGGTGATATTATGGTTGCCAAACTCTGGTGTAAATCCCATGACAACTATAGTGAGAGAAACTGGCATCCACCAGCCGCATGTGTGGAACAAGCCACACGTCAAGTGCGGAGCCGGTCTCGCGAACGACGTCGCGTAAGGTTGGCCTCGACCGCTTCAATCTCACTATCCCGCGTCATAAGAAGAACACAAACAAGAGGCTTGCAACAGAAAACATCAACGCCCGCAACAACCATGTTGCGTTCTACTCGTGAAACACATCTACGCATAGATCTAGCTCTGATACCACCGAAGGGTTTCGCAGCATAGTAAATCAAAAAATTTCTACGGATGCGAACGAGAAAGCAAAGATCTAATCTAGGAGATGCAAACAATGAGAGAGATTAGATGAGATATTCATACCCTTGAATACTCGCACAGCGGAACGTTCGTCGGAACATGGGTGATGTAGTCGTACTCGCTTCTCCTCCTCGCGATCCGATCCGATATAGCACCGCAAGTGGCGATGCCTCCGGGAGATGCACATGTGCAGCACCTCGACGTCTCCTCCTTCCTCGGTCCAGCAAGTATGGTGGAGAGACGGATTGGATCAACAACGCGACGGCGCAGTGCAAGTGGTGGAGAGTTTCTGCAGCAGGGCTTCGCCTACACGCAGTCGGGAGGGAGAGAGAGAGGAGGGCAGCAGGGCGGCTAGGCTTGAGGGGAAGGTGTGGGGGGGTGGTGCGCCCCAGCCCTCTATATATAGAGGGGTGGGCGCCAGCCCTAACCCCTCCCCCAAGCCCTAGGCCGGCGGCCAAGGAGGGAAGAGTGGGGGGCAAGTTTCCCCCCTCCTTCTAGAAGCTCCAATTAGGGTTTCCCCTTGTTTGGCCGGCGGGGCCCTATGGGGCCTTGTGCCCCTGGCCCAATGCGGACAGGGAACTCCCTCATAGGCCCATGCCCCCTCCCGGCAGGTGGGGCCACGTTGGTCCCCCTCCGGAAGGTTCTAGAAGCTTCCGGTACAATACCGATTAACCCGAAACAATTCTGAACTCCAAAAACTGCATTGCCTTATATGAATATTATTCTCCGGACCACTCCGGAACCTCTCGTGATGTCCCGGATCCCATCCGAGACTCCGAACAAAAAACTCATAAACCAATTATCCAATCTATCCTAGCGTCGAGACACGTTAAGTGTGTGACCCTTCGGGTTCGAGAACATGCAGACATGATCTTCTATCAATAATCAATAGCGGGGTCTGGAAACCCATATTGACTCCCACATATTCATCGATGATCATATCGGATGAACCACGATGCCAGGATTCAATCAATCCCATATATATATTCCCTTCGTCTCGCGATATTTTACTTGCCCGAGATTTGATCGTCGGTACCGTCATACCTAGTTCAATCTCGTTCACAGCAAGTACTTAACTCGTTCCGTAATCCGATATCACTTTGTGATTAACTCCTTAAACACATGCTTGCAAGCGGTGTTGATATCGATTACCGAGTGGGCCCGAAGTATATCTCTCCGACTTGGGAGGGACAAATCCCATCTCGATACATACAACCCAACAGGTACTTTCCGATCACCTGAGAGACACCTTTATAGTCACCCTCTCATAGGATGACGTTTGATGACCTCAAAGCTTTCTTCCGATACCAGGGAGTTGTATTATCTCATGGTCTAAGGAATACAATATTTGACATAAGAAAAGCTTCGCAAAAATGAACACGATGACACGATCTAATTGCTCCGCTTATTTTGGGTCTGTCCATCATATCATTCTCCCAATGATATGATCTCATTATTAATCGACAACTCATGTCTATGGTTAGGAAACCTTAACCATCATTAATCAATGAGCTAGTCCATAGAGGCGTACTAGGGACACGGTGTTGTTCACAAACCACACAAGTATTAAAGTTTCCGCTTAATACAATTCTAGCATGGAATATAAACTTTATCATGAACAAGAATTATAATAATAACATCTTTATTATTGCCTCTAGGGCATAATTCCAACAACTACTACTTAGCAACAGAAAGTAAACTACTTTACCTTGACTATTACCATATCACATCACAACGCCCCTGCAAAACAAAGTTAGACGCCTCTACTTTATCTTTTGCAAGTTTTATGTGGCTGTTAGGGCTTTCGCGCAAGAATCGTTTCTTACCTAAAAACTTCAACCACAATACCGATTAGATAATTGTCTCTACTAACCCCCTTTTGGGACCCTCCTTTGTAAATGCTTTATCAACTATTTAAAGAGAGACAGACACCCGCTATCCACTTATACGAAACAAGCCGTATGTCGAGTGTGGAACTAGTCTTGCGTAAGATTATGCACAAGGTCGGTCCGGGCGGCTTCATTAATCAATACCAAGATATAAACAAGTACACGTGGGAGGGTAACAATTATAGAATCGATGCCCACACGTTACAACTCGTGTGTTCTACCTGTACTAGCAATACTACGTATAGATCAGCTCTAATACCACTGTTTGGGTTCGAGGGCAGAAAACATAATAATTCCTATGTTCAAAACCCTAATGCTAGGATCAATCTACTAGTAATGCAGTAACGGGAGGATATACGATATTCGTACCTTTGAAGACCGAGCATGATTAACGTATCATGAGGAACGTGGTTGAAGAATACGCCCTAACGCTGACCTCGAGGTCATGAAGTCCTGTGGCTCTGACAATTCGTAGCACCGAAAGCACAGTGCCGCCAAAGGGAGTCACACACGTACGATGCCTGATGATGACTCCCGCTTCTCCCTGATCTAGCCGAGATTGCGGAAGTAAATCTCCTGGGTCAAAATCCTGTAGCACAACGGTGCTCCACGGTAAAGAACTCCTCGCTCGCACAGCCCTAACAAGGGGGCCGCAGTCGAGAGAGAGAGACGGAGAGGGAGAGACAGAGAGAGAGAGAGAGAGAGAGAGAGAGAGAGAGAGAGAGAAGAGAGAGAGAGAGTGTAAAATCCCTAAAATCATGTTTCAAAACTCATGCATATCATCCATGCATCCATGATCATGTAGGGTTTCATTTCAAAAAATCAATTAAAAAACAGGAGCATATGAGCTCATTATTTTATGTGATCAGCATTAAATCAAATGCTACTCTCCAATGATAGATTGTTGTTCATGAGTCAAACCTTGTTACTCTCAGATTGTTTTTGCTTGATTACTAATACTTAAACAAAAACTACAAAACAAATTTGATTTGAAAACCATTTTCAAAACCTATTTAAAACTAGTGCTATGTCACTGTTTATTTTGTTTTATTCCAAGTGACCAGGCAAGTGCAAAGTGACCACTTGGTTTTGTGCACAATTATATGAAGGTTGCACTCTGCAAAAACCCAGAACAATTTGAATTCAAATAGCATTTGTATTTGTTTGAAAATAGATTCAGAAAATCAAAACAGAAATAGAAAAATGGATAGAGAAAAGAAAAAGGGCCAGCGCCAGTTATTTGGCCCAACTGAGAAAACAGCCCACTAAGCCCACCCAGGTCATTTCCCTCTTCTCTCTCTCACCCACACCCGCACTACCCCACAGACGCTGCCACTGGGCCCGAGCCACGTCAGCTCCTTCTTCTCCACCCCGCGCACGCAGACCCCGTCGCCACCGCCGTTTCCTCCAGAACCGCCGCGTTGATTCCGCGCTTAATTGGCATTGATCTGCAGCGTAATTCCCTCGCCCCTCCTGGCTACTTAAACCTCTTCCCCTCGCAGCCATTTCCCCCAACAAAGCCAGCACGAAGCGCCTCCAGGCTGCCAGTAATTGCCATTGCCTCGCCGCAGACAGAACCCACTCCGGCGACCAATCTCGGTGAGCTCCGACCGCCCCCCAGTCTCTGGTTCAAACCAATGTGACCAGCGTGTCCTTGCGCGTCCACTGATGCCTTCTGTTTTCTTTCTCGTGACCCAGGACGACGTCTTCATTCACGCCCACGAGCACCTGAGCCGCTGCTCAACTCCGACCTGCAATCCAGGTAAAACACGACCGCCCCGTGCCTTCCCTTTGACACAAACCTGTTCGCCTAATCGATGCGCACCCGCTGATGCCCTTCGTTTGTGTTAGGGAGGATCAGAACGTCGCCAACGTCGCCATCCACCCGATCCCGATGTTGTCCTCTACTCCGACGAGCTCCCACGGCCACTACAGCGCGCCCCTTGTCAAGCCACCGCCACGTTGAGCTTCAGTACATCGCCGCGAGTCTGGTAAGCATCTCCGACGACCCCAAACCCCCCTGTAGCCACCGCACCGCCGTAGACAGAGCCGCCGCCGCCTGTCGCCGCCGCTAGCGCCGCCACTTGTTGGTCAGATTGCTTAGGATCGTTAGATCTAGATCCAGTGGATACGATAGATCCTAGGCGAAATGGTAAGATTAGATCTGGGCCGCGCGTTTTAGTCAGATCTGACGGCTCATAGACGCGATCCAGCGCGAAGCGGTACCAGCCAATTAGATTCCGCCGCGTGTAAGAGAGTTAGATTTAAAATCAGATTTATTAGATGTTTGATTTTGTTTTAATCATAACTTTTCATTCCCACGTCCAAATTTGACAAATTTTATATCAATGGAATCAGGAGAGAAAGACCTTTCCATATATGCAATGTGTTTAATGTTTTGTTTCTGTTAAAATGGTTTTATTTACAGAAACATGTGTAGGCCTATTTTGAATATAACAAATTTTTAGGAAATGTTTTAATGTTCAAATAAAGGTTGTTTGGCAAGTTTTGAACTTGTTTATGAACTAGTATTGTGCACTTGTCTTTATGATTTTAGAAAATCATCACATATCATGTTGCATGCATTCATATATTTTTTGTAATTATTTTATATGTGATCTGGTCCTATCATTTTATGTGTAGATTTTGGTGCAAATAGTGATTGTGATTGTGAGGATTGTAGCTACTCTCCAAACTACCAAGGCAAGTGGTGATTCATGATTTTATCCCTATGTTTTTCAACTATGCATTAGAAATATTTTGCTAGTCTTGCATGGTTATATTTTGCTTATATGCTATGCTTGGGAAATCCTAGTAGTTGTAGAATTGCTAGAAATTTCTAAGTTAAGATGCTTATCTATGCCATGCTTAGCCTAGCTAGTAGCAACCAAGGGTGGCTATATGTTCATGCTATGAATAAATATTTCTAAGTCTTTGGACTATGTTTTTGCTTAATAAAACAACTAAGTGAATGAATCACCTGGGTGGAATGGTTGTGAATGGGTTATGTTGAGTGGTTACACAAGGCCCATTTCTATGGTTTACCTTGTGTATCTCACTTGTGGAAAGCCACCAAGGAACAAAGGGATTTGAGAGGCCAAATGTTAAGAAGCTTCTAATGCAACCATGGCAATATGGGCTCTGTCTGGATCATATAGGTTGCAATAACTTAGCCATTTGGACAGTTGGTGGTAGTGGGATTTATAGGTTGGAGCGCGTCCATTTGGTCTAAGGGAAGGCTTCTGAAAGGTCCTGTCTTGGTGAAAATAAAGTCTTGTGGGGAAAGTGCACAACCACTGCAGATGGAAGAATCTAAGTACTTAGCCATGTACCTGGAAAAGGACAACTTGAGCATCAAGACATGGAAGCTATCAAGAATCTCCTCATGCCAATTTCTATGTAAAACTTGTGGTTCAACAAGGGTGAAGGACCCCAATGTCTATTGGTGGTTCCTTGGGTAAAGTTTTTGACAAAGAAAAACTTAGTGTTTTCAACTAATAGGCAAAATCTATTTTTGAGCAAAGAAAGCCTAAGCTACACTTAGCCAAAAGGCATATAGTATTTAGTCCACTAATATTATACTAAGGTATCACTTGCCAATACTATTCCAATGTATTGACCCACTGTGGCTGTAACTTGTGATGTTGCAGGATATTCTGATGATGATTAGGAGTCATGAGTCTACACTCAACATGCTTGCCTGTGGCACATGAAGATGAAGACTTATTTATCTATTTACTTGTTTAAACTCTTGTACTAGGCCTGTGGCCATGGAGTTGTAAACAACTATGTTGTCTCTGGAATAACTGTAATAATGACCTTTGTTTCTGTGTAATTCATCTTAAACTGGGGATGTTAGCATTGATCCAGGGACTAGCATTGCAATCACAGGGATCCTTTCCTTTATAAAGGAGGGATCATACAGATGGTATCAGAGCACTGTGTTACCTGTAGGATTATGACCCTAGGATTGGAAACCACTAAGGAAAAATTGTCAACAACTTCCACACTTGTCTTTTCTTCTCGTAAACTTTTCTAAACTTCTTTCTCATCTCTATTTGTAGATGAACTCCATCAACGAAGCCGTAAGGAAGGGACCACTCATGACAATGACTTTGGAATGTGAGACAGAATTCCCCAAGGCTCTCAAGGACCTCATGGTTGCAATGGGAATACATGGTGCAACTATGTACAAAGGTTTTCCTGTGATGGATGAAGGAGTTGAGTACTGGTGGGTGCAACTTCACTTGTATAAAAACAAGGAAGACAACCACAAGGACTCAGGATTCTGCATGGTCACCAACACAATGATGCACACCACATTCTTTGATTCAGCAAGGGATGTAGCTTGGAGGGCCATCAAAGAACTTGGTGATAGAATCAAGTGCAGAATGCTTAACACCCAGAATGACCTTAGGGAAGAAAAGAAACATACCCAAGAGTTGGAGGCTACCAACCAAACCTTAAGAGGAGACATTATAGACTTAGTAATAGAGTCATGTGCTCTGGATAGACAGATTGCCTCTAGAAATATCATGTTAACCAACTTGGCAAGTGAGTTGGGATTGTAACGTACTTCGTTAGTTGGACCACCACTTAACCATTTATTTTCCAAAATGTTGCTTGAAATAAGTTGAACCTTGGAATGTTTGTAATGGTTTCATGTATGTCATGACTTGTGTGTTTGATTTCCAAAGTTATGCATGTGATGCCTTGTCTTGTAATTTGTCTTAAAATTTTGATTGATTCTAACTTTTCCTATCTTATTAAATAGATGCCTAATGTTACCATCAGCACTGTTGAAGAGTTCTAGGGAACTCGTTTTGGTCCTCGTATTATTGAGCTCACTAGTTTGCTCAATCTCCCTCTTCCTACCATCATGGTACTTACCCTCACCAAGTTTGAGAGGAAAGACCTTTGGGGCTTCAAGGTCAACCAGCCCGGACGCCAGACCGAGCCTACCACGGAGGCTATCATCTTCAAGCTCATGCACGATGACAAGGAGAGAGGCCTAGAGGAAGTCATCCAGGACTTGATTGGACGTCTGTTAGGGAGACACTCTCGACAGGTTAGAGGTACTCACTTCCACACCTTCGGTAGACGTGATGAGGATGGTGAGGCCATTGACTTCGAGGACACTTCGAGGGAGACAGCAGAGCCGATTCGTCTATACCTCCAGGACTTAGAGGTTCTCCTTAGGCACGTGGACACTGATAGGACCAACGTCATGCTCAGCAATGACGAACTCCAGGTGCAACTTCGTGAGAAGGACAAGCTCTTCGCGGAGAAAGATGAGATAGTCAAGGAGATGGAGGCCAAGTTCGAGAGTCAGGACAGAAAGTTCAAGAGTCAAGAGAAGCGAGTCCAAGATAGGAACAAGAGGATTCGAGACATGACTGCAGAACTGGAGGCCAAGGACTTCGAGCTCGAGCATCAGCAGACTGTGATTGAGAGGTTTCGTTCTCAGAAGAGGGCTCTCAAAGCCAAAGTAGAGACCTTGACCACCAATGTCGAGGAATACAAGACCGTTATGGAGAATGCAGGTCTTACCTTTGTTGAGGAGGAGGTTGATGCCGAGGAGTAGTGATGACTACTCATTTATCACTTATTTATCATGCTTTTTATTGAGTCGCAATGACCATCCAACATGTGGATGGCTTGCTATTGGTGTGTTTACCTTGCAAACTTGTAGTTTATGTTGTTGAACTATTATTATTATGATGCATGTTTGGTGATTGTTTATGTGATGTATTGTGCATGTTAGCATCTATGGGTATCTCATTCTTACCTCTATTGAACAAACCACAGATGCCTCCCCGTCGTGCCAATCCCAACCCCAACAACAACATCACCCCTGAGATGCAGCAAATGATGACAGCTCAGACTCAGCTGATGCAAATGATGACTACGTTCATCCAGAATCATAACAACAACAACAATAACAACAATCAGAAAAACCCACCGGGTTTTGACATGCTTACCAGGTTCTTGAGATTGAGGCCAGCAAAGTTCTCAGGAACAACTGATCCTATGGTGGCCAATGATTGGCTACGCCCTGTGAACAAGGACTTGGTAACAGTTGGCTCTACTGATGAGGAGAAAGTCAGATTTGCAGCTCACTTGTTGGAAGGACCAGCAGCTACTTGGTGGGATAACTTCCAGATCACCACTCCCATTGAGGATGTGACATGGGATATCTTTGAAGATGGTTTCCGTACTGCTCACATATCATCCAGAGTGATGATTTTGAAGAAGAAAGAGTTCCATAACCTGAACCAGTGCCACCGCAGCGTGGCTGAATATATTGAAGAGTTCAACAATTTGGCGCGTTATGCACCAGATGAAGTTGACACTGATGCTAAGAGGAAGGAAAAGTTCCTTGAAGGGTTGAATGATGAACTGAACCTGCAGTTAGCTGTAGCATATGTTCCCACATACCAGCCTCTTTGTGACAAGGCTGCTATTTTGGAGAACAAAATGAAGCAAGTTGAAAGTAGGAAGAGAAAGCACTCTGACAAGCACAGCTCGGGATCGTCCCACAAACGTTCCCATTATGATGATAGTGGGAGTTCAGGATCCCACAAGCATGGGAAATTCAACAAGCACCACAACCACAACCGTCATCATGACAACACGCATCACCGTAGTCATGACAATGACAAGTACAAGAATCACAAGGGTGGATACAAGAGCCACCACAGTGGTAGTGGAAGCCAGCCTGTCAAGAAGGATCTTAGTTAGGTTGAGTTTTCAAGTGTAAGAAGATGGGGCATTATGCAAATGAATGCCCAGAAAAGAAAGTTGAAGGACCCAACAAGCCCAACCCTTTTAAAAAGGGACAAGTGAACCACATCAATGTGGAGGAAATCTATGAGGAGCCAGATGCTGTTGCTGGTAAGTTCTAACTCAATTCTATTCCAGCACTTGTTATTTTTGATACTGGAGCATCGCATTCATTCATATCAAAAGCATTTCTTGATAGAAATGGGTTTCCAACTGAAAACATTGGGTGTCCAATAAAAGTTAGTTCTCTAGGTGGAGATATGATAGTAATCTTGGATGCCGGGATCTAGCGATAGAGTTTGGAAAACATAAGTTTCCAGTGAGTCTGATAATCCTAGATTCTCAAGGACTCGATGTAATATTGGGAATGGATTGGATGGCTAAGTATGAAGGAGTACTAGATTGTGCTAATCGTACTATTGCACTCACAACCCCGGAAAAGAAACGAATTAGATTCAAGTCTAACTTTGAATCAAAAGGGAGTAAGCTAAATTCTCTTAAGGGGGTTAGCATAGACAGTGTGCCTATTATGAGTGAATATACGGATGTGTTTCCGGAAGAATTGCCGGGAATGCCACCAGATAGATGTGGAATTTCTCATTGATTTGCTACCAGGATCTGGACCAATAGCAAAGAGACCATATAAGATGTCAGTTGATGAGTTGAAAGAACTCAAGAAGCAGCTTGGAGAACAGTTGCAAAAAGGTTTTATCCAACCAAGTTCCTCATCTTGGGGAGCACCAGTTTTGTTTGTGGAAAAAAAGATAGAAGTCAAAGGTTATGCATAGATTACCGTTCACTCAATGAGGTGACTATCAAGAACAAATACCCTTTGCCCAGAATCAATGACTTTTTTGATCAGCTTGAAGGAGCATGTGTGTTCTCAAAGATTGATCTCCGGTCAGGTTATTTCCAGCTTAAGATAAGGGAACATGACATACCTAAGACAGCTTTCACCACAAGGTATGGATTGTATGAGTATACCGTGATGCCATTTGGTTTAACCAATGCACCAGCATACTTCATGAATATGATGAACAAGGTGTTCATGGAGTTCCTTGACAAGTTTGTTGTCGTATTCATCGACGACATTCTAATCTACTCCAAGAGCAAGGAAGAGCATGAAGGACATCTACGATTGATACTTGAAAAGCTTAGAGAGCATAAGTTGTTTGCCAAATTCAGCAAATGTGAGTTTTGGTTGAATGAAGTTGGAGTTCTTGGACACGTTGTGTCAGGAGATGGAGTAGCAGTTGATCCTGCTAAAGTTTTAGCTGTGACTGAATGGGAATCACCTAAGTCAGTAAAAGAAGTTCGTAGTTTCCTTGGCTTGGCAGGATACTACAGAAGGTTCATTGAGAATTTCTCCAAGGTAGCAAAACCTATGACAGAATTACTAAAAAAAGACAAGAAATTTGCTTGGTCTGAAGGTTGTGAACTCAGCTTTCAGGAATTTTAGAAGAGACCCGTGATAGCACCAGTCTTGTGTTTGCCAGATTTGGAGAAGGATTTCCAAGTGTATTGTGATGCATCTCATCATGGATTAGGTGCAGTACTTATGCAAGAAGGAAAAGTTGTGGCATATGCCTCGAGACAACTCAAAACTCATGAAGTAAACTACCCTACTCATGATTTAGAGTTAGCCTCTGTTGTCCATGCACTCAAAACATGGATACACTATCTTTTGGGAAAGCGATGTGAAGTGTTCACAGATCACAAAAGTTTGAAGTATATCTTATCCCAGAAAGAAATTAACATGAGACAAAGAAGATGGCTAGAACTCATCAAGGACTATGACTTAAGTTTGCAATACCACCCCGGTAAAGCAAATGTTGTAGCGGATTCTCTAAGCCGTAAGGTTTTTGTGAATGGCCTTACTAAAGGAGAATTGCTAGATGATCTGTGTGCCCAATTTAGAGATCTCAGATTGGAGATTGTGCCTGAAGGACATCTCATGTCTTTGTATGTTCAACCTACTTTGTTGGACAAGATCAAAGAAGCCCAGAATACTGATGAGGAAATTGAAGAGATTAAGGAAAAGATTGGCAAAGGAAAAGCCAAAGGATTCCATGAAGACGAACATGGTACTTTATGGCATGGAAAACGTATCTGTGTTCCACAAGATCCGGAGCTTCGGAAACTGATTTTACAAGAAGAACACAACTCACCGTATTCCATCCATCTGGGTAACACCAAAATGTACATGGATACGAAGGAAAGATTTTGGTGGAATAATCTCAAGAAGGACATCGCCGAACATATTGTTTTGTGTGATGTATGTAGTAGAGTGAAGGCGGAACACCAGAAGCCAGCAGGATTGCTTAAACCACTACCTATTCCTGATTGGAAGTGGGACAAGATTGGTATGGATTTCATTACCGGATTACCAAGGACCAGGTCAGGATATGATTCTATTTGGGTAGTAGTGGATCGCCTAACTAAAGTGGCTCATTTCATACCTGTGAAGACAACTTATACAAGTGCTAAGTTAGCCAAGATCTATATGAGCAGAATTGTATGTCTACATGGAGTACCCAAGAGTATTGTGTCTGATAGAGGAACACAATTCACTTATCATTTTTGGAGGCAATTACATGAGTCATTGGGAACGAGGTTGGAATTCAGCACTGCTTTTCATCCTCAAACTGATGGACAAACAGAAAGGACTAATCAGATTCTTGAAGATATGTTGAGAGCATGTGCTCTAGACTATGGAGCCAGTTGGGATGAAAGTCTGCCTTTCGCAGAATTCTCTTATAATAACAGCTATCAAGCCAGTATTGAGATGGCACCATTTGAGTTTCTCTATGGGAGAAAGTGTACCACCCCATTGCTATGGAATGGTGTGGGAGAAAGAAGTCTGTTCGGACCAGAACTTATCAAAGAGGCTGAAGAGAAAGTCAAGCTAGTTAAGGACAGATTGAAGATAGCACAGTCCCGACAGAAAAGCTATGCAGATCCTAAGCGTAGAGAAGTCACCTATGAAGTTGGTGATAGAGCCTATCTTAGAGTGTCACCACTTTGTGGAGTGAAGAGGTTTGGTGTCAAAGGTAAATTGGCCCCAAGATACGTTGGGCCATTCAAGATTCTGAGTCGTAAAGGAGAAGTCGCTTATGAGATTGAATTGTTGGAGTCATTGTCAGCAGTTCATAATGTGTTTCATGTGAGTCAGCTTAAGAAATGTCATCCAGAAATGGAAGAAACTTCTTTGAAGGATACTATACCTTTGGAATAAGTCCAATTGGAAAGTGATCTCACTTATGAGGAGAAACCAATCAAGATTCTTGAAACTTCAGAAAGAGTTACTCGGATTAAAACTATCAAATTCTGCAAAGTACAATGGAACCACCATTCCGAAGAGGAAGCAACATGGGAAAGAGAAGATGATCTTCGGAAAGACCACCCTCACCTATTTGCTAGCCAATTCGAATCTCGAGGGCGAGATTCACCTTAAGGGGGTTAGATTTGTAACATCCCTAAAATCATGTTTCAAAACTCATGCATATCATCCATGCATCCATGATCATGTAGGGTTTCATTTAAAAAAATCAATTCAAAAATAGGAGCATATGAGCTCATTATTTTATGTGATCAGCATTAAATCAAATGCTACTCTCCAATGAGAGATTGTTGTTCATGAGTCTATCCTTGTTACTCTCAGATTGTTTTTGCTTGATTGCTAATACTTAAACAAAAACTACAAAGCAAATTTGATTTGAAAACCATTTTCAAAACCTATTTAAAACTAGTGCTATGTCACTGTTTATTTTGTTTTATTCCAAGTGACCAGGCAAGTGCAAAGTGACCACTTGGTTTTGTGCAAAATTATATGAAGGTTGCACTCTGCAAAAACCCAGAACAATTTGAATTCAAATAGCATTTGTATTTGTTTGAAAATAGATTCAGAAAATCAAAACAGAAATAGAAAAATGAATAGAGAAAAGAAAAAGGGCCAGCGCCAGTTATTTGGCCCAACTGAGAAAACAACCCACTAAGCCCACCCGGGTCGTTTCCCTCTTCTCTCTCGCTCACCCACACCCGCACTACCCCGCAGACGCTGCCACTGGGCCCGAGCCACGTCAGCTCCTTCTTCTCCACCCCGCACACGCAGACCTCGTCGCCACCGCCGTTTCCTCCAGAACCGTCGCGTTGATTCCGCGCTTAATTGGCATTGATCTGCAGCGTAATTCCCTCGCCCCTCCTGGATACTTAAACCTCTCCCCCTCGCGGCCATTTCCCCCAACAAAGCCAGCCCGAAGCGCCTCCAGGCTGCCAGTAATTGCCATTGCCTCGCCGCAGACAGAACCCACTCCGGCGACCAATCTCGGTGAGCTCCAACCGCCCCTGTCTCTGGTTCAAACCAACGTGACCAGCGTGTCCTTGCGCGTTCACTGATGCCTTCTGTTTGCTTTCTCGTGACCCAGGACGACATCTTCGTTCACGCCCGCGAGCAACTGAGCCGCCGCTCAACTCCGACGTGCAATCCAGGTAAAACACGACCGCCCCGTGCCTTCCCTTTGACACAAACCTGTTCGCCTGATCGATGCGCACCTGCTGATGCCCTTCGTTTGTGTTAGGGCGGATCAGAACGTCGCCAACATCGCCATCCACCCGAGCCCGACGCTGTCCTCTACTCCGACGAGCTCCCACGGCCACTGCTGCACGCCCCTTGTCAAGCCACTGCCATGTTGAGCTTCAGTACATCTCCGCGAGTCTGGTAAGCATCTCCGACGACCCCAAATCCCCCTGTAGCCACCAGGCCGCCGTAGACAGAGCCGCCGCCGCCTGTCGCTGCCGCTAGCGCAGCCACATGTTGGTCAGATTGCTTAGGATCGTTAGATCTAGATCCAGTGGATACGATAGATCCTAGGCGAAACGGTAAGATTAGATCTGGGCCGCACGTTTTAGTCAGATCTGACGGCTCACAGACGCGATCCAGCGCGAAGCAGTACCAGCCAATTAGATGCCTCCGCGTGTCAGAGAGTTAGATTTAAAATCAGATTTTGAATCTATTAGATGTTTGATTTTGTTTTAATCATAACTTTTGATTCCCACGTCCAAATTTGACAATTTTTATATCAATGGAATCAGGAGAGAATGCCCTTTCCATATATGAATGTGTTTAATGTTTTGTTTCTGTTAAAATGGTTTTATTTACAGAAACATGTGTAGGCCTATTTTGAATATAAAAAATATTTAGGAAATGTTTTAATGTTCAAATAAAGGTTGTTTGGAAAGTTTTGAACTTGTTTATGAACCAGTATTGTGCACTTGTCTTGTTGAGTTTAGAAAATCATCACATATCATGTTGCATGCATTCATATATTTTTTGTAATTATTTTGTATGTGATTTGGTCCTATCATTTTATGTGTAGATTTTGGTGCAAATAGTGATTGTGATTGTGAGGATTGTAGCTACTCTCCAAACTACCAAGGCAAGTGGTGCTTCATGATTTTATCCCTATGTTTTTCAACTATGCATTAGAAATATTTTGCTAGTCTTGCATGGTTATATTTTGCTTATATGCTATGCTTGGGAAATCCTAGTAGTTGTAGAATTGCTAGAAATTTCTAAGTTAAGATGCTTATCTATGCCATGCTTAGCCTAGCTAGTAGCAACCAAGGGTGGATATATGTTCATGCTATGAATAAATATTTCTAAGTCTTTGGACTATGTTTTTGCTTAATAAAACAACTAAGTGAATGAATCACCTGGGTGGAATGGTTGTGAATGGGTTATGTTGAGTGGTTACACAAGGCCCATTTCTATGGTTTACCTTGTGTATATCACTTATGGAAAGCCACCCAGGAACAAAGGGATTTGAGAGGCCAAATGTTAAGAAGCTTCTAATGCAACCACTTGGCAATATGGGCTCTGCCTGGATCATATAGGTTGCAATAACTTAGCCATTTGGACAGTTGGTCGTAGTGGGATTGATAGGTTGGAGCGCGTCCATTTGGTCTAAGGGAAGGCTTCTGAAAGGTCCTGTCTTGGTGAAAATCAAGTCTTGTAGGGAAAGTGCACAACCACTGCAGATGGAAGAATCTAAGTACTTAGCCATGTCCCTGGAAAAGGACAACTTGAGCATCAAGACATGGAAGCTATCAAGAATCTCCTCATCCCAATTTCTAAGTAAAACTTGTGGTTGAACAAGGGTGAAGGACCCCAATGTATATTGGTGGTTCCTTGGGTAAAGTTTTTGACAAAGAAAAACTTAGTGTTTTCAACTAATAGGCAAAATCTATTTTTGAGCAAAGAAAGCCTAAGCTACACTTAGCCAAAAGGCATATAGTATTTAGTCCACTAATATTATACTAAGGTATCACTTGCCAATACTATTCCAATGTATTGACCCACTGTGGCTGTAACTTGTGATGTTGCAGGATATTCTGATGATGATTAGGAGTCATGAGTCTACACTCAACATGCTTGCCTGTGGCACATGAAGATGTTGCAGGATAATCCTACTAGCATTGCAATCACAGGGATCCTTTCCTTTACAAAGGAGGGATCTTACAGATGGTATCAGAGCACTGTGTTGCCTGTAGGATTATGACCCTAGGATTGGAAACCACTAAGGAAAATTTTTAAACAACTTCCACACTTGTCTTTTCTTCTCGTAAACTTTTCTAAACTTCTTTCTCATCTCTATTTGTAGATGAAATCCATCAACGAAGCCATAAGGAAGGGACCACTCATGACAATGACTTTGGAATGTGAGACAGAATTCCCCAAGGCTCTCAAGGACCTCATGGTTGCATTGGGAATACATGGTGCAGCTATGTACAAAGGTTTTCCTGTGATGGATGAAGGAGTTGAGTACTGGTGGGTGCAACTTCACTTGTATAAAAACAAGGAAGACAACCACAAGGACTCAGGATTCTGCATGGTCACCAACACAATGATGCACACCGTATTCTTTGATTCAGCAAGGGATGTAGCTTGGAGGGGAAAACCGTAGCCAGCCGGGTGGGTCGCCTTCCCACCCGCGCGGCCTAGCAGGGGAAAGGCGGTGAAAACAGCGGCGGGAGCCGGCCGGGTGGGCTGCCTACACGCCTGCGGCCCACAAGGCAAATGGTAGCAAAGACGGCGGCTAGCGCTGGTTCTCGGCGGATCAGCCCACTAGCTCGTGCACCCGCGCTGCGGCTAGCGGGGGCTCCTAGGTGGGCCGTCCTGCCTTGGCCCGTCAGCGGCGGTAGAAGCTGCGGTGCGCAACATGCAGTGGAAGCCGCCCCCATACGGTGCGTACTATACGGTGCCCACGTGGGCTGTTTCAAAAACAGCCTTCTCTTTTGCCTTTTTTACCGTTTATTTTTAGGTAAATCCCTCTGGAGTTTTGCCTAGTAAGTAAGACACCTTTACAAATATTTATTTAAATAATTATTTATAATATATTAATTCACAATTAACATATAATAAATATATTTAAATCATCATTCATCCAAAAACCGTTTTTGGTCCTTTTTCTTTATCCTTTCTCCAAACACCTTCGGATTTCCCAAGAACTTTTTTGGTCTCTCTCTTCTCATTTCTGTAGTGATTCCGAACAAGCCATTAATGATCTCTAAGATTTATCAAGCCCTTAAGAATGCTAGCCAAAAGTTCGTGAATACTCCAGACATGGTCAAGACTCCTCTCTAACCAATGATCAATAGCGGGACCTGGACGCCCATGATGACCACCTATGCATTCCACGAAATTTGTCGTTTGAACCGTAAACACTATGTCTTATTCCTTCTATCTCTGCGATACTATATTGTCCAAGGTTTGATAAAATGACATTACCATGTCAAGGTTCAACCTCATTACCGGCAATACCTTCTTTACTCGATCCGATAAGTGATATACATCGTGACCTAAACGCTACACAGCTTATGGATATGACTTATCCGAGTGGACCCAGAGTATCTTCCGTCATGTGGATGGACAAATCCCGCTCTTGACGCAGTCGCCTCAAAATGTTCCTCCGGATACCCAATGACACCCTTATGATCACAGTTCCACCAATTCACGTTAAGTTCCATGAAAGTAACCTCGGGATACAGTGATTAGATATGGTCTGACGGTCTAAGGAAAGAGTCACTATTTTTCCAAATTATCGTAACCTGAACTCTGTAACATGATCGTGATACGATGCTATAGATAGGGTATGTTCACCATCTCATTCTCTAATGAAATGACTCCATTGTTAATTGGGGCCGAGGCACCAACATGATCAGGAAACCTTTGATCATCTGTTGACCAATGAACCAGCGACTAGAGTCTCGCTGGGAACTACTGGTTGTTTTTATATCACACGTGTATTGACATTTCCTAATCAATACAGTTATATCATGATATAAAACTTAATCATAAACTTTATGAAATATTCCACTTATCATTTGTCTCTAGAGCATATTCCCTTTAGGGTGGACTAGGGATCGCGTTCGGCTAATAGACAAGCAACACAGGACAAAGGATTTACCTAGGTTCAAGACCCTAGAGGGAAACCCTACTCCTACTTGTCTACTCTTGATTGACGGTGAAACCAAAGGTTACAGGGGTGTGTAGATCAGATCTGGCGGGTGTGTATGCTAGGGTGTTTCGTGATCCTCCTTGTTGTGCCCTTCCGGCCTTTATATGGGGAGGCCAGGTCTCCGGGTTAGGACGAGCCAATTATAGATTAGGTTTTTACCCTTTAAACTTTCTATCTAAAGCTAGTTGTATCCTCCAAGGAATCCACTCCTTCATGGGCTTGGGCCACCTGAATCCTTCCTAGGCTTTATCATCATGTGTGGATCATCACATGGGCTTCTGCTGGGCCTGATCAGATAGGATAATACTGGGCACCCGTAGGGCAATACCCGTGTCAACTGAATTTAGAAAATACTCCTACACAAAGTTCTGTCCAAGTAGCAATGCTATGCGGGGCCTCATAGGTTTGCATCCATAAGGCAGTGTCACCCCTAAAATGCATGGTATCAAAATCAACCCAAAGATTCTGATGAACATTGTACAACTTAAAGTACTTTTCACTACTCTTCTTCCGCCACTTTGGGTTATCCCCATCGAAGTGTGGGAAATCTGCTTTGGGAGTCTAGGTCCCGAATTAATGTGATGCGGTGAAAAATTATGCTCAAGCCATGCAGCTCATCATCATCATTTGAGAACCCAAAATTATCATGGTGGGTGCCTGATTGCTCACCCTTGACCAGGGCGCGACCAGAGGTTTGATCCTCTCCAGTACCAACACCCTGGTGAGGTTGTGATCGGTGGTGCCCATCGGGCTGAAGCATACCCGTGCAAAGGTCGGCGTCCATCGGGGTCGAGAGAGTGGCCGCAGTCTTCTCCACCATATCGATCCGCGAGGGCACCCGCTCCATCAACTGCTTCAGTTCCTCGACAGAGTGATCCAGCACCATGTCGTCTTTAATCACCCAATCGATTGACGATTCCACCTATGTGGAGGCATGGGAGAGATCATGCACGGATAGCGTGAGCTTGTCTAGCATGGTGTGAAGTTCGGATATGCGGAGGGCGTTAGCTTGCCCCGCCAACGTTGTCACTGACGAGGTTTAATCTCATCAATGCCCATTGTTATGGACTTGGGTTTTGGAGAAGATGGGGATGCTGGAGATCGTGGCACGGTTAACAGACAAGCAACCAGGGGACACGAGATTTACCCAGGTTCAGGCCCCCGGAGGGAAAACCCTACTCCTGCTTGTCTGCTCTTTGATTACGGCGGAACCGAAGGTTACAGGGTGCGCAGATTCGATCTGGCGTGGATGCGTGTGCGAAAGTATGAGTCGAGTTTTTTCTAGGACGTGCCCTCCTGGCCTTTATATAGACTTAGGCAGGTCCCGGGCGTAGTCCTAGTCGGTTACAAGTTCTAGGGTTTTACCCCTTTGAATTTCCTATCTCCTCTAGTCTTGCTCTCCAAGGATCCGAAGACGTCATGGGCCTTGGCCACCCGAAAATCTTCATGGGCCAGCGTATGTCTGCCGTGGGCCTTCCTTGGGCTGGACTAGGTATGCTGAAGTTACGTACCCGTAGGGTATAACCATGTCAGTAGCCCCCGAGTGATCAGTCGAATCGTAGATTCGGCTGAGGACTCTTCCATCCTTCGGGAGCAGCTATATGTTAATAGTATATGTGTGTAGGGATTGTTGATGCGTGTGCCTGACTCACCCGACGGATCAGGGTCAGTTAACTGTCTTAGGACGAAACAACACGATCTTCTTCAGGTTCGGGTCCCTTAACCCAGGCCTGGAACATATGCTGGCGTAATTCAACTCAGGCTGCGGAGGACTTATAGGAGTGGAATTCCAGTGATTTTAATTGGTGTACCCAACGCGTCCGTCGGGATTTTTCATCGTACCTGCTGGTACGGATTCATACTAGCAGAGCGCAGTTAGGTGCGTTGCCAGGCCATCAGATGATATCTGTAGGTCTTATCTTTGCGTCGCAGACGCAGCATCCGAACATTTATCACCTCGGAGGTGCTTCGGGTGGCCAAGGAGATTGTCGCTCACTCAGCGTTTTGTTGGGGCAGAGTTGCCAAAAAGTTTTTGCGTGCTGATCCGAAAGATCGCAGTCGAAGATTTCATAGGGTGCGCGACCAGCGCTCCCTATGGGAGTAGCCCCCAAGTGTCTGTTCGAGTCGTAGACTCGAACGGAGACTTTTAGTTCAAGCATTGTTTCAATCATTAGGTCCGCAGGACTCGAAAATTTTCGGATGCTTAAATCCATCCTCCCTATGGGAGTAGCCCCCGAGTCCGTAGTGGAGTCGTAAACTCGACGTAGGACTCAGAGAAATAATTTTGTCCTCATTTATCTGTCAGGTGTGCGGCCAGCGCTCTTGATAGGAGTAGCCCCCAAGTATTTAGTCGAATCGTAGATTCGAGTGAGTACTTTTAGCTGTGGAGCCGAAGTGGTGCTAGTATAGCTTTTGATGACGTAAGTGCTTACGATCGATGACCTCAAGCGTCTTCTACACCAGAGATGACTTGACTGGACAAAGCGTGGGTCCCACTTCCTGACTTTGAATTGACCGGTCACACGTGGCGTGGAGATGATTACGGCGTCTCCTCGATTTCCGCACGTAGTGGACGGCGTGGTATCGACGGTTCATTTTGGTGCTGACACGTGTACGGCCAGATCTACCGTTGGTGTTAGGTCTTCTCGATGGACGGCCAGCGTGCATCGTCTTCGCTGTCATAATCCCTGGTGAATTCGTGGTTTGTTTTTCACCGCAGCAGTTCATCTATTCACTGCCCCCTCGTTCTTGAGCTATTCTTGCCGCGCGCTGAGAGTTTCCTCCACATTTCCTTTGTCTTTCTTCGTTGGCAACGCCACCACCGCCGTAGCGCCATGGGGAAAACAAAGAAGTCCTCATCTGCAGTTGGGACCAGCGCCGCCGGAGGCAAGAAGGGCACCACCACTGCTCGCGTCATTGACGGTGGCTGGCAGCGATCAGAAACGCGGGAGAGCGATCTCCGCAAACTGCACGAGCGGAGCCTGATCCGGCAAGACACGACGGCCGTGAGACTCCCCGGCAATGAGGTAATCCCCCGTCCCCCATCTGGGTATCGGGTTATGTTTGTTGCCTTCATGATTCGCGGGTTTTCTTTTCCGGTCCATGACTTCCTTCGTGGACTGCTCTTTTTCTATGGGGTTCAACTCCATCATCTGTCTCCCAACTCCCTTCTCCACATTGCGTGTTTTATCATGCTTTGCGAGTGTTGGCTTGGCATTGAGCCGCACTTTGGCCTCTTCCGGAAGCTTTATTCCGTGAAGAGGCAGTCTGGTTTGGATGGTGTGTATCCCATTGGGGGTTTCATCATCTCCCTCAGTCCCAATGTGCAATTCTTTTCCTTTTCCATGTCCGAATCTGTCCAGTACTGGCGGAGGAAATGGTTTTACATCCGTGACTCCGTACTGCCTGGGCAAGATTTTGATCTCGTTCCTTTTGACCCCTCCCAATTGATTGAGAAGAAAAGATCCTGGAAAAACCAAATCTTAGACGATGAAGTGGCGGAGATAGAGGCCCTGTACCGTCGGGTGGAGGATCTCCAACTGATTCCTGAGAAGGAGGTGAACGGTGTCGACATCATCCGGACGTTTCTTGAGCGTCGGGTGCAGCCCCTCCAAGAGAGGGCGCATCCGATGTTTCTTTACTCTGGGCGCCGTGATCCGACGAGGGTTTCGAGTGAGAAAATCTCCGAGGTGGAACTTGACAAGGCTCTTCGCGCGCTGTTGAAGTTCAAGGCCGACGAAGAAATCCCGGGGAAGTCGCTGACTCCTCCCTTTTTTTCGACGTTGGTCGTACCGAAGGTGTAGATTTGCGCACGTAGTGCTCCCATTTTGTTTTTGTCAGCTGTGTACTTTTTCCTTTGTTTGCTAACAAAGTTCCTTTTCCTTTTGCAGAGCTTCAAAGTGCCGGGCATGGCACCACCGTTGCCCGAGAGGTATCCGAATGCCCCGGATAATGAAGTGGTGGATTCCGTGTCCGAGCTACCGTCAGCGCGATCCCCAGCGGAGGATGCCGACGAATCGAGTGAGGACCATTCGCGCAAGCGATCACGGAGCTCTAGCGAGTCGTCAAATGCCTCGACTCCTCCGACTCCCAGAAATCCTCTGGGCCTTGAGCGTCATGATGATGTTCATGGGGGTTCTTCCTCTCCCCTTCCTGCCATTCCTGTGCGGGCTGTTGCTCCGCACCCGCCAGCAAAGCGAAAGAAGGAAGAAAAGAAGGAGGAGAAGAGGGCCCGAAGGGCTTCTCCTATCTTCGACCTGAGCGCGTTGGGCTCGTAAGTTTTCTTGTTTCCACTGTTGTCCTTTGTTCCCTTGTTATTTTTGCACCTGTGTTGATTGTTTCGTATGCAGGCAATCCTCCGACGGCTCTAGTGATGGTGCGCGCGAGATGATGGGGGAGTCGAACATTGCGTCGCCTCCTCCTCAGACGGTGGCGACTTCTGGTGACGCTGCGCCAGTTCCTCCTGTGCAGGAGAGGCTGGTGGTTGCGCCTCAGAATTTCGCAGGCGGGCCTGCGGGTTCTCCTTCGGAGCACGTAAGTTTTTCTGCTTGATGTTACGGGGGGAGCCCCCGAGTGTCTTCGTATGCTGATGTTGTTTATGCTTCTTTGTGTTGGGCGTAGCCCCCAAGTCCTGCTTTTACTACTATTGCCTGTTGCTGCAGCCTTTTGTCCAAGAGGCCAAGAGGCTGGTGGAGGAACGCCTGACGCTGGAGGCGAAACTGCGGCAGCTTCTAGGTATTCGTCTGCCTTGTAGTACTTCTCTTGCTTATCCTGGTCCTGCTCTTTGACACTTGCTTGTTGTAAATGCAGAGGAGCATAACGACTCTCTCCGTGAGGTCGATGCTCTGAAGAAGAGCCTTGGCCAATCAGAGCAGAAGGCCGAAGCTGCCACTGGTGCGAGAGAGCGCCTTGAGCTGGAGCTGACGAAGGCAGACGAAGCGAAAGAGCGTCTGCAGCAGGAGGCCGCAGATCGTGAGGAGCAGCTGGCCACCGTTGCGGCTGCTCGTGAAAAAGGGGTGGCGGAGAAGCTCATGGCTGCTGCCAAGGCTATTTCGGGTGAGCGTTAGCTTTTGTACTTGCTTCTTTTTCTACGGATCTTCTTCTATGTTGCCTTTCTTCATGTTTTCTTCTTTTTTGTCTCAGATGCCGCAGGCATCGAGTTCGACCGCGGTGATCTGGAGCATGGGAGTGCTCTAGATGATGCCACCGTAGCGGTCGAAGACCGCTGCAGCACCGTCGTCAACTCCCTTGCCAAGGCGAAAGAGGTCCTTGGTCGCTTCTACTAGGAGCTCTTCCCGAAGGGCGCATCCCTTGAAGATGTGGATGCCCTGGCAGAGGCTCTGTCAGCCGAAGCGCCTGCAGCGTATAAGCGCAAGCAGAAGGGCATCGGCGCGTCCGTCGGGCTGGCGATGGCCATGGCGGCTGGGGCGGAGCTGGAACTGCCCCAGATTACTTCTCGGATGCCTACGGCTGCGGATGGATCCGAGGTAGCCTTCGCCGCCTACTCCGCTCGCTGCAGACGATATGGGCCCAAGCTCATTGACTTGCTGTCTGAGTATGCATTGCGGCAGCAGGGCGAGGCCAAAGCTAGGCAGTCTGGTTCTGAGGCGACTCAGTGTCCTCCGCCTTAGGCATAGTAGACGTAGGGTAGTTTGTAGTCTACTTTTGTTGTAAATATCTGCTGTAGTACCATCCTTATGCCACGTAGTGGCCTTATATATTTTAATGAATTCCTCCGAGTGGTGCTCTATCCTTGGCTGAATGTCTGTGTGCCTTCTTTTTTCTGCTGCTATAGGTTCCTTCGGGTGCTGACCCAGTTGACACTTCATCCGAAAGGCCCTTGCGAGCATCATTGGATGATTCCTCGCAGCTCGCTTTTCTTCGAGATCGCGTGCGCAGCTTGGAGAGAGATTTTCTTGGGTTACGCGGTCGCGCTGACGTTTGGAAATCCAAAGAAGACCGTGGTGCAGCCAGAGAGGAGTATTTGATGGCGGAGCTGGGTCGGTTGTCCGAGCAGCTGCAATGTAAGTTGATCCTTCTTTAGGGTTGTAGCTCAGTTCTTCGGGTGAGCCTGCTGGCCTTACTCTTGTTTTGTGCGGTTGTCGCAGGTGCCAATCTTGCTCCGAGGGAAGAAAAGGAGCGTATTGCTGTTCGAGTCAATTGCTTGACTCAACAGGACATGGAGGCCGGCGACTTCTTCTGGATGGATCGTGCTCGCGCCATAGTTCTGGCGACGGTGCAGGATCGTGTCTACCAGGTTTCGCGGGTGCTCCGCCAGGTGCAGACATCACTTTCCTCCGTGCTGCACGTCATGTTTCCGTTGGATGCCGTGCCAACGACCCTTGCAGGTCTTCTGACGAAGTTTCGGAGTGCCAGTAATGTCAAGGAGCTGGTGCGGCAGCAGCTCGTCGCAGGGGTGAAGGCTGCCTTGTCTCTTGTGAGGGTGCAATGCCCTGACGTAGATTTGGCTGCTGTGGCGACTGGGCCACCTCCTCGACCAGATGGTGGCGAGTGGAATATGCGTCCGCATTACGCGGATGTAAGGCAGTATGCCGAACAGATTGTAGATTTGTTTGAGCAGCGTGCTCAGGTTATTCTTCAGAATAGGTAGGACCTGAAAATAAACAGATAGATGTAAAATTTGTATATTGCGGCTGGGCGTGTATGTGCCCTTTGTTGTAAAGGTTTGCTTGTTTGCGAGCATGCAGTGCTTTGATCTAGTACGTGCCCTTTTCGTTTGCCTGACGTGGTCAGCTACTCAGGTGTACACGTTTTGTCCTCAGTCGATGAAATCGTGAGGTGGGGGGAGCCCCCGAGTGCGTATGTAGCATGTAGTAAAGTTGCAGAAAATAGTCAACCGAGGGTTGGGGGCGAGGTACTTAGCTTTATTTATATCATAATGGAGGAGGTACATGGTTCGGCTGAGTAGCCTTGGCTGAAAGCCTTATTGAAAGTAAAAAGGGGGTAGGTTGCTACGGGTAGAATCGTCACAGGTGCGAGATGTTCCATGGGTTGGAGTATGCGACTCCAGACTCCACGTGCTTGAGGCGATAGGCGCCACCTGGGATGACTTCGGTGATGACATAGGGTCCTTCCCATGGTGAATCGAATTTGTTCGGTCGCTTTTGCTTGAGTCGCAAGACGAGGTCTCCTTCGACGAAGGACCTTGGGCGCAGCCGGCGGCTGTGATAGTTGTGGAGACTCTGCTGGTACACCGCTGGTCGAGCGGCTGCTATATCCCGCACTTCATCGAGAGTGTCGACAGCGTCTTTGAGTGCAGCCGTGGATTCGGCTTCGCTGTACGCGACGGCTCGTGGAGCCTGATGGCGTACTTCGGCTGGTAGCACGGCCTCAGCTCCGTGCACCATGAAGAACGGTGTGTAGCCGGTGGAGCTGTTTGGCGTAGTACGTAAGCTCCACAGGATAGACGGTAGCTCTTTCGTCCAGTTTCCAGCTTTGTGCTCGAGTGAGCTCATGAGGCGCTTCTTGATGCCAGCGCCGATTAGGCCGTTGGCCTTTTCCACTTGCCCGTTTGTTTGCGGGTGTGCCACTGAGGCATACGTGATATTGATCCTGAGGCCTTCGCAGAAGTCCTGGAATTCTTCGGAGATGAAGTTTGATCCGTTGTCGGTGATGATGCTGTGCGGTACGCCAAACCTGTAGACAATGGATTCGAAGAACTTGACGGCGGTTTTGCCCTTCTGGTTGGTGACTGGCGTGGCCTCGATCCACTTGGTGAATTTCTCGACTGCGACCAGGAGGAAGACGTGTCCTCCTTTCGAAGATTTTGGCAGTTTGCCGATCATGTCGAGGCCCCATTGGGAAAAAGGCCAGGCTATGGGTATGGGTCGAAGTTCGGACCCAGGTGCGTGCGGTTTGTCGGTGAACCGTTGGCACCCGTTGCATCTTCGGACGATGTCTTTCGCGTCGCTCATGGCCGTTGGCCAGTAGAATCCTGCTCGCAGAGCTTTGGCGACGAGGGAGCGACTGCCTGCATGGTGGCCGCAGATGCCTTCATGGATATCTTGGAGTATGGCCTTGCCGTTGTTGATGGTGACGCACCGTTGCAATACACCCGTAATGCTACGTTTGTACAGCTCACCGTTGATGATGGTGAAGGCTTTCGATCAACGAGATATGCGCCGGGCATTTGTCGGGCTGTCAGGCAATTCTCCGTTTGTCAGGAACTGGAGGTATGGACGTGTCCAAGTTTCTTCAACTGCCATGACCTGCATCAGGTTGACCATGGAAACTTCAGTATCCAACTTTCCGTGTTCTTCATGACCTTCTGGTAGCGTAGCCCCCGAGTGTTCTGCTTCTTCGAGTGATCCCTTGGGGAATTTCCGCTTGATGGATGGCACGCAGATCTGTTCGAGGAACACACCTGGTGGTACCTTTGCCCAAGTGGAGCCAATGTTGGCGAGTCTATCGGCCTCCTCGTTGCTCTCTCTTCCAACGTGCCGAAGTTCGCAGCCGTCGAATTCTCCTTCGAGTGCGTTGTATAGCACGCGGTACGCGATCATGTTTTCGGCGTGTGCGTCGCATTCATTCATCGTCTGCTGTACGACAAGGTTGGAGTCACCATAGATGACCAGGCGCGTTGCGCCACATATTTTTGCCATCTTCATGCCATGGATGAGGGATTCGTATTCGGCCTCGTTGTTGGAGGCTCTGAATTTCATCCGAAGAATGTACTTCATCTTGTCACCTTGCGGGGAGGTCAGTATGACTCCTGCCCCTGCTCCGGCTTCGCGTTTGGAGCCGTAAAAATGCATTGTCCAGGACTGCGACATGTCTGGGGTGTCAGGCAGCTGCAGCTCCATCCAGTGCACCAAGAAGTCCGGAAGGACTTGAGATTTGATTGCGTGTCGCTTCTCGTAGATGATGTCCAGGGGTGATAGTTCAATGCCCCATAGGGCCACGCGTCCTGTGGCCTCTGGGTTATTCAGGATGCTGTTTAGGGGTGCCTCATTGACGACCATCACCTGATGCTCCTGGAAGTAGTGGCTCAGTCGTCGAGCCGTCATGAACACGCCGTAGGCCAGCTTCTGGTAGTGCGGGTACCGCTGTTTTGTTGGAGTGAGAACCTCGCTGAGGTAGTAAATTGGGAGTTGTACCCCGTGGGTCTTGACTTCTTCGGGTCGTTCGACCACGAGTACTGTGCTGACCACCTGGTGTGTGGCTGCTATGTACAGCAACAGGGGCTCACGCTCTTTTGGCGTGACCAAAACGGGCGAGGTGGAAAGGAGCCGCTTGAGGCTTTCGAATGCGTCGTTGGCTTCTGGTGTCCACTCGAACTTGTCTGCCTTGCGCAGCAGCTGGTAAAATGGTAGGGCCTTCTCGCCCATGCGGCTGATGAACCTGCTTAGTGCCGCTACTCGACCTGCGAGCTGCTGAACGCCCTTGAGGTTTTTCGGCTTCTCCATTGTCATGATAACTTTGATTTTCTTCGGGTTCGCTTTGATCCCTCGTTGAGAGATGAAGTACCCGAGCAGCTGACCCGAGGGGACGCCGAAGGCACACTTTTCTGGATTGAGCTTGATCCTGTAGCGATCAAGGTTGTCGAACGTCTCACGGAGATCGTCGATAAGTGTTCTTGCCTCCTTGGTTTTTATGACTATGTCGTCAACATAGACTTGGACGTTGCGACCGATCTGGTCTTTGAGGCAGGCCTGCATGCATCGCTGGTACGTGGCATCCGCGTTCTTTAGCCCGAAGGGCATTGTGTTGTAGTAGAATACTCCGAACAGTGTGATGAACGCCGTTTTCTCTTGATCTTCGACCTTGAGTCGAATCTGGTTATAGCTTGAGTAGGCATCGAGGAAGGAGAGCTTCTCACAACCTGCAGTCGAATCGATGATCTGGTCGATCCGAGGTAGAGGGAAGTGGTCCTTTGGGCAGTGTTTATTTAGTGAAGTGAAGTCCACACACATCCGCAGGATGTCCGTGTACTTCTTCGGGACCATCACTGTATTTGCCAGCCACTCGCTTTCCTTGATTTCCCGGATGAAGTCTGCTGCGAATAATCTGTTGATCTCCTTGCCGATAGCTTCGGCTCGTGGCTCCGACAGTCTTCGGATAGACTGCTTGACTGGCTTGGTGTCTGGGAAGACATTGAGTGCGTGCTCGGCGAATTCCCTGGGAACTCCTGGCATGTCCGCAGGACACCAGGCAAATATTTCCCAGCGCTCACGGAGGAATTCAACGAGCGCGCCTTCCTATGCGGTGCTGAGGTCGTTGGCGATCAGCGCCGCCTTGGAGGCGTCTATCGGATGGACCTGCACTTTCTTGGTGTTGACGGTGGATTCGAAGGACATGTCGGGTGTGTTCTGCCTTGTGACTGGGGGTAGCCCATTGTCCGTCACCTCGCGGAGCCTTACGAGCTTGTCTTGCATGCCGAAGGACTAGGAGATTTTGTTGAAATCCCTGTCGCATTGGTCCGATCGGGTGAAGCTCCCGTGGACTGTGATGACACCCCTTGGTCCTGGCATCTTGAGTAGTAGGTATGCGTAGTGTGGGACGGCCAGGAACCTTGCGAATGCTACACGTCCCAGGATGGCGTGGTATTGCGACGACCAGTCCACCACTTCGAATTCTAGGCGCTCCTGCCGAAAGTTGTCCGGCTTCCCGAAGATGACGTCGAGCCCTATTTTGCCTAGGGGAAGATGCCCTTCCCTGGGACAATGCCGTGGAACGTTGTGTCTGATTGTTCCAGGCTGCATTGCGGGATCCGCATAGCTGCTAGAGTGCTTGCGAACATTAGGTTGATGCCGCTGCCGCCGTCCATGAAGACGCGACTCATCTCGAAGCCTCCGATCTGCGCCTCCAGCACCAGGGCAGCATGACCTAGGCGAGGGATCTGGCAAGGGTGATCCGCGCGAGTGAATGTGATGTAGGACTCCGATCCGCTGAGGTACTCAGGGATTGCAGGCGGAGTTGCCACGGCCAAGTTGATTTATCGGGTGATTTTCTTCTGCACCCTATTTGTGGGGCGTCCCTTCTGTATCATATTGAGTGCTCCTTTTGGTGGGGGGTATGCGACCCCGGCGTTGTTTTGCGCTGGTGCGACTGGTTAATTTGGGCCTCCAATAGGCGGCGGTGGAGGAGCTCCGTGTGCTATTTCACCTGGCGCAGGTGTGTTTCCGAACGCAGGGATTGGAGCTTGTTGCCTCATCTGCACCATGCCTTCGCTGAGTTTCTGGAACTCGCGGCAGTCCTTGAGCATGTGGCTAGCTTTCTTTTTGCCATCTTGTTTGTCGATGTAGAAGTGGATGGTGCATGGACCCGAAAGTTTTTCGAATGCTGAGGGTCCGTTCTCGCGGCCGCGGCGTTGCCACGACTGCGTTGGTCGTCCGTTGTCGCGGAAGTTTCCGCTGCGGTATCCTCCGCTGTTGCGACTGTTGTCATTACGGCGGTCGGCGTAGCCGGCTGCGACCATTGTGGCATCCCGCAAAACCACTACTAGAAAATCGCGTTGTTTTTGTGCATTGCATCATCATGACCGCATGCTCATGCCATCATGCCACATTGTATTTGAGCATCGTCATCATCATGCATTTGTTTGCATAAAACTATTTTCGAAAAACCTGTTTTTGTTTTCTAAACGCCCCGCCTTTATTTCAAATCCAAAACCCGGGTCTCCGGATTATTTTGTTTCGTCTACCAATGGATTTCAAACCCCCCGTTTAAAGTAATAAAATATTTATTTTATTTTAGGGGGCAGCCGTACCGGGCCGATCCGACCCAGTCGACCACCCCCAGTGCAAAACCAGACTACCCTAAACCCTTTTCTTACCCAACCTAATCTACCCACCCTGCCTCCACCTCACCACGGCCAATCGGAGCCCGCCACCTCACCACTTCCTCCATGCCATCCACTCAGCTCTTGCCACCTAACCGCCCCTGTCCCACTCTCCAGGTCCACCTCCTGCCCCAACACCCACCCACACTTCCCTGACCCGACCCCCGCGCGTCGTACGCGTTGAGCGTGACCTGCCCACCTCCCACCTCTGGCCCCACCACCTCGTGCTCCACCCCGCCTCCTGGCCCACCACCCCGCGTCGCACCCTCTGGAGCGCGTGCCCCCTTCTCCCTCCTCTCTCGATGCGAGCATCCGCCGCCGGAGCCCCAGCTCTGCGCACCCCCGACCGCCTCCACGCGAGACCGCCGCCGCCGCCTTTGATCCCCGTCGGCCGCCGCCTCTCCCGGCCTTCCTCCCCCGCTCGGTCCTGTGCCTCGTCGAGGTCCCGCTACCATGGCGCCGCCGCGCCGCGCCCTCCTGCTCTCTTCGCGCCTGGGGCGTGTAGCCGTCGAGGCCGCCTCCTCGCCGTCTCGTCTCCGTCCCGCGGCGCCCACCTCACCGTGCTTTCTGGAAGCCGCCGCCCTCCTCAAGCCCGCGTCGAGGCCGGCCCTGTTCTGCCGCCTGCAGGCCGTCGACCTCGCCGTCCCTGCACGCATTGAGCGTGCCGCCGCCAGGAACCCCTCTAGGCCGCGTCTCTCCCTGGCCCTCTCGCCTCGCCGGCATCGCCCCTCCCCGCAAGCAGCCGCCGCCGTGCACCTATCCCCCACCGCGACCTCCCCGGTTCCCTGCGCGGCCGTGCCCGTCGTCGTCTTCCTTCACGGGCTGTCGCCTTCGGCCGCGGCCGCGACCACCCTCGCCGCCCCGGAGCCCGTCGACTCCTCCCTGTTGTCAAGCTCGTCGGCCCCGTGTCGTCACCAGGCACCGCCTCCTCTCTCCTTCCTCTTCACCGAGTCGCTGCCACCGTCCTGTGCATGTCGCCGTCGCTCGAGTGCACGTGGCACGCCCGCCGGCCCTTCCCTTCCCTGGACTCGACCTCACCGTCCTGGCCCCGTGTCCCTGCCTGCCTTCTCCTGTCGCCAGAGGTAGTGCTGCTTGCGCCCGTCTCCTTTTCTCTGCCTTCTGCGCGCGCCTCGCCCTCCTCCTGCATGTGTGCGTCTGCCATGGTTCAGGTAGTTCAAGGCATGTGCATGACCTGTTTGCTTGAATGCCTAGAAGACTAGAGACCCTGAGTTGCTTGGGTTCCTTTGATGGGTGCTCGTGTCCGTATCGATGGTTCTCGCGGTGTTGTTCGTCTTCGCTTCCTCGGTGCCACTCAAGTCCAAGTCGATGACCGTAGCGCCCCATGTTTCGAACACCAAGATCTCCTAGTGCCGAGACCCGAGTCCGACACCGATAATCGAAACCGCGGAACCGACAAGTTCTCCTACCCGGACACCGTGCGACAAGATCTTCTCGGACCCGAGGACCATCAAGACTTCCGCTCGGCAACGCCAAGTACTCCTTCCTGGCTTCGAAGCCCGACCCCGTGGACCGACATGATCTCCTTCACGGATACGCCAAGTACTTCCTCGAGGACGCCAAGTTCTTCACCCCGAATGCCAAGACCGACTTGATGGCGCGGACCCGACAAGATCTTCGCAACGACAAGATCGACACCGACCAGGACGAATCCGATGCGCCCCGACACCGAACCAAGTCCTTCTTCGCGGAACGCCAAGATCCACTCCGTTGTCCGAGAATGTTACTGCCGAGACCGATCCCGTCGAACCCTGAGACCGACCCCGAACCCCTCGGAGCCCAAGTTCGCCGAACCCTAATGTGATTCCCTATCCGAGACCCCATTATTTTTATAATATGACATTATCAACTGATGCATATTAAATTGATCATGCATGCATACTTGTTCGTGGTTTGGGGGCATTATGCCAATTCATCTCATAATTGAATAGGGAGTCGATATGCGGAATAACTTTGTCTTATTCCGGACTCCATTTAAATTGGTGTAGCGAACCGATGCCATGCTTCGCCCTGTTATTACAACATTTAAATTGCGGGGTAGTTAAATAACTCGAACCTAATAATAATTGTCGGGACCCCGGTTTCCGCTTAATATTGCCTTAATGCATCGCACCTTTGCCATGTCATACATCATACTTGCAGCATGCCGGATCTTCTGTCGTAGTAATAAACAGTGCATCCGGTGTTTCTTCTAGTGCTTTGCTTCTTCACGGATTAGGCCGATGAGTTGATGCGAGTGACGCCCGTTCTTCGGATGAACCTTCGGCAATGTTTTCAGGCGAGCACCTCCCCCTTTCTACCTATCTTACTTTTATAGTCTTTATTTCCTCCTGTTGATCTATTGCTATCTGTGTTGTGATGCTCTAGTTTTCGTACCCGTGATATCCCTGGCAGCCTCATATTGCCTTGGACACATCCTATTACCTGTTGTTTGGTAGATAGTGGGACCTGCGTGTCGTAGCTGCTTACTCAAGTGCTGTTGCGTGTCGTCAAGTACCACAGTTGTTGGAGTATTGCCGCATGTTTAATGTTGGAGATGATCATGGCTTTAATTATTGTTTAATAACTAAAATTGAAGTAGGTAAATGCAGAGGCACAGGTGGGCAATAGATGTTATTTGGTTGTTAACCGTCCACTTGTGTCCCGTAGGACCCCGAGTTCTTGACACCTGTTCCAAGATCGAGCGCGCTAACCACAGGTGGGGTGTATGGGCACCCCCATCGATTTAGTACCTGATTCCAAGTACTGTACTGGGGGCCACAATTAGTTTGGGGCTTTATTACTATCCTGTACTTATGCCATGCTTTACTGCTTTATTTAAATTGTGCGAGGTACTGCACGTGTACTGTTTCGGTATCGACAAGCCCGAGAGTTTCGGGTTCCCAGTCGTTTACAGCCATTGGCGCAAACCCTGAGTCCGTCTCGGAGACCGGCCGACTTCGTTGCGGGTAGCTTAGTGGGGTGGCCCCCCGTGCTTGCTTTGGGTCTGGGAAACGTCGTGTCCGAAACCCCGTCGACATACCGTTGGGTGTATATTTTGTGATCTTGTACCTACCTGATCCGACAACAAGGGTGTAGGTGCGTGTGGGAACTTTGCTGCACCCCTGCAGGGTTAAATCTTTTTGAGAAGCCGTGTCCGCGGTTATGGACGACTTGGAGCACAGGTCTCGATCATAGACAACTATAACTAAAGTTTACTGCTATAATTTGACTTGTATCCGATATGACTAGTAATCAGCTTCACTGCAACGGAATGGCTAAATAAAAGTACCAACAACTGCTGGGTTTTGGGGATATCTCATGCTATTTGTATCTAACTAGTAAGTGTTGCAACTACAACGGAATGGTTAACTAAAACTACCCACTGCTTATTATATCAGGATGACTATCTATACCTGACTAGTAATTGATGCAACTATAACCGAATAAATAAAACTGCCAACGGTGTGAGTTCCTCGGTTGACTTCCTCGTTTGGTCTCGAGGGGAAATACCAGGATGGGTATGTTTGGTGGTAGTATCAGGATGGTTCCGAACAGGTCTTCCTTACCCCTCTCTGATAGCCGCTAGTTGTATCAAGTCTCTATAGGTTGTTTAGTGCATGCCGCGCTGCCGCTTCAGTCCACCATACCTATGTAGGCGAGGACCGCCGAATTCTAGCCTCGCCGTGTACTGGCCTCAGTACTGACCGCTCTCTTTTTTTTTCCTTTGCCCTTTGTCGGCACCCCTTTTGTTTAAGCAGGTTTTGAGATCGACGTCGTTAGCAGGGTTACCCTTCCGGCTTGGCCTGGGCAGGGTTATGGACGCCATTGGTTATTCTTCAGGGCTCTTAGCTCAATTTGCATCTTGTCCGTACTCGGACGCTATATCGTTTTAAGGTGATTTGGATCTTTGTATTTTATATCTGTATTCTTGACTCCTGGAGTCGTGTTGTATATATATCTGTTCTGTGGGTCCCATCGAGGACTGTTGTGTAATGTTATTACTTCGTTTTCCACCCGCACGCAAGTGCCTGGTGGGCACCTTTGAATCGTTTCTATGCGGGTTTGGCGGGAAGCGCTGAAACTTGCATAGGGCCGATTCTGAGGGTGTTACAACCATGTCGGGTCCGTCGCGGTCCTCGTAGACGCGCGATCTCCTCTTGCTGAGGCGTTCGCGTCTTCGGCCGTAGTCGTCCTCTTTATCTGATTGCGCCTGCTGGATGCAATCTTCGCCGTCTGCCCAACTGTTGGCGATTTTCATGAGCTGGTCGAGTGTCTTGGGCTTTACACGTCCAAGTTTCTCCTTGAAGTCTGGGCGTTTGACGCCGTCCCTGAAGGCGTCGATGGCTCGCTCTTCGGAGATGTGTGCTGCGGAGTTCTTGGTTGTAGACCAGCGTAGTATGTACGAGCGAATAGATTCACCCGTTCTCTAAGTGCAGGCTCGCAATTCTTCAATTGAGGCGGGCCTCTTGCTGGTGCCTTTGAAGTTTCGGATGAAGCTGTAAGCGAGCTCCTCCCATCTTCGGATGGATCCTGATGATAGGCTGCTAAGCCAGACCCGCGCTGCGCCTGTTAGCTGCAGCTGAAGGCATTGCATGGCGGTTTCTTTGTTGCCTCCGTGAAGCTTGACGGATGACAGATGGTCACTGAGCCAGGACTTTGGATCTTGCGTGCCGTTGAACTTCGGGGTATCCGAAGGAAGCTTGAAGTTGCGTGGCATCTGTGTTCGCCGGACGGATCTGCTGAAGCATCGAGCCCCGCAGAGTTCTCCTTCGTCTTCATCCATCTCAGATTCAGACGAGCATGCGCGTTTAGCGCGTGCTTTATCGATCTTGCACTGTGTAAGCTTGTCTCTGGCGTCGTAGTCGCTTTTATGGAGGTGCGAGCTCTTCTTTCTTCGAGGAAGATCGTGCTCCTCTTCCTCTTCGGATGAGGGGGTGGGACTCCGGTCGCGCCTGGCCGGAGCTTTCTTCTTTGGTTCCGCAGGAGCGTCTTCGTGGAGCGCAGCTCCAATTAGTCCTAGTCCGGTGAGTGCGGACCTATGCATGGCCCTTTTCGGGTCCCCCTCCGGAGGTGGGTGAGCCGCGAGATACGCAGTGGCTGCCATGATCGCAGCTTGTTGCGTCTTCGGGATGATGTTGCCGTCAGCGTCCATATCCATGAACGATGTATGGAGAGTTCGGGTCACGTCACGCCGCTCCTTGGGGTCCATGTTTTCCACCCGAGAGTGGTGCTTGTTTCCCTGATTTCCGTTTGTGCTAGAGCCGGGTCCCATGGCAGAGAGCGCAGCTCTTCGCGCACTGGACTCAGAGGCTGCTTGCTTGCGTTTGTCGAGCGTCTCCTGCATCTTGACTTTCTTCTTGTGCTCCTCGATGAGGAGGTAGTGGTATGCCCTCAGCAGATCACGTGGGGAGTCCAGAGGTAGGACTATTTCGCCTGCGACGGCGCGGCGTGCTTCGACCCATCCTTCTTTGCTAAGTTGGATGAGGTGGCCACTGTTTTCCCCGTTTTCGCCGTTTCCACCGTTTTCGCCGTTTCTGTCCTGCGGGTTGGGGTTGGGCGGCGGGTTAGGCGTTTCCTCGTCGGTTTGGATGACTGCGGCGCACAGATAGCGCCTGCAGATTGGTTGGCTGCTGCCGCAGCTTTCGGATCTGAAACCGTAGGTCCCTTCATCCGAAGGTGGATCGCACAGATCAGAGTTGCAGCTGCTGCTGCTGTAGAACTCATCTGTTGAAGGTGACGTGCGTAGCACGGGGTGTGGAGCCCACGAAGCGGGCCTGATTGACGACACGGGCACCCGCTCAGGGAGGCGGAGGGTGCCAGTTTGTCCCACCTGGAAGCAGAAGCTCCTGAACAAGATTTCGAGTCCGTCGCCTACGGGCTCGAAATCCTTCATGGTATCCGGCGAGTGGGTGGTGAAGTCGAAAGCGCCGAAGAGGAGGTGATTCTTCGTCGCCGCGGAGTTGTAGATCGATCGGGTCGGAACCGTCACGACCGCACAATCAGCAGTCCCAATTCCCACAGACGGCGCCAATTGACGAGGTTTAATCTCATCAATGCCCATTGTTATGGACTGTGGTTTTGGAGAATGTAACTACCTCGGTGAATTACGCTCCTAGATACAAGCCTGGATGAGCGGAAATGGTTGAAATAGTACGGTGGGGCCCAAATGCCACTCACAGGTAGACCTTTCGGCCGTCCCAACCATTTCCAATCATCGGGACAAGTACGGGCGGCGTAATCGGCAGGCGAAGGGATCAACTACATACACAAATGAGTATGTATGCAAGCCACCATACAATAGTACATCAGAGCCATTCCATATAAAAAGAAAGGAAATATAGCAACGCCATACGGCAAGATTCAAATGACCTAGATAGATATAATAGTTTAGGATATCTCCTCATACATCACACATCAGAGTATCAGGCGGAAGCGGCAAACAAGATCCGAGTACGGATAAGAAGCAAATCGGCATAAGATGCCCCATAAATAAGCACATCCCGCCCACAGATCTCACGGATCCTCGTTCCCGGAATCTCTACACCGAACGATCGTTGCCCACATCATCAGCCTCCTCCACCCAGTATCCGTCTTGCGAGTGTACCTGTTCATCTGAACCAATAATTTATCGTGTGAGACCCTAGGGGTACTCAGCAAGTCTTTATGCCTCTAAAGGGGACACAACCTGGGGTGACGCAATTGCAGCAAAAGATAAACCCTAGCAGTTCTATAGATACTCGCTAACCATCCGCCTAACCAAAGATAGACGGATGTCCGTGAATTAATGACAACATTTATAACAGTAATATCATCAGATCCATCCTCCTCCTCGCTTACCAACGAGGAAGCGGACGAACAATCCCCCATCCGTTGGCAGTTTTATTATCCATTCCATGAGTGTTGCACTATTTACTAGTCAGTTACTTAGTCAAATTAAAAGCGGTACTTTAGTTATGCTTGTCTATGATCAAGAAACTATGCTCCAAGTCGTCCATAACCGCGGACACGGCTTTCAGAAAGTTTTACCCTGCAGGGGTGCACAAATAGCAACACACACTCGATCAACCTCGGAAAAACCAAATCAAAACCCAACGAGGCCTTCACGACAAAGCAATCACAGGATTCAGAAATATTTCAGGGGGCCACCCCATTGAGTACACCCGCAACGAAGCTAGCTGACTCCGAGACGGACTCAAGGTTTGCGTCAATGGCTGTAAACGACTGGGAACCCCAAAATGTGACTGAGCTTGTCGATACCGCGAAAACACTCCGCTTACCTAAACAGTACAGGTGCTCCTCGCACAATCGTAATAAAGCAGTAAAGCATGGCATAAGTACAGGATAGTAAATAAAACCTCAAACTAGTTTGTGGCCCCAAGGAATAAGAATGAATCAAGCTCTGGCTCAGGGGGGTCCCATAAGCCTCCCGGATGTGGATATCGCGAATATTCAAGGAACAGGTTTCAAGTACTCGGGGTCCTACGGGACACAAGTGAGCAGGAAAAACCAAATAGCAGATATTGCTCACCGGTGCCACTTTCATTAGTTATCCCATTACTACTCAGGTTAAGTTGTTTAGGTACCTCGTTATCCATCAGACACGCACATACCCTACACATGCTGTTCTACGACTCGCATGGCTCAAACAACTCCTGTAGTAATGGCTCATGGGATGGAGGAACAAGCTTCGGTGGGTTTTAAAAGTAAAGGCTATGCAATACTTGGGATTCAGTTTAATGCAATCGCGACTCAATGATGCAAGAATAAGATAGAGGCAATAGGTACTGTATGTATGCAAGCATGTGGTAGTGCTTGCCTGGCAACTCAGTTGAAGCGAGAGAAGGATCTGGGTAGTGCTCCTGGTTCTCTTGATATATCCCCTGCTCAGAGTCTATTCGAAGAAGAACCAAACAAACAAGGGCCAACATAAATAAAGTGCACAAGCATAAGAATTAAATGCGACAAGCAAACAATCATGCCATGATGAATGATGCACAATTTGCATGGCAATAAAGTAGCATGGCATGGGTGAGAGGTGGAATACAAGAATAAGTCATTTCATGGAGTTTTAATCATGTTTCATTCTCAGAAAAGTTGCTGTACATTATATATTTATAGGATGCATGCTTCAATGCAGAACATGGAATGCATAAATAGAAAGGTCTCGTCGAGCTAATCATTTTAGACATATCATTTGTTAAATTTGGAGTTATAAATCAAAAGTTATTAATTAATTAAGAAAAGGGCATTTTGATGTAATTTAGATCAACTTGCAATTTTAATTGTTCAAAATATATTTTGGATAGCATATTTTAATTCCTCACATTTTTCTGATTCAAAAACATATATTATTTGTGTTATTTGGAATTATGAATTTAAATTTATTTATAGCCAAAATTATTAAATGGGGTCAAAGTCAAAGGTTTGACTAGATAGAGTCAAATCTGGTCAAATTCGAAAACATGGTTGAATTCATATTTGGAAAACATTTACTTTTCATTTTGAAAGCTTTTACAAATTCGAATTATTTCCAAATATATGATTTTGGTTAGGTTTAAACATTTCCTGAAATTTTATTTGATTTCAGTAAACTCGGGCGACTTTTCTCACTCAGGGACATTCTACCCTCCGTCACTGACATGTGGGGCAGAGGAAAAAGGGGCCACGGAAGCGCTAGCGAACGAGGTGGTGACAAGTGGCGAAGGGGAGGACGACGGGTTGAGCTTCTCGAAAGGGGAGGGGTTTAAGTGCAAATCTGCCAGGAGCTGCTCGATTGGAGCCTGACGAACTGAACGTGTTAGAGCGAAAAGCTGCTAGCTGAACTCGATTTCGGATGAATATGGCGAGCAAGTGAGTCCAGATCTTGAGACGCTGTCAAAACAGAAGTTGTAGAGGGAGGTTCTATGCCTATTTCTCCTTAAGGGATCATCACCGAAGAAGGAGTGGAACGCCGGTTAATCATCGATGAACATGGACAGATCCACGAGCTAGAACTGACGGAAGAACGTGCAGAGGCGCCAGGATCTGGACGAACTTTGGAGGAAGATGGCGAGCAAAAGGATGCGAATTTCGCAAATCCAAAAAAACCAAAGATAAAGAGGGATCTACAGGCTACAAGTTCCGTGTTTGGGGTTTCTCCGGATGAGGACTATACACGCCGGGAAACCGAGCAGAACAGAGGCGGTTAGATGCGGCTGCAGCTGCTGCTGTCGAACGCGTTCTAGACACAGACGGTGAGCGCGGCGCGGCGGGACGGCGAGCGAGAGGATACACGGGACGGAGAGAAGCCAGGGCGTTCAGGCTCACCTTGCGCGCGTCCCCGGCCTAGCCAGAGCGTGCGGGAGGCGGAGAGGAAGCAGGCGGCGAGTTGGCGTGGCCGGTGAAGTTGGCTGCTACTGCGGCGTGCGTGCACGGTGTCTTTGGGGTTCTGCAGCTGTTCCAGGCCTCCTCCACCTAGCTCCTGGTACCGTACTGCTTCCGAAGAAAGGCCTCCAACAGAAGTCGTGACGGCGGCGAGGTAGGGTATACGGCGGCGCTAGATGGTGGCCATGACCTGCTTGCGGTGGAAGAAAAGGAAAAAGGGATGATGGCGACACAGAGAGGGAGGATCTAGGGTTCCTGGGGGAGGGGACTCCGCGGCTTGGGGGATAAGAAGAGGAGGGAGGCGAGTGCGAGGTGACGAGGACAACGGAGTGGAGACGGCCACCTGCCCGCTCCGTCGGGGCGCACAGAGAGGAAGAAACGGAGAGGAGGACGAAGCACAGTAACGGCGTCGGGTGAAGGGGTACTGGGCCAGGGAGGAGAGTTGGGCCGGATGGGAAAAAGGGGCCGGCAGGTAAGAGGGCTGGGTTACTGCTGCTCCCTCTTGGGCTGCTGCGGCTGGGCCCAAGGTGGGCTGCTGCCAGGTTTGGTTCTCTCCTTTTATTCCTACCTCTTTTTATTTTTATTGGTTTTGTTTATTTCAAATTCAAGCAAGCATTTTATTTCAAATCCTTTGAACCTTGCAGATAGTTTTGAACAGAGAAAATTTTGGAACACCAAAGATAGGCAGAAGGAAAAAAAATAGAAGTGGAGATGAGTGATGCCCACATACATGATAGATGTATGTGCCATTTTGGCATTTTACAAGATTAGTGGCTTGAGGGTTTTAGAGAGAGTAAAATCATTTGTTAAATATGGAACCCTATCAATGAGTTCCCACATTGTAGGAAACAAAATATAGATAGGTAAAAGAGGTGGAGATATTTGTGATAGCAACTACACAACCAAGACAAAACAAATGCAAGCTAGATATGATGCTCAAATGCAAGGTGGCATGATGACATGAGCATGATATAATTATGATGCAACAATTATATATTTGAAGTAGCCATTATATTACTAGATCCAGTAGCATTACAGTTGTTAGACAAATGGGATGCTACAACTCTCCCCCACTAAACAGGAATCTCGCCCCGAGATTCTAGGAAGAAGAAGAAGACTCAAAGAGGGTAGGATAGTTGGTACGGAGCTCATCTTCACGTTCCCAAGTGGCTTCATCAACGGAATGGTGCGACCACTGCACCTTGCAGAACTTGATGGACTTGTTGCGAGTCCTTCTTTCTGCGGCTTCGAGGATTTTGGTGGGGTGTTCTTGATAAGACAGGTCTTCTTGGAGATTGATAAGCTCATGATCCACGGTCCTGCCGGGATCCTTGAAGCACTTCTTGAGTTGAGAGATGTGGAAAACATCATGAACCTTGAGTTTTTCCGGGAGCTCAAGAGCATAAGAAACTTCTCCTCTTCTTCCACGAATTTTGAAAGGACCGATGTATCTAGGAGCCAGCTTTCCTTTGATACCAAAGCGGTGTGTGCCTTTCATGGGAGTGACACGAAGGTAAACGAGATCACCAGGGACATACACCATGTCCGTGTGCTTCCTGTCATAATTGCTCTTCTGGCAACTTTGAGAAATCTTCAGATTTTCAAGAATGACATGCACCTTCTCCTCCGCTTGAGTTACAATGTCAGGGCCAAACCAAATTCTTTCTCCTGCACCTGACCAACCAATCGGAGTTCTGCACTTGCGACCATAGAGAGCCTCAAATGGTGCCATCTTTAGACTCTTCTGGAAGCTGTTGTTGTAAGAGAATTCAGCATAAGGAAGACATTCTTCCCACTTCATGCCAAAAGAGATGACACAAGCACGCAGCATATCCTCCAGAATCTGATTGATCCTTTCAACTTGTCCTTGCGACTGAGGGTGGTAAGCTGTGCTGAAGTTCAACTTTGTTCCCAAAGAATTTTGGAAACTTTCCCAGAATTTGGAAGTGAAGATGCTCCCACAGTCTGAACTGATCTCAAGCGGAACCCCATACAGAGAGACAATTCTGTTGATATAGAGCTCAGCCAACTGAATCCCAGAAATTGTTTCCTTGACGGGGAATAAATGAGCCACCTTAGAGAGCCTGTCAATGACAACAAAGATTGCATTGTTGCCCTTCTGCGACCTTGGAAAACCAGTGATGAAGTCCATCTCTACTTTCTCCCATTTCCATTCCGGGGGTTTCAATGGCTGTAGAAGACCGAAAGGTTTCTGATGGACAGCTTTCACTCTGCGGCAGACATCACACTCCGAGACATACTTGGCACAATATCGTTTCAATCCCAGCCACCAATATTGTGTTTTCAAGTCCATGTACATCTTTGTGCTGCCAGGGTGGATAGAAAGAACGGAATCATGCGCCTCCTTGAGAACTTGCTCTCTCAAACCCGGGTAGTTCGGAACAAACATCCGGTGTTCAAAGAAAAGCGTGCCTTGATCATCAACGTGGAAGGACTCATACTTCGGAAGCTGAAGTTTGGAGATGATCTTTCTGGTGTGCGAATCGCCACGCTGACGAGAGCGAATCTTTTCTTCCAAGAGAGGAGTTGCTAGAAGGTTCAGGAGATACCCTTGTTCCACAATTTCAAGGTTGAGCTGACGGAATTCCTCGCACAAGAGAGGCTGTTGTTCTTCCATCATGAGGTTGTTGACATAAGCTTTGCGGCTGAGAGCATCGGCCATGACATTAGCTTTGCCCGGAGTGTAGTTGATGATCAAATCAAAATCATTGATTGCTTCAATCCATCTCCTCTGCCGAAGGTTGAGATCAGGCTGTGTGAAGATATACTTCAAACTTTTGTGATCAGAAAAGATCTCACAACGGTTGCCAAGCAAGTAGTGCCTCCATAGCTTCAAAGCAAAGACAACTGCTGCGAGCTCGAGGTCATGTGTAGGATAGTTGATCTCATGCGTCTTCAACTGTCGAGAGGCATAAGCAACCACTTGTTTTTCTTGCATAAGGACCGCACCCAATCCTTGCAAAGAGGCGTCACAGAATATCTGGAAAGGCTTAGATGTGTCTGGAGGAACCAAGACTGGTGTGGAAGTGAGCTTCTCTTTGAGTGTCTCAAAGCTTGCTTGACATGCAGGAGTCCAAAGGTATTTCTTGCCTTTCTTGAGGAGATCGGTAAGAGGCTTCGCTATCTTCGAAAAGTTCTGAACGAAGCGACGGCAATAACTAGCCAAACCGAGGAAACTCCGCACTTCTTTGACATTAACAGGAGGAAGCCATTCAACAATTGTCTTCACAGTTTCCGGGTTGACTGCAATGCCCTTGGCAGAGATAACATGACCAAGATAGGTTACTTGAGGCAGCCAAAACTCACACTTTGAGAACTTTGCATACAAGCGGTTCTCACGAAGCTTGTTTAGGACACACCGAAGGTGTTCTTCATGATCTTCCTTTGACTTAGAATAGACTAGGATGTCATCCAGATAGACCACAACGAACTTATCAAGGTACTCCATGAAAACCGAGTTCATAAGCCTCGAGAAGGTAGCAGGTGCGTTGGTGAGACCGAAAGACATGACCGTGTACTCATACAGGCCATAGCGGGTGGTGAAAGCTGTTTTAGGAACATCTTCCTTGCGAATCTTGATTTGGTGATAACCACTTCTCAAGTCAAGCTTAGAGAACACCACAGCTCCAGCTAGTTGATCGAAGAGATCATTAATCCGCGGAAGGGGATATTTGTTCTTGATGGTTTTAGCATTGAGAGCCCGATAGTCAACACAAAGCCTATCAGTCCTGTCACGCTTCTTCACAAAGATTGTTGGGCTACCCCAAGAAGAAGTACTGTGTTGAATGAAACCCAACTTCTCTTGTTCATCAAGTTGACGTTTGAGTTCAGCCAACTCAGCAGGACCCATTTTATAAGGCCGCTTGGAGATAGGAGCCATTCCAGGTTCAAGCTCAATTACAAACTCAACCTCACGATCCGGAGGCATACCCGGCAACTCTTCAGGAAAGACATCTGGGAACTCACAGACCACCGGAACACTCTGAATAGCTTCCATAGCATCATCATTCAGAGCCGCCAAAGAGAAAAGCTGGATAGCAGGAGTCAGTCTTGGGGAAAAGACTATATGGCCTTCAGGAATCTTCAGAGAAACCGAGCGTTCAGCACAATCAATCACAACTGCATTTGCTGTCAACTAATCCATGCCCAAGATGACATCAATGTCAGAATTGCCCAGAACAATTAAGGATGCCGAGAACGAAGAGCCACCAATCTCAATTTGATTGCGATGGCTGATTTTAGCAGCTGCCATTGTTGCTCCAGGAGAAAGGACCATTAACCGCTTAAGGAGAGGATCCATTGCTAACTCATTCTCATTTGCAAACTTGTGAGAAACAAAAGAATACGATGCTCCAGAATGAAACAAAACTCGTGCAGGGACTGAGTTAATGGAAAGCATACCCATCACAACTCCAGGTGCATGCTCAGCTTGAGCGGCGTTGACACAGTTGGCACGAGCAACAGTAGACCCGGGCTTGGTGTTGATGTTGAGAGCCCGAGGTGGTGGTGCACGAACCAAAGGAGAGCTTGCCGCAGATCTTGGAGGGGGTGGAGGAAGAGCTTTGTTTTTCAACGGACAGTTCCAGTTTAGATGTCCAGGGTCTCCACACGTGTAACAAGCACCAGGTGGACGTGGAGCAACATAGCCAGGGACTCCGCCAGGCGCTCCAGGGTAGTGGTGGTTGTAGCCCCTGGGAGCAGCAGTGATGAAGTTTGGTGGCCTTGCCGCGAAGCTTGAAGGTCTTGGTGAAGCCGGGAGCGACGGTGGGGTGTTAGGAACCCAGACACGCCGCTTAGAAGGAGCTGACATAGCTGAAGAGCTTGGTGCATCACGGTTGTGTTTCTTTGACTCCTCAAACACTTGCCTACTTGCTTCCTCCTGCAGAGCTGTATGCTGAAGTTCCAGGAAAGACGCGGGCCTTGCATGTGTGATTGCATATTTAATCGATGCATTGAGCCCTTGCCGGAACCTCTTTTGCTTCTTCTTGTCATCAGATATCTCATCGCCACCATAACGAGAAAGATTCATGAAGTTCCTGATGTAGGTATTGACATTATCATTTCCCTGCTTGAGGTTGAGAAACGCTTCCTTCATCCTCTCCATGACAATTTCTGACAGATACTGCTCTTTGAACGCTCCAGTGAACTGTCCCCAAGCAGTTTGCCTTCAGGTAATTCTCCCACCAGAGAGCTGCATCTCCCTTCAGAAGGTGAGTAGCACACTTTACCCATTCTTGCTCAGGAACATCAGCAGTCTCAAGTAGCCTTGACATCTCACGCAACCAATCATCAGCATCAAGTGGTCGATCAGAAACATCAAATTGGCGAGGGTTGAACTTCAGGAAGCTCTTGATGTCTCCTCGCTTGGGAGGTGGAGGTAGTGGAGCAAACTCATTCCTCCGAACACTTTCCTCAAAACGCTGCTGGTTCTGCTGCATTGCTGCCAAGGCATTGGCGATGTTTGACAGCGCGGATCCCAGTTCAGGTGGTATGTCCTCATCAGAACAGCGTGGCGGAGCCATCCTGTGATTGATATAAAACACAAGTCAGTACTATAATGGAGAATAATAATAATCCAAAATAGTACCAAGATGGAATTAACCAAGATTAAAGGATACAATTTACTAAGATGATATTAAAATATCAACAAAGTTCAAAGCACCTAGAAGATATTAAGCATATCGCACACGACTGAAAAGGAGTGTGGTACACAAATATATCAAAGAAAATTTTTCCACAAATTTCGGCATTAAAATACCAATAGATGCGCAAAATTACTTAACGAATCAAGATTAGTGACTCTACCAATTCAATATACAAAAGCGAATGATCAGAGTAGTGGTATGGTCGCGACTCCATCCCGCACTCAAATCATTACTCCGCACATGAATAAGTGGAACACATATCCTAACCCCTTCTTCTCACGTTGAACCTAAAGATTGGTAACTACAGAAACGAACACCCCAAACAAGATAACGTCGGATAACAAAGAGTAAGACAGATCGCATCGGTTTGCAAAAGCCTGTCGGTATGGAATGTACCAACAGTTGATAACCAAAAGGCCGATTGTGCTAACCACTTGGATGCAACAGATAGACAAAGAATTACACACACACACACACAACCTATGGTACTACAGAAACCCCGAACACGTGAATCCTAGTTTGAACTTTTAAGAAGAGGATTGAAAACGTTACACTTCCTTACCAGATTAGGGTGGGTGGGTGGTTAAGAAGAAAAGTGGAAGCAGTCCTACTCTCACGTTTTGTTTTTCCCTAGTATACATAACTACAAAAATATTTGCTAGACTGACAACGACCGTTTGGCTGAGACCCTGAAGGGCGGGATGGCTCTGATACCAATTGTAACTACCTCGGTGAATTACGCTCCTAGATACAAGCCTGGATGAGCGGAAATGGTGGAAATAGTACGGTGGGGCCCAAATGCCACTCACAGGTAGACCTTTCGGCCGTCCCAACCATTTCCAATCATCGGGACAAGTACGGGCGGCGTAATCGGCAGGCGAAGGGATCAACTACATACACAAATGAGTATGTATGCAAGCCACCATACAATAGTACATCAGAGCCATTCCATCTAAAAAGAAAGGAAATATAGCAACGCCATACGGCAAGATTCAAATGACCTAGATAGATATAATAGTTTAGGATATCTCCTCATACATCACACATCAGAGTATCAGGCGGAAGCGGCAAACAAGATCCGAGTACGGATAAGAAGCAAATCGGCATAAGATGCCCCATAAATAAGCACATCCCGCCCACAGATCTCACGGATCCCCGTTCCCGGAATCTCTACACCGAACGATCGTTGCCCACATCATCAGCCTCCTCCACCCAGTATCCGTCTTGCGAGTGTACCTGTTCATCTGAACCAATAATTTATCGTGTGAGACCCTAGGGGTACTCAGCAAGTCTTTATGCCTCTAAAGGGGACACAACCTGGGGTGACGCAATTGCAGCAAAAGATAAACCCTAGCAGTTCTACAGATACTCGCTAACCATCCGCCTAACCAAAGATAGACGGATGTCCGTGAATTAATGACAACAGTTATAACAGTAATATCATCAGATCCATCCTCCTCCTCGCTTACCAACGAGGAAGCGGACGAACAATCCCCCATACGTTGGCAGTTTTATTATCCATTCCATGAGTGTTGCACTATTTACTAGTCAGTTACTTAGTCAAATTAAAAGCGGTACTTTAGTTATGCTTGTCTATGATCGAGAAAATGTGCTCCAAGTCGTCCATAACCGCGGACACGGCTTTCAGAAGGTTTTACCCTGCAGGGGTGCACAAATAGCAACACACACTCGATCAACCTCGGAAAAACCAAATCAAAACCCAACGAGGCCTTCACGACAAAGCAATCACAGGATTCAGAAATATTTCAGGGGGCCACCCCATTGAGTACACCCGCAACGAAGCTAGCTGACTCCGAGACGGACTCAAGGTTTGCGTCAATGGCTGTAAACGACTGGGAACCCCAAAATGTGACTGAGCTTGTCGATACCGCGAAAACACTCCGCTTACCTAAACAGTACAGGTGCTCCTCGCACAATCGTAATAAAGCAGTAAAGCATGGCATAAGTACAGGATAGTAAATAAAACCTCAAACTAGTTTGTGGCCCCAAGGAATAAGAATGAATCAAGCTCTGGCTCAGGGGGGTCCCATAAGCCTCCCGGATGTGGATATCGCGAATATTCAAGGAACAGGTTTCAAGTACTCGGGGTCCTACGGGACACAAGTGAGCAGGAAAAACCAAATAGCAGATATTGCTCACCGGTGCCACTTTCATTAGTTATCCCATTACTACTCAGGTTAAGTTGTTTAGGTACCTCGTTATCCATCAGACACGCACATACCCTACACATGCTGTTCTACGACTCGCATGGCTCAAACAACTCCTGTAGTAATGGCTCATGGGATGGAGGAACAAGCTTCGGTGGGTTTTAAAAGTAAAGGCTATGCAATACTTGGGATTCAGTTTAATGCAATCGCGACTCAATGATGCAAGAATAAGATAGAGGCAATAGGTACTGTATGTATGCAAGCATGTGGTAGTGCTTGCCTGGCAACTCAGTTGAAGCGAGAGAAGGATCTGGGTAGTGCTCCTGGTTCTCTTGATATATCCCCTGCTCAGAGTCTATTCGAAGAAGAACCAAACAAACAAGGGCCAACATAAATAAAGTGCACAAGCATAAGAATTAAATGCGACAAGCAAACAATCATGCCATGATGAATGATGCACAATTTGCATGGCAATAAAGTAGCATGGCATGGGTGAGAGGTGGAATACAAGAATAAGTCATTTCATGGAGTTTTAATCATGTTTCATTCTCAGAAAAGTTGCTGTACATTATATATTTATAGGATGCATGCTTCAATGCAGAACATGGAATGCATAAATAGAAAGGTCTCGTCGAGCTAATCATTTTAGACATATCATTTGTTAAATTTGGAGTTATAAATCAAAAGTTATTAATTAATTAAGAAAAGGGCATTTTGATGTAATTTAGATCAACTTGCAATTTTAATTGTTCAAAATATATTTTGGATAGCATATTTTAATTCCTCACATTTTTCTGATTCAAAAACATATATTATTTGTGTTATTTGGAATTATGAATTTAAATTTATTTATAGCCAAAATTATTAAATGGGGTCAAAGTCAAAGGTTTGACTAGATAGAGTCAAATCTGGTCAAATTCGAAAACATGGTTGAATTCATATTTGGAAAACATTTACTTTTCATTTTGGAAGCTTTTACAAATTCGAATTATTTCCAAATATATGATTTTGGTTAGGTTTAAACATTTCCTGAAATTTTATTTGATTTCAGTAAACTCGGGCGACTTTTCTCACTCAGGGACATTCTACCCTCCGTCACTGACATGTGGGGCAGAGGAAAAAGGGGCCACGGAAGCGCTAGCGAACGAGGTGGTGACAAGTGGCGAAGGGGAGGACGGCGGGTTGAGCTTCTCGAAAGGGGAGGGGTTTAAGTGCAAATCTGCCAGGAGCTGCTAGATTGGAGCCTGACGAACTGAACCTGTTAGAGCGAAAAGCTGCTAGCTGAACTCGATTTCGGATGAATATGGCGAGCAAGTGAGTCCAGATCTTGAGACGCTGTCAAAACAGAAGTTGTAGAGGGAGGTTCTATGCCTATTTCTCCTTAAGGGATCATCACCGAAGAAGGAGTGGAACGCCGGTTAATCGTCGATGAACATGGACAGATCCACGAGCTAGAACTGACGGAAGAACGTGCAGAGGCGCCAGGATCTGGACGAACTTTGGATGAAGATGGCGAGCAAAAGGATGCGAATTTCGCAAATCCAAAAAAACCAAAGATAAAGAGGGATCTACAGGCTACAAGTTCCGTGTTTGGGATTTCTCCGGATGAGGACTATACACGCCGGGAAACCGAGCAGAATAGAGGCGGTTAGATGTGGCTGCAGCTGCTGCTGTCGAACGCGTTCTAGACACAGACGGTGAGCGCGGCGCGGAGCGACGGCGAGCGAGAGGATACACGGGACGGAGAGAAGCCAGGGCGTTCAGGCTCACCTTGCGCGTGTCCCCGGCCTAGCCAGAGCGTGCGGGAGGCGGAGAGGAAGCAGGCGGCGAGTTGGCGTGTCCGGTGAAGTTGGCTGCTACTGCGGCGTGCGTGCACGGCGTCGTTGGGGTTCTGCAGCTGTTCCAGGCCTCCTCCACCTAGCTCCTGGTACCGTACTGCTTCCGAAGAAAGGCCTCCAGTAGCAGTCGTGACGGCGGCGAGGTAGGGTATACGGCGGCGCTAGATGGTGGCCATGACCTGCTTGCGGTGGAAGAAAAGGAAAAAGGGATGGTGGCGACACAGAGAGGGAGGAGCTAGGGTTCCTGGGGGAGGGGACTCCGCGGCTTGGGGGATAAGAAGAGGAGGGAGGCGAGTGCGAGGTGACGAGGACAACGGAGTGGAGACGGCCACCTGCCCGCTCCGTCGGGGCGCACAGAGAGGAAGAAACGGAGAGGAGGACGAAGCACAGTAACGGCGTCGGGTGAAGGGGTACTGGGCCAGGGAGGAGAGTTGGGCCGGATGGGAAAAAGGGGCCGGCAGGTAAGAGGGTTGGGTTACTGCTGCTTCCTCTTGGGCTGCTGCGGCTGGGCCCAAGGTGGGCTGCTGCCAGGTTTGGTTCTCTCCTTTTATTCCTACCTCTTTTTATTTTTATTGGTTTTGTTTGTTTTAAATTCAAGCAAGCATTTTATTTCAAATCCTTTGAACCTTGCAGATAGGTTTGAACAGAGAAAATTTTGGAACACCAAAGATAGGCAGAAGGAAAAAAAATAGAAGTGGAGATGAGTGATGCCCACATACATGATAGATGTATGTGCCATTTTGGCATTTTACAAGATTAGTGGCTTGAGGGTTTTAGAGAGAGTAAAATCATTTGTTAAATATGGAACCCTAGCAATGAGTTCCCACATTGTAGGAAACAAAATATAGATAGGTAAAAGAGGTGGAGATATTTGTGATAGCAACTACACAACCAAGACAAAACAAATGCAAGCTAGATATGATGCTCAAATGCAAGGTGGCATGATGACATGAGCATGATATAATTATGATACAACAATTATATATTTGAAGTAGCCATTATATTACTAGATCTAGTAACATTACAGTTGTTAGACAAATGGGATGCTACAGAGAAGATGGGGATGCTGGAGATCGTGGCACGGTTAACAGACAAGCAACCAGGGGACACGAGATTTACCCAGGTTCAGGCCCCCGGAGGGAAAACCCTACTCATGCTTGTCTGATCTTTGATTACGGCGGAACCGAAGGTTACAGGGTGCGCAGATTCGATCTGGCGTGGATGCGTGTGCGAAAGTATGAGTCGAGTTTTTTCTAGGACGTGCCCTCCTGGCCTTTATATAGACTTAGGCAGGTCCCGGGCGTAGTCCTAGTCGGTTACAAGTTCTAGGGTTTTACCCCTTTGAATTTCCTATCTCCTCTAGTCTTGCTCTCCAAGGATCCGAAGACGTCATGGGCCTTGGCCACCCGAAAATCTTCATGGGCCAGCGTATGTCTGCCGTGGGCCTTCCTTGGGCTAGACTAGGTATGCTGAAGTTACGTACCCGTAGGGTATAACCATGTCAGTCACCTTGTTGGTCTCGATTGTGGCCATCAGCAACTAACGCCTCCGACCATCGTCAGTTCATCCATCTCCACTCAGTGAGTGAGATTTAACCGACCAGATCTTGCCGTCGCGGCTCAATTGGTTCCTGTGGAACCGATCTAGTGTACACCCAAGGTGTTTTGTGTGAATCCGCCGAGGAATTCACACCCTTTGTTCGGATTTACCAACAGGAATCAAAGGATTCCCAAATCAGGAATTTTTTGGATCGGACCTTGCTCTTGCTACCAATTTCTTTGATCTAGATAGCAGTCCTTGCATCATGCACATGCAGCTAGATTTTTATAGCACCCAGGGTAAAAACACTACTAGAAAATAGCTCGTTGTTTTGTTTTCTACATCATCATGATCGCATGCTCATGTCATCATGCCACATTGCATTTGAGCATCGTCATGACATCATGCATATGTTCGCTAAAAACTATTTCTCTAAAATCATATCTTTGTTTACTAAATACCCCCTCTCTATTTCAAATGTAAAACCCTGGACCCTTTCGGATATTTTGTTTGTCTAAAACTATTTCACAAAATCTTTTATTTAAAATGAAAAAACAATAATAAACCGTAACTTTCCTCTGCCTCTTGTCGACTGCTATTCCCCTCGTCCGTATAGCAATCCCTAGGACTGGAGCGATTCCAGTACGTGCTTCCCAAGGGACGCTACTCTACAGGACTGCTCTCTTTTTCAGCCATGAAAAACCCATGTGTGTCCACCTGTTCCCCTATTGATCCGATTTTGGTATATTTTGGTAAGCACTCAGTACCATTGCTTCTTGGTGTACAACAAAGATGGGAACTGTTGTATCTTTGTTGTCGGCTACAGAAAGTGCAATCGACGTCGCCTAGAGGGGGGGGTGAATAGGCTTTTAAAAATATTACGGTTTAGGCTCAAATAAATGTGGAATAAAACTAACGTTTAATTTATTGAGCACAAAACCTAACCATTAGGTTCACCTAAGTGCACGAACAACCTATGCTAAGAAATACAGGCAACAAGGTGATAGAAAGAGGAAATACTTAAATCATGATGGCTATCACAAAGTAAAGTGCATAAGTAAAGAGCTCGGTTGAGAGATAACCGGTGGACGTGAAGACAATGATTTTTATCCCGAAGTTCACTTCCAAATAAGCTACGTCTCTGTTGGAGAGGTGCGATGGTGCAATGCTCCTCGAGCGCCACAAATGGCTCACCTTGAGGTGTGGTGGATTGATGCTCACCCAATGCCACACAAGGCTCACCATAAGACGTGAAGGAACGCAACTCACCGACGCCACAAAAGGCTCACCCTATTCTCCCGTGAGCTTGCCATAAAGGCCTACTCACGATCCACTAAGGGATACTTGAGGGCGGTCACCAAAACCCGTACAAAGTTGGGGCTATCTCCACAACTCAATTGGAGGCTCCCAACAACAAAGCCACAAAATTCATCAAAGCCACTATAGGAAACAAAGACCACAAGAGGTCAACACTCCAACCACACAACCATCTAGGGTTCCAAGAACCCAAGAGTAACAATCCCACAAGCTTGTACTCGCCGAATCTCCATGTAGAACTCAAACCTAGGCAACTAATGCAAGGGCAAGTTCTTCACTCCCAAATTCCAACAAATCTACAAAAGCTATTGAGGAAATAAGGGAGGAAGAACACAAAACTCTACAAGATCTAGATCCCAATGATTCCTTCACAAAGATGGGATTTGGCTTGGGGGATTGTAGATATAGACCTCCTCTCTCTAATCGCTCAAAAATATGCAAGAATCATAGGATGGGAAAGGGGAGAGGGAAAGATCTTCAAGGTCAACAATGGAGGAGAGAGAGAAAGCCAAGAACCAAGAAAAGAGCTTGTACCCCCGAAGGGGAAGAGAGGCCCCTTTTAAAGGGCTCTCGAATATGACCGTTTAGGAATTTACGACCTGGCCGGAACTTCTGTTGGGAGGCCGGAATTTCCGGTGGCACCCAGCCAATGGTTAGAAAAATAGCAAAACACAAAATAGAAAAACGAGCTTGGCCGGAACTTCCGCCGGTCCACCGGAATGTCCGCTGAGAACAGTACTACCGCCAGAAATTCTTACCAAAGTTCCGACAAATAGATGACGCGGCTTAATAGTAAGCTTCGTTGGGAGACCCCAAGAGGAAGGTATGATGATAACACCGTCAAATTTTCCCTCAGTTATGAAACCAAGGTGATCAAACCAGTAGGAGTAAGGAAACAACTTCAAGGTGTTGCTAGAAACTTGGAATCCCGCACAACACAAACTCAAGACTTTGCCCCAACTTACAGTGAGATTGTCAATCTCACTGTTATTCTGAAAACAAAGGATTAAACGTATGGTGCGGAAGGTAATGGTTGCTTGCAGAAAGTAAATAGTAGTAGTAAATGATGTAACAATGTTAGATCTTGGACCGGGGTCCATAGTTTACTAGAGGTGTTCTCCTTAAGATAGATAACATAACATGCTGGGTAAACAAATTACAGCGGGGCAATTGACAGGACTGAGCAAGGCATAACAATGCAATACTAGACATTCATGATCCTATGAGATTTGATTGGGCATTACAATAATATACATAGACCACCATCCAACTGCATCTATGACTAGTAATCCACCTTCAGGTTATCATCCGAACCCCCTCTAGTATTAAGTTGCAAGCAACGGATAACTCATTAAGAAATGTGTGTAAAGTAAACAATACAGTTGGTCCATGAAAAAAAGATTGTTGTTCTCTCCCTAGGGGAAACATCACATCTACAACCTTAGAGATTTCTGTCACTTCCCCAGATTCAATATAGGCATGAACCCACTATCGAGCATAAATACTCCCTATTGGAGTCACTAGCATTTACTTGGCCAAGATAGCTACTAGAAACGGAGAGCATGCAAGATCTCAAACAACACAGACATGATAGAATCAATAATCATAAGACATGATAGAATCAATAATGAATATGACATAGTAATCTCAATATCCATCGGATCCCCGCAAACACAACATGCATGATTACAAATAGATGATCTTGATCATGAACGGAGCTCAGAAGATCTAACCATGATAGCACAAATGAGGAGAAACAACCATCTAGCTACCGTATGGACCCATAGTCCATGGTGGAACTAATCACGCATCATACCGGAGGCTGGCATGGTGATGAAGAAGGCCTCCGGGATGATCTCTCCCCTCCTGCAGGGTGCTGGGAAGAGCTTTAGATCCCCCTGATCTAGGGACGATGTTGGCGGCGGCTATGGACTGTTTCATGGAGATCTGATTGGGTACTTAGGGTTTTGGCATTGGGGGGTTTACATAGCAAAGAGGCGAGGCAAGAGAGCGTCCAGGGGGCCACACCCTACCCAGGCGCGGCACAGGGTGGGACCGCGCATGGGGGGGTGCGGCCAACCTGTGGCTCCCCTCCAGTTTCCGTTCGGTCTATGTGTTCGTCTCGGTGAAATATTGACTTTTGCTTTCATCCCGTCCAATTCCGAGAATATTTCCTTACTAGCATGTCTGAAACCAAAAATAGTAGAAAACATGCAACTGGCACTGTGGCACTTGTTAATAGGTTAGTCCCAGAAAATGTATAAAAATACCTCAAAGTGTAGACAAAGCAAAGCAAAGTGGATACTAAACAAGCATGGAACATCAAAAATTATATATACGTTTGCGACGTATCAAGCATCCCCAAGCTTAACTCCTGCTCGTCCTCGAGTAGGTAAGTGATAAAAAGCATAATTTTTGAGGTGACATGCACCATCACAATCATGATCAAACCATTTGCAAGCATTGAAAGCTGGGATCAAAGTACTCTAAACATGAGCATGAAAGATGAAGTTATAACAATAAGACAGAGTTACTATGCTGTAACATGAAAGGATACAAACAAAGATCATGAAGAACAATGCATTGAAAGTTGTTTGTCTGTTTCACATATAGAAAACATAGCATAGTGGTATTCAGCTTGTCCCTCATAGAGTAGCAAAACATAAATGCATAGGACACCTTCAAAGTTCATAAGGGTGACTAGATACAAATAGTTCAAGAACAAGCAATATCAACATTATGAATCAATCAATAAGTATTGGTACAATGCACATAGAACTAAGAATGGCAACTATGCTCTCCTATTTGGTGCATAAAGATAGAAGGTGGAGACTCAATATAAAATTGGAAGAAAGGCCCTTCAAAGGGAAGCAGGGATTTCGAGTTTCATAAAGAGCTTCCAAAAATTATGGTACTTGTTAGCTTTCATCTCTCATTTCCCCTATCATAAGCATCTTGAAGTGATTAAGGTTAAAGTGAACAAAGTATGGAGTATATGCTTGACAATGTATAAGTTGGCAATCTCATGTCCCTTTAGTCCGAGGGCCATTCATCATGCTACTCAACTTTAGTTACCGGTAAGTTCTTGTCATGGTAAGTATATGTGTATCATAGAGAACCGCCAATGGGGTACCCCTTGCCCCATGATAGAGGAGCTATTCCATATCAAAATGAAAAGGCAACAGACAGTGAGCATCTCAGCGATCCTCTTATTTACCATGGGAAAATGGTGCCTTTTTTCTTCTTTCCTCTTTTTTTCTCTTTTTTTCTATCTCTCTATTTTTTTATAAGAAGAATGCTTCATAGATTGCTCACTATGGTGATGCTGCAAGTTTCCACCATGATTAGGCATGGCTTAGGCTAGTGGCCCAGGAATTTCTCTAACACATGTACATAACTCCATGGACTTACACGCCCCCCTTCTATTTTACACCGCCGACATCCACAAACAAAAGAGCATGATAGCAACTGGGTAGATATTTACAGGTGTTGAAAGTGTTCCCCGTGACAGCATAGTTCTTCTAATTCCCAACTGTAACATCCCAAAAATCATGTTTTCAAAGCTTTGCATATCATCCATGCATGCATACTCATTTAGGGTTCAATTTCAAACTCATTTGAAAGAAACAGAAACTTTGAGTGCTATGATTTTATGTAAGCAAGCATTGATTCAATGCCACTCTCAAGTGAGAGAATATTTGTTTTAAACCAAGTTTTGTTTGCTCATAAGTTGGATTGATTGAGTGTTAAAGCTTGGACAAAATTTCCAAATCAAATAGGATTTTAAAACCATTTTCAAATCTTTACCAAATTTTGTGCTAAGGCACTGTTTATTTTAAATTTCGAAGGAACCAAACTAGTCCAATGAGATAGCATGGTTTTATACTAAAAATCATGCAGGTTTCACTTTATAAAAGTCCAGAAAGATTTGGAATTCAAATGCTTTTTATTTCATTTGAAATAGTTTCTTGAAAATCAATTTAGAAAAAGAAAAGGAGTTAGAAAACAGAACTGGGCCTGGCGCCACCTTTCCAGCCCAGCAGCAGAACCGGCCCAAAAGCCCACCCGGGCCATTCCCCCTCTGCTCCTTCTCTCACCCGCGACGAACCAGCCCCGCAGCCACTGAACACTGGGCCCTCTCGACGTCAGCGTCGTCTTCCCCATTTTCTCGCGCGCATACACCGCTCCGCTGTTACCACCGTGCAGTGACGCCGCGATTAAAACTCGCTTAATTCCCATTGAATCAACGCGCAATCCTCGCCCCGCTTCTGGCTACTTAAACCCCTCGCCGCCGCGGTCATTTCCCCCCACTTTCCTCGCTCACTCCGCCACCAGCCTGCGCGCATTCGAGCTCAAACTCCCGCAGCACCGACGACCTCCGGTGACTGATTCCGGTGAGCTCCGACCGACCCCCTTTCTCTGGTTCAAACAAACGTGACCAGCATGTTCTTGCGTGTTCCCTGCTACCTTCCGTTTGCTTTCTCATGACCCAGCTCGCCATCCCCGTTCATGACCGCAAGCGACAGAACCGCCGTTCGACTCCGGCGAGCAATTGAGGTATAATCCGACCACCCCTTGTATTCTCCTTGATCCAGTAGTGTTCGCCGTAGACTTGCGCACCCCCTAATGCAACTGGTTCATGCTAGGGTGACCCAGAACGTCGCCAACATCTTCGTCACCATGCACCCGACGTTGTGCTCAACTCCGACGAGTTCCTACGGCCACATCAACTCACCCCTGTCCATGCCAGCAACATCTCGAGCTTCCTCGTGATCTTGCGAGTCTGGTAAGCCACCCCACATCCCCCCAGCCCCTCCTGTATTCGCCGGACCCTCGCCGCCAGTAGCGCCGCCGCCGCCAGCAGCCATCTGCGCCGCTCATCCTTGGTCGCATGCTTAGCAGCCGTAGGATCTAGATCCAGCGCTCTAGATTAGATCTGCATCGAAGCGGTAAGTGACGATCTGAGCCGTATGAGTTAAGTTAGATCTGACGGTCCACGAGTGTGATCCAGTGCGAAGTGGTACCGACGAATCAGAGAGCGCCGCGTGGCCTGCGTTTAAATTTAAAACAGAAATTTGATCTATTAGTTAACCAAACTTGTAAAATTCATAACTTTTGTTTCCCATGTTCAAATTTTGCAAACTTTATATCATTGGAATCAGGAGAGAAAATCATATTTGTTTATGCAATGTGTTTAATGTTTTGCCTCTGTAAAAATGGTTGTTTTTGTAGAAACTTGTGTAGGCTTATTTTGGTTATATAAATAATTTGAAAAATGTTTTAAGGATCAAATAAAGTTTATTTTGAGAATCTTGGACTTGTTTATGTTGTAGAACTGCTCACTTCTCTTGTTTGGTGTAGAAAAATCATCACATGGCATTTGCATGCATTCATATATTTTTGTTTGTATATATATTGTTATGTGATTTTTGGTGCCTTATCTTATGTGTAGATTTTGGTGCTAATAGTGATTGTGGTTGTGAAGATTGTTGCAACTCCCCAAACTACCAAGGCAAGTGGTGCTTCATGATTTTATTCCTATATTTTTCAACTATGCACTAGAAATATTTTGTATAGGATTTGCATGTATATTTTGATAAGTATCTATATGCTATGCTTGGGAAATCCTAGTAGTTGTAGAATTGTTAGAAATTTCTCTAAGTTAATATGCTTACCATTTCCATGCTTAGCCAAGTTAGTAGCAACCAAGGGTGGTTGTATACTCATGCTATATGAAATATTTCTAAGTCTCTTGACTTGTGTTTTACTTAATAAAACAACTAAGTGAATGAAACACCTGGGTGGAATGGAAAGAATGGTTTGTGTTGAGTGGTTACACTAGGCCCATTTCTATGGTTTACCTTGTGTATATCACTTGTGGAAATCCACCCAAGAACAAAGGGATTTGAGATGCCAAATGTTAAGAAGCTTGTAGTGCACCCACATGGCATTATGGGCTCTGCCTGGATCATATAGGTTGCAATAACTTAGCCATTTGGACAGTTGGTGGTACTGGGATGATAGGTTTGGAGCGCGTCCATTTGGTCCAAGGGAAGGCTTCCGAAAGGTCCTGTCTTGGTGAAAATCAAGTCTTGTGGGGAAAGTTCGCAACCTATGCAGATGGAAGAAACTAAGTACTTAGCCAAGTCCATGGTATTGGACAACTTGAGAATCAAGACATGGAAGCTATCAAGAATCTCCTCATCCCAATTTCTAAGCTAAAACTTGTGGTTGAACAAGGGTGAAGGATCACCAATGTCTATTGGTGACTACTTGGGAAGTTTTATCAAGGAAAAACTTAGTGTTTTCAACTGATAGGTAAAACCTATTTTGAGCAAAGCAAGCCTAAGCTACACTTAGCCAAATGCATGTAGTATCTAGATGCTAATATTCTACTAAGGTATCACTTGCCAATACTATTCCAATGTATTGACCCACTGTGGCTGTAACTTGTGATGTTACAGGTTATTCTGATGATGATTAGGGGTTATGAGTCTACACTCAACATGCTTGCTTGTGGCACATGAAGATGAAGACTTATTTATCTTTTTATATATTTGAACTCTTGTATTAGGCCTGTGGCCATGGAGTTTGTAAAAGACTATGTTTGTCTCTGGAATGATATGTAATAATGACCTTTGTTTCTGTGTACTTCATCTTAAACTATGGATGGTAAGATTGATCCAGGGACTAGCATTGCAATCACAGGGATCCTTACCTTTATAAAGGGAGGGATCTTACAGATGGTATCAGAGCATTGTGTTGCCTGTAGGATTATGACCCTAGGATTGGATTAGAAACCACTAAGGAAAAATTTTCAACAAGTTCCACACTTGTATTTTTCTTCTCGTAATATTTTCTAATCTTCTTTCTCATCTCTATTTGTAGATGAACTCCATCAACAAAGATGTGAGGAAGGGACCACTCATGACTATGACTTTGGAGTGTGAGATAGAATTCCCCAAGGCTCTCAAGGACCTCATGGTTGCCATGGGAATACATGGTGCAGATGTGTACAAAGGTTTCCCCGTGATGGATGAAGGAGTTGAGTACTGGTGGGTGCAACTTCACTTGTATAAAAACAAGGAAGATAACCACAAGGAATCAGGATTCTGCATGGTCACCAACTCAGTAATGCACACCACATTCTTTGACTCTGCAAGGGATGCAGCTTGGAAGTCCATCAAGGAACTTGGTGATAGACTCAAGTGCAAAATGCTAAACACCCAAAATGACCTTAGGGAAGAAAAGAAGCAGACCCAAGAGTTAGAGGCTACCAACCAATGTTTAAGAGAGGACATCATAGACTTAGCAATGGAGTCATGTGATCAGGATCGACAGATTGCCTCTAGGGATGCCCTGTTAGCCAACTTGGCAAGTGAGATGGGATTGTAATGTCTCGTTAGTTGGACCACCACACTTATCATTTTATTTCCCCAAAAATGTTGTTTAAAATAAGTTGAACCTTGGATGCTTGTAGTGGATTTATGTATGCCGTGAATTATGTGTTGTGATTGCCAAAGATATGCATGTGATGCCTTGTCTTGTGATTTATCTTTAATTGTGTTGATTCTAACCTTTTCTATCTTATAAAATATATGCCTAATGTTACTATCAGCACGGCTGAAGAGTTCAAGGGAACTCGATTTGACACTCGTCTTATTGAGCTCACTGGTCTTCTCAATCTTCCGCTTCCTAGCATCATGGTGCTTCCCCTCACCAATTTTGAGAGGAAAGACCTTTGGGGCTTCAAGGTTAATCAGCCATGACGCCACACTGAGCCTACTACGGAGGCAATCATCTTCAAGTTCATGCATAACGACAGGGAGAGAGGCCTAGAGGTAGTCATGCAGGATTTACTTGCGCGTCTGTTAGGGAGACACTCTTGGGAGATTAGGGGTACTCACTTCCACACCTTCGGTAGACGTGACGAGGATGGTGAGGCCATTAACTTCGAGCATACCGCTAGAGAGACGGCAGAGCCAATTCGTCTATACCTCCAGGACTTAGAGGTTCTTCTTAGGCACCTAGATACTGATAGGACCAACGTCATGCTTAGCAATGCCGAACTCCAGGTGCAGCTTCGTGAGAAGGACAAGCTCTTCGTGGAGCAAGATGAGATAGTCAAGGAAATGCAGGCCAAGTTCGAGAGTCAGGATGGAAAGTTCAAGAGTCAAGAGAAAAGAGTCCAAGAAAGGAACAAGAGGATTCGAGAGATGACTGCAGAACTAGAGGCCAAGAACTTTGAGCTCGAGCATCAGCAGGGTGTGATTGAGAGACTTCGTTCACAGAAGAGGGCTCTCAAGTCCAAGATTGAGGCCTTGACTACCAATGTCGAGGAATACAAGACCGCTATGGAGAATGAATGTCTTACACTTGTTGATGAGGTGGTTGATGCAGAGGAGTAGTGATGGCTACTCATTTACCTTTCATTTACCATGCTTTTGATTATTGAGTCGCAATGACCATCCAACATGTGGATGGCTTGCTATTGGTGTGTTTACTTTTCAAACTTGTTGTTATGTCGTTGAACTTTATGTCATTTTGATGCATGTTTGGTGATTGTCTATGTGATGTATTGTGCATGTTAAGCATATATGGGTATCTCATTCTTATCCTTATTGAAAACCACAGATGCTTCCTCGACGTGCCAACCCCAACCCAAACAACAACAATGTCACCCCAGAGATGCAGCAGCTGATGACAGCACAAACACAACTGATGCAAATGATGACAAATTTCATGCAGAATCAGAACAACAACAATAACAACAACAACAATAACAACAACAATAATAACAACAATAACAATCAGAACAATCCACTAGGATTTGACATGCTCACTAGATTCTTAAGACTGAGGCCAGCAAAGTTCTCAGGAACTACTGATCCCATGGTGGCCAATGATTGGCTACGCTCAGTGAACAAGGATTTGGTAACTATTGGCTGTACTGATGAGGAGAAAGTCAGGTTTGCAGCACACTTATTGGAAGGACCAGCAGCTACTTGGTGGGATAACTTCCAGATCACCACTCCCATTGAGCATGTGACATGGGCTATCTTTGAAGATGGTTTTCGTACTACTCACATCTCATCCGGAGTGATGAGTTTGAAGAAGAAGGAATTTCATAACTTGAAGCAGCGCCACCGAGCGTGGCTGAATATATTGAGGAGTTCAACAATCTGGCGCGTTATGCATCGGATGAAGTTGACACTGATGCTAAGAGGAAAGAGAAGTTCCTCGAGGGATTGAACGATGAACTGAACCTTCAGCTGTTTGTGGCCTATGTCCCGACTTATCCGTCTCTTTGTGACAAGGCTGCCATCTTGGAGAGCAAGATGAAACAGGTTGAAAACAGGAAGAGGAAACACTCTGACAAGCACAGCTCGGGATCGTCTCACAAGTGTTCCCATTATGATGATAGTGGGAATTCTGGATCCGACAAGCATGGAAAGTACAACAAACACCACAACCACAACCATCAGCATGACAACAAGCATCACCGTAGTCATGACAATGACAAGTACAAGAATCACAAGAGTGGGTACAAGAACCACCACAATGGAAGTGGAAGTGGTAGTGGAAGCCAGCCTATCAAGAAGGATCTTAGTCAGGTTGAATGTTTCAAGTGCAAGAAGATGGAGCATTATGCAAATGAGTTCCCAGAAAAGAAAGTTGAAGGACCCAACAAGCCCAACCCTTTCCAAAAGGGACAAGTGAACCACATAAATGTGTAAGAAATCTATGAGGAGTCCGATGCTGTGGCTGGTAAGTTCAAACTCAATTCTATTCCAGCACTTGTTCTTTTTGATACTGGTGCATCACATTCATTCATATCAAAAGCATTTGTTGATAGAAATGAGTTTCCAACTGAAAACATTGGGTGTCCAATAAAAGTAAGTTCTCCAGGTGGAGATATGATAGTGAGTCTTGGATGTCGGGATCTAGTAATAGAGTTTGGAAAGCATAAGTTTCCAGTGAGTCTGATAATCCTAGATTCCCAAGGACTGGATGTAATTTTGGGAATGGATTGGATGACCAAGTACGAAGGATTACTAGATTATGCTAATCGAACTGTTGCACTCACAACCCCGGAAAAGAAATGGATAAGATTCAAGTCTAACTTTGAATCGAAAGGGAGTAGGCTAGATTCTCTTAAGGGGGTTAGCATAGACAGTGTGCCAATTGTGAGTGAATATCCGGATGTGTTTCCAGAAGAATTGCCGGGAATGCCACCAGATAGAGATGTGGAATTTTTGATTGATTTGCTACCAGGATCTGGACCAATAGCAAAGAGACCGTACAAGATGTCAGTTGAGGAGTTGAAAGAACTCAAGAAACAACTTGGAGAACAGTTGCAGAAAGGATTTATTCAACCAAGTTCTTCGTCTTGGGGAGCACCAGTTTTGTTTGTGGAAAAGAAAGATAGAAGTCAAAGGTTATGCATAGATTACCGTTCACTCAATGAGGTGACTATTAAGAACAAATACCCTTTGCCTAGAATCAATGACTTGTTTGATCAGCTAGAAGGAGCCTGTGTGTTATCAAAGATTGATCTCCGGTCAGGTTATTTCCAGCTCAAGATAAGAGAACAAGACATACCTAAGACAGCTTTTACCACTAGGTATGGATTGTATGAGTATACCGTGATGCCATTTGGTTTGACCAATGCACCAGCATACTTAATGAATATGATGAACAAGGTGTTCATGGAGTTCGTTGACAAGTTTGTTGTCGTTTTCATCGATGACATTTTGATCTACTCCAAGAGCAAAGAAGAGCATGAAGGTAATTTGCGTTTGATACTTGAGAATCTTAGAGAGCATACGCTGTATGCCAAATTCAGCAAGTGTGAGTTCTGGTTGAATGAAGTTGGATTTCTTGGACACGTTGTGTCAGGAGATGGTGTAGTAGTTGATCCCGCAAAAGTGTCAGCTGTAATTGAGTGGGAATGTCCTAAGACAGTGAAAGAGGTTCGTAGTTTCCTTGGCTTGGCATGATACTACAGAAGGTTCATTGAGAATTTCTCCAAGATAGCTAAGCCAATGACAAAGTTGCTAAAGAAAGACAAGAAATTTGCTTGGTCTGAAGGATGTGAACTCAGTTTCCAAGAATTGAAGAAGAGACTAGTGACAGCACCAGTCTTATGTTTGCCAGATTTGGAGAAGGATTTCCAAGTATATTGTGATGCATCTCATCATGGATTAGGTGCAGTGTTAATGTAAGAAGGGAAAGTTGTGGCTTATGCCTCGAGACAACTCAAAACTCATGAGGTAAACTACCCAACTCATGATTTAGAGTTAGCCTCTGTTGTCCATGCACTCAAAACATGGAGACATTATCTTTTGGGAAAGCGATGTGAAGTGTTCACAGATCACAAAAGTTTGAAGTATATCTTCACCCAGAAAGAAATCAACATGAGACAAAGAAGATGGCTAGAACTCATCAAGGACTATGACTTGAGTTTGCAATACCACCCCGGTAAAGAAAATGTTGTAGCGGATGCTCTAAGCCGTAAGGTTTTTGTGAATGGCCTTACTAAAGGAGAGTTGCCAGATGATCTGTGTGCCCAATTTAGAGATCTCAGATTGGAGATTGTGCCTGAAGGATATCTCATGTCATTGGATGTTCAACCCACTTTGTTGGACAAAATCAAAGAAGCTCAAAAGACAGATAAGGAAATTGAGGAGATTAAGGAAAAGATAGGTAAAGGAAAAGCCAAAGGATTCCATGAAGATGGACAGGGTACTTTATGGTATGGAAAACGTATCTGCGTTCCGCAAGATCCGGAACTTCGGAAACTGATTTTACAAGAAGAACACAACTCACCGTATTCCATTCATCCGGGTAACACCAAAATGTACATGGATATGAAGGAAAGATTTTGGTGGAATAACCTCAAGAAAGACATCGCCGAACATATTGCTTTGTGTGATGTATGTAGTAGAGTGAAAGCGGAACATCAGAAACCAGCAGGATTGCTACAACCACTACCTATTCCTTATTGGAAGTGGGACAAGATTGGCATGGATTTCATCACTGGACTGCCAAGGACCAGGTCAGGATATGATTCTATTTGGGTAGTAGTGGATCGCCTAACTAAAGTGGCTCATTTCATACCCGTGAAGACAACTTATACAAGTGCTTTAGTTAGGCGATCCACTTTAGCACTTGTATAAGTTGTCTTCACGGGTATGAAATGAGCCACTTTAACGACTCATAAGTAAGAGAATATTTGTTTTAAACCAATTTTTGTTTTCTCATAAGTTGGATTGATTGAGTGTTAAAGCTTGGACAAAATTTCCAAATCAAATAGGATTTTAAAACCATTTTCAAATCTTTACCAAATCTTGTGCTAAGGCACTGTTTATTTTAAATTTCAAAGGAACCAAAATAGTCCAGTGAGATAGCATGGTTTTATACTCAAAATCATGCAGGTTTCACTTTATAAAAGTCTAGAAAGATTTGGAATTCAAATGCTTTTAATTTCATTTGAAATAGTTTCCTGAAAATCAATTTAGAATAAGAAAAGGAGTTAGAAAACAGAACTGGGCCTGGCGCCACCTTTCGAGCCCAGCAGCAGAACCGACCCAAAAGCCCACCCGGTCCATTCCCCCTCTGCTCCTTCTCTCACCCGCGACGAACCAGCCCCGCAGCCACTGAACACTGGGCCCTCTCCACATCAGCGTCTTCTTCCCCATTTTCTCGCGCGCAGACACGGCTCCGCCGTTACCACCGTGCAGTGACGCCGCGATTAAAACTCGCTTAATTCCCATTGAATCAGCGCGCAATCCTCGCCCCGCTTCTGGCTACTTAAACCCCTCGCCGCCCGGCCATTTACCCCCGCTTTCCTTGCTCACTCCGCCACCAGGCTGCGAGCATTCGAGCTCAAACCCTCGCAGCACCGACGACCTCCGGTGACTGATTCCGGTGAGCTCCGACCGCCCCCCTTTCTCTGGTTCAAACAAACGTGACCAACATGTTATTGCGTGTTCCTTGATACCTTCCGTTTGCTTTCTCATGACCCAGCTCGCCGTCCCCGTTCACGCCCACAAGCGACAGAACCGCCGTTCGACTCCGGCCAGCAATTGGGGTATAATCCGACCACCCCTTGTATTCTCCTTGATCCAATAGTTTTCGCCGTAGACTTGCGCACCCCCTAATGCAACTGGTTCATGCTAGGGTGACCCAGAACGTTGCCAATGTCTTCGTCACCGTGCACCCGACGCTGTGCTCAACTCCGACGAGTTCCTACGGCCACATCAACTCGCCCCTGTCCACGCCAGCAACATCTCGAGCTTCCTCGTGATCTTGCGAGTCTGGTAAGCCACCCCACATCCCCCAGCCCCTCCTGTATTCGCCGGACCCTCGCCGCCAGTAGCACCACCGCCGCCAGCAGCCATCTGCGCCGCCGCCGCCGCCAGCATCCATCTGCGCCGCCCATCCTTGGTCGCATGCTTAGCAGCCGTAGGATCTAGATCCAGCGCCCTAGATTAGATCTGCATCGAATCGGTAAGTGACGATCTGAGCCGTACGAGTTAAGTTAGATCTGACGGTCCACGAGTGTGATCTGGTGCGAAGCGGTACCGACGAATCAGAGAGCGCCGGTGGCCTGCGTTTAAATTTAAAACAGAAATTTGATCTATTAGTTAACCAAACTTGTAAAATTCATAACTTTTGTTTCCCACGTTCAAATTTTGCAAACTTTATATCATTGAAATCAGGAGAGAAAATCCTATCTGTTTATGCATTGTGTTTAATGTTTTGCCTCTGTAAAAAAGGTTGTTTTTGCAGAAACTTGTGTAGGCTTATTTTGGTTATATAAATAATTTGAAATTTGTTTTAAGGATCAAATAAAGTTTATTTTAAGAATCTTGTACTTGTTTATGTTTTAGAACTGTACACTTGTCTTGTTTGGTGTAGAAAAATCATCACATGGCATTTGCATGCATTCATATATTTTTGTTTGTATATATATTGTTATGTGATTTTTGGTGCCTTATTTTATGTGTAGATTTTGGTGCTAATAGTGATTATGGTTGTGAATATTTTTGCAACTCCCCAAACTACCAAGGCAAGTGGTGCTTCCTGATTTTATTCCTATATTTTTCATCTATGCACTAGAAATATTTTGTATAGGATTTGCATGAATATTTTGATAAGTATCTATATGCTATGCTTGGGAAATCCTAGTAGTTGTAGAATTGTTAGAAATTTCTCTAAGTTAAGATGCTTACCATTCCATGCTTAGCCTAGCTAGTAGCAACCAAGGGTGGTTATATATTCATACTATATGAAATATTTCTAAGTCTGTTGACTTGTGTTTTACTTAATAAAACAACTAAGTGAATAAAACACCTGGGTGGAATGGAAAGAATGGTTTGTGTTGAGTGGTTACACAAGTCCCATTTCTATGGTTTACCTTGTGTATATCACATGTGGAAATCCACCCAAGAACAAAGGGATTTGAGATGCCAAATGTTAAGAAGCTTCTAGTGCAGCCACATGGCATTATGGGCTCTGCCTAGATCATATAGGTTGCAATAAATTAGCCATTTGGACAGTTGGTGGTAGTGGGATGATAGGTTTGGAGCGCATCCATTTGGTCTAAGGGAAGGCTTCTGAAAGGTCTTGTCTTGGTGAAAATCAAGTCTTGTGGGGAAAGTGCACAACCTATGCAGATGGAAGAAACTAAGTACTTAGCCAAGTCCATGGTATTGGACAACTTGAGCATCAAGACATGGAAGCTATCAAGAATCTCCTCATCCCAATTTCTAATCTAAAACTTGTGGTTGAACAAGGGTGAAGGATCACCAATGTCTATTGGTGACTCCTTGGGAAGTTTTATCAAGGAAAAACTTAGTGTTTTCAACTGATAGGTAAAACCTATTTTGAGCAAAGCAAGCCTAAGCTACACTTAGCCAAATGCATGTAGTATCTAGATGCTAATATTCTACTAAGGTATCACTTGCCAATACTATTCCAATGTATTGACCCACTGTGGCTGTAACTTGTGATGTTGCAGGTTATTCTGATGATGATTAGGGGTTATGAGTCTACACTCAACATGCTTGCCTGTGGAACATGAAAATGAATACTTATTTATCTTTTTATATATTTGAACTCTTGTATTAGGCCTGTGGCCATGGAGTTTGTAAAATACTATGTTTGTCTCCGGAATGATATGTAATAATGACCGTTGTTTCTGTGTACTTCATCTTAAACCGTGGATGCTAGCATTGATCCAGGGACTAGCATTGCAATCACATGGATCCTTACCTTTATAAAGGGAGGGATCTTACACCAACTTATAAGTGCAAGCATATACGCCATAGATGACACAATGGTTCAAGTTTATTAGGGGCAAGAAAAATAAAGTGTGCCATCAAGTTTGTGAGAGCTTTAATCACTAATTTTCACATAAGAAGTTTAATTTGTAAGATAGATAAAACAACAATATACTTGGAATGGTGTAACACACCATGAATAGGAATTTATAGTGGACACTTTGTAATAACTTGGTTTCTTGGGAGTTGGATGCATGAGTAGAGCTTACTCAATACAAGTGGAGGCTAGCAAAACACTAGGAGCGACCAACTAAGAGAGCAATAATGGCCATAATCATGCAGAGCGACAAAACATTAGCAATAAAAGCATAAAGTGTTACCACAAGTCAAAAACTAAATGATCATAAAGGCTAAGGTAACTGGTTCCTAGTCATAACATGGTGTGAGCATGTGCTAAGTCAACCCAAACAAAGCATCAAAGGAGAATACCACAATATTATGCTTCTATATGCTAAAACAACGCATGATTCTTTCAAGGCACATTAAGCAATCCCAATTGTTTGGAACAAGTAATGCTACAATAATAATCACTAAGCATAAGGTCAAAAAACATCTAGAATGACATGATAAAGTCTAAGCTACAGCTAAAGCAAGCTCTCTCTTGTACCACTATAAGCATTAAACTCTCCAGTCTTTTCCAACACGAATCAACTTGTTTGAAACACACAGCAAAAGTGGGGGTCCAACTACTTTATTCAAGCAAACTAAACACATGAAAACCAAAAATGAAACTAAGATGCTCCAAGAACAACATAACTGTGCATGAAGGAATCGATAAAGAGGCAAATGCAAATAATGGCAGAAATCTGTCAAAACATGCCAGCAGGTAAAAACTGATTTTTCCGAAGATCTTCTATTGATAAAATCGAAAAGTGTTGAACTATCGAAAGTTAGCTAACAACCTGGGGGATTTATTCAGAAAATTATAGCTCAATCCGACATACAGAGATTTTCCACGAATTTTTACAGTAAAGCATAAAAATCTTTTTCGGGACAACAACTTCCCCAAATCTTACTTCCCTCTCATCAGAGGTTATTCTTGGCACAAAAATCAAATAAAAAGGATAAGGCGAGGTTATTATAGAAGTAATAACTTCCAAGACTCAAGAAAACTATTGGGTTATCTCCTAAGAAGTACTTTTCTTTAATGCCTTTAAGTTAGGCACAAAAGGTAAGAATCAAGTATTTTCAAATGAAGAAGCATTAACATCAAATTTCTTGCTCCTACCTTTCTTACCTTTCATCTTATCTTTAGGGAATGTATGATTGCTTATTGGAGAAGCAAAATGCATAATTCCTTTCCCACATCTATTAATGCTCCAAGGAGTTTCAGTAGGGATCTTCCAAGTGTAATTTGTTCTTTTCCTACACATTCAATAACAAGATAATCAGTAGACACCACTTGCCCTGAGATCTTTGTAAACACTCCTTCTAGTTGCATTATTTGTAAGAGATATTTCTTCTCCTCCTTCAGAAAGTCCACAAAGATTCAAAGACTCATAGATATCCTTAGGCATACGACAAAATTCAGACATGATATCACAACGAGCATCAAAATTTTCATTGTTTATAACAACTTTATTTTAGGAAACCATTTTGAAGGATCAGAATTTATTGGAACATAATCATGGTGCTCTCTAAGCATGTTAGCAATCTTTCAAACTAGCTGTACTGGTCTCAAGAGTGTTCAACCTGGCATAGATGTTTATAAAGGAAGAATCAGATTTGCTAGGTAGATTATAAATTGATCAACTTCTTTATGGCATTCAAAGCTTCATACTCATTACATTGAAAGAAATCTCTTCCTGCTACAGCATCCAAAGCATGTCAATAACAAAGAGCAAGACCATGGTAAAAACTGCTAATAACAAAGCCTAGACTCATTTTAGGCTCAGTTTTTCCATGTGAATCAGAAATTCTAGACCAAGCTTCTTTGAAACTCTCTTCACTTCCTTGTTTGAGAGTAAATATCCTTTTCATAGGTGACACACTGATTGGAACAACACTAGACATGGTAGCAACTAAAGTAGGAACTAATGGTTCTGAAAGAAACCCCTTGTGAAGTTGTCCTTAACTCCCCGGCAACAGCGACAGAAAATATCTTGAAGCGGAAATAGTAGAGCTTCATTGGGAGACCCCAAGAGGAAGGTATGATGAGCACAACGGCAAATTTTCCCTCAGTTATGAAACCAAGGTTATCGAACAAGTAGGAGCAAGGAAACAACTCCAAGGTGTTGCTAGCAACTTGGAATCCTGCACAACACAAACTCAAGACTTTGCCCCAACTTACAGTGAGGTTGTAAATCTCACTGGTTTGCTGAAAAGAAAGGATTAAACGTATGTTGTGGAAGGTAATGGTTGCTTGTAGAAAGTAAAATGTAGCAGTAGATGATGTAACAAAGGTGAAGATTGGACCGGGGTCCACAGTTCACTAGAGGTGTTCTCCTTAAGATATATAACATAACATGCTGGGTAAACAAATTACAACGGGGCAATTGACAGGACTGGGCAAGGCATAACAATGCAATACTAGACATTCATGATCCTATGAGATTTGATTGGGCATTAGTGTTGGAGATATGCCCTAGAGGCAATAATAAAAGTGGTTATTATTATATCTTTGTGTTTATGATAAATGTTTACATTCATGCTATAATAGTATTAACCAAAAACATTAATACTTGTGTGATTTGTAAACTGATTTAGAGTCCCTGGTAAAGCCTCTTTATAATACTAGCTTGTTGGTTAATAGATGATCGTGGTTTCTCGATCATGAACATTGCGATGTTTTTAACAACAAGATCATATCATTATGAGAATGGTATGATGTACATACTCCTATAGATAAGCGTAGTGTTAAGATCAACTCATTTCAATAGTTCATTTGCTATAAGCTTTCTGATACATAGTAAGCTAATTCCTTCGACCATGATATCATGCTAATCACCATCACCGGAAGGATGCTTTGATGACATCAAACACCACACCGTAACTGGGTGGCTATAAAGGTGGCATTGAGTGTTCGGAAAGTATGTGTTGAGGCACATGGATCAAGAGTGGGATTTGTCCATCCATATGACGGATAGATATACTTTGGGCCCTCTCGGGGGAATGTTATCCAATTGGCTTGCAAGCATGTGACTGGCTCACAATGGATCACATATCACGGGAACGAGAAAAGAGTACTTATCGGTAACGAGGTTGAACTAGGTATGCAGAGATACCGACGATCAAAACCTCGGATAAGTAAAATATCGCGAGACAAAGGGAAATTGGTATCGTATGCAAGTGGTTCATTCGATCACAAAGTAATCGTAGAAATATGTGGGAGCCATATGAATTTCCATGTTCCTCTATTGGTTATTGATCGGAGAAGTGTCTCCGTCATGTCCGCATAATTCACGAACCGTAGGGAGACACACTTAAGGATTCAATGTTGTTTAGTAGATATGGAATGTTAGTAGGGATACCGAATGTTGTTCAGAGTCTCGGATGGGATCCGAGATATCACAAGGAGATACGGAATGGTCCGTAGAATAGGATTCATATGAGGAAAGTCCGATTCCAGAGTTCGGGAAAGATTCCGATGTTTTCATCGGAGAGGTTCTAGAAGGTTCTAGAAGGTTCACCGGACCAGATGGGGAATGGACCATGAATGTGTCATGGATAAGTGGAATGATTGGATCATATCCTAGGTCACTTGGTTTGGGCATTTGTAAGAGAGAATTAAAGCTCTAAATTGAAAGTCAAACGGGAAGTTTGAAAAGTCAAACTGGAACAATGGTTTCCTAGTGAAAGAGGGAAAGAGTCCTTCTCTCAATCCAACTTGGGTTTGGGTTTGGATTCAAACCCACCCCTCCCAAGGCTACCCCCTCTCATAAATATAGGGGGAGGGCTTCCCCAAAATCCAAGCCCTCCCTACACCCGTGCGCAGCCGCCACCGCCAAGCCACCGCCGCCGCCGCACGCCGCACGCCGCCGCACGCCGCTACCTGCGACGCCTCCACGCTGCCGCCGCCTCGCGCCGTCGCCGCCTCGTCGCAGCCTCCCTAGCCTCTGCCGACACCTCCTCCTCCCGGTCTTCTAAACCCTAGATCGCCTGGAAACCCTAGATCCACCATAACTCGCACCGGCTTAGGCGAAGCCCTGCGGGATCTCCCCTCTACTTCCGACACCACGCCGTCGTGCTGCCAGAATCGCGAGGGGAGAACTACAACCTCCGCTGCCTGCTGGAACAAGGGAGAGGAAGGTCTTCATCGAGTACTGAACGTGTGAGCGACTGCGGAAGCGCTGCCGGAACGCAGGGCCAGAAGGATCGTCTACGCAATCTTGAGATTGGCAAGTGTACGACTACATCACCCACAAGAATCTGCTCTCGTTAACCTCTTTGGAATCTTCGAGGGCGAGTGCTTCTATCGACTCGTTGATACAATCTAGTAGATAGATCTTGGCTTGTTTGTGTGCATGCGATAGAATTTTTTTGTTTTCCATGCTACGAACCCCTTCAGTGGTATCAGAGCCGTGTCTATATGTAGATCTGTTGCACGAGTAGAACACAATTGTCATTATGGGCGTCGATGCTTTTTGTTGTCGATCGCTTCTTGTGTACTTTGCATCTTGCGGGATGGTGGGATGAAGCGGCCCGGGCTAACCTTACATGACATCGTTCATGAGACTTGCTCCACGCTTGACATGCAACTTGTATTGCATAAGTGGCTTTGCGGGTGCCTGTTTCTGCCAACATAGTTAAGATTCAATTTACAACGGGTGATTGACAATACTAGTATCGACGTTGTGGTTCTTGTTCGTAAGTTATTTCAACACTTATTGAAAGCCCCAACCCACGTAAAACATGCAAAGGAAATTAGAGGCGTCTAACTTTGTTTTGCAGGGGTGTGTTGTGATGTGATATGGCCATGATTGTGATTATATATGATGTATGCAATGTTCCTTATTGTAAGTTGGCAACCGGCAGGAGCCATATGGTTGTCTTTTAATTCCGTTAAGACCTGCGTGTCTATTCAAAGTAGTTGTAATAATTGATGTTGGTGGACGACAACCATGAAGCGGAGCCATTGACCTTGACGCCATACCGATGATGATGGATATCATGTTCGTTCTTGAAGATGGAGATCGGAAGCACAAGAAGAAAGGCCATATCATATCACATATTATGAATTGCATGTGATGTTAATCCTTTTATGCATCTTGTATTGCTTAGTTCGCGACAGTAGCATTATAAGATGATCCCTCAAGCACAAAATTTCAAGTTATAAAGTGTTCATCCTTAGTAAGCACCGTTGCTAAATCTCGTTGTTTCGAAGCACCATGTGATGATCGGGTGTGTTAGATTCTGCGAGTGTATACAACGTGAGCAAGCCAGATTTGCTCATGCGGAAGCTAAGGTTTGATCTTGACGAGCCTAGCATGTACATACATGGTCTTGGAACACGGATTACCGAAAGGTAAAGCATGAGTCATATAGTAGATATGATGAACATGTTGATTGTTCGCCATTGAAGCTACATCAACTCTCGTGATGATTGATTTTGATATGGCGGATTTGGTTCGTGTGATCAATAAAACAATGTGAGGGATATTGTTTTGAGTGGGAGTTCACCTAGATTAATTTAACTATTAATTAGAACTCAATTTGTCATAAACTTAGTCTAAACTATTGCAAATATGTTGTAGATCCATGGCGGCCCCTACCATCAATTTTAATGCGTTCCTAGAGAAAGAAAAGTTGAAAAACTGTCACATCCCAAAATTTTCCAAATTTTGAAATGTGAAAAATAAATAAACAAAATAAACAACTGTTGAAATTTAGGGTGAAAAGAAACGTTTTGATTTCAAATGGAAACATCAAACCCTTCTTGAACAAACTTTGAATAAAAATGAATCCAACAAATTCCAAATCAAGTGAAATGCATTCATCAATGAATGAACCTTGAAATTTAAACACTTGGAAAAGTTAAATCAAAATCCCAAAAACCCTTGTGGAAGAAAATCATCTCCAAGATATCTCTAAGACTATGTATTTGATCCATATAAAGATTCGACAACAAACATTTATAAGTGATCAAAATGACAAAAAAATATATTATAAGTTCATAGAAATTGATTTCATTCAATTTGGAACCATGGATAAAAAGTTATGAATATAATAAGATAAGGAATTAATTTCCAAAAGCTAATAAATGTCCTAGCTAAAATATACATTAAATTATTAGCAAAATAATCCTAAAGAGATTTAAAAGGATAAAGAAATATTAAATAAAAAATATACAAATTGGAATCACCAATTTTGGATTTATAAATAAAAAGATATGGATTTTATAAGAAAAAGAAAGAAAGAAATAAGGAATTTTAAAAAAAACCAAATTAAATCTTAGCCAAATCCATAAGCAAATGAGATAAAGTTAATCCAAATACAAATGAAATACAGGGATAAAGAATAAACAATTAAAAGTATATGGCATTAAAACCTATCTATTATATTTAATAAATACAAAACCCCTAATAGAAATGATTTATTAAATCATGGGAAATAATAAATGGAATTTGCCCAACTGGAATAAAAGTTTAAACTAACTTTAATGAAATAAAAGAGTCATTTAAATAAAATTTATATGGAACTAAAACCATATTTGATTTTATTTGAATAAAGACAATTGCCCAATTTAAATGATTAATAAATCATATTAAAAATATTTCAAATATTTAAAAGTGAATTATTGCACTATGGAATAAATTAAACCTACTGAAAAAGGTTTGGTAAAAATTTGAATTTAAATAAGAGTTTAAAATTATAACTAAAATCCTATTTAAAATAAAGGCAAGTGCCTATTTTAAATAAATAATAAACCATATGTGAGTAAAATAATTATTCTAAAATGGACTTAAATACATATTTAAAACAAGTATAGAAACATACTGAATGTTTAGAAAAGATTTGAAAAAGAAGTCTAAATTCAAAATGATAGTTTGAATTCAAAACGGAATATCAAAACAGAAAAAGAGAAAAGAAAACAGAAAAAATTGGAAAAGGACCCAACCCACTAACCAGGCCCAACTAACAGCCCATTAGCCCACCCGGGCCACTCTCTCCCCTTCCCGCAAATCTTTCTCACCCGCGTTCACCTCACCCCCTCTCTCTGACCGCGTGACCCCATGACCACGTCATCATCTTCTCCAGCGCGCTGACCCCGCACCCATCCCCTCCTAGCCGTTTTTATCGATGATCAATCCCTGTCAATACGTGTTAATGCCGCTAGTAATTCCTTCCCCGACCACGCATACTAAATCGCCTCCCTCCTCTCCTCCTTTCCCCTCAGTGACCACGCCCAATGAGCCCCTAGGCTGCACGAATTCCCTCTCGCTCTGCCACTGCCTCTGATGAGCATCTGTATGAATTCCGGCGAAGCCAAACCCTCCCCGGCCCCCTAGTGCACGCTAGCTTACTCGCCAGTACCTCGCGCACCTTCCAGCAACCTCAGCTAGCCTGCATGTGCTTTGAAACATCGGAAAGGACAATGTCTACCCGCCACCTTCTCCTGCCACAACTCCGGCGAGTTCTCCCCGTAAGCCCTGACTTCTCTATAAAATGATACTCATGCAGTCACCGTCCCCGTGCGCATCTAACACCACCATTTTATTGCTTTGGCGTGGTCCGTAGCCTCGCCAACGTCGACTACCGTGCGCCCCTGTCCCCGCGACGACCACCTCGAGCTTCAGCACGTCGCTGGGAACTCAGTAAGCATCTTCCCCCTCTCCCGCGCTTCCTGTACTCGCCGTACCACCACTGGTAGAGCCGCGTCGCCGCTCGCCGCCAGTCAGCATCGCCAGATCATGGTCAGTGCGTTGTGAGCCATTGGATGCAGATCCAGTGGTTGAGTTAGAACACTTAAACGAAATGTTATCTTTTGATCTGGGCCGCTCAGATCTAATTAGATCCAACGCTCCATGTAGCGCGATCCTCACGAACCGGTACCAACCAATGAGGTTGTGACACGTAGCCAGACTCAGGTTTTAAAAGCAGTTTTGATCTATTAGATGTTAGATTTTGCAAAATTCATACCTTTCAATATACACGTGCAAATTTTGCAAATTTTATATCAATGGAATCTATTAGAAGAGTACTTTCCAACCATGCACTTTGTTTAGTATTTTTCTTCTGTACAATTGTTTTTTTGCAGAAACTTGTTTAGGCTTATCTTGTGTATAAAATTTATTCAAAAATTGTTTTTAGGGTAAAATCTTTTGTAAATGGATTGTATTGAACCTAATGACCATAGAAACCAACTTTTGGATTTAAAAACATATTTTCTGACACTTAGGAATTATTCCTTTGAATAAAATCATTTCTAGTTAAATAAAAATATTGATTATGGTTTAAAAATTCTTTTTGAGTAAAACCTTTTGAAAATGATTTGAATTAAAATCTCTGACCCTAAACACCAAGTTTTAAGATTTAAAAAATGTATTTGAATAACTCTAGAAAATTATTACCTTGTTTAAAGGCATTTTCAACAAAATAAAATATTGCTTTGATTAAAAAATGGTTTATAGGTAAAACCTTTTGCCAATGGTTTTAATATTAAACACTAACATTTGTGTTTAAAAATATATTTTTCGAACACTAGAACTTATCAATTTTATTTAAATCATTTCTAACAAAACAAAAATGAGCTAAAGTGGCCATTTTCAATAACTTGTTATCAAATGATTTTGCCAGTTTTATAAATGACCAATAGGTGTTTTAAAATGTTTATAACCTATTAGAAACCACTTTTCCAAATAAAACAATCTTTGGAATGCTTGCATGCATTGCTTTGTTATGTGATGAATTGTTTGAATGTTAGTTTTGAAATTGTGCCTTGCTTGATTGAATTGTAGTGAACCTTGAAGAGTGTGTCTATTGCAAGATCAAGAAGTGAACTTATATTCTCTACCAATAAGGCAAGTGGTACTTCATACTTTTGTCCCATTATTTTCACTATGTATTAGTGATATTTCAAAGTAGGACTTGCATGGAATTTTACTAAGCGTGCTATGCCATGGGAAATCCTAGTACTTGATGCCTCTGTAGAATTTTCCTAAGTTAAGATTCCTACTACTATCATGCTTAGCCTAGCTAGTAGAAAACAAGGGTGGACTATATTCATGCTATGAAATATTTCTAAGTCAAGGACTTGTGTTTTGTTTAATAAAACAACTATGTGAATGAATCACCTGGGTGGAATGGGACTTGCATGGATGGATTTTTGTTGAGTGGTTACCAGGGCCCATTTTTCAATGGCCTACCCTGTGTATCTCACTTGTGGAATGCCACCCAGGAACAAAGAGATTTGAGATGTCAAATGTTGAGAAGCTTCAAGTGCATCCACTTGGCATTATGGGCTCTGCCTGGATCATATAGGTTGCAATAACTTAGCCAAATGGACAGTTGGTGGTAGGGGGTGACAGGTTTGGGAACGCGTCCATTTTGGTTAAATAGAAGGCTTCTAAAAGATCTTGTCTCGATGCATGTCGAGTCTTGTGGGGAAAGTGCACTACCTCTCGAGAGAGTAAAATCTAAGTACTTATCCGTGTCCCCGACAATGGACAATTCGAGCATCAAGACATGGAAGCTATCAAGAATCTATCATCCTAATTTCTAAGTTAAAAACTTGTGGTTGAACAAGGGTTAAAGGATCTTAAATTAAGGATTGGTAGATGCCTTGGGTGATTTTGCCAAACAAAAACTTAGTGTTTTCAAATGATAAGGAAAATCTATTTTGAGCAAAGCAAGCCTAAGCTCCACTTAGCCAAATGCATATAGATGATAGCTACCACTATACTACCATAGTATCACTTGCCAATAAAATTCAAATGTATTGACCCTTGTGGCTGTAACTTATTATGTTGCAGGTTTGTTTGATGTTAGTGAAGTGTGTTGATTAGGATTACAAGTCTACAACCAACATGATTGCCTGTGGCACTTTGAAGATGTAGGACTCCATGCTATAGTTATTTCTTCTGCATTGTAATGAGATAGCTAAATGAGCTATGTAAGATGTAATGAATTATTTTGTTCCTGGTTATAAAGTTGTATTATGACCTTTGTTTGTTGATATTACATCTTAACTGTGGATGCTAGCTATGGATCCATGGACTAGCATTGTAAACACAGGGATATCTACCTTATTAAAGGTTGGGACCTCTACAAAAACAATGGAAGCAACTTCACGGATTGGTTCCGAAATTTGAGGATCGTCCTCAATGCTGGTAATTTGACCTATGTGCTGGATGCACCGCTGGGTGACCCACCTGCAGCTGATGCTACCGATGAGGTAAAGAATGTTTTCCTCGCTCGGAAGAATCAGTACTCCACAGTTCAGTGTGCTATCTTGTATGGTTTGGAATCGGATCTTCAGAAAAGGTTTGAGAACCATGACCCACATGATATTGTCCGTGAACTCAAAAATGATATTTGAGGCTCATGCGGCAGTTGAGAGTTATGAGACTTCTGAAAAGTTCTTTAACTGCAAGATGGAAGAGGGCAGCTCCGTCAGTGAGCACGTGCTTAAGATGTCTGGGCAGGCAAGCAAGCTTTAAAGCTTAGGTATAGTGATTCCTAATGCTTTGGGGATTCACCGTGTCCTCTAATCACTACCACCAAGTTACAAGAACTTTGTGATGAACTACAATATGCAAAACATGGACAAGTCGTTGCCTGAACTCTTATCCATGTTAAAGTCTACGGAAGTGGATATCAAGAAAGAGCACCAAGTGTTGATGGTCAATACGACCACCAAATTCAAGAAGCAAGGCAAGTCTAAGAAAAAGGGAAACTTCAAGAAGGGCGGTAAGAAAGTTACCACGCTGGCAAAGAAGACCAAGGCTGGGGCTAAGCCTGATACTGAGTGCTTTTACTACAAGGGAGAAGGTCACTGGAAGCGGAATTTCCCTAAGTACTTGGAGGATTTGAAGAACGGCAACATCAAGAAAAAAGGTATATCTGATATACGTGTTATTGATGTGTATCTCACTAGTACTCGTAGTAGTGCCTGGGTATTTGATACTGGTTCGGTTGCTCATATTTGTAACTCGAATCAGGTGCTGCAGAATAGACAGAAGCTAGCGAAGAACAAGGTGACGATGCGCGTTGGAAATGGATCAAAGGTTGATGTGATCGCGGTCGGCACGCTACCTCTTGATCTACCATCGGGATTAGTTTTATACTTAAATAATTGTTATTTGGTGCTTGCGTTGAGCGTGAACATTATATCAAGATCATGTTTATTGCGAGACGGTTACTTGTTTAAATCCAAGAATAATGGTTGTTCGATTTATATGAGTAATATGTTTTATGAACATGCACCTTTGATAGATGGTCTATTCTTGTTGAATCTCGATTGTAGTAATACACATATTAATAACATTGAAGCTAAACGTTTGAAATTGAGTGATAACTCGACCTATATGTGGCACTGTCGTCTTGGTCATATTGGAGTGAAGTGCATGAAGAAACTCCATTCCGATGGACTTCTTGAATCACTTGATTTCGAATCACTTGAAAGATGCGAAGCATGTCTGATGGGTAAAATGACTAAGACTCAATTATCTGGCATGATGGAGCGAGCTACGGACTTATTGGAAATCATACATACCGATGTATGTGGCCCAATGAGTGTAGCATAGCGCGGTGGTTATGTTCTTACCTTCATGGATGACTTGAGTAGATATGGGTATATCTATTTCATCAAGCATAAGTCCGAAACTTTCGAGAAGTTTAAGGAATTTCAAAGTGAGGTAGAAAATCAACATATCAAGAAGATTAAATTTCTACGATCTGATCGCGGAGGTGAATATCTAAGTTACGAGTTTGGCGAGCATTTGAAGAAATGCGGAATACTTTCACAATTGACACCACCGGGAACACCACAAGGTAATGGTGTGTCCGAACATCGTAATCGAACTGTCTTAGATATGGTTCGTTCTATGAATTCACTTATAGATTTACCGCTATCATTTTGGGGTTATGCATTAGAAACAACCGCATTCACTTTAAATCGGGCACCATCTAAATCCGTTGAAACGACACCGTATGAATTATGGTTTGGGAAGAAACCTAAATTGTTATTCCTTAAAATTTGGGGTTGCGAAGCTTATGTAAAGAAGTTACAACCTGACAAGCTTGAAGCCAAAGCGGAAAAATGCGTCTTCATAGGATACCCGAAATAAATTATTGGGTATACCTTATATCATAGATCCGAGGGCAAAATCTTCATTGCCAAGAATGGATCCTTTCTAGAGAAGGAGTTTCTCTCGAAAGAAGTGACTGGAAGGAAAGTAGAACTCGACGAGGTAGTTGAACCTTCTCTCGAACTTGCGAGTAGCGCAACACCGGAAGTAGTTCCTGTGGCGCCTACACCAATAAGATATGAAGCTAATGATGTTGATCATGAAACTTCGGTTGAAGTTACTACGGAACCTCGCAGGTCAACGAGAACTCGTACCACTCCTGATTGGTATGATCCCATTATGAGTGTCATGTTGGTGGACAACACCGATGACCCTGCGACATATGAGGAAGCGATGATGAGCCTAGATTCCAATAAATTGCAAGAAGCCATGAAATCCGAGATTGGATCCATGTACGAAAACCAAGTATGGACTTTGGTGGACTTACCGGATGGCCGGAAGGCTGTCGAGAACAAATGGATTTTTAAGAAGAAAACAGATGCTGATGGTAATATTACTGTCTATAAAGCTCGACTTGTCGCAAAAGGGTTTTGACAAATTCAAGGATTTGACTACGATGAGACTTTCTCACCAGTAGCGAAGCTAAAGTCTGTGAGGATTATTTTAGCAATCACTGCATATTATGATTATGAGATATGGCAGATGGATGTCAAAACAGCGTTCCTCAATGGAGACATTGATGAAGAGTTGTATATGATGCAACCCAAAGGTTTTGTCGATCCTAAAGATGCTAACAAGGTGTGCAAACTTCAACGGTCCATTTATGGATTAAAGCAAGCATCCTGAAGTTGGAATCAACGTTTCGATAAGGTAATCAAAAGCTTTGGATTTATACAAACTTATGGAGAAGCTTGTATTTACAAGAAAGTGAGTGGGAGCTTTGTAGCATTCTTAATACTATATGTAGATGACATATTATTGATTGGGAATGATGTATATCTTCTTAATAGTGTCAAGGATTATTTGAATAATAGTTTTTCAATGAAATATCTTGGCGAAGCAGCTTACATATTAGGCATAAAGATTTATAGAGATAGATCGAGACGCCTAATGTCATTGTCACAGAGTACATATTTGGACAAAGTTCTAAAGAGGTTTGGAATGGAAGATAGCAAGAAAGGGTTCTTGCCCATGTTTCCCAATAAGACCTTGAGTAAAACTCAAAGTCCTGCAACAACAGAAGATAGAGAAAGGATGAGTAAGACTCCCTATGCCTCATCCATAGGATCTCTTATGTATGCCATGCTATGTACTAGACCCGACATTGCATATGCTGTTAGTTTGACAAGTAGATATCAAAGTGATCCAGGAGTGGATCATTGGACAGCGGTCAAAAACATCCTTAAGTATTTGAGAAGAACTAAGGATATGGTTCTTTCTTATGGAGGTGATGAATAGCTCGTTGTTAATGGTTACACCGATGCTAGTTGGAACACCGATCCGGATGATTCTAAATGTCAATCTAGATACGTATTTACTTTTAATGGTGCAGCAGTTAGCTGGAGGGGTGCAAAGCAAAGCGTTGTGGCGAGATCTTCAACTGAATCGGAATACATAGCTGCTTCGGAGGCTTCACAAGAGACGATATGGATGAAGGAGTTCATTACAGAGCTGGGTGTGGTTCCAAGTGCGTTGGACCCAATGTCTATCTACTGTGATAACATGGGCGCCATAGCCAATGCGCAAGAACCAAGATCACACAAGAAGCTGAAGCACATCAAGCTACGTTTTCACGCTATTCGAGAGCATGTCCAAGATGGTGACATAAAGATTTGCAAAGTACACACATATCTGAATGTGGCAGATCCGTTGACTAAACCTCTCCTGAGGGCAAAACATGACCAGGACCAAACCGCCATTGGTGTTAGGTATATTACCATGTAATCTAGATTAGTTGACTCTAGTGCAAGTGGGAGACTGTTGGAGATATGCCCTAGAGGCAATAATAATAGTGGTTATTATTATATCTTTGTGTTTATGATAAATGTTTACATTCAAGCTATAATAGTATTAACCAGAAACATTAATACTTGTGTGATTTGTAAACTGAATTAGAGTCCTTGGTAAAGCCTCTTTATAATACTAGCTTATTGGTTAATAGATGATCGTGGTTTCTCGATCATGAACATTGAGATGTTATTAACAACAAGATCATATCATTAGGAGAATGGTATGATGGACATACTCCTATAGATAAGCGTAGCATTAAGATCAAGTCATTTAAATAGTTCATTTTCTATAAGCTTTCTGATACATAGTAACCTAATTCCTTCGACCATGAGATCATGCTAATCACCATCACCGGAAGGATGCTTTGATGACATCAAACACCACACCATAACTGGGTGGATATAAAGGTGGCATTGAGTGTTCGAAAATTATGTGTTGAGGCACATGGATCAAGAGTGGGATTTGTCCATCCATATGACGGATAGATATACTCTGGGCCCTCTCGGTGGAATGTCATACAATTGGCTTGCAAGCATGTGGCTGGCTCACAAGGGATCACATATCACGGGAACGAGAAAAGAGTACTTATCGGTAACGAGGTTGAACTAGGTATGCAGAGATACCGACGATCAAAACCTCGAATAAGTAAACTATCGCGAGACAAAGGGAAATTGGTATCGTATGTAAGTGGTTCATTCGATTGCAAAGTAAACGTAGAAATATGCGGGAGCCATATGAATTTCTAGATTCCTCTATTGGTTATTGATCGGAGAAGTGTCTCGGTCATGTCCGCATAATTCACGAACCGTAGGTAGACACACTTAAGGATTCGATGTTGTTTAGTAGATATCGAATGTTAGTAGGGATACCGAATGTTGTTTGGAGTCTCGGATGGGATCCGGGATATCAGGAGGAGATCCCGAATGGTCCAGAGAATAAGATTCATATAAGGAAAGTCCGATTCCGGAGTTCAGGAAAGATTCCGATGTTTTCATTGGAGAGGTTCTAGAAGGTTCACTGGACCGGAAGGGGAATGGACCATGAATGTGTCATGGATAAGTGGAATGATTGGATCATATATTGGGTCACTTGGTTTGGGAATTTGCAAGAGAGAATTAAAGCTCTAAATTGAAAGTCAAACGGGAAGTTTGAAAAGTCAAACTGGAACAATGGTTTCCTAGTGGAAGGAGGAAAAAGTCCTTCTCTCAATCCAACTTGGGTTTGGGTTTGGATTCAAACCCACCCCTCCCAAGGCTGCCCCCTCTCATAAATAGAGGGGGAGGGCTGCCCCAAAAGCCAAGCCCTAGCCCTACCCACACCCGTGTGCCGCCGCCGCCGCACGCCGCCGCCAGCCGCCGCCGCCTAGCGCCGCCGCGCCGCCACCGCCCTAACCGCCGCCAACACCACCTCCTCCTCCCGGTCTTATAAACCCTAGATCGCCGGGAAACCCTAGATCCACCATAACTCGCACCGGCTTAGGCGAAGCCCTGCGGGATCTTCCCTCTACTTCCGACACCACGCTGTCGTGCTGCCGGAATCGCGAGGGGAGAACTACAACCTCCGCTGCCTGCTAGAACAAGGGAGAGGAAGGTCTTCATCGAGTATCGAATGTGTGACCAACTGTGGAAGCGCATCCGGAACGCAGCGCCGGAAGGATCATCTACGCGATCTTGAGATTGGCAAGTGTACGACTACATCACCCACGAGAATCTGCTCTCGTTAACCGCTTTGGAATCTTTGAGGGTGAGTGCTTCTATCGACTCGTTGCTACAATCTAGTAGATAGATCTTGGCTTGTTTGTGTGCATGCGGTAGAAATTTTTTGTTCTCCATGCTACGAACCCCTTCAATTAGAACAATATGCATAGACCGCCATCCAACTGCATCTATGACTAGTAATTAACCTTCAGGTTATCATCCGAACCCCCTCCAGTATTAAGTTGCAAGCAACGGATAGTTGCATTAAGAAATGTGTGTAAAGTAAACAATACAATTGTTCCATGAACAAAAGATTGTTGTTTTCTCCCTAGTGGCAACAGAACATCTACAACCTTAGAGATTTCTGTGACTTCCCCAGATTCAATAGAGGCATGGACCCACTATCGATCATAAATACTCCCTCTTGGAGTCACTAGCATCTACTTGACCAAGAGAGCTACTAGAAATGGAGAGCATGCAAGATCTCAAACAACACAAACATGAAAGAATCAATAATCTAAGACATGATAGAATCAATAATCAATCTGACATAGTAATCTCAGTATCCATCGGATCCCCGCAAACACAGCATACATGATTACAAATAGATGATCTTGATCATGAACGGAGCTCACAAGATCTAAACATGATAGCAGAAAGGAGGAGAAACAACCATATAGCTACTGTATGGACCCATAGTCCAAGGTTGAACTACTCACACATCATACCGGAGGCTGGCATGGTGATGAAGAAGGCCTCCGGGACGATCTCTCCCCTCTGGAAGGGTGCCGGGAAGAGCTTCTTATCCCCCCGATCTAGGGACGATGGTGGCGGCGGCTCTGGAATGTTTTGTGGACATATGATCGGGTACTTAGGTTTTGGCATCGGGGGGTTTATATAGGCGAATAAGCGTGGAAGGAGGGTGGCAAGGGGGCCCACACCCTGCATGGGGGGGGGGGTGCAGCCACCTTGTGGCTCCCCTCTGGTCGCCCTTCGGTCTCTATGTTCGTCTCAGTGAAATATTGACTTTTGCTTTTGTCCCATCCAATTCCGAGAATATTTCCTTACTAGATTTTCTGAAGAAAAAAACAACAGAAAACATGCAACTAGCACTATGGCATCTTGTTAATCGGTTAGTCCCAGAAAATGTATAAAAATACCTCAAAGTGTAGACAAAGCAAAGCAAAGTGGATACTAAACAAGCATGGAACATAAAAAATTATAGATACGTTTACGACGTATCAATAGAGCACATAAAACAGAGAGGTTATAGTACATGGGCGGAACGAGAGCCGGAAATTCACCTGGAACAACAAGCGACAGTTACGCCAGAGCAGAACTTCCGGTGCCTGGCCGGTACTTCCGGTGAGGGTGGTAATACCGCCTTAACTTCTGATCCAAATACCGTCAAATAGAACAAACTAGGGAAAGAGGATACACGAGCTGAGTGGAAGAAGCACCGGAACTTCCACCGGAATTACCGATGGCAAAATACACTAGTCGTACTACCGGTGGCTAGCCGGAACTTCCGATTAGGGAAACTCTAGAAACCAAAACTGCAATAACTTTCACATCCGGACTCCAAACAAGATGAAACCAATTTTGTTGGAAACATAACATGTAGAAACCGGACTCCAAATGAGATGAAACCAATTTTTTCAAAATATTGGGTATCACCAAGGGATAAATACCATGAATATATATGTGATCTATCTCCCAAGGTGCGGAGCCGGAAAACTCGCAAGTTCAACAACCGCAATAGGATATGCAATGGAAATCCTTAATTGATGAACTAGAGCTTGTTATGATGATAACTACAAGCTCTAGATCCTCTCTTGGACAGGAACCAACTAACAACCAAGAAATATAATGCTATGTATGCAAAGGTTTAACCTCTCTCTAAACGATATGATCGATGTTGGGGATATGCTAAATGGGTATCACCATAGCATGTCTCTAATCCGGATAACCCGGGTGGCCCACAATTGGTATCAAGGCCCATGGCCTACTGGGCGGCCCAGTTAGACGGATCCAGAAGGGAGGCCTATGCCAGATAAAGGAAGGATACGGAGGAGTCACCAGCGTATCCAGAGCCTTGGAGTGCAAGACACGTTAGACTAGTTGTGTACCGTGTAGGACTCTGTAACCTGTCCGGCTAGGACTTTGCCTGTAACCCTAGGATCTGGAAACTATATAAGTCGGACCTATGGGAGCCTTAAGGGCACGATACAACTCACACCTCGCATAGTGAACCAATCCCTGTAACTCGGCGTATTGCCATTATAGTGATTTATAGCAGGAGTAGGATTCTGCCACCGTGGTGGGATCTGAACCAGGGTAAGCTGTGTTATATCGTACCTGCCAACCTCCCGCCTTACCCCACGTCTCTAAACACGCTCCATGAGGACCCCTCCATGGCGTACTCGTCGGCAATACCACAACAGTTGGCGCCCACCATGGAGGAAGAGGCGCTTCAGGCTCTTCAACGTGCGAGGTCCAAGCTCTTCGCGGGAATCAGTGAAACCATAGCCATCGGCCATGTTCTATTCTCCAGCAATGTTCCGATCGTACCTCCCGATAAGTTCTGGATCCCGGCGAAAACGAACCCCACCTGCTGCTCGATCGTCCTAGTCGGGGACATCCACCTCTTCATCGGCGAAACAGACTCGGGCACTAGTTCCCTTGAAGTCGAAGGATCATCAAGGCTCGCACGGACCGCCTACGGGAAGGACACGTTCACGGAAGGATCGAAGTCAGATCTCTCTTTGGAGTTTGCCGACATAGATCGGAAAAATTCAAGGTCCACCCAAACCGCCCCTATGCAGGAGATGGTGGAATATCACTGAAAGTCCGCCGTCTTCGCCCGTGCATCTGGACATCAGAGATCCAATTTTGTCGGCGTGGTAACTATCTTTGATTTGGCGTGTTGCTTTCAGAGAGAGGGTCAAAACCCCCACGATTACCTAGCTAGGTGGCTCTGTATACGGGCCGATCTAGAACATTACCCCAATGATGATGCCATCTATCACTTTGTGGAAGGACTGGACCGCGGTACACTTCTCCGGCATATGCTAAGATGGCAGCAGTCCGCGGGTCTCCTCACTTTTGAGGGCATGGTTTAAACCTTCAACAACTATGCGGCTGCCAAAGTAGACACTCAGGTAGTGCTCATAGCCATACCCAGCGCCCTGCCGCCTCAGCCAGCGCCACCACCGCCTCCAGTCAACGTCTCTAAAGCCGCACTACCACCACCCATCATCGAGGAGGCCCTGGCACCCTCTGACTCTGTTTTGGACGCGCTCTACACCGACATTAGAGCTGACTCGGAGGAGATAGACTTCAGCCTAGAGGAACTCAACTCTGCTATACAGGAGATGGAGGAGTACATCAGACGCGACGAGCAGGCCGAGAAGGCCATCACATCCCGAGAGGTGTTTGTCGCCATTGGGAGCGTGATGGAGGAAGATCAACCCGGACAAGCTCCGCCTACAGTGCTGTACAAGGGGAAGGGACCACCTGTTGCTGCCAACAATGATCGCGGAAAGTCCATGCCCCCTCCGCCTAACCCAGTGCAGCAGCGGTAGGAACTCAACGTCGGTCCGAGTAACAACAACACCGCAAACCCGCCACCTCTGGCATCTACGTCTGCGGCTGCCCAAATCACTCCAGCTGATAGAGTGATGTACGGAAATTTGCTCGTCGAGCCCATGAATGTGGCTCATATACGGAACATAGTCTAGCTTGACGAGAAGCACCAGCAGCTGCTGGAGGAAGCGCATGCCATCGGGAGAAAGGCGCAAAGTTAGATCAAGATCTGGCTAAGGTGCAGAAGTCAATAGAGAAAGCTAGAGCCATGGAGGCCGAGTATAAGACTCTGCTCAAGCAGCAGAAGGCTAAGAAAGATCTGGCTCGCATCATCAACGATCCCGGTGTACGGCAAAACCTTGGATGGGATCCCCGAAGCCGCCACAAGCCAAGCCATACATTGACAACGAGGGAAGGCAGGTCATGCCCACTCCTATTCTCAACCTAGCCGTCGCCAAGACCCTTCTGGAGAAGGATAGATCACCCGCATCTGTGGAACAGGTCTATGACCTTGTAGCAAAGGCGGTGAAACAGCAGGAAAAGGCCACCTCTCAGAGGCTTGAGTCTGACCCAACATATTGTCAGTCTAGCAATCCTAAGCCGCCAAGGGACCAATCTCCTTAGGATGTCAGGTCTCAGACGGGTTCATCAGAACAAAGACGGAGGGATGCACGCAATAGGAAGGATGCTATCCCCATATCCTCCGACCATGGAGGCAAAGCTCATCCTCGTCGCCCATCTCCACCGCCTCGATCTCCCTGACATAGCGAAGACCCCAAACCTCACCATCATATGGACATGCGCCAAGGCAAAGCGGCATCATCATCCCCGATAACACGGAGCAGCCCCGTCACGATGGAGAGCGCAACCAAGGACACAAGAGCAGGTCACGTCATGACCCTCCGCGTCCGACAAGCAACCGCGACAAGCGCGAGGCATCACAGGAGGGTAACGGCAAGAAAGCTAACCCACCGCCACCTCCGCCTTCATCGCCACCTAGAAGCCACCATGGCGGAGGGGGCCCGCGTCGTTCATGAATCCCATCCCCTGACGACAAGAAGAAAAAAGCAAGCCCGGAGCCATACGACGCGCGTTCACACCTGGACAAGATTCACGAGGCCCGGGAAGGACCATACTTGGGACCACGTTGCTTTGGACCTGTAATACGGACCACAACTTACCCCAGGGATTTCGAATTGACAAGACGATAAAGCCCTATGACGGCACAGCCAAACTAGCTACGTGGTTGCAGGACTATGGCAATGCGGTGGAGATCGCGGGGGGTAACCCCAACGTTGCCGTCAAGTACCTCCCGCTAATGTTGACGGGCACGGCCCGCCAATGGACTGATGACTTGCCGGAAAAGTCCATCTACAACTGGTTGGACATGCAAGAAGCATTCAACAAGAACTTCGAGGCTACGTATAAGTGTCCCTGCACAGTTGACGATCTACAGCGGTGCGTGTAAGAGAAATATGAGTCATCTCGCGCCTACCTCTCCCGCTGGCTGGATACGAAGAATTCCTGCACAGGAGTGCACGCTCAGACCGCCATGGCCGCCTTCATCGATCGGTTGGAGAAAGGTATGTTGCTCCTACATAAGTTGAAGCTCCTGCAGGACAATCACAGGCTCGATCTCAACTAGATAATCTAGCTGGCTAGTGAGTTCGTGGCTGCCGATGACGATGCTCGTGGATCCTTGACGGCAACAGCCATTCCAACTCAAGCTAAGAGGAACAAAAACACCAAGCGGAAGAACCCACCAGAAGAAAAGCAAACCTCCGATGGCGGATAGTGGGGCCGAGGACGGGGGGCTGGTCGTGGGCAGCAGCGAGGTAGTGAATCTACCCTGGCAGTTCTCCGTGTTCCCCAAACGTACAAAGAGTACAGTGATATGCCATGCCTTGTACACCTCGATGACAACGGCAAGGCCACTCACACCAATCGCCATTGCAAGTTCGTCAACGACCTCAAGGAGGACCCGGAGTCCGGTTACAAGCAAAGTCGGAAGAACAGACTGCGAGGGAAGGGCAAAGGGAAGAAGAAGGAAGAGGAGTCCAAGGATTCAAGTGACATGGACGAGGATGTTGACCCCAAGAACGCCGACAAGGGCAATGGAAAAGGAAAGAACCCCTTCGAGATGAAGGCCGCCATCTACCACACTTTCCTTGGCACACCTACCGTCCGGGAACAGAAAACCTCCATGAGGATACTGATGGCCACCCTACCCCCAGTTCCCTAGTACCTACGCTGGTCGGAGATTCCAATCACTTGGGATAGGAAGGATCACCCAGACCTCATCCCTACGGAGAAACAGTACGCCATGGTCATCAACCCCCTGATTGATGGCAACGAGTTCACCAAATGCATGGTGGACAGTGGAAGCAGCATCAACATCATGTACCTGGATACGCTGCACAAGATGAACTTGTCAGAGGCCAACCTAAGGCGGACCAGCACCATGTTCCATGGCGTAGTTCCTGGCCGGGAGGCTCGGTCCCTTGGGTGCATCACGCTTTAGGTCGCCTTTAGCGATGTTAATAATTATCGCCAAGAACGCATGACCTTCGAGGTGGTCCCCTTCAAGCGCGTGTACCATGTCATCTTCGAACGCGACATCTTCCACGCCTTCATGGCCAAGCCATGCTTCGTCTACAACAAGCTCAAGATACCTGGAGCAAACGACATCATCACCGTATTCGAAAGCTTTACCAAGGCAAGGGACTACGAGATTGGAGAAGCAGCCTTTGCAGAAGTTGTCCTCTACAGCGAAGAATTCAAGGAGATCCAGAGAAAAGTCGATGCCACGGAGATGCTGACATCGAAGAAGCATATTTCTAATTCCGATCCCGCCTTCAAGGCCGCCATCGAGACCAGGCCGGTGGAACTTGTGGTTGGCAATGCCTCCAAGACCACCGCCATTGGGACAACCTGGATCCCAAATAGGAAAGCGCGCTCTTCAAGTTCCTTCGTGAGAATAGGGATATATTTGCCTGGAAACCTGCCGACATGAAAGGTGTACCTAGGGAACCAACTTGAATATTGACCCAAAATGCAAAACGGTGAAACAACTTCTACGATGTTTCAGAGACGAGAAGAGACGCGTCATAGGCAAAGAGATAGCTAGGTTACTTAAGGCTAGTTTTATCCAAGAAGTCCTTCACACCCGATGGGTGGCCAATCATGTACTTTTCCCCAAAAAGGGAACCAAAGAATTAAGAATGTGCGTTGATTACACCGGCTTGAACAAAGCGTGCCCAAAGATCTGTTTGCTTTGCCTCGCATTGACCAAGTCATTGACTCGACAGCTGGCTCAGAACTTCTGTGTTTTCTCGATGCATACTCAGGATACCACCAGACAAAGATGAGGAAGTCGGACCAATTGGCCACTTTGTTCACCACACCTTACGACACGTTTTGCTATGTCACGATGTCCTTTGGGCTGAAAAACACAGGTGTTATGTACCAGCGAACTATGCAGCATTGCCTACACGATCAAATTGGTCGGAACGTTCACGCCTATGTGGACAATATAGCGGTGATGTCTAAAAAGTCAAACGACTTAATCTCCGACTTAAAAGAAACCTTTCATAATATCCGGAAATACATCATGATGCTTAACCCTAAGAAGTGTGTCTTTGGGGTTCTAGCTGGCAAATTGTTGGGCTTCATCATTTCCCAGCATGGAATCGAGGTCAACTCGGAGAAGATCAAGGCCATCCTAAACATAAAACGTCTGACATGCCTGAAGGACATACAACGGCTAACAGGCTACGTTGCAGCAGTAAGCCGGTTCGTCAGCCGACTTGGAGAGAAGGCTCTGCCGCTGAACAAGTTACTGAAGAAGACAGACAAATTTACATGGAAGGATGAAGCAGATGCTGCACTCAAGAAGCTAAAGGAGATACTTTCCTCGGCACCCATACTTGCAGCACCCGAGCCTATGGATCCTATGTTGATCTACATGGCAGCCATCAACCGGGTAATCAACATCGTCGTCGTGGTTGAGCGGAAGGAACCAGGGCATGATTACGGAGTGCAACGACCAGTTTACTATGTAAGCGAGGTCTTGACGGAGTCCAAGCAGCGTTACCCGCACTACCAGAAGCTAGCTTATGGAGTGTTCCTTGCTTCTCGGAAGCTAAGGCACTACTTCCAGGAGCATTCTATCATAGTTGTGAGCAAAGCTCCACTGTCCGACATCATCAACAACAACGACGCTACAGGAAGGGTTGCGAAGTGGGGCATCGAGCTTGCCGCCTTCAAGATCACCTACAATAGGCGCGACGCTATCAAATCTTAGGTCTTGGTGGATTTTATCGTAGATTGGACAAAGATGCCTACCCGGCCTGTACCAGAGCCAGAATACTGGGTGATGCACTTTGACGGATCGAAGCTACTCAATGGCTCGGGGTTTGGTGTACTATTATAGTCACCAATAGGGTAAAAGCTACACTACGTTCTGTAGATCCACTTCGAGGCTAACAATAACATGGCAGAATATGAAGCACTCATTCATGGACTTCGCGTAGCCAAGGATATTGGCATCAAGTGCATAGTTTCCTGTGGAGATTCCGACTTGGTTGCCTAGTAGGTGGCTGGCACCTGAATGCACAGAACCCTATGATGGCGGCATATCGAGACGAAGTGGACAAGGTAGCTAAGAGCTTCTTGGGCTACGAAGTCAAGTATGTCCCGAGGGAGGAAAATGAGGCGGCTAATCTACTATCAAAGATTGGGTAAGGGCACAAACAAATTCTGCCTAGCATTTTTCCAGAGCATCTACGGACACCATCCGTGAAGGGAGCGGACCCTGAGAACCCGGACAGAGTTTACTCTTTTGTTCATATATTAAGAAAAGTCCCTCCGGCTTGGACAAAACCGTTCATGGAATATCTTGTACACGGAACTTTGCCCATTGATGAGGTCGAAAGTCGGCAAATATTACGTCTAGCAAAGGGCTATACCATAATCAATGGATGGCTCTATAAAATAAGCACCACTGGTGTATACCTCAAGTGTGTTTCCCAGCAAGAGGGTATTGAAATCCTTCATGAGATCCATCTCGGAGATTGCGGGCATCACGCCGCTCCTAGATTGTTGGTCTCCAAAGACTTCCGGCAAGGATTCTACTAGCTGTGCGAAGGCGGACGCCGACAAGCTGGTTGAAACATGCATGGGATGCCAGTACTATGCCCGACAACCACATGTTCCAGCTCAAGAATTGCGAACAATACCAATAACTTGGCCATTTGCAGTATGGGGGCTAGACATGGTTGATCCATTACAAATGCCACCATGTGGGTTTACGCATCTGCTAGTAGCAGTTGATAAATTCACCAAATGGATAGAAGCTAAACCCATTAGAAAGCTGGATGGGGCAACTTCCCTTAGGTTTGTTGGGAATCTAGTGGTGAGATTTGGTCTCCCACATAGAATTATCACAGACAAAGGAAGCAACTTGTCACTCGGATAAGTGGAAGCCTATTGTTGGGAGAAGGGCATCCGACTTGACTTAGCATCTATGGCACATCCACAGTCCAATGGGCAAGTTGAGAGAGCCAATGGATTAATTCTGTAGGGAATCAAGCCACGTCTCGAGGAACCGCTACATAGAGCAGCCGGAGCCTGGGCGGAGGAGTTACCATCTTTTTTTTTGGAGTTTACAAACTACACCCAACAGATTTACTGGCTACACCCCTTATTTCATGGTATATGGAGCAGAAGCCATCCTGCCATCCGACATCCTTCACGATTCACCAAGAGTTGCCCCCTACGATGAAGATGACGCTGAAGAATCCAGGCGCCTAGATGTGGACCTTCTCGAGGAAGAGCGCGTATTGGCATGCCAAAGATCCGCCATCTACCAGCAGAAGCTATGCAGCTACCATAGTCACCGCGTTCGGCATCGCTCGTTTAAAGAGGGGGATCTGGTGCTTCGACTTAAGCAGAAGAAGTCGCACAAATTATTCCCGCCATGGGAAGGATAGTTCATCATAAGCAAGGCGCTACTCAATGGGTCTTACTACCTCGTTGACAATCGTGAACTTGAGGATAGACCCAACGGCGATCATAAGTGTAAGCGAAGTGACCCGGATGATGACTACCCGGATCTTGATCGGCCATGGAACATAGCACAACTATGTCCTTTTTACACTCAGCATATTTTTTATCTACTATGTACCTCTTATATGATCAATGAAATAAAGATTTTTGGTTCACTCATATTCTTGAGTCTTTTACCTCCTTTAGTGTTTATTTTTGGATCATATAAAACCTTTATGCGTAAGTTTTGCATTTGCACTTGTGAAAATTCCTGCTACGGGCGTTAGCTTAAGTTTTCTGGTATACATGTTCTTTATCGTTTTTATGTGGATTCTGGAGTAGTGACTTTTGGCACTTGAAGTCGACGATTTTGTGCTTAGGTTTTTGATGGTTCCATTGGGCATCATAGCCTGAGCAAATGGTTCCGACTACAAGTCTTCTGACTCACGAAAAGTCAAGCACAAAAGCCAGAGTAATGGATAAGACAACACTTGCTTAAAAAAATATACATGCTGGAATTAGTACTTAAGTAGCAGGAAACATACACTTATTGTTTTCCGCCTTAAGATTAAAACCATAGTTTTTTCCGCATACATACATCTAGAGGAAACAAATATTACAAAGTGTTTTTTCATTCCTCTGGGACAGGAAACTTTGAGGCAGCATCGTCGGCGGCATGAGAGTCATCCTAATATCTTCAAAGTCGGTGGTCTTGAGGGACTCGGAGCAGCTAGGATAGTCGCCATCAATGATCTCAAGAGGCACAAAGGAGTTTGGATCGACCAACTCAGCGACCCTGGTGTTGTAGCTGGCGAGCGAAGCCCAGATAGTTTTGTGATCAATCTTCTGGCCATCATTGTCTACGCCGGGCAGACTCAAGGTCACCATGTCGATGTCGGCATTCTTGTAGTAGGCCTTTGTCGTGGTATTGCCGACGAGTACACCGTGGAGGGGTACTCATAGTGCGTGTTTAGAGACGTGGGGTAAGGCGGACGGTTGACGGGTACGAGGTAACACAGCTTACCCAGGTTCAGATCCCACAACGGTGGCGGAATCCTACTCCTGCTATAAATCACTATAAGGGCAATACGCCGAGTTACAGAGATAGGTTCGTTGTGCGAGGTTGTATGAATCGATACTAAGTTGTGTATGAGATTGTGCCCTAAAGGCTCCCATAGGCCTGACTTATATAGTCGCCAGATCCTAGGGTTACAGGGACAAGTCCTAACCGGACAGGTTACAGAGTCCTACACTGTCTATCACTAGTCTTGTGTATCTTGCACTCCAAGGCTCCGGGTACGCTGGTGACTCCACCGTAGCCTTCCTTTATCCGGCATGGGCCTCCCTTCTGGATCGACCAAACTGGGCCGCCCAGCAGGCCACAGGCCATGCTACCGACTATGGGCCACCCGGGTTAGTCGGATAAGAGACATGCTATGAGGATACCCATATAGCATATCCCCAACAGTAGCCCCCGGAGAAGTCCGAGATCTTGCGCCGTCTTGCCTCTTCCCGTGGAATGCTCCGTCTAGATGGATGTCGGCAAATCGTCAAGCAATATCTTGTAGTCCTCCCAAAGAACCCTGCAAAGGTTTCTCCGTCTTCTATAAGTAAGTCGGAGAAATGCTGAATCTTCCATCGTATGCTTCCGTAGTCGGATTATATCCGTCCATGCCGGAATCTTCGATGGGACGGCTCATCTACCATGTCAGTTATGACGACGTAGGCTGTAGGTCAGGGACACCTCGTAACTCACACATGCAGAGAACGCAATCATATCCGATTTTCCCGCGCGAGCGATACGAACCGTTGGCGGCGGCGGTTGGAGATGTGGCGAAATTACCGCGCAGGTTCACGAACACGTCATCTACGCGGCAACCATCCGATTAGCTGCACGAATCTTGACGCAGAGTAAGATAAATAGTAACCGTGGGCACTTGCCACTTTTTCACCCCATTCTCTCGCGTCATCATCTTCTTCCTCTAGCCGCATGCCTCCTCGAGCTCTCCGCGGAAAACCTTGAAGAAACCCTAGCCTCTCTCTACACCAGTCGCATCCTCCCATCCTCCATGGCCAGCAGCAGCTCCTCCCCGTCGATGGCGTCGTCGAGTGAAGCCACGGCGAAGCCGGCGAGCTCCGTCGTCATGCCCTAGAGGGCCTGGTCATCCCCGCGTTGGCGGTGATTGAAACCACCGGCAGTGACCACAATCTGGCGGCGCTAGAGCCTCTGGAAGAAGAGCCAGACTCGCACAAGGGCGATTGGCGCGGCTCGGACATCACCGACCGCAACATCCAAGAGATGGTCGCCGAAGGCTACCTCCCCGCGACGGAGGGGCTCGCCTGGCGGGCGGCGCCGGCCGGCGAGGTGACACCTTCTCCCCAAGACGGAGAAAAGGTGTACCTCAAGGCTCAGCTGGTACGCGGTGTTTCTCTGCCCATCTCCCACTTCTTTCTGTCCGTCTTGAACCACTTCAAAGTCCAACCCCACAACCTTTCCCCCAATAGTATCTTAGTGCTTAGCAACTTCGCGGCACTTTGTGAGGGTTACCTAGGGATTAAGCCTAGGTTATACTTGTTCGTGTACTTCTTCACCGTCAAACGTGAAGCCGGACATAGTAGGGAGGAGCTTAGGAACTGCGGCACCATAAGCTTCAAGATCCGACCTGGCCGGCGGTTCCCCGACATCGTCGGCTACGAGTCGTGCAAAAACTGGCAGCGGACGTACTTCTACGGCCCCGACATTCCTTTGGCGGGCCGAGAAGTGACGTACCGGACTTCGTGGATGGAGCCGCCACTGAAGTTTCCACATGGAGATCCCATGCCTCCCTTCCCTTCGACCTCAACGCTTCTCGCGCAATAAGGTGGATCGAGTGGTTCGTAGAGACGGGTTTGACCGGCTTGGACCTAGCCATGTGTTGGTTCATCAGGCGAATCCAACCTCTGCAGCACCGCGCGAAGTTCATGCACGAATACGCTGGTGATCGAAGGGATACCCTCCGGATCTCCGTGGATAACTTCTCCAGCGACTCCGTCAAGCTTCGTCTGAAGGACATCGTCAAGGTGAAGGATAAGAAGTGCGACTTTACCATCACCTGCGACATGTACGTAGACGGCAAGTGCCCAAAGGTAGGAATTTATTTTCCGAGTATGACATTGCTCCAGTTTCTCCGTCTTGCTAGTGCCATCTTATCTAACACGGTGATTTCTTACTTAACAGCTTAGCGATCTAGATGAGGATAACCTGGCTGCCCAAATCTACGATCCAAAGATGAAGGAAGTCACGGTCGTGTCCGACGACGATGCCCCGTTGGCGCGAAAGCGTAAGAGCTCCACCTCTGACACTGCCGATGGAGGCAAGAAGAAGAAGACGAAGGGTGGAGCCTCCAAAAAGAGTACTGCCGCCCTAGAGGCGGAAAAGAAGAAAGCCACCAGGATGTTTGCCAAAGTGCCCCCCCCTAGTGTAAGCCTCTCATTCTCTGACATTGTCTTATTTATCTGTCTTATTCCTGTACTTATGCATTTTGCATGTTTCAGGAAGAAAGCCACAACCAGCCTCAAGAAGTCCTCCAAGACTCTTGGGGCTTCTAGAAATATGAAAGATATGCTGCATCGCGACTCCTCCCCTACCATCGCCCCTGCTACTCCTGCCGTCAAACCCTCCGCTCCGACAAGCTCTCATGTCCAGGAGGCACCAGGCCCTTCCGTCATGGAAGTGGATTCTGGCGCCTCTACCGAACTCGCTGTTGTCGGCGAGCAGGCGACGCAGGAGAGCGCTGCTCTTCAAATGGCTGAAGCTCCGGCTAAGGATGCCATCGGTAGCGGCAAGGCGGTGGTGGGAGCTGGTACCTCTGTCGAAGGCGGCGCCCCTACTCCCCAGAAACCCTTCGAGTTCCTGAAGATAGTTTACCCGGCGCTCACGCCGAGTAACACAACTCTGGTTCCTGGAGGAGTGCCGTCATCTCCGACGTGCGATCTTGAGGAGCTACTCCGACAAGCGGATATCTTGCGAGGAAATAGAATTTCCTTTGGCAAGCTGCTAGCCGAGAGCGCTACAAACCTCAAGATCATTGCACTTGTAAGTTTTACTTTACCTTTTTGCATTTCGTATGAGTATCCCACTGTATCCCCCGAGGATGTAGACGAAAACCATAGGTTTTGCATCTATATGCTCTAAGATTGACTAAGTTAGAAAGAACTCTCACTGTAGCCCCCAAGCATATAGATGGAAGAAATTATTCCGACTAGATGCTTTAAGAGTAGCATACACAGTGTTCATAGTTTTCAGTGCTGTAGCCCCCAAGCCCTAGTTGTAACTGAATTAGTTCCGACTAGATGCTTAAAGAAAAGCTAGGCATTTTGCTAAGTTGAAAAACTTTTGCTATAGCCCCCGAGCGCCTAGATGGAAAGTTTCCGACTAGGTGCTCCAAGCAGACCAAACAACGATTTAACTTTGTATTTGTTTCCACATAATGAGAATGCTCGGCGGGGTATGGCCAACGACAAGTACCAGAAGATGCGCGCAGATCTTGAAGCCAAAAAGGGTAAAACTACCATCTTGAAGGAACAGATCATCAAAAACAAGAGTCTGTTTTCTTTTTGCGCATTTCCGTCTTACTTTTGTGCCTTCCTTCTTCGAGTACTCACTGTGTACTTTGTTTTCTCCGACTTGCAGAGAATGTTGCCAAGGCCAAGGATATTGTCGAGCAGTCCAAGCACATCCAACAGCTGGACATCGAGAACAAAATCCTTAAGAAGGAGAGGGAAGAGATGCTGAAGATGCACGAGGATTCCATGAAAGCCTTGCAGGACTTCGCCTCCGCGGAGATCAATCGCTTGAAGGAGGAGCTTGCGATCCTAAAGGATCAGGAGCAAGCTGCTGATGAGCAAAACCTTCGCCATAGCGAGGCGTTTAAGCTCCTCCAACAAGAGAAAGAATCCTTGGCGGACACCGTCTGGCAGGCTAAGGCCAGCATCTTCAGTAAGTGTCCTCCGCCTTGTAGTTCTGTAATCTGGATACTTAGAGTTTATTGAACTCATGCGATCTTTGTCGGAATTTTCAGCGCCCATGGGTTTAACCCGCTCGCCTCCTTCGGACAAGGAATGCATGGTTCTTGCCGGCAAATTCATCAATACCGCCATCGCCCAAGCCAAGAAGATTGCCAAGCCCCTCCATATTTATATCAAGGCCTCGGACTCCGTGATGAAGTACTCGGAGATTCTGCGCCGAGCCCCCGAGCGTGTCGCGAGCTGGAAAGCTTCATGCGCACGGGCTGGCGCAAGGATGGCGCTATCTATGGTGAAGGCACACTATGAAGATGCCGACATCGACACGGTGACCTCTGGTATCCCCGACGTGGATGATGACAGCAAGGAGATCGATCACGAAGCCATCCTGTCATCACTCGCGTGTTATGACACCAGGGTTGCTGAGTTAGTGGACGTTGACGTCTTCGTGCCCAGGAACTTCATCGACAACGTTAACCAAGATTCCTCCGAGTCTCATCATAGCGCCGACGTCGAGGGTGATTCTCCGGCTAGCGATGATGCGGCCTCCAAGTCTCCTGCGCCCAAAGAATAAAAACACTTTGTAATTTCTGTTTCACCTTTGGAGTGTGCACGGGAAAAACTTGTTGATGTAATCTTAAGGCGGAAAACAATGATTGTTAAGTCCTGCGACTTAAGAACTAATTCCTAGTATGTATATATTTTTTAAGCAAGTGCTGGCTTATCCATTACTCTGGTTCTTATGCTTGACTTTTCGTGAGTCGGAAGACTCGTTGTCGGAACCATGCGCTTAGGTGATGATGCCCAACGGCACCGTCAATAACCTGAGCACAAAATCGCCGACAATAAGTGCCAAAAGTCACTACCCCAGAATCCACATAAAAACAACAAAGAACATGTAGACCAGAAAACTTAAGCTAACGCCCGTAGGCGGAATTTTCAAAAGTGCAATCGCAAGACTTGTGCATAAAGGTTTTATATGATCCAAAAATGAACACTAAAGGAGGTAGAAGACTCAGCAATATGAGTGAACCAAAGAGCTTTATTTCATTGATCATATAAGAGGTACACAATTAGATAAAAAATGCTTAAGTGTAGAAAGGACGTAGCTGTGCTATGTTCCATGGCCGATCAAGCTCCGGGTAGTCATCATCCGTGTCACGTCGCTTACGCTTATGATCCTCGTTGGGTCTATCCTTGAGTTCATGATTGTCGACAAGGTAGTAAGACCCATTGAGCAGCGCCTTGCTTATGATGAACGGTCCTTCCCATGGCGGGGATAATTTATGTGACTTCTTCTGCTTAAGTCGGAGTACTAAATCCCCCTCTTTAAACGAGCGATGCCGAACGCGGCGACTATGGTAGCTGTGTAGCTTCTGCTGGTAGATGGCGGATCTTTGGCATGCCAAAACGCGCTCCTCCTCGAGAAGGTCCACATCTAGGCGTCGGGATTCCTCAGCGTCATCTTCGTCGTAGGCGGCAACTCTTGGTGCATCGTGGAGGATGTCGGAAGGTAGGATGGCTTCTGCTCCATATACCATGAAGTAAGGGGTGTAGCCGGTGGATCTGTTGGGTGTGGTTCGTAAGCTCCACAGTACAGACGGCAATTCTTCCGCCCAGGCTCCAGCTGCTCTATGTAGCGGTGCCTCAAGACGTGGCTTGATTCCCTATAGAATTAATCCATTGGCTCGCTCAACCTGACCATTGGATTGTGGGTGTGCCATAGATGCAAGGTCAAGTCGGATGCCTTTGTCCCAGCAATAGGCCTCCACTTCTCCGAGTGACAAGTTGCTTCCGTTGTCGGTGATGATGCTATGTGGGAGACTAAATCTCACCACTAGATCCCGGACAAACCTGAGGGCAGTTGCCCCATCAAGCTTTCTAATGGGTTTAGCTTCTATCCATTTGGTGAATTTGTCAACTGCTACAAGCAGATGCGTAAATCCACACGGTGCCGTCTGTAACGACCCCACCATGTCTAGCCCCCAGACTGCGAACGACCAAGTTATTGGTATTGTTCGCAATTCTTCAGCAGGAACATGTGGTTGTCGGGCATAATACTGGCATCCTGTGCATGTCTCAACCTGCTTGTCGGCGTCCGCCTTCGCGGTCAGCCAATAGAATCCTTGCCGTAAGGCTTTCGCGACCAATGATCGAGGAGCGGCGTGATGCCCGCAATCTCCGAGATGGATCTCGTGCAGGATTTCCATACCTTCTAGCTGGGAAACGCACTTTAGATATACACCATTAGTGATCCTTTTATAGAGTTGCCCATTGATTATGGTATAACCCTTTGCTCGTCGTACTATTTGCCATCTTTTGACCTCGTTGTCGGGCAAAGTTCCGTGTTCGAGATACTCCATGAACGGTTTTGTCCAAGCTGGAGGGATCTTTGTCACCATGTTGACGAAAGAGTCAGCTCTCTCCGGGTTGTCGATGTTGGCTCCCTTCACGGATGGTGTGCGTATATGCTCTAGGAAAACTCCTGGCGGAATTTGCTTGCACCCTGATCCAAGCTTAGATAGTAGATCAGCCGCCTCGTTTTGCTCCCTAGGCACATACTTGACTTCGTAGCCCAAGAAGCTCTTGGCTATCTCGTCCACTTCGTCGCGATATGCCGCCATCATAGGGTTCCGCTCATTCTAGGTGCCAGCCACCTGCTGGGCAACCAAGTCGGAGTCTCCACAGCAAACTATGCGCTTGATGCCAATATCCTTAGCTACACGTAGTCCGTGAATGAGTGCCTCATACTCCGCCATGTTGTTTGTAGCCTCGAAGTGGATCTGCAGAACGTAGTGCAACTTATCTCCTTTTGGTGACTGTAGCAGTACACCAGCCCCCTAGCCATTGAGCAACTTTGATCCGTCAAAGTGGATCACCCAGTACTCTGGTTCTGGCTGCGGAGTAGCATCTGGCATCTCCGTCCAATCTGTAATAAAATCCGCCAAAGCTTGTGACTTGATAGCGTCGCGTCTCTTGTAGGTGATCTCGAAGGCGGCAAGTTCAACAGCCCACTTCGCGACCCTTCCTATAGCGTCGCTGTTATTGATAATGTCGGACAGTGGAGTCTTGCTCACTACTGTGATTGGGTGCTCCAGAAAGTAATGCCTCAGCTTCCGAGAAGCGAGGAATACTCCATAAGCTATATTTTGGTAGTGCGGGTAACACTGCTTGGACTCCGTCAAGACCTCGCTCACATAGTAAACTGGTCGTTGAACTCCGTGTAGCCTGGTTCCTTCCCTCTACCACGACGACGATGCTAATAACCCGGTTGGTTGCCGCCATGTAAATTAACAGGGGCTCTCCAGGCTCGGCTGCTGCAAGGATGGGCGTTGAGGAAAGAATCTCCTTGAGCTGCTTCAATGCTGCATCTGCTTCGTCTGTCCATGTGAATTTGTCCGCCTTCTTCAGCAACTTGTACAGCGGCAAAGCCTTCTCTCCAAGTCGGCTGACGAACCGACTAACTGCTGCAACGCAACCTGTTAGTCGTTGAATGTCCTTTAGGCATCTCGGACGGTTTATGTTTAAGATGGCCTTGATTTTCTCCGGGTTGACCTCGATTCCGCGTTGGGAAACGATGAAGCCCAACAATTTGCCGGCTGGAACCCCGAAGACGCACTTCTTAGGGTTGAGCATCATGTTGTATTTATGGAGATTATCAAAGGTTTCTTTTAAGTCGGAGATTAAGTCGTTTGACTTTATAGACATCACCGCGATATCGTCCACATAGGCGTGAACATTCCGACCAATTTGGTTGTGAAGGCAACGTTGCATTGTCCGCTGGTAGGTAGCACCTGCGTTTTTCAGCCCAAAGGGCGTGACATAGCAAAATGTGCCGTATGGGGTGGTGAACGAAGTGGCCAATTGGTCCGACTTCCTCATCTTGATCTGGTGGTATCCTGAGTATGCTTCGAGAAAACACAAAAGTTCTGAGCCAGCCATCGAGTCAATGACTTGGTCAATGCGAGCAAAGCAAACGGATCTTTGGGACATGCTTTGTTCAAGCCGGTGTAATCAACGCACATTCTTAATTCATTGGTTCCCTTTTTGGGGACAAGTACAGGATTGGCCACCCATCGGGTGTGAAGGACTTCTCGGATAAACTCATCCTTAAGTAACCTAGCTATCTCTTTGCCAATGGCGCGTCTCTTCTCATCTCCGAAGCATCGTAGAGGTTGTTTCACTGGTTTACATTTTGGATCTATGTTTAAGCTGTGCTCGGCAAGTTCCCTAGGTACACCTTTCATGTCGGCAGGTTGCCAGGAAAAGATGTCCCTATTCTCACGAAGGAACTCGACGAGCGCGCTTTCCTATTTGGGATCCAGGTTCGTTCCAATGGCGACGGTCTTGGAGGCATCGCCTACCACAAGTTCCACCGGCTTGGTCTCGATGGCGGCCTTGAACGCAGGAGCGGAGTCGGAGATCTGCTTCTTCAACGCGGGCATCTCTGAGTCATTGACCTTGCTCTGGATCTCCTTGAATTCTTCGCTGTAGAGGACAGATTCTGCAACGGCTGCTTCGTTGATCTCGCAGTCCCTTGCCTTGGTAAAGCTTCTGGATACGGTGATGACACCGTTTGGTCCGGGTATCTTGAGTTTGTTGTAGACGAAGCATGGCTTGGCCATGAACGTGTGGAATATGTCGCGGCCGAATATGACGTGGTACACGCTCTTGAAGGGGACCACCTCAAAGGTCATGCGCTCTTGGCGGTAATTATTAACATCGCCAAAGTCTACCTGAAGTGTAATGCACCCAAGGGACCGAGCCTCCCGACCAGGAACTACGCCATGGAACACGGTGTTTGTCCGCCTTAGGTTTGCCTCCGTCAAGTTCATCTTCTGCAGTGTATCCAGGTACATGATGTTGATGTTGCTTCCACTATCCACCATGCACTTGGTGAACTCCACGCCGTCAATCAATGGGTTGATGACCATGGCGTACTGGTTCTCCGTGGGCATAAGGTCTGGGTGGTCCGTCCTGTCCCAAGTTATTGGAACCTCCGACCAGCGCAGGTATTGGGGAACTGGGGGAGAGTGGCCTTCAGGATCCTCAGAGAGGTCTTCTGTTGTCGGACGGTGGGGGTGCCAAGGAGAGTGTGGTAGACTGGGGCCTTCTTTGCGAAGGGGTTCTTCCCCTTGTCGTCTCTCTTGGCGGCGTGCTTGGGGTCAACGTCCTCGTCCATGTCACTTGAATCCTTGGACTCCTCCTCCTTCTTCTTCCCCTTTCCCTTGCCTCACGGTCTGTTCTTCCGACTTCGCTTGTAGCCGGACTCCGGGTCTTCCTTGAGGTCGTTGACGAACTTGTAGTGTCGATTGGTATGGGTAGCCTTGCCGTTGACATCGAGGTGTACGAGGCACGGCATATCGCGGTATTCCTCGTACGTTTGGGGAATGCGGAGCGGCGCCGAGTTGGTTTCACTTCCTCGTTGCTGCCTGCGGCCTGCTCCCCTTCCTCGGCCACGTTGTCCGCCTTCTCCTTGTCCTGCAAAAGTCATAGCGACCATGTCGGTAGATTTCTTTTCTTCTAGAGCGGTTTTCCGCTTTGTACTGCTGTTCCTCCGAGCTTGGGTTGGAACGGCCGTTGCCGGCAAAGAGCCACGATCATCGTCGTCGGCAGCTGCGAACTCACTAGCTAACTGAATCATCTGATTCAAGTCAAGCTGATGATTGTCCTGCAAGCGCTTTAGCTTATGTCGGAGTAACGTGCCCCTTTCCAACCCATCAATGAAGGCGGACATAGCGGTCTGAGCGTGCACTCCTGCGCAGGAATTCTTCATGTCCAGCCAGCGGGAGAGGTAGGCGCGAGATGTCTCGTCTTTCTCTTGCACGCACCGATGTAGATCGCCCACAGTGCAGGGACGCTTGTATGTACCCTCAAATTTCTTGGTGAATGCTTCTTGCATATCCAGCCAGTTGTAGATAGATTTCTCCGGCAAGTCGTCGATCCATTGACGGGCCGTACCCACCAACATTAACGGGAGGTACTTAACGGCGACGTTGGGGTTGCCTCCGGCAATCTCCACCGCGTTGTCGTAGTCCTGCAACCATGTGGCAGGTTTGGCGGTGCCGTCATAGGGCTTGATGGTCTTGTCTATCCGGAAACCTTTGGGGTAAGTTGCGGACCGTATTGCAGGTCCAAAGCAATGTGGTTCCAGGTATGGTCCTTCCCGGGCCTCGTGGATCCTATCGATCCGCGAACGTGCATCGTACGGCTCCGGGTTCTTCTTCTTGTTATCAACAGGGGATGGGCTGCGTGAATGACGCAGGCCTCTTCCGCCATGGTGACTGCTTGGCGGTGACGGAGGCGGAGGTGGTGGTGGGTTAGCCTTCTTGCTGTTGCCCTCCTACGACGCCTCACGCCTGCCACGGTTGCTTGTCGGACGCGGAGGGTCGTGGTGTGACCTGCTCTTGTGTCCTTGGTGGCGTTCTTCATCATGACGGGTCTGCACCGTGTTGTCGCGGATGACAATACCACACTGCTTTGGAGGGGGCATATCCGTACGATGGTGAGCCTTATAATCTTCCTGACGTTAGGGGGGATCGGTGCGGTGGCGATGGGCGGCGAGGTCGGGCTTTTTCTCCATGGTCGGAGGATATGGGGATAGCATCCTTCCTGTTGCGCGCATCCCTCCGTCTTTTTTCTGATGAACCCGTCTGTGATCCGACATCACGAGGAGATCTGTCCCTTGGTGGTTTGTACTGGCTAGATCGGCAGAGCGCTGGGTTAGACTCAAGCCTTTGAGAGGTGGCCTTTTCCTGCTGCTTTACCGCCTTGGCTACTAGGTCGTAAACCTGCTCTACAGCCTCAGGCGATCTATCCTGCTCTAGAAGGGTTTTGGCGACGGCGAGGTTAAGGAGTGGGGTGGGCATCACCTGCTTTCCTTCACTATCAATGTAAGGCTTGGCCTGTGCCGGCTTCGAGGGAGCCCATCCTAGGTTGCGCCATACACCAGGATCGTTGATGACGCGAGACGGAGCCTTCTTAGCCTTCTGCTGCTGCAGTAGAGTCTTATACTCGGCCTCCATTGCTCTAGCTTTCTCTATGGACTTCTGCGCATTGACCAGATCTCGATCTTGTTTAGCGCCTTGCTCCGCGATGGCTTGCGCCTCCTCCAGCAGCTGCTGGCGCTTCTCGTCAAGCTGAGTCACGTTCCGGATATGATCAACGGTTAGTGGCTCGACGAGGAGATTTCCGTACATCACTCTATCAGCTGGAGTAACATGGGCTGCTGCCGACGTGGATGTTGGGGGCGGCAAGTTTGCGGTGTTGTTGTTGCTCGGACCGGTGCCGAGTTCCTGCGGCTGCTGCACTGGGTTAGGCGGAGGAGGCATGACCTTTGCGCGATCATCATCAGCAGCAATTAGTGGCCCCTTCCCCTTTTCTAGCGTCATAGGCGGAGCTTGCTCGGGTTGATCTTCATCCATCGCTGTCCCAATGGTGACGAACACCCCTCGAGAAATGATGGTGTTATTAGCTTGCTCGGCGCGCGAGTACTCCTCCTCCATCTCCTTCATAGCGGAGTCTAGCTCTTCTGGACTGAAGTCTATTTCCTCTGAATCTGCACTGAAATCAGCATAGACCGCGTCAATGATAGAGTCGGAGGGTGCCAGGACTTCCTCGATGATGGGCGGTGGAGGTGCAACGGCCTCGACGATGAGGCGGTCCGTGCGGGTCTTGATGCTCCTCCGACTCCCAGGGAACTAGTGCCCGAGTCGGTTTCGCCGATGAAGAGGTGGATGTCTCTGATAGGAACGATCGAACACCGCGTAGGGTTTGTCTTCGCCGGGATCCAGAACTCGTCGGGGGGGGGGGGGGGGGGACGATCGGAACGTTGCCGGAGAAGAGAACACAGCCAATGGCTACGGTTTCGCCGATTCCCGCGAAGATCTTGGTCCTCGCCCGCTGAAGAGCCTGAAGCGCCTCTTGCCCCACGGTGGGCACCAACTGTCGTGGTATTGCCGACGAGTACGCCATGGAGGGGTCCTCACAGTGCGTGTTTAGAGACGTGGGATAAGGAGGATGGTTGACGGGTACGAGGTAACACAGCTTACCCAGGTTCAGATCCCACAACGATGGCGGAATCCTACTCCTGCTATAAATCACTATAAGGGCAATACGATGAGTTACAGAGATAGGTTCGCTGTGCGAGGTTGTATGAATCGATACTAATTTGTGTATGAGATTGTGCCCTAAAGGCTCCCATAGGCCCGACTTATATAGTCGCCAGATCCTAGGGTTACAGGGAAAAGTCCTAGCCGGACAGGTTACAGAGTCCTACACCGTCTATCACTAGTCTTGTGTATCTTGCACTCCAAGGCTCCGAGTACGCTGGTGTCTCCACCGTAGCCTTCCTTTATCCGGCATGGGCCTCCCTTCTGGATCCACCTAACTGGGCCGCCCAGCAGGCCACAGGCCATGCTACCGACTATGGGCCACCCGGGTTAGTCGGATAAGAGACATGCTATGAGGATACCCATATAGCATATCCCCAACAATCTTGACCATCGCCAGCAACATTCTTGCACGAGCCCGGGTACATGAAGCTTTCCAGCTTCCGATACGCTCGGGGGCTTGGCGCAGAATCTCTGAGTACTTCATGACGGAATCCACCGCCTTGATGTTGATGTTCAGTGGCTTGGCAATCTCTTTGGCTTGCTTGATGGCGGTACTAATGAAGTTGCCGACGAGGACCATGCATTCCTTTGGCGGAGGAGGCGTATTGGTTAAAGCAATAGGAGCTGCATTTCCGGCCAAGCAATGGAGTACATGAGTTCAGATAAACAAAAAGTTCAGAATACCTGGCTTATAGAATTATAAGACGGAGATTGCTTACCAAAGATGCTCGCCTCGGCTTGTTGGAGCGTCTCTACCATCGAGTCCCGTTCTTGTTGGAGGACCTTGTAAGCCTCAAGGTTGCGTTTGTTCTGCTCTTCGACAGTTTTCTTCTGCTCCATGAGGATCGAAATCTCCTCCTTCGGTCGGTTGATCTCCGTGTTGGCAGACTCCTGCAAGGCCTTCATGGACTCTTCATGCATCTTCAGAGTGTCATCCCTCTCCTTCTTGAGGATCTTGTTCTCGCTATCCAGTAGTTCTATGTGCTTGGATTGCTCGACAATGTCCTTCGCCTTGGCAATAGTTTCTACAAGCCGGATAAATGATAGCACACAATCAGTAGTCGGATAGTGATGGCACAAGACCAAGTTTGGGTGCAAAATTGAAAAGAAATATAGACCCTTGCTCTTGGTGATTTGATCCTTCATGAAGGCAGTTTTACCCGTTTCAGCTTCCAAGTCAACATGCGTCTTGTGGAACTTCTCGTTGGCGACACCTCTCCGAGCATTCTCATTCTGTGAAGAAATTAAAATTACTTAGTCTACTTGGAGCATCTAGCTGGATAAATATCCACCTAGAAGCTTGGGGGCTACAGTGAGAGTTTTTAACTCGGCAAAATTCTTAGTCTTTCTTTAAAGCATCTAGTTGGAACTAATTCTGTTTCAACTAGAAGCGTGGGGGATACAGTATTGAAATTTACAAAACACTATGTATGCTACTCTAAAAGTATCTAGCCGGAATAATTCATTCAAACTACATACTTGGGTGATACAGTGCGAAGTTTCTAGCTTAGTCACTTTTAGAGCATTCAGACACAAATACCTATGGTTTTCCTTCTAAATCCTCGGGGGCTACAGTGGGATACTACATATGAAATGCAAAAGGCATACAAAACTTACAAGTGCAATGATCTTGAGATTGGTGGCTCTCTTGGCAAGTATCTTGATGAAGGCAAGGCTGTTTCCATGAAGGATATCCGCCTGCTTGAGCAGCTCCTCAAGACCACATGTCAGAGAAGTCGACGCAGCACCAGGAACCAGAGTTGAGCTACTCAGTGTAAGAACTGGGTAGACGATCTTCGGAAACTCTGCTAGTGCCCTGGGTGCAATGGAGCCACCTGTGACAGAAGTTCCGCCTTCCACCATCGCCTTACCAGTACCAGTGGCATCCTTAGTAGGAGCTTCATCCTCTTTGGATGCAGTGCTTTCTTGTGTCGCCTGCTCGCCAACAATAGCAAGTTTCGCCGCAACACCTGCGCATCCCGCGGCTGCACCAGCCTAGAACAAAGGGGCATAGCCGTACCAACGATCATTGGGAGCCATGATGATACAAAAGGGACGTCCATCCAACATGATGTATAAGACGATCACTCTCCAGGTAAACCTGGCTATCACCTCTCCACCGGTCATATCTGAGTACCTCAGCAGCTCAGAGTCATGCATCACCTTCGACCGCTAGGATCACCCCTGAAAAATACCTCCCCTAGGACACTCTTCCCTAGTGCTCGAGGCTCAGATCAACGGATTCGAGATGAGTTGTGTCTTCATGGATGGCGGCAGCGGCATCAATCTGATGTTTGCCAGCACACTCAAAGCTACGGATCCTGCTATGCAGCTTGGAGGCATCAGACACGACCTTCCATGGCATTGTCCCGTGGAAAGGAGTGTACCCCTAGGAAAAATATGGCTCGCCGTCATATTCGACACCCCTAAGAACTTCAGGCGTCAGCGGCTTGAGTTCGAGGTGGTTGACTATCCCTCGCAATACGACGCCATCCTCGGGCATGTGGCATCCACAAGATTCCTGGCAGTACCGCACTACGCGTACCTACTGCTAAAGATGCCAGGACCCAACAACGTCATCACCGTTCTAGGAAGCTTCACCAAATCCGATAGCTGCGATAGAGATTTCAATAGAATTTCCCAGTCTTTCAGCATGCAAGAGGAGCTCGTAAGGTTGAAGGAGTCGATAGACAACAATCTGCCCCCTGTCACCAAGAAAAATGCACCTGGCATGTCATTTGACTCTATAGTCAACACCAAGGCAGTGCAGGTCCACCCGACGGACCCCACCAAGATGGCTCCGATTGCCAACAACCCGAGTTCTGTATAGGAACTGGCGCTCATTGAATTCCTCCATGAGCGTTGGGAAATCTTCGCCTGGTGTCCTACGAACATGCTAGGAGTTCCTAGGGAATTCGCCGAGCATGCACTCAATGTATACCTGGATGTGCGTCCAATGAAGCAAACGATGCGAAGACTGTCCGAGGGAAGAGTGGAGGCAATCAGTATCGAAGTCAATAGACTCCTCGATGCCAACTTCATAAGGGATATCAAGGAAAGCACCTGGGTAGCTAACCCCATTCTAGTCCCTAAGAAGGACACGGACGTCCTGTGGATGTGCGTGGACTTTACAACACTCAACAAGCATTGCCCAACAGATCGCCTTCCCCTACCGCGTGTCGATCAAATCATCGATTCCACCATGGGATGTGAACTACTCTCATTCCTCGATGCCTACTTAGGCTACAATCAAATTCGACTGAAGGTCGATGACCAGGAGAAGACGGCCTTCATCACGCTGTTCGGGGTCTTCTGCTACAACACAATGCCTTTGGGATCAAGAATGTAGGCGCAACCTATCAAAGGTGCATGCAAGAATGCCTAAAAAACCAAATATCAAGTCTATGTCGACGACATAGTAGTCAAGACCAAGAAAAGCCGAACATTGATCGACGATCTCCTCGAGACATTCGATAAGCTTGATCGATACAGGATCAAGCTGAACCCAGAAAAGTGCGCCTACGGCGTCCCATCCAGGAAATTGCTTGGATACTTCATCTCCAAAAGGGGCATCGAAGGCAACCCAAAGAAAATCAAGGCTATACTAGCCATGGAGAAGCCAAAGAACATCAAAGGAGTCCAGCAGCTGGCTGGGAAGATCACGAAGCTCAGCAGGTTAATCAGACGCATGGGTGAAAAGGCTCTCCCCTTCTACCAGCTGCTCCACAAATTAGACAAATTTGAGTGGACGACTTAAGTAGATGAGGCATTCAAAGACCTCAAACGCCTTCTATCAATATCTCCCGTACTAGTGACGCCAACTGCAAGAGAACCCATGCTTCTCTACATTGCTGCAATGCACCAAGTGGTCAGCACAACACTCGTGGCTGAACGACCTGAAGACGGCAAAATCCACGGGGTGCAACGCCCGACGTACTACCTCATCGAGGTGCTAACACCTACAAAGCACAGGTACCCTCATTACCAGAAGCTGGCATATGGCGTATTCATGACCGCGCGTCGGCTGCGCCACTACTTCCAAGAGCACTAGATAGTGTTCGTCAACGACGCACCTCTGTCACACATCCTCAATAACCTCTAAGCAACGGGGTGAGTGGCCCCGTGGGGCATTGAGTTGTCCCTACGGGAAATTGTAACATCTCAAAAATATTAATTAAACTCTATCTTAATGCATTTGTGTTATGAAAGTGTGTGAATGTTTGTAATGCCATGTTTGATTGTTGTATGTGATGAGAAATGGTTTAAAGATCAAAATCATATCATCTAGGTCAAATCCAAAATAGATTAAAACAAATGAAAATTAAAATATGAAGCATATGACCTAATGGTCATTTTTGCAAAAGTTAACGCCTAGCTCACTTTGAGCATCTCTAACAAGTGATCTCAAACATAAACAATTCCATTTGTTTTCTCCCCTTGCAAGACCTAGTGACACTAAACACAATGGATCTTTCCAACCTTGCAGAAACAAATCCAAACCCATTTGAGAGGAAATTCAAAATTGAATCTATCTTATGCATCAAGATAGTCTTTCTTTGGAAAACCACTCAAACCTTCACCACTTAGTAAATCCTTGCACCCAGAGACTACCAAGCTTAGGACTAGAACACCCACCAAAAATCACTTGAAAATATGATGGTTTAGTTCTTGCAGCTATTTGATCAAACACCTGGTGATCACAGTACAACCTCAACAACTATACACTGTTTTGTTTAATCCTTTGATCATCCTTGTGACTTCACCGAGCTCTCACGACGTGCCCTTAACTCTCCCAGTACCAGCCCATGCAATTGAGCTCATCTCACTCTACCACAGGACTAGTGCCGACTGTACCCGATCTCACCCTTGCCACCCCGACGCGGACACACTGCCATAGCGCGCCGCCCTCGCCCATGATGTCTAGGAGGTAGCCCTGATCTCACCGCCCCTGCCCCTACATGCCTCGACCAACGACCGGTCGTGGAGATGCCAGCACAGCCGTGCCCATTGAACACTAGACCATGCTGGTCGCCGCGCCAGAGCGCCGAGCAATCCCGCTCGCACACGCCGCACCTCTCTCCCTCCATGCACCAATAAGTTCGCCGTGACTCCAGCGACCGCCCAGACATGATCGTTTGACCCCGCACTCACTATGACCACCGTACACCATGACGATTGCTGACGGTACCGCTGTAGAACACAGAGGTTCTATAATGATGGAGACCGCACCTCGACGTGCCACTATGTGCATGATGACCGCCCTGAAGCACCACGTCGACCTACACTCTTGGCCATGCCGATAGCACACTGTATCTACGTCGCCGATGAGCCCAATCCCTGCTGTCGTGCCCCCACGCCGCAGTATAAATAGAGCCCTCCCCCGACCTCAAAATGCACACCATCTCACTCCCCTCTCACCCAGCAACCTCTCTGACCCATCCCTGGATCAAGGCGAGCACCACACCGCCGAAATTTCGCCGGAGTCCGTCGCTGCAGAGGAGGAAAGGAGCCGACGCTAGGAGCTGCCCCAGGAGCTGCCGTGACCACCAGTTGAACCTCCGTCGTCGACTCATTCGTTCGCCCACCTCGCCGGACCCAGCTGGAGCCTTGGTATGCCCCGACGACCCCCGCCGTAGCGCTAGGGTTCTGTCTCGCGCGTGCCATGCGACGAAGACGATGACGCTGAGCCATTGATCGCGCTCTAATCGTGTGGCTAGGATTAGCGCGTACCCCTTCTTGTTAATGCAGTCACTGACGTATGGAGCCAACCCCGGTCCAGCCCGCCGCGCACGCGTCGCCTAGTTGGGCTAGCCCATTACCATTCCTGCATGTGGCCCACAGATTCAAAATTAGATTTTTCTTTTATTTTGAAAATCCCATAACGTAGGTAACTTTTAAAATCAATCCAGGAAGAATCACTGGACCAAAGAATGAAACCAATTTTGTTGGAAAGTAGACGAAAATCTCTAATCACTCCCATTGGATTCACACAGTTAAACTATATATCACCCTTAGTAAAAATAACATTATAGTACCTTTTAGCACTTCAAACATTTTTTTAAAATCAACCATAAGTGATTTTAAGTTGATTCCAAAACTCAAAAATCACATTGGCCATGATGTATCTGAATATGTAAAAATATATAACTTTGCATAGAGTAGTCCTAGACCAAAAATAAAGAATGGCTTTATAGTCATTTCTAGTCACACAAATATTATTAAATGACACTGTTAGACTTTGTAATTTAGGCCAATCACTATAAATAATATTCCCAAGTATTAGAATATGTGGTGATGACATGTGTCAGTATGATCCCATATTTGAATTGGAGAATATTAAATCTTGAGTAAAACTTTTCAATGAATAGAAATTACTTTTCTAAAATAAAATAAATCAAAATCTTGTCACCCTTGTCTTGTAATGATAAAGACCATGCTAGATCAGCTAGTGTGGATCCTTGTGTGTTAAATAGAGGTATTTAATTATTGTTTGCTGATTTTGTACCTCGTATTTATTTATAGACGCTAGTATCAATCCGAGCTACGAGGAGGAAGAATTCTACGAATACGAGGAAGAGAAATTTTACCACCTTACCAACCAAGGCAAGCTAAGCTAAACCACGCAAGCCTCACTTGCAAGAAATTGTGATACCACTTTGATTATACCTATCCCAAGTTTTATTTGCAAACATTATCTTTTATCCTTTTTGCAAAGTTGTTTAAGTAGGAATTACTTGGTGATTAGTGGAAGATTAGGAAAGGTGTCGCAAGAGCTTGGGATTTGATGTAAGTAGATACACTTGTTTAGCACCCCTCAATAGTGACAACCTCATTGATAGATACTAGTGCTAAACCAATCTTGAACACTATAGATGGGAACAAATGATTATGAAAACCTTGGAATGATGAGTCATTCTATTGAAATGTTTTGACATGTGTTATGGACACAATGTTGAAGATGATTTTGAATGAAGTATGTGACCGTACTTTGATAAAAACTGATGGTTGGGTTCGGATGCGATACCTTTCCAATTTTACCGTACAACCACAATACCCGAGTTTGGGTAGGGCTTGTCTAGAAGTTTATGTGTCTTAGTATGGGTTCCCTCGTGGAACGAGGTGAGCTTAGGCTACCTTGTGAATGAATGTCCACCTATGCAGTTCCCAAGATGACAAATGGTCATGGTTGGGAGGCCAAACTCATAGGGGAGGTGCCTATGCTAGGGTGTGTAATTGAAAGGTTAGGATTGATTATACGCATACCAAGTATGATGATTCAGGGTTATCCCTGATGGATGTATCGAATGTTGTGGTGAAAGGGTAGCACCTCTATAGAGTGTCAAACTATTCAAATAGCCACATCCGTGGTTATGGATAGTTGGATGGCCATACTGTTCCGTTGTGAGATGTTTTCAAAATGACTCGGGACTTGAAGTATGACTTTGACTTGACTCCACAAGGATGTGGATAAGAAACTAGTTTCCCAGTTAAGTAATCTAGACAACTAAAGTTAGGACTTGTTACTAATTACTTATGAAATAAAATTGGATTGTGGGAAATAAACCTAGAGCTTAGGATTCCTATTAGAATGGTCTTACTACTTTAGTGATAGTTTGCGAGTACTTAAAAGTACTCATGGCTTTGTCCCTGGCTATTCCCATGGCCAGACTATGAAGGAGAGTACGAGGAGGATAGACAGCTGGACGCCTATGATAACTAGAATCATCTCCCATTGTCAGCATTGCCTCTAACCCTGAAGATGGCGCCACTACTACGCTACTATTATTTCCGCTGCTTTGAGTTGTAATCAAACTTGATCATGAGATCAACTATGTGTAAAACTATTATGGTTTGTAATGGATGATGTACTGTGCTACCAATTCTGTTATGTCTCGCAAAAATGGTAATCCTAGGATTGCGATGTATGGCATAATAGGCATCTGGGATTAAAAATCCGGGTGTTGACAAGTTGGTATCAGAGCCATCCTGACCATAGGAGACCCTATTTAGAATGGACGTCTGAAAAACTTAGTTTCCAAAAGAAATAAAGTGAGTATGTATGAAAACGTATTCCCACTCCTATCCTTGAAATTCTTTACAAAAGAGAGTCATATGTTCCTAATTTTTTTTGCAACCTTACATAAAATTTGGCACACTTTATCACCTCTCTAACTTACTCATCTTAATTGCTTATAGATGGACTACATGTACAACAAGTTTTATTAGTTGGGCAACAGAGGAAACCTTATCTTTGAGAGTGACCTGAGTCAGCTTGTAGAATTTCTGGAGCGCCCGCACCCGGAATTCTATGGAGCTCAGCTCAACAATCACCCCGGAGGGGAGCTACAATGGCTGATACTTGCAGATCTGCGAGAAAAAATGGATCCACGTACATTTGAGAAGATCCATTTCAGCATAAGGGAAAACAATTGGATTGATGGATTAGCAAGAGTAATGCAGGAAGCACTTGCCCGACTATGTGTGCAGAACGTCAACAAGATCGCGGGCACCCGCTTCGCTCATTTTTTCAGAAGTGACTCCCAGGGACAACCCTTGCACATGCCAGGACACCCTGAGTTGAGGCACCATGTGGACCATCTTGCCTTCATGCTTCATAAAAATCAGAAAGAGCTGGAGAACGCCCGTGCTGACGCCAACGAGAAGCAACTTGCTGCTGCCAATTAGGACCAGACCTTCGCCATCCTCATGAAGGAGCGCAAGTCACTTTGCTATCTGCGTGACAAGAAGGACCACATCATTGCTCGCCTTCATCACAAAGTGTCATCCCTGGAAGAGACCATCCATGATTGGGACATGCATGTAGAGGTCCCAACCTTTAATAAGGTAGATATCCCTGTGTTTACAATGCTAGTCCCTAGATCAATAGCTAGCATCCACAGTTAAGATGTAATATCAAGAAACAAAGGTCATATTACAACTTTATAACCAGGAATAAAATAATTTATTACATCTTACATAGCTCATTTGGCTATCACATTACAATGCAGCAGAAATAACTATATCATGGAGTCCATGATCTTCAAAGTGCCACAGGCAATCATATTAGTTGTAGACTTGTAATCCAAATCAACACACTTCACTAACATCAAACAAACCTGCAACATAATAAGTTACAGCCACAAGGGTCAATACATTTGAATTGTATTGGCAAGTGATACTATGGTAGTATAGTGGAGTCTATCATCTATATGCATTTGGCTAAGTGGAGCTTAGGCTTGCTTTGCTCAAAATAGTTTTTCCTTATCATTTGAAAACACTAAGTTTTTGTTTGTCAAAAACACCCAAGGAACCACCAATAGAAATTGGTGAACCTTCACCCTTGTTCAACCACAAGTTTTTATCTTAGAAATTGGGATGAGGAGATTCTTGATAGCTTCCATGTCTTGATGCTCAAATTGTCCTTTGCCAGGGACATGGCTAAGTACTTAGATTTTACACTCTGCAGAGGTGGTGCACTTTCCCCACAAGACTTGGTTTCACCAAGACAAGATCTTTCAGAAGCCTTTCCCTAGACCAGAATGGACGCGTTCCAACCTATCATCCCCTACCACCAACTGTCCATTTGGATAAGTTATTGCAACCTATATGATCCAGGCAGAGCCCATAATGCCAAGTGGCTGCACTTGAAGCTTCTAAACATTTGACATCTCAAATCTCTTTGTTCCTTGGTGGCATTCCACAAGTGAGATACACAAGGTAAACCATAGAAATGGGCCTTGTGTAACCACTCAACACAAACCTTTCTTTCCATTCCACCCTGGTAGTTCATTCACTTAGTTGTTTTATTAAACAAAACACAAGTCCTTGACTTAGAAGTATTCCATATCATGAATATAATCCACCCTTGTTTTCTACTAGCTAAGCTAAGCATGATAGTAGTAGGAATCTTAACTTAGGAAAATTCTACTAAGGTTTCATCTACTAGGATTTCCATGGCATAGTTTATACTTAGAAAAAATTCCATGCAAGTCCTACTAAGAAATATCAATAATGCATAGTGAAAATAATGGGACAAAAGTATGAAGCATCACTTGCCTTTTTGGTAGAGAATTATAAGTTCACTCCTTGATCTTGCAATATTCACACTCTTCAATTTCCACTACAATTCAATCAAGCAAGCAATATTCAATCTACCATTCAAGCAAACATCACATAAAATAATAGAAACAAAGCAATGCATGCAAGCATGCTAAAGATTGTTTTATTTTGAAAAGTGGTTTCTAATAGGTTATGGACATCATAAAATATCTATTGATCATTTATAAAAGTGGCAAGGTCATTTGATATTAAGTTAGTGGAAAATGGCCACTTTAAATCATTTTTGTTTTGCCAGAAGGGATTTAAATCCAAAGAATATTTCTAGTGTTTACCAAATATATTTTTAACACAAATGTTAGTGTTTTAAGGTCAAGTGTTTAGTATTGAAACCATTGAAAAAGGTTTTATCTATAAACCATTTTTATACTAAATCAATATTTTATGTTGTTGAAAATGCTTTTAGCAAAGTAATAATTTTTATAGGGTTCACAAAATATATTTTTAAATCATAAAACTTTGTGTTTAGGGTCAGAGAGTTTAATCCAAATCATTTCCCAAAGATTTTTCTCCAAAAAGTATTTTAACATATAAACAACATTTTTATTTGACTAGAAATTTTCTAAATCAAAGATTTATTCTTTTGCCCTACAAAATATGTTTTTGAATCCATAAGTTGGTTTATATGGTCAGTAGGTTCAAAACAATCCATTTGCCAAAGAGTTTATCACAAAAATAATTTTAGAATGAATTTTATATTCAAATTATGCGTACACAAGTTTCTGCAAAAACAACCATTTTACCAGAAGAAATTTATTAAAAAAAGTGCATGGTTGGATAGTACTTGGTCTGCTGATTCCATTGATATAAAATTTGTAAAATTTGGACGTGTGGATCAAAAGTTATAAATTTTACAAACTTGAACATCTAATAGATCAATTCTGGTTTTTATAAAATAGACTGGGCCACGTGGCGTGATTTTACTAGGTGATACCTGTTCGCGCGGATCAAGCGATGTGAGGCGTTGGATTAAAATAGATCGAGCGGCACAGGATCACTCGCACCCCTTCGTTTAAGTTTCTATCCTATCCACGCGATCCAGATCCAACGGCTCCTGTGAGCTTGACCTAGAATGAGCGGCGCTGGCGGCGGTTGTGCGGCGGCGAGGTTGCCGGCAATACAGGAAGCAAGGTAGATGGGGAATAAGCTCAACGGGTTCGCTGGTTCGTGCTGATGCTCAGCGTAGTCTTCTTGGGTCGAGGGGCGCTCGTGGTTGCCGTGGATTGCTCGCCGGAGTCCGCACAGCGTTGGGCACGCTCTGTTCGTCTTTGTTGGCGAGAGTACAGGCAAAGCCAAGGCACGAAAAAGATTGTGTTAGCTGCGCACAGAAACAGAGAGGACGGGTGCATCCATAGGAGGGGAGGCGCGGTCGAACTCTACCTGGGAACGTCACCAAAGCGGATGCAAACAACGGTGTCGCTCTGTCGTCGAGGTTGTCGACGTTATAGGGCATGCGAGGCTGAACGAGTGGCACTAGAAGATGCGCAAGAGGCTAGGGAGTGATCTTGAGTGGTCTAGGGGGCAACGGGAGGCGGGGAGCGGCCAGAATCGTCGTCGGAGTTCGTCGGAGGCCGTGGCGGTGTAAGAGAGAATGGGGACGGCCTGGGGGCAGAGAGAGCCGGGCGAGAGAGGGGAAAGAGAGAGGGGACGTAGGCGTTTATGTACGTGTGATTACTGGCGAGAATTGATCACTCATTCAATCAAATTTAAACCTCGAATCAAAGGGCAGAAACAGTCGCGAGGTCGTCGCGGTGGGGAAGACGTTGAGGTGGCGATGGGGTCCTTTTGTCAACTAAAGAGAGAGGGGGAAGGTGGGGTCTGGTTGTCAAAGACTCTGCGGGTTAATTCTGTGGTGCGAATCGTTTTTCTCGTGGGAGAGAGGGAGTGGGCTGGTCTGGGCTAGTGGGATGGTTCCTTATATTTTTTTGTTGTGAAACCTATTCTTTTTCCATTTCTATATTCTGTTTGATTTTTTTAATCATTTCAAACAACTATTTGAATTCAAACTTCAACCAAACTTTGGTGTATATTCAAATACTAATTAATAATACATTCTAAATTCAATTTTAAAATAATTCTTTTATTCTTTTTAGGGTATATTAATTATTTAAAATAGGCCTTTGTCTTAATTCAAACAAGTTTTTAAATATAATTTCAATTCTTATTTGAACTCAAATTTTTACCAAACCTTTTTCAGTAGGTTTTATTTATTTATTAGGGTGTCAAATAATTCACTTTGAATTGTTTGGAGTATTTTTAATATGATTTATTAATCATTTAAATTGGGTATTTGTCTTTATTCCAATAAAATCAAATCTGGTTTTAATTCCATAAATTTTATTTAGAAGATTTCTTTGATCCCATTTAAGTTAATTAAATAACTTTAATTCCTCTTGGGTAAATTCTAAATATTATTTTCCCATGATTTATTTAATCATTCTTATTAGGGATTTTGTCTTAATCAAATGGAATAGAATTTGGTGAAGGCCATATCATTTTGTTTGAAAATTCTTTATCTATTATTTTATTTGGATTTGGATTATATTTATTCCATTTTCTCAAGAATTAGGCCAGGATTTAATTTGGCTTTTAATATACTCCTCAATTAATATTTCTTTCTTTATCTTATAAAATCCATATCCTTTTATTTAAAGATCCAAAGTTGGTGATTCCAATTTATAAACTCTCATTTAATATTTGCCTATCCTTTTTAAATAACTTTAGGATTATTTGCTCACCATTTGGTATGGATTTATAGATAGGTGCTTTATTAGCTTTGGAAAATCAATTTCCTTATCTTATTAAATTCATAAGATTTTATTTATGGCTCCAAATTAAGTGAAACCAATTTCTGTGGTTTTATAATATTTCTATTTGTCATTCTTGATCATTTATAAATGTTTGTTGACAAATTTTATATGGATCAAATCCATAGTTTTTGAGTAATCTTGGAAATGATTTTCTTCCATTAGGGTTTTAGAGTTTTGGTTTATTTTCCAAGTGTTTTAAATTTCAAGATGCATTTATGAAGAATGTATTTCACTTGATTTAAGTTTAGTTGGATTTAAACATTAATCAAAGTTTTTTCAAGATGGGATTTTTAAGTTTCCATTTAGGAACAAAAAGTTTCTTTTCACCATAAATTTCAACAATTATTTATTTTGTCTATTTATTTTTCACATTTCAAAATTTGGAAAATTTTTGGGATGTGACAATGCAGCTTAAGGAGAGGGAGAACGAAAGGGAAGATATTCGTGGAGATCCCTACTCGTACCTCAGTGATGATGGATACTTGGAGGACATTGACTAGGAGTTACACACTGATGATGAGGACCGCGACTTCATTGATGATGAAGAGTCCACTGGTTCTGATGAGGAGTAGTAGCACTAGAGCACTGTCGTAGATGTGAGTTGTATCCGGTCCCACTATATCGTAGCTTGCCAGAATGGTTCTTAAAACCATCTGCTTTGTTGTTGTGATGTGTTTGAAATGTGTTGTTTGTATTGCTTGGAATGAATGAAAATGAGTTGCTGGCTTTGAAACCCAAGCATTGCTCAAATTTAAAATCATTTGAACCAAACTCATAAACCTTTGAAACATTTCCCTCTTGTCGCATCATCTATCTCAATCTTCAGATGCCTCGCGAAGGAAGCAGTTCATCTCAAGACCCGATGGTCCAAATTCTGCAATTGCTATAGCCGATCAAGAAGCCGGTAGGACGAAGCGCCAAGACAATCTTGCCACTCTTCAACAGATCGCCCAACTGGCGCATGACAACCAAGGCCATGGAAATCAGGATCATCATGGATCCAAACTTAAGAACTTCCAAAACACCAATCCCCCTATCTTTAGCAAATCTGAAGAACCCCTAGATGCTGATGACTAGCTACAAACCATGGACAACAACTTAGAAGTTGTCGGAGTGGATGCTGAGGAAAAGGTGTTGTTTGCCACCCACTATCTGGCAGGTTCTGCAAGATCATGGTGGAATAGCACCCATACAATGAATGGAGGCCAGATGATGACTTGGGATGAATTCAAACTCAAGTTCAGCCGAACTCATGTGCCGCCAGGTTTGATTCTGAGGATGAGGGAAGGAGCCGAAACAGGGAAGGATGACTGTGATAGAGTACCGTGACAGATTTCTGTATCTGTCTAGGTATGCCCCTGATGATATTGGTACTGAAGCCAAGAAGAAAGAGAGATTTCTGAATGGTCTACACGATGAGATGCGGACGGTGCTAGTCAACATTCCGTTTGTGGATCTAGAGGCTCTAGTGGATTCAGCTATCTAGATGGAAGGGAAGATCAACCAAGCCACTGAGAACCGAAGCGTCGTATGATGCATCATCCTAGACCCCACCATACCCCAAAGTATCGCCCTAGTTCATCTGGAGGATCTGCACCAAGGAACAATAGGCCAACTATGGCCCGCCCCAACTACCCCAATCATAGCGAAGGAAACCCAAGGCCCAGAGGCAACAACCACTACAACACTGGCAACCCCAATAACTCCAACTGTGCACCGCCAAGGCCCACCAACAACACCAACAATACTGCCCTAAGGACTGGAAGTAATGTTGTGCCTGTTACAGGGAAGGACAAGTCAATGATCACCTGATTTGAATGTGGAGTGGTGGGTCACTATTCCAATGAGTGTCCCAAGAAGATTGTTGCAACACCCAATGTCACTGCACCTGCCCAGCAGCAGTGTCGTCTCCAACCTGGAAAGAGATTCGCCCCAGGAAATCCGCACAACCATACCGGCTGTTTGTTCCACATGAATGCTGCCCAGGAAGCGCCAGATGTAATGCTGGGTATGTTTTTTGTTAACTCAGTACTTGCAATAGTGTAGTTTGATTCTGGAGCATCACACTCGTTTGTTACAAAAGAATTTGCATGCACTAGTAAGATTCAACCAACAAATTTGAAGAATGTTATGATAGTTCAAATACCTGGGTCAACTACCAAAGCTTGAAAATTTTGCAAGTCCGTACCTATCAAAATTCATGGAATAGATTTCTATGCCAATCTAATAGTACTTGGAACAAAAGGTTTGGAAGTAGTAGTAGGAATGGATTGTATGTCGAAACATCAAGGATTAATAGATTGTGCCAAGAAAGCCATAACCATGACCAGTAGCACCGAAGTATCAGTTGAGCATGTGTTTGAGACACTGTCCCGTTAATTCAAGTGCAACAAGAGTTTAGCCTAATCAACCCTAGACCAAGTCAGAGTAGTCTGTGAATACCCCGATGTGTTCCCAGATGAATTACCCGGTATGCCCCCAGATCGAGATATTGAATTTATTATCGAAATAATCCCTGAACTGGACCCATAGCTCAGAGACCCTATAGTATGAACCCAGCTGAATTAGTGGAGCTCAAGAAGCAACTCGATGACATGTTGAGCAAAGATCTGATATAACCAAGTGCATCGCCATGGAGATCACCTGTTTTGTTTGTGGATAAGAAAGGTTGTGCCACTCGTTTATGTATGGATTATCGGAAGTTGAATGATGTCACCATCAAGAACACGTACCCACTTACGAAGATAGAAGATTTGTTTGACCAGTTAACTGGTGCTAGAGTGTTCTCTAAGATTGATCTTAGAACTAGCTATCATCAACTAAAAATTCGCGCAATGGATATCCCAAAGACTGCCTTCACCACCTGATATGTATTGTATGAGTACAAGGTCATGTCTTTTGGATTAACCAATGCCCCCTCTTATTTCATGAACCTCATGAATAAGATTTTCATGAACTTCTTGGATAAGTTTGTCATTGTTTTCATCGATGACATTCTGATTTGTTCCAAGTCGGAAGAAGAACATGAACAACACCTAAGGACCATCCTTGGAACCCTTAGAGAGCATCAGTTGTATGCCAAGTTCAACAAATGTGAATTTTGGTTAAAGGAAGTAGGATTCCTAGGACATATCTTGTCAGCCGGAGGAGTTTCCGTCGACCCTGCCAAGATTAAGGATGTTGAAGAATGGAGAGCCCCAACCACTCAAATAGAAGTTCGTGCATTTCTTGGATTAGCGAGATATTACCGCAATTTCTTGAAGGATTTTCAAGCATCACAAGGCCGATGACTCAGTTATTGAAGAAAGACAAGAAGTTTGAATGGATGGACAAATGTGAAGCGAGTTTTCAAGAGCTCGAGGAGAGATTGATTTCAGCCCCAATCTTGATTATGCTGGATATCACGAAGCCCTTTGACGTGTATTGTGATGCATCCAAGATTGGTCTCAGATGTGTGATGATGCAAGAAGTCAAAGTAATATCCTATATGTCCTGACAACTGAAGCAACATGAGCAGAATTACCCAACCCATGACTTATAATTGGCAGCCATAGTTTTAGCCTTGAAGACATGGCGTCACTACCACATGGGTAACCGTTGTGAGATTTATACAGATCACAAGAGCTTGAAGGATATTTTCACCCAGAAGGAGCTGAATATGAGACAAAGGGGATAGATAGAGTTAATCAAGGATTATGACCTTGACATTCACTACCACCCCGGCAAGGCCAATGTGGTAGCGGATGCTCTTAGTAGACTACCATATAGATAAAACACCGTGATTATGAAAGAGCAACCAATTTTGCATAAGGAGTTGGAGGATTTCAGAATGGAGCTAGTTATCGAAGGATTCCTTGGCAGTATTGAACTTCAACCCACTTTGATCAGTCAGCTAAAGGAAGCTCAGAAAGGAAATGCCAGTATCGACGGAATTAAGCGTCGTATCGGTACAGGGAAGGTACCCGGATTCACGGAAGATGAAGAAGGAGTTTTGTGGTATAAGGGAAGAATCCGTGTGCCAGCAGATTCAGAGTTAAAACAAGTTATTTTACAAGAAGCCCATGATACTCTATATTCTATTCATCCGGGAGGAACAAAGATGTATTAAGATTTGAAGGAGCAATTTTGGTGGCACAAAATGAAGAGAGAAGTCGGAAGCTACATCGCCAAGTGTGATATTTGTTAGAGAGTCAAGGCGGAACACCAGCGACCCGCATGACTTTTGCAACCTTTGCAAATCCCAGAATGGAAGTGGGATTCCGTTGGAATGGATTTCATCACTGGTTTTCCTACATCTAGTAGAGGAAATGATTCTATTTGGGTCATAGTGGATACACTTTCCAAAGTAGCTCATTTCATACCAGTCAAGACCACTTATCAAAGCTCGAAGCTAGCAGAGTTGTATATTACTAGAATAGTTAGTCTGCACGGAACCCCCAAGACCATCGTATCAGACCGAGGAACCCAGTTTACCTCGAGATTTTGGAAGAAAGTCCAAGAAGGTTTAGGAACCAAACTAAACTTCAGCACAACTTATCACCCTCAGATAGATGGACAAACAAAGAGAGTAAACCAGATACTCGAGGATATGTTGAGAGCTTGTGTATTGGAATATGGATCTAAATGGGAAGACTGCCTGCCTTTCGCAGAATTCTCATACAACAACAATTATCAAGCAAGTTTGCAAATGGCCTCCTTTGAATTTTTGTATGGAAGGATGTGTCGTACCCCCCTGAATTGGTCACAAGTAGGAGAGAGTCAGATCTTCGGACCAGACATCCTACGATAAGCCGAAGAGAAAGTTCACAAGATTCGTGAGCACCTTAAGACCGCTCAATCCAGACAGAAGAGTTATGCCGATAAGAGACGTCAAGACCTGACCTTCAATGTTGGAGATTTTGTGTATCTCAAAGTATCACCCTTGAAAGGAATGTAGCATTTCCAACTCAAAGGAAAGCTTGCACCCAGATATATTGGACCCTTCAAGATTTTAATTTGTAGAGGAGAGGTAACGTATTAGATAGAACTGCCGAAAGAGTTGTCAGCCGTGCATGATGTGTTCCATATCTCGTTACTTCAGAAATGCTTAGATGTTCCAGAGAAGACAGAAGTTTTCAAGAACATCGATCACAGAGACGTGGAGATCAATCCGGATTTAACCTATCATGAAGTACCCGTTTGTATTTTGGAAGAAACTCTTAGAACTACCTGGACCAGGAGTATCAAGTTTCTCAAGATCTAGTGGAGCAACCATACTGAATAAGAAGCCACTTGGGAACACGAAGATTACATGAGGACGGAGTTTCCCAATCTTTTTAGTCCCTAGTTTTTCCTGAATCTCGTGACGAGATTATGTTTAAGGAGGGAAGGTTTATTAACCAAAATTAGGGTTAACAAAAGCTTTTATTAATTAAACTCTATCTTAATGCATGTGTGTTATGAAAGTGTGTGAATGTTTGCAATGCCATGTTTGATTGTTGTAAGTGATGAGAAATGGTTTAAATATCGAAACCATATCATCTATGTCAAAACATATCAAAACAAAAGAAAATTAAAATATGAAGCATATGACCTAATGGTCATTTTTCCAAAACTTAACACCTAGCTCACTTTGAGCAACTCTAGAAAGTGATCTCAAACAGAAAATATTCCATTTATTTTCTCCCCTTGCTAGACCTAGTGACACTAAACACAATGGAGCTTTCCAACCTTGAAGAAACAAATCCAAACCCATTTGAGAGGCAATTCAAAATTGAATCTATCTTATGCATCAAGATAGTCTTTTTTGGAAAACCACTCAAACCCTCTCCACTTAGCAAATCATTGCACCCAGAGACTACCAAGCTTAGGACCAGAACACCCACCAAAAATCACTGAAAATATGATGGTTCAGTTATTGCGGCCATTTGATCAAACACCTGGTGATCACAGTACAACCTCAACAACTATACATAGTTTTTATCAATCCTTTGATCATCCCTGTGACCTCACCAATCTCCCATGACGTTACCTTAACTCTCCCAGTACCAGCCCGTGCAATTGAGCTCATCTCACTCGACCAATGGACTAGTGCCGACCGTACCCGAGCTCACCCTTGCCACCCCGACGTGGACACGCTGCCAAAGACAGCGCCGCCCTCGCCCATGATGTCTAGGAGGTAGCCCTGACCTCACCGCCCCTGCCCCTGCAGGCCTCAACCAACGACCTCTCACGGAGACGCCATCACAGCCGCGCCCATTTAACACCAGACCATGCCGTTCGCCGTGCCAGAGCGCTGAGCAATCCCGCTCACACACGCCGCGCCTCCCTCCCTCCTTGCGCCAATAAGTTCGTCGTGACTCCAGCGACCGCCCAGACATGATCATTTGAACCCGCGCTCACTATGACCACCGTACGCCATGACGATTTCCGACGGTACCGCTGCAAAGCACGGAGGTTCTAGAACAACGGACACCGTGCCTCGCCGTGCCACTGTGTGCATGACGACCGCCCTGAAGCACCGCGTCGACCTACACTCTTGGCCATGCCGATAGCACACTGTAACTACGTCACCGATGAGCCTGAGCCATGCCACCGTGCCCCCCTCTCCGCAGTATAAGTATAGCCCTCCCCTGGCCTCAAAACACACACCATCTCACTCCCCTCTCACCTAGCAACCTCTCTGAGCCGTCCCTGGAGCAAGGTGAGCACCACAACGCCAGAATTTTTCCAGAGTCCGCCGCTGTAGATGAGGAAAGGAGCCGACGCTAGGAACCACCCCAGGAGCTGCCGCGACCACCAGTTGAACCGCCGTCGTTGACTCGTTCATTCGCCCACCTCGTCGGACCTAGCTGGAGCCCTGGTAAGCCCTGATGACCCCCCGTAGCGCTAGGGTTCTGTCTCATGCATGCCATGTGACGGAGACGATGACGCTGAGCCGTTGGTCGCGCTCTAATCATGTGTCTAGGATTAGGGAATACCCCTTCCTGTTAGCGCAGTCACTCATGTGTGGGACCAAATCCGGTGCAGCCCGCCGCGCATGCGCGTCGTGTAGTTGGGCTAGCCCATTAGCATTCACGCGTGTAGCCCACAGATTCAAACTTAGATTTTTCTTTTATTTTTAAAATCCCATACTGTAGGTAACTTTAAAGATCAATTCTGTAAGATTAACTGAACCAAATTGAATGAAGCCAATTTTGTTGGAAAGAAGATGAAAATCTCTAATCACTCCCGTTCGATTCTAAACAGTTTGAAATTATAGATCACCCTCAGTAAAAATAACAAGACATTAGATTTTAGCACTTCAAACATTTTTCTGAAATCAACCATAAGTTATTTTAAGTTGATTCCAACTCTCAAAATTCACATTGGCCATGATCTATCAGAATATGTAAAAATATATAACTTTGCATACAATAGTCTGGACAAAAAATAAATAATGGCTTTACAGTCATTTTTAGTCACACAAATATTATTAAATGACATTGTTAGACTTTGTAATTTAGGCCAATCACTTTAAATCACATTCCCAAGTATTAGAATATGTGGTGATGGCATGTTTCAATATGATTCCATATTTGAATTGGAGAATATTAAATCTTAAGTAAAACTTTTAAATGAGTATAAATTACTTTTCTAAAATAAAATAAATCAAAATCTTGTCATCCTTGTCTTGATATGATGCTAGATCATCTAGTGTGGATCCTTGTGTGTTAAATAGAGGTAGTTAAGTATTTTTTGGTGATTGTGTATCTCGTATTGATTTATAGACGCCAGTATCAATCCGGGCTACGAGGAGGAAGAATTATACGAAGACGAGGAAGAGAACTTCGACCACCTTACCAACCAAGGCAAGCTAAGCTAAACCACGCAAGCCTCACTTGCAAGCAATTGTGCTACCACTTTGATCATACCTATCCCAAGTTTTATTTGAAAGCTTTATCTTTTATCCTTTTTACAAAGTTGTTCAAGTAGTAATTAATTGGTGATTAGTGGAAGATTAGGAAAGGTGTCATCAAGAGCTTAGTGATACGTCCAAAATGGATCTACTTTCCCGAACAATTTTCTTATTGTTTCTCCTCTAAACTTGTGTGATTTGGATACAACTAACACAGACTGCCGCTGTTTTCAGCAGAATTGCTTTGGTGTCTAGTTTTTGTGCAGAAAATCAACTATCAGAAAAAATCCCTAAAAATATGCCAAAAATCCTATTTCAGCAGAAGACTCGCAGAGCCAGAAGATGAGACGGAGGAGGGCCACGAGGGTCACACACCCCCGGCCGCGCGGGCCAGCCCAGGCCACGCCTGGGAGGGGTGTGGCCACCTCAGGCACCCCCTTAGCCTCCCTCTTCTCCTATAAGAAGCCTCCTGGCCTAAAACCCGGGGGGTGGGGTTCAACGTTTTTCCAAAAAGAGTTCCGCTGCGCAGCCACCACCAGAAATGGCGATTCAGAACCAGAAACTATGTTCTGGCACCTTTCCCGGATGGGGAATTTGGAGAGGATCATCACCATCATCATAATCACCGACGCCTCTCCATCAACCATCCATGTTTCCCCCATCCAAGAGTGAGTATTTCCCCGCTGTAGGCTATGGGGATGGTAGGGATTGGATGAGTTCTATCATGTGATCAAATAAGATTGTTAGGGCATGGTGCCTAGTATCTCTAGTAGTGCTATCTGACTTTGTTGTAACTTGTTTTTCTTAATTCTTGTCACTAGGGCCCCAGTGCCATGATCTCATATCTGAACTTATTATTGATTCATAATGATAGTATTGTTTGTGATATTATCTGCAAGTTGTGTACACATATCATTGTCCGGATCCAAAGGCCCAAAAGTGATAGAAATTGGGACAGCCGGAGGGGATGGCTATGATATGAGGATCACATGTGTTCATGGAGTGTTAATGCTTTGCTCCGGTGCTCTATTAAAAGGAGCACCTTAATTGCCAGTCGATTTCCTTGAGGCCCCACTGCAATGGGCTGGCTGGACAAAGATGTTGTGCAAGTTCTCATTACGAGCACATATGACTATATATTCAACACATTCCTATGATTGTTTAGTACTTGGATGCTTTATCTTATTTATCTGAAAATGCCCTAGTTCTTGATATTACATGAATAGTCTCGTCCATGCAACGCCCGAACATCCATCCCAATGCCTACCGCACTCATATCCTATTGTTTGCTACTATTGTTACTATTGCTTTTGTTTACTGCTGCTATTACTTTGCTATTGCTACTACAAAACTGTTTCTACTGATAAACTACTGTGAGCAAGACTATTTCCAGGTGCAGCTGAATTGATAACTCAGTTGTTAAGACTTATAAGTATACTTTGGCTCCCCTTGTGCCGAATCAATAAATTGGGTTATACTACCCTCGAAGACTGTTGCGATCCCATATACTTGTGGGTCATCAAGACTATTTTTTGGCTCTGTTGCCGGGGAGCATAGCTTTATTTGTAAGTTTACTTGGATCTATTGTTGTTCACTGGTATTCTTTTCATCATGAGGAAGTCTCGTGATCGAAAGTTTCCTATTTTACCATCCACTACAAGAAGAGGTACAGTACTAAACACCTCTGCTGCTCTTGATTCACTGTCTGTTATAAGTAAGCTTGTTACACCACCACCACATACACATGCTACACACACTGCTACTACCGCTGAATCTGAAATTGCTTCTGATACTCATGATGTTACTTCTACTATGATTGATGAGAGTGGTTCATTAGGTCCTTTCCTAGATGCTACTATTGCTAGAACTATTTTGGAAAACATAGAAACTCCTAGTGAAGACACTATTACACCTGTTAGCTCACCTGAGTCTAGAGAGAGATATAATATTAATGATGGTTACATTGAAATGACTGATGAATTTATTGAAGAGTGTCAAAACACATATGGTGCTAGTGCTAGAAAGAATTCCTTATTTGGATCTACTTGAAGTTTCAATTCCTTATTTGACCTTGGAAAGCTTTTTCTTCCCTGTTTGACTCCGCATTTTCATTTGTTTCCTTATATGACCCTTTCGTCAATTTCATTAGCTTCTTCCGTTAAATTTTTTCTTCTTGGACTAACATACCCTTTGTCTCAGTCTACTCTGGGAAAAACATTGGCGTAACTTTTATTTAACAACAGAATCACTACCAATAACTTTATATGACTAATCTTTATCACTAAATTCAAAACATCCGTCGAATAAATGCCGCTTGCTAAGAAGACTGTCATAATTTGATAATTTTTGGTTTGAGCCCACATCATGCTATGTCCTCACGTCCGGCTCGCTAAAAAGATATGGTGAGAATTAGCCTACAGGTATCGCACGTGTGCAAAATATGGAACCGGCAAAATTAGCTAAATCGGCCAGTTATAGTTTAGTTTATTTTCTTTCATAAAACTTTGTAGTTAGTATAAATTTTTTAACTAGCCTAAACTGGCTAAACCAGTCAAACCGTCTTTGCATAGACTTATTACACGCACGTACATAATTGTGATCTAATCTGATATGAACAGTGACTAATATTTTCAAAATAAGCCCACAACGTAACGCACTAGGTTGTATTCACCATGCAATGAATCAAATCATGATTTATCTTGTTTCCCAAAAAATAATCAGGATTTATCTTTCCCAATAAACCCGTACTGGTACGTACGCTTCTGCACCTCGCCACGATCGAACAGCTACCCTACTGTTGGTGTGCATCTCTCTGTCCTACGTGTATTGCTTCATGTTGTTCCGTGACCAGATGTGTATGTCTTAATTAGTCATCTTATATAACCATTGGTTTTGTCTTGTACAGATTTTTTTGTAACAAAAACATCAAGGGCAAAAGTATCTTTTCATCTTGCTATTTAACACCGTTAGTTCTCACTATGAACTAGAGGTCTATATAAGGCAAAACATTTGGACAAAGTGTCAAATAGGGAAGAATTTTTTTTCCAGGACCAAGTAAGGAACCGAAACTTTAGGTAGGGCCAAATAAGGAAATCTCTCCTAGTGCTATTAAGAGTCTCCTTGAGAGACGTACTATTATACCTAAACTATCTCCTGATTCTAAGTTTGCTACTTCTCCCATAGACATTAAAGAAGATTATGATTTTTCTCTTGATTTATCCTATATAAACATTGTTGAGAAAGAACCTTTTTGTGAGACTTAAAATGAAATGTACATAGCTCATATGAATGAGCTTTCCACTATGAGTGCCTTATTCTCTGACGATGTTAAAATGTGCAAGTACTTTGTTACAAAGATCTTCCCTTTTCACATAAAGGGAGAAGCTAAAGCTTGGTTTAATAGATTACCTTCTGGATCCATTGATAGCCCTAATTGCTTGATTGCTACTTTCTTTCAGAAATATTTTCCTCCTAGTGCTAGACATGCTGCTTTGCAGAATTTTTTTGATTTTAAACATGGAGAAGAAGAGAAATTGCCTGACTCAGGGACAAGGTTCTGCGCCTTGATTCATGCACATCCTGGATGTCCATTGCCTAAAAATAAGATTCTTGATATTTATTATAATAGACTAACTGATGATTCTAGGACATACCTAGATAGTTTTGCTGATTGTGTTTTCAAAAAAAGAACTCCTGCAGAAGCTGAAGAATTAACGGCTAAAATAAGCAAAAATTATGATGATTGGACTTCAACTGAGCCAATTACACCTGAGCCTACTACACCTGAACCAATTGTGCCTGAACCAACTCCAACACCAACACCAAAGAAGAGGGGAATTATTGAATTAAATGATGAAGTGAGGAAAGAAGCTAAGAAATGTCTCAAGGAGAAAGGTATTAGATATGAAGATGTGAAGAATTTACCTCCTATAGAAGAATTATGTAAGCCAATTCCCCACTCATCCACTATTGAGGTACACTCTTTCCAACACTTTGATGAAGGTGATATTCCCTATGGTAAACCTCCTGATCAATGCTTAGAGGAACTTGATACTTTTATTGCTAAGCAAGGTAATTTTAATAAACAAGTTCAGAATCATTTATTAGAAAACTCTAGAGCTATTAATGAGTTGAAAGATATTGTGGAAAGAACTGCTAATGATGTTAAAATGCTTGTTAAACACTTCCAAATGGTCCAAACTCAAATTGATCAACTTGCTAAGGTACAAAAATATATGCTAGTTAATGCTACAGGAGATAAACATGATTATGGAATTAGAACTAGGAGTGGTGCAACCACTCAAGATCCTTTATATCCTGAAGGGCATCCTAAAAGAATTGAGCAGGATTCTCAACAAGCTGAAAATAGTGGTAGTCCTCATAAGAGAAAGAAAAAGAAACATAAAACAGTTGAGGAACCTCCTGAACCTGCTGTAGATCCTAATAGTATATTTGTCTCTGATGCTAAAACTGAAAGTGGTAATGATAAATATGATGCTCCTGATAAGGAAGAAATTGAGGAAGAACCTGAGAAGCACACTAAGAACACTAGGTACACTAAGGAAGATTTTATTGCTAATAAATATGATAGTGAAAGAGAACCTTGGGTACAGAAACCTATGCCTTTTCCATATAAGAAACACAAGTCAAAGGAGGAAGAACACTATAACAAGTTTTGTGAGTGGATGAAAACTTTATTTTTGCAAATTAGTTTGACTGATGCTATTAAGTTGCCTCCTTATTCAAAGTATATGAAGGATATTGTCTCTAATAAAAGGAAGATTCCTAATGAGGAAATTACTACTTTGCTTGCTAATTATTCCTTCAATGGTAAGGTTCCAAAGAACTTGTTGATCCAGGTATTCCAACTATTTCTTGATCTATTAAAAATAATGATGTTAGAACTGCTTTGTGTGATTTGGGAGCTGGAGTTAGTGTTATGACTTTTTCTCTCTACAAGCGACTCCAGCTAGAAAAATTGATACCAACTGATATATCTTTGCAAATGGCTAATAAGTCAACTACTATTCCTGTTGGTATATGTGAGGATGTTCCTATTGAAGTAACTCATAATTGCTTGGTTTTAAATGATTTTGTTGTGCTTGAGATGCCTGATGATGACAATATGTCTATTATTCTTGGGAGACCTTTCTTAATACTGCAGGTGCTGTCATAAATTGTATCAAGGAAAGGTGACTTTTAATATTAATGACAAATAGGATATTGTCTATTTCCCCAAGAAGATTGATAAGAGATATTGCCTGAATTGAATTGAAAATATTGAGAGCATCAAAGTTGGAGAAATATATTGTCTCATTCCATAAGAAAGTTTTGAAACTATTATGATTGGTACTATTGCTATCAAGTTTGAGGTAACATAATCATTTTGTGAAATGCAAAGTTTTGTTTCATATAAGATTGTTTTGGTAACAAGAATTGATCAACCTTGTTGACAAAGGGATTTTAATGAACAAAACAATGCTTTCACAGTGGTTATACTTGCTCACTTTTATTTTTCTCCTTTCCTTTCTTTGCTCTTGTTAGCTTTAGTTTTGCTAGTTGTTTGCTTGTTAGAGTTTCATAGAACTTCTGTAATTTTGGTTTTGGTTTGCTTTTTGCTTCTTCTAAAAAAAATCTTTTTCTGCGAGAAAATCAATTTTCATAACCTTGAAATTGGCCAAAAATAAAGTTTCCCGAAAAATTCAAAAAATTCATATTAATTTTTTCCTCAAAAAAAGGGACAGAGGGACACCTGGAATGGCCCAGGGGGACCCACCAGGCTAGCACACCCCCTGGTGGCGCGGCCAGCCCCAGGGCGTGCCTGGCCTGGGTTGGGCCCACCTATGGCCCTCCAAAGTGCCCCCTCCCTTCTTTCTCTCTCCCGAAAAACACCGAAAAACTTTCTCAAGCTCGAGTTCCAGCTATCCTTGTTCCTGATTTTCGATCTCCTTGCTCAGCTCATCTTTGCTTCTGATTTTTGAAGGGATTTCTCTCCGGTATGTGCCACCTCCGCTTGTCCAATTAGATTTTTGATTGGTAGATTGTATCTTGAGTATTTTGCTACTGTAGGTGACAGGTTGTGTGAGCTTGCATAGTTCTTATATGCTTAGAGATTTCATTTTGATGCATGTTTAGCCCTCTAGCAAGTTGCTATAGTAGTTCCTCATCATTTATCAACTTGGAAATCACTTGGTTTGATGTTTGTCTAAATTTTTTCAGAAAAAGGGTCATGGACAACCACACTTTTGGAGAAGTGTTTGAGAGTGATGCACCTAGGAGGACAAGGCCTTCGAGATCATCCTCCAGAGCTAGGCCATCATACAATGAGGATCTTATTACGCCGCACTTTGGCAATGAGGGAGATGAGGGGGATGTGCACCCTTCTACCTTCCCTTGTTTTACCTTTTTGCAAGCTTCATGGATTCTCAATGATTTCCTAACTCTTGTTAGGAGGGTTGGTCTATCGGATTATATGCAGGATGAGAGTGAGCGATATGCTATGCTCACCAAAATTTTTGTGGAGAGTTTGTCTTTCACTAACAACCCTTTCAGGATAGATGTGTCATTCAAAATCTATGATAGGCCTATCACCATGACATTGAAGAAATTTTGCGACATTTTGGGTATTGGCATGGCTGGGACGGTGAAGAAGATTCCAGCTCAACCTGCTGATTTGCTGGAGCTCTACTGCGGGGTAAATAATGATGATGATCGCAGAGCCCAGCGCGGGAAGATAAGAAATATTCAACTCCCAACTATCAGATATTTTGTTTATTATCTTGCCACTAGTATTCTTGGTAGGGAGAACACTAGCAATATTTCTAACTATCATTTGGTGTTTCTAGATGCTGCACTCAACAATGAAACCAGGTATAACCTTGGATCTCTCATTGCTCGTCGCTTATATTCTAGAGGACCCATTTCTGGTGGTATTATTGTTGCACGTGCAGTTGCTACCTTAGAACTTTCTATTGATCCAAATGATACAATTTTGGCTCCTCAGAGGCTTGATCTTGCGGCCATGAAAGCACATCACTTTGTCACTTCTAGGTCTACCATTGAGAGTTTGGTTTACAGGATGATATTTACTGATGGGGAAGAGAGGGGAATTCCTTTGCCACAAACCACTTTGTTCAGTATTTGCAGGGGACCTTGGTCATGCTCCAAGGAGGAGATGGACGAGCAGTTGCGCATCCGTGGTTTCCACGGACACTACTAGAGGGACTCGCCCTCTTATGACCACTCTGTGCATTACATAGGGTCTTCCTCGAGCAGGTACCAGGACGAAAAGGGGCATCTTCCTCGCATTACGCAGGCGCACCTTTTTGGCCAGGCTGGAATTGAGCCCCACCTAGGACAAAAGCCTAAGCTTGGGGGGAGGTATATAGACATCACACTCATCTATATATCATGTTTTGTCAGTTCTTTATATATCCATGTTTCGCTTTCTTTTTAGTTTTTGCTTTTGCTTTCCCAAAACACAAAAAGACCAAACTTTTTTTTGTTGTTTCTCTTGGTTTGTTTCTTTGCCTTTTTAAGCTTTGGTTTGCCTTAAGAAAAATCCAAAAAGATTTTGCTTTGTTTCTTTTTTCTTTCAGTGCTTGCTTTAAAAATCAAAAACACCAAAAATATTTGATGTTTTCTTTGATTTGGTGAAGTTCGTTGCAGGGTTTAGCGGTTCTCAGTGGAGTTTGGTTTCATGTTATTATTCAAGCCACACAAGTGAAGAGCAATAATGAAGATTAATGACAACTTTAGGGGTGGTAAGAGGCTGGTAATGAAGTCCTTCCATTGTTTTATTCATAACTTGGTATGATATTGTGGTATCCTCCTCTGAATGTTTCATTTGAATCGACTTGGCACATGCTCAGGCATGCATATGACTGAACAATAGTCGGTTAAGCCTCGATGAATTATTTTGCCTCAGAATTCTTGTATCACTTTCATGCCATAAATAGTCCTATTTTGTTGCAAGCATGATTATGACAATTATTGCTCTCTCGTTTGTCGCTCCCTCTCAATTGCTAGACTTCACTAGCACTAAGTATGAGCTCTACTCATGCTTCCAACTCCCCAAAATCAATATTGTAAAAACTGTCCACCATACCTACCTACTAGTATCATTTGCTATACCGTGCATATTTATTATGCCTTGTTTTCTTACAAATAAAATGTTTGCTTGTTATGAGAAAGTTAGTTAGTAAATCTCTCACGAACTTGATGGCACACTTTATTTCTTGCACTTAATAAACCCGAACCATTGTGACTGTCCATGAAAGTTATATGCTTGCAAATTATAGGCTGGGAGTTAGAAGAACCGTGCTGTCACGGGGAACGTTTTAAACACCTGTAAATATATACCCAGTTGATATCATGCTCTTTTGTGTACGGATGTCGTCGGTGTGAAATAAAAGGGGAGCTTGTAAGTCCATGGAGTTATGTATATGTGTTAGAGAAATTCCTAGGCCTCTAGCCTAAGCCATACCTAATCATGGTGGAAACTTGCAGCATAACCATAGTGAGCTATCTATGAAGCTTTCTTCTTATAAAAAAGAAACATATTGAAAAGAGGAAAGAGAAAAAACGATTTTTCCCATGGTAAATAAGAAGATTGCTGAGATTCTCATTGTCTGCTTGCCTTGTAATTTTTATTATGGGATAGCTCCTGTATCATGTGCAAGGGGTACCCCATTGGCGGTTCTCTATGATACGCATGTATTTACTATGACAAGAACTTACTAGTAACTAAAGTTGAGTAGCATGAGGAGCGGCCCTCGTACTCAAGGGACATGAGATTTCCAGTTTATGGTCTGTCAAGCATATAACTCATATTGGACCTAACTTTCACCTTAACCATCTAAAGATGCCTATGATAGGGGCAATGAGATCTCATAGCTAATGAGTACCATACTTTCAGCATTTGGAAGCCTTTCAAACTTTTCAAAACCTTTTCACTTCCTTGTTGAGTCACCACTTATTATATGAGCACCTTCTTAAGAGCATAGTTTTCATTCTTAGTGTAATGTGCTTGTCTCAAAACTTGGTTAATTATGTCATGACTTTGATGCTTGTATCTTAGACATTTTTACTTTTAGTCTTCACTTGTACTTTAGAGGTGCCTTGGCATTTATGTTTTGCTCCACCATCAAAGGAAAGCGAGATACCACTCTATCATACCTTTTTATGAGCATTGCAATGTTTCTTATGTTTATGTTTCATGCTACTTATTATTATTGAGTTGGAATCTCTTCATAGCTTGCAATGACTATTAAGTAGACTTAGTTGCATACTCATTATGAATTGTCTAAGTATATACTCATGTGCTGAGAATATATACATCATATGAAGCAAATGTGTTCGTGAAAGTTCTTTTATCGCACTCAGTTTTCAACTGAATTTCTTGAGGACAAGCAATAAGCTAAGCTTGGGGGAGTTGATACGTCCAAAACGTATCTACTTTCCTGAACACTTTTGCTATTGTTTCTCCTCTAATATTGTGTGATTTGGATACAACTAACACGGGCTGACGCTGTTTTCAGCAGAATTGCTTTGGTGTCTAGTTTTTGTGTAGAAAATCAACTATCAGGAAAAATCCCGGAAAATATGCCAATGAATATATGGCTAAGTGGAGTTTTGGCTGGCCTTTGCATAAAAATAAATTTTTCCTATCCTTTGAAAAATAGTTTTCTCTTTTTCAAAACACTTTATCAAACAATGGCACACTTGATACACTCTAGGTGCTACCCTTGTTCACCCAAGAAGTTTTAACTTAGTGAAATTGGGATGACGAGATCCTTGATCATTTCAATGTCTTTGATGCTCAAAATGTCAATTTCCGGGGACACGGCTAAGTACTTAGGTTTTACCCTCTCGAGAGGTGGTGCACTTTCCCCAGAAGACTCGACGTGCATCGAGATGAGACATTTCTGAAACAATCCCTCAGACCACCATAGACGTGTTCCATCCTATCATCACTACCACCAACTATCCATCTGGCTGAGTTCTTGCAACCTAGTTGGTCAAGGTAGAGCCCATATGCCATGTGGTTGCACTGGAAGCTTCTAACCACTAAACATCTCAAATCTCTTTGTTCCTGGGTGGCCATCCACAATTGAGATACACTAGGGTAAACCATAGAAATGGGCCCTGAGTAACCACTCAACACAAACCATACCTTCCAATTCCACCCAGGTGTTTCATTAATAAGTTGTATTCTTAGTCAAAAACACATAGGCATAACTTTTCCGTAATTTCATAACATGAATTTCCACCCTTGTATTCTAATAGCTAGGCTAAGCATACTAGCATAATCTGACTCTTATCTTAGGAAAAATCCAACCAAGATATATTCTATAGGATCTACCATAGCATAGCATTATACAAAATAGTCCTATCATGCATACTACAAAAATATCACTAATGCAATATTGGAAAGATAGGACTTTTGATGACCAAAGTATCACTTGCCTTTTTAGTATAAAATCTAGGTACTCTCCTTGATCTTGCAATTTTCACACTCCTCAAAGTTCACTACATCACAATCAAGCAAAGCACACATTCAAAACTAGCACACCAAATAACATAACAAAACAAAACAAGAAAAACAAAGAAATGCATGCAAGCATGCAAAGGTTGTTTTATTGAAAAAGTGGTTTCTAACAAGGTTCTAAGCATTCCAAACACCTACTGGTCTTTTATAAAAGTGGAATTTCATTTGAAACCAAGTTAGTGAAAATAAGTCATTAAAATGACTTTTCTTTTGTTAGAAAGGCTTTTATTCAAAGGAATAATTTCTAGTGCAAAAAATATATATTTTTTATGCCAAATGTTAGTTTCAAGGATTATAGGGTTCAAAACAAAACAATTTGCAAAAGGTTTCAATCAAGAATAATTTTAGAACAATATTTATACTCAAAATAGCCCTAAACATGTCTCTGCATAAAAACCTAATTTTTCAGAAGCAAATGATCAAATCAAGGCCATAGGTGCAAAGGTCTCATTTTTGAATCCATTGATATAAAATTTGTAATTTTTGTACAAAAATATCAAAAGTTATTGATTTTACAAGTTCAAACATCTAATAGATAAAATCCTGGATTTTAAATCAAACTCTCTGCCACACGGCGTGTTCTGATTGGCCTATACCGATTCGGTTGGATCGAGCGATGCGAGACGTTTGATTTAAGTGAAAATGAATGTGCTAGATCAAACCATACCCCTTCGCTAAGTGATCTATCCTAGCCGCAGGATATCGATCCAGTGGATCACAGCAGTTTGGCCAAGATCTGGCGGCGCTGCTGGCGACGCGCGGCGGTGGCGCCTTTGGTGGCGGCGCATCAGCGATTCAGAGGGGTAAGGGGGAGGTGTGAGGATGTTACCATGGTCTCAGGGACATGGCAATGCTCACGATGGTCGTGGGCAAGGCCGGGGAGCACGGGTGCGGCGGTGATTCCTCGCCGGAGTTGCTGCCACCATTGGGAGCTCTCAGTCAGCAACGAGGGCGACACTCTGGGGCCCACGAGGACAAAAGGCATGCGTCATGAGAAGTGCAAGAAGTAGGTGAGTATATGTGTTTGATCCAGAGGCAGAGGGGCGCACGGGGTTCACCTGATTTCATCGCCGGAGTTTGCACGCTCCGTCGGTAGTTGTAGAGGTTGACGGGGTGAGCCTACAGAGTGTTCGCAGATGAATAGGGAGTATCATGAGAAGCGTGAGGTGATGCCAATCATGGCCATATGAACCAGAGAGCAATGGGAGGTCAGGGCTCACCATATTTATCGCCGGAGACTGTCGGGACCGCGGTGGTGCAAGCTCGAATACGGCCAGCCTGGGGATCTCAGGGTGTGGGTTTTGAGGGGAAACTGAGAGGAGGGCGAGGTGGTTACTAGGGTGAGGTCTAGGGAGCGAATCACGTCGACAGTTAAGCGAATTTACATGTCAACATCCAGATTTTTAATCCCAGATGCCTGTTATGCCATACATCGCAATCCCAGGATTACCATTTTTGCGAGACATAACAGATTTGGATACCACAGTACATCATCCATTACAAACCATACATAAGGTCTTACACAAATAAGGATCTCAAGATCCAGTTCTTAATACAATTCAAGCATCGGAAATATGTAATAGTAAAGGTAGCGTAGGCGAAGCTCCATCTTCAGGGTCACAGGAAATGCTGACGATGGGAGATGATCCTAGTTGTCGTAACCTTCCTGGGGTCCATCATCCTGGTACTCCTCTTCATAGTCTGGCCACGGGAATAGCCAGGGACAAAGCCATGAGTACTCTTTAAGTACTCGCAAACTAATACTAACAAGTGAAGGGGTTTTTTGTAGTAGGACACTACTAGGTTTGTTTTGCAAAAGCCAGATTTACATCTACTAAGTTCAGAAGCAAGAGAAAGCTAGTCAAATTTTATAACACCTAAGTGGGAATTTGTATCTCACGCCACAACTCTGTTGTGGTCACGTCAAATTCTCCATTCATTTCACAAGTCATTTTGAAAACATATGACGGGGGAACAGTATGGCCACTCCAACTGTCCATAACCGCGGATGCGGCTATTCGAATAGTTTGACACTCTGTAGAGATTGTACACTTTCACCACAACATTCGATACATCCGTCAGGAACAAATCTTGAATTCACCATACTGAGTATGCGGCTAATCAATCCTAACCTTTCAATTACATGCCCTAGTATAAGCACCTCTCCTGTGAGTTTGGCCTCCCAACCATGACCAACTGTCATCTTGGGTACTACACAGGTGGACAATCTTCACAAGGTAGCCTCTGCTCAGACCTTGGCCGTGAGGGAACCAATACTAAGGTGTATAAGTTTCTAGTCAAGCCCTACCCAATTTTCGGGTATTGTGGTTGTACGGTAAAATTGGAATGGTATCGCATCCAGACAACCATCAGTTTTATAAAGGGCTAAGGCTCATGCCTCAACATTTTCATCACCAAAATCATCTGGTGGTCGGAAACACAAGTCAAAAGATCTTAGTAGAATGATCCATCATTCCAAGGTATTCATAACCATTTTTCCACCAAGTATTCCCATCTAAAGTTGATCAAGTTTTATGCTTAGCACTAGCATCTACAAGTGGGGGTAAGTACTAATGAGGGGTGGTAAACTAGTGGAGTTTAACTAAGTTCAATCTCATGCCTTAGGATGACATAAAGATTATCTAGCTTAGGCCAATTTTTATGATCTTTATGCAACCTTCAATTATCTTTCTAGAATCTACAATTCACTTAAGTAAGCTCTAAGTAAATTTCTTTGATAAAGAAATAAAGTATAAAGCTTGTAAGTAAAACTAGGATTGGTTTATCAAGTGGGTATAACCACATATGCTTAAGGCATATGGTTGGCATGGTAAGGCTTGCTAAAGTATAATATCTTGCAAGTGTTAGCTTGCACATTCAACTAGTAGTATTAGGCTTGCATAGGTAAAGTATCTTGCAAGTGTTAGCTTGCCTTGTGCAGAGCAGTGGTTAAAGTTCTCCTCAGCTTCTTCTTCGTAGTATCCTCCTTCCTCCTCGTATCCTTGATCGGCACTAGCGTCTATAAATAAATACGAGGTACACAATCACCAAACAATACTTAACTACTTTGAATCATCACACAAAGGGGTTCTATAGATTATCTAGCATCATCACTAACATTACAAGCACTTGACTTAATGATTTTATTTTTAGAAAAGTAATTTCTACTCATTGAAAAACTACTTAAGATTTAATATTCTTCAAACCAAGCATGGGATCATGTTGACACATGTCATCACCACATATTTCAGTTCATGGGAATGTGATTTAAAGTGGTGTCACAATTTAATAAGGTTTAACCTTTTTATTTTAAATAAAATAATTGACTAGAAATTCCTATGTGGCAATCTTTTATTACTTGAATATTATTTATGTAAGTAAACCCATATGTTTTTATACATTCTGAAAGGTATAATAAAATGTGATTTTTGAGAGTTGGAATCAACTCAAAAGCTATTATGGTTTAAATTTTAAAAATATTTGAATGCAGAAATGCTTCTACCTTGTTATTTTTACCAAGGGTGATCTACAGATCCAAATGATTTGAATCCAACGGTCTTGGATTCAGCATTTCTAGACCTTTCTAACAAAATTGGTTTCACTCAATTTGGTTCACTGAATCAAGCTGGGCTGATTTTTGAAATTAGGTATAGAACTGTGTTTGAATGAAAATGGAAAAATCCAAATTCAAACGAGTGGGCTGCGCGGGAAGAGAAAATGGGCCGGCCTGCTACGCACAGCGCTTACGCGGGCAGGCTAAGTTGCTGTCCCCATGCGTCAGTGAGACGGGGGGGTGCGAAGCGATACAGGGCAACATGGTGCGTTAGATCTAGTTCTAATCCAACGTCTCTGGTTCATCGTCCACGTCGGGCAGCGCCGGCGAGACAGAACCCTAACGCGGCAGGTTGGGGTCGTGGGGGGCTCACCGGGGCTCAGGCGAGGGTCAGCGAGGCGGGCGAACAACGAAGTCGACGACGGCGAACCTCCTGGTACCGGCAGCTTCTCCTGGGGCGGCTCCAATCGCTGGCTTCCTTCTTCTCTAGCAGCGGCGGGCTCCAGCCAAATTCCGGCGATGCGCTGCTCGCCTTGCTCCGGGAACGGGGTGGAACGATCAGTGAGGAGAGGGGAGTGAGATGATGTGAAGAGTTTGAGCGGGGGAGGCCTCTATTTATAGTCTCGACTACGAGACCGAACGGGATGGGCAGGCGACGGTGGCGACATGGCTACGGCTTTCTAGAGGCATGGCCGAGGGTGGCGATCGATCGGTGGTCTCCTGGCGATGCTCTGTGGCTTTAATGCATGTGTAGGGGTGGTGGCAAACGGTCTGGAACGCTCGATGTTCTGCGCGGCAGAGGCGGCGTCTTCGATGGCGAGCGGTGGCTACGGGGTACGGGTGGTGAAATGGGCATGTCTGGCGGTCTCCTGGGACGGTGGGGAGCATGTTGGCGCGCGGCGAGGGCTCGAGGTGGTCTGGTTGAATGGGAGCGGCGCGTGCTCTGCGGCGCGGGTCGGCATGGTCGACAGCGGCACGGGCATGGCGTTCCTGGCGGTTCTGGCTGCTGTCTGCGAGGCGGGCTGGTCGAGAGGGGGCGGTGAGGCATGGGCTACCTCCCAGACAAGGTTGGCACGGCTAGTTCTTCCTCTAGCCTACTGTCCACACTGGTGTGACATGGGTGTTCTCGGTTGTTCACCATTGATGACATTGGTAAGCTTACAGTGGGGCTAGTGATTAGGTAAGTTTGCTAGATGATCTACCAAGGTTTCTGTGAGCTAGAGAGGGAACAAGTTTGGCCAGAATCACTGCACACTATAGTGTTTTGATTTTGTTTGATTTGAATCAGCAAGGTGTTTGATGAAATGGCCGCATGAATTCAAGTTTTGAATTTTGAAAATATTTTTGGTGGGTGTGCCAGGCATGTGCTGGTGAGTCTGTAGATGCTTGTGTTTTGAAAGTTGAGCTTGTTTGAGTGGTTTTTGCAAAAGTGGGATCTTCCCATATGATATAGATTCAATTTTGAACTGTCATTTAAACTATGCATTCAAATGTTTTTGGATGATCACAAGGTGGGCCTTAGTACTTTGTTATGAGTACTATTAAGGGTTGTTAAGATCCAAATAGGTTTATGTTAAGTTCTGAAAGTTAGAGATAGCCAAAGTAGGCATGGGAGTTAAATTGGCCAAAGTGACCATTCCCTTATTTTGTTTGTTTTGATTTATTCGTCTTTGGGAAAAGTGTGGGGATTGTTTAGATGATGTTTATTTCACCTAATAATCCTCTTACAAGCAAAGAAACACACAAGCAAGGTAATTCAAAAGTATCCAAATTGGAATGCATAGACACATGCATGCTTTCATATTTTTATTTAGAAAAGTTTTTGTTAATCCTAAATTTTGAAGATTAGATTTTGATGATCCAAGTTTCATATTTTTGGGATGTTACATTACGCTGTTTAATCTGACCAGAAACGGCAGGAGGAAAGGCGAGGTCAGCGTGCTGGAGACGACGATGTCGCATGGCAATGGGGTCGGCTGGTCAGGGAGGGTGCGGGTGGACGCGCGGGTGAGAAAAGAAAGCAGGGGAGAGAGGGGTGGCTGGGTGGGCTCGTTGGGTCATGCTGGGCCAGGGGTGGGTAGCTGGGTTGGGTAGGTTAGTTTCCTTTTTTTCTTCAAAACCTTTTCCTTTTTCTTTTTCTGTTTTCTGTTTTTATTCAAATCAATTTGATTTCAACTCAAATTTTATTCAAACCTTTGCCAACCTTTTCAGAATATTTTAATCATAATATAAGTTGGTTATTTAGTTCATTTTCAAATATTTTTCATGATTTATTAATCATTTAAATTTGAGTGTTGCACCTTGGTATTTATTTAAATAAAATTTGAATATGGTTCATAAGCCCATATAATTTTTTTAAATAAATGTTTATCCTTTTATATTATTTAATAAACTTTTATTCCATTTACTTATGGATTTTAACCATGGTTTAAATTGTATTTGTAATAATTCCTATTTATTTAATTCTTTCTTTATCTTATAAGTTTCATATCTTTTTATTTATAGTTCCAAAAATAGTGATTCCATTTTGTATAATTTTATTTAATATTCATTTATCTTTTTAAATCCTTTTAGGATTAATTTGATCCCAATTTGATATGGATTTTAGCTATGAGCTTTATTAGCCTTGGAATATTTTCTTTTATCTTATAAAAATCATCAGTTTTTATCCATGGCTCCAAATGGAGTGAAAACAAATCCCATGGTTTTATAATATTTTTGATTACCATTTTTGATCATTTAGCAATTTTTGTTGCTAAATTTTTATATGGAACAAAGCCATAGTCTTGGAGTGATCTTGAAGATGATTTCTATTATTAGGGTTTAGGTTTTTGGTTAAATTTTCCAAGTGCTTAAATTCAAGATACATTCCATGCATGGATGCATTTGATTTGTTTGAAAATTAGTTTTTTGCTTTTTCATTCAAGTTTTGTTCAAGTAGGGTTTTGATGTTTCCAATTAGAGGCAAAAGTTTATTTTCCCTCTAAATTTCAACATTTGTTTGTTTATTTTTCACATTTTAAAATTTGGAATATTTTGGTATGTGACAGACTACCACCCTTAAAAGGAATCTTGTCCCGAGATTCGGGAAGACTAGAAACAAAGTTGGTTTGAGGACAGTTAGGGTACTACCACCCTTAAAAGGATTTTAAATAGATTGCATCTCGGCTTACTTAGTGTCTTGATGTAACTTCTCTGGACAGTTGTTTGCATAGTGTCCCTTATATTCACATTTGAAACATGTGACAAGGTTGAGATCCTTCACAGGTTTGCTTGTCTTGTTCTTCTCCTTTTCTAGACAATTTGATGCATAATGGCCTAGCTCTTTGCATTTGTAGCACATCACCTGGCTAATATCCCTCTTTATCTTTGGTATCACTACCCCTTGTTTGTTTCCTTGGCCCTTCTTTTTTTGGGTATCTCCAATTCTAGGAGGTCTCTTAGTTCATGCTCTTCATACTTCACTACAAAGGTGGGAAAACTTCCTCGGTTCTTAGAACGGTTCCTAGGATAACGTCCACGTTTCCTCTTTTACTCACCAAAGTTGGTTACAATGTATGGAGGTGCATACTGAGATTTGTCTTTGTCTTCATCGCTCTTGGTGGAAGTTGTACCTTCATGGAGGTTTCCAAAGTCTTGATGTATTCCATCCTTATCTTGATGTTTCATCTGTTGAACTATAGGATAGATGTGGCATTGGACAGGGACATGATCATTTCCTTCACATAGGAAACAAGTAACTTGAGTTGTGGGGCATTGTCTAGTTGTATGGTTCACTTCACAGTTTGGTCAATATGATCTTTATAAGTGTGTCCTATGTCTCCACAGATTTTGCAGGCTTGTGTTCTTTCCACCATATCATCCTTGAAATCATTGTTGTCACAATCTCCTTGGGAAAGGTTGCTTCTCATGTGGATCATCTGATTGGTCATCCTTTTCAACAATTGGGATTGGGATCCCAAGAACTTTAGCATGGCTGGGTCTAACTCAATGTTGTTGTGGTTGTAGGCTAAAAACTGGGTTGTCACTTGATTCAACTTAGCTTGGGTTGCTAGCAGTTGTACTATCATGTGCATCTCGAGGTTTTTGTTGTCACCATCCTTGATGTTGGAGTTTTGGTCTCTTGGAGAAGTCATCTGCTTAGGTTGGGTTGGATTAGAATAGAGAAAAGATTTCTAGGGGAAAGAATTCTACTCACACATAACATTTCACACAAAGCAATGTGGAAGCAATATCAATCATGCATTCCACTCAAACAACAAAGTATAAGCATAACTTAGGAAAACAAAATATTATTGCCATACCATATAGGTTGGTATGATTATTAAATTGATTTAAACTAAACACTAGTATGGTGGTCCCAACTATAGGGTATCACTTGAGATCATTCAATCCTTCTTGATTGTTACATCAGGAAAAAGATTATGGTATCCTTGGAAGAAATTCTTGCATCTTGGTCACATAGCTCCAAAGGTGATAATGGTTCCTCCTAAGTTATATTTCCTTAGTTTCCAAGTCTTGAGTATTATTCTTATCTCACTTGTAGTCCTTAGTGATGTCCAAATTGAAGTCCCTCGTGTAACTAAAGTTAAAGTCATTGGTGATGTTGAAGTCCTTGCTCATGTTGAAGTCTTTGTCCATCAAGTTGAAAAGGGAGTGATGTAAAATCAAAACAAAATGTTGAGGAAAGAGTTTACAAGATTGTTTGTAAATAAGTTAGAACAAATACAATTCCTATTTTTCTAAGGGGTTTTGTCCAATCCTAGGGTTACAATCCTATAGGCAACACAGTGCTCTGATACCATCTGTAGAGACCTGGACCCAATAAGGTACAAGTCCCTGTGTCTACAGTGCTAGTCCCTAGATCGAATAGCTAGAACCCACAGTTTAAGATGTAATATGTAACACCCCAGCTTTAGTTAATCTTGTATTAGGGTTTGTTTGTGCATCATGAGCCTCATCCTCTAAAAATGCAACCAAGAAAATAAAATGCAAACCCTAATCTTGGTTCTCTCACCAGGTTAAGTCGGCAGGTCCCCCTAGACCCAAGACCCCACTTACTGATTGATGCAGAATGCAAAACTAATCTTCCCCTCTCTCCCTTTGAAATACATCAAAATTGTTTTGGAACTTTGAAACTACCAAAACAATTGGAGCCCAAATTGAATAAAAAGGGCCCCACAGTATTTTACATATTTTATAAAAGCCTCTGGTGTTTTGAAAGTATTCAACATAGTTTTCAAAATGAATTGCAAAAGAGAAAACAGATTCATGAAAAAGAAAAAAAGTTTTGCTAAAAAAACGGAGAGCCAGAGCCTCCAGGCCGCGCAGCCCAGCCGGCCCATCTCTCTCCTCTCTCTCCCAGCCGCTCACGCGCATAGTTCTGCGACCCATCGCAGCCTTGCTTCGGCCCAGGCCCACGTACCCTTTCGTCCGATCTATCGTCATCATCCACCTCGCGTCGCCCCGAAGCAACTGCGTGTTGCCAGCACCGCCGCCGGCGCCAAGATCCCCGATGCCGCTTCTGGAGGAGATAAGACCCCGCACCAATGCCCTCGTTCGCCCTTATCCTCTCTCCCTTCCCTTGGGCAAGCCTCTTCCTCTCTCCTGAGTTTCCCCCTGTGTCGAAACCTAGCCTCAACAGTTGCTCACCGGCGTCGCCGTTCCCGAGCTCCTGCCGCCTATCTGAGGCCAACGTAGGAACCTCCTCGGCGTGTTTGTTCTTACTGCCAAGCAGAGCTAACCGAAGCGCCCCCAAACGATGGAATCACGACCTCCTTCCCCGACTCCGGCCGCCACCGTCACCGTCGATTCCGGCCACACCCGGCCTTGCCCTGCCTCGACGACCTTTGCACGAGCATCCTGGTGAGGTAGTGGTTATCAAGAGCATCTCCACACCCCCTCCCTCTTTGGTTTGCTCCCCGCATCAACCACTATCGTGTGCCGCCGCCGTCGCTCGCCGTATCCACCGCTCCGATGACCCTTCCCTAGAGGAGCCGCCCCTCTTAGGCTCCCCTCGATGCACTGATTCAAACTCGCAAAGCCCCGCAGCCCCGCAACCCCGTGCACTCTCCGGCATCGCCGCTGACCACCATCTGCCACTTTGCTGCCGTGGTGACGTGAGTCACGCGTCAGCAGCACGCCAGGTTGGCCACGGTGGCAGCCTATGTGGCTCCTGGCCCACAAGTCAGCCGTAGTGGCTAGAACTAGTACCAGTGAGAAACCACCCAGTGTCCCTGGTGATGTCATCTTTTTCTTACGCTGACGCAGTAAATTTAAATTGATTAAATAATTCCAGAAAAATGTGAAAATCTTGTAAAATTCATAAGTAATTATTTATAAGTCATAAAATATGTATAATATATCAAAATGTTCCGAAAAATGAGAACTATCTATTAGAGCTATAATCATGCATTGTTAAGCAACTTAAATTACAAGTTTAATTAGAGAACTGATCAACCCCTCTCATATGCTTCCGGAGTTTCCCCGAGTTAGGTTTTTCACCCCTCGGAACACCGATTAAATTGTTGAGAATGCCTTAGGATTACATTTCGATACAATTCAACATGTCATATCATTATCCTTGCTTGAGCATTGCATCGATACCATGTTTGATTGTTTCCCCTCTCTTTCTGGTGTTTTGTTCTTCCCGGTAGAATACGATATCGAGATCGAGCCTGAAGCTCGAGGTCAACACCGTCGAAGATCGAAGATCGACGAACAATACTTGACCAACTATAATCAAGTCAAGTACAAGGATCCCGAAGATCTTCTTATGTGTTATCAACTGGCAAAGGCAAGCATAGGCCCACCATGATATAATCCTATGATTTCGAAAGCATTTCAATTCTTGCCATGATGCATAAGATTCTACTGTGGTATTTTATCGATAGATAGAGTATCCTATCTATTGCATTAATCCCTTTGATCTTATGTTACCTCATCCACTGCTCCTAGCATAACTAGGTTTGGCTTGTGTGCACTGTTAAAGCTTATATATGTGTCTTGCTTAGCCATGCATAGCTGTCAGTGCTGGTTCATCCAGATGATGTATCAGATGCAGAGAATCTAGTATGATAGGAGAACGTGATGAGATGAGATCAGTGATGTGAGATTAAACATTCTAAGGCTTGTATGGGAGGCCACGGTGGGAAGTGGTTTCTCGCCACCACTAGGACCTGAGTTCTTGCTTTTGGAACCGAGACGAGCGTACAACCACACGGGTCCTGGAAAACCTCACAAGTAACTAACTTGCCTAGTAGATTCCATGAGTCACATAGTTCGGGCGTTCCATTCGACATATGCATAGAAAACCTTTTGAAAGATTTGCCGGGTGAAGGTGCATTCATAACATGTAGGGAAGCGTGGACCGGGTTTCTTGGGGTCGATGGAGCCCCTGGTAAACCAACCTAGCCTCACATCTTTAAGTACCTGCTTCGGGATTTGACCTGTTATGGCGGAACCATACTTATTGCGTGACTCATGGTCTCGGCGAAAGCAAGGTAAAGGTCATGTCTAACCACCCTCTACCGGCCTTCCAAGCAAGAGGACTATTACTAGTGGCATTAAGAGAAGGTTAATACGTGTGGGTAAAGTTGTACACCCCTACAGGTTAAAAATATTTTCGAAAAGCCGTGTTCACTATTATGAATGCTTGGTGATCAGATTCTAAGATCATAGAGAACTTTAACCTAATCGTAAAACTTGTCAGATCAACGTGTGCTTAAGGATGCTTCCTCATGGGTACGAGGGGGTGATCCTAGATAGGGTTCAGATGATGATGATTTGGTGGATATCAAAAGATGATGATCAACATTCCGGAGACGTCGCTATCTTATCCCCTTTTAAAATACTCTGACTAGACGAGCGTCTGCTCTCTCTTGTTTTACAAACAAAGATGGCTTTATGAAAAACAACTCCACCAGCCATAAGTCTTGCGGAGTACACCCTGTACTCACCCTTGATTTGTTGATACTTTTGGCAGAGCAAGTGTTCCCCTGAAGATCAGTTTGGTACTACATCGACACCGACGAGTATCTTGGGGTTCCCGGACAACAGCTTGGAATCTATGGGCTGGGACGTCATCGTTATGCTTAAGGCCTCTTAGGCCATTTGTTAAGTTTGCTATACTTAATAGCATAATTTGCCTTCCGTTGTTTGATGTTTGTGGTCAGTGACCTCTGCTTGTAATATTTTGGTTCTCTGCTCAGTTAGAGCTTGTTGTAATAATTTTTTGTGGCGTAGGGTCACTGTTGTGCTACCGATTCTTCACTGTATATTCTCGAGCTCAAGGTTAAGCTTATGTCAGACGGAGGTCTGGGATTATTTTAGCCCTGAACCCAGGGGTGTCACAGGTTTTGGTATCAGAGCAGTACCGACCGTAGGAAAACCTTGCTATTGGTCGATGTTGAGTCTAGTGTTTGTGAAAATTATTTTAAAAGCTGAAAGGTATTTGCGAAAACTCTAGTATGCTTCTTTTTCTCCTTATCCAGTTTCACTCTAACTATGGGTCATCTTATCTTGGGTTGACTTTGGAAAAGTTTTTATATCTCTTCTAGTCTTTGAAAGATTAGGTGCATTCTGGGCATGTCGTTTCTCAACCAGTTGACCTAGTGTTGAGTTCTCTAGAGTTGTGTGTGTTGTGAATTCCTTGTTCCCCATGCTCTTGTTCATCTGAGAGATTCCTTTCTATCATGATCTCTATATTTTGGACCCACAATATTATATTGTTGGTTCCACAGTGTTCTATTCTAGCTTCGAGGTTTCCTTTCGCCTCGTGTGCCTCCTTTTTATTTGTTTGGGTACTTCAGAAGTTGTTTCTTCTCTTGAAAGCTACCTCGTGATTAATACCTTGTAGTGTACGCTATGTCACTCAAGTAGTAGTTACTTCTTTTCTCGGGTTTTAACCTTGGACTTGAACCGAAGATCCCTGATTGTGCTAGATTCTGGTGTTGTGAATCTTGTACATGAAGCTGATCTTTATTCCAAGATCCACTCCTTTGACCCCTGTTGTTAATGTTCACACATTACCTCAGGATGGCTGGTACTACAATTCTAGCCTTCAAACTTGTGGTCTTTGTCACGATTAAATCGTTACAACTAAGGACTTCCCCTACCACTAGCTATGGCAGATGTTCTTTAATGGAACTAAATAAATCATGACAAGAGTACTCCTCGAGAGTCTCGCATCTACGCTCGTGACTCTGCCACACCTTATCTCTCCCGTGCATTGGTTTTCGGGAAATTGTTGACTTATGCATCCACATCTCGGGATTCTATCCTAAGCATGTTCCTTTCTCTTTGTTGCTTTCTAACCTTTGTTTACCAGTTGGTAGCCAAGTATTAAATGTGCATTGGTGTCTTCTAATGCAAGATACTCTTGTGGTCCGTCATGACAAACCATTTCGGGATGTCTAGGAGAAACAAACTCCAGTACCTCCTCATATCTAGGACCAGGTCAAAGTGTTGTAATCCGCAGATTAAGAGGCATTGATTAGCTTCTGGCTATTCTACCTTAAAGTGTCACACTCTTTTATACTAAGAGGTCATGCTGAGTTTTATGACCCCTTAATAAAGTGATGCTCTTACACATATTTACCAACCCTCCCTCGAGCTTTCGCGCTCGTGAGTGATGCGTGTGTGTAATAATGTGGTCATATGATATTATTAGCAATTATCATTGCTTTGAACTCAAGGACATTTGTGTCATTCATAGAGTGATTGGTTAACCCTGTCACTCAGCAAAGGATGATTGTACTACCAAGTCTGTTATTCTGGTGCACTCTCCTCGGTCAAAGAGTAAGGCTTGTGCCAAAGCTCTGAGATTATGTCTTCTTGCTTTACCAGGCAAGTTTCCTCTCGAAATAAGTGACATATCGGTGGTTTGTGATATTCTAGTTGTCTATAGAAGTGTTTCCATGTTGCCACATGATCGTGTTGTCAAGTTCTTGAGAAAGCAAGTTCCCCGAACTGCTCTTTTTTCCAAGGATCCATACTGGATACCCCTGAACTCGTTGGTTGAGTCTAAACAACAACTTGGAGAGTTGTAGGACAAAAGTTCTATCCGACCTAGTTCCTCCTTAAAGGGAAGTCTAGTTTTGTTCGTTATGAAAAAAGATATTATATCCTTCGTGGATATGTTATCTTCCCCTCCTTTGATTTGATTTGGGTTATCATCAAATTAAACTCAGTTCCAAGGACTATCTTGATGGTGTTTATACTTGTGATGTTTCACTTGAGTACATCTTCGTGTCCTTTGATCTGACCAGTATTCTTGCCTTGTTCATGCAACATATGAGTCCATCTTCTTTGAGTGTCTTGACAAGTTTGTTGTTGAGCCCATCGATGGCATCCTTATCTTCTCCATGCTAGATTAGATTCATATGGAACATTGGGCATCAATGTTGGAAACTTTAGAGAACCGTCTTCAAGTCATCTTGAAGTATGTGTTCTGGATGATAGAAGTAACCTTCTTTGGTTGATGTACAAATGTTGAAAGATGTCGTCGTGAACTCGAGAAGAGTTATCTCCATTCCTTAAGGATACCTGTGTGTTTTATTGTTAGTACTTTATATGTGTGCAGTTGTCTTTTAACAAGATGCTAATACATGGGTATAGCAATCAGGCTCATCTTTTGGAGCTTCACACGGTAGTCCGTATCTTGAGAATCTAGTAACTTTACCTTTGTCGTAAATGTTGCAAACTTTCTATTCGGACATGCTGAGTCTGATATATCATCCCACCTAACCAAAGCTGAATCTCAAGCAGCAATGATGGTTGGTGTTCCTCAAGGTTTTGACATAGGGTCTCTTTGTAAATCTGGTAAGATTGATGTAATGGTTGACACAATTAGCTGGAAAGACCTTTTGCCATATTCTCTTGAGTCAGCAATAACAACCAGTCTTCATAAGGTATCTTATATGATTTATTATAGGAGTGGTTCTTACGGTTTCCTCTGTATCCGAAGTCCGACCTTCGCTTGATGTCTGATTTCACGAACATCAAGGAGAACATTTAAAGTAGTGTTGCTAAATGTCTCTCGGTCGACCCTCTAGACCCTTTTATGTTGGCAAGTGGTTCTTATGGTTTCCTATGTATCCGAAGTCCGACCTTTGCTTGATGTCTAATTTCTCGAACATCAAGGGGAACATTTGAAGTAGTGTTGTTAAATGTCTCTCGGTCGACCCTCAAGGAGAACATTTAAAGTAGGAAATCACCTACCATAAATCAGGCCCGCTTCGTGGGACCCACACCCTGTGCTACGCACATCATCATCAACAGATGATTCCTACGACAGCAGCAGCTGCAACTCCGATCTGTGCGATCCTCCATCGGATGAAGGGACCTACGGTTCTGGATCCGAAAGCTGTGGCAGCAGCAGACCAATCTACGAGCGCTACCAATGAGCCGTAGTCATCCAGAGCGACGTGGATCAGCAAGCGCCCTACCCGCCACCTAACCCGCAGGACAGAAACGACGGGAACAGAAGAAGCCAGTCCCCCCACCCGAAGGGGACAACGTCGGCCAGGTCATCCGCCTTAGTAAAGAAGGATGGGCCCAGACACGCGCCGCCGTGGCGGGCAGCACGATCCTGCCTGCAGATGCCTCACGGGACCTGCTGATGGCATACCACTTGCTCCTGATTGAGGAGCACAAGAAGCAGGTCAAGATGCAAGAGGTGCTTGACAAACGCAAACAAGCAGCCTCGGAGTCCAGCGCGCGACGAGCTGCGCTCTCCGCCATGGGCATCGGCTCCAGCTCGAACGGAAACCACGACAACAAGCACCGCTCCCGGACGGAGAACATGGACCCCAAGGAGCACCGTGAGGTGAACCGAACCATCGACGCATCCTTCATGGAGATGGATGCCGACGACAACATCATCTCGAAGACGCCGCAAGCTGTGATCATGGCAGCCACCGCGTACCTCGCGTCCCACCCACCTCCGGAGGGGGACCCGAAAATAGCCATGCACAAGTCCGCACTCACCGGACTCAGGCTCGTCAGATCCGCGCTCCATCAAGAAGCTCCTACGGAGCCAAAAAAGAAAGCTACGGTCAGGTTCGACCGCAGCCCCACTCCTTCATCCGAAGAAGAGGACCATGACCTTCCTCGAAGGCACAAGAGCTCGCGTCATCGCAGCCACGATTACGACGCCAGAGACGCACTCACACAGCGCAAAATCGACACAGCGCGAGCCAAGCGCACATGCTCGTCTGAATCCGAGATGGACGAAGACGAAGGAGAACTTTGCGGAGCCCGGTGCTTTAGCAGATCTGTTCGATGGACACGGATGCCACGAAATTTCAAGCTTCCTTCGGATACTCCGAAGTTCGACGGCACACAGGACCCCAAGGCGTGGCTCAGCGACCACCTGTCATCCGTCAAGCTGCACGGTGGAAACAAGGAAACCACCATGCAATGCCTTCAGCTGCAGCTGACAGGCGCAACCCCGAAGCTGGGAGAAGTTGGCTTACAGTTTCATCTGAAACATCAAAGGCACCAGCAAGCGGCCCGCGTCGATCGAGGAGTTGCGAGCCTGTACTCAACGAACGGGCGAATCCATTCGCTCATACATACTGCACTGGTCCAACACCAAAAACTCCGTGGCGCACATCTCCGAAGAAAGGGCCATCGACGCCTTCAAGGACGTCGTCAAGCGCCAGGACTTCAAGGAGGAACTTGGGCGCGTCAAGCCCAAGACACTCGACCACCTCATGGACATCGCCAATAGGTGGGCCGACGGCGAAGATTCTGTCCACCGGGCACAATCGGAGGAAGAGGACGATTACGGCCGACGACGGGAGCGCCATAACAAGAGGAGACCGCGCGTCTACGACGATCGCGATGGACCCTACATGGTCGCGGCCGGCTACGCCGATCGCCGCAACGATGCCAACCGCAACAGCGGCGGATACCGCGGAGGCAACTTCCGCGATGGAGGACGCCCAACGCAGTCGTGGCAGTGCCGCGGTCGCGACGACGGACCCTCGGCATACGAAAAACTGTCGGGTCCATGCACCATCCACTTCTACATCTACAAGAAGGATGGTAAGAAGAAGGCAACCCACATGCTCAAGGACTGCCGCGAGTTCCAGAAGCTCAGCGAAAGCATGGTTCGGATGAGGCAGCAAGCTCCACCCCCTGGATTTGGGAACGCACCCGCACCAGAAGAGATAGCGCATGGAGCTCCTCCACCGCCACCTGTAGTAGGCCCGAACCAACAAGTCGCACCAGCACAGAACAACGCTGGGCACGGGTATCCCCTGCCTAAAGGAGCACTGATGATCCAGAAGGGGCGCCCCACGAATAGGGTGCAAAAGAAAATCACCCGTCAGATCAACCTGGCCGTGACAACTCCACTCGCCATCCTTGAGTACCTCAGTGGATCGGAGTCCTGCATCACGTTCAGCCGTTCGGATCACCCTTGCCAGATCCCTCGCCCAGGTCATGCTGCCCTGGTGCTGGAGGCACAGATCGGAGGTTTCGAGATGAGCCGTGTCTTCATGGACGGCGGCAGCGGCATCAACCTAATGTTCGCAAGTACTCTAGCAGCAATGCGGATCCCGCTGTGCAGCCTGGAACAGTCAGACACAACGTTCCACGGCATCGTCCCAGGAACGGGCATATTCCACCTGGGAAAAATATGGCTCGACGTCATCTTCAGCAAGCCGGACAACTTCCGGTGCGAGCGGCTCGAATTCGAAGTGGTGGACTGGCCATCACAATACCACGCCATCCTCGGGCGCGTAGCATTCGCAAGGTTCTTGGCTGTACCACACTACGCGTACCTGCTACTCAATATGCCAGGACCCAGGGGCGTCATCACGGTCCACGAGAGCTTCACCCGATCGGACCACTGCGACAGGGACTTCAACAGAATCTCCCAGTCATTCGGCATGCAGGAGGAGCTCGTAAGGCTCCGCGAGGTGACGGACAACGGGGCACCCCCAGTGGCACGACAAAACACACCTGATATATCTTTTTACTCCACCGTCAACACAAATAAGGTGCAGGTCCACCCGACAGATGCCTCCAAGACGACGCTGATCGCTAACGATCTCAGCCCCGCATAGGAAAGCGCGCTCCTCGTATTCCTCCGTGAGCGCTGGGAAATCTTCGCCTGGTGTCCTGCGGACATGCCAGGAGTTCCCAGGGAATTCGCCGAGCACGCACTAAACGTCTTTCCAGACACCAAGCCCGTCAAGCAGTCTATCCGGAGACTGTCCGAGCCGCGGGCCAAAGCCATCGGGATGGAAATCAACAGACTACTCGCTGTAGACTTCATCCGAGAGATTAAAGAAAGCGAGTGGCTCGCCAATATAGTGATGGTCCCCAAAAAGGACACGGACATCCTGCGGATGTGCGTGGACTTCACGTCGTTGAACAAGCACTGCCCAAAGGATCACTTCCCTCTTCCTTGGATCGACCAGATCATCGATTCGACCGCAGGATGCGAGAAACTCTCCTTCCTCGACGCCTACTCAGGCTACAACCAGATTCGACTCAAGGTCGAAGACCAAGAGAAAATGACGTTCATCATGCCGTTCGGAGTGTTCTGCTACAACATAATGCCTTTCGGGCTAAAGAACGCAGGTGCCACGTACCAGCGGTGCATGCAGGCATGCTTGAAGGACCAGATCGGTCGCAATGTCCAAGTTTATGTCGACGACATAGTCATCAAAACCAGGGAGGCAAGAACACTCGTCGACGATCTCCGCGAGACGTTCGATAATCTCGACCGCTACAGGATCAAGCTCAACCCCGAAAAGTGCGCCTTCAGCGTCCCATCGGATCAGCTGCTTGGCTACTTCATCTCCTAGCGGGGGATCGAGGCGAACCCGAAGAAAATACGGGCCATAATGGCCATGGAGAAACCGAAGAATCTCAAGGGTGTCCAGCAACTCGCAGGGCGAATAGCGGCATTGAGCAGGTTCATCAGCCGCATGGGCGAGAAAGCCCTGCCATTCTACCAGCTACTACGCAAGGCAGACAAATTCGAATAGACACCCGAAGCGGACGATGCATTCAAAGATCTGAAGCGGCTGCTCTCCACCTCGCCCGTCTTGGTTACGCCAAAGGAGCGCGAGCCCCTACTGCTGTACATAGCAGCCACACACCAGGTGGTAAGCACCGTGCTGGTGGTCGAGCACCCCGAAGAAGGCAAGACCCACGGGGTCCAACGTCCAATCTACTACCTCAGCGAGGTATTGACGCCAACAAAGCAGAGGTACCCTCACTACCAGACACTCGCCTACGACATGTTCATGACGGCTCGTCGGTTGAGCCATTATTTCCAGGAGCACCATGTGATGGTTGTCAATGAAGCACCCCTGAATAGTATCCTGAACAACCTGGAGGCCACAGGACGCGTGGCCCTGTGGGGCATCGAGCTGTCACCCCTATACATCATCTACGAGAAGTGACTCGCAATCAAGTCTCAGGTCCTCCCGGACTTCCTTGTACACTGGATGGAGCTGCAGCTGCCAGACACCCCAGACTTGTCGCAGTCATGGACGATGCATTTCGACGGCTCCAAGCGCGAAGCTGGAGCGGGAGCCGGGGTCTGACCTCCCCGCAGGGCGACAAGATGAAGTACGTCCTTCGGATGAAATTTCGATCTTCCAACAACGAGGTTGAATACGAAGCCCTCATCCACGACATGAGGATGGCAAAGATCTGCGGCGCAACGCGCCTGGTCATCTACGGTGACTCCAACCTCATTGTCCAAAAGACGATGAATGAGTGCGACGCACACGCCGAAAACATGATCGCGTACCGCGCACTCTACAACTCACTCGAGGGAGAATTTGACGGCTGCGAGCTTCGGCACGTTGGAAGAGAAATCAACGAGGAGGCCGACAGACTCACCAACATCGGCTCCACCTGCGCAAGGGTGCCACTAGGTGTGTTCCTCGAACAGATCTGCGTGCCATCCATCAAGCGGAAATTCCCCAAGGGATCACCGGAAGAAGCAGAACACTCGGGGGCTACGCTACCCGAAGGTCATGAAGGACCCGAAAAACTGGACACAGAGGTCGCCACGGTCAACCTGATGCAGGTCATGGCAGTCGAAGAAACTTGGACATGACCGTACCTCCAGTACTTGATAGACGGAGAACTACCTGATAGCCCGACAGATGCCCGGCGCATATCTCGCCGGTCAAAATCCTTCACCATCATCAATGGCGAGCTGTACAAGCGCAGCATTTTGGGTGTACTACAAAGGTGCGTCACCATCGGTGATGGGAAAACCATACTTCAAGACATCCATGAGGGCATCTGCGGCCATCACGTAGGCAGTCGCTCCCTTGTCGCCAAAGCTCTACGAGCTGGATTCTACTGGCCAACGGCCATGAACGACGCAAAAGACATCGTCTGAAGATGCAAAGGGTGCCAAAGGTTCGCCGACAAACCACACGCACCCTGGTCAGATCTTAGGCCCATACCTTTGGCCTGGCCCTTCGCCCAATGGGGCCTCGACATGATCGGCAAACTGCCAAGGTCCTCGAAAGGGGGGCACGTCTACCTCCTAGTCGCAGTTGACAAATTCACCAAGTGGATCGAAGCAATGCCGGTCACTAACCAAAAGGGCAAGACTGCCGTTAAGTTCTTTGAATCCATTGTCTACAGGTTCGGAGTACCGCATAGCATCATCACCGACAATGGATCGAACTTCATCTCCAAAGAATTCCAAGACTTCTGCGAAGGCCTCGGAATCAACATCACATACGCCTCTGTGGCGCACCCGCAAACGAACGGGAAGGTGGAAAAGGCCAACGGCCTAATCGGCGCTGGCATCAAGAAGCGCCTCATGAGCCCACTCGAGCGACTCGCCGGAGCCTGGAAGAAAGAGCTACCCTCCGTCCTATGGAGCCTGCGTACCACGCCAAACAGCTCCACCGGCTACACGTCGTTCTTCATGGTGCATGGAGCCGAAGCCGTGCTACCAGCCGAAGTACGCCACCAGCCCCCCCGGGTCGTCGCTTATAGTGAAGCCGAATCCACGGCTGCACTCGAAGACGCCGTCGACACACTCGACGAAGCACGAGACATAGCAGCAGCTCGATCAGCGGTGTACCAGCAGAGTCTCCGCAACTACCACAGCCGACGGCTGCGCCCAAGGTCCTTCGTCGAAGGAGACCTCGTCTTGCGACTCAAGCAAGAGCGACCGAAGAAATTCGAGTCACCATGGGAAGGACCCTACATCGTCACCGAAGTCATCCCAGGTGGCGCCTATCGCCTCAAGCATGTGGAGTCTGGAGTCGCATACTCCAACCCATGGAACGTCGCACAGCTGCGATGATTCTACCCTTAGCTACCTACCCCTTTACTTTCAATAAGGCTATTCAGCCAAGGCTACCCAGCCGAACAATGTACCTCCTCCATTACGATATAAATAAAGCTAAGTGTCTCGCCCCACAATTTTGTTTTCTATTCGCACTTTTACTCCATGCTACAAACGCACTCAGGGGTCCCCCCACCTCCATTATGAGTAGCTGACCACGTCAGGCTAACGAAAAGGACACGTATGCGAACAAAGCACTACGTGCTCAAACAACAACCAAACCTTTATAACAAAGGGCAAAACACGCCCAGTCAAATATATACAAATTTTACATCTATCTCTTTTACAGGTACTACCTACTCTGAAGAATAACCTGAGCACGCTGCTCAAACAGATCTACGATCTCTTCGGCATACTGCCTTACAGCCGCATAATGCGGACTCATATCCCCCACACCACCATCCGGTCGAAGCGGTGGCCCAGCCGCTATAGCGGACAGATCTACATCAGGGCGATGCAGCCTCATAAGGGACAGCGCAACCTTCACCCCTGCGATGAGCTGATGCCGCACCAATTCCTTGACACGATGCACGTTCTGAAACTTCGATAGAAGACCAGAGAGGGTTAACGGTGCAACATCCAGCGGAAACATCACATGCAAAACCGACGCGAGTGAAGTCTGCACCTGACGAAGCACCCGCGATACTTGGTGAACACGATCTTTCACCGTCGCAAGGACCATGGCACGGTCACGATCCATCCATAAGAACCCACTGGCTTCCATGTTTTGTTGAGTCAAGCAATTGACCCGAACAGCAACACACTCCTTCTCCTCCCTTGGAGCAAGGTTAGCACCTGCAATACTTACACAAAAGTAATATGCAATGCCAGCAGGCGCATCCGAAGAAATGGGCAACAACTCGAAATACTTACACTGAAGCTGCTCGTATAATCGAAGCAATTCCGCCATCAAGTACTCCTCTCTGGCAGCACCTCGATCTGCCTTAGACTTCCAAACGTCGGCATGGCCATGCACCCCCAGCAACTCTTTCTCAAGACTACGAACACGGTCTCGAAGAAGCGCAAGCTACGACGAATCATCCAAGGATGGCCGCAGCCGCGCTGCAGGCGAGGTGTCAACGGGATCAGCACACGAAGGACCCTAGATCAACAGAAAGGCAAAGACATGAACACGCAGATGAAGGAGCACATAACTCAACAGATTCATTAAGTGCATCAAAAGCCACTACGTGGCACAAGGATTTGTTCATCAAAATAATTACAACAAAAGAGACTACAACTATCCTACAGCTACAGCGCCTAAGACGCGGCACCCTGAGTAGCCTCGGAGCCGGATTGCCTCGCCTTGGCTTCCCCCTGCTGCCATAGCGCATACTCGGCAAGCAGATCAATCAGCTTCGGCCCATAACGCTTACAGCGAGAAGCATAGGTAGCGAAGACTACCTCGGATCCATCAGCAGTCGTCGGCATCCGGGAAGTGACCTGGGGAAGGTCCAGCTCCGCTCCAGCCGCCAAGGCCATTGCCAGCCCGACGGATGCGCCATTGCCCTTCTGCTTGCGCTTGTACGCCGCAGGTGCTTCGGCTGACAGTGCCTCCGCTAGAGCATCAACATCATCAAGGGCCGCGCCCTTGGGGACAAGATCCTTGTAGAAGCGCCCAAGGACCTCCTTGGCCTTGGCAAGCGAGTTGACGATGGTGCTGCAGCGATCTTCAACCGCCGCAGCAGCATCATCCAGAGCACTCCCGTGCTCCAGAGCACCACGATCAAACTCGATGCCTGCGGCATCTAAAACAACAAGGAAGAAGAATGAATGACAGGACCGCAAAAGAAAGACAAGGAAATCAAAAGAGGAAGGTAAAGATACTCACCCGAAACAGCCTTGGCAGCCGCCATAAGCTTGCCGGCCACCTCTCTCTCGCGTGAAGACGTGGGGGTGGCAAGCTGCTCCTCGTGGTCCGTGGCCTCCTGTTGCAGGCTCTCCTTAGCCTCGGCCGCAGTAGCCAGCTCTAGCTCGAGGCGCTCCTTCGCACCAACGGCGACCTCGGCCTTATTTTCCACTTGACCGAGGCTCTTTTTGAGAGCATCAATCTCACGAAGGGAGGTGTTATGCTCCTCTGCATTCAAATAATACAATCGCCGGATAACAGGACAATAATACAAGAAGAAGCAAAGACCAAGGCATAAAAGTACCTTGAAGCTGTTTGAGGATGGGCTCCAGCGCCAGGTGCTGCTGCACCAGTCGTTTGGCATCCTGCACAAAAGGCTGCAGGAAAAAGAGCTACTAGTCAAGAGAAGGACTCGGGGGCTACGCCCAAAAGAAAGAGCAGAAGCAAACTACACACACGAAAACGCTCGGAGGCTCCCCCCGAGACCCAAAGGAAGAACAAACAACAAAACTCCTTTACAGATGCTCGGGGGCTTCCCCCGTGGTAGGAGGCAGAACTACTCACATGATCCGACGGCGACTCCGAAGGTCCGCTTGCAGCCTTCTGAGGCACAACCACCTGAACCTCCTGCGGAGAAGGGTCTGGAGCAGCGCCTTCAGAGGTAGCCACCGTCTGAGGAGGAGGAAACGCGATTTTCGACTCCCCCATCATCTCCCGAGCACCACCACTGGAGGAGTCATTGGAGGAGTGGCTGCACAAGGACAAATTAGCACAAGTACAAAGTAAACAGGCAAGAAAAAGCAGTGCAGGACTAAGGAAATTTATGAGTCAAGATCGCTCAGGTCAAAGACAGGAGGGGTCCTCCGGACTTTCTTCTCCTCTTTCTTATCTTCCTTCTTTCTCTTCCTTCTTTTCTTCCTTCTTCCACTTCGTCGGCGGGTGCGGTGCCACAGCCCACACGGGAACGGCAGGAATCAGAGAGGAAGAGCCTCCATGCCCATCACTGTGACGTTCAAGCCACAGCGGATTCCTAGGATTCGGAGGACTCGAGGCATCCGAAGACTCGCTGGAGCTCCGTGTCCGCTTGCGAGTGTGGTCCTCGCTCGACTCGTTGGCCTCTTCAGTCGGAGATCGCTCCGATGGCAGCTCGGACATGGAATCCACTACCTCATTGTCCGGTGCATCCAGAAACAATTAGGGAAGCGGTGGCGACATGCCCGGCACCTTGAACTCCTGCACAGAAGAAGACAAGTTGTTAGCAAACAAGTTCAAATACAATGCAGTCGAAAATAACGCTACGCGCACGACCCGAAACTACACCTGTGGAACAGGACGAGAGGAAGAAAACGGAGAAGTCAGCGACTTCCCCGGGATATCCTCTCCAGCCTTGAACTTCAGAAGCGGGCGAAGGACACCATCGAGATCTCCCCTGGAGAATTTTTCAGCCGGAACCCTCGTCGGGTCATGACGATCAGCATAAAGAAACATCGGATGCGCCCTAGCCTGAAGCGGCTGCACCCGACACTTAAGAAAAGTGCGGATGATATCCACACCGTTCACCTCCTTCTCCGAAATCAGCTGGAGATCCTCCACTCGACGATAGAGAGCCTCTATCTCCGCTACCTCGCCATCCAAGATGTGGTTTTTCCAGGACCTCTTCGGCTCGATATTTTGGGAGGGGTCGAAAGGAGCAAGACCAATATGCTGCCCAGCCACTATGGAGTCGCGGATATAAAACCATCGCCTCCGCCAGTACTGGACAGATTCGGACATGGAAAAAGAGAAGAAAAGCAGATTGGGTTTGAGGGAGATGATGCAACCCCCAATGGGATAAACACCATCCGAACCAGATTGCCTCTTCATGGAATAGAGTTTCCGGAAGAGGCCAAAGTGCGGCTCGATACCAAGCCAACACTCACAGAAAGTGATAAAACAAGCAATGTGAAGAAGAGAATTGGGGGAAAGATGATGCAATTGGACACCGTAAAGAAAAAGCAGTCCACGAAGGAAGTGGTGGACTGGGAAGGAAAAGCCGCGAAGAACGAAGGCGAGGAACATAACCCGAAACCCAGCGGGGGTACGGGGGAGTACCTTGTTGCCTGGTAGTTTGACGACCTCCCTATCCTGCGGGATCAAACCCTGCTCACGAAGCTTGCAGAGATTACTCTCCCGCGTCTCCGATCGCCGCCATCCACCATCGGTGACACAGGTAGCGACGGCACTCTTCTTCCCTCCAGCAGCGCTGGTACCAACCGCAGAAGAAGACTTGTTCTACTTTGCCATTGCGGTACGGCGGCGCCGGCGGCGAGAACGTAGGATGGAAGAAGGAAATGTCCGAGGATATTCCAGCGCGCAGCAAGAACTCTTAGAAAACAAGGGAGCAGTGAAACAGAATTGCTGCGGTGAAAACAAACTAATGTTTTATAAAGACGAAGACGATGCACGACAACCGTCCATCGAGAACACCTAACGCCAACGGCAGGATCTGGCCATACACGTGTCAGCATCGCAACGAACCGTCACTAACACGCCGTCCACTACGCGTGGAAATCGAGGCGACACCGTAATTATCTCCACGCCGCTAGTGACCGGTCAATTCAAGGTCAGAAAGTAGGACCCATGTTCGTCTAGTCAAGTCATCTCTGGCGCAGCAGACGCTTGAGGTCATCGATCGTCAGCACTGACGTCATCAAAAGCTATACTAGCAACTAAGAGTACTCACTCGAATCTACGATTCGACTAATTACTCAGGGGCTACTCCTATCAGGAGCGCTGGCCGCGCACCCGAAAAATGAACAACACGTTACAGCACTGAACTGTTTTTTCGAGTCCTACGTTGAGTCTACGACTCCACTACGGACTCGGGGGCTGCTCCCATAGGGAGGATGGATTTAAGCATCTGAAATTTTTTGTGTCCTACGGACCTGACACTGAACAACGGCTGAATTAAAGTCTCTGCTCGAGTCTACGACTCGAACAGACACTCGAGGGCTACTCCCATAGGGAGCGCTGGTCGCGCACCCTATAAAATTTCGACTGCGATCCTTCGGATCAGTACGCAAAAACTTTTCGGCAACTCTACCCCAATTAAACGCTAAGTGAGTAGCATTCTCCTTGGCTACTCAAAACACCTCCGCGGTGATAAAATTCGGATGCTGTGTCTACGACGCAAAGATAAGACCTACAGATATCATCTGATGGCCTGATAACGCACATGACTGCGCTCTGCTAATATAAACCCGTGCCAACAGGCGCGATGAAAAATCCCGACGGACGCGTTGGGTACATCAATTAAATTCACTAGAATTCCACTCTTGTAAGTCCTCCGCGGCCTGAGTCGAATTACGCCAGCATATGTTCCGGGTTCGAGTCGAGGGACTCGAACCTGAAGAAGATCTTGTTGTTTTGTCCTAAGACAGTTAACTAACCCTGATCCGTCGGGAGAGTCAGGCACACGCATCAACAATCCCTACACATTCTCTTGAAAGACAGACTTGCACCCGAAGGATTGAAGAGTCCTCAGCCGAATCTACGATTCGACTGAACACTCGGGGGATACACGACCTCAGCATACCTAGTCCAGCCCAAGGAAGGCCCATGGCAAATATACGCCGGCCCATGAATACTTTTGGGTGGCCAAGGCCCATGACGCCTTTGGATCCTTGGAGAGCAAGACTAGAGTAGATAGGAAATTCAAAGGGGTAAACCCTAGAACCTGTAACCGACTAGATCTGTGCCTGGGACCTTCCTAAGTCTATATAAAGGCCAGGAGGGCACGACCTAGATCTCCCCCTCATACTTTCGCATAGACACCTCCACGCCAGATTGCATCTGCGCACCCCTGTAATCTTCAGTTCCACCGTAATCAAGAGCAGACAAGCAGGAGTAGGGTTTTCCCTCCGGGGGCCTGAACCTGGGTAAACCTCGTGTCCCGTATTGCTTGTTTGCTAACCATTCCGCGATCTCCAGCATCCCATCTTCTCCAAAACCCAAGTCCATAACAATGGGCATTGACGAGATTAAACCTCGTCAATTGCTGCTTGAGATTCAGCTTTGGTTAGGTGGGATGATATATCAGACTCAGCATGTCCAAATAGAAAGTTTGAAACATTTACGACAAAGGTAAAGTTACTAGATTCTCAAGATACGGACTACCTTGTGAAGCTCCAAAAGATGAGCCGGATTGCTATACCCATGTATTAGCATCTTGTCAAAAGACAACTGCACACACATAAAGTACTAACAATAAAACACACAGGTATCCTTAAGGAATGGAGATAACTCTGCTCGAGTTCACGACGACATCTTTCAACGTTTGTACATGAACCAAAGAAGGTTACTTCTATCATCCAGAACACATACTTCAAGATGACTTGAAGACGGTTCTCGAAAGTTTCCAAAATTGATGCCCAATGTTCCATATGAATCTAATCTAGCACGAAGAAGATAAGGATGCCATCGATGGGCTCAACAAAAAACTTGTCAAGACACTCAAATAAGATGGACTCATATGTTGCATGAACAAGGCAAGAATACTGGTCAGATCAAAGGACACGAAGATGTATTCAAGTGAAACACCACAAGTATAAATACCATCAAGATAGTCCTTGGAACTGAGTTTAATTTGATGATAACCCAAATCAAATCAAAGGAGGGGAAGATAACATATCCACGAAGGAGATAATATCTTTCTTCAGAACAAACAAAACTAGACTTCCCTTTAAGGAGGAACTAGGTCGGATAGAACTTTTGGCTTACAACTCTCCAAGTTGTTGTTTAGACTCAACCAATTATTTCAGGGGTATACAGTATGGATCCTTGGAAAAAAGAGTAGTTCGGAGAACTTGCTTTCTCAAGAACTTGACAACACGATCATGTGGCAACATGGAAACACTTATATAGACAACTAGAATATCACGAACCACCGATATGTCACTTAGTTCGAGAGTAAACTTGCTTGGTAAAGCAAGAAGACATAATCTCAGAGCTTCGGCACAAGCCTAACTCTTTGACCGAGGAGAGTGCACTAGAATAACAGACTTGGTAGCACAATCAGCCTTTGCTGAGTGACAGGGTTAACCAATCACGCTATGAATGACACAAATGTCCTTGAGTTCAAAGCAATGACAATTGCTAATAATATCATATGACCACATTATTACACACACGCATCACTCACGAGCGCGAAAGATCGAGGGATGGTGGGTAAATATGTGTAAGAGCATCACTTTATTAAGGGTTCATGAAACTCAGCACGACCTCTTAGTATAAAAGAGTGTGACACTTTAAGGTAGAACAGCCAGAAGCTAATCAATGCCTCTTAATCTGCGGATTACAACACTTTGACCTGGTCCTAGATATGACGAGGTACTGGAGTTTGTTTCTCCTAGACATCCCGAAATGGTTTGTCATGACGGACCACAAGAGTATCTTGCATTAGAAGACGCCAATGCACATTTAATACTTGGCTACCAACTGGTAAACAAAGGTTAGAAAGCAACAAAGAGAAAGGAACATGCTCAGGATAGAATCCCGAGATGTGGAAGCATAAGTCAACAATCTCCCGAAAACCTTCGCTTGATTCTGTTGGAAAATTCAACAGAATCAAACAAAAATAGACTGATACTTACGAAGGAATGTCGGAGAGGTTCAGGAACAATGCTGCCTTCTTCACCTTCTTGGCCTTCTTGGCCTTCGGATGAGGGGCCACGACCTGAATAGGCACCACAGGAAAGGGAGAGGTAGCACCACCATCCGTAGAGTGCTTATGTAGGAAGGAAGGCCCTTTCGGCGTCGGTGGCGTCGTGGCATCCGAACATTCTCTTCAGGCTCTCTTGAGATAATTCCCTTCACTATGCTCGGGGGCTTCCTCCGTCAGCGAGTGAGCCGGAGGGACCGTGGATTCAGACTCCATGTCCCCGCCATCTGGCGCAGCTAAGTACTTATTAGGAAGGGGAAACATCATGCTCTCCACCTTAAATTCCTACGGAACACTAGAGAATCAAGTAAAAATTAAGAATAGAAAACACAGTAAAAAATGCATTACGTGCAAGTTAAATATTCACCTAAGGGACTTCCTTCTTCTTGTTGAAGGGGGGAGTCGACGACCTTGCCGGTAGCTCATCATCAGCCCTGAAGCTTAGCAGAGGTCGAAGTTCCCTCAGGTCGGCAGAGGACAACTCCTCATCCGACACTCTCGTCGGGTCACTAGTGCCGGAGTACAAAAACATTTGGTATGCCCTCGCTTGGAGGGGTTACACCCGACGCTTGAGGAAGGTCCGGATGATGTCGACGCCAGATAACTCTTTGTCTCGCACCAACTGGAGGTCCTCCACCCACTTGTACAGCTTCTCGACCACTTTGGTTTCACCCTCAAGAACGTCGTTCGACCACGAGTGCTTTTGGGTGATCACCTTGCTAGCGTTGAAGGGGGCCAACCTGTAATGCTGATCGTTCAGCTTGGAGTCGCAGATGTAGAACCACTTGTTCCTCCATCCTTAGATGGATTCGCAGACTTGGAAGGAGAAGTATTGAAGGTGTGGGTGGATGGATATTCCGCATCCACCCAGGGCGTACACCCCACCAGTTCCAGACTGCCACTTCAAGGAATAGAGCTTCCCGAAGAGTCCAAAGTGCGGCTCGATTCCAAGATAGCACTCACATAGCATGATGAAGCACGCAATATGCAAAATATATTTGGGCGACAAATGATGGAGTTGAATCCCGTTAAGGAAAAGGATCCCACGAAAAAATTTGTGGGCAGGGAGAGAAAGACCACAAATTAAGAAAGCATAAAACATTACCCAGAAGCCTTCGGGTGGATCCGGAATCACCTACGACTTGGGGAGAATGGCGCCGCCCTTCTCCTGCAGGATTAGGAGCGCCTCACGCAGGCGACGCAAATATGTTTCCCTCATTTTTGACCGCCTCCAGCCACGATCGGTGATGCGGCCGGAGGTGGTAGTATTCTTGGCGGCGCCGGAGGCCCTCGTGCTAGCGGCGGGAAAGTATTTCTTTGGCTTGCCCATCTTGCTAGCACGATGTGCAGCGTGATGAGCACAAAGAAAGGAAGACGGGAAGATGCGGAGAAATGTCCAGTGCAAAGGGTGAACGAGCTCTGGAAATGGAGGAGACAAATCGACGAAGGAAGATGCAAAGGAAAAAAGTGCCACAATTCCTCGTAGTATAAAAGGATGAAGACGATGATGCAGAGCTATCGATTCATAAACATTAACATGTGTCCTTTACTGAATCGTACAGGTGGCGGGTATGGCCTGAACTGTCGTGAGCACGTTTTCCACTACACACGGAAATTAAGGAGAAACGATAAATTTTTCGTAAACTACACATGACTAGTCAAATCCCAGTCAGGAAGTGGGACCCACGATCGTATCTTCCCATCGACCCTACTACCGTAGATGGTTGAGCTCACCAGTCGTCAGCAATGACATCACCAAAAGCAAAGGACAACAATGGCTCTAATTTTGTGATTCAAGACAAAAGTACTTACTAGAGTCTACGAGTCAACCAACTACTAAGGGGCTACTCCTATCAGAAGCACTAGTCACGCACCTAAAAATTTGGTAGGGCCCTGGGTCAACCGAATAAATTCATAAAGCTTCAAGTCCTTCATCGAGTCTGCGACTCCATTACAGATTCCGGGTCACCATAATGCGCCACTGCCGACTATAAGTCCCCCCTCGAGTCTACGACTCAAACAGACACTCGGGGGGCTACTCCCATAGGGAGCGCTGGTCGCGCACCCTATGAATTAAATGATTGAGATCCTTCAGATCCTTCACAATTAAAATAAAGCATAAATCACAATTAGCAACTCTACTCAAAATAACGCTAAGAGAGGCAACGACTCCTTGGTCACCTGAAATGCCTCCACGGCGATAAATTTTTGATGTTGGACACAAAGGTAAGACCTACAGATACAATATGATGGCTTGGCAACGCACCTGACTGCGGTTTGCTAGTAATATTCCATGTCAACACACATGATGAAAAATCCTGACGGACGCATTGGATACATAATTTAAAAACACTGGAATTCGACTCCTATAAGACCTCCGCGACCTGAGTCGAATTACGCTAGCGATTTTCCGGATTCAGTATGAGGACTCGAGTCTAGAGTAGATAGAGTTGTTTAGACCGAAGGCAGTTAACTAACCCTGATCCATCGGGAGAGTCAGGCATGCGTATCAACAATCCCTATGAACCAACACACTGACCCGAAACTTGTTTAGATGAAAGCACCCGAAAGACCTAAGAGTATCCAATTGATTCTACGATTCGACTAAACACTCGGGGATAATGACATGGGCATGCCCTGTGGGTGCCTGATGTTAGCCTACCCGGTCCAGTCTGGCATAAGCCCATAAAGTTATCCGCTCCAGATGATGCAACCCAGGGAGGATTCAGGTGACCCAAGCCCATGAAAGATGCGGCTACTTGGAGGAAACGACCTACTTTAGATAGAAATTCAAAGGGTAAAACCATAATCTATAACCGACTCGACCTACCCCGAGACCTAGCCTCGCCATATAAAGGCCAGGAGGGCACGACGAGGAGGATCTTACCTCATAACCTAGCACACAATCTCCCAGATCTCATCTACACACCCCTGTAATCTTCGGCATCACCATTGATCAAGAACATACAAGCATGAGTAGGGTTTTCCCTCTGGGGGCCTGAACCTAGGTAAACCTCGTGTCCCCGCATTGCGAACCTATTAGCCGTTCCACGATCTCTAGCGTCCCCTCCTTCTCCAAAACACAAGTCCATAACAATGGGCATTGGAGAGTTGAACCCTCGTTAGTGGGTGTAAGAAATTTTACACTTCAATACACACGAGTTAGAGTTGGTGAGCCTAGCATGTGCAGACATGGCCTCGGAACACAAGATGATCGAAAGATCGAGCACGAGTCACATGAATGATGTGATCGAAATGTAGCATCCACATTTTCCTCGAAACTCAAGATGATCGAAAGATCGAGCACGAGTCACACGATCGGGGGTGGTGTAGTGAATGAGGATCGTGTAATCACTAAGACATTCTTTAGGTATAATGTTTCTAGTGGAGTTATTTGAACTCATATTTTCCTAAACATAGTCTAAAGACTTTGCAAATTTTACATGTAGAATGGCTCACCGCAAAGCCGCTTTTGACATTACCGACTGGCTAGCCGCTGAGAAACTCAAGTTAGATGGATCCAACTTCCCAGATTGGCTAACATGTCTTAATGAAATCCTCACCAAGAACAAAGTGACCGGTTACATTTGCTACTCATCGGATTTGAGTGAGCCAGAAGAAGAAGAGTATGAGACCCCACACATGCGGGAAGGCAGCGTTTTTCATCAAGAAAGATCCGCCTTCATACAAGTGTTGATGCACAATGACATGGTGGATGAACTACACCCACTCGTGGGTGATATTGACCCATATGCGATGGTGGATCAGCTAAGAGCAGAGTTTATAACCCATGTGTGCATGTGGAAGTACGAGCTTGTCGATGACTTCCTTTCCCTAAAGATGGAAGAAAACACTTGTCTAGATAGTCACTTGGATCGCATACTTGATGCGCACATGAGACTAGTTCACTTTGTGGACCATTGGATGATTGAGTCCTTTGCAATAGGTGTATTGCTTAGGTCACTCCCTCCTAGCTTCAAAGGACATATAAGGGCCTGCATCATGAGAGGTGATGCAGAATGGATGGACTTCTGTGAGTTCTTGGAACATTTTAGAATTGTGACGGTTGAACCCATGGTTGGAGAAGTAGTCGATGACGAAGGTATATATTATATACAAAGTTTATAAATGTTATAATCTTGCAAACACTTGGTGCGGTATATAAATATCTAATACTTGTTCTGTTTTATGAAAATAGGTTCTTCTGCATGAGAGTTGATTGCGAGAGAGGAGCTGACGTTGCATGTTGATGGCAAGCATGATGATGATGGCCGACGAAACACTCCCTCGGGACTTATCATTTGGTTTACAGTTTTTTGAATAATTATTGTAATCGGTGGAATATGAACCTTTTAGCGTGTCTTACATTTTGTGAGACGGTTATTCATACAAGTTGTAACAAGTCAGTTGTTCTGCTTTTATGAATGATTTCTATTTATATTCATATGTTGTTTCAATTATGTTTGAATTATTTGAATTAAGAAACTAATTGATAAAACATGAACATTTGTAAAATGCCTAATTGGCATAATGTGGGAAACGGCGCAGGAACTGTCGCTCTACCATCAGGGCCGCATTAGGACGCGCCTGAACCCTAGCGTTCAGGGCCACTCCCTGAACTTCGACAATGACAATGACCCCGCTCGCGTAGCCGATCGCACGATCTACGAGAATGCGCCGCTTGGCGGCAGCACTCGTCCACCACCAGGAGCACCAGTGAGTGGGGCCCCTCCACCACCCCCTGGCTGCATGCCTTCCCCCGACCAGCCGAGGGTCTTCATCTCTCCGCAAGACCGTGACGCGAACGGCCTCCCGCTCTACTCCCCCCAGATGGACAACTTCATCGCGATGCAAGACGCGGTCGCCAACCTCAACATCACGGGAGAAGGCGCCCTGCAGGTCAACTACGCCCAGGCCCTACTTGCCAGGGTCATCGAGCATCAAGCCGCGGGAGCCGACTCACGGGGAAGGATGTATTTCCACTCATCCAGAAGCAGGGCGGCCTCGAGCGGCCGCCCAACATTTGCCAATACTCTCAACTGCCCACCTCCCGAGCCCCCGCGGCCCCAACCACGGGCCGTGCACCCAGCTCTCTCCAGCAACGATCCGCGACCGGCGAACAATACGGTCGCTGCCAATGGACAGCCGATCGATGCGCGGACACACATCATCTAGCCCAATGACCTGAGGCACACCCTCGCCAACCACGGCGAATACGAGCCAAGGGGCTCCCTCAGCCGAGTCGGCCCCAATGCTTCAGACCCATGATCCGAGGCGAGAAGTATCCTGCCAACAGATCGAGAAGTACGACCCCACGTACGACCCAACAGTATGGCTAGACACATACCTCATGGCAATGGGAATCGCTGGCCACACCGACCTGCTTCCCGCTCCCTACCTCCCCCTGATGATGGAGGGAGCGATGCGGCAATGGATCAACACCCTCCCCACGGGCAACATCGATTCATGGGAGGACATGCGCGAGGCCTTCGTTAGGCATTTCGAGGGCTCCTACACCCACGCTACCACCATCGAAGACCTGGAACAATGTATCCAGGGACCGCGCGAGTCGACCCGCCACTAGGTCTAGCGGTGGCAGGACATGTGGATCAACGCCTCCGGCATCCACCCGGACACGGCGATCCACTATTTCAAGAACGCGTGCCGGTACGAACCCTTGGTCACCAACATCAAGAGGGTATACCGAATGCTCGACAACATCCCCGATCTCCTTTAATCTCCAAGCGCTACGTGAAGGAGGACCTGAACCAAGAAACCGACGACAAGTTAGGTGGAAACTGACGCAAAAGCGGCCACGACAACGGGAGGCAGCGCGAGTTGCACTACAGCAACACTCACCTCACCGGCAAGTGCCACGGTGACGGGCGAGTCGACTTTGTCGCCAACACCGGCTACGCGCCACGCGACCCGAAGAACTTTCGCCGCGATGGAGGAAACTACCGCGACATCAGCAAAAACCACGCGAGGCCAAAATTTGACCCCGTAGCTCTTCTTAACCAGCCCTGAGTTTACCATAGTAGGGAGGGGAAACCCGCTACTCACAGCACCGCCGACTACCACTCCCTAAAGGAGATTGAGAAGTCAAGGCGAGCAAGGTAATACCCAACAACAATCCTCCAAGAGACCACGGCAAAGCCAGTTGATTCGGCAACGACGTCGGCTCGCTGGACACCTTCATCGGGCTCGGCACCAAGAGCGAGAAGCAGGTCCTCGCCAGTGCAATCGCCTTAAATGCGGTGTCCTAGGTCGACGTTCCCTGCTTCCTCAAATGGTTCGAGCAACACATCACGTCGAGCCACAAGGACCATTCGCCGCGGATCGAGTACCCCGGGCGATTTGCCCTGGTGGTGAAGCCCAAAGTGGCGGACTACTAGCTCCCAAAGACACTGATGGATGGAGGGAGCTCCATCAACATCCTCTACCTGGATACATTCAGGAGGTTGCAGCTCCCGCAGTTGATGATCGAGTCGACCCTCACCACCTTCCACGGCATCATCCCCGGTCGGAAGGCGTACCCGATCGGCAAGGTGATGTTGCTAGTCACCTTTGGCAAACCCGCCAACTTCCGCACCAAGCGGATCGTCTTTGAGCTGGTGAACTTTCACAGCCCCTACCACAGCGTCCTAGGGCGATAAACATTCACCAAATTCATGGCGGCACCACACTACGCATACAACATGATGAAGCTCCCACGACCATGCGTATCATCACCGTCCACGGCGACACCGAAATGGGCGTGGAGTGCGAGGAAAAAGGCGCCGAGCTCACGGACGCAGTCATTACCACGGAAACAAATCACGCTGATGAACTCGCCAGGTACGCGAGTTGAGTCGATAAATACGACCCCACGATCCTGAAGAAGCCCAACATAGAAAATGCTGACTCGACCGCCTTTGAGGCCTCCACTCACACCCACACTATTGAGCTGGTCCCGGGCGACTCTAGCCAGACGGTCACCATCGTGAAAGGCATGAGACCCGCTAGAAAAGCGCGCTCATCGAGTTTCTCCGTGATAATCGCGACATCTTCGCATGGAAGCCATCTGACATGCTAGGTGTCCCGAGGGAACTCGCTAAGCACAAGCTTAACGCCGACCCCAAAGTGCGACCTGTAAAACAGTCGCTGCGGCCCTTCAATGAAGAGCGCCGCCGAGCAATCGTCAAAGAAGTGCAGTGCTTACTCGCCACAGGCTTCATTCGGCCCATCAAGTACTCCAAATGGCTGGAAAACCCAGTCCTAGTTCGAAAGAACACTACAAGGAATCTGTTGATACATGACCCTCTATTTTCGTCACTAAATCGTCATTATCTACAATATATGACGATCTTATGATGAAAAACATATCGTCAAAAACTGAGCGTCAGTAATTGCATACAATGAGGTTTTTTGCAAAATCATCATAATCGTCTATGACGATATTAGATCGACATAACCTCTATGACGATCAAATATCGTCACTTCTAGTATAGCCTAGCCATGTCAGATCCTACATGGCCAATCCGACGTGGCAAAACTATGACGAAATGAGAACGTCGTAATGTAGATTCAGCCTGGTCCATTTTGGTCTCTTATTTGGGCTGAGCCCAACAATTTGGCCTTTCTTCTTTTCAAGTCTATGGCTTTTACGATCCATTCTCTTTGGCCTAGTTCATTCCACAATCTATTTTAATAATGGGCCTCGGTTCTTTTCACAGTCCATTTTAATAATGGGCCTTAGCCTTTTGCTTGTAATATATATTGTTCATTCACAATTTTTGGGCTGTACTACTTCAGGCCATGGCCTTCCACTGCAGTCCAGATTACTTTGGGCCACATCCTCTTCAGGGTCCTATTTCAATAATCCCATACTCAACACATAAGGTAAATATACACAGGAATCAACATTTGAAATAAGTATCAATTCAGTAAAACATATACATCAGAAGAACTTCAAATTTACAGTAATTCCAGCATTATGAGCAATTAAGCTGACAAGCAGCACCTAGTTCAGATCCACCAAGTAAACAATAGGTGACAGCCACCAAGTAGACAATAAGATCACACGGCCACCAAGTACACAATAGGTGACAACAACCAAGTACATAATAAGATCACACAGCCACTAAGTACCATCCCGCAACCACTAGGTTGAGCTTCATCTTGTCCTCGAAGTTCTCTAGCTTTATGCGTGAACATCTTGGTCTTGCTTCATGTTAAATGGTGAATCAAAGGTAGTACTTATTCCAAAAAATAATCAAATGTAAAGGTGTATTTGAATCCATCTTGGTTATTTCATTCACTGACTGAAGCCTGTCGAGTGTGGATTGTGTGATCCCGAGCTCCGGCGAGGAATGTGCACAGACAAGAACCCAAGCGGCAGAACCTACACATAACAAATAAAAAAAGACACTATTATTAGCATGTTCAGTTATTACCGGGGCTATCATCAGTTGCATAGAAATTGTTTCTCATAGAGCAAAAGGAAACAAAAAATTCAAAGCAGAAGAACATACAAACAAATGAATGCTCCGATTACTAAAATGTTCATCATAGGAAAAGATGGAAACTTGACAAATGAAAAGTGGAAAAGAGAAGGATTCATGACTACTAATTAGCATCTACACATATTGAGCAAACAATAGTTGGTAAAAAATTAGCTAGTATGCAAAAATCTAACAATGGTTAAGAATTATGCTTGTATTAAATCAAGAAACAACAATATAACAACAGTAATGATCATATATGAGATGTTATAGGAACATGAACAACTAGTAATGCTAATAAATATAAAAGAACAGTTCAAAGATTCTCAAAAATTCTTGGCCATATCTTTTTTGGTGTGAAATCAAGGTAAATGAAGCAATAGATATATCAATGCTAGTAATTACAAGTTTTAGTTACAGGTGATCATAACATGGTACAATCATGATCTCAAAAAGCACTATAAGTTTCTACCTACTGTAGCTTTCTTGTAATCTCTTGATAAAGCTACTGAATAGGACATGCCATTAAACTAGAACAGATAGTGTGACCATCCATGTATCCCAGTTTGATATTAAAAACAGACTAGTATCATATACATGCCATGCACAGACAGATGTACTAAATTTGTGATTACGACAGTAGGAAGAAACCATAGAGGAGTAGAGTCAAACTGTGCAGAACCTCTACATCTAGCTGCTTCTCGTCCTTCTTTAAACCCGCAAAGCTCTTATCACTGTGCGAAATATCAAGACCACCATCAAAAGCTCCCTGCAGCAGTAAAGAATTATACACGTGCTATGCAAATAAACATAAGCCAAAACAGTGGATCAGTTGCACATCAACAAGAAACCAATGAGATCCATGCATTGGTAAATTCAAATGTGATATCAGGAGGATACCATACCAACTTTGTTAAGCAAATGTTATTTTATAGATATATTGCTAACACATGTTTATAGATAGTTAAGATGGACAAAGGTAAGAAATTTAAATGTGATTACAGAACTTACAATGTATGCACGCCAACAATTCAAACAATTTAGACTCTGATTTTCTCTGATCCCAGGAATATGCTACCATACCTATCTAAATTTGACCAAACTAAAGGAAAAAAACTGTAGAATTCAGTAGCAACTCATGTATCCAAATTAGAATATTTTGTAACACAAGGTAGCTCCATCATGTAGATGTTTAGAAAAATGAACCTGCAAAGGCTTCTACACCATAATCTATATTTCTAGTTTGCGTTAGGTGATTGACCTGTAGATTCCCGGGATACACCCTGCATATTAACCTCTTCAAAGCATGGTTCCCGATCTGGTATATGAGTAAGAAAAGGTATAGATCCTATTTATTTGTCCTTGTCCCTAGGTATGCATTTGAATTCACACATCCATAAGCCATCGGCTGGAATTAAATAAGAGTAAAAGCATGGGTAGCTTACGGTGGCTGATTTCGATCTACTCCAGCTACCACATCTACTAGTACTAGATTTCGATCGAGAACACACCCTCTAGTACATGGGTAGCTTACGGTGGCTGATTGACAATCCCCTTTTGCGAATTAGGATGGCATCGTGTTTGCTACAATGGGAAATACTACATACCTGAGAACTGAAATCCCTTAACAGCAGCAGCAACAGATGTAGGAGAGCGACCAGTCACGAACGAATTGAATCAGCAACCAGTAGCTATCCCGACGATGACGATAGCAGAAGACTCGAACCCTAGGATCTGGATGCCGACGCTGATTCTGCCACTAGCGCGCCTACTGCACCACGCCACCCGAACACGGCCATCGTCGTCAGCCCACACCTGGTGCTCGAGGGTCGCCGGGAGGAGGCGGGGAATCACGACGGCCGGCCGAAGACCCATGGCAGCCGCAGACTCGTATTTGCGGGCCGTGGGCAACGCGGTGGAGGAAGGCGCCGAGCTCCATGCTGCCAGCCGCCTTGGGAGGACAGGCCCTCTAGGGTTACAGATGTACTAGAGAAGTCTTCGGTGCTGGGGAAGAGGCCCTCTAGGATTGCGAGAGAAGGGATAGGGCAGTCCGCCGACGCGGGGAAGGGAGGGATCTGGAGCAGTGGGGTAGGGAGGGATCTCGGTGAGGTACTAGGGTTTGCGGTTGCGGCAAGAGGTGAGGGATCTGGAGCAGTGGGAGAGGAGACGAGGTGGGGAGAGGAGTGGAGGTGGCACGGGTGGGTCTACGCGATGGGGTGGACGGCTGGGTAGGGTACTAGGGTTTGCGGTTGCGGCACGCGAGAAAATTGAACCTCTCTAGCGCCAAGGACCAAATTTTTGGTGGGTGAGGGACTGAGGATGAGTTCCACAATGTTGGATCGAGCGCTCGTGGACGGTTAGGATCCTATCCAATGGGTGATCCGTGGGTACCCTCTTTTTGCATTCTGATTGGTTGGAGAAGTGTCCATGGTATGAAATCGGCATAATAACTAGATAAAAAATATAGGGAAAATCTTTGAATTGTGTCATTTTATATGACCTTGTATCCATGTAAAATAACAAACTTGCAATATTTCAAATATTTTAAAAAAGTGCTTTCAAAATTAGCTACCGAGTATGAAATTTCATGTCTTACAACTGAAACGACCAATGTTATGGATAGAATCGCAACATGGTTTGTGACAATGTTCCCGTATTGTGCACGCGTGTGCATATTGGGATGGAGAACAATGTTGCAGGAGGAAGTTTTCCTTTTCGACACACGGAGAATCCATTTTCCATTTTCCGAGCGGAAAAAGGGGTCGTTGTGTGAAGCAACCACCAAACGACAGTTTTAGAATGGTACCGTCACATTTTGTAAAAATATTAGACCACCTTATATGGACAATGTCCCAACCGGGGTATCTCAAACCTTTCTGTTCGCCCTGGCGAAAAAGACAAATTCCTGCTGAATCGGTAGGAAGTGGGTCCGATTTGAACTGCACGTACATGATCCGATGCTCATGATTTTTGAAAAATCATTTTTAGACTCACAATATGATGTTTCATTAGAGATCCAATTCTAGTTTAGAGAGAGTCATCCCCTAGCTAAGAGCCTTCTTGTATGCCGTTTTGACCATAGTTTGAAACGGGCATAAAAAATTCAAAAACGGTCCGATCAATGCAAATCCTTCGCGTGGTATCTTATTATGTGAAATAAATTCAAGGAAAAATACGAAACTTGGTATATTGCAAGTGTCTCGAAAAAACCTTCTCAGAAATGACCTATCATGTATGAGGTTTCATGTCTTTCGGGCCAAATGACCAGTGTTATGACTAGAATCGTGGTATAGTTTGTGATAATGTGCCCGTAATATGCACACATGTGCACATTGGGATGGAGAACAATGTTGCAGGAGGAAGTTTTCCTTTTCATCACATGGAGAATCCATTTTCCGAGCGCAAAAAACGGGTCGTTTTGTGAAGCAACCACCAAACGACAGTTTTAGAATGGTACCGTCACATTTTGTAAAAATATTAGACCACCTTACATGGACAATGTCCCAACCGGGGTATCTCAAACCTTTATGTTTGCCCCTGGAGAAAAAGACAAATTCCTGCCGAATCGGTAGGAAGTGAGTCCAATTTGAACTGCAGGTACATGATACGATGCTCATGATTTTTGGAAAAAATCATTTTAGACTCACAATATGATGTTTCATCAGAGATCCAATGCGAGTTTAGAGAGACTCATCCCCTAGCTCATCCAAAATGTTGAATTCGAAGCTCTAGTTTCAAAATCATATTTTAAAATATGATATTATCCATACTATGGACTAATATGAGATTAGTAAATACACTATTTTAAAATAGTCAAAGTATTTTTAGTTAACATCTTAAGATGATGTACAGAATTTTATAAAAAATTAGAGACAAAAATCAATTCTTTTGGAATAGTTATGAAAAAGATACAAAAGAATTAAGAAAATGAAAAAAACAAAAGAAGAAAAAAAACTACCTAACTATACCAGCCGAGATGTCCTGGTGCATGCAAGGCCTAGTCCCTCCCACCGCGGTCCATATCGCTTTCCACCGAGGCCCATTCTAGTGATATATTGAGCCAGCCCAACAGATGAACACATGATATAAGGCCGCGACTTGTATGTATAACATGAACCGGTGCGTGGACTAGTGGCAACGGTCGCTTACTGCATGCTGTAGGTCGCGGGATCGACCCCCGCGTGCCCCATTTTTGTACCTTTTATTCAATAATTTGTAAAAGCCCATCATCCGATTGGTATGTTAATATAAAGCAACTTAAAAAATATAACATGAACGATTGTGTGATGCGGTGGTTCTGAACTCTGTCGGTTTAGCTTGTCGCATGGTCGCGGGTTAGACCCCCGCGTGCCCCCATTTCTGCACCTTTTATTGGTCATTTTGTGAAAGACCAACATACTTCGGTCTAATTAAATAGTGGCAGCTCAATAGTTAGACATGAAAGAAACTTTGGTGCAGTGGTTACAGCGTTAGGTAGTCAAGAGGTCGCGGGTTCGAATCTTCACCCCAACTTATTTTTGCATGTTATTACATGCGTGCAACGCTTGGTGCTGGGGTGGTGCGCTGACACGTGGAAAAAGCAAACATTGACACATAGACGTGACACATAGGCGGAATTGCTGATGTGGTCTTCTAATCATTTAAATGCATTCCGATTCAGACATTACGACGATTTAAATTCGTCATAATCTGCTATAAATAAGTCTCCTAGCTGTGTCATATAAATTATGACGTTTTCATATGAAACAATTACGACGATTTTGCACAAATCGTCGTAATTTTATAGGGTTTTGACCTCTCCAAACAATCTACAAATATCTTATGCGAAATAGATCTATGACGATTTCATTCCCCGTCACTATGAGAAGGTCACAAGTAAACACATTTCTTGTAGTGGAAGAACTTGACTTGGAGAATGTGCATCGACTACACCAACACTACTAGGAAAACGGCTATAGGTAATCAGCACATCCGTGGCTCACATGGTTGAAGTGCCCCACAGCTAAAACAGGCGTGGCTCACCTGTGGGCAGTGCCCTACTAGTAACTAGAACAACCGTGGCGCACATGACCATAGTGCGCCACAGATATGTGTGGGCCAGGGCCCTGTTGGCCGCATGCCAAACATCTGTAGCACACACAGGTCAGGTGCGCTACGGATGTTAGTGCCAACTGTGGCGCACACTGTGGGGGTGCGCTACGCCCCCCCCCCCCCTCTGCTGTGAAACGGCCAGACACATCCGTGGCGCACTATGGCATGTGCGCCACGGATGTTACTACTCCCTGTGGCGCACCAGGGCATGTGCGCCACAGATGTTACTCTTCCCTATGGCATACTAGGGCCGTGTGCGCCACGGATGTGTCGATTTTTTTTGACAGCACTTTATGTGCACATGTGTGACCACATCCACCACCCCACACTTCACTTTCCCCTTCTTCTTCCTCCTTAGATCAAGTCGGGATCTTCTCCTTCTCACCTCAATTTCTCCACCCATTCACCATTTTTAGCATGTAGAACTTGCCTTGGATGTTACATAAGTAATAGAGGAAGGTCTCCAGTCTCGCGCGCATCTCTTCTTTACCTCTTTCTCGCGATCGGTCTCTCATCTCGGTAAGTTGTCCATGTAAGGATGTGTTCATGTGTATATGGATGATGTGCTCATATGTATGTAGATGATCGATGCTCATGATGTGTGTATGGAGAGGATCGATGGTCATATGTGTGTGTATATGGAGAGTATCGATGATGCTCATGCATGTGTGTATGGAGAGGATAATGATATGTTCATGTGTGTATGGATCGGTCTCTCTCTCTCTCTTGTGTTTGTATGTGAACAAGTTGCCATTTGTTTTGCCAAAATGTAGATTCATTTCCATTTTGGCAAGACTTTGGCATTTTGCAAAGGTCCTAATTTTAGGATAGGTCATGCCGAAATTTTCTATCAACCATTGCATGCATGCATTCATTATGTGGTTCTAATAGACTTCAAATTGTACCGTGTACACCGTGCAGGCAAAAATGGTCCGCATAATGAGCGAATGCATTGTGGCTAGATTTTTGAAATGTGTGACGGCCGACATGATACGAAATAACAAGACAAATATAAGATGTCCGTGCAGAAGATGCAAACTCAACTGGGTGATCGACCCAGATTCCGGGAATCTGCAGGCGCACCTGCTCCGCCATGGTTTCATGGATGGATACACTCGTTGGATAAGCGATGACGTAGACGATGGAGACGGTGAAGGTGGCCAACATGACGATGATCATCATCACAGCGAGAACGGGCGAGATGATGAAGAGTCTCCTGGAGATGGTGAAGGTGCGGAAGCAGACCGGGATGATGATGATCTAGATGCCGGAGGAGCAAACAACGATGGAACAACGTCAGGCTGGGTGCGGGACCCTTATGTGCAAGAGCTGCTTCTCAAGCAGACGAGTAACGCCAGGGCTGCAGCTAGAGAGAAAGCCAAGCTTGCGCAACTTGAGAAAGACGCGGTTACTCCATTGTATGAAGGATGCAGGCCCGATGATACCCGGTTGAATGTAACGCTCAAGGCTATGGAGATGAAGGCAAAACACAAATTGAGCGACGCAAGCTTCGACGATATGATGGCATTCTGGCACGATCGTCTCCCGGAGGGGAACACATGTCCAACTAGTATCGAGGATGCCAAGAAAATCGTCTGTCCTCTCGATCTACCGCACGTTAGATATCACGTATGCATCAACGATTGCATCATTTATCGGGGCGAGGACGCGGAGAAAACCACATGTCCGGTGTGCGGCGTGAGTCGATACAATAAAGGGAAGAAAGCATCTCAAAAAGTGCTATGGTACTTTCCTATCACTCCTCATCTGCAGCGCTATTTCGCGGACCCTAAGGAAGAGAAGCTCATGCGATGGCATGCAGAAAGGAAGAAGCCAGGAGATGATGATGATGATCCCGAAAAGGATGAGCTGTTGACGCACCCTTCAGATGCTAGCCAGTGGAAAGCATTGGACCTCAAATTCCCAGAATTCGGTGGAGATTCGAGGAACATCAGGCTTGGTGAGAGCACCGATGGACTCAATCCGTTTGGTAGCCAGAGCAGCACGCACAACACTTGGCCCGTGTTTGTATGGATGTACAACCTCCCTCCATGGTTGTGCATGAAGAAGAAGTACATACAAATGAGTATGCCAATTCAAGGGCCGAAACAACCTGGTACTGACATCAATCTGTATCTCGGGCTGTTGAAAGAGGAGCTAGCCACGTTATGGGAATCTGGAGCCAATACTTACGACGCCGTCGCACAAGATTATTTCACTATGAGAGCCGCGTTGGTCACTACGTTGCAAGACTATCCAGGTTGCGGGTATATCTCGGGGCAGGTTATCCAAGGATTCTACACATGCGTTAGGTGCATGGATAACACAAGCTATCTCTAACTAGAGAAAGATCCAGGGTCATCGAAAACCGTGTTCATGGCGCACCGGAGGTGGCTCGGCAAGAATGATCCATGGAGAAAACGTGGAGACCTGTTCGATGGCAAATCAGAGACCCGAGGAATCCCAGAGCGTAGGAGCAGCGAAGAAGTGGAAGAGTTGCTGAAAAACTCGAAAGATTGTCCTAACCTGGAAAGAAGCGAAAGAGGCAGCAACAAGACAAGCCGCTGATGAAGGTATGGAAAACAAGGTCTGTTTTCTGGGAGTTGCCATACTGGAAGTTTCTCCGGACGCCTCATAGCCTCGACATCATGCATATCACGAAAAACGTGTGCGAGAGTCTGGTCGCCACCATAATCAACATGCCAGATAGGACGAAAGATGGTCCGAAAGCAAGGCACGACCTGATATGCTTGGGTATCCGGAAGGAGCTTCACGGAGGACGCACTACTCCTGATGATCAGGAAGATGACGATGATCATGAGTCGGAGACGACACAAGGTCGTCGGAAGGGTAAAAAGTTCAAGAAGAACGAATATTACTGCCCTCCTTCTTGCTTCACTCTAAGCCAGGATGAGATCAAACAGTTTTTCAAGTGCCTTCTAGGAGTCAAATTTCCTTACGGCTACGCGGGCAAGATAAGCAGATACCTAGACGAGGCGAAGCAGAGGTTCAGTGGCATGAAGTCTCACGACTATGCCGTGCTAATGACGCAGGTACTTCCGGTTGCACTAAGAGGGATAATGGACGAGCACGTCCGTGAAACGTTATTTGCCCCATCTCTAGGAAGTCGATTGGCGTGAATCAGCTCGGGAGGCTAGAGGAGGAGATCGTGGTGATACTATGTGAGCTTGAGGTCTACTTCCCACCCGCATTCTTCGACATTATGGTGCATCTGCTGGTCCATGTCGTGGAGGACATCGTACAACTCGGGCCGATGTTCCTCCGCAGCATGATGGCGTTCGAAAGGATGAACGGACACATCAAAGGATACGTTTGCAACAGGTCCCGTCCAGATGGAAGCATAGCCAAGGGCTTTCTGGCCGAAGAGTGCATCTCTTTCTGCACGAATTATCTAGACATCGAGAACCCTGTCGGTCTTCCCGTCAACAGGCACCTTGGCAAGCTCGACGGATCTGGTCACTGAGAGGGTCGTCGCATACTGCATGCAGACTTCGATTTTCGACGCGCAGACTTTGATCGAGCAAACCTTGTCGCGCTACAACATTTAGAACTGGTCGATCCTTGGGTACAGAAGCACAAAAGGTTAATCGAGAAGAAGTACAGTGACCGGGGCATACAGAGGACGTAGGGAGAAATAATCAAAGAGCACAACTCAGATTTCACGCGTTGGTTTAGGCAGACGCTCCTTGATAATCCCCCGCGATCGCATTCTTCTGACACGGAAAAGATCATATTCACCTTGTCGCAGGGACCGATGCAAAACCTGGTGACCTATCGTCCAAGACAACCTGGCAATCACCCTCACGTCCTTCCTGCCTACCTTGGTGGAGTCAATAGCGAAATGGAGTGCGGGTGGTCGAGTAGGGCCGTGCCCGATTCCAAGCATGGTCAGCAGCCACTCGAACAACGCGGCGCCGACGAATCAAGCGAACAACGTGTTCGTGACTCCGCCCGCTAGCACCGCGGCACCGCAAGTGTTGGTGACTCCCCCTGCCATCACCACGGCGCCGGAGTACATGTTGGTGCCCCCCTGCCATCGTCGCGGCGGCACCGGAGCTCGAAGCACCCGTCGGTAGGGAGAATACACCGGCGGCCAGCACCGCGCCATCAAGCAGCCCTTCCGTCTCTTGCACGCCCGTCGCTATATGCGGTGCGTAGACATTAGCCAATCTCGACGCCATCACGGTAAAAAAATTGCTTTAATTACCGCCTTTCATGCCATCTATTACTCTTATGGCATCTCTGACGACGCCGTACATGTTTTCCGCAGACGGATGTTCCTTGCACTCTCTTATGCTACGTGAACAATGAGCTGAGGGATGTTGCCAAGGGTACCATCGTTCAACCCTTGCAGCGCACGTTCCACTCAAGGCCGATGTCAGATAGCGTGCATAGGGTTAAAATTAGTCGGGTGCTAAGGGGCTGCGACGACCTGGAACCTCCCATTCAACCCCCAGGAGCGGATGAAGAAGAGCCGTCTGTCCTTAGAACTTGCTTCGACTTATTCTTGCTATGGCCAAAGAGCATGATCCGTCTGGGGACGGCGGGGGCCATCACGCCACAGACAACAGCACCGCCTGTCGTGCCAGCGACAAGCGGTGGCAAGGCCCCCTTACCGCCCTCGCCATCACCTCCACGCGGTGGGTCGGATGATCATGTTGATGATATGAACATGGCGCAGGATCCGGCCGAGGACGACGAAGACTGGAATGATCACTTCTTCAGCACTCAGTTTGGCAACGAAGAAGACCTAGCTGGTGGCCCCACAGAGAAAGCCACTATCACCAAGCGTCTGTTTGGTTCTCAGGAGACGCCTCCAGCTTGCGCCTTTACAGAGCCAGCTGATACAACCAACCGGCCCTTTATTCTAAGACCTGACACACTACATAGGGCGGCCGGTGCTCAGATTGCGGTGCCTGCCCGCTCTCCAAAAGGAAAAAAGGGCAGGAAAAGAAAATCTAGCAGCTCGAGCCAGCCGGTGGCGTCAACAACTGCGAATCCGATCAGGTTTCGGGATGGGCCACCAAGACCTGAGGGTATTATGTGGAGGATTCATGTGGCGGGTGAGCCCATGCTACCTAAGAATTTGCGGAAGCTCGCCAGTTCGGAACTGCAGAGTGTGCATGACGGCGTGCTGACGATAGAGAGACGCCTTCTATCGGAGAAAGATCCCTCGCACCCGGTATTCGTGGTTAAGGTTCCACCAGGCTTGGGCTTCGTCGACAATGCCCTTGCGGATCTGTTCTTCCTGCAGTTCGACGACATCTTCAATATGTTCCACCTATACCCGCTGCACTATACCATGGTCCGTCTGTTTTCTCTCAGCCTGGCCATCCAGATCATTAGAGAGAACACACTGGGCATCACTATAGTAGACCCCTACTACATGCGTGACGGCTGCTTGGGTTCCCCCGCCGAACGACATATTGTGGCCTCGTACCTAAAAAGAATCCTCGTGGCGAACAAGACAAAGGAATACATTCTCGTGCCTTACTTTCCCGAGTAAGTCGTTATTCACTCGCCACCGTCGATTGGCTTTATTAGATCATCATCATTCTTTTTCCAACACATTCCATTTGAATTTTTTGCGCAGAGATGAACACTACACGCTCATCTCCTTATCGCCGAAGCATTCCCACACCACGTATTCGACTCGGGGAGTCTAGAAAAGAAGAAAAACAACGACAAGATCAAGGAAGTTCTGGATGATGCTCTCACTGGCTTTGCCTCGACGGAAGGCACCACCTTCGTGCGTACGAAGGTCAAGTTCGGCAGGAACGTCTTCAACCACGTAACGGAGTTCCCCTGCGTGAAGCAGCCGGAAAACAGTAAGAAGGAAGCCTACTACACACTCCATCACATGAGGGCGTTCCTACTTGACCAGCAGAATTCTACGCTGCCAGATCATCTCAAACAGTGGGCCGAAGCAAAGGCCAAGATCAATGATTCAGATATTAGACAAGAGATGTATCGCATCCAGTAGCAATTTGGGGCAATCATCTTCCGTGATGTCATGACTTCGGGGGGGGGGGGGGATCTTCTACGGAGGAAATATCCCGAAGAACCGTGACATAGAAGATCGCCTAGAGATGCAGGGTGACTATAGGAAGTTCATGACGAGACAAGGCGTCCTCCCGTTCCCTAAGCCGAGCCAGAAGGCTTGATGTTGGCCTAGTTTTAGTTACAAACTATAGATGACCTGTGTGTGTGTGTGGACAAGTGTACTTATCTTATTAGGTTTATGAATCATCGCTTACTTATTTTGCTTATTATTATTATATATCAATCAATGCTTGGTTTTTTTGCTTACTCTTTGGTCCTTTTCTCACTTTGGTCCTTCTATTTTTCCTTACTCTTTTTTCGAGAATAATGCCGATGATTGAAATGTCGTGGCACACTCTATATGTGAATGTGCTACGATGGGATTGTGAGCCTTGTGATATGCACAAGTCTAGGTCTTGTGCATCCTACTTGGCTCACTGTTCCATCGTAGCATATTCCTGTGTCCAACGACCTATGTATATATATGAGGCATTCTTTTCGAGTTATTTTGTCTTTTTAGAGAATAATGCCGATGATTGAAATGTCGTGGCACAATATATATGTGAATGTGCTACAACAGGATAGTTAGCCTTGTGATATGCACAAGTCCAGGAATTGTGCATCCTACTTGGCTGACTGTTCCGTCGTAGCATATTCATGTGTCCAACGACCTATGTATATATATGAGGCATTCTTTTCGAGTTATTTTTGTCTTTTTCGAGAATAATGCCGATGATTGAAATGTCGTGGCACACTATATATGTGAATGTGCTATGATGGGATTGTGAGCCTTATGATATGCACAAGTCCAGGTCTTATGCATCCTACTTGGCTCACGGTTCCATCATAGCATATTCCTGTGTCCAACGATCTATGTATATATATGAGGCATTCTTTTCGAGTTATTTTTGTCTTTTTCGAGAATATGCCGATGATTGAAATGTCGTGGCACAATATATATGTGAATGTGCTATGACGGGATAGTTAGCCTTGTGATATGCACAAGTCCAGGAATTGTGCATCCTACTTGGCTAACTGTTCCGTCATAGCATATTCATGTGTCCAACGACCTAGCTAGTTATATATGAGGCATTCTTTTCGAGCTACTTTGGTATTTTTCGAGAATAATGCCGATGATTGAAATGCCGTGGCACACTATATATGTGAATGTGCTACGATGGGATTGTACGCCTTGTGCTATGCACAAGTCCAGGTGTTGTGCTTCCTACTTGGCATACGGTTCCATCGTAGCATATTCCTGTGTCCAACAACCAAGTTATATATGAGGCATGCTTTTTGAGTTTGCACTTTTTGATTTAGGAGTACTTTCTATAAGTGTATCTTCATATGCGACTTTAATTATACATGTTTTTTCAATCACTGGTTAATTATTATTGTCAACTTGTAGATGACGTGGTACGTCGTGTACAAGGGACGGGTTCCCGGAGTCTACGATGATTGGGAAGACTGCCGGAGACAGGTGCACCGTTTTAGCGGCAATAGCTACAAATGGTACAACACTATGGCGGAGGCAGAAGCTAGATACACGTGCTATCTAGCGGGAGTTAGGACAAGGAACCGGATGAGGACCTACACCTTCGTCGCGGCGGTGATCATGCTTATCTTCTTTGGTTGTTTATCCCGCGTTTGTGTCTAGCTAGTTTAGATGTCTAGGCGAGCTTCCGATCTCTAACTTGTTCGATCGACACATGTATTCGCATGTCACCAACTACTACTTTGTAACTTGATCGAAACAATGTAACTTATACTATGTATTCATGTATGAGACTTATCTATATGTATTTGTTTCAATCTTGTTTTTCATATTGTGTATTTATATATATAATTGTATATCTTGTATCTGTGTGTGTATATCTGCTGTAATATTGTATATAATCTGTATTGTATATAATCTGGCTCGGAAATTAAAAAAAACAAAAAATACATCTGTGGCGCACATGGTCTACCTTCTGTGGCGCACTACACCTAAAGCGCACTATAGAAGCTTTAGTGCGCCACAGAAGATCCTAGGGGTAGCGCACCTGCCCAAACATCTGTGACGCACTAGCAGGTGCGCTACGCATGTCTCTACACAACCGTGGCGCACTAGGCAGTGTGCCACGGCTGAGAGATAGCTGTAGCGCAAGGCACGTGGCGCACTGCTAGTGCGCCACAGATGATGTTTTCAGGTGCGCCACTAAAGGCCGTTTTCCTAGTAGTGCAACCTCAACAGCGCTTGCCCAAAGGAGCAGGTCATTCTACCGCGCATCGACCAGATCATCGACTCGACCGTGAGGTCAGAGTCGATGTGCTTCCTCGATGCGTATTCTTGTTATAACCAGATCAAGATGGCGGTCGAGGACGAGGAGAAAATGACGTTCATCATGCCATTTGGCGCCTACTACTACACCGCCATGACGTTCAGCCTCCAAAATGCTGGCGTGACCTACCAACGATGTATGCAGGAGCGCCTTGCGGGCCAAATTGGCCGCAATATCCATGTCTACATCGACGACGTGTTGGTCAAATCCAATCTCCAGAGCAACCTACTCGCTGACCTAGCCGAAACCTTAAAAACCTGCGGAGGTACAAGATCAAGCTCAACCCAGGGAAGTGCACCTTCGGTGTGCCCACTGGATAGCTCCTCGGGTATGTGGTCTCCAAGCGGGGCATCGAAGCGAACCCCACCAAGATCGACACCATCGCATGACTCGGCAAAACCGAGTGGCTCCGCGACGTCCAAAAATTCGTCGGTCGAGTCGCGGCCCTAAGCCGCTTCATACCCCGGATCGGCGAGAAGGCAATGCCTCTCTACCGCCTGATGCGCAAAAACCCCATGTTCCAATGGGACAGGGAGGCGGATGCCGTGCTCAAAGCACTCAAAGAAGTGCTACTCGCAACACCCCTACTCGTCTCTCCCCTCGATAAGGAGCCAATGCTCGTCTACATCGCGGCCTCCACGTGGGTCATTAGCGCCGTGATGATCGTCGAGCGACCGGAGGAGGGCAAGGAGCACACCGTCTAGCGCCCAGTATACTACATCAGCGAGGTCCTCACAGACTTACGGAAGCGCTACCCGCAATACTAGAAACTGGTATACGCGGTCTTCTGAGCCCAGCGACGGCTCCCGCACTATTTCCAGGAACACCCCATCAAGGTCGTCTCCTCCGCACCATTGTAGGACATCATGCGCATCCACGAGGCAACTGGGTAGGTCGCCAAGTGGGCCATCAAAATCGGCATCCACAACATCAACTACGAGCGGCGCAAAGCGATCAAATCGCAGGCCCTGGCAGACTTCCTCGCTGACTGGGAAGAAGCGCAACAGCCAGAGAAGCTGCCATACCTCCACTAGTGGTTGCTCCACTTTGACGGTTATAAGAACACGGATGGCGCAGGGGCCAGGGTGATACGTTGAAAACGTATCTATAATTTTTGATGTTCCATGCTTGTTTAGTATCTACTTTTCTTTGCTCTGTCTACACTTTGAGGTGTTTCTATATGTTTTTTTGGACTAACCTATTAACAAGATGCCATAGTGCTAGTTGCCTGTTTTCTTCTGTTTTTGGTTCTAGAAAAGGAAGAAAATCAATATTATCGGAATTGGATGGGACAAAAGCCAAAGTCAATATTTTACCATGGGGAACACGAAGCCAGAGAACGAGACGGAGGGGAGCCAACAGGGGGCCACACCCCTGGATGCGCGGCCAAGCCTAGCCCACGCCTGGGGGGTTCAGCCACCCTGGCCGCCCCCCTGCCTCGCCTCTTTGCCTATAAAGACCCCCCGATACCAAAACCCTAAGGACCCGATCAATATTCCACAAAACCGTCTGTATCCGCCGACACCATCATCCCTAGATCGGGGGGATCTGAAGCTCTTCCCGGCACCCTGTCGGAGGGGAAATCATCCTGGAGGCCTTCTTCTTCATCATGCCAACCTCCAATATGAAGTGTGAGTAGTTCCACCTTGGACTATGGGTCCCTGTAGTAGCTATATGGTTGTATCTCCTCCTTTGTGCTACCATGTTTAGATCTTGTGAGCTCCGTTCATGATCAAGATCATTTATTTGTAATCATGCATGTCGTGTTTGCGCGGATCCAATGGATATTGAGATTACTATGTTAGATTGATTAATCATTTTGTCTTATTGATTCTACCATGTCTATGTTGTTTGAGATATTCCATGCTCTCCGTTGCTAGTAGCTATCTTGGGCATGTAGATACTAGTGACTCCAAGAGGGGGTGTTTATGCTCGATAGTGAGTTCATGCCTCTATTTAATCTAAGGGAAGTGACAAAAATTTCTAAGGTTGTAGATGTGATGTTGCTACTAGGGAGAAAACAACGGTCTCTTGTTCATGGAACAAGTGGATTGTTTACCTTACACACTTTTCTTAAAGCAGTTATCCGTTGCTTGCAACTTAATACTATAGTGGGTTCAAATGATAATCTGAAGCTGGATTACTAGTCATAGATGAAGTTGGATGGAGGTCTATGTATCTTGTTGTATTGCCCAATCGAATCTCATAGGATCATGAATGTCTAGTATTGCATTGTTATTCCTTGCTCATTCCTGTCAATTGCCCTACTGTAATTTGTTTACCCATCATTCCATGTTTGTTTATCTTAAGGAGAACACCTCTACTGAACTATGGACCCTGGTCCAATCTTTACCATTGATACATCTTTCACTTTTACTGTTTATACAAACCACTATTACCTTCCACACCATACAGTTAACCCTTTGTTTTCAACGAACCGGTGAGATTGACAACCTTACTATTCGTTGGGGAAAAGTCTTGAGTTTGTGTTGTGCAAGTTTCCAAGTTGCTAGCAACACCTTTGAGTCATTTACTTCCTCCTACTGGTTCGATAACCTTGGTTTCTTACTGAGGGAAAACTTGCTACTGTGCTCATCACACCTTCCTCTTGGGGTCTCCCAACGAAGCTCTATAATCAACTGAGCCATCATCAAAGACTTTTCTGGCACCATTGCCGGGGAGGCTAAGGACGTCTTCACAAGGGGAGTCCTTCACAACCTTTCTATTTACTTTGTTTTTGTTTTGCTTAGTTTCTTTTTCTTGGTTTTTTTTTCCTCTTTTTAGAAAAAAACTTCAAAAAAATTAGTTTCATTTGGTTTGCCTTTTCTTATCAAACACACAAAAAATAGTTCCTACTCTAGTTGCTGGTCTATTAATGCCTTGGTTTGTCATGCTTTCTATCAATGGATGGTTTCTTTGAAACTAGTTCTTATTGGTAAGGTGGGTTCACAGAAGAAGAAGAAAAGTATTATTATAAGGAACACCGTTTGTCACAAAAAGGGAAACACTTATGGGAAAAAATGATATACTGAATACTATTGCTAGAGAGGTGTGCTCTACTTATAATGTTACTTATTGCTTTGATAAATCTTGTTGCTGTAGGAGGTATAAACACCTACCTTTTCAATGTGAGTATAATGATAATGTTACCATATCTTCTTATGTTAAAGGAAATTATGACTTTTATGATGTGGAACAAATTGAAGAATTTATTGCTTTCAAGGGTGCTTTTGTACTTGCTAGTTTGCTTGAAAATATTGATGATTCATCTTATGAATATGAGGTTTATGATGTACTTAAATTTTTCTTTTGATAATTACAAGGAAGAAAATGGCTAGATTATTGAATATTTTAATAGATGCTTTCCACAAACAGAAGAGACTAATGCCTTGCAGGAGCTTATGGAAGAAGAAATTGCTGAAACTGGAAGCTCGTTAGATGAAAAGGAGGAGGAGAGTGATGAACAAAAGGAGGAAGAATGGATTAGCTACCCATGCCTACCTTCTAATGAGAGTAACTCTTTATCCCTTACATTATTTGATTATCCCCCTTGCTTACTGTAACATCCCAAAAATATTAAACTAGAAGCGTCAAACTCTAATCACCAAACTTAGGGTTAACAAAAAAATTTCAAATTAAAAATATGAAAGCATTCATATGAGTGTGCATTAAAATTTGGATTCTTTTGAATTGCCATGATTATGTGTTTCTTTGCTTGTAAAATGATTCTTAGGTGAAATAAACATCATCTAAACAATCCCCAAACTTTTCCCAAAGACAAATAAGTCAAAACAAACAAATTAAGTGAATGGTCACTTTGGCCAATTTAACTCCCATGCCTACTTTGGCTATCTCTAACTTTCAGAACTTAACAGAAACATGTATGGATCTATGCACCCCTTGATAGTACTCATAACAAAGTACCAAGGCCCACTTTGTGATCGTCCAAAAACATTTAAATGCATAGTTGAAATGACAGTTTAAAATTGAATCCATTTCATATGGGAAGATCCCACTTTTTCAAAAACCACTCAAACCAGCTCAATTTTCAAAACCCAAGCATCCACAGAATCCTCAACACATGCCTAGCACACCCACCAAAAATCTTTTCAAAATTTGAAACTTGAGTTCATGCGGCCATTTCATCAAACAGCTTGCATATGCAAATCTTACAAAATCAAAACACTATGTTGAGCAGTGTTTTGGGCCTAACTGGTTCCCTCTCTAGCTCACAGCACCCTTAGTAGATCATCTAACAACCTTAACTAAGCTCTCGCCCCACTTTAAGCTTGACAATATCATCAATGGTGAACATGCCGAGAGCACCCATGTCACCCCAGTGTGGACAGCAAGCTAGGAGAAGAACTAGCCGTGCAACCCTTGTCTTCGAGGTAGCCCATGCCTCACCGCCCCCTCTCGACCAGCCCTAGCTCGAAGACCACGACCATAACTGCCAAGAACGCCGCGCCCGCACTGCTGTCAACCATGCCGCCGCGCACCGCAGAGCACGCCCCGTTCCCACGCAACCCGACCACCTCGAGCCCTTGCCGCCCACCAGCATGCACCCCACCGTCCCAGGAGACCACCAGACATGCCCATTTCACCGCCCGTTACCCGTAGCCACCGCTCGCCACAGAGTTCGCCGCCTCTGCCTTGCAGAGCACCGCGCGTTCCCGACCGTTTTCCACCTCCCCTACACGCGCATTTAAACCATAGAGCATCGCCAGGAGACCACCGATCGATCGCCACCCTCGGCCATGCCTCTAGCCGCCCGTAGCCGTGTCGCCACCGTCGCCTGCCCATCCCTCTCGGTCTCGCCATCGAGCCTATAAAAGGAGGCGACCCCCAGCCGATTGAAGCACACCATTTCACTCCCCTCACCTCACTAATCGTTCCACCCCATAGCCGGAGCAGGGCGATCAGCGCATCGCCGGAATTTCACCGGAGTCCGTCGCTGCTGGAGAAGAAGGGCGCCGTCGATTTCGTCCACCCCAGGAGCTGCCGCGACCATCCCTGAGTTCTCCGTCGTCGACTTCGTCGTTCGCCCGCATCGCCGACCTTCGCCAGAGCCCCGGTGAGCCTCCCACGACCCCTACTGAGCCGCTAGGGTTCGAGCTCGCCGGTGACTTGTTCATCGTCGACGACGACCCTGAGACGTCGATCTTCAATCTAATCCAACGCACCATATCGCCCCGTACCGCTTCGTGTTTAAAGAGTCACTCACCATTAGACCCGCCCTGTCAGTTGCGCCCCGCGCCGCGGAGTGACACTGGGCCGGCCTGTTAACCTTTCCCGTGCAGCCCACTCGTTTGAATTTAGATTTTTCTAAATAGATTCAAACTCAGTTCTGTACCTAGTTTAAAAAATCAACCTAGCTCGATTCAGTGAACCAAATTGAATGAAACCGATTTTTTTATAAATATATTGAAATGCTTAATCCAAGCCCGTTGGATTCAAATCATTTGAATCTATAGATCAACCTTGGTAAAAATAACAAGGCACAAGATTTTCTGCATTCAAACATTTTTCAAATTTAAACTATAGTAGCTTTTGAGTTGATTCCAACTCTCAAAAATCACATTTGATCATACCTGTCAGATTATATAAAAACATATGGGTTTACTTACAGAAATAATGTCCAAGTAATAAAAAAATGCCACATAGGAATTTCTAGTCATTTATTTTTTGTTTGAAATAAAAGGTTAAATCTTATTAAATTGTGACACCACTTTAAATCACATTCCCATGTACTGAAATATGTGGTGATGACATGTGTCAACATGATCCCATGTTTTGTTTGGATAATATTAAATCTTAAGTAGTTTTTCAATAAGTAGAAATTACTTTTCTAAAAATAAAAGAAATAAGACAAAGCTTTAATCTTGTAATATTAGTGAAGATGCTAGATCATCTATAGAACCCTTGTGTGTGATGATTGAAAGTAGTTAAGTATTGTTTGGTGATTGTGTACCTCATATTTATTCATAGACGCTAGTACCGACCAAGGATACGAGGAGGAAGGAGGATACTACGAAGAAGAAGCCGAGGAGAACTTCAACCACTGCTCTGCACAAGGCAAGACTTATTAATCAAGTTGACCTATGCAAGCTAACACTTGCAAGATACTCTACTTATGCAAGCTAATATTGCTTGTTACCATGCCAACTATATGCCTTAAGCATATGTGATCATACCCACTTGATAACCCAATCCTAGTTTTACTTGCAAGCTTCTACTTTATTTATTTATCAAAGCTCTTACTTAGAGTTTACTTGATTAAATTGTACATACTAGAAAGATAATTGAAGGTTGCATAAAGAGTATTAAATTTGGCCTAATCTAGATAATATTGATGTCATCCTAAGGCATGAGATTGTACTTAGTTAAACTCCACTAGTTTACCACCCCTCATTAGTATTCGATCCCATTTGTAGATGCTAGTGCTAAGCATAAAACTTGATCAACTTTAGATGGGAATACTTGGTGGAAAATGGTTATGAAAACCTTGGAATGATGGATCATTCTATTGAGATGTTTTGACATGCGTTTCTGAACACCAGATGATTTTGGTGATGAAAATGTTGAGGCATGAGCCTTATCCCTTTATAAAACTGATGGTTGTCTGGATGCGATACCATTCCTATTTTACCGTACAACCACAATACCCGAGAATTGGGTAGGGCTTGACTAGAAACTTATATACCTTAGTATTGGTTCCCTCACGGCCAAGGTCTAAGCTGAGGCTACCTTGTGAAGATTCTCCACCTGTGCAGTACCCAAGATGACAGTTGGTCATGGTTGGGAGGCCAAACTCGTAGGAGAGGTGCTTATACTAGGGCGTGTAATTGAAAGGTTAGGATTGATTATCCGCATACTGAGTATGGTGAATTCAGGATTTGTTGCTGACGGATGTATCGAATGTTGTGGTGAAAGTGTACAATCTCTGCAGAGTGACAAACTATTTGAATAGCCGCGTCCGCGGTTATGGACAGTTGGAGTGGCCATACTGTTCCCCTGTCATATGTTTTAAAAATGACTTGTGAAATGGATTGAGACTTTGACTTGACCACAACAGAGTTGTGAGATGAAATACAAGTTCCCACTTAGGTGTTATAAAATTTCAACTAGCTTTTCTTGCTTCTGAACTTAGTAGAGGTAAATCTGGCTTTTTGCAAAACAACCATAGAGCTTAGTGTCCTATTACAAAAAACCCCTTCACTTGTTAGTATTAGTTTGCGAGTACTTAAAGAGTACTCATGGCTTTGTCCCTGGCTATTCCCGTGGACAGACTATGAAGAGGAGTACCAGGAGGATGAACCACAGGAAGGTTACGACAACTAGGATCATCTCCAATCGTCAGCATTGCCTGTGACCCCGAAGATGGAGTTTCTCCTACGCTACCTTTATTATTACGTATTTCCGCTGCTTGAGTTGTATTAAGAACTGGATCATGAGATCCTTATTTGTGTAAGACCTTATGTATGGTTTGTAATGGATGATGTACTGTGGTATCCAATTCTGTTATGTCTCGCAAAAATGGTAATCCTAGGATTGTGATGTATGGCATAACAGGCATCTGGGATTAAAAATCCGGGTGTTGACAAGTTGGTATCAGAGCCATCCTGACCATAGGAGACCCTAGTTAGACTGGACGTTTGAATCAAAAACTTAGTTTCAAAACCAAAGGAAGCAAATATTTACAAAAAACTTATTCCCATTATTATCACCTTGATTCTTTCATAAAAATTCACGTTCCTCAAAAACTCTTGCAATATACATAAAATTTGACACACTTGATCACTCTACTAACTTACTCATCCTATATTCTTATAGATGGACGTGAAGTACAACAAGTTTTATTAGTTGGGGAATGGAGGAGACCTTATCTTTGAGCGGGATTTGGACCAGATTTCGGAACTTCTGGAGCGTCCGCACGCCGAGTTCTTCGGAGCTCAGCTCAATGATCAAGGAGGAGAAGATCTGCAGTGGCTAATTGTTGCAAGTCTCCGAGGAAAGATTGAACCTCCCACTACCGAGGGAATTCAGTTCATCTTGAGAGAGAACAATTGGCTCGATGGACTTGCCAGGGCCATGCAGGAAGCTCTTGCCCGTCTGTGTGGGCAGAGTATCAACCAGATCAAGGGTACCCGCTTTGAGTTTTGTCCAAGGCGTGATGCTAATGGAAAGCCACTGGAAGCCCCATACCACCACGAGCTGAAGACCCAATTGAACCACCTTAGCTTCATGATGTACGATCGTCAGCATGAATTGGACAATTGCCGTGACTACTCCAACCACAAGTCCGCCATCATCAAGACGAAGGATCAGACCATCGCCATGCTAGCAAAGGATCGCAAGTCTCGCCACCGTCAGCTCGACAAGAAGGAGCGCATCATTGCCTGTCTTCGCCGCCGTATCTCAGATTTGGAGGAGACCATCAATGAGAGAGACATGCAGTTGGGGGAAGGGAGAATGCCGGAGAGGATCTTCGTGGAGACCCCTACTCCTATCTCAGCGATGATGATGATTTTCTAGAGGATCAGGCTATGGAATTCTTCACCGATGAGGATGATTACACCTTTATCGATGATGAGGATGATGAGGATGACGACTACACCGACTCCAAGGAGTAGTAGCACTTGAGCACTAGCGTAGTGAGTTGTATTCGGTCCCACTGTATCGTAGTTTTCAGAATGGTTCTTACAACCATCTGTTTACCTTTGTTGTGGTGTGTGTTTGTATCGTGTGCTATGAATGAATGAATGAATGAAAAGCAAGTTGATAGAAAATCTGAGTCAAACTTTAAAAACTTTTCAAAGTCCCGGAACCTTAGAAATTTCCCTCTTTTCTCATGATCTATCTCAATCTTCAGATGCCACGCGGAGGAAGTGGTTCATCCCCGCACACGATGTTGCAGATCCTGCAAATGTTAGTTTCTGACCGCAAAGCTGAAAGAGCCGAATGTCAAGACAACCTAGCCACCCTTCAGCAGATAGCCCAGCTGGCCCACAATAATCAAGGCCACGGAAACCAGGACAACCATGGATCTAAGCTCAAGAATTTCCAGAACACCAACCCACCTGTTTTCACTAAGTCGGAAGAGCCCCTAGACACCGATGATTGGCTGCAAACCATGGAAAACAACCTAGAAGTCGCCGGAGTGGAAGCTAACGAGAAAGTTCTGTTCGCCACCCACTATCTAGCCGGAGATGCAAGAGCATGGTGGAACATCGTTCGTGCAATGACCGGAGGACAGATGATGACCTGGGAGGAATTCAAAGTCAAGTTCAGAAGAACCCATGTGCCACCGGGTTTGATGAAGAGAATGAGAGATGAGTTCAGAGAACTGAAGAAAGGAAGGATGACCGTAGTAGAATACCGTGAAAAATTCTTGTCATTAGCTAGGTATGCCCCGGATGGAGATCGACACCGAAGCCAAGAAGAAGGAGAGATTCATGAATGGTCTGCACGATGAGATGCAGACGGTGTTAGTCAATATCCATTTTGCTGATATTGAAGCCCTTGTCGAGTCTGCCATCCAGATGGAAGGAAAGATCAACCAAGCCAATGAGAACCGCAAGCATCGCATGATGCATCAGCCAGGAACCCATCAGACCCCAAAGTATCGCCCTAACCCATCTCCAGGATTTGCCCCGAGAACCAACCAACCCCCGATGAACCATTCGACCTATCCCAACCGTGGAAACCCGAGGCCCGGAGGAAATCACAACCCCGGCAACTCTGGCAATTTCAACCGTGCACTACCCAAGTTCAACAACAACAATGCTGCCGCCAACACCAATACTGCCCCGAGGACTGGAAGCAATGCTATGCCTATTGCAGCAAAGGACAAGTCGCAAGTGACTTGTTATGACTGTGAAAATAAGGGACACTACTCCAACGAGTGCCCCAACAAGAAGAATGCCGCAGCCCCCAATGCAAATGCCCCAGCTTAGCAGCAGCGTCGTGTTCAGCCCGGAAGAAGATTTGCCCCAGGAAATTCGCTCAACCGCAACAACCATCTTTTTCTCATGCATGCTGAAGAAGCTCAGGAAGTGCCAGACGTTGTGCTGGGTATGTTTTCTGTTAATTCAGTACTTGCTAGAGTGTTGTTCGATTCAGGTGCATCGCATTCATTTGTCACCGAAGAATTTGCCTGGACTAGTAAGATTCAACCAACCAAACTGAAGCATGTTATGATTGTTCAAATCCCCGGTTCAACCACCAAAGCTAGGCAAATTTGCAAAGCCGTCCCTATCCAAATCCATGGCATGGATTTTTATGCTAATCTGATAGTACTCAGAACTAAAGGTTTGGAAGTAGTACTAGGAATGGATTGGATGTCCAAACATAAAGGATTGATTGACTGTGCCAAGAAAGCCATAACCATGACCAGTACCGCTGGAATATCAGTCGAGCATATATCTGAAACCTTACCTCGTCAATTCAAGTGCAACAAGAGTATAGCCCAACCTACCATTGACCAAGTCCGAATAGTTTGTGAATACCCCGATGTATTTACAGATGTTTTGCCCAGTATGCCCCCAGATCGGGATATCAAGTTTATCATTGAACTATTCCCCAGAACCGGACCCATAACCCAGAGACCCTATAGTATGAACCCGTCTGAACTAGAAGAACTGAAGAAGCAACTGGATTCCATGTTGGAAATTGGATTGATTCAACCAAGTGCGTCACCATGGAGATCACCTGTCTTATTTGTGGACAAGAAAGATGGAGGTAACCGTTTGTGTATGGATTATCGGAAGTTGAATGATGTCACCATCAAGAACAAGTACCCATTGCCCAAGATAGAAGATTTGTTTGATCAGTTGACCGGTGCCAAAGTGTTTTCTAAGATTGATATTAGAACAGGCTATCATCAACTCAAGATTCGTGCAGAGGATATTCCAAAGACTGCCTTTACCACCAGATATGGATTATACGAGTATACTGTCATGTCTTTTGGATTAACCAATGCCCCCGCTTACTTCATGAGTCTCATGAATAAGATTTTTATGGACTTCCTGGATAAGTTTGTCGTGGTTTTCATCGATGACATACTGATTTATTCCAAATCAGAAGAACAACATGAGCTAGACCTAAGGACCATTCTTGGAACCCTTAGGGAGAATCAGTTGTATGCCAAGTTTAGCAAATGTGAATTCTGGTTACAAGAAGTAGGATTCCTCGGCCACATTATATCAGCCGGAGGAATTGCCGTTGACCCTGCAAAGGTGAAATATGTAGAAGATTGGCAAGCCCCAACCACTCAAACCCAAGTTCATGCCTTTCTCGAATTGGCGGGATATTACCGCAAGTTCGTAGAAGGATTCTCGAGTATCGCCAGACCCGTGACCCAATTGCTGAAGAAGGACAAGAAGTTTGAATGGACCGACAAATGTGAAGCGAGTTTTCAAGAACTCAAGAGGATATTGATTTCAGCCCCAATCTTAATCATGCCGGATATCACGAAGCCTTTCGACGTGTATTGTGACGCATCCAAGATCAATCTCGGATGTGTGCTAATGCAAGAAGGCAAAGTTATATCTTATTGATCTCGACAACTAAAACAACATGAGCAAAATTACCCAACCCATGACCTCGAACTCGCAGCCGTAGTTCTAGCCCTGAAGACATGGAGGCATTACCTGATGGGAAATCGTTGTGAGATTTATTCGGATCATAAGAGCCTAAAGTATATATTCACTCAGAAGGAGCTGAATATGAGACAGAGAAGATGGATTGAGCTAATCAAGGATTACGATCTGGACATTCACTATCACCCCAGTAAAGCCAACGTGGTAGCAGATGACCTTAGAAGATTGCCGTGCCGCTTGAACTCCATGTTTTTGAAGGAGCAACCAAGCTTGCACAAAGAGATGGAAGATTTCAGAATGGAATTAGTGAGTGAAGGATTTTTGGCTAGCATAGAACTTCAACCCACTTTGATCAGTCAAATCAAAGAGGCGCAGAAAGAAAATGCTAGTATCGACGGAATCAAGCGTCGTATCGGTACAGGCAAAGTACCCAGATTCACCGAAGACGAAGAAGGAGTTCTGTGGTACAAAGGACGCCTTTGTGTACCAGGAGATTCTGAGTTGAAAGAAGTTATTCTCAAGGAAGCTCATGATACTCTTTATTCTATCCACCCCGGAGGAACAAAGATGTATCAAGATTTGAAAGAGCAATTTTGGTGGAGAGAGAAATCGGAAGCTATATCGCCAAGTGTGATATATGTCAGCGAGTCAAGGCAGGACATCAAAGACCCGCTGGATTTTTGCAACCATTGCAGATTCCGGAATGGAAATGGGATTCCATTGGAATGGACTTTTATCACCGGATTGCCTACTTCTAGTAGGGGAAATGACTCTATCTGGGTCATAGTGGACAGATTGTGCAAAGTCGCCCATTTCTTACCCGTCAAGACCACTTATCAAATATCGAAGCTAGCGGAGTTATACATCGCTAGAATCGTTAGTATGCATGGAGTCCCCAAGAACATCGTATCGGATCGAGGAACTCAGGTTACCTCGAGATTCTGGAAGAAAGTCCGAGAAGGTTTAGGAACCCGACTAGATTTCAGCACCGCTTATCACCCTCAAACTGATGGACAAACGGAGCGAGTAAATCAAATACTCGAAGATATGCTGAGAGCATGTGTGTTAGAGTATGGATCTAAGTGGGAAGACTGTCTGCCGTTTGCAAAATTTTCATACAACAACAGTTATCAAGCTAGTTTGCAAATGGCCCCATTTGAATTCATGTATGGAAGAAAGTGTCGCACCCCTTTTAACTGGTCGGAAGTTGGAGAGAGTCAGATTTTTGGACCTGACATCCTACGAGAAGCAGAAGAGAAGGTTCACAAGATTCATGAGCACCTCAAGACAGCCCAGTCCAGACAGAAGAGTTACGCCGACAAGAGACGTTGAGACCTCGCCTTCAACATAGGAGATTTTGTGTATCTGAAAGTGTCGCCATTGAATGGAATGCAGCGTTTCCAACTGAAAGAAAAGTTAGCCCCTAGATATATCGGACCCTTAAAGATTCTAAACCGTCGAGGAGAAGTGTCGTATCAATTGGAACTACCCGAAGAGATGTCAGCGTTGCACAATGTGTTCCATATCTCATTACTTCACAAGTGTCTCGAAGTTCCGGAGAAGACCGAAGTGTTCAAGAATATTGATCACCGGACCATAGAGATCAACGATGACCTGACCTATCCCGAAGTACCCATCCGTATTTTGGAAGAAGCTTTCAGAACCACCAGAACTCGAAGCATCAAGTTTCTCAGGATTCAGTGGAGCAACCACACAGAAGAGGAAGCTACCTGGGAGTGCGAAGATCACATCAGGACGGAGTTTCCCGATCTCTTCAAATCCTAGGTAATATTTTTCGTCCTTTTTCAAATCTCGGGATGATATTTTGTTTAAGGGGGGAAGGTTTGTAACATCCCAAAAATATTAAACTAGAAGCATCAAACTCTAATCACCAAATTTAGGGTTAACAAAAACTTTTGAAATAAAAATACAAAAGCATTCATATGAGTGTGCATTAAAATTTGGATTCTTTTGAATTGCCATGATTATGTGTTTCTTTGCTTGTAAAATGATTCTTAGGTGAAATAAACATCATCTAAACAATCCCCAAAGACAAACAAGTCAAAACAAACAAATTAAGTGAATGGTCACTTTGGCCAATTTAACTCCCATGCCTACTTTGGCTATCTCTAACTTTCAGAACTTAACAAATACATGTATGGATCTTTGCACCCCTTGATAGTACTCATAACAAGGAACCAAGGACCACTTTGTGATCATCCAAAAACATTTAAATGCATAGTTTAAATGAGAGTTTAAAATTGAATCCATTTCATATGGGAAGATCCCACTTTTTCAAAAACTACTCAAACCAGCTCAATTTTCAAAACCCAAGCATCCACAGAATCCTCAAAACATGCCTAGCACACCCACCAAAAATCTTTTCAAAATTTATTAAGTTGAACTATGCAAGCTAACACTTTCAAGATACTCTACTTATGCAAGCTAATACTGCTTGTTACCATGCCAACTATATGCCTTAAGCATATGTGATCATACCCACTTGATAACCCAATCCTAGTTTTACTTGCAAGCTTCTACTTTATTTCTTTATCAAAGCTGTTACTTAGAGTTTACTTGAGTAAATTGTAGATACTAGAAAGATAATTGAAGGTTGCATAAAGAGCATTAAATTTGGCCTAAGCTAGATAATCTTGATGTCATCCTAAGGCATGAGATTGTAATTAGTTAAACTCCACTAGTTTACCACCCCTCATTAGTATTCGATCCCATTTGTAGATGCTAGTGCTAAGCATAAAACTTGATCAACTTTAGATGGGAATACTTGGTGGAAAAATGGTTATGAAAACCTTGGAATGATGGATCATTCTATTGAGATGTTTTGATATGTGTTTCCAAACACCAGATGATTTTGGTGATGAAAATGTTGAGGCATGAGCCTTAGCCCTTTATAAAACTGATGGTTGTCTGGATGCGATACCATTCCAATTTTACCGTACAACCACAATACCCGAGAATTGGGTAGGGCTTGACTGGAAACTTATATACCTTAGTATTGGTTCCCTCATGGCCAAGGTCTGAGCTGAGGCTACCTTGTGAAGATTGTCCACCTGTGCAGTACCCAAGATGACAGCTGGTCATGGTTGGGAGGCCAAACTCACAGGAGAGGTGCTTATACTAGGGCGTGTAATTGAAAGGTTAGGATTGATTATCCGCATACTGAGTATGGTGAATTAGGATTTGTTCCTGACGGATGTATCGAATGTTGTGGTGAAAGTGTACAATATCTGCAGAGTGTCAAACTATTCGAATAGCCGCGTCCGCGGTTATGGATAGTTGGAGTGGCCATACTGTTCCCCCGTCATATGTTTTCAAAATGACTTGTGAAATGGATTGAGACTTTGACTTGACCACAACAGAGTTGTGAGATGAAATACAAGTTCCCACTTAGGTGTTATAAAATTTCAACTAGCTGTAACATCCCAGATTTTATATTAGGGTGTTATTAGTACCACGCATCACCCTTGCATCATTGCATTCTACAAATGGATTTTTACAACAAAATCCTAAACACCTAAACCTATCAAAACCCTAATAGAGATTGCCATTTGTAAGCATTATTGTAGTGGTCAAGTTTTACCCTTCTAAAAACTTTGTAAAACATTAAACTATGGCCCCATGATGACCACCTTCTTTTTTACAAAAATTTAGGAGTTGGTTTCATCTCTTTTTGACTTTATATGCAAAAGTTATTTAGGTTTTACTAAATCAAAATTGGGAAAAACGTTTAGGGAAAAAAAACTGGGCCGGCTGTGCCAGCCCGCTAATGCGCGCGCGTCACCTAGCTTGCCAGCGTCGCCAGTGCAGCCCAGCAGAGCGCAGGCCGCAGGCCGCAGCCGCTAACGCGGGGGTCCCACCCCGTCGTCGTCCTCGCAGAGACCGCGACGAGCACGTTTCCCCTCTGCCGCGTCGGACCCCGAATCGCAACGGACTCGGCCACCCCCTTCCCCAAGTATCTGGCCCTTAAAAAGCCCCCCCGTTTCTTCCCCCTTGAAAAACCCTAGCTCAAGCATCGCCGAATCGCTGTCGTTCTTCCTCGCCGGCGTCGCGCTCGAGAAGGTTGAAGATCCGGCGATTCGCGCCACCCCGAACCCTCTCTTGCTGTTGACCGTCTTCTCCGTGCAACACCGCCTCACCCGACCTCTTCTTTCCTCCCCTTGTGCATCACAGCGTCGAGGATTTCTCGCCGACGTGCCGCCGGAGCTCGCGGGAACCAACGGAGCTGTGCGGCTAGACGAGGAAGAAAGGGCCGAAGCCGAGCATGCACGCAGGACCGCAAGGAGGAGCAGAGAACAGTCGTGCTCTCCGCTACTCCGAGGAACCACCGCAGCGCCGCCGATGACCGCGTCCGACCGCGCCGCCACCGTGTCGCCATCGACACCGCTGGTAAGTCATCGCCACCGCTCTCGTCCGTCGGATTCGAGAGGAACGGTGCAGATTAGAAGCTTTTCTGAACCGGTACCGACCAACCGATTTGCGCCGCGTGTCCGCCCAGTCAGCAAGCCGCGCCAGCACCTTGCGTCGCCCCCACCTTGCCAGCTAGACCAACCCGCTTCTGCCACTTGGCACGAATTCAATTTAGGGTTAGATCTGTTTGGCTGAATTGTTTTAAAACTTGCGAAAATCATATAAAAATAAATACTTGGCCAAATTTAGCTTATAATATACCGTTGGATTCATAATTTTATGTAGAACACAGATCTGCAATAAAATTCCAAGTTTACAGTAGGGTTTTTGGTGTAGATTTTAATTATTAGATTGGAGTATTTAATTCATAGAAAAATAATTAGAACTCCGTTTTAGTTGATTTTTGTTGCATTGGTTTTGTTTCCGCAATACCTACTGAACAAAATTATAAAACCTTGCTTAAGATCATTAGATCTAATTTGGGGCTAATTAGATGGTTGGATCTCCTATTTATCCTATGAGTAATATTAGTGACCCAAATTGTTTTAAACCTATGGGAAATCAATCCTAGTAACACCCTTACCACTATTGCAACTCAATTATGCTATCTTGGCCAATTTAGAAGAACCAATCTTGCATTAAATACCATGTTGCATGCATGCATGATTATCTCTGTGACATGTTTTTGAACAAGTTGTGATCAGATCTATGTTTGTGATTCGATAGATTGTTCGGAGTGCGCTAAGGAGTGCTATTGTTTAGACTGCTGCTCGGATCAAGGCAAGTTAGACCACTTGCTCATAACTTTTGTCCTAGTTTTGATTCTATGCATGTGATCTTCAAAATTCTGTAGTATGCATGTGTAGGATGTTCTAGTAGAATTTTTCCTTAGCATTATTTTGCAAGTGCGATGATTTTATAGTATGCCATGAGTAGCTCTATACTTAGGATTTTCCCCTTCCTAATAGGTTCCCCTGTTTTGCTAAGTATTGCTTTCTATGCTATATATACAAGTATCGTTGGGGGGTTCGAAAGACAAAGAATTTTTCTAAGTATAAAGGCTCTCTAGAGCAAGCTTTTCTTCTCAAATCCACTTCAAAATAAAACTAAGTTTTCTTCTAGGCAGAATGGTTATCGGGTCAACGAGTGAGATTTTGGTGGAGGACGGCCGCCCAGGAATCAAAGAAGTCTGCCATGTTTCAGAATTCAGAAGCTTCTAGTGCAACCACAATACATTATGGGCTCTGTCTTGGCCTAGTACTTAGTGGGAAACCTCACCTGGGTACCAACATTTGGAGGTTCTTGGCACGGTTGGATCCAGAAGGTAGAGGGGCTACTAAAGGGAAAGCCTCGCCATGGTCTTATCTGTAAAAGGACTTGATCGTGGATTGTGGGTAAAGTGCACAAACTCTCGAGAGTATTGAAATCTGATCGATCAGCCGTGTTCACGGTGACAGAACAACAATGAGCGTCTGAAGGATGAAGCCTCTGAAGGATCTTCCTCTCTCTTTTCTAAACAAAGTTTTAAAACCTCATGGCGTGAGTAATATCACCAATGGTTGGGATTTTGGGAACTTGGTGTGTCATATCCAAGTGTCACTTGGTGCATAATATCCAAGTGTTTGGTTGTTTGGACACTTGGTGCGTAATATCCTCGTGTGCCATTCGACCTTATTTTATCTAAGCAAATGTTTACAAAGTAGGAAAATCTTCTCTTCTTCTCTACTTAAGAAAACTAGCTTTGAGCAAATGAACTCTACAGTCTAAACTAGCCTTGCATGTAGAGATAGTCTTTTCTCTCCTTGGTGTAATTTTCCAATACATTCAAAGTGTTGACCCAACTTGTTGGCTGCACGTTTTATGTGCAGAATCCGAAGATTGAAAGGTGCGTAGGGATCGCGAGTCTACACTCGACAAGCCTGAGGCGTTGATGGACTCAAGCTGCTTTTATGTTTCCGATGTTATTTGAGCTAGCCTTATGCTAAGGAAATTTGTAATAAATTTATACTCTGGATTCTCCGTGTAATAAAGACTTTGTGTTTTACATGATACTTCATCGACTGTGAGTGCTAGCTATTGATCCAGGGACTAGCATGTTAATCATAGGGACTTAGGATCCTCACCGATCCGAGGTCACTACAGATGGTATCGGAGCACATCGTTGCCTGTAGGACGTGACCCTAGGAATGGAACCACCTCTAACTCTTACATGCTTTTATACTAAGTTAGTTTCTGCACTTCTAGTGTCTGCTTCCTCCACTTGTTTAAGTATCTAATTTTCATTCTTCTAACTTAAAGATGACAAGCTTCCTCTACGACACCGTCGCGGACATCGAGCCCCTTCGCTTTGGTGGATGCCTCATGGACCTACTCACATGTTTGGACCTTCCCCTCCCAACAATCCAGGGGAGCACAATGAAGAAACTCCACAAGGACGGCTGTTGGGGAGTCAAAGTCATCCAACCAGGAATAGAGCGAGGCAAGAACCCGGAGGAAGACATAGCAATCCACATTGTTAGCTATTCCAAGGAGAAGGCCCTTAGCATCAACTTGTAGCAACTCATTGGTCGCCTATGTGGACGTCATCATGAAGCTCTCCAAGGACACTGCGGCGGCCTCTTTGGAAGACGAGATGAGGAAGGAATTCCCATGGAGTTAACCTTTGAGGAAAGAACTTCTACCAAGCGCCGAAGGACCCAATATCAAGATTTGGAGTGCCACATCCATGACCTTGAAAAGGGTACCTTCCTTGAGATGTTGAAGAACGACGAGCTATGCGCCCTCATCAAGGAGAAGGAAGAAATGATCAAGCAGCAGCAGGAGGCAATGAAGCTCCAAGAGATAAAGTTCCAGGACCAAGAGAAGAAGTTCGCTAACCAAGAGAAGAGGGTGATAAATAAAAACAAGAGAATTAGGGAACTCAAATAGCAGATCGATGGAGCTGAAGTGCAAACTGAAGGCCTTTGCAAGATAATCAATGATGTGCGTGCTTCCAAGAGGGACTTGGCAAAGCAACTTGAAGCCGCAAACAAGTCAAGTTTAGTGGAGGAGCTACAAAGCGAGAAGGAAGGACTTCAGGAGCAGCTGGAAGCCACTCCCAAGAAGCTGCAGGATGAGATAAAGAACCTCCAAGAGAAGCTTGAAGCCACCACAAAGGATATGGAGTTGTACAAGACAACTCTAGAGCAGGAAGGCTACTCGTTCGAGGACGAGGAAGAGGAAGGCGTGGAAGATGTGTAATAGTTGGACCACCTTTAATTCTATAGTAGAACGTTATTCACGATTGTAATAAATACCAAGAAAAATCTGGTTTAGTTAAACTTGGTTGTTTTCTGTGTTAAGCTGTGTTGTTATGTCTTGTGTGCCTTGTGTGCTTGGTGTGTTTTCATAAGGGTAGGAGTTTACTACTTAGTCTTTCTGTCTATTTCTTAACTATTCTCTTAAACCCCACAGATGCCGCCCAGACGTGCGAACTCTGAAATCCCTCCAGAGATAGCACAACTTTTGGCCACTCAGAACCAGCTGATCCAACTGCTCACTCAGAACATGCAAAACAACAACAACAATCCGCCACCACCACCACCTCCACCACCTCCTCAACAGGATCGCTTGACTCGGTTTTTGAGGCTGAACCCACCTACCTTCACTAGCAGCACTGAACCAATCATCGCTGATGACTGGCTGCGTACAATCAACAAGAAGCTAGACACCGTGCAAGCTGTCGGAGCCGACAGGGTACGTTATGCCGCACACCAGCTTGAAGGACCTGCTGCAGAATGGTGGGATAACTACCAAGTCACCCACCCGGACATTGATGCTATCACTTGGGATCAGTTTGAGTTAGCTTTTCACACTCATCATGTGGCTGCTGGTATCATGACTCTAAAAAGACGTGAATTTCGCGACCTACACCAGCTGCACCGTTCTGTCACCGAGTATGGTGAGCTTTTCAACAAGCTAGCCCGTTATGCACCCGATGATGTTTCCACTGATGCCAAGAGACAGGAGGAGTTCCTAAGAGGACTCAATGATGAGATATCCATTCAGCTTGTGGCTCAGAAATTTGACAACTTTCAGGAACTTCTGGATAGAGCCATTGTGGTTGAATCCAAAAGGAAGAGCATAGAAAACCGCAAGAGGAAGTCTAACCCTCACAAACAATCTGTTCCATACCAGATGCAGCGCAATTACTCACCACCACCTTATAACAATAATGGCCACAACCATAACGGTCATAACCATGGCGGCCACAAACACAATGGGCATAAAAACCGCAATGGGAATGGCAGCAATGGAAAGGATCTCAGTGAGGTGACATGCTTTAAGTGCAACAGGACAGGGCACTATGCAACCTCTTGCCCCGAGAAGAAGAATGGCAATGGGAATGGAAATGGACACAACCATGGCAATGGAAACGGTAAGAAACCAAATCCGTTTGTCAATGCCACGGTGAATCATGTCTCTATGGAGGATGCTTGTGATGCACCAGACTCTGTGATTGGTAAGTTCAAACTCAATTCTATTCCCGCAGTTGTTCTTTTTGATACTAGTGCATCGCATTCATTCGTATCAAGGGTATTTGTGGATAGAGGAAAGATACCTACGGAGACTATAAGCTTTCCTCTAAGGGTAAGTTCTCCTGGGGGAGAAATAGTGGCAAACTCCGGTTGCCGGGGATTAGAACTAAGGATTGGGACACACATTTTTCCCACAAGTCTAGTAGTTCTAGAATAACAAGGATTAGACATAATCTTGGGCATGAACTGGATGAACGAATATGAAGGAGTCATAGATTGTGCAAAAAGGACTGTCACGCTCACAACACCGGAAGGGAAGAGAATTCGTATCAAGTCAAATTTTGCACTTAAGGAAGCCATGGTGAACTCTCTTAAGGGGGTTATCTTGGAGTAGGTACCTATTGTAAAGGAATATCCAGATGTATTCCCAGAGGAGCTACCCGGAATGCCACTCGACCGTGATATCGAGTTCCTCATTGACTTGATGCCAGGCACGGGGCCAATAGCCAAGAGACCATACAAGATGGATGTGGATGAGTTAAAGGAACTCAAGAAACAGCTTAGGGAACAATTGGACAAGGGATTCATCCAACCCAGCGCATCATCTTGGGGAGCACCTGTCCTATTTGTGGAAAAGAAGGATAAAACCAAGAGGCTGGTTGTGGACTACCGCTCGTTGAACGAAGTGACGAGTAAGAATAAGTATCCTCTGCCCAACATCAATGACTTGTTTGACCAGTTAAAGGGAGCAAGTGTGTTCTCAAAGATCGATCTGCGATCAGGCTACTTTCAGCTAAAGATTCGAGAACAGGATGTGCCCAAAACAACATTCACCACAAGATACAGATTGTATGAGTACACCGTAATGTCATTTGGTCTAACCAATTCCCCAGCATACTTCTTGACCATGATGAACAAGGTGTTCATGGAATATTTGGACAAGTTTATCGTGGTATTCATAGATGACATACTCATATACTCTAAGGATGAGAAGGAACATGAGAAACATCTGCGCCTTATTATGGAGAAACTAAGAGAACACAAGTTGTATGCCTAATTCAGCAAATGCGAATTCTGGTTAAAGGAAGTGGGATTCCTTGGTCATGTTGTGTCGGCAAAAGGAGTTGCCGTAGATCCTAGTAAGTTAGCTTCCGTGACGGAATGGGAGTCACCCAAGAATGTGAGAGATATTAGGAGTTTCCTGGGCCTCGCAGGATATTACCGGAGGTTCATTGAATTTTTTTCCAAAATAGCAAAACCCATGACGGAACTATTGAAGAAGGAAAATAAGTTCCTATGGACCGAGGCATGTGAAGCAAGTTTTCAAGAGTTGAAGAAACGCCTTGTAACGATGCCAGTTTTGTGTCTGCCTGATATCCAAAAGGATTTTCCAGTCTATTGTGACGCTTCTCTACAAGGACTTGGAAGTGTATTGATGCAGGATGGGAAAGTGGTATCCTATGCCTCCCGGCAACTTAAGAACCACGAACACAATTACCCCACACATGATTTGGAACTTGCGTCTGTGGTTCATGCACTCAAGGTATGGAGACACTACCTCATGGGCAAACATTGTGATGTGTTTACAGATCATAAAAGTTTGAAGTACATCTTCACCCAAAAGGAGTTGAATATGAGACAAAGAAGATGGCTTGAACTAATTAAGGATTATGACTTGGATTTACAGTACCATCCCGGAAAGGCAAACGTGGTGGCTGATGCCTTAAGTCGTAAGGTGTATGTGAATGGACTTACCGCAGGGGAACTTCCAGAGGATTTATGCAAGCAATTCAGGGATCTCAGGCTAGAGATAGTTCCGAAAGGACACGCAGCGACTATGGAAATAGTGTCCACCCTCCAAGAGAGAATCAAGGAAGCACAAAAGAGAGATAAAGAGTTGGAGGAAATAAGAATCAGGATAAGCGAAGGAAAGACTAAAGAATTTCGTCTGGACGAACAAGGAACCCTCTGGTATGGGAAGCGTTTGTGCGTTCCCAATGACCCCAATATCAAGAAGATGATTTTACAAGAAGCTCATGATTCGCCATACTCAATTCATCCAGGTAACACGAAGATGTACATGGATGTGAAGGATAGATTTTGGTGGAATAACCTAAAGAGAGAAATTGCAGAATATATTTCTCTATGTGATGTATGAAATAGAGTTAAAGCCGAGGATCAGAAACCGGCAGGACTACTTCAACCACTACTTATACCCGACTGGAAGTGGGACAAGGTAGGCATGGATTTCATCACGGGATTGCCCCGGACTCGTTCTAGATTTGATTCTATCTGGGTAGTGGTGGACCACTTCACCAAGGTGGCTCACTTCGTTCCCGTAAAGACCACGTATACAAGTGCTAAGCTTGCTAAGATATACATGTCAAGAATTGTAAGTCTGCATGGTGTTCCCAAGGAAATTGTGTCAGATAGAGGCACCCAGTTTACTTCAAATTTTGGCGACAACTACATGAGTCTCTTGGAACCCGACTAGAATTCAGTACTGCCTTCCACCCTCAGACAGATGGCCAAACGGAAAGGGTGAATCAAATTTTGGAAGATATGTTGAGAGCTTGCGCACTAGACTATGGGTCTAGTTGGGACGATAACCTGTCATATGCCGAGTTCTCATACAACAACAGCTACCAGACAAGTATCAAGATGGCTCCGTTTGAAGTTCTATATGGCAGGAAGTGTAGGACTCCGCTGCTATGGAAAGGAGTTGGTGAACGCAGTCTTTTTGGACCTGAATTGATAAAGGATGCCGAAGAAAAGGTACGACAGATTCAGGATAGGCTAAAGGTAGCCCAATCCCGACAGAAGAGTTACGCTGATTCCAAGCGCAGAGATGTGGCTTATGAAATAGGGGACCGTGCGTATCTCCGAGTTTCACCCCTACGAGGAGTTAAGAGGTTCGGAATGAAGGGCAAGTTAGCCCCACGATTCATAGGACCATATAAGGTTCTGGCCCATAGAGGAGAAGTTGCTTATCAGTTGGAGTTACCAGAAGGACTGACTGTTCATGATGTGTTTCATGTGTCGCATCTAAATAAGTGTCACCCGGAGATGGCCGAAACACCGTTAAGAGACACCGTTCCCCTAGATGAGGTTCAATTGGAAAATGACCTTACCTATGAGGAAAAACCCATCAAAATACTGGAAACAGCCGAAATGATTACCCGCACCAAGACTATAAGATTCTGCAAAGTACAATGGAACCACCACTCCGAGGAAGAAGCTCGTGGGAGCGTGAAGAAGCCATGAGGGCAGAACACCCACACCTATTTGCTAGCCAACGGCAGCGATTCCTCTTAAGGGGGGTAGGTTTGTAACATCCCCGATTTTATATTAGGGTGTTATTAGTACCATGCATCACCCTTGCATCATTGCATTATACAAATGGATTTTTACAACAAAATCCTAAACACCTAAACCTATCAAAACCCTAATAGAGATTGCCATTTGTAAGCATTATTGTAGTGGTCAAGTTTGACCATTCTAAACACTTTGTAAAACATTAAACTATGGCCCCATGATGACCACCTTCTTTTTACAAAAATTTAGGAGTTGGTTTCATCTCTTTTTGACTTTATATGCAAAAGTTATTTAGGTTTTACTAAATCAGAATTGGGAAAAACGTTTAAGGAAAAAAAGGAAACCTAACCTAACTGGGCCGGCTGTGCCAGCCCGCTAATGCGCGCGTGTCACCTAGCTTGCCAGCGTCGCCAGCGCATCCCAGTAGAGCGCAGGCCGCAGCCGCTGACGCGGGGGTCCCACCCCGTCGTCGTCCTCGCAGAGACCGCGGCGAGCACGTTTCCCCTCTGCCGCGTTGGACCCCGAATCGCAACGGAATCGGCCACCCCCTTCCCCAAGTATCTGGCCCTTAAAAAGCGCCCCCGTTGCTTCCCCCTCAAAAAACCCTATCTCAAGCTTCGCCGAATTGCTGTTCTTCCTCGCCGGCGTCGCGCTCGGGAAGGGTGAAGATCCCGCGATTCGCGCCACCCCGAACCCTCTCTTGCTGTTGACCGTCTTCCCCGTGCAACACCGCCTCACCCGACCTCTTCTTTCCTCCCCTTGTGCAGCACAGCGTCGGGGATTTCTCGCCGACGTGCCGCCCGAGCTCGTGGGAACCAGCGGAGTTGTGCGGCTAGACGAGGAAGAAAGGGCCGAAGCCGATCACGCACGCAGGACCGCAAGGAGGAGAAGAGCACCGTCGTGCTCTCCGCTACTCCGAGGAACCACCGCAGCGCCGCCGACGACCACGTCCGACCGCGTCGCCGCCGTCTCGCCATCGACGCCGCTGGTAAGTCATCGCCACCGCTCCCGTCCATTGGATTCGAGAGGAACGGTGCAGATTAGAAGCTTTTCCAAACCGGTACCGTCCAACCGATTTGCTCCGCGTGTCCGCCCAGTCAGCAAGCCGCGCCAGCACCCTACGTCGCCCCCACCTTGCCAGCTGGACCAACCCGCTTCTGCCACTTGGAACGAATTCAATTTAGGGTTAGATCTGTTTGGCTGAATTGTTTGAAAACTTGCAAAAATCATATAAAAATAAATACTTGGCCAAATTTAGCTTATAATATACCATTGGATTCATAATTTTATGTAGAACACAGATCTGCAATAAAATTCCAAGTTTACAGTAGGATTTTTGGTGTAGATTTTAATTATTATATTGGAGTATTTAATTCATAGAAAAATAATTAGAACTCCATTTTAGTTGATTTTTGTTGCGGTGGTTTTGTTTCCACAATACCCACTGAACAAAATTATAAAAACTTGCTTAAGATCATTAGATCTAATTTGGGGCTAATTAGATGGTTGGATCTCCTATTTATCCTATGAGTAATATTAGTGACCCAAATTGTTTTAAACCTATGGGAAATCAATCCTAGTAACACCCTTAACACTATTGCAACTCAATTATGCTATCTTGGACAATTTAGAAGAACCAATCTTGCATAAAATACCATGTTGCATGCATGCATGATTATATATGTGACATGTTTTTGAACAAGTTGTGATCAGATCTATGTTTGTGATTCGATAGATTGATCGGAGTGCGCTAAGGAGTGCTATTGTGTAGAGTGCTGCTCGGATCAAGGCAAGTTACACCACTTGCTCATAACTTTTGTCCCAGTTTTGATTCTATGCATGTGATCTTCAAAATTTTGTAGTATGCATGTGTAAGATGTTCTAGTAGAATTTTTACTTAGCATTATTTTGCAAGTGCGATGATTTTATAGTATGCCATGAGTAGCTCTATACTTAGGATTTTCCCCTTCCTAATATGTTCCCCTGTTTTGCTAAGTATTGCTTGCTATGCTATATATACAAGTATCGTTGGGGGGTTCGAAAGACAAGTAATTTTTCTAAGTATAAAGGCTCTCTAGAGCAAGCTTTTCTTCTCAAATCCACTTCAAAATAAAACTAAGTTTTCTTCTGGGCGGAATGGTTGTCGGGTCAATGAGTGAGATTTTGGTGGAGGACAGCCGCCCAGGAATCAAAGAAGTCTGCCATGTTTCAGAATTCAAAAGCTTCCAGTGCAACCACAATACATTATGGGCTCTGTCTTGGCCTAGTACTTAGTGGGAAACCTCACCTAGGTACCAACATTTGGAGGTTCTTGGCATGGTTGGATCCAGAAGGTAGAGGGGATACTAAGGGAAAGCCTTGCCATGGTCTTGTCTGTACAAGGACTTGATCGTGGATTGTGGGTAAAGTGCACAAACTCTCGAGAGTATTGCAATCTGATCGATCAGCCGTGTTCACGGTGACAGAACAACAATGAGCGTCTGAAGGATGAAGCCTCTGAAGGATCTTCCTCTCTCTTTTCTAAACAAAGTTTTAAAACCCCATGGTGTGAGTAATATCGCCAATGGGTGGGATTTTGGGAACTTGGTGTGTAATATCCAAGTGTCACTTGGTGCGTAATATCCATGTGTTTGGTTGTTTGGACACTTGGTGCGTAATATCCTCGTGTGCCATTCGACCTTATTTTATCTAAGCAAATGTTTACAAAGTAGGAAAATCTTCTCTTCTTCTCTACTTAAGAAAACTAGCTTTGAGCAAATGAACTCTACAGCCTAAACTAGCCTTGCATGTAGAGATAGTCTTTTCTCTCCTTGGTGTAATTTGCCAATACATGATACTTCATCGACTATGAGTGCTAGCTATTGATCCAGGGACTAGCATGTTAATCACAGGGACTTAGGATCCTCACCGATCCGAGGTCACTACACTAGCTTTTCTTGCTTCTGAACTTAGTAGAGGTAAATCTGGCTTTTTGCAAAACAACCATAGAGCTTAGTGTCCTATTACAAAAAACCCCTTCACTTGTTAGTATTAGTTTGAGAGTACTTAAAGAGTACTCATGGCTTTGTCCCTGGCTATTCCCGTGGCCAGACTATGAAGAGGAGTACCAGGAGGATGGACCCCAGGAAGGTTACGACAACTAGGATGATCTCCCATCGTCAGGATTGCCTATGACCCTGAAGATGGAGCTTCGCCTACGCTACCTTTATTATCATGTATTTCCGCTGCTTGAGTTGTATTAAGAACTGGATCATGAGATCCTTATTTGTGTAAGAACTTATGTATGGTTTGTAATGGATGATGTACTGTGGTATCCAATTCTGTTATGTCTCGCAAAAATGGTAATCCTGGGATTGTGATGTATGGCATAACAGGCATCTGGGATTAAAAATCCGGGTGTTGACACTTACCAAAGGAAGATGAATGTTATGTTCCTGTGGATTCTTTTGAAATACCTACTATGGGTAAAACTTGAGATAATAATTATGTTCCTATTATCTATGATAATCCCATGTTTTTGCCTAACATGGAAATGCATGGTACTAAATATTTTGCTTAGAAAAGGTTTATGATAAAGCCCTAGATGATGGTCCTATATTGAACGATCAGTCACCTTGTTATAAAATTGTTAAAAGTGGGTTTGAAGTTTTTAATCCCACTATTTTTGAGCTTTATAGAAATTATGTGTCTACAGATCGTGAAAAGCATGCTTTATGTGATATTTATATTGTTGAGTTTATTCATGAGGCTACTGAAAATTATTATGAGAGAGGAAGATATGGTTGTAGAAGTTTTTATGATACTAAAACACCTCTCTATGTGATGAAAGTTTTGAAGTTGCTCTTGTTTTATCTACCCATTCTTGTTACTATGTGCTTTTTTGATTTATTCTCTTACAAGATTCCTCTGCATAGGAAGTGGGTTAGACTTAAATGTGCTTTGAATTTGCTTCTTGATGTTCTCTTTTACTTCAATTCATATTTCTTATTTGAGCATCTTCTCAAACTATCATGCCTAACTTAAAGGCGTTCAAGAAAAGTACTTCTTGGGAGATAACCCAATAATTTTATTGAGTCTTGGAAGTTATTACTTCAGTAATGACCTCTCATTATCCTTTTTATTTCCTTTTTGTGCCAATAATAACCTCTAATGAGAGGGAAGTAAGATTAGGGGAGTTGCTATCCCGCAACAGATTTTTGTGCTCCACCGGAAAAATTCGTGTAAAATCTATGTAAGTCGGATTGAGCTGATATGTTCTGAATAAATCCCCTAGTATGTTAGCTAACTTTTGTTAGTTCAACACTTTTGATTTGAAAAACAGAAGGTCTTCGAAAAAATTGGTTTCTACCTGCTGGTCTGTTTTGACAGATTTCTGCCATTATTTGCATTTGCTTCTTACTGATTCCTTTTTGGGTTCTTTTGGGAAATTGAGATTTTTTAGGGAATTTCTACAGTATCTTGGGTTTTTAGTGAAATTTTTGCTGTTCTAAAGCTAAACCCCAAAGGTCTATTAACTTTTGAATATACTAATGTTGCTATTAAGATTGTGTGAAGTTTTGTATGAAGGAAAATTTTTAGGTGTAGAGAAAGAATGATGTAATGAGATGAAGAATGGACAAAAGATCAAGCTTGGGGATGCCACCCAGTGTCAACCCAAGAAATATTCAAGAGGTACAAGCGTAAAATCTTGGGGATGCCCAAGGCATCCCCTTCTTCATCAATAAAAATCTCACGTCTTTCTACACACTTCGTTTTTATTGTTTCATGCACTGTTGTGTTGTTCTTGGAGCGTCTTAGTTTTCATTTTGTTTGCTTAGTTTGCTTGAATAAAGTAGTCTGGATGCCCATTCTCGCTGTGTTGTTTCAAATAAGTTGCTTGGCGTTGGAGAGGAGTAGAAAGTTCTTGCTTGAATAGTGCAAGAGGAGCTTGCTTTGACTGTGACTTGGAGTTTAGCATGTCATGCTAGATGTTGTTTTGACCGTTTGATTAGTGATTATTGCTGTAGCATGACTTGTTCCAAACAATTAGGATTGCTTAATGTGCCTTGAAGGAATCATGCGTTGTTTTAGCATACAAAAGCATAATATTGTGGTATTCTCCTTTGATGCTTTGTTTGGGTTGACTTGGCACATGCTCACACCATGTTATGACTATGAAAAAGTCACCATAGCCTCTATGATCATTTAGTCCTTGAGTTGTGGTACCACTTTATGCTTTGATTAGTAATGTTTTGTCGCTCTACATGATTATGGACATTATTGCTCTCTTAGTTGGTCGCTCCCAGTCTTTTGCTAGCCTCCACTTGTATGAGTAAGCTCTACTCATGCATCCAACTCCCAAGAAACCAAGTTATTCCAAAGTGTCCACTATAAATTCCTATGCATCGTGTGTTACACCATTCCAAGTATATTCTTGTTTTCATATATCTTCCAATTAAAACGTCTCTTTGTTATGTGGAAACTTAGTGATTAAAGCTCTCACGAACTTCTTGCCCCTAATAAACTTGAGCGATTTTGTCATGTATGTTGTATATGCTTGCACTATACATTGGGATTAGCAGAACCATGCTATCACGGGGAACGCTTACGACATTTCACTTGTACATTGTACCCAGTTGATATCATGTTGTTTTGTTTATGGATGTCATCGGTGTGAAATGAAAGGGGAGCTTGTAAGTCCATGGAGTTATGTATGTGTCTTAGAGAAACGCCTAGGCCGCAAACCTAAGACATGCCTAATCATGACCATAATGAGCAATCTATGAAGCATTCTTCTTATAAAAAAGAGACAGAAAAAGAGATTGAGAAAAAGAAAAAAATGAGAAAAGATGAAAGAGAGAAAAAATCACCATTTTCCCATGGTAAATAAGAAGATTGCTGAGATGCTCATTGTCTGCTTGCCTTGTCATTTTGATTATGGGATAGCTCCTGTCAACACCCAGATTTTTAATCCCAGATGCATGTTATGCCATACATCACAGTCCCAGGATTACCATTTTTGCGAGACATAACAGATTGGTACCATAGTTCATCATCCATTACAAACCATAATAAAGGTCTTACAAATAAAGGATCTCATGATCTAGTCTTACTACAATCAACGCAGCGGAATATATAATAATGGTAGCGTAGTCGAAGCTCAATCTTCAAGGTCACAGGCAATGCTGACGATGGGAGATGATCCTAGTTGTCATAGACTTCCTGCTGTCCATCATCCTGATAGTCCTCTTCATAGTCTGGCCATAGGAATAGCCAAGTACAAAGCCATGAGTACTCTTTAAGTACTCGCAAACTATCACTAACAAGTAAAGTGGTTCAAGTAGGAATCCTAAGCTCTAGGTTTATTTCCAAAAACTAGGTTTATCTCTAACTGAGTTTAGGAGTAAAGAAAACTAATTTAATTTTTACAATACCTAAGTGGGAACTTAGTTTCCATGTTCACAACCCTGTTGTGGTCAAGTCAAAGTCATAGTTATTTCACAAGTCATTTTGAAAACATCTGACGACGGAACAATATGGACACGGCAACTGTCCATAACCACGGACGCGGCTATTCGAATAGATTGACACTCTGCAGAGGTGGTACACTTTCACTACAACATTCGATACATCCGTCTGGAACAATCCTGAATCACCATACTCAGTATGCGGACAATCAATCCTAACCTTTCAATTACACACCCTAGTATAGGCACCTCCCCTGTGAGTTTAGCCTCCCAACCATGACCATCTATCATCTTGGGAACTACACAGGTGGACATCCATCATGAGGTAGCCTCAGCTCAAACCTCTTTCGCAAGGGAACCCATACAAAGATATATAAACTTCCGGTCAAGCCCTACCCAAATTCGGGTATTGTGGTTGTACGGTAAAATTGGAATGGTATCGCATCCGAACCCAACCATCAACTTTTATAAGAGGGCTAAGTCTCATGCCTCAAAATTTTCATCATCAAGTCATCTTGTGTTCATAACACAAGTCAAAACATTTCATTAGAATGACTCATCATTCCAAGGTGTTCATAATCATTTTCACCAAGTACTCCCATCTAAAGTGAGCAGATTTTATGCTTTAGCACTATCCACTAAAGTTGAGGGTAATCACTAATGAGGGGTGCCAATTAGGTGTGACTTATCCCAATCTAATCTCATGCCTCAGTATGACATCTAGTTCTAACTAAATTAGGACAAGTTTTATGCTCTTTATGCTACTTATAAGATCTTTTTAAAACTCACAGAACACGAACTAAAAGCAATAAAGAACTTTGGTAAAATAAAAGAATAAAACTTGCAAGTAAAGCTGGGATTTGGTATAATAAAGGTTGCATAACCAAGGTATGCCTAAGGCATCTTGTATAGGTTATCTAGCTTGCATAGGATGGCTTGCAAAGTTGCAAGTGTTAGCTTGCATAGTTAACTTGTATTGTGAGGCTTGCAAGGATAGCTTGCATAGGTAACATGCAAGTGGTAGCTTTCCTTGATTGGTGCAGTGGTTGAAGTTTTCTTCTTCTTCTTCGAAGCCTCGTCCTCATAGCCTTGGTCGGTATTAGCGTCTATAAACGAATACGAGGTACACAATCACCAAACAATACTTAACTACCTCTATTTAGCACACCAAGGTTCAGACTAGATAATCTAGCATCATCACAATCACCACATGAAATAAAGACCTAGTCTTATTTATTTTATTTTGGAAAAGTAATTTCTACTCATTGATAACTACTTAAGATTTAATATTCTCCAATTAAAATATGGGATCATGTTGACACATGTCATCACCACATATTTTAATACTTGGGAATGTGATTTAAAGTAGTGTCACTATTTAATAAGTTTAAAATGATTATTTTATATAACTAAAGTGACTAGAGATGCCTATGTAGCACTATTTTAATAATAGTCCAATATTACTGTATGTAAACCTAAATATTTGTACATATTCAGATAGATGTGGTCAAATGTGATTTTTGAGAGTTGGAATCAACTCAAAAGCATTTATGGTTGATTTTTGAAAAATGCTTGAATGTGAAAAAGTCTCTGTCTTGTTATTTTTACTATAGGTGATCTATAATTTCAAATGATTTGAATCCAACGGGCTTGGATTGATATTTTCAATACCTTTCTAGAAACATTGGAATCATGCAATTTGGTTTAGTAAAACTCTTTGAATTGATTTTTTAATCTACTGACTAAACTAGAGTTTGAATAAATTGGAAAATATCTATTTGAATCTCTGGGCTGAGCGTGGGAATGTTACTGGGTCGGCCCAACTTCATAGTGCGCGCGTAGCGGGCTGCTACCAGAGAGGTCCCACGCGTTAGCGGCTCTATCTACGTGAAGCGGTAAGTTTCAATCTGGGTCGTACGATTATACTATGATCTACGGCTCACGTTCGTCGTCTCCATCGAACAACTCCGACGAGACCGAACACTAACAGCGACGATGGTGGTACTCGGTGGCTTACCAAGGCTCCAGCTAGGGTCTGCGATGGGGCCGAACGACGTTGTCGATGACGGCGGTTCGAACGGTGGTCGTGTCGGCTCATGGGATGGCTCCAATCAACAGCTCCTCACCTCCTCTACAACGGCGGACTCTGGTGAAATTCCGGTGGCCTGGTGCTCGCCTTGCTCCGGCGAAAGTCAGGGGTGGTTCTGAGAGAGAGGGTAGTGAGGTGGTGTGGAGAATGAGGGCTGGGGTGGCCTCTATTTATAAAACAGCGAGAGGGGCAGTGCGGCATGGGCAGGCTCCTCCGGCGACATCAGTACAACGAGATACGAACATGGCGATGGGCGTAGGACGGTGCGGTGTCTCCTGGAGATCATCACGGACTTAATGGCACGACACGAGGCAGTCAATAACTGTAGGAATGGGTCGACGCTCTGCGCAGCACCGACGACGTTTTAGACAAACTGTGGCTTCGTGTCGCGCAGCGGCGAACGATGATGTCTGGGAGGTAGCTACGGGCATGGTGAGTGTAGTTATGCGCGGCGAGGGTGAGGCGCGTCATGTGCGATCATGTCGGCTACAGCGCTCAGGTGCGCTCTCGGCATGGCAGAGAGAAAATGGGCGCGACTGTTCTCAGTGGTCTAGGGCATGGCTGCGCTTGAGGGATGGACAGAGGGTGGGGGTGGATGGTGGACTTCCTCCTGGACATCGTGGACAGGCACGGCGTGTCCTCCTGTGTGCTGGCCACGATTGGGCGGCAATGGTGGCTTCGGGTGGCATGGCACTGGTGCAGGCAGTGAAGAGGGGGCTGGTTCAATGCCATGTTGAGTGCTGGGGGTGACAAGGGGAGTAAGTTGAGGATAATGGTTTGATCAAACACTGCTCAAAACGGTAGAAGTTCGGCAGTTTAATCTAAGCTCACCAACTGTTTGATGAAATGGCTGCATGAAATTTAGTTTTGAATTTTTGGATGAATTTTGGTGAGTGTTCTGGCACATGCTTAGTATTATCTGGTTTCTTGGGTTTGGCAAGGTGAACTGGTTTGAGTGGTTTTTGAGAAATGGTGATCTTAGTACCTATTAAGGATTCATTTTTCAATTGTCCTTCGCATAAATTTGTAATTTGTTTCTATTGGTTTGTAAAGTGGTCTTGGTTTCACTTTTACTTGGTCTAGCAAGGGGTGAAAATAATTGGATTTGTTTCTATTAGAAAACTTGGACTAGGAACACTCAAAGAGGTGTAGTGAACAAGTTTGGCCAAAATGACCATTTGCTTATATATCTTATTTTGGATTTTATCTTCATTTGATTCTACTTGGAAATGATCTAGATGATATTTTTTTCATCTTTAAACCAATCCTTTCCATTCATAGAAATCAAACATGGCAATATCATTCCTTCATGCATTCATCACACACACATGCATTCATATTAATTTTAATAACAAAAGTTTTTGTTAACCCTAAACTTGGGTGATTAAACTTGATAATCTTGTTTAATATTTTTGGGATGTTACAGCTCCTATATCATGTGCAAGGGTACCCCGTTGACGGTTCTCTATGATACACATGTACTTACTATGACAAGAACTTGGAAGTAACTAAACTTGAGTAGCATGAGGAGCGGACCTCGTATTCAAGGGACATGAGATTGCCAACTTATAATTTGTCAAGAATATACTCCATAGTTTGTTCACTTTAAGCTTAATCACTTCAAGATGCTTATGATAGGGGCCATGAGGGCTGAAAGCTAGCAAGTACCATAATTTTTGGAAGCTCTTTTTGAGACTTGAAATCCATGCTTCCCTTTATGAAGGGTCTTTATCCAACTATTATATTGAGTCTTCACCTTCTATCCTTAGGCACCAATTAAGAGAGCATAGTTGCCATTATTAGTTCTATGTGCATTGTCCCAAAACTTATTGATTGATGCATATTGTTGATATTACTTGTTCTTGTGCTATTTGTATCTAGTCACTCTTATGAACTTTGAAGGTGTCTTATGCATCTATTTGCTACTCCATGAGGGACAAGCTGAATGCCACTATGGTATGTTTTCTATATATGAAACAAACAAACGTATTTCAATGCATGTTATTCATGATCTTTGTTTGTAAACTTTCATGTTGCATGCATAGTTACTTTGTCTTACTATTAGAACTCCATCTTTCATGCTCATGTTTAGAGTTCTTTGATCCTAGCTTTCAATGCTTGCAAATGGTTTGATCTTGATTTTGATGGTGTATGTCACCTCAAAAGTTATTATTTTTATCACTTACCTACTCGAGGACGAGAAGGAGTTAAGCTTGGGGATTCTTGATACGTTGAAAACATATCTATAATTTTTTATGTTCCATGCCTGTTTACTATCTACTTTTCTTTGCTCTGTCTACACTTTGAGGTGTTTTTATATGTTTTTCTGGACTAACCTATTAACAAGATGCCATAGTGCCAGTTGCCTATTTTCTTCTGTTTTTTGGTTCTAGAAAAGGCAGAAAATCAATATTCTCGGAATTGGACGGGACAAAAGCCAAAGTCAATATTTTACCGTCGGGAACACGGAGCGAGAGTACTAGACGGAGGGAAGCCACTAGGAGGCCACACCCCCAGGCCACGCGGCCAAGCCTGGCCCACGCCTGGGGGTGCCGCCGCCCTGGCTTCCCCCTGCCTCGCCTCTTCGCCTATAAAGACCCCCTGATACCAAAACCTAAGGACCCGATCAATATTCCACGAAACCGTCTGTAGCTGTCGCCACCATCGTCCCGAGATCGGGTGGGGGTATCTGAAGATCTTCCCGGCACCCTGCCGGAGGGGAGATCATCCCGGAGGACTTCTGTGGCATCCCGCAAAACCACTACTAGAAAATCGCGTTGAATTTGTGCATTGCATCGTCATCATCATATGTCGTTTGTCAAAACTATTTTCGCAAAGCCCGATTTGTTTTTCAAACGCCCCATCTACATTCAAACACGCAAACCCGGGTCCCCGGATTATTTTGTTTGTCCGCTGTCGGATTGCAAAAAACGCTGGGTAAAAATAAATATTTTAATTAATTGTTTTTAGCGGGGGCAGTCGAACGGGCCGTATCGACCCGAACGACCACCCTTATTTTTCAAATCGGTCCGTCTCTAATCCTAAACCTACCAGATAATCTACCCACACCCTTTGGCCACATCACCCCGGCCAACCCCGTCGTGACACATCACCCTCTCCCTCCCCCTAGCCAACCCCAAACTGCCACCTCACCACCTACCCCCTCTCTCTCCTCTCTCTCCCTCCAGCCCACACCCCACCCATCCGACGCACACACACACCCTGGGCCACACACACGCACACCACACAGCAACACACGATCCATCCCACACCCGCGGGCCCCACCCCAGCAGCCCCATCCCCTGGCGCACGCACCGCGCCCGAACCGCCCTGTCCCCGGCCTTCCTCTCCCTCGTCTTCCACCCGCAGCCCCCTGGCCCCACCGCCACCTGCCGCTCCCTCTCTCTCTCCCCACATCCCCTTCCTGCCCCGCGAGTCTCCGCCTCCCGCTCGCCGCAAGCTCCCTCCGGCCGCCGGCGCTCCCGCGCGCTCGCCTTCCCCTCGAGCTCCTCTCACCGCCACCCCCGCTCGGCCTCCCTCGCTGCGCCGCTCGCCGCTCGCCCCGCTCCTCCTGGAACCATCCCGCCGCTCGCCCCTGTTCCCCCTCCGCCGGCGCCGCTCCTCTCTCGCTCCCGCCGGCCGCCCAGCACCTCCTCCCCGGCGCGGCCGAGCTCGCCTCCCTCTCCGCGCCTCCGCCGCTCCGCGCCGCTCCCCGCTCATCGCGCTCCCTCCTCCTGCCCCGCGAGCTCGCCCCCGTGTGGCCTCACCTTCCCCGCGCCGCCGCGCGCCTTCTCTCCGGTCGCCGGCGAGCGCCGCACCGCCGCCGTCGCCTCCCCAACCGTCCTCCGCCGTCGCCAGGAGCCCCGCACCGCCAGGACCTCGCATCCCCGGCCTCCGTCGCCTCCAGAGACCAGCGTCGACTCCGCCGCCTCCGGCCAGGCGCGCGCCGCCGCAGCGTCCCCCACGCCGGCCCCGCGCCGCCTTCCCCGGCTCTGCCCTCCTCCGCAGTCGCTGCCGACCGAGCTTCTCCCCTGAGCCGCGCCACCCCCTGGGGACCTCCCGTCGCCGCGTCCCTGCCGCGCCGCCCTCGTCGCTCTGCCGCGCCGCCGCGTGGGCCCGCCTCGCCGGCGCCCTCCGCGTCCGCCCCCTCGCCTTCCCTGTCCGCGCGCAGCAGCGGCCCCGCCTGGACCCACCTGCCTGCGGGACCCACCGCGAGTCGTCGCCTTCCCCATCCTCAACCTCCGTGTGTGGCCTTGCAAGTCCACAGGAACACGAGTACCGCTGTTGCAAGGCTTCCCGATGTAGTTCGATTGCTGAAGAATATGGGACTGTTTGGTACCACTACGAAGATGTGTCGTTTCATCGCCGCGACAATCGGGTGGCTAGGATGTTCTCTGCAACCACTTGGCCAGCGGTGCCAAACCAAGTTCACCGCAAACGACCGAAGACGGAACCCTAAGGAGATGACGCCGGAGCCTCAAGTTCTCCTTCACGGACGACAAGTACTTCCTCTCGGACGCCAAGGCCCGGACCCGAAACCCGCCAAGATCGCCACCGAACGCGAAGTCCTTCTTCCTGGATACGACAAGTACCCCTTCGAGGACGCCGAGATCTACAATCGGAACCGAGGACGCCGAGAAACCGATGCGCCAAGTTCTTCGCCCCGCACGCCAAGACCGAAAACATGACCCGAAGACCCCGGATGCGACAAGAACTACCTCCGTTAGCTGAGAACGATCCCGGAGTCCGAGAACGATTCGTCGAACCCTGAACCCTGAGACCGACCCCGAACCCCGGGACCCCAAGTTCGTCGAGACCCCTCTAATGTGTGACCCCTTTTCTCGAGCCTTATTTTATAAATGAAATAAAACCTGTTGCATATTAAATTGTCATACTTGCATGCATCTTGTCATGTGGTTTGGGGGCCTTCCGCCGATTCACCTAATAATTAAATATGGGGCCCATATGCGGGCAAAGCTAGTCTCATATTGGCCTCATTTAAATTAGTGTAGCGAACCCGGTACTATCTTCTGCCTGTTAAACAACATTTAAATTGCGAGGGTTTTAAACAACTTGAACCACCTAATTAATTGTCGGGACCCCGGTTCCGCTTAATTTGACCTAATTGCATCGCACTTTGCCATGCCATGCATCATACATGCATCATGCCGATCTTCTGCCGAGTATTAAATAGTGCATCCGATGTTTGTTCTAGTGTTTGCTTCTTCGCGGATAAGGCCGTTGAGTGGATGTGAGCTTCGCCCCGATCGTCGGTTGAACCTTCGACAATGTTTCCAGGCGAGCATCTCCCCCTTTCTACCTATCTTACTTTTATAGTATTTATTCCCTCCTGTTGATCTATTGCTATCTGTGTCGCGATGCTCTAGTTTCCGTACCCTTGATATTACTGGCAGCCTTATATTGCCCTGGACACATCCTATTACCTGTTGTTTGGTAGCTAGTTGGACCCGCGCGTCGTAGTCGCTTGCTCAAGTGCTGTTGCATGTCGCCGAGTACCACAATTGTTGGAGAATTGCCACATGTTGATGTTGAAGATGATCATGGTTTTAATTATTGTTTCACTTTAATTCATGTTTAACAACTAAAATTGAATTAAGCAGAGGCATCGGTGGGTGATAGATAACATTTGGTTTCCGACCGCCCACTTGTGTCCCGTAGGACCCCGAGTTCTTGACACCTGTTCCGAGATCGAGCGCGCTAACCACAGGTGGGAGATATGGGCCCCCCATTGATTATTACCTGATTTCAAAGTATTGTACTGGGGGCCACAAACTAGTTTGAGGTTTTATGCCATGCTTTACTGCTTTATTTAAATTGTGCGACATATAGCACCTGTACTGTTTAGGATCGGGACACGTTTTCGCGGTGTCGACAGTCCCCGTTTGGGGATTTGCTGTCGCTCACTGCCGTCTACCCAAACCCTAAGTCCGTCTCGGAGACCGGCCGACTTCGTTACGGGTGTCGACTTGGTGGGGTGGCCCCCACGTGCTTGCTTTGGGTCTGGGAACGTCATGACTTAGGCCCCGCCGACATACCGATGGGTGTATGTTAACTGATCTGGCAAAAAGGGTCGAAGTGCCTGTGGATACTTTGGTGCACCCCTGCAGGGTTAAATCTTTTCGAGAAGCCGTGTCCGCGGTTATGGACGACTTGGAGCACAGTGCTTGATCATAGACAACTATAACTAAAGTTTACTGTTATAAATTGACTTGTATTCGATTTGACTAGTAATCAGCTTCACTATAACGGAATGGCTAAATAAAAGTACCAACAACTGCTGGGTTTTGGGGTTGTCACATGCTAATTGTATCTGATTAGTAAGTGTTGTAACTATAACGGAATGGTTAACTAAAAGTGCCTACTGCTTACTTTATCAGGACGATTATCTAAAACTGACTAGTAAAGTGCCGCAACTATAACTGAATAAGTAAAACTGCCAACCGCGTGAGTTCCTCGGTTGACTTCCTCGTTTGGTCTCGAGGGGGAAACGCCAGGATGGGTTTGATTGATGATAGTATCAGGTTGGATCCGAATAGGTCTTTCTCACCCCTCTCTGATAGCCGCCAGTTGTATCGAGTCTCTATAGGTTGTTTAGTGCTTGCTGCCGCTGCCGCTTCAGTCCACCATACCTATGTAGGCGAGGACCGCCGAATTCTAGTCTCGCCGTGTACTGGCCTCAGTACTGACGCTCCTCTTTTTCCTTCGCCCTTTGTCGGCACCCCTTTTTGTTTAAGCAGGTTTTGAGATCGACGCCGTTAGCAGGGTTACCCTTCCGGCTTGGCCTGGGCAGGGTTATGGACGCCATTGGTTATTCTTCAGGGCTCTTAGCCCCATTTGCATCTTGTCCATAGTCGGACGCTCGATCATTTTCAAGGTGATTTGGATCTTTGTATATTATATTTGTATTCTTGACTCTTTGAGTCGCTGTTGTATATATATATGTTCTGTGGGTCCCATCGAGGACTGTTGTGTAATGTTATTACTTTGCTTTCCACCCGCACGAAAGTGCCTGGTGGGCACCTTCGAATCGTTTCTATGCGGGTTTGGCGAGTTTCGCTAAAACTTGCATAGGGCCGATTCTGAGGGTGTTACAACTTCTTATTCATCATGCCAGCCTCCGGTATAAAGTGTGAGTAGTTCCACCTTGGACTACGGGTCCATGTAGTAGCTAGATGGTTGTATCTCCTCCTTTGTGCTACCATGTTTAGATCTTGTGAGCTCCGTTCATGATCAAGATCATTTATTTGTAATCATGCATGTTGTGTTTGCGGGGATCTGATGGATAGAGATTACTATGTCAGATTGATTAATGGTTTTTTCTTATTGATTCTATCATGTCTATGTTGTTTGAGAGCTTGCATGCTCTCCGTTTCTAGTAGCTATCTTGGCGAAGTAGATGCTAGGTGACACCAAGAGGGGGTATTTATGCTCGATATGTAGGGGTTCGTAGCATGGAAAACAAAAATTTTCTATCGCATACAAACAAACAAGCCAAGATCTATCTACTAGATTGTAGCAACGAGTTGATGGAATAACTTACCCTCGAAGATTCCAAAGCGGTTAACGAGAGCAGATTCTCGTGGGTGATGTAGTCGTACTCTTTCCGATCTCAAGATCGCGTAGACGATCCTTCCGGCGCCACGTTCCGGCAGCGCTCCCGCAGTCGGTCACACGTTCGGTACTCGACGAAGACCTTCCTCTCCCTTGTTCCAGCAGGCAGCGGAGGTTGTAGCACTCTCCTCGCGATTCCGGCAGCACAACGGCGTGGTACCGGAAGTAGAGGGGAAATCCCGCAGGGCTTCGCCTTAAGCCGGAGCGAGTATGGTGGATTATGAGAGAGGGCTATTAGTGGTCTAGAGATTAGACACACCAATTAGAAGGCTCTAAACCGCAGGCTAAAGCAATTAGAAGCCTAAACCAAAACGGCTCTAAACCGGAGATTAGAGGTAGAAACTTGTGTGTCTCAAGGAGGAGCCCTGCCCCTCCTTTTATGGGTGGAGGGGCCTTGGCGCTCCAGGGGAGGGAGGGAGTCCCTCCCCAACTCGGCCTAGGGCTGGGCGCCAGCCTGGAGGAGTTGGACTCCTCCTCCAAGTTGGTTCCAACTCCTCTTGCTTGTTTCCCACAGTTTCCTGTTTCCCACAGTTTCCTGTTTTAGCCGTTTGACTTTCAAACTGGCAATTTGACTTTCATGTTTTTGGAACAGCAAGAACACTTAGTACATGATGCAATCATTCAATGACACACTCATGTACCCTCCCCCCCCCGGAGTGCCGGACAATCCGGAACCTTCTAGAACATTCCCGATGAAAACACCGGAATCATTCCCGAACTCCAAAACGGGACTTTCCTTATATGAATCTTATTCTCCGGACCATTCCGGATCACCTCGTGATATCCCGGATCCCATCCGAGACTCCGAACAACATTCGGTCTCTTTCTCATAATACCATAACTACTCAAAACAACGTCGAATCCTTAAGTGTGTCTCCCTACGGTTCGTGAATTATGCGGACATGATCGAGACACTTCTCCGAACAATAACCAATAGAGGAATCTGGAAATTCATATGGCTCCCACATATTTCTACGATTACTTTGCGATCGAATGAACCACTTACATACGATACCAATTTCCCTTTGTCTCACGATATGTTACTTATCCGAGGTTATGATCGTCGGTATCTCTGCATACCTAGTTCAACCTCGTTACTGATAAGTACTCTTTTCTTGTTCCCGTGATATGTGATCCCTTGTGAGCCAGTCACATGCTTGCAAGCTAATTGGATGACATTTCACCGAGAGGGCCCAGAGAATATCTATCCGTCATATGGATGGACAAATCCCACTCTTGATCCATGTGTCTCAACCAATACTTTCCGAACACTCAATGCCACCTTTATAGCCACCCAGTTACGGTATGGTGTTTGATGTCATCAAAGCATCCATCCGGTAAAGGTGATATGCATGATCTCATGGTCGAAGGAATTAGGTTACTATGTATCAGAAAGCATATAGCAATTGAACTATTGAAATGACTTGATCTTTATGCTACGCTTATCTATAGGAGTATGTCCACCATATCATTCTCCTAACGATATGATCTTGTTGTTAATAACATCTCTATGTTCATGATCAGGAAACCATGATCATATATTAACCAACAAGCTAGTTTAACAAGAGGCTTTACTAGGGACTCTTATTTTAGTTTACAAATCACACAAGTATTAATGTTTCCGGTTAATACAATAGCATGGTATGTAAACATTTATCATAAGTGTGAAGATATGATAATAACCACTTTATTATTGCCTCTTGGGCATATCTCCAACAGTCTCCCACTTGCACTAGAGTCAATAATCTAGTTTCAAACCTTTGTGTATTCAACACCTATGGCTTTCTGGTGTTGTATGTACACGATTGCTAGTGGTCAACTGATCTCCGGATCTAACACTTCTAGGTCCGTGTGTAATTGCATGTCTTTGCGTCTCTACGCATCACTCATTCTCTAATGAGATGGCTTTGTATAAATTTGGTCTTTCGGTGTGACCTTTAGCTCTTTGGGGTTAAAACATGTTGATAATATTGTCGCACAATATATCTTCATAGTATTATCCCACTGTGAACTACACCTAGTTTGATAACAAACTACTTGACACAAATGCCCTCTTTTGCTGCTAAAATAGCAGTCATATACTTAGCCTTTTGTTGTAGTATCTGTCACAATGTCTTAACTTTGGAACTCATCCAAATCCATTATGGAACTCACTTCCATTATATTGTGCCACCCTTAGTTTAGATTGAGATAAACTTAATTTGTACTTTGTGACAAAACTAGTATCAATGTAGTACTTTTACAATGAACTAACCATCTATTTGTCACTTCTACAAATATTATACTCTTAGTTCTTCCAAAAGATCATAAGAATATCCTTACTATTGTCCAATGATCATCTTACGAATCATTCTGGTATATGCTCACAACATTTAGAGCATAGGACATATCTGGATTTGTACATATCACAGTATGATTGATATAAATACTCTTTGTGATTTCATACATCAAGTATCAATCTATACTTGATTATTTGTTTCACTTTACCAAATGTCAATACACTTGAATATATCATCAACATTGAACTCATTCAATCCTTTCTGTGTGACAAGAACCTTTTTCTTGTAGTTTCTATATTGAACTCATTCAATATCTTGTCTATGTACTTCTGGCACAACCATATTAGCGTCTATTGATGCCAAATATTTCGGTTTTGCCTAAGTCTTTCATCGGGATGAAATTCTTAATATGTGTTAATAAAGGATACATTTATTTCCAATCAACAATATGTCTTCCACATAATGTATTAGAAACATGTCTTAGCGCTCCCACTTAATTTCTTGCAAATGCAAGCATCTTCATCATCTCCGACGAATTTAAACTCCTTTAACAGTTTCATCATAGTGAAGATTCCAACTCCGCGATGCTCACTTTAACCATTGAAGTTTGCATATTGCTTTTAGCATCCTTTGAATTAACAAAACCCTATGGACGGTGTCATGCACACGTTCTAGGTAACAATTCTATTAGAAGAACTTGTTTTGTTTATTCAACTACCATATAACAAAATTATATGTAGTGGTTGCTACATTAATCCGTCTAGACTAAATATCACTTATGAAAGATCAAATCTTGTCATAGTCAACCTTTGAACATTTTGTGAACTCTTTCCCAACATGTCGACTATTTCATAGATGTAAAACATCCATGTCTATTTCTTTATAGATCCAGACACAACTGTAAGGTCTTACACCTTTCTCGAGGGTCCTTCAAGTTCAAAACTTGATTTCTCGTGCATGGAACTATCACGGATTTTATGGCTTCAAGCCATTTGACGGAGTCAGGGCTCATCATCGCTTCTTTGCATGTAGTCGGATCATTATTGTTAAATAAAGATTTAACTCTCAAATCTTGGTATTTGATTGTTCATCCGACCTACTTGTTTCAATAGAAACTTTGACTATTGTAACCACAACCTTTGAGGCACGTGAGCCATGAGCATTGTTGCTGCCTCCGGAACACTTTTTGGCGCTGCGCAACTTTGCACATATAGCTAAGGTTCTTTTAACCTTATCAAAGTTCTATTGTCCTCCCACTTAACTTTTCACGAAAAATTCCTTCTCAAAGAAACTTGACGTTCTAAGCAACAAACACTTTTGTCTCCGGTGTTTATGGAGGAATACTTAACAGTTATACAAAGACAGGTTCATCCGACTTTGGTTGCACACATCTTTCTTATGCATAGCATACCAATGTTTTATGAAAGGACTACTTGGGTTTTATCCCAAACCATAACTTTATATGGTGTCATTTCAACGGATTATGATGGAGCTCTTTTCAGTGGAAAAACGGTAATCTCTAAAGCTTTTAATCTTTTAAAATATAATGGCAGTTTTATGAATTATACCTTTGATCTTACCATGTCAAACAAGGTTTAATTACATATCTCGAACTCTCCATACTCTTATGGTGTTTCGGGAAAAATGCAAATCCACGGAACGATTCCATAAATCTTAGGTATTATGCTAAACTTTGTAACTCAAATATCTTCCTTTATGATCTTTATCATAAACTGTTTATACTCTTGTTACAATGATCTTGCACTTCATCTTGAAAGTCTTTGAACTTTTCAAATGTTTCATACTTCATCCTTATTAAGTAAATATTCATATATTCACTCAAATTTTCGGAGAAAGCATATGAAGTTGAAATCCATCGCTCTTGACTATACATAATGGATTTCGTACAACAATATGTACAAGTTCCAATAAGCTAGTCATTCGTTCCCTTTTGGCCTATGAACGAAGTTTTAATTATCTCCAGGAAAGTTTCACAAGCGTCATTTGATCAAAAATCAGAAGACTCCAAAATTCCATCCACATGGAGTTTCTTCATGTTTTCTTTCCATTATAATTTAAACGGCGATGTCACTTCCTAAGTGATCTTTCAATCAATTTGTCTTTCGACATTTTTAGCACTAGTTTTATGGATGTGATTTCTCCAACGAGATTTGTGAATCATCCATTTTTTATGGATTACAGCAATTATTTGAACAACCCTTTTGTTCTCATAATACCTGATAAAACAAATCTTGAAGGCAAAGCTTTGATGTTTAACGAGCAACACAATAACCCTTTATTTGTTCTCGATGAACATCATAACATATTCTTTTGCTAGTTACTTAGGCCATTGTAGTTCATGAATTGTGTTGTTTCGTATGACGATTCACACCAACAAATTCAGTATCAAATACTTGAGAACCACATTGTTTAATAAGCAAAGAATATAGCCATAACATGTATATCATCTATATACTTAAGCTGAACAATTCTAGTCTTTTCCTTTCTGCCATATACTTATGAGATTCTCTTTCAATATTTCCTTTTCTGTTTGAAAGAATCTATCAATATCAATAGTGGAGTCATACATATGACATATAGTCCAAAGCGTGTATAATTAAATACCAATGTCTTTGGACTTGCACTTTGAAGTAGATCACCATCATCAAATATTTGGTGTTCTTTCAAATTCCTTTCTTTAGTAATCTCTTGGTGTAGTAAACATTTTACCTACATCAAATATTCACCCTTATCATGGAATTGTCCATGATCAAGCTACTGTTAGCTTGTAACGATGAATTTATGAGTATAATGTTGCTATCCAAAACCTTTTGGAGGATTGGGACAACAAGTGTCTCCAACCTTTTGCAAATTCTCATCAAATATGAGAACATGACTTTAGCCATATTATACTCTATCATGTTGCAACCAAAACTTCGTTTCAGATATCACAATATCTTCCACACATCATGGTTTCTGAAACAACTCTTTCAGATCCTAGATAACCTTGATATTAAGACAATCCTTTGAATATCAAGAATCATGGAAACAAACATGATACTAACACTTGGAATTGTTACTCTTGATTTAATACTAATTATTAAACTTCATGGAGTAACCGGAACTTACTGACAGTTTGCAATAGGACTTTTAAACTTTAGATTAACACTTCAAAACAATACGATACCAGTTCGTAAAGTAACTAACCAGAATTCTATAGTTCTATCATCTCAATTATAACTAAGCGCAAGGTGGTAAACGGATGCCAATTACTACAACAACTATGCAATTTCACTTTGATTTAGTTTATGATAAATTGAGTTCTAATTAATAATTAAATTAATCTAGGTGAACTCCCACTCAAAACAATATCCCTCACATTGTTTTAGTGATCACACGAACCAAATCCACCATATCAAAACCGATCATCATGAGAATTGATATAGTTTCAATGGCGAACAATCAACATGTTCATCATATCTACTATATGACTCATGCTCTACCTTTCGGTAATCCGTGTTCCGAGACCATGTCTGTACATGCTAGGCTCGTCAAGATCAAACCTTAGTTTCTGCATGAGCAAATCTGGCTTGCTCACGTTGTATACACTTGCAGAATCTAACACACCCGATCGTCACGTGGTGCTTCGAAACAACAAGCTTTAGCAACGGTGCTAACTAAGGGTGAACACTTTATGACTTGAAATTCATGTGCATGAGGGATCATCTTATAATGCTATCGTCGTCTACTAAGCAATACAAGATGCATGAAGGATTAACATCACATGCAATTCAATAATATGTGATATGATATGGCCTTTCTTCTTTGTGCTTCCGATCTCCATCTTCTAGCACGAACATGATCTCCATCATCACCGGCATTGCATCAAGGTCAATGACGCTTCTCCATGGTTGTCGTCCACCGGCTTCAACTATTACAACTACTTTGAATAGACACGCGGGTCTTAACATAAATTAAAGACAACCATATGGCTCCTGCCGGTTGCCAACTTACAATAAGGAACATTGCATACATCATATATAATCACATTCATGGCCATATCACATCACAGCACACCCCTGCAAAACAAAGTTAGACGCCTCTACTTTCTTTGCATATTTTACGTGGTTTGGGGCTTTCAATAAGTGTCGTTCTAACTTACGAACAAGAACCACAACATTGATACTAGTATTGTTAATCACCCGTTGTAAATTGGATCTTAACTATGCTAGGAGAAACAGGCACCCGCAAAGCCACTTATGCAATACAAGTTGCATGTCAAGCGTGGAGCAAGTCTCATGAACGATGTCATGTAAGGTTAGCCCGGGCCGCTTCATCCCAACATACCGCAAGATGCAAAGTACACAAGAAGCAATCGACAATAAAAGCATCAACGCCCACAATGACCATTGTGTTCTACTCGTGCAACAGATCTACATATAGACACGGCTCTGATACCACTGTAGGGGTTCGTAGCATGGAAAACAAAAATTTTCTATCGCATACAAACAAACAAGCCAAGATCTATCTACTAGATTGTAGCAACGAGTTGATGGAATAACTTACCCTCGAAGATTCCAAAGCGGTTAACGAGAGCAGATTCTCGTGGGTGATGTAGTCGTACTCTTTCCGATCTCAAGATCGCGTAGACGATCCTTCCGGCGCCACGTTCCGGCAGAGCTCCCGCAGTCGGTCACACGTTCGGTACTCGACGAAGACCTTCCTCTCCCTTGTTCCAGCAGGCAGCGGAGGTTGTAGCACTCTCCTCGCGATTCCGGCAGCACAACGGCGTGGTACCGGAAGTAGAGGGGAAATCCCGCAGGGCTTCGCCTTAAGCCAGAGCGAGTATGGTGGATTATGAGAGAGGGCTATTAGTGGTCTAGAGATTAGACACACCAATTAGAAGGCTCTAAACCGCAGGCTAAAGCAATTAGAAGCTCTAAACCAAAACGGCTCTAAACCGGAGATTAGAGGTAGAAACTTGTGTGTCTCAAGGAGGAGCCCTGCCCCTCCTTTTATGGGTGGAGGGTCCTTGGCGCGCCAGGGGAGGGAGGGAGTCCCTCCCCAACTCGGCCTAGGGCTGGGCGCCGGCCTGGAGGAGTTGGACTCCTCCTCCAAGTTGATTCCAACTCCTCTTGCTTGTTTCCCACAGTTTCCTGTTTCCCACAGTTTCCTGTTTTAGCCGTTTGACTTTCAAACTGGCAATTTGACTTTCATGTTTTTGGAACAGCAAGAACACTTAGTACATGATGCAATCATTCAATGACACACTCATGTACCCTCCCCCCCCCCCCCCGGAGTGCCGGACAATCCGGAACCTTCTAGAACATTCCCGATGAAAACACCGGAATCATTCCCGAACTCCGAAACGGGACTTTCCTTATATGAATCTTATTCTCCGGACCATTCCGGATCACCTCGTGATATCCCGGATCCCATCCGAGACTCCGAACAACATTCGGTCTCTTTCTCATAATACCATAACTACTCAAAACAACGTCGAATCCTTAAGTGTGTCTCCCTACGGTTCGTGAATTATGCGGACATGATCGAGACACTTCTCCGAACAATAACCAATAGAGGAATCTGGAAATTCATATGGCTCCCACATATTTCTACGATTACTTTGCAATCGAATGAACCACTTACATACGATACCAATTTCCCTTTGTCTCACGATAGGTTACTTATCCGAGGTTATGATCGTCGGTATCTCTGCATACCTAGTTCAACCTCGTTACTGATAAGTACTCTTTTCTCGTTCCCGTGATATGTGATCCCTTGTGAGCCAGTCACATGCTTGCAAGCTAATTGGATGACATTTCACCGAGAGGGCCCAGAGAATATCTATCCGTCATATGGATGGACAAATCCCACTCTTGATCCATGTGTCTCAACCAATACTTTCCGAACACTCAATGCCACCTTTATAGCCACCCAGTTACGGTGTGGTGTTTGATGTCATCAAAGCATCCATCCGGTAAAGGTGATATGCATGATCTCATGGTCGAAGGAATTAGGTTACTATGTATCAGAAAGCATATAGCAATTGAACTATTGAAATGACTTGATCTTTATGCTACGCTTATCTATAGGAGTATGTCCACCATATCATTCTCCTAATGATATGATCCTGTTGTTAATAACATCTCTATGTTCATGATCAGGAAACCATGATCATATATTAACCAACAAGCTAGTTTAACAAGAGGCTTTACTAGGGACTCTTATTTTAGTTTACAAATCACACAAGTATTAATGTTTCCGGTTAATACAATAGCATGGTATGTAAACATTTATCATAAGTGTGAAGATATGATAATAACCACTTTATTATTGCCTCTTGGGCATATCTCCAACACGATAGTGGGTTCATGCCTCTATTTAATCTAAGGGAAGTTACAGAAATGTCTAAGGTTGTAGATGTGTTGTTGCTACTAGGGAGAAAACAACGGTCTCTTGTTCATGGAACCAGTGGATTGTTTACCTTACACACTTTGCTTAAAGTAGTTATCCATTTCTTGCAACTTAATACTGGAGGGGGTTTGGATGATAACCTGAAGGTGGATTACTAGTCATAGATGCAGTTCGGATGATAACCTGAAGCTGGATTACTAGAGGGGGTTCGGATGATAACCTGAAGGTTTCTTACTGAGGGAAAACTTGCTGATGTGCTCATCACACCTTCCTCTTGGGGTCTCCCAACAAAGCTCTGTAATCAACTGAGCCATCATCATGGGGTCATACTCACCTCTCCGCTACGTGCTACACCTCGACTTCACAACCTGCACCAACAACATGGATGAATATGAGGCCCTCCCTCACGACATGCAGGCCATCAAGGAGATGAACGTCAACCTCCGACGGTGTTACGGTGACTACGACCTCGTCGCCGCACAAGTAGCTGGCACCTGCGACGCCATCTCCCCTCCATGGCGGCATACCTCCAAGCGGTAGACTAGCTGGGGGCCACTTTGCCGGCTAATCTGTCGAGTGGATCGCCAGGCGTAAGAACGAGGAGGCCGATGCTCTCTCCCGCATTTTTTTGTCTTGACAAACACGACCCATGGGTGTCTTCCTCGACACCATCCACAAGCCTTCGGTCTCCCTGCCGAAGGAGACTAACCTCAGGATACTGCTACAACCCGAGCCCGCCCTAGTTGCCATGGTTTCAGAACCCAGTGATTGGACCACGCCATACCTCGCCTACATCGATATCGGGACCTTGCCGGCGGACGAGACGGAGGCACACATGATAGTGTGATGCTGCAAATCCTTCGTCATCATCAACGGCGAGCTCCACAAGTGCAGCGTGACTGGCTTCTTCCAACGCTGCATGCAACTAGGGGAAGGACGCAAGATCCTCCAATACATCCACGCCGGCGGCTGTAGACACCACGCCAGTGCCCGATCTCTAGTCACCAAGGCCATGCGACATGGATTCTACTAGCTCACCACGCATGACGACGTCGTTGACATCGTCCAACGCTGCGTCCGGTGCCATAAATATGCCAACCAGACGCACATCCCTGGTTCGGCGCTCAAGACAATCCCCATCACCTGGCCATTCGTCGTGTGGGCCATGGACATGGTGGGCCCCTTAAAAAGTGCTCCTTCTAGTTACACCCGCTTCCTGGTCGTAGTTGACAAATTCACCAAGTGGTTAGAGGCCAAGATGGTCAAGAAGTGCGACCGGAAGACCGCCACCAAATTCCTCCGCGAGCTCATCTCCTGGTATGGATTCCTACACAGCATCATCATGGACAACAACACCAACTTTGCAAAGGGTGCCATGGTAGAGTTCTGCGAGGAGCACAACATACGGCTCGACCTCGCCTCAGTCGCCCACCCGGAGTCGAACGACCAAGAAGATCATGCCAAGCAAAGCATCCTCCATGGCCTCAAGCCACGAATGCAAGTTTCCCTCGAGCGAACTCCGGGATGCTGGGTCGAAGAGCTCTCCTCTATCATCTGGCGCATTTGCACCTCTGTCAACCGGTCAACAGGGTTTACACCCTTCTTCATAGTGTATGGCGCCAAGGCCGACATTCCAACTGACCTGGAACATGACTCGCCCCGGGTCATCAACTACGCGGAGGCCAAAAACGAGCTCGCACGCCAAGACAGGATCGATCAACTCGATGAAGCACACGACCTAGCTCACTCCCGCACCTCCATCTACCAGCAGGGACTCCACTGCTACCACAGCCGCCGAGTCAGGACTCACACCTTCCAGTAAGGCGACCTAGTCCCGGGACTCATCCAGGACAAGAAGGGCATGCACAAGCTCTCTCCCCCATGGGAGGGGCCATTCGCCATAGGGCGAGTCCTCGGCAATGATGCTTACTACCTCATCGACGTACAGGTGATGGCCAACTCGATGTCAAGCGGTTGTGGAATGTAAACCTACTCCGGAAGTTCTACACGTAGAACTCCAACTTGTACTCCCCCTCTATACAATGTAATAAACTCGATTTGCACAAATCGTGCCTACTCTCCAAACTCTTGTTTAAATCGCACTCGTAATCTTAGCAATATGCTACCCACGGAAGTCAACCCTTGGTTGAGCGACCAGCACGGATAAGTAGTGTGGCACAAGGGCACCGAAACTATTCGGGCATTGCGTTATCCATGAAAACGCCACCATCGGAGTCGCTCGCTCGACTGGCCCACCGGGCCAAGACAACCACATACGCTTCATACAGTGACCGGTCCTCCACATCCTCGTGTACAGCGACTCGAACGGTTAATTACCACGCACGAGGACTTTCCCAAGTCTAAACCCATGCGGCTCGGAAACACACCAAGTATGAGAGCATACCCTGGACTCACCACACGACTAGCTTTCCAAGCCAGGCGGAGAGACGCGTTACAAACAACACACCATGTCCTCACCTACCTTGGGCATGCGACTAGAATGGATAACTACCACGCTCGGGGACTAGCCTAACCGACCCTGCTCATGTCCGGGAAAACAACCAAGTACAGAGCACCCCTTGGGGTCGCCAAGCGACTGGCTCTACGAGCCACGATGAGTCAACCCAGACTAAACTAACAGTCCAACACAAACAAACTTACACACATGTGAGGTAAACCCCATTAAAGAGCGGACACGCACGGGGACTCGCACAATAAACAAAAATCACAAAGCAATGCAAAGAGATTACCATTCTTTCATTCCCTTAGCAACAAAATACATTGTTCACAATCAAGGATTCATACAAAAGATCAAGTCACTACTACTAATAAATCCCAGGGCAATTGTCTACTCCGCAGGCTTCGAAGATGACGCGCTGCCACCACCCCTGACCCGGATAAAGGGTTCCCAAGGGTTCGCCGGGTACGTCGTCAAGCTCTTCACCATCGCCAACCGGAAGGGCTGATCCGACTTCAAATCGCAATGAGGAGGCTCAGGGTCATTCGGCGCCACCAACATCTCCTAGTACAGCAGCAAGTCACTCATCGCCAACACCCGCTCGTCGTAGGGAGTCACCTTGGTGGTCATCTTCAGCACCTCCACGATATCCACCGAGCCAGTCGCCGAGGGGTACCCGCTGGTTTCATCGTTGAGGTCAAAGTCGTCGGGGAAGTGCACGAGTCGAAGACTTAATGCAGTCGTGGCCCCGCAGCGAAAGGCCGACCGCGTCATCCATTCAACCACGGCTGGCGCTTCCTCGACGTAGCGACACATGTCCGTCAACACGCTAGGCATCACCTCGGTGGGCGAGAAACCTTGAAGAATGTCCTGGACGCACGTCGCCGAGAGGGTGGCCGCATCCACCACTACGGTCACGCACTGCTTGGCGTCTTACGTCTGCACCTCCAGATTGGCCCCTGCAACAACATCAAGTTAAACCCGCAAGGATGCATACCCATGGACTCGCCAGCGTAGCGACTCGCCCGCCACTACAAAAGAAAACATCAAAGGTGCGCTTACCAAGAAGTGGACGGCAACGCTCGATGGTGAAATTCTGCAGGGCCATCAACTGGTCTTGGAAACTAGCAACCAGCGCATTGGAAATCTTCCGCTCAGCCTCTGCCACAACGATCGCGGCCTTGGCCCTCTCCTCAGATGAGGTCTCCTCCACCTTCGCAGCCTCCAGCTCGTTCTCCAACGAGGCGATTCGCCCTTGTACGACGGACAACGCCGCCTTTGCAGTATCCATCTTGGAGGCTAGAAGGTAACCCTCACTGGCCTTGGAGATCGCGACGGTGTGGTCCTCTAACAGAATGGGGAATGTAGTCAAATACACGCACGACATCAAGAATAAAGGTTATCAGAGGCACCCCCAACTCAATTGCACTCGCCTGCAGCTGCTGATTGGCATCCTGCACGGCACGCAGGTCGCGCTCCAGGCGTTCCTTCGCGGCCTGCCGATCAGCTGACTCCTGTTGAACACCCTGCAAACAGAAGATTATACGTAAGAAAACAACATAAGTTCTAAGTGCCTAGACGCTGAAATTCAGAGACTAGCCACTCGAGTACTGGACAACAGAAGTTCTAAAGTGCCTAGCCGCTGAAATTCAGTGACTAGCCACTCAGGGACTGGACAGCAAAATATACAAGAATCTAGCCGCTGAAATTCAGCGACTAGATCCTCGGGGACTGGACTTACCTGGATGGCAGCACCTAGCATGCCGTGAAGCTCGATGGCATTGGTCGATGGTAACACAAATGACGTCCGCCCATGCCGTTGCCTAGTATCAGCATCGACGAACTCAGGAACCTGAGGCGATTGCGTTCCCATCACCATGGCAGATGTCCTCGCCACGAAGCAAGTGAACCCAGCTGGGGCACTAGCCGCAGGCACCGACACCCCAACTGGCGCAGTCGACTCACCCAACTGCGAGCTTGAGACCGCTTCGCCTTCCAAGGTAGTTGTGAGACCCTGGTGCATGGCTCAATAGGATTGATAGGAAACCCATACCAACAAGTTGCAACTTCTTTTCCGGAAGCTCATTCGAAAAGAACTCTAAGGTTAAGCGTGCTTGGCCTAGAGCAATTCTAGGATGGGTGACCGACCGGGAAGTGGGTAACCGGGTGCGCATGAGTGAGGACAAAGTGCGCAGATAAGACTAGTGTTGGTCTGTGGGGCTAGTCTAGAGATCCTATTGAGCTGCCAGAAGTGACAGCCGTCGGTCCGGAGTGACCGGGGGTGTTACAAATTGTAGCACCCCGGGTAAAACCGCTACTAGAAAATCGATGTTGTTTTTATTATGTGCATCATCATGTCATCATCATGCATCTAATTGACTAAAACTACTTTGCTAAAAGACCTACTTTGTTTTCCATATTAATATTCTCCTCTCTTTGTTCAAACCAAAACCGTCGGTCCAGCCGAATCTTTTATTTGTCTAAAACTGTTTACAAAAGTTTATTTTAAAACAAAATATATAACAAAACTATTTTCTTTGGAGAGGCCGTCCAGCCGGCCGGCCCAAAGGCCCAACCGGCCAGACCACCTACTACCCCATATAAATTCCTAAGCCTAACCCTAACCCTAGAACCGCCCTAGCCCGACCACTTCCCTCCCACCATGCCGCCGCCACTCCCTCAACACAAGCTACACCGCACACGCTCCCTTCCCATGACAAAGTCCCCCAGGTCCCACACCTCTCCCCATCGCGACCAACGCGGACCCCCGCTCCCTGCTGTACACAACCCACCCCGCTCCTCTCGCATGCAGCGCCCCTCCTCTATGCCTCTGCACCGCTGCCACCAGGCTTCCTTGTTGCCGCCCGACAGCACCCCCTTTCCCCTCCGTGGCCAGCCATCGAGCTGCCCTCGCCATCCTTAGCCCGGTATCCCTATCCCGAGGTTGGCCCTCGCCTGCCGTTGTCCCTGCAGAATCCCCTGGTCGCTGAACCCTTCCTTCCCCTACACCGTCACGCAGGCCGCTGCCAAGCACGCTAGCGGCGCCGCCGCAGCGCCTCTGCTCGCCCCTCCCCGCGTGGTCGCCGCCTCATGTGTCGTCTCGAACCGGCCGCTCGACCCAGCTCAAGCCCGAGCTCACCATCGTCTCCAAGCACGGCGGTCGCATCCCACCTCCTCACATCGCCATCGGTCCTCCTCGCCTCGCCTGGGTCTCACCGCCGCCGCGCTCGTGGCATCTTCCCCTGTAGCTGCTCGTCCCGCGCGTCCTCCTCGTCCCGCGTTCGTCTTCGGTCGCTGGGCCAGCGGCCCCGCCGCCTTCCGTCTGCAGCGCCCCTGCGAGCCCGCACGCAACCATGGCCAGCTCCCTCGTCCTCCGGCGCCTCTCTTGACGTCATCACCGAACCGGAGCCCGTTTTCCCTGCTGGTTCAAAGTGCAGCAATTGATTCTCTGCCCGTGTTTCATTTCGTGTTGTTTGCCAACCGTCGCTTCCAGGCTGCCTACCGTCCCGAGATGAATCTGTATCGCTATGGAATGGTTGGTATCGATGAAGTCTGGTAGTGTGGAGGTGTAGAGAGGTTGGCTCCCTCGGCAAAATCTCTATTGCCACTGGAGATACAAGATCGACCCGAACTAGTCTGAACTAGTGCATTGAAGCCCGCCAAGATCTACTCTGGAAGCGTTAACCGATGCCTGCAACCGATGTTTGAGATGAAGCACCAAGATCTTCATCCCGGAACATCAAGGTCATTGTACTTGGATCCGATGCCCAAACCCGAAGACCTTTTCTGAAGACCGAACCTCGTTGAACCCTTGGATCCAAGAGCGCCAAACACCAATGTGTGACCCCCTTTTTACCCCTATTCTTATAATGATATATACTTGTTGCATCTAATCATTCATACTCGCATACATATTATCTGGTTTGGGCGCCCTATGCCGATTCACCTCGTAATTAAATATGGAGACCATATGCGGGCTTTTCCAGTCTAATATTGGCCCCATTTAAATTTGTGTAGCGAACCGGTAACTTATCTTGCCCTGTTAATACAACATTTAAATTGCGGGGTATCTAAACAATTTGAACCTATTAAATAATTGTCGGGACCCCGGTTCCGTTTAATATGGCCTAATTGCATCGCACCTTTGACATGTCATGCATCATACATGCATCATGCCCGATCTTCTGCCGTAGCATTAAATATTGCATCCGGTGTTTCTCTACTGCTTTGCTTCTTCACGGACTAGGCTGATGAGTTGATGCGAGTGTCGACCCGATCTTCGGATGAACCTTCGATAATGTTTTCAGGCGAGCATTCTCCCCCTTTCTACCTATCTTACTTTTATAGTCTTTATTCCTTCCTGTTGATCTATTGCTATCTGTGTTGCGATGTTCTAGTTTTCGTACCCGTGATCTCCCTTGCAGCCTTATATTGCCTTGGACACATCCTATTACCTGTTGTTTGGTAGATAGTTGGACTTGCGTGTCGTAGTCGCTTGCTCAAGTGCTGTTGCGAGTCGTCAAGTACCACAGTTGTTGGAGAAATGCCTTATGCTTTATGTTGGAGATGATTATAAATTTAATTACCGTTTAATAACTAAAATTGAAGTAAGTAAATAATGCAGAGGCACAGGTGGGCAATAGATGTTATTTGGTTTTTAACCGTCCACTTGTGTCCCGTAGGACCCCGAGTACTTGATACCTGTTCTTTGAATATTCGCACTATCCGCATGTGGGACCATGAATCCCCCTAGCCAGAGCTTGAGTCATATTTATTTCTTGGGGCCACAAAGTAGTTTGGGGCTTTATTACTATCCTGTACTTATGCCATGCTTTACTGCTTTATTTACGATTGCGCGTGGAGCGCCTGTACTGTTTTGGATCGCGGCACGATTACGCGGTATCGACAAGCCTAGTCACACTTTTGGGTTCCCAGTCGTTTACAGCCGTTCTCGCAAACCTCTGGGTCCGTCTCGGAGCCGGCCAACTTCGTAGCGGGTAGCTTGGTGGGGTGGCCCCCTGAAATTTATATGAATCTTGCAATTGCTCTGTCGTGATGCCTCGTTGGGTTTTTGTTGGTTTTTCTCGAGGTTGATCGTGCGTGTGTTGCTATTTGTGCCCCCCTGCAGGGTAAAACTTTCTGAAAGCCGTGTCCGCGGTTATGGACGACTTGGAGCACAGTATCTCGATCATAGACAACTATAACTAAAGTAGTGCTATAAATTTGACTTTATAATGAGTAGTAATCAGCTTCACTATAATGGAATGGCTAAATAAAAGTGCCAACAATTGCTTGTTTGAGTTATCATCTATTACCATTGTATCTGACTAGTAAGTATTGCAACTACAACGGAATGGCTAAATCAAATTACCAACAACTGCTGGGTTTTGGGATGCCTCATGCTAATTGTATCTGACTAGTAAGTGTCGCAACTACAACGGAATGGTTAACTAAAAGTGCCCACTGCTTATTATATCAGGATGACTAACTATACCTGACTAGTAATTGCTGCAACGATAATTGAATAAATAAAACTGCCAACTGTATGAGTTCCTCGGTTGACTTCCTCGTTTGGTCTCGAGGGGGAAATACCAGGATGGGTATGTTTGGTGGTAGCATCAGGTTGGTTCCGAATAGGTCTTTCTTATCCCTCTCTGATAGCCGACAGTTTTATCGAGTCTCTATAGGTTGTTTAGTGCATGCTGCGCTGCCGCTTCAGTCCACCATACCTATGTAGGCGAGGACCGCCGAATTCTAGCCTCGCCGTGTACTGGCCTCAGTACTGACCGCTCTCTCTTTTTCCTTCGCCCTTTGTCGGCACCCCTTTTGTTTAAGCAGGTCTTGAGATAGACGTCGTTAGAAGGGTTACCCTTCCGGCTTGGACTGGGCAGGGTTATGGACGCCATTGGTTATTATTCAGGGCTCTTAGCCTAATTTGCATCTTGTCCGTACTCGGACGTTGTATCATTTTCAAGGTGATTTGGATCTTTGTACTGTATATTGTATTCTTGACTCGATGAGTCGCTGTTGTATATATCTGTTTTGTGGGTTCCATCGTGGACTAATGTGTAATGATATTACTTCGTTTTCCACCCGCACGAAAGTGTCTGGTGGGCACCTTTGAATCGTTTCTATGCGGGTTTGGCGGGAATCGCTAATACTTGCATAGGGTCGATTCTGAGGGTGTTACAGAGTGGTATCAGAGCTCAGCAGTTACGATACCCCACTGGTCCAGCCTATAGGATAACCTAGCTAACGGACGTTGTAGAGTGTCAAAACTATTTTGGAAAAATCGGTTGGATAGATCTGATTAGGTCTGCTTTTACTCCTTATCCCTTTGCTATTCTTCTCTTACCTCGACGTGTTTTGAATCTGCTCTCTTATCTTTTCTTCGAGTCTAGGAATTCTCGTGGTTGGGTTTCCGTCGTACCTTCAGAGTTTCACTTCCTCCTCTTGTAACGGTTCTTCGACATCCAACTTTCACGCTATCTAATGAATCTTTCATCTGTTGTATCTTTCAGTGGACCGAAAATTCACTAAATTTTTTCTTTCTATCCTCCGATGTTTTCCGATATGAGGAAGTCATTTACATTAGATCTGATGAGAATCTCCATCCCTCCTTTGATTCCGAATCTCGCTTGTCGAGATCTTCAGTCTAATTCCGAGAATGGGTTGCGTGATTTTCTACTACATGTGCGAAGTAATAGTTTGGGTGCGTGATGGATTGGCCCCCATGCCGACTACTCAATCTATTCGCTCTTGTACATTGAAGTGGATTAGAGTGCACCTTTTCTCTCCTTCTGTCGAGGTTAGAGGTTGCCTTATCTTTTGATGCCTCTATTTTTGTCTTCTGTTTATCCGGAGTACTCCCTCGACGCACATGATCAACGACCGCTCGTTGGTGGTGTCGCCGATTTCAATATGCAGAAATAATCTTTGTTAGTGGTGTCGCGAAGATCTACATTAAGCGAGAAGATTCAGAGCGTCGGCCTTCTTCCCCATACCAGGAGGCGGATCTCGAGGGCGAGATCCATTGTTAGTGGTGTCGAATTGTAGCACCCCGGGTAAAACCGCTACTAGAAAATCGATGTTGTTTTTATTATGTGCATCATCATGTCATCAGCATGCATCTAATTGACTAAAACTACTTTGCTAAAAGTCCTACTTTGTTTTCCATATTAATATTCTCCTCTCTTTGTTCAAACCAAAACCGTCGGTCCAGCCGAATCTTTTATTTGTCTAAAACTGTTTACAAAAGTTTATTTTAAAACAAAATATATAACAAAACTATTTTCTTTGGAGAGGCAGTCCAGCCGGCTGGCCCAAAGGCCCAACCGGCCAGACCACCTACTACCCCATATAAATTCCTAAGCCTAACACTAACCCTAGAACCGCCCTAGCCCGACCACTTCCCTCCAACCATGCCGCCGCCACTCCCTCAACACAAGCAACACCGCACACGCTCCCTTCGCACGACAAAGTCCCCCAGGTCCCACACCTCTCCCCATCGCGACCAACGCGGACCCCCGCTCCCTGCTGTACGCAACCCACCCCGCTCCTCTCGCATCCCGCGCCCCTCCTCTATGCCTCTACGCCGCCGCCACCGGGCTTCCTTGATGCCGCCCGACAGCGCCCCCTTTCCCCTCCGTGGCCGGCCATCGAGCTGCCCTCGCCATCCTTAGCCTGGCCTCCCTATCCCGAGGTTGGCCCTCGCCTGCCGTCGTCCCTGCAGAATCCCCTGGTCGCTGCGCCCTTCCTTCTCCTACACCGTCACGCAGGCCGCTGCCAAGCACGCCAGCGGCGCCGCCGCCGCGCCTCTGCTCGCCCCTCCCCGCGTGGTCGCCGCCTCATGTGTCGTCTCGAACCGGCCGCTCGACCCATCTCAAGCCCGAGCTCACCATCGTCTCCAAGCACGGCGGTCGCATCCCACCTCCTCACGTCGCCATCGGTCCTCCTCGCCTCGCCTGGGTCTCACCGCCGCCGCGCTCGTGGCCTCTTCCCCTGTAGCTGCTCGTCCCGCGTTCGTCTTCGGTCGCTGGGCCAGCGGCCCCGCCGCCTTCCGTCTGCAGCGCCTCTGCGAGCCCGCACGCAACCATGGCCAGCTCCCTCGTCCTCCGGCGCCCCTCTTGACGTCATCACCGAACCGGAGCCCGTTTTCCCTGTTGGTTCAAAGTGCAGCAATTGATTCTCTGCCCGTGTTTCATTTTGTGTTGTTTGCCAACCGTCGCTTCCAGGCTGCCTACCGTCCCGAGATGAATCTGTATCGCTATGGAATGGTTGGTATCGAACGTGTTCCTGTGGCTGCTTATGCTGATGAAGTCTGGTAGTGTGGAGGTGTAGAGAGGTTGGCTACCTCGGCAAAATCTCTGTTGCTACTGGAGATACAAGACCGACCCGAACTAGTCTGAACTAGTGCATTGAAGCCCGCCAAGATCTACTCTGGAAGCGTTAACCGATGCCTGCAACCGATGTTTGAGATGAAGCACCAAGATCTTCATCCCGGAACATCAAGGTCATTGTACTTGGATCCGATGCCCAAACCCGAAGACCTTTTCTGAAGACCGAACCTCGTTGAACCTTTGGATCCAAGAGCGCCAAACACCAATGTGTGACCCCCTTTTTACCCCTATTCTTATAATGATATATACTTGTTGCATCTAATCATTCATACTCGCATACATATTATCTGGTTTGGGGCCCTATGACAATTCACCTCGTAATTAAATATGGAGACCATATGCGGGATTTTCCAGTCTAATATTGGCCCCATTTAAATTTGTGTAGCGAACCGGTAACTTATCTTGCCCTGTTAATACAACATTTAAATTGCGGGGTATCTAAACAATTTGAACCTATTAAATAATTGTCAGGACCCTGGTTCCGTTTAATATGGCCTAATTGCATCGCACCTTTGACATGTCATGCATCATACATGCATCATGCCCGATCTTCTGCCATAGTATTAAATATTGCATCCGGTGTTTCTCTAGTGCTTTGCTTCTTCACGGACTAGGCTGATGAGTTGATGCGAGTGTCGACCCGATCTTCGGATGAACCTTCGATAATGTTTTCAGGCGAGCATTCTCCCCCTTTCTACCTATCTTACTTTTATAGTCTTTATTCCTTCCTGTTGATCTATTGCTATCTGTGTTGCGATGTTCTAGTTTTCGTACCCGTGATCTCCCTTGTAGCCTTATATTGCCTTGGACACATCCTATTACCTGTTGTTTGGTAGATAGTTGGACTTGCGTGTCGTAGTCGCTTGCTCAAGTGCTGTTGCAAGTCGTCAAGTACCACAGTTGTTGGAGAAATGCCTTATGCTTTATGTTGGAGATGATTATAACTTTAATTACCGTTTAATAACTAAAATTGAAGTAAGTAAATAATGCAGAGGCACAGGTGGGCAATAGATGTTATTTGGTTTTTAACCGTCCACTTGTGTCCCGTAGGACCCCGAGTACTTGATACCTGTTCTTTGAATATTCGCACTATCTGCATGTGGGACCATGAATCCCCCTAGCCAGAGCTTGAGTCATATTTATTTCTTGGGGCCACAAAGTAGTTTGGGGCTTTATTACTATCCTGTACTTATGCCATGCTTTACTGCTTTATTTACGATTGCGCGTGGAGCGCCTGTACTGTTTTGGATCGCGGCACGATTACGCGGTATCGACAAGACTAGTCACACTTTTGGGTTCCCAGTCGTTTACAGCCGTTCTCGCAAACCTCTGGGTCCGTCTCGGAGCCGGCCAACTTCGTAGCGGGTAGCTTGGTGGGGTGGCCCCCTGAAATTTATATGAATCTTGCAATTGCTCTGTCGTGATGCCTCGTTGGGTTTTTGTTGGTTTTTCTCGAGGTTGATCGTGCGTGTGTTGCTATTTGTGCCCCCCTGCAGGGTAAAACTTTCTGAAAGCCGTGTCCGCGGTTATGGACGACTTGGAGCACAGTATCTCGATCATAGACAACTATAACTAAAGTAGTGCTATAAATTTGACTTTATAATGACTAGTAATCAGCTTCACTATAATGGAATGGCTAAATAAAAGTGCCAACAATTGCTTGTTTGGGTTATCATCTATTACCAATGTATCTGACTAGTAAGTATTGCAACTACAACGGAATGGCTAAATAAAATTACCAACAACAGCTGGGTTTTGGGATGCCTCATGCTAATTGTATCTGACTAGTAAGTGTCGCAACTACAACGGAATGGTTAACTAAAAGTGCCCACTGCTTATTATATCAGGATGACTAACTATACCTGACTAGTAATTGATGCAACGATAATTGAATAAATAAAACTGCCAACTGTGTGAGTTCCTCGGTTGACTTCCTCGTTTGGTCTCGAGGGGGAAATACCAGGATGGGTATGTTTGGTGGTAGCATCAGGTTGGTTCCGAATAGGTCTTCTTATCCCTCTCTGATAGACGACAGTTTTATCGAGTCTCTATAGGTTATTTAGTGCATGCTGCGCTGCCGCTTCAGTCCACCATACCTATGTAGGCGAGGACCGCCGAATTCTAGCCTCGCCGTGTACTGGCCTCAGTACTGACCGCTCTCCCTTTTTCCTTCGCCCTTTGTCGGCACCCCTTTTGTTTAAGCAGGTCTTGAGATCGACGTCGTTAGCAGGGTTACCCTTCCGGCTTGGCCTGGGCAGGGTTATGGACGCCATTGGTTATTCTTCAGGGCTCTTAGCCTAATTTGCATCTTGTCCGTACTCGGACGTTGTATCATTTTCAAGGTGATTTGGATCTTTGTACTGTATATTGTATTCTTGACTCGATGAGTCGCTGTTGTATATATCTGTTTTGTGGGTTCCATCGTGGACTAATGTGTAATGATATTACTTCGTTTTCCACCCGCACGAAAGTGCCTGGTGGGCACCTTTGAATCGTTTCTATGCGGGTTTGGCGGGAATCGCTAAAACTTGCATAGGGTCGATTCTGAGGGTGTTATAGTAGTGGACACCCCGATCGGCGCCTCGACCGACGCGTCGACTGGATCATCCGCTGCCGTAGCGGAGTCGTCCCCCTTCTTCTTCTTCACGCCTTCGGCTAGCGCCTCGATTGCACACCCTTACTCTTCTTGGAAGGGTAGGCCTCCCGTCTGGTGGTGACTTATGGAACTTTGGCCACCGAAGGGTGACCAATCTTCTTGGTGCCGGTCCTACAAAACGACACGATCAGTATTCTGACAAACGACCCTATAAATCACTATGGCTAGATCGGCGCAAATTTACATGGCGACGAGAATGAAGCACATGCCGGTGCTGATGTGAGCTAGATTCTCCAACTTCGGGTCCAACTTGCGAGCGACGCCCCCTCTCGAGCATGCTCGAGGTCCATGACTCCGCGGGCTTATTTGACGATGAGGCTATGGCCGCGGGGACTTCTGGCCTAGGCGATGCAGGCGCTCCCCTAGCGGCGAGGGCCTCGACTCCACGGCCATGGAAACCCCTAGCCCCAGGATCACCAAGAATGATGGTGGATCGCCGCGAGCGGGATCTCGCCCTCTACCACGGCCTCGACCCCTACCCCTTCATCGTAACAGGATCCTTCGGAATCTTCGTCGGGGCCTTGGTCTCCGCATCATCAAGCTCTTTGTCCGACTCGAAAACGGCCTCCGATCTGGGCGGTGACACCGCCTTTGGTGCTTTCTTCTTTGCGGGCGAGTTCGCCTTCCGTGCAGTCTTCACTGGCATGGCCACGCGCCATGAGTTGTGCTCTTGCATGTCGCCTTCATCACTATCATGATCTTCGAGGTTGTGACTTGCCTCGATTTCGCGCTGCTTCTGCCCGCGGGTCTTCCAAGCCACAGGCGTAGGTGCGGAAACCTCCACCACCTCATCCTCCTCGTCGGAGGACTCTTCCGAATCCTCCCCAAGATCCTTGGGAATCTCCTCGTCAACGGGAGGGAGCCAGTTCTCCACGACCTGAAACAACTGACAGAGGCAAAACAACGTCAGAGAACCGCGACTGCAACACTGCCACTATGAAGCCAAGGAAAGTACTTACTGTTGGCGCTTCCCCGTGGCGGTGTACAGAGCGAGCCCGACCTTCGGGTTGGTGTACTCTGCCTCCGTGATCTTCTTCAGTGCGGAGACATAATCATCGGCGTTCCAAGTCACCGAGCATGCCTTCATGTCGGCATCCTTGCCGGTGTACTAGTACATCGAGTGGGGATGGCTGGCCAGTGGAACTAGTCGCCGTCGAAGCCAGCAGTTATACAAGTTAATGGATTCCAGACCGTCCTTTTTTAGCGTCTGGATCTGCGTCATCATTTCATCTACAACCATCCTCTGGTCGTCAGCAACAGACGCGGCTTTCTCCTCTTGGCAATATACGTTGGGGGCGACACCTTGCCATCTGGTGTTGACTCGCTTATGTAGAACTAGCTCCACTTCCACTCGCTGGTGGCTTTCTTCGGCAACATAAGGTCCATGAAGGAAGCCTTGTTCTTCAGTTGTAAGGTGAGGCCACCTGCCGCTAGGATCGGGCCGCCTGCCCCTTCCCGGATGACGTGACCATGGAATAGGTCCAGCCACAAAGGGAAGTAGGGGAGACACCCCAAGTAGCACTCACAGAATGCCACGAAAATGGCGAGCTGCTCGATGCTGTGCGGCCCTAGATCTGAGGGCTTGATCGTGTAGTATGCACAGAATCACCGGAAGAAGACCGACATGGGGGAGCCGATCCCCCTCTCTAGGTGGCTGAAGAAGCAGATGAACTCTCTGGGGCGGGCCTTGGGCCCCATTTCTTCGGCCGCGGGGATTCACCAGTTTCCCTTGAAAAGAATCCCCGCCTCCTAAAAGGATTTTAGCGAGGCCACGGTGCACTTGGACTTGCCCCACAGATCCCTCGGGAGCGCCATCGATAAGATCAAGACTCGCTCGAGCCAGAAATACTAGATTGGGAGAGAGTGGAAGACTGAGGGTGCACGGGGTCAGATAAATGCGAGGAAGATTCGCAGCTCTCCCCCGTCACTCTCCTTATATAAGGGTGCTTCCCGCCAATCTCGGAAGAGCCATTACCCCGCGGTAATTACGCCAATATTACCGTTGAATTACCAAAAGGCTAGTTTGACCAAGCCTATGGTCCACCTTCACACACTTGACTCGCCTACCCATTCACCAATGCTGCGGTTTGACTGGTCACCACTGCTGCGACTAGAAATGCACACAAGAGATTTCTACCTTCATTAAGGGAGTCCACCACCGATTCTACTGGGTGTCCAAGTTGAACCCGCATACTCCGACTGCCAAATAACACCTGCGCCGAACCAACAATGGCCTCGGGGACATCTGATGGGGATATGCCGAATGGGGTATGCCCAGAAGGACGTTTCCGACTAGCCCAGGCCCTTTGCGAGTGGGCCTGCAGGACGACGACTGGATCGCTACTGAAGGAGGGACCAGGCGACTGGAAGCTGGAGGCCCAGAAGTGTAGTTAAGCCGAGTTGGATTAGGTCAATCCTCTGAGTCCTTAATTGACTCAGTTGTATATCTATAAACCCTAGCGAGGTACCCCTATAGAAACCTCCCTAGGGTAGTCTATGTACTCACGTTCCATCACATACCCCATCGACTCGCTGCCTAGCCGCCGAGCTCGCCACCCTTGTACTCAAGCAATAATACAATATAGTAGGAGTAGGTCTTTACCCATCAGTGGGGAGAACGTGGGTAAACCCCTGTGTCATTGCCCTCATCTCACACCACAAATGGCTGGCCACCCTTGCCCTTCATCCTACTACTTGCTACCCATCGTAGCATTTGCCATGGCCATTCCAACGACACACGTTCCTAATGCCAGAGGCCCAACGAGCCAGTATTCTCCTACATCCAGTGATGGTCCATCATCAAGAACTTAGCGGACGACATCTCCTAGGAGAGGGCAATCAACGCATTCGATAGCGTCTTGCGACGCCACGAGCTCAGGGAGGAGCTAGGACACACCAAGACCAATAACACTGATCCCTTGATGGACATTGCAAATCGCTGGGCAGATGGTGAAGAAGCCATCCAAAACAAGAATAACGCATGACTATGAATACCATGAAGAAGTCGACATCGTCACGGCTGGCTACGCCGATCGCCACAACAACGACAACCACAATAGCGGCTACCACAGCAGCTATCACGATAGAGGAAAAATCACGCAATCACGGCAATGCCGCACCCTCCACGATGAGTCCAAAATGTTAGCATTTTTACTTAATTTTTTTGCATGAGTAGGGTTTTTATTATTTTACGCATTTGCACGTGCCTTTTTTTTGTCTTTATTGCAACAGGATCCCATTTTACTAAGTCTTTAATAAACATATCAATTGATACTATCATATTACATAGTAATATAATATTTTTAAGTGACAAAAATCATTTTATTAATTTATCTTCACACCTGGAAGAATTTCCTGCGTCCAGGAGACTCCAGCCAACGTAACGACTAGTGGTACAGGTGGATCCCGCCCATACCACGCTCCCGTGCAACCCGAAAGTGTGGCCTCCTCATAAAATACTTCCACCTCACGAAAAAAAATCACAGATCTGAAATTCACATAAACCTCTAGCCACGAAAAACCACACCAGAAAGGGATCTAAAGGAGGAACTTGGAGAAGGGAAAATCCTTGTTGCTGCACAGATCATCAGAGAACAACGCATCATCCCCAACATCATCAACCACTGCATCTGCATCACCATCTCTACCCCCATCATCCATTCATTGGATCTTGTTATAATTCCAGATTCAATCGTGGTTTGCACTAGATTCATTCCATTAATTTTATCCGTCCATTTGATTATGATGATGTTGTTGATTGCTTCCATGTGTGAGTAGTTCCATTTTTTCTTGGGGAGATGGAGAACCCCTAGAATTATTATGAAATGAAAAAGATGATGTATTACTTATGTATAGGATCTAACGATCTACGATGTGTGTTTGATCTCTCCCTTTAGATGGTATGTGTAGTCGGCCACATATCATTTGCCTTCGGATCTAAAGTAAGAGGGTGAAACCCTTTGGACGTGCTTGGGTGTCTTGAGCCTGTTTCTACTGTGACTATCAGCACCGCTATCATCCAACATGGTCTAAGGGGGAACGAAGGGAGATTTACTAAGCTAATTACACTATCCATGGGGAAACCGTTAATTGCGGTGGTCTGCATGGTGATTGCTTCCAGACATCGCAGTGGTTATTTAGAGATGACCTTATTCTTCGCTCAACAAAGTGATTGCCTACAAGCCTTGGTGAACATATTATTACGTAACTCTCTCCACACATATAATGACACGAGAAATAGGTTATCCTAATTATGATTAATTACAACATGCTAGTGGGGTATCCTACATCCCCGAGAATGTCTTAGTCCTATTGAGTTCAACCACCATTCCATACACTCTTTTTACTTTATTTGTATTTACTTGTTTATTTACTTTCCTGCATTTAAACCAAAAACCTTTCAAACACTCGTTCACCTGAAATCAAAGGCGGCTTATAATCATCGTTTGGTAGATAGTGACGAGGGGAATAAATACCTCAACCAAATAGCTCTCCATGGGCTCGATACTCTTATTTACAAACTAGCTACAATTGATCTGTACACTTGTGGTTATCAAGATATTTTCTGGCACTGTTGCCAGGAAGCTAAGAGCTTTTGGTCTTTGTTCTTAGTTGCTAATTCTATTAATTATTATACTAAACTTGTTTACTAGATTCAGGTAAACACCATGGCTATGCTCGGACTAATGAATCATCTCGATGCAGCTGAACACCTCGGTAAATTCAATCAAGGACTTGTCAGAGAATTCCCGAGTGCGACTGAACCTGAGTACGAGGTTAACCCTCATTTCATTGCTCTTATTAAAGAAAATGTTTTTGCAGGAGATGATCCGGATGAGGGTCCTTACAATCACTTAATGCATTTTACCGAGTTTTGTTGGACACTTAAATTGAGAGGCTATTCTGATGATGAACTAAAACCTAAATTGTTTAGATAATCTCTAATCAACACTGCTTTAGCTTTATAGAATTTTCCCTGCTAATAAAATTGATACCTGGGAAAATTTCAAGGAGGAATTCATATTCCGATTCTTCCCCAAGGTAAAGACTACTGAAATGAGAAGGTAAGTTACAAACTTCAAAACTGCCCATGTGAAGTCTTGGTAAGAGCTTTCAAAATGTATAAATCTATCCTTATTAAATGTCCCCATTATGATTTATCGGAATGGTATGTGTTACATATTTTCTATGGGGGACTTAATTAAAAAATTAAACATGAGTTAGATACAAATTCTGGAGGATCTTTTATGGATCTAACTATAACTAAAGCGTGGGAACTCCTAGAACACATTCGCCGTAATTGAGAAACATGGGGATTTGATTTAGGTGGCGAAGGAGGAGTAGAAATTGAATATGATTGTCTCAATTCTTATAAAGAATCTAGTAATATAAAAGAAATTGCTAATGAGCTTCAAGTCGATGATGATATTATTGTGCAAATTCTTAAGTGGTTTATAGAACACATTGAAGCTCCAAAGAAGGATTGGCTTCATTATACTCCTGAACCAGTCAAACATTTTAATGTAATAACTGCAGCTCACAAAGATCCATCGAGGAAGGTCCATCGGTATGTTGAACCCCAACAACTCAAGGATCAACGTGAGGAAGAAAGAATGTTGCTCAAAATGCTAGAAGAAGAGACTCAAGCAAAAAAAATCTAATGAGGTAAGTAAGGAGGAGACCGAGGGACCAACAAAAGAAGATATCTTAACTATGTTTGCACATTGCAACTTAATAAAGCTAGATACCGAAGCTTCGCAATTTGTTGAAGGGAAGGTAAAAGCTAAATAAGTTGGTAAACCCATTCTCCTTTGCACTTTTGGTGGATCTTCTTATTATGGTATTTGTGATATAGGAACAACAATTAGTGTAATTCCTTTTAACTTTGATTTGAAAATCCAAAAAGGATTAGCCCAGCCGAATTAAAAGATACCGATATGACAATAATGCTTGATGATAAAACACTCAGAGTTCCTATGGGAGTAATTAGAGATGTTCCAATTTGTATTGGAACCTACAAGTATCCTATCGACTTTGTACTTGTTCACATGCCCACTGATGTCTATTGCCCAATTTTTTTTGGAAGAACTTTCTTGAACACTACAGGAGCAAATATTGATTGCAAGAAAGAAACGGTATCCCTCAAGTTCAGTGAAGAGAAAATGGAATTTCACTTCTCAAAATTCAAAAATAAACCTGCTATTGATGATTTAGATGAATATGAGTTTGGGCAAGAGGAAGAAGGTAACATGATTAATCTTGCCTCTATAGTCATTGAAACTCCCGATGTTGATTTGGTTAGGAGTTCAGTTGCTAATGATGATATGCCTCAAGATATGGATAAATTTGAAATAGATGATTATCTTGATTCCACACCCATGGTGGATTATGAGATAAATCAAAATTATGAAGAACCTATAAGAAAAGTATACGATGCACCCCCACCTCCTACACTTAAAACCTTACCCAATGAATTAAAAATATAGGTTCCTTGATGAAACTAACAATAATTTTTTCCTGTTATTATAAGTTCTAACCATTCAAAAAGAGTGGGGAAAACTTGATGATGGTTCTCAGAATGCATTGGAATGCTATTGGGTATTTTATGAGTGACTTGAAGGGTGTTAGTCTCTTGGTATCCACTCATAGAATATTTATGGAAGAAGGATCTCGAGCCATTGCAGATTTCTAGAGACGGTTAAAACCCCACAAGAAAGAAGAGGCGAGAGAGGAGGTAATTCGCTTATTAGATGCATGAATAATCCTTCATGTAGAGGAAAGGAGGTAATTCGCTTATTCGCTTATTAGACGGGTAAGCCTTGTTCATTGTGTTCGTAAGAAAGGTGGGTTTACCGTTGTCACTTCATGGTTCAAGAAGGCATAGTACTTGGTCATAAAATTTCAGGTAAAGGCATAAAAGTCGATAAAGCGAAGATCAAAGCAATAGGAAGGCTTCCTCCTCCTCGGTATTAGGAGTTTCTTAGGCCATGTTGGGTTTTATAGAAGATTCATTAAGAAATTCTATAAAACTGCTAGACCTCTAACTAACCTTCTACACAAGGACATTGATTTTAATTTTGATGAAAGTTGTCTTATTGCCTTCAACATTTGAAAGCAAGATCTTCTTGAAGCTCCTATTATAAAACCCCCTAATTGGAAGAAACCATTTGAACTTTTCTATGAGGCTACTGGACCAATTATTTTCCAGTATGATGGTGATGAACTTAATATCATTCATCATGCTAGTTGTACCTTAAACGAAGCCCAAAAGAATTACCCCATGGCAGAAAAATAATTTTTCGTGGTGGTTTTCTCTTGTGATAAATTTAGATCTTATATTATTGACTTAAAAGTAAGAGTGCATACGGATCGTACTGGATTAAAAGAAATCCTTAAAATAATTGATGTTAAGCCAAGGATGATCGCTGGACTCTACTTTTACAAGAATTTGATTTGCAGATCCTTCAAAAGAAAGAATATCTGGAGGATGTATCCATATGTACTGAAGAAATCCAACCACCTAATGAAGTGTCATCCATATTAATTCCATGTGGTACTTTGATTCCTAAAAAAAAAAATTAGTTTCCAGTTTTAATGGTATCAGCAATTTCTTGCTACCAACCTTGTTTAAAGGGAAAAATTAAAAGTTAGTTCAGGAATGAAAGGAAGAAGAAGGTGCTCGAATAAACTCATTTTCTTTGGATGAACAGTTTGTTTGAAAATCTATTTTATTTTGTTTTAGTTATATTTTTGATTATTCTCTTTGCATTTTTGGTTTCCTTGAGTTTTTCTGAAGCTACAGCCAGTTTTGCGAAGCTGGTGCGGGCGGACGGTATGGCTAGACCCGCCCGTACCAGTGCTAGTTAAGCCGACAATATATATGGTGTTTTTGTGAGTAGTTTGGTACGACACAGCATACGGGAATATCGGATCATACGGTAGATCGTTACTCCCACTGTGTTGTCTCGTTCTTTGGTATATCATTTGTGTAAAATAATAATTGAAAGGCGGTATCGAGTCAGTATGACCAAGCCATACGGGCAGGTCCCGCCCATACTGGTAGGTCAGTTTACTTCATACCGACATCACAGAGAAGGATTTTGGAAAGGACTCTGGTACGGGCGCGCCGTACGGGCGTCCGCCAGTACCAGAGGTCGTTACGACTTCTTTTCTTTCCTTTTTGACTTATTTTCTTCCTTATTTGTTGGGATTATTTTCTTGGCCGACCCCTTTTCTTCCAATATGAGTTTTTACCTGTCTCTAACCCCTCTTGATCCTTTCCAAAGGTCTTTCTCCCTCTGATATCAACATATCTAATCTCCTCAATGCTCTACCCAGTTCTAGGCAAAGGCAAACCTCTTGGCGTCTTGGCTCCTTCATGGGATAGCTTCCAAACTTCCTCCATTGAAGCCGATGATTGCGAAGCTCAAGGCCTAAGACCTAAGAACCAGAGGTACACTTATGAGTCCGATGATGATGAGGATGAGGGGTTCACGATCTTCATGGAGCAAACAAAGAGACGATGGAAGTAGCCACCATATCTGGCTGTGGTGAGGCCCGAAGAAGAAGAAGAAGCAAGGAAACACCATGGGAAGGGGTGCATGGAGTCTCTCTAGTTCATCTCCACCAACTACTCTTCACCCAAGCATAAGAAAACTAACCAGGCTGATGTACGGACTTATGAAGAAACTACAACACACACATCCAGAACAAATAAGATCACCATGAATGCACACATGAGCTTGAAACCTCAGGAAGATTGGGAGCTCATTCTTCTGGACGTGCCTGTCATGCAGCACGTCCTGGAAACTGAACAACGTCTTCGCAATACAGAGAAGGATTAGAAGGAAGAACTCATACACAGGAAGATCGTGCGCAAGCGTCTTTTAGATCTTGAAAGCAAGAATGAACTCAACGACGTGCTAAACATGTTGAAGATATGTTCCGGATGTATTCATATCTGTAGAAATGTCTTCTTCGCATCTCCGCCCTAGAGGAAACAAACAAGAAACTGCGTGCGGTTGTCGCCAACAATGTCTCTTCTCCTTGAAAGTGCCATGGTATCAAATAATCGAAAGGTATTATTTGATCTCACCGGCTTAATCCTAAGCTTGGGGGAGATCTATAACACCTTGAATCTATCTTTTAGCTTTACCATGTTTACTTTAATGCATGCATTTAGGTTCTATTCAAGATCTTTTACATTAGTTGCATCAACTTCAATTCCCCTTGTTCAAGAGAAGAACTATATACCTTGAGTTTCGAGCCTTTATGGTATTTGAAGTTATCTTTTTGATTCATGATTATAATATTAGATGATTGGACTAGGTTGAGAGTTATGATACTTTTACAGCTATTATGATTTTAGGGTCTTCCAGACTAATAATAATTGATTAAATTACGAGAAGTAAAATCTTGGTAGCATATTATAGTCACAAGTTTGGATTATAAAATCCATAGTAGTGAGCATGATCAGATAGCTGTGCTAAAAAGAAAAAGAGAAGAAGGAATAGAAGAAAGAGAAAGAGACAAAAGATTCGCTATCAAGAAAAATCTCAAAGTTAAAAGAAAGAGTACAAGCTTAAAAAAATAAGAAGAGAGAGAAGAGAAAAGAAAAGAGAAAAAGAGATGGTCATGAATCTTCATTACTAAATCAAGTGTTGAACCGTTTTTAACTTTATAATTTTATAATATGTTCAATCACTAATAGCTTATTATAATAGCATTAATACAAAAAGGTGTGCAGGCCTCTAAGTCATGGGATGTGTAAAGGTGTGATAAAGCTCTAGATGTAACTCTACATCCGATATTGTACTCATGTCTCAATTTTTGCCTCATTTACTGTAACGACTCGTGCATCGAAAACATGATGATATTGTTCATAAGCCACCGTCTTGCTCGAGGACGATCAAGAGTCTAGCTTGGTGGATTTGATGAGTCCAAAATGTGAGCATTTTTTACTTAATGCTTTTCCACAAGTAGAGTAGGGTTTTTAGTATTTTAACGCGTTTGTGCGTGCCTTTTTTCTTTGTTCCAAAAGGATCCCATTTTAGTAAGTATTTAATGAACATATCAATAGTACTATCAGATTACATAGTAATATGATATTTTAAGTGATAAAAGTCATTTTATGAATTTATCTTAGCACCTGGAAGAATTGCTTGCACCCAGTAGGCTCCATCCAGCATAACGACCAGTGGTACGGGCGAAGCTCGCCCGTATCGCGCGCCCGTATGAAACAGCGGCGAGACCGCCTCGTCAAATACTTCCTCCTGATCACAATCTCTACCCCTACATCATCAACTTTGCATATCCATCACAATCTCTACCCCCATCTTCCAATCATTAGATCTTTGCTGTAATTCTAGATTCAATCATGGTTTGCACTAGATTCATTCCATTACTTTTATCCATCCGTTTTATTATGATGATGATGTTGTTGATTGATTCCATGTGTGAGTAGTTCCCTTCATTCTTGGGGATATGGAGAAACCCTAGCATTATTATGAAATGAAATAAATATGACCTATTACTTGTGTTGAGGATCTAATGATCTATGATGTGTGTTTGATCTCTCCCTTTAGATGGTATATGTAATCGACCACCTATCATTTGCCTTCGGGTCTAAAGTAAGAGGGTGAAAACTTTTGGACGTGCTTGGGTGTGTTAAGCCGGTTTCTATTGTGACTATAAGTACCGCTATCATCCAACGTGGTCGAAGGGGAAAAAGGAGATTCACTAAGCTAATTATTATACACACGGGGAAACCCTTAATTGCGGTGGTCTGCATGGTGATTGCTTCCAGGAATTGCAGTGGTTATTTAGAGATGACCTCATTCTTGGCTCAACAAAGTGACTTCCTACGAGCCTTGGTGAACATATTATTACCGCACTCTCTCCACACATATCATGACACAAGATGTGGCACCCCCGGATTTACGGTCCGAGAATACCCGTTATGCCTGCCATTCATGTTCCCGTGACTAGTGAGCCGTGAGCATAACCGACAAGTATCATTACAACATCCATAATTAACGAATACAAGTACTTACATTTATGACATTATGGAGATACAACATCAATAGCGGAAGTCTTCAAGCGCAGAGCCCATGGCATGCCTTAACCTATATGCTACTGACTAGGAAGACGACCTAGATCGCATAGACGTCAGCAAACTCCATCGCTCCTCTTGCTTCTGAAAGTCTAGCCAAGTAAATAGCCCGGGACAATGCCGGTGAGTACTTTGAATGTACTCGCAAACCACCTTAAGAAGACAATAATAAAAGGGTATGCAATATGGCTGTGGTAGGTTGGCTCCAAGAGAGGTTCTTTTTCAAACTAGTTTCTCTTGTAGATATAGCATGTCTCTATATCTTTATTGAAAGAAATTTGTAACACATTTTGGAAACCTTTTTGAAAAGTTTTAAGAAAACACTAGGATTGGGTCACCCATTTTTTTTCCTTCCGGTCATCTCATGACCAAACTCCTTCCTCCTTTTTCCCGACCATCCCATGGTCAAAACATTTTCAAGCCATTTCTTTTCCAAAGTCCTTTTTGAAAACAAAGCCATCACCCCTGTATAGCAACCATCACAACCGTCCATGACCAAGGACTCGGCTATTCGAATAGATTTACACTCTACAGAGGTTGTACACTTTCCCCACACCATCCGATTACCTGTCCCTAATCTACACCAATCGTGGGTCGAATAACCGGTCAGGACCTTCCGAATGCTTTCTCCGCAGGGTGTGCGCTTTAAATGAGGGGATCATAGTATCGTCTGGCCACCATTTAGACAGTATTTACCTTCCCCAGATCGATGTTTCACTTGGGCCTTTACAGGGGAAAGCCCAGCCTCCGGGAATTTATTCTTCCCCGTAGTAGTTTGAGACACCTATATCGGATTAGACAAACTTCTAGCCCAGCCCCATCCCATTCCAGAGTAATGTGGTTATACGGGTTAATTTCTCAAGCATTAGGAACCATACAGCCGAGCGGTTTTCGTAAACATTTTCCTCCATCTTTTGTCCACCCTTTTGTAAAACAAAACACTTCTCATTTTCCAAACCACTTGATAGGCCAAGCCTTACCAAGGTTTTCTCATAAAACATTTTTGTAAGTCCTTTCCCAGGGTCTTCCCATCCTACACTTTTGTTTAGGCTAAAACGGGGTCTCTAAGGGGTTATGGTGTTAAACACCATCTACCATACAAAAGGGTTGTACCTAATGGTACTAAGTGGTAATTATTTGGTGGAGCCAAACATTCCCCATTTAAAGCATACTATAGTAAAACCAATGCACTTGCATCGATGAGTAGATAAAACGTGCATAGATAAAATAATAGGACGAGGTGTATGAGCAAGAAGGTGGCTTGCCTGTGACCAGCGAGACGTCCCGTGACTTCTTTAGAATACCAGAAAACCAACATTAACAATAATGGAATAACCCAATGCTTCCTTCTTCTCGGCGTCTCACGACTCGCAACTATCGCCATTATCGGGCATACATGCAAACAAACAACACCACAATCACTACATTGCATATAAACACAAAATCATACAGCAAGAAAAAGACAAAACACATTTAGAGATCAGTATGGATTGGATATTTTGATTTGGATACCAAGGAATGGCCTTGATTGCATTTGTGGATTTTCTAATTAAGATTTATAATCCAAAACTAACTAGATAGGGGTTTTTTGAGCAAGGTCAAGTTCTATGTGATACCATTGGATAAAAATAATACCATTAGATATATATTGATAAAATGAAGCCAACAAAAGTGGTTTCACTATTTTATCAATTACCAGTGATTTATAGTGATTTTTATAGTGAACAAAACTCTAGTTTTAGGAAATAATTCATCAGAATTGTTTTGTAGATCCAAAAATTATTTACTTGGATGATTAGATATTATTTGATGGAATGATTCAAGAGGATCTGGAATCACCTCAAAACAGTTAACAGAATGCCCTTGAGAAATTTCCAAAGACAGTACTGGATGAGATTTGTCTTTTTCAGCATATTTAATCAACATAAGATTTTGATGTGATTCCAAGGGCACTTGTTAGGTACTGATAGTACCTTTCTGAAGAAATTCGATTCACTCTTTTTGGATAAACAAAACTATTGTGGTGATTTTAGTGGTGAAATAACCATGTATAGAAGTTATTAATTCACCAAAATTCAAATAAGCCTGAATAAAAATTGGGCTCATGGGGATTGATATATATGGGTGTAGAGGTTTACTGGGAGTTGGAATTAGGTCAAAACCTCATTTGGTTTAACCTAGGGAACTGGGCTCATGTTTTTATTATTTTTGCTACAGGTAATATAGGAAGCAATTTTATGTGGGTCCAGTGGTACAATCATGTTATGGCTAGTACCTTTCAATACCAATTGGTTTCATGCCATTTGGAAATACCAAACTCTCTGGAGATTTTATTGGTGAAATGGACACATGTGGCTATTTTAATTTCCAAGATTTATTTATACACTATTTTGGTCCAACACCAAGTCTACATGTTAGGTTAGAGACTTAAGTACCTGTGAAAAATACTACCACAATTTCTTTAGGTCATTTCCATTTTTTAGTGGAATTAAACCAAGCCCGCATAAAACATGTCTAGATTTAAAACAGAAAAGAAAAAGGGTCGGAGTAGACCGGGCCAGATCTAACAGGGAGATGGTCCGCAGAGGGGAAATAGGCCCATTGGCTCGTCGCTGCGAGGGGGAGGCTGCGCGGGATCTAGTTTGAAGGGCCGCGGGGCTGGCCCCACCTATCAGCCGCAGGGGGCGACCGAAGGGGTATCGTCTCCCCTGGCTGCAGGATTAGACGGAGATTGACGGTTGAAGACCGTCTTCCTCCTCCCGACGGTGGCCACGGGCTGGAACCCTACGGGAGGGTTGGCGGGGATTATGGGGCTTACCTAGGGGCTCGCCGTCAACTTGGGAGCAGCGGAGATGACGCGACGTCGTGCGGGAAGCACAACGACGGGCAGTGGCGCCATCTTTGACACGGGGACGAGGTCGCGAGTTTCCCCATGGAGGAGAACCCTCGGGAAGTCGTCGGAGAAGATTCTGAGGCGGCCGCAGGTCGTCGGGGAGGCCACCAAGCGGCATGCAAGGTCATTGGCGAAGCGCGGGAGGTTTTGGGGTCGGCCGGAGATGCTCGGGGGCTTCCCTCTTACCGTGGGTTCTCCGATCGGCCGTGTAGGCGTGGTAGCACCGCCGGTGTACCTGAGGAAAAAAGGAGGGCATAGGGGAGTTGGTCAGACTCAGGGGAGGCTAACATATCGAGTAAATGGATCTGGGGAGATCAGGGTGGCTTGCAAATTTTCATGCGAGCATGGACCCGAGAGGAGTTTTTCTCCTCCTCCATTGCGATGGAGAGCAAGGGGCGAGCTTTGGAGGATGGGGGTGAGGTAGATGAGTGGTGGAGAGGGCAAATGAGGACTAGAGGGGTACTGGGGTGGCATTTGACTATTTATTTGGGGGAGGTCCTGGTGTATGGTGCACTAAGATCATCCATGGAGGGGGGGTCTTGGTCCATGGCCCTCCTATTGGGCAAAGAGGGCGGTGGAGAGGTGAGAGAGAGGTCCCTGGTCGTGCTGAAGGGGTGGAGTAGTGGGGTGCAGCAGCTGCAAGAGCTTTGATGGCTTGAAAGGACATGGCCTTTGTCCCTCTTATAAACAAGCACAAAGGACAAGAGGAAAGGTGGTGGGGTACTGTAGTGCTATAGTGGTGTCAACCAGGGGAGTGCTGAGTGCTGGAGTGAAGTGTTTGACAAGCTTGGAAAATGGTTGCATTTGGTTTTGATTGAATGGTTTGGTTAGTTTGCCCATTTGAACAAAACTAAGGTTACGAAGGAAGTCCAAGTTTTTACATTGGACAAGATGGGTAAAGGTTACTGGAACTTAGAGGATGTAAATTCATCTCACCAAGACTTATTGGGATTTTTCTAATGGTTACAGGTGCACTTGAACTCATATATTCAAATAGTCGAGAAGTAGTTTCTAGAAGCTTATTTGAGATTTTTGCATTGCTCCAGGCTTGTTTTTGATGTGGGATGGTCCTGAATACCATATTACACATTGGAGAATTTTATTGGAAGGAAAATTATTTTTAAGGAATTATTTCTTGTTTCCGCCATTTAAGAAAAATGGCAAAAAGAAATAATAAAGAATCTCAAAAATATTTATTTTTGAGTTGGGAGATGGGATAAGAGATGGAGAACTCAAATGTGCATTGAGTTGGAAAAGTTATTGAGACAAACAAACTTGCCTTTAAAGACAAGGTTGTTGAGAAATTGGTAATTAAGGGAAGAGAAATAGTTTAATAATACAAATAATTGTGGGAATTATTTGGGGATGCTTATATCCAAGGTAGATGATGTATACTTGATGTAGGCATCAAGGACAACCTTGGTTTTGGAGCAAAGTGGTGAAAAGGATGGAAACTAGATGTGGGAGGATCTAGGGTTTCGTTATTCTGATGCCACCTAAGGAGGGTTGGATTAGGGAGCTCATAGTTCACCTTGGTACAAGAGGTATATGGATGGATAGACCATGTCATATAGATGACCAAGGAAGCAGGGGTTGGGCTGGGTTGCAAATGAGGTGATCTAGATGAGATGGCAAACTTTGTTGAAAATAAGGCTGCCATAACAAATACATCAGGTAGCCTCCTAAACCATGTGTGTTTAAGAAGAACAAGGCTCCAATGGAAACAAGTGAAGTGGGTATCGATAGACCATGATTAGTAGATCATAACCAAGCAAGGGGTTTGTCAAGGGGAGGTAGCATATAGATGTGAGCTTCTGCCAAAGTAGGCAAGATGATAAGATTTGCAGAAAAGATTATTATCTTGACTACAAAACCATCATGGATGAGTGGGAAATAAAATGGATTAGCCAAGGGCAAGAGTGGGCTTTGGTAGTACTAATGATGTAGTACAAGATGGTTTAAGTACATTCTCAAGAATGCACATAGGTTTGGAAAATTAGAGCTCCAAATATTGCATCTAGATAAGACATCTAGACTTAGCCATTTTGGCAGATTTAGGGTTTTAGACTAGAGTGCAAGTGGGGATGATTCTGAGAGGATGCTAAGTTCCAAACTCATGATCAAGGGTATGATGTTGAAGTGTTAACTAAGTAGATAGGATCCATGCTTAGATTGGATCTTCACTGAGTTGGAACTATTAGAAGAGATTATCCCAGATTGATCCGATTAGGAGAGGAGATGATCACCTTAGTGGCTTAGGATAGATCCAGACTTGGATGCTTGATATGATATTGATGATCACAAGCACATATTGGGTCCTAAGGTATGAGATACTAGATTAGATCATTCTAGTTCCTAAGCAAACAAGGCAATCAGCAGATCAAGGCAATTCATCTTATCACTTATCCAACTACCACTAGGGTCACCATCAAGCCTAGCTTGAGGTAAGGATAGGTATTTTGAATTGGCTATAATTTGAAGTAAGATAAGAACCATCTTGGTATTTCTACCAAGATTGGAATGAAAAGGTTTTAAATAGAGGTTTTGGAAAACCTAGGGGTAAGAGTAGTTGAGAGTTTTGTCTTAAAAAATAAGGAGATTATATTTTAGTTCTCCATAGTTTTGTTAATAGAACCAGTAAAATATTTTTGTTTTGTCAAAGTCATCTTGGCTCAGGTTTTGCAATGCTAGAACATTTGAGAATATGAGAGATGAGCCAAGAGATTTCTTTTGTAAAATAACTTTTGTCAACTAGTGTTGAGATAAGAAGTATAGCATCTAATACACAATCACTTAAAATATCACAAGCACACAAGTAAACAAACATTGCACATGTAGCAAGAAAAAGTTTTTTTCCCCTGATTTTTCCCTTTTGGACAACAATTCAGGGTTGCTGAAATTGGGATGTTACACAAGAAATAGGTTATCCTAATTATGATTAATTACAACCTGCTAGTGGTGTATCATACATCCCCGAGAACGTCTTAGCCCTATTGAGTTCAACCACCATTCCATACACTCTTTTTACTTGCTTTGTTTTTACTTTTTTATTTACTTTCCTGCATTTATACCAAAAAACCTTTCAAACACCCATTTACCTGGAATCAAAGGCGGCTTAGAAGTATCCTTGGTAGATAGTGACGAGGGGCATAAAGACCTCAACCAAATAGCTCTCCATGGATTAGATACTATTATTTTGAAACTAGATACAATTGATCTATGCACTTATAGTCATCACTCCGCTATGAAGAAATTGTCGGGTCCCTGTAACATACACTTACATCCATAAACAGGATGGCAAGAAAAAGTCCATTCACCTGCTCAAGGACTATCGAGATTTCTAGAAGCTCCACAACGGATATGTCTAGCTACAGCATGACGTGGTTAACCAAGGGTACGGTACCGCCCTAAGGACCATCGCATATGGCGCTCCACCACCACCACCACCTGGAGGAACCGTGCAGCCTGCGGTTGCACTGACACAAAACAATGGAGGAGAACAGTACCCGCGCGCTAGGGACTACGATGATCCATAAGGGGCGTCCATCCAACAGGATCCAGAAGACGATCATCTGCAAAATAAACTTGGTCGTCACCTACCCACCATTCGTACCTAAATACCTAAGTGGCTCCAAATCCTGCATCACCTTCGGGAGATTTGATCACCCTTGCTAAATCCCATGCCTAGGCCACTCCGCCCTAGTTCTCGAGGCGCAGATAGGCGGGTTTGAGATGATTCGGGTCTTCATGGACGGCGGAAGCAGAATCAACCTCATGTTCTCTAGCACCTTGGAGGCCATGCGTATCCCGATCTCCATCCTGGAGGCATCCGATACGACCTTCCATGGCATTGTCCTAGGAAAGGAAGTTTACCCCCTAGGCAAAATCTGGCTCGACATCATCTTTGGCACCCCCAAGAAATTTAGAAGTGAGTGACTCGAGTACGAGGTGGTCGATTGGCCATCACAATACCATGCCATCCATGGTCGTGTGGCATTTACAAGGTTCCTGGCATTATCACATTATGCATACTTCCTGCTAAAAATTCTAGGACCTAACGGTGTCATCACCGTTCCAAGGAGATTCACCAGATCCGACAGCTATGACAGGGACATCAATAGAATCTCCCATTCCTTTGGCATGCAAGAGGAGCTCGCAAGGTGAAAGGAGTTAACAGACACCAGCCTCCCCCTATGACCAAGAAAAACGCTCCTAATCCGTCATTCGACTCCACAGTCAACACCAAGGAGATCCAGGTCCACCAGACAGACCCTACCAAGATGGACCTTATCACCAACAAATTGAGTCTAGCATAGGAACTCGTGCTTGTCGAATTCCTCCGTGAGCGCTGGGAGATATTCGCCTGGTGTCCTGCGGACATGCCATGAGTTCCTTGGGAATTCGCCGAGCACACACTCAACGTGTATCCTGAGGCACGGCCAGTCAAGCAATCGATGCATCGACTGTCTGAAGGACGAGCCGATGTGGTCGGTGTGGAAGTCAATAGACTCCTCAATGCCAAATTCATATGAAATATGAAGGGAAGCACCTGGGTAGCTAACCCCGTGCTGGTACCAAAGAAGGACACGGACATCCTGCGGATGTGTGTGGACTTCACAGCCCTGAACAAGAACTGTGTGAAGGACCACTTCCTGTTACCGCTGATCGATCAAATCATAGCTTCCACCGTGGGGTGCGAGCGCCTCTCCTTCCTCGATGCCTACTCAGGCTATTACCATATTCAGATGAAGGTGGAGTACCAGGAGAAAACAACCTTCATCACACCATTCAGAGTCTTCTGCTACAACACAATGTCCTTTGGGCTAAAGAACGCATGCGTAACCTATCAACAGTGCATGCATGCATGCTTAAAAACTAGATTGGTCACAACATCCAAGTCTATGTCGATGACATAGTGGTTAAGAACAAAGAGAGAAGAATGTTGGTCGACGATCTTCACGAGATGTTCTACAACCTCCATCGCTACCCGAGTTGTTGAACGACCTAAAGAGGGCAAGACCCACGGGGTGCAACGCCCAGTATATTACCTCAGCAAGGTACTGACACCAACAAAGCAGAGGTACCTCGCTATCAAAAGCTGCCCTACGGCGTATTCATGACTACACATCGACTATGCCACTACTTCTAGGAGCACCAGATAGTGGTAGCCAATGATGCACCATTGTCCCACATGCAGAATAACCCTGAAGCAATGGGGCGGGTGGCCCTTTAGGGAATTTAGCTGTCCCCCCAGAATGTCATCTACGAACGGCAAACCCCCATCAAGTCGCAGGTGCTCCCTAACTTCCTCGTCCACTGGATGGAACTCTAGCTTCCAGACACCCTAGACGTGTCACGAGTCTGGACGATGCACTTCGATGGGTCCAAACATCGATAGGGATCCGGAGTGATCCTGATGTCCCCGCAAGGTGACAAGATGTGGTATGTGCTGCGGATGAAATTCCACGCATCCAACAACGAAGCGGAGTACGAGGCCCTGTTCTAAGGCATGTGTATGGCCAAAGCCCGCGGCACCACTCGACTGGTCATCTACGGTGACTCCTACCTTGTTGTCAAACAATGCACCAATGCGACACCATCAGTGACAACATGATCGCTTACTGCGATCTCAACAACACACTCTAAGGAGACTTTGATGGCTACGAGCTCCGGCACATCAACCGTGAAAGCAATGAAGAATATGACAAACTCGCCAACATTGGCTCTACCTGCACCCCAGTTCCACCAGACGTGTTCCTGGAGCACATATGTGATTGCTCCATCAAGTGCAAACCACCCAATGACGCACTAGACGCAGCAACACAGTCGGGGTCTATGCCACCCGAAGAGTCTGAGGCACCCGTAGAAAAAGGGCTGGAAGCTTCCTGGACTCACCGTACATCACATACCTACTGAGCAAGAAGCTTCCATACGACCCAATGGACGTGCGACACATCACCCGTTGTGCAAAGGACCTCACCATAATAAATGGAGAGCTTTACAAATAGAGCATTACCGGAGTCCTCCACCAATTAGTCACCAACAGTGATGGAAGGAGCATCCTCCGAGACATCCATGAGGGCATCTGCGGCCATCATGCAGGAAGTCGCTCCCTAGTCGCCAAAGCCTTAAGGGATGGCTTATACTGGCCAACAATGATGTGCGATGCCAAGAGCATAGTCGAAAGGTGCAACGCATTCCAACAGTTCACCGACGAGCCACACACACTAGGCTCGGAGCTGCAGCCAATACCGTTGTCCTGGCCCTTTGCGTAATGGGGACTCGACATGGTCATCAAGCTGCAAAGGTCCTCACCCAGAGGATACATCTACCTCCTTGTCTCTATTGATAAGTTCACCAAGTGGATCAAGGCCATGCCCGTCACCAACCAAACTGTCACCACCGTCGCCAAGTTCTCCGAGTCAATCGTTTTTAGGTTCAGGGTGCCACAGAACATCATCACCGACAATAGAACAAACATTACCTCAAAGGAGTTCCAGGACTTATGCGACAATCTCGGCATCAACATCAGTTATGCCTCGTTCGCACACCCTCAGACCAATGGTCAAGTCGAGAAGGCCAATGGCCTCATCTGCAACGGCATCAAGAAGCGCCTCCTGTGACCTCTCGAACAAGCGGCGGGAGCCTGGGAAGAGGAACTACCTTCTATGCTTTGGAGCTTGCGCACAATGCCAAATATCACCACCGGATATACACCTTTTTTCATAGTGCATGGCGCTGAGGCGGTACTACCAGTTGAAGTGCGCTACAAGGCCCCACGGGTCGTCACATACAGCGTGGCTGAATATATGGCCACACTCGAAGACTCCGTTGACCTACTAAACGAGGCACACGACATAGCCACTGCTCTCTCGGCGGTGTACCAGAAAGCCTCCGCAACTATCACAACCAATGGATACAACCAAGGTCCTTCATCAAAGGCGACCTCGTCCTACGACTCAAATAGAAAGGGCATCCGAAGCTTGAGTCCCCTTGAGAAGGACCCTATGTGGTCACCGAGGTGATCCCAGGTGGCGCCTATCGCCTCAAGGATGTAGAATTTGGAGTAACATACTCGAACCCCTGGAACATCGCCTAGATGCGATGCTTCTACCCCTAGATGTTTTTACTTTCAATAAAGGCTATTTAGCCAAGCTACTCAGTCAAAACATGTACCTGATATTATGAAATAAAGAAAGCTAAGTCCCTCACCCAATATGTTCTCTACATTACATTTTATCGTGAAAACTATGCCTCATCCGACGACCTCGTCAACTCAACATCCTTGCATCCACCTGAGTAGCTAACTATGCAATCGAACCCTTGAAAACTCCAGCCTAGTTGCAACCCAACTGACAGGTTGGCAAGGAGCTAAGATTGGTAGAGCGTCAGGGATAAGGAAAAGGGCATGCTTATTCACACTATCAAAATGCATTATATGCACTACATACACAATCTTTACAAGGGAAAAGGTCGCACAGCTAAAACTATACAAGCTTTACATTTTATACATGTTGTCCGCAGGAAAACCTATTGCTATCACCATTGAAGGATTACATTGGTGCGCTCGTCGAACATTTGAACAATGTATTCCGCATGCTGAGAAACCGCGCGATAGTGCAGTCACATATTCCATGTCATACCATCTACAGGAACAAGTGGCCCTGCTGCTATCTCCGCCAGATCTACATCCGATCAGTGCAGGTGCACAAGGGACAGTGCAACCTTGGCACCCGTGACAAGCTGCTAGAGCACACACTCCTTCACCATGCCAATGGTTTGGAACCTCTGCAGCAGACCCATCATGCTGGGCAGCACCTCATCTAGAGGAAACATGGCGCTGATGATCGACGCAAGTACTGGCCTCGCTCTCTTCAGCACCTCAACCATCTGGTGGACCCGGTCCTGCACCGTTGCCACCACGATCGCTTGGTTCCGGTCCATCCAGAAGAACACCCTAGCCTCTTGTTGCTGCTGGGTGAGGCAGTTCAGCCGAATGTCGATTCGCTCCTTATCTTCCCGTGGACTGAGTTACAACTACAAGAACAACAAGTCAGTCGACAAAACGGGAAATATCAGTGAAGACCATACGGTCGAATCTTGCTTACATTGCAATTGCTCGCCAATTTGCACGAATTCTCCAAGGAGATACTTCTCCCTCTCAGCGACTTTCTCTACTTTCAACTTCCATATATCGGTGTGGCCACGGATGACGGAAACATCTCTCTTTAGGCTCTTCGTGCGGTCGGAGAGTAGAGGAAGCTATGACATTTCCACCCTCAGCTACGGGGGAGCCGAAGGTGCAGGAAAGTCTATCGGGACATCACATGATGAGCCCTATTCAAGGTACAACAACAGAAAATAAGAGCAAGGCAAAGTCAAGATAGAAGATGGAACATATATTTACACAAAAAGCTACTACGTAGCAGTTCAAGAAAAAGTATGATACAAAATATGGCAATCTACTCCTAGGAAACAACTACAGGAAGCTAAGCATCCGACTGTGCGGAAGAACACGGCGGATTCATGACTAACTTAGCCCGATGGAGGCACTCGTTCCCTTCTGTGTTTTCTTGTATTCATCAGGCATGTCCCCCGCCAGCGCCTCCGCTAGGGAGTCGACATCCTACAGGGCAGCGCCCTTCGGGAATATCTCCCGGTGGAAGCGGCCGAGTACCTCCTTGGCTTTGAGCAAGGTGTCCCGGGTGGAGCCGCAACGGTCTTTGACCACGACAATAACACCAGCCAGAACATCGCCATGCTCCAACATCTGGTGGTCAAAGACAACGCCAGTTGCCTCTGCAAAATTGCAACATGCCAATTCAAGAAAGGAACAAGACATCGAAAAATAAAGAAGAACTCGCATGGCATGTGTTAGTCACCAGACAGTGCCTAGGCAGCAGCCATGAGTTGGTCGGCGATGTTCTTCTCCCGCTTAGCTGCCTCCGTCGTCAACTTCTCCTCATTCTGTTTAGCCTCCAGCTGGAAACGCTCAAGGGCATCCAGGCTTCATTGTGCTGAGAATATTTCCGAGAGTGGCCACTGACGGAGTGCTTTGTTATTATCATCTTTAAATCAACAAAGGAAACAATAGTCAAAGTCACCAACATGTGGCATATAGCATTGACGGAAAATATGACTGAACTTGGAGCTGCTTGAATTCTTCTTCTAGGCGTACATGCTGCTGGCCGAGGCGATTCATCTCGCGAAGAAATAGCTACAAAGAGAATAGTCCGATCAGAAGAGCGGACTAGGGGCTAGTCAGAAAAAATCAAAAGAATACTTACATGATCACCCGAAGACTCTGAGGGTCTTGCAGTGGTCATCCGTGTAATCACCCCGCGAGTCCTCATCTTGGAGGAACTCGAGGAACTAATGGCGGAGTTGGCCTCTATCTTCGGGGATGGCGCCGCTACCTGCGCACTCGCTTCCTTGGAGTCCACAGCGACCTCCTGAACTTTGTCCTTCGTAGACTAATCCGGAGAGTACCCCCTATCCAACAACCCCAGCAAAGGTATCACCATTAGCTGCAAAATCTATCGGAGCATCTGAAACAAAAGCATCAGGAATACTTACATGGAGATGTTGGAGAGGTCAAAGACGTACACCTTCTTTTGCTTCTTGTTCTATGGCTTAGGAACCAAAGCCCGGATGGTCACCGTTGGAATCGGCCCAGTAGCATCCTTTGCAGGTGTATGCTCTTGCAGAAAGGCAGGTCCCCACAACGTCATTGGAGTAGAAGCATTTGAGCCCTCGCTTCGGCTCCTCTTACGAGAATTGCCATCGCTAGGCTCGGGGGCTTTAGTTAACGACAAGTGGGCAGTAGGGATGGTTGACTCTGACTTGTCCATGTTCCCACCATCCAGAGCCTCCTTGAACTCCTCATGCAGGGGAGGCATCATCTTCTCCACCTTCAGATCCTACAAATTACAAGCACACCGTGTCAGCCGCAATCACATCAAGACCGCATAGTGTCGCAAGAAGTATAAAAACAATAAGGACCTCACCTGAGGAACAGGTTTGGACATGCTAAAGGGGGAAGTCGACATCTCCGTCGGCAAGGACTCATCAGCTCTTAGGATTATCAGCGGCCTGAGGGTCTTGTGGAGTTCTGTCAACGATAGCTCCTCTAATGACACCCTCGTTGGGTTATTGATGTCAGCATATAAAAACATCGGATACAGTCGGCCAGGAGGGGTTCACTACAAGAAATGTTTCCTTCCGCAACGACTGGGCCCGTTGGTCATCGTTGAAGGCGCGTATTCCGTGACGAAATTCTTGGCTCGACTGTGGCCAATGCAAAACTTTTTTTTTCCGGTTTTGCTCCCCTCTACTATGACAAAAACGCTAAAAACATGGACGAAGCTCGACGTGCGCGTGGCAGAAGTAAGATTTCCGCTTCCTCGTGAGATGTTGACTCGTCAAAGTATTTTTTGCGTGTGGATCCGGGACGTCAGTGACTCTAGCAGACCAAACATTTCGGTCGCACCTCCCTAATTTCAACTCGATAACATTGTTTGATGCCTCTTACGTTTAGTGAGGCTACTGGGTCCCGCATGTCTGCCTGACATTAGAGGAATCGTGTGTATGATGGAATTTTTTTCCTTCCCTGTTCCGAACGTGATAGCGTCACTCGATGCATATGACATTTTATCAGGTTGTTGGGTCCCACTTGTCATCCTCACACTAGAAGAAACATGTGCATGATGATTTTTTTCCTTGGCTCATGCCTCATTGATATGAACTTGATAACGTTGCTCGATCTATCTTCCATTAATCACGATGGTGGGTCCCACATGCGAGCCTCTCATTAGAAGAATCGTGTGTATGATGGATTTTTTCCTTTGCTCCCGCTACACTGTTCCGAACTTGATAGCGCTGCTAGATGCATCTATAGTTTAATAACGTAAACATGCCCCACATGTCATCCTCATATTAGAAGAAACGTGGGCATGCTGCTTTTTTCCCTGGCTCCTGGCTCCCTGATATGAACTCGATAACATTGCTTGATCTATCTGCCGTTAATCACGATGCAAGTTCCCACATGCCAGCCTCTCATTAGAAGAATCATGTGTATGATGCAATTTTTTCCTTCGCTCCCGCTACCCTGTTCCGAACTTGATTGCGTTGTCGTTTAATCACTCATCTGGACCCACATGTCATCCTCTTATTAGAAGAAATGTGTGTATGCTGGATTTTTGCCCTCGGTCGCACTACCCTGTTCTGAAATTGATAGCTCTGCCAAATGCATAATCACGTAGATGGGCCCCACGTGTCATACTCTCATTAGAAGAAACATGTGTATGATGCAATTTTTTCCCTAGGTCGCGTGTCCATGTTAACTTGATAGTAGTTGCTTGCTACATCAACCATTTATTTAGACTGGTGGGTCTCATATGTCAGCATCTCATTAGAAGAACGTGTGCATGTTCGAATTTTTTCTCGCCCGTGCCTCCGTGTTTCGAACATGGCAGCGTTGCTCGATGCATCAACTGTTTATTAGGCCGCTAGGTCCCACATGTGACCATATCATTAGAAGAAACGTGTGCATATATGACTTTTTCTCGCTCGCGCCTCCGTGTTTCCAACTTGGCAACGTTGGTCGATGCATCAGCCGTTTATACAGGCTGGTGGGTCCCATATGTCAGCCTCACATTAGAAGAATAGTGTGTATTTATGATGGAATTTTTTCTTCTCTAGATCTACCCAGTTCCAAACTAGATAGAGTTGCTCGATGAATCTTCTGTTTGGTCACGCTTCTGCGTCCCACATATCAGCATCTCATTAGAATAACATGTGCATGTTGGAATTTTTTCTCGCTCGTGCCTACCTTACTCGTACTTGGCAACGTTGGTCAATGCAGCACCTATATAAGGTCTCTCTGGTGGGTCCCACATGTCAGCCTCTCCGTAAATGAAACGTGCTATGATGGATCTTTTTAGGCCACCCCCGTTGTTCTGACTTTGGTGCATAACTGGGTCCTAGATGTCAACCTCTATTTGAACGAAACGTGTGTATGTTGGACTGTTTTTTCAGGTTGAGTCCGCTGTTATGATCTTGGCAACATTGGTATATTTTTTTTACGGGAAATGTGTCTATGATGCAGCAGTAATTTATCTGGGTCCCACATGTCAGCCTTATAAAGTACAAAAAATTTTAATCTATATTCTATTGTTGGGTCCCAAATTTCAGCCTTCTATGTACATGAATCTTGTCTATGCTGGGTCCCACATGTCAGCCTTCTCTGCGCAGAAAACATGTCCATGCTAGGTCCCACATGTCAGCCTTCTTTCTGCACGAAACATGTCTATGATGGGTCCCATATGTCAGTTTATATTTAAATTAAACGTATCTATGGTGGGTCCCACATGTCAACCTCTATTTGAATTCAAGATGTGTATATATGTTGGACTATTTTTTCAGGTCGATTCTGCCGTCCTGACCTAGGCAAGACTTCTATATGTAGCAGCAGTTTATGTGGGTCCTAGATATCATCCTGAGAGTACAAAAAATATAAATCTAAATTAACAAAAATTGCCTAGGATTCGAACTTGAGACCTCACCAATGGTGAATTGGGTGCCCTGCCACTACGAAAGAAACAACTAATACAATAGAATGATTAAGCTTTACTATTATAACTGACATATTTGTCTCCTTAAAAGGACTTTTGTTGACCATTTTTATGTCCCATCAAATAATAAGCGGTGCTCCTAGCAACTAAACTAAAAAATGCAAGAGGTGGGGGGGAATGCCCGAAAGGCCGAATTAAAAAGAGTTTGGCTATTCTACATTGACTACTCTACATGGGCTATACTCCATAGGCTATTCTCTATGGGCTCCTTTCTCAAATTTCCATGGGTTGTGGTCAGCAGTCCTCTTATACACCTAAAAGGCCGAATTAAAATGTTCTAGGCTAAAGAGGGGCCGAATGTGCTAGATTTCTTCTCCTTGTATATAAAAATTGCATTTTGCTATGGCTCAGACAGATTCGAAACAAAGACCTCAGAGAGGGGGGGAAGAAATTGATAATTCTTTTTGGTAGATATTTATATAAACTCTGTAGTATAGAATAAGATAGAAAAATTATTGACAGATTCATAGTTCGCATTCAGTAGCACTTGACCAATTCAGCGGCATTTCAAAGTGAGCGATTCAACAATACATGTTGGGAATATGCCCTAGAGGCAATCATGTATGATGATATTTCCCATTGTATCCATAAAGATATTAAGTTGTCCCTATATAAATATCTTATGTGTATCATTGAATATGTGATTCGGTTGTGGAACTATGCATTCATGTTGTTTATACTAAATATCCTTGGTCATCAAGGTTATGCTGGACACAGAACATAGACCAATGTGAAAGTCGGTTGATGACTCGGCTCCACTTGTATGGGCAAAGGTGATGCCATTCCAACTTACACAGATTCGGCTAAAGAGTTTAGCGAGTCGGATTGACCCATTTTGATATACAACAAACAAGTCGTCATTTGTATATCTCAATCAATGTAATCCTTAGACCTGAGATTGTTGCACAATCCGAATTGAGGATCAATGACTTAGGTTCCGTCAAACGATGATCCATAATAGGGCAGTTATGAAGCCAGAGTTTGGGTCGACTAAGAATCAAGCTGTGTGATGTGAATAACTAAGATGGATTTTGCCCTTCCACTTGGAGAGATATTCTCTAGGCCCTCTAGGATGATATGATTCGGAAAGGATGGCCATGCACGACTCGGTTAAGTGTTAACCGAGGCGATCGACTAATAGTTGGATGAATCACTTATCTTGTATCGAGAAGAGAGTCAGACTATTTAAGGAATAATGATTATTCGCCTATAGTCCGAAAAGGTATATCGTGAGGCAAAAGGAACTCGGACGCAAGTCGCATTGGAAAGGCATGTCGTCGTGACTCTTTAGTACTTGGGAGTTGGCACGTTCTGCTAGGAGCCGCTACTAACTGATCGATTGAGAGTCAGACTCCAATCGTATCCAAGTTTCTATGAGCATGCGTGGTCACACACTTAAGAGCGGGAGCAAAATTCGGATTAGATCCGAATTGGAGATGTGTTTGGGTTGGACCTGAACCGGATTTGGACTGAGTTAGTGAGTCGGACTCATATTGACTAATATTATATGGGCTTTAGTGAATGGGACACAAGTGAGTGGAGCCCACTTTTACTCCCTATATATAGTGGGGCACAGAAACCCAGCAGGGTTAACGGTTAGGTCATTCCATGCGCTAGAAACACTAGCTCCAAAGTAGTCCTGTTGCCGTAACGAACCTAGCAGTTCACCGCCGACGCTCCTCCTCGTATGTGTGGATACCAACAGCGGTCAGGATCAGATCCAGATCATGAGGACTGCACTGCATTAACAGATGTGCTACATCAGTAATCCGAAACTGCGCGTCTACTGGTAATCCTCGTGGCCTTCTACCTCGGCTAGATCTTGGGATCACCATGTTAGAGGAAAATTTTTGTTTTATCTCTACGTGGCCCAACAGTGGTATCAGAGCAATAGCTTCTGGTTTTAGGCTCGAGATCTTGCATATGTGATATGTGGTTGGCTTTAGATTGGATCTATATGCTATTTTTGTGGTCGATCTATGAGATAGATCGGTTTTTCACGATGTTGATTGGATCAACTGTACTCGGGGAATGGAAGATATAATTTCCGTGATCAAAATGCTGAGGTCGTGGAATGACATACCCCTACCGGTCGGTTTCCACCATCGGGGTAGAACGTGACACGTAAATCTAGAAGCGATGATCGAAGATCAAAAGAGTTTGATCAAATTGGAACAATGGTCGGAATCCATGTCTGGACCGCCGGCTTCGCCCTATCGTAGATCCCTAGATGTCGCTACGAATTTCACAATGCCGGTAGATACCATATCTATGCATAACTTGTTTTTTCAGGAAGTTGTGAATGGTATGGCTTATGTGCATGTGATGTGTGCAATCCACATGTGATCTGTGAATGACAGTTTTGTCAGCCGGCTGGAGCCTAGGTGCTGTCATTTTATTGTATAACGACCTGCGTGTCGGATTTTCTTTGTAATTTATTTTACTAAGCTAGTGTAGCTGTATAGAGAACCCGGATGACATGCAAGTCGATGTACATGTCGGTGACATGGAGTAAGATGACAAGTGACAAGAGTTGGCACGAGTCGGATTACATGCTTCGTGGAGATGGAGATCGCCATGAAGAGAGCCATACAATATCACATTATAATTGCTTTATTTTGTGTCATTGATATATATTTGTTTTACCTCTATTAGATAGTCGGTAAAATTTAATCCATCAAAGAAGGTCTAGTTGGTTTTCCCGCCAGTGTTTACACCATCACAAGTCGGACATTTTTGGTAGTGGGCTCATAAAATTGAGGTGCTGCCAATTCTTTCCGACTAGGTGAGTTCGAGTCAGAATCTTAAAACAAAAACAGTCGGTAAGCTAGACATGTCTATCACAATGGTTGTGGGACCCGGGGAAAGTCGGATGGGAGCCGGGGCATGTGATGCCACCCGACCAACAGGAGTCGTAGGAGATGCTATTGACAAGGAGTTGTCTACCTAGATCACTTGGCGGCTAGCGGTGATGCTAAATCTCACTAGCCAACTTGCTTATCGAGGATCCTAAATCACTAAGTAACCATTGGAGGGGTGTTAGTTCTAGTGGGCGCATAAAATATTAAAGTGGTTAATATGCTTGCTCTTTTATGAATACATGTCTTAAGTGTTTTTGCATATTTTCTGTTGTAGATCATGGCACCTAGTAGCAGTACCTCTCAGATATCCGATTTTGCGTTGAGAACCATTCTAGAGAAAGATAAGCTGAATGGCACTAATTTTACCAACTGGTATCGAAATCTGAGAACTGTTCTCACACAAGAAAAGAAGGACCATGTCCTAGACAACCCACTTCCAGATGATCCGGATGAGAATGCGATTTTTGCTGCCACCAATGTCTACCGTCGGACTAAGGATGAGTCCACGAATATTAGCTGTCTTATACTTTCTCACATGGAACCGGACTTCCAGAAGAATTTCGAGAATGTTGAGGCCTACGATATGATCGAAAGCCTCAAAAGTATGTTCCAGGCTTAGACTAACACTATGAGGTATCAAGTCTCTTAGGCTTTGCTGAGTTGCAAGCTTAAGGATGGCGATCCACTGAGTCCGCCTGTAATCAAAATGGTTGGTTACATGCAGTCTTTGGAGAGGCTTGGCTAACCCATTAGCGAAGAGTTCGCAACGAACATAATTCTGAACTCTCTTCCTAGTGTGTATGGTCAATTCATTTCGAACTACCTGTCGTCGGATTGTCGACATGTACGCCATAGGGGGTCCTAGTGGCGTTGGAAAGATTGGGTGTGAGACGTTGGATGTTCCAGGAACGGTGAGCACAAGTTTACCCAGGTTTAGATCCGACTGTGGTGATCAGATCCTACTCCTGCTAGCAACCCAGTAATATATCGGCGTAAGCCGGATATTACAATGGATTACAAGAGAGGTTCGCCTGTGAGAGTTATTATTGTGGTTAATGCTATGGTTGTGTCCTAAAGGTTCCCATAGGGCTGGTTTATATAGTCACCAGGACCTAGCGTTACAGGAGAGACCTATCCGGCTATGTTACAGAGTCGGTAACTAGATACAGCTTGGACTACAAGTAATAATATAGGCCTAAGTCGGTAACTCTTCTGGGCCTTGTCGTAGCCGGAACTAGCTCCTCCTCTTTCTCTGACTGGGCCGCCCATGAACAAAAGTTCTAACCCGTTGGTGGGCCACCCTGGTCAGCGAGTCCTGTGGGTACAGCCGGAAAGTATATCCCCAACAGTAGCCCCCGGAAGTCTCCAAGATCCAAAGTCGGATAAATCGTCTAGCTTGATGGTTTCTTCGTCTTGAGAATCTTGAAGGGTTCCCGAAAACTTCTTTCAACAATGTAGGATTCCGAGTCAGTTGAGTCGGATATGTTTTGTTCTGACTTTACTCTTTTCCTTGCTCAGTTTGAAACATAAGCCGGATTTTTCAGCGGAGTGCGGACTGATAACTTTTCAGACCAGGTCCTGTCACTGACTGGAGTCCTATCAACACGACCGTTGGTGGGTCCGCTCCTTACGGAACAGAACTCCGTTTCAATGCCTACGCAAAAATCGAGTGGGTGGTAGAGTCGCGAGGAATCTACCTCCTCTGTCCTATAGGCGTGGCGCTAATCGTGCATATTAATGCACGAATCTTGGCACAAAGACAAATAAAAGAGAGGAGAAAACCCTTTCTCTCAGATTTATCTCTCCACCGATTCATTCATTTCCTCCTCATACTCCTCGAGCACTCCGCAGCCGTTCCCATATGCACATCTTAAGAAAAATCTCTCTCCCCCACCAGTCCTTTTCCTCCAAGATCAATGGCGTCTGCCTCGACCTCAGGAGCGGCGGCGGGTTCGTCGACGGCGGACGAGAATAAGATGCGGGGCCTCTGGGTTCCTAGTGCCATGGACGACGCCGAGCTCCAGGTCATGGAGGACGAAGGATTCATCGTTGCCGGCGCGTGGCGGAGTGCCTCAGGGCACGCTGTTCCTGCCCCGCGCGACAGCGAGAGGGTGATGTTCGGCACGCACGTCAACCGTGGCCTCAGCCTATCACCATCGGACTTCCTCGTCGAGGTCCTCAACTACTACGGTGTGCAACTTCATAATCTTCCTCCCAACTCTCTGCTCGAGCTTAGTACTCATGCAGCTCTGTGCAAGGGGTTTCTTGTCATTAGGCCAAGTCTCACCCTTTTCCGGTACTACTATGGTACCAAGAAGAACTCCATTAGCGCCGGTGTGCCTTACATCACCAGCACGCTTAGCTTAGTCCTTAGGAGAAACCGAGTCTATCCTAGGATTAATGCTAGTGAATCCTTCAAACGCTGGGCCGGAACCTTCTTTTATCACAAGGATATTCCGGCTCCTGGAAAGGTAGAAGGTCTTCCGGTGTTCATCGACGGCGCCACTCCCCACCAGAGATCATGGGACATGGAGGCGCCGGAACTGTCGGACATCTTGATCCTAGCCAAAAGGCGGATTGAGTTTTTGATGAAGCATGAGGGCCTCCATGGATCTGACTTGATCCACTGCCGGTTGGAGCGCCGGATTCAGCCTCTCCGGCACCATGGAGATCGCCTCATGTACCAGATCACCAGCGACAAGAAGGACAAGATGCGGGTAAGTTTGAGCCGGATTCCATAGAAGGACTACAGGACACTTATGCAATATTTGATCAAGGAAAGAGTTTAACGAAAGGTTCCAAAAGTGTCCATGAAGATGTATACGTCCAACCGTCCTCTGACTCCGGTAAATATTTCGACTCTTCTTGTTGTGTTTCGTCGTTCTTTTCTGTTTTTTCTCCGACTCTTATTTTCATCGATGCTTTTTGACTTTATTAACTCGAGAAATTCTCTGAGTCTGAGTTGGCTCCACTAGAGGTCTATCTCTCAGCCAATTCGGAGGCGACGGAGGATGATGACGTGCAAGAAGTTGCCACCCCCGCCTCCAATCAGCGCAAGGCGAAAGAAGTTGTTTTTACTGCTGGTAGCCAAGTGCTGCTAGTAGTTAAAAGTAAGCACCTTGTCTTTACAATACTTTTATACCTTTCTTTCTTTCTAGAGAACACCTGATATTTGGATTTTCGTGTTCTAGAGCTAAATCAATTTTGAAGAGTAAGACCGATTCGGACAGCAAGCCGGGCAAGCAGATGCGCTAGCAGAAGCTTGTTATTTCCCTTGCCATGCCGCCACCAACTCCATCAGCACAGGAAGCTTCTGCCTCTCCTGATGCTGGCAACGTCTTCAAAGCCTTGGTCACCTTTGGTGGCCAAGCATCAAACAAGGGTGAACCCACTAAGGGTAATGATCCCATGGTAATATCTACAGGAACATTGGATAAAGTGGCTGGCTCTGATGTCTCTAGACTAAAGAGGAAGAAGAAGGAAGAGATCCTCAGGCTGGCTCAGTCTAGCCTTGAGAAGAAAACCTTAACCGTAGAGGCATCGAGATAGGAGCAGGAGGACGTCAAGCTGGTTAGCCTCCTAGACCAAATTTTGGTCCGGGATGCTAAGATCAAGTCTGGCGAACTCCCAGCGACGGATGTTCCTTTCCTCTCCCTTGATGGGAAGGTGTTTCACAACACCAAGCTCGGATTTGAAAAGTTGCACTTGGAACACATTGTAAGTTTTTGATTCTTATTTGCATTTATTATCATATCCTCTAGCCCCCAAGCATAAATCCGGATAAACATCGTTCGATCTGAGTTGATGCTTTTAGGTTGCAAAAGAATGATGTAGTGTAGCCCCCCAAGGCTCGTGCTGTAATTTTACTTAGTTAAATTTGCAGCCCGAGTCTTAGTAGCCGTCTGACGATATTCCATCTCTAAACTTACAGAAAATTGCATCTTCCAACCAAGAATTTCTCAAGAACATCTGTAATAAGCGCAAGGAGACCAAATCCTTGCGCCTTGAGAATTCAAAGTTGCAAGTTGAGAAGAATGAAGAAGAAGGTAAATTTTTCCGGCTTCATTTTTGTCACTTTGGCTATTTTCATAGTCAAACTTGTTCTGTCCGACTGATTATTTTTTTCCTTTGCAGAACTGTTGTGCGAGTCCAGCAAGATGGTGGAGCAATTTGAGAACTTCAAGGTCTTAGAAATGGAGAATGCTGAACTCCGGGACAAGCTTCAGAAGCTCACTATTGAGTCAGAGAAATCCGTAGCTGCTATCTGGAGTCAAGCAATCATGAGACCGTGAGGCTCGAGAAGCTGCTAGGCCTCCACGATAAACAACTAGATGATCTCAAGAAGGACTTCGATAGTCAGAAGGATCTGGCCTAGGCCGCAGAGAGTGGACTTAACAATCTCCGTGAGGAGCATGCTCAATGGAATTGCTCTGTGCTAGGTAAGATTTCCGACTTTTACTTGTTGATTCTTCGATTTTCTATTTATTCAAAATTTTGACTTTTTGGTTCTTTCCCAGCCCCCCTGAATCTTTCCGACTCTCCTACCTCCGAACCTCGCCTCAAGCGTATCAAGCTTGTCGGAGATATCTTATACGACTTCCGCCAGACTCTTGAAGAGGCTGGTGAGTCAGTCAAGATTTCTGACTTGCACACAATGTCAGTGCAAGAGGTGAGGGACAAGGCCAAGGAGATTCCGAAGCTTATCGAGGATTAGAAGATCTCCTACGCACGGACTGCTGCCCAGACTTTGCTTACCATGGTGATGATCCACCACAGCGAGATGGAAATCTGGCATGTCACCAAAGGTATCACCGAGGAGGATGATGAGGGCAACCCACAGGACATCAAGGCAATCCAAGATTCCTGTGCAGGTTATGCTTGTCGTGTGGCGGAGATGACCAACTACACGATGCCGTTCTTTGAATCCGTCGTCTTGCCTCACTCGCCTCAAGAGCCAGAAAACAGCTTTGCAGCTTCTGAGTCTGAGATCCAGGGCGACAATGTTGTTGACTCCATCACTCCACCTTCTTCATCACAAACGCCTGACTCTGTAGCATATATATTTTTTATGCATTATTCTTAACTACTAGCAATGTAATGATGGAAACAATGTTTTTATTTGTGCTAGTCTTGTAAAAACTAATGCTTTTACTATCATAGCACTTATGCTTATATTTTTTATGCATGTGCTTGAATATTTTTGAAGCACTTTTGTGTTTTATGCCTATACTTGTTGTTTTATCTGGCTCTCTTCCTCGTCCCTTTCATGGGCCAGCCAACCTTTAGCACGAAAACTTTGCCAAGTAATGGAGCGCAATTGATAAACCAGTATAAACTCGGAAACAAAGACGTCTTCTAGTACCAACAACTCATTACTCGGAAAATGCCCGCGTCTAAGCAATCAGATTAAAAACCAAAGTACAAACAATAAATTGAATTTTTTACCCTAAGGTAACATTTTTTAGATAATCAAAAATCGTAACCAGAATGAACATGAGCATAAAGTACTTTCAAGCATTCTGGGATTTTTGAAAAAATGACATGCTATTTTTGAAATAAGATGGCAAAAACTTCTCAAATATAACATATGAGGAAACCAATACTTTATTTCACTTTGAACATGTACATATATGATTACAAGGAAATATAACTAAGAATAGAAGGGATGTAGCTGTGCAATATTCTTTGGACGGTCTATTTCATACGAGTCTACCGCCAGCTCTCTTTCTCTTCCGAGTATCTGGTCTTTCCTTTACTGGTCTCATATCAGTTAAATAATATGACCCATTATGCAGAACTCTGCTAATCATAAAAGTTCCTTTCCAAATCAGGAAAAGTTTGTGCTTTCTCTTTTGCACAAGTCGGAAAACCAAATCGTGTTTTCTGAAAGAGCGGTTTTGCACTCTTTGACTATGATACTTGCGCAACTTTTGTTGATAGGCTATAGATCTCTGCTTAGCAACGACACGTATTTCTTCGATTATATCGAGATCATCTTGTCTAGACACTTCTGCATCTTTTTCGATATATGCTTTGACTGGTGGAGACCGATGAATCAAATCACTTGTAAGAACTTCTTGTGCACCATAGACCAAGAAGAAAGGAGTATAGACGATTGACCTGTTAGGAGTTGTACGTAAACTCCATATCACAGACGGTAATTAGTTCTTCTGACTTGTCCATTAGCTTGTGGATATGCGACTGATGCAATATCGAATCAGATTTGTTGTTCTTCGCATAATTCGGCAAGTTCTACCATCGAAAAATTGCTCCCATTGTCAGTAATTATACTGTGAGGATATCCGAATCAGATGATTATGTCCTCAACGAAGTTTATGGCTATGGCTCCATCGTAACTTGTTATGGGTTTAGCCTCAATCCATATTGTAAATTTATCCACCATTACTAGTAGGTGGGTAAATACACATTTTACCGTGTGAAACGTCCCTACTATATCAAGCCCTCAGACGGCAAATGGCCATGTAATAGGGACTCTTTCGCAACTGTTCAGCCGGAACGTGTGCCTGATGGGCGTACTTTTGGAAGCCTCCGCACGGTTTGACCATTTTTTCAGCGTCTGCCTTAGCTGTAAGCCAAAAGAATTCGTGTCAAAAAGATTTTGCCACTAAGGATCTGCCTGCAGCATGATGACCACACCCGCCTTCGTGGATTTCTCTTAAGATTTCCACTCCTTCTTTTGAAGAAATACATCACTAAAACACGCCAGAAACACTCCGTTTATAGAGCTCACCATTTATTATAGTGTAGGCTTTTGCTCGTCGGACAATCTGCCGGCTCAAGACTCCGTCTTCGGGTAATTTTCCGTCTATCAGGAAATATAGATAGGGTTTTGTCCAGCTGGAAATTATAGCCAGAACTGCTATTAAAGGTGAGTCGGATTTCGTCGGATAGTCCTCGTCAACTCCAACTATGGAGGGGACCCTTAAATGCTCTAAGAAAGCGCCATCTAGTACTTGTTTCTGCACAGAGACTATCCTTGATAGATCATCTACTTCCTCATTTTCTACTCAAGGGATGTGTTGAACCTTAAAACCCTCGAACGATTTAGATAGTTCATCCACAACAACTTTGTATGCTGCCATGTGCTTGTTTGCATTGTAGATATCGGATACTTGCTGAGCAACTAAATCTGAGTCTCCGTAACACATTTGTCTTGTTATGCCAATATTTTTGGCCATGCGTATTCCATGTAGCAATGCTTCATACTCGGCAATATTGTTGGTTTCCGTGAAGTGTATTTGCAACACATAGAACAACTTATCTCCTTGGGGTGACTTGAGAACCATGCCAGCCCCCGATCCTCCTCGTGCTTTTGATCCGTCAAAGTGAAGGGTCCAAAATTCCGAGTCTGGAGGACTTGTGTTTTCTGTCGTATCTGTCCAATCAACAACAAAGTCGGAAAGTATTTGGGACTTGATTGTTGTACGTGGTTTGTAATCAATGTCAAAAGCTGCAAGCTCTATTCCCCACTTTATGACACATCCTGTGGCATCACAGTTATTGATTATACCTCGCAGGGGAGCGGTGCTCACCACTGTGATCTTGTGCTCTTGAAAATATTGATGTAGCTTTCTGGATGCAAAGAACACTCCATAGGCTAGCTTTTGATGATGTGGGTACCGTTGTTTTGATTCTGTTAGGACCTCACTCAAGTAATAAGTTAGCCGTTGCACCTTATGCTCGTGGCCTTCTTCCTCGCGCTTGACTACTTTTACCACACTTATGACCATGTTGGTCGCTGCAATGTAGAGTAACATAGGTTCCTGAGGTTCTAGTGCTGCGAGAACTGGTGGGTTTGAAAGTAGATCTTTCAAACTTTGCAGGGTAGTTTCGGCTTCTTGGGTCCAGACAAATTTGTCGGTTTTCTTCAAGAGTTTGTATAAAGGTGCGGCTCTTTCGCCGAGCCGGCTGACGAACCGACTCACTGCCGCAATGCAACCGCTGAGACGCTGCACGTCCTTCAGGCAAGTTGGCCTGGTAATATTTAGTATTGCCTTGATTTTCTCCTGGTTCACCTCTATGTCTCGCTCAGAGACGATGAAACCTAACAATATTACGGCTGGAATTCCAAACAAACACTTCTTCGGATTTAGCATCACATTGAATTTTCGTAGACTAGCAAATTTTCATCCAAGTCACAAATTAAATTTTCCTTCTTTTTGGACATAACTGCTATGTCGTCTACGTATATGTGGACGTTGCGTCCGATTTGGTCATTGAGACAACGTTGCATAGTATGTTGATATGTTGCTCCTACGTTCTTTAAGCCAAAAGGCATAGTTTTGTAGAAGAAGGTTCCAAAAGGAGTGACGAAAGACATTTTAATTTGATCCGTCTTTTTCATCGGTATTTGGTGATATCCGGAATATGCGTCGACAAAACAGAGTAGTTCCGATCCTGCAGTTGAGTCGATAACTTGATCGATTCGTGATAAAGGAAACAGATCTTTTGTGCATGCCTTGTTTAAAGCGGTATAATCAACACACATCCTTAAATCAATTGTGTCCTTTTTAGGGACGAGTACAGAATTTGCTACCCAATCTGTATGGATGACCTCTGTTATAAAATTCGCTAATTCTAGTCGGGCTAGTTCCTTGTCTATTTCTTTGCTCTTTTTATCACCAAACCTTCGTCAAGACTATTTAACCGGTTTAGCGTTAGGGTACACATTAAGAGATTGCTCGGAAAGTTCCCTAGGTACTCCGGTCATGTCAAAAGGCTGCCATGCAAAGATATCACTATTATCTTTGAGGAACTCGAAGAGCGCACTTTCCTATGCGTGGCCTAAGCCTACCCCTATGTTCGTCGTCTTGGAGGGATCATCTTCCTTCAGCGACGTTTTCTTCGTCTCTTCCGATGCCTTGAACTGCAAACTTGGCTTCAGCACCTCGTTATTCATAGTGGGCATCTCAGACGTATTGATGGTATTCTTGATCTCCTGGTACTCCTGGGAGGGAAGCACGACTTCGGTGAAGGCAGTAGATCCTTCGTCGCACTCTCGCGCCTTCCTCGGATTTCCCCGTACGGTGATTACGCCCTTTGGACCTGGAATTTTAATCATGTTGTCAATGTAACAGGGACGAGCCATGAACGCCCAGTAAGCCAGACGTCCGAAGATGGCGTGGTAAGAACTTTTGAACAGTACCACCTCAAAGGAGAGTGGCTCGGTCTGGTAATTGTCTCGGGTTCTGAATATCACGTCCAGAGTAATCTCACCCAGAGAATCCGCCCGTCTCCCTGGTACAATGCCATGGAAAGTTACACTGATGTAACTCAACTGGCTCTCGTGTAGTTTCATGCAATGGAACGTCTCGATGTAGAAGATGTTAATGCTGCTTCCACCGTCCAAGAGTGTTTTAGAAAACTCATATCCATCAATAAGAGGATTGATGACCAGAGGGTACTTTCCCCGATGATGTGTTTTCCTCAGGTGATCTGAGTGATCAAAGGTCATGGTTACATCCGACCAGTGCAGAAACTGTGGAACAGCCGGAACTGTGGCATTGAGCTCACAGAGAACCGCCTTCTTTTCTCTGGCACACTGGGATCCAAGGAAGCAGACGTATGCGTATTTCTTGGTCGGAAAGGTCTTCTTTCCATCCGAATTGGGCTCTGCAGCGGTTTCCGCTTCTTCCATGTCGGAATCTTCCTTGGGCTCCTTTCCTTTCTCGGAATTTTTCTTTCCTTTACGTAGCTTGGCTCTATAACTAGCGGATTCGTCTTTCTTGATGTCATCATTGAAACGACACTCGGCATTTATATAGGTAGATCCTCCATTACTATCCAAGTGGTGGACACAGGGATTATTGGCAATGTCGCCCAGGTATAGGTTCTTCCGGGTTGCTGATATCCTCTGCCCTGGATCCGGGAAGTTCCACGGCCTCTACCCCGGCCGCCTCCGCGCCCTCCTCGTCCTTCGGATCTGAACGTTGCATTGACAACTGCGTTGTCCGGAGCCGGCTTTTCTTCCGGGGTGTTCTTGCGCTTCTGAGCTTGTTTTGGCTATTTGGACACATTGGGATTGGCCAGAATATTTAGCAACCCTGCTAAATCGTCATCGGCATCAGCATATTTTCTTGTCGTCTCTATCGTTTCTCCCAAATCTGTGACATGGTCACGCTTTAGTCTGTGATGCAAAAGTCAGACTAGAAATCCTGCAATAAAAGCTTCTATCGCAGTTTGCTCATTTACTCCCTCGCAGGAGTTCTTCGTGTCAATCCAGCATCCGAGGTAATCTCGTCAGGTTTCTCCGGGTCTTTGTGTGCAACGCTGCAAGTCTCCGACTGTGCAGGGCCTCCTGTATGTTCCCTCGAAGTTTGAAAAGAACGCACTTTGCATATCATACCAGTTGTGAATTGAATTCTCTGGCAGTTCATTAAGCCATGATCGAGCTGTCTTCCTCAATACGAGTGGGAGATATCGGACTGTGACCAGGCTATTTCGTCCTTTGGCGATGCAGCAGGCCTGGAAGAAGTCCTGGAGCCAGGTATCTGGCCGATTTGCGACGTCGTAGGGCTGAATGTGTTTGGCAATACCAAAGTCAACCAGAAATTTGGTCTGACGTATGCGTGGTCCAAAGAACTTGGGTCCCACATACACGTCTTCTTCCTCATACCGCCACGCTGCTATGTTTGATTCAATGTCATGGCGAGCGTCTTTTGGCGAGAGAGATCTGTGCCTTGGAGGCTCACGGCTCCTGCGCAGTGGAGTCGGATTTTTGCTTCTTCTTTCACCATTGTCGCCTCCGCCCTTGCGGCTTCCATGGATACATCGGGATCCTTCATGGTCGCTGCCAGGAGGCGATGGTGGCCCTGGTGGATTATTTCCGGCTAGGTTACGCGGTGGTGGCAGTGGAGCCTCATTATGCTGACTCTGATGCCTGTTTCTTTGGGCACCGTCCCTACTTGATCCAGGACGATCCGGATCATCTCTTCGTCCAACATTGCCAGCCGGATGGCTCGATGGTGGCATACTTAGCCGATCTTGCTCCTCTCGCTGGCGGTGTGTTTCCGGGTCTTCTCTATAGCGGTTATTTTGCCGATGAGGGACCATTGCTCTGATGTCGTCTTTGGACGCAACCGAAATAACTCTTGCCCAGTCATGCACCGGTCGGCGGGAGTGGCCGTTTGAGCCGATTCTTGAATTCTCTTTTTCTCCACGGGGACGATAGCGTTGATTCGTATCCCTGTAAAGCCTTACATCAGCGCTTTGGTCAGCTCCAGTGTGGAAAAACTCAGACTTTGAGGCCAGCTTTCCACTAAATGACGCAGCTGTTTTCTGCTGCTTTAATCCTTTGTCCAGCAACATGATGCACTGCTGGACTTGCTGTGGACACGGATTGTTGGCGAGGATGGCTCGAGCTGCAACAGCGTTTTCCAACGGCGTGCTATATACTTGGATCTTCTCTCCGTCCTTTCTGTTGAATAGATCTTTGTGGATATCCGTGTTCTTGTTAGCAAGAAACTGACCTCCCCTTGTCTTGTTTGGGTGTCGCTCGAAATCTGACTGATACTTGGTAGGATCACTGTCTAACTGCTATCTAAGCTCGACGATGCGCATGACTTCCTCGAGCAGAAACAAACGGTGCTTTTCCAGGTCCTCAGCCCTTTTCTCCAGTGCCTCTGGTGTAAGATCCGAAGCCGTTGGAATTGGAATCGTGAGAGCATCTCCGTAGATTTCATGTGCACCATTGGTGACGACATGTCCATCCACAGGAGGGTCGATCTGGGTGGTATTAATTGGATCTCCGTCCTGATTCTCCATCTCCATCTCTTCATCAACTTTTTCTTCGTTGGTTTCCTCGACGTACGGTTCTGCTGGTGTTGGATTCTTGTTCTTCTTCTTCTTCTTTGACTGCCCAGTAGCCTTAACGTGCGTACCAGTGGCAAAGACAGATTTTGGTCCAGTACCGGGGGATAAACTTCCGTCGGTACTTTCCGTCATGGTTGGCTTGTGGACCTCGGAAGAATCTCCGGTGTCCATGTCATCATGCGAGGTGTATCTTTCATCCATGCTATCATATACTAGGAGAATTTTGCGTCTCACCTTGCGTTAGCTTGGAAATGTGTCCTTGTTCATACTCCACCATTTCTTTGTCGAAGTCTCAAAGTTCTTGCGACGTTATTGACTCCTGAGGGGATCCAGATAAGTTGGCGTTTTCTTCGATCGCGTCTAGGACTGAATCGCTGCCGGCTCCAGCATCGACAGAGTCGGATCCAAAGCTTATGTGGTACACGAAACAGTGCTTCTTTTTATTTATGTTCTTGAGGTAGTGGTATAGCTTGGTTTCCTCTTCAACATCGGCAGAGCCAAATCCATAGCGGATGTATTCCTCATCTCTGTATCCAATCTCGCTGGAGAGATCAGATCCAGATTCTTCTTCCACCTCTTCTTCCACTACAGGAGTGCACTGGGTCGGTTTGGATTTCTCCAAGATCCAGATTTTTGTGGACAAAGTAGATCCAGATTTTTCTTCCGCCATGGTCATCACCTCAAGGGTGGGTTGGGCGGAATCAGCGCGACCAAGATAAATATCGATCTCACCTATGGATATGATTGTGTAGGTCGTCACGGGTTTCGAAGCCGGAATCCAGGTCTTGTTGAGAAGGACGAGAGGGACATCACTGGCATAGACCACACGACCCATGGCGATAGTTTTGCCGATTCCTGCACATGCAGATTTCGCCTGGAAAAAAGCTCCAAAGGTCACCAGCCCCACGGTGGGCGCCAACTGTTGTCGGATTGTCGACAAGTACGCCTTAGGGGGTCCTAGTGGCGCTCGAAAGATGGGGTGTGAGACGTTGGATGTTCCAGGAGTGGTGAGCACAAGTTTACCCAGGTTCAGATCCGATGACGGTGATCGGATCCTACTCCTGCTAGCAACCCAGTAATATATCGGCGTAAACTGGATGTTACAGTGGATTACAAGAGAGGTTTTCCTGTGCGAGTTGTTATTGTGGTTGTTGCTATGGTTGTGTCCTAAAATCTCCCATAGGGCTGATTTATATAGTCACCAGTACCTAGGGTTACAGGAGACCTATGCGGCTATGTTATAGAGTAGGTAACTAGATATAGCTTGGACTACAAGTAATACTATAGGCCTAAGTCGGTAACTCTTCTGGGCCTTGTCCTAGCCCGAACTGGCTCCTCCTCTTTCTCTGACCGGGCCTCCCGTGAAGCAAAGCTATAACCCATTGGTGGGCCACCCTGGTCAGCGAGTCCTGTGGGTACACCCGGAAAGTATATGCCCAACACTACCTCATGCATGGTATGGATAAAAAGCTCACTGAATTACATGGGATGCTCAAGCAGGCAGATGCGGATCTCAAGAAGGGCGCCAGTCAAGTGTTGATGGTGCAGAATAATGCTAAGTTCAAGAAAATTTCTTGGACTAAGAAGAATTCTAGTTCACGAGGCAAGGCTTAGGACCCAGTCGCAAGCGCTTTCTCATGGACTAAGCCATATCCTTCAGTCGGATGCACTTGCTTCTACTGTAAGGCGGATGGCCACTGGAAGAGGAACTGTAGCAAGTATTTGGCTGATAAAGCCAAGAGTGGAGGTATGAATTCTGAATCAGGTACACTTGTTTTCAATGTTATATATATTTATCTTGCTGATGCACCTAATAGTTCTTGGGTATATGATACCAGATCAGTTATTTACATCTGCAACTCGTTGCAGGGACTAGTAAGAACTAGGAGCGTAGCAAGAGGCGAGGTTGATATCTGATGACTGTAAGTGCATGGACCATTTGTAGATAGTTTAGAAATAAAGATATCGATCCCACATGGAGCAGTAGGCGAAAGAGTAAAATTCTTTTAACTAAAACTAAACGAAGTACTTTAAGAATAATTATAAGATGCAAGAAAAGTAGAATTGTTTTCGGGTTTTTGATTAAGCAAACAATAAAGTAAAGTGAAGTGAATGATGACCCATAAGTACAGGGGGTGTATCGTATTACTTTCGATAAATAGGAGTGTCGATCCCACGAGGAGCAGAAGGAGCTGAACAGTGGTGTGGAGCAGGAAATCCCTGTGAATACTTAGCAAACAGATATTTAGTGGTTTTCCGATAAAGCAACAAAATAGAGTGCAAGTAATAAAGAACAAACGCCGAAAGTGGCCCAATCCTTTCTTAGCAAAGGACAAGCCGGTGGAAATACTTATAAAGACCAAACGTTCTCGAGGACACATGGGAATTCTGTCAAGTGCTTTCGCTTCATATAGCTGAGTACTCTTTTGTGGTGTTGTAAGTGTTGCGTGGGTGAACCTGTGCTAATGTACCGACCATACTTGGACTAATACATACTTGTTATTAAAACCCCTGCAAACATCCGTAAATACAAGAAAGTAATTAAGATATAAATCTAACCACAACCTTAAACTCTGAGACCCTACACTCCCTTGTGCAAAGGTGTCCTAACGGGGGTTCAGGTTTCTGCACTCCGGCAAACCCACAATTAGTAGCCAAATACACAATGCATTCCCCTAGGCCCATAAATGGTGAAATATCATGTAGTCGATGTTCACATGACACCACTGGAAGAATAGCACCACAACTTAAATACTAAACCATTGAATAATAACTCAACACAAGTCCACTAATAACAACATGACTTCTCCCATGTCCTCAAGAACTAGACGAACTACTCATAAGACATCATATGGATCAAGATCAAAGATTATATGATAATGGATAACAATCTGAACATAAACAATAATCCAATGGTTCCACTCACAAGAATCAACTACAATAGTAATTAACACCGGGATGTTTCCCCTAAGAACTAAAGCAATATCTAACACAATAGTTATAGCGGGACGGAGTGGTGATGATGGTGCTGGTGGAGATGATGGTGTGGATGATGATGATGATGATCCCGATGAAGCCTAGATTTATGACGGTGTTGATGGCGACGATCTCCCCTCTCTAGGAAGGAATTCCCCCGGCAGAAATCTATCTGCCGGAGAGATCTTTCTCTCTCGGTGTTTTCCGCCCCCCAGAGGCGGCGGATATCTATCTGTGGTTGCCCCCGAGGCTTAGGGTTTCATAGGGAAGATATAGGCGAAGGGGCGGAGTCGGGAGCCAGGCAGGTAGGCCACACCTGCCCTAGGCGTGGGGTTAGGTGGGCCCGCGCCTAGGGGGTGTGGGCTCCCTGCGACCCTTCTTCGTCCCTCCTTCTGGATTCCTCAATATTCTAGAAAAATAATATTTTCCCATATTTTTCTGGTATTTTTCTGATTTTCACGAAATTGCATCGAAACACCCTCTTTTCCATCAGAATACAGACTCCGGCAGTCCATCCTCCAAGAATCATCCACCATGCACAAATAGATAAAAATCCATAAGTAATACCTCATAATAAGGCAAATATCAATGAATAGAGGTAGATTATGATACAGAATGGTGATGCAAATTGGGTATATCAACTCCCCCAAGCTTAGACCTTCGCTTGTCCCCAAGCGAAAACTGAGCTCAGTAAACATGTCCACAGGTTTATGGAGTGAAGTGTCGATAAAAGAATACGAACAAGAAGCATCACACTTACCATTACACAACTCATAGAAGAAAGCAACTCACCATTATATAACTTAGCTTGCAACCAAGTAAAGTAGTCATAATAGAGATGCATAAAGATAAATCATAATTGGAATTGGCGAACTTGTTCTTGGTTAGAGAACACCTAGCAAACAGTTTCTCAAAAAGCTTTTGTAGAGGTTTTTCAACACGAGCACTCTTTGCTCTAAAAGGTTTTTCACAAGTGAAGGCTTTCAAATTAATACTCAATAGATAAGAGTTTTGTGCAAACAAGAAAGATAGAGAACATGATTGAATAAATCACCATATGAATGCTTGAAACACAACAACTCAAATGCTTGCTGGAGATAGAGAGGAAGTAGGTTTACTGACTCAACTTACAAAGTAGGAGAAAGGTCCCTTCATAGAGGATAGCAGTGATTAAAAGTCATAAAGAGCTTCCAAAAGATTATGGTACTTACTAGCTTTGACCCCTCATTGCCCCTATCATAGGCATCTTGAGATGATTAAGGTTAAAGTGCACAAATATGGAGTATATGCTTGACGAAATATAAGTTGGCAATCTCATGTGCCTTGAATATGAGGGCCACTCCTCATGCTACTCAACTTTGGTCACCGGTAAGTTCTTTTCATTGTAAGTATTTGCGTATCATAGAGAACCGCCAATGGGGTACCCCTTGCACATGGTACAGGAGCTATCCCATAACCAAAATGACAAGGCAAGCAGACAATGAGCATCTCAGCGATCTTTTTATTTACAATGTGCATAGCTTATTATTGAGGACGCTTCATAGCTTATTCTCTCTTTATTTCACACCGTTGACATCCAGAGACAAAAGAGCACGATATCAACTAAGTACAAAGTACAGGTGCAATGTTGAAAACGTTCCCCGTGGCAGCATGGTTCTGCTAAATCCAATCCCATAACCAAAATGACAAGGCATGCAGACAATGAGCATCTCAGCGATCTTTTTATTTACAATGTGCATAGCTTATTATTGAGGACGCTTCATAGCTTATTCTCTCTTTATTTCACACCGTTGACATCCATAGACAAAAGAGCACGATATCAACTAAGTACAAAGTACAGGTGCAATGTTGAAAACGTTCCCCGTGGCAGCATGGTTCTGCTAAATCCAATGTATAGATGCAAGCATACACAACTTCGATGGTACAATGGTTCAAGTCTATTAGGGGCAAGAAAATAAAGTGTGCCATCAAGTTCGTGAGAGCTTTACTAACTAGTTTTCACATAACAAAATACTTTTTAATTCAAAAGGTAGATGAAGCTTGAGAATTTTCTTGAAATAGCAAAAGTGCTACTAGGTAGATATGGTGGACACAAGTGGCAAAGGTTTTGGTTCAAAGGGATTGGAAAACATGAGAAGTATGCCCTATCAAAACAGGTTTTTGGCTAGCTACGCTGGGTAGCAAGCAAGAGAGTTGAAAGAAACAAGCAAAAATACAAGTAATAAAGCCAAACATGCAATCTTCCTTGAAGACACAAAATATCTTAAATAAAGAATACTAAGCTTATGAGCCAACAAGAAAGAAAACAAATGATACAAAATACCTGTAAGCTTTTTCTCTATTTCTTTCAAACTTCAAAAATTATTGCTACTGACTAGAACTCGGTTTGCCAAAACCAAATTAGATCCACTTGATGATCCAAAAGTGATGCCAATACTGATCAATAAGATCCATCATATAATAGAGATTGCAAACTAAAATAAGAAGTGCAAAAATTAAAAGATGAGACTTATCATTAATATTCCAATAAAGGCACTCACACCAAGGGACACATAGATAATCAACTAAAGGAGAGATACTTCCACATGCAAACCAAACTATAAGACAACGTCTCTACCAAAGATATGAATCCACTAAAAAGGTAAAAGATAAAATATAATGGTGGTGATACCGTGGCACTCTGCCAAGCTTGGAACAAGCCAAGGGGATGCCAAACCTAATGAAGAATTACTCCTTTGGTGGTGGTGTTCTCTTTTCATAATCAAAATTCCAAGGAAAAGGTTTCCCATCGAAAAAGGATGTCCTTGTCTCTACAATCCTGAAACTAGAAGCAGAGCTTATGCGAGAAAATCTAGCCTCATACTCACAGTTTTGATTTTGAATGTCGTAGAGCTGTGCTTGTAATTGGTTGGTGGTCTGACGAAGCGAGAAGATTTCTTCTCGGAGTTCAGCCACCTCTTCCTCGTGCATGGCGATGAGTTCTTAACCTATCTTGTGAATAACATCCACTTTGCGTTCTGCCATCTTCTTGTACCTGAAAACCTCCTGCTCCAATGGTTCCATCATGTCTTCCAGACTTCCTTCTCCCTTGGGGCCTTGAACTTCTTTCATTTGTACCTTCCCATCTTTGCGAATCAGCTCCTTGGGATGGATCTTCAACTCATTCATGTATGGGTTGAGGACATCCGCAGGGGAATCCTCCATGGGTCATCCAGAGGAAGACATTGTAGCTCCAAAACTAAGGAATTTGCTTGACAGAAACAGATTGAAACAAAAACACGATGAGAACTCGATGCAAGAACCTCGGGGAATCCAGGGGTTATATGTTACGAAGTTTCAAAGCATAAGGAAGGTTTTGACACGGAAACGAGGCGGAGGCGGAGTTCGGGGCTGTCACACCCCCTCCAGGCACGGCCAGGAAGGGGCACGCGCCCGGGGCGGGTTTGTCCACCCCGAACTCCGTCTCCTCCCCTGTTTCGTCTCGTAACTTCCCTTATGTATTAAAAACATCAAAAATATAAAAAGATTGGAGTTTCACGAACCTTCTATTTTCACCACTTTTACCTATTCGATGACGAACTCTACAAACTCGGGTGTCTGGCTTCTGATAAATTCTTTTGGAGTCACCATTCGAATAACATCCACATCTTCATTATAAGAATCTCCAGAAATATAATTTTTTAGTCTTTGCCCATTAACCACCTGTGTTGTGTCATCCTTCAGAGAAGAAATTTTGATGGCACCTGAACGGTATACTTCCTTGATAACAAAAGGTCCTTCCCATTTTGAGAGTAGTTTCCCTGCAAAAAATCTAAGACGAGACCTATAAAAAAGAACTTTGTCAACAACATGGAACTCCATTTTGAGAATGCTCCTATCATGAAATATTTTTACTTTTTCCTTAAAAAGCCTAGCATTTTCATAAGCTTCACCTCTCCATTCATCTAGATTACTTAAGTCGAGCGGTCTTTTCTCACCTACAAGTCTAAAATCCCTATTCAATTCTTTCACTGCCTAGTAAGCTTTGTGTTCTAATTCTAAAGGCAAGTGACAAGCTTTCCCATAGCCCATTTTGTAAGGAGACATCCCCATAGGATTATTATAAGCAGTTCTGTAAGACCACAAAGCGTCATTCAACTTTTTAGCCCATTTTTTTCTAGATCTATTGACAGTCTTCTACAAGATAGATTTAATTTCCCTATTGGAAAGTTTTACTTGCCCACTGGTTTGGGGGTGATAAGCTAAAGAAATTCTATTGTTCACATCGTACTTAGCGAGAGTTTTTCTAAAACCACCATGAATAAAATGAGAGCCTCCATCAGTCATGAGATATCTAGGTACACCGAACCTTGGAAAAATAACATCCTTAAGCATTTTCAAAGAGGTCTTACCATCATCACTATTTGTGGGTATGGCTTCTACCCACTTTGTAACATAGTCTACAATAACAATAATATGAGTGTACCCTTTTGAAGGGGGAAAGGACCCATAAAGTCAAATCCCCAACAATAAAGAGGTTCAATAACAAGAGAATAATTCATAGGCATTTCATTCCGTCTAGAAATGTTACCTACTCGTTGACATTCATCACATGATAAGACAAACTTCCTTGCATCTTCGAAAAGTGTAGGCCAATAAAATCCAGATTGTAAAATTTTTGTGCAGTCCTGTCCCCTGCATGATGCCCTCCATAAGCACTGCCATGACATTTTCTCAATATCTCTTGATGTTCAAATTCTGGCACACATCTTCGCATGATGCCATCTACTCCTTCTTTATATAAGTGTGGGTCATCCCAAAAGTAATGCCTTAGATCATAAAATAATTTTCTTCTCTACTAAGTTGTAAAGGTTGGAGGCAAATACTTGGAAACAATAAAATTAGCATAATCAGCATACCAAGGACACTCATGCGGACTTACCCTTATCACAGCCAACTGCTCATTTGGAAAACTATCATTAACAGGCAATGAGTCAAAAGAAATGTTTGACAAACGATATAAATTGTCAGCAACAGGATTTTCAGCACCTTTCCAATCTACAATATGCAGATCAAACTCTTGTAAAAGCAAAACCCACCTGATAAGTCTAGGCTTAGTGTCATTCTTTGTCATAAGGTACTTGATAGCAGCATGATCAGTATGAATAGTAACCTTTGAATCAACAATATAAGGCCTAAACTTAACACAAGCAAAGATTACAGCTAAGAACTCATTTTCAGTAATAGCATAATTCCTTTGATCAGCATCTAGAGTCTTGCTACCATAATGAATAACATTCAACTTCTTATCAACATGTTGTCCAAGGACAACACCCACAGCAAAATCACTAGCATCACACATAATTTCAAAAGGTAAACTCCAATCAGGTGGTTGAACAATAGGAGTAGTTGTCAAAGCTTTCTTCAAAGTTTCAAATGCTTCCTTACAATCATCATCAAAAACAAAAGGTACATATTTTTGAAGAAGATTAGTAAGGGGCTTTGAAATTTTGGAGAAATCTTTAATAAACCTCCTATAGAAGCCAGCATGACCAAGGATACTACAAATACCTTTAATATCTCTAGGGAAAGGCATCTTCTCAATTGCTTCAATTTTGGCTCTATCCACTTCAATGCCTCTTTCAGAGATCTTGTGTCCAAGAACAATCCCTTCATTAACCATGAAATGACATTTCTCCCAATTAAGAACAAGGTTGGTTTCTTCACATCTCTGCAAAATTTTATCAAGGTTGTGAAAACAGTTATCAAAAGAAGTTCCATAGAAGGAAAAATCGTCCATGAAAACTTCCACAATTTCTTCACAAAAACCATGAAATATAGCAGACATACATATCTAAAAAGTAGCAGGAGCATTACATAAACCAAAAGGCATTCTCCTATAAGCATAAGTACCATAAGGACAAGTGAAAGTAGTTTTCTCTTGATCTTGTGCTTTCACAGCAATTTGAGAAAACCCAGAATAACCATCAAGAAAACAAAAGTGGGTATTTTTGGACAACCTCTCAAGCATTTGATCAATAAATGGCAAAGGATAATGATCTTTCTTAGTAACTTTATTGATCTTTCTAAAATCAAAGCACATTCTATACCCAACCACTACTCTTTGAGGTATAAGCTCATTATCTTCATTAGGCACAACAGTTATTCCCCCTTTCTTGGGAACGCAATGAACAGGACTAACCCATCGATTGTCAGCAATAGGATAAATAATACCAGCATGAAGGATTTTTAATACCTCATTTCTTACCACATCCTTCATCTTAGGATTTAGACGGCGTTGGTGCTCAACAACTGGTTTTGCATCAGGCTCAATATTAATAGCATGCTGACATATAGTAGGAGAAATTCCTTTTAAATCATCAAGAGTATAACCCATAGCTCCTCGGTGTTTTTTCAATACTTCCAATAACCTTTCTTCTTCCTTTACTGAAAGTTTAGAACTAATAATAACAGGGTAAACTTTCTTATTATCAAGATAAGCATATTTAAGATCATCAGGTAAAGGTTTTAATTCGAAAACAGGGTCCTCTTTAGGTGGTAGTGTGGTACCCAAATCTTCCACAGGTAGATTGTGCTTAAGTAACTCAGGCTGACAAAGGAAAACCTCGTCAATCTCATTTATTTCCTTCATGAAGACATCACTTTCATGATCTTCCATGAACTGCTGCAAGGCATTGCTGGGAGCAAGAGAAATAGAAGAAAGTTGTTCAACCCTGAAATCATCATTAGGCTGTTCATTTTCATAAGGAGTTTTGGAAAATTTGGAAAAATTAAACTCATAATACTCTCCATCAAACTTAGTCAAAACTTTTTCCTTCCTACAATCTATAATAGCCCCACAAGTATTCAGGAAGAGTCTACCAAAGATAATAGGATAGGTTTTACTAGCTTCTTTACCAAGTACCAGAAAATCAGCAGGATATTTAATCTTACCACAAAGGACCTCCACATACTTTACAATGCCAATGGGGCAAACTTTATCCCTATTGGCAAGGTGAATAACCACATCAATGTCTTCAAGCTCACAAGGACCAATTTCATGCATAATTTCCCTGTAAAGCTCATAAGGAATAACACTAGAACTAGCACCAATATCACATAAACCATAATAGCTATGGCTACCAATTCTAACAGAAAGCACAGGGACACTAGCTTTTCTAAATTTCTTAGGATGAGAAATAATATTAGTGGCGTCTTCACAAAAGAAGATGTGTTCATCCTCTATATTTCTAGTGACGATGCCTTTCACAATAGCTACCACAGGCTCAAGCTCATTGGACCCCACAGTTTTCTTTGCTCTTTTGCTAACCACATTAGCTATAATAGAATGTTCCCTTACCTTAGCAGGTAAAGGGATTTTCTCCACATAAGGTTCAGGAAAAATAGGATCAACAATACAAACCTCTGTGCTAATAGGAACATGGGTGACAATGTCTTCATAAGGGGCATGGTACTTGTCCCACTCTTTCTTGGGAATTTCAATATAAGAGGCAAAGGCATTAAAACATTTTGCAAGAACTTGAGGATCAAGACCAAATTCGTTGCTAATATCACGGAAGTCATCAGTTCCCATAAAAGATTTAATGCATTCATAATCATACTTTATACCTGACTTTCTTCATTTGTCATTCTACCAAGCTTCAGTGTTTTCTTGAATACGGTCTAAGAGATCCCATTTAGCTTCTTCATGTTGGAGATATGCCCTAGAGGCAATAATAAATGTAGTTATTATTATATCTTTGTGTTTATGATAAATGTTTACATTCATGCTATAACAGTATTAACTAGAAACATTAATACTTGTGTGATTTGTAAACTAAATTAGAGTCCCTGGTAAAGCCTCTTTATAATACTAGCTTGTTGATTAATAGATGATCATGGTTTCTTGATCATAAGCATTTGAGATGTTGTTAATAACAAGGTCATATCATTAGGAGAATGGTATGATGGACATACTCCTATAGATAAGCGTAGCATAAAGATCAAGTCATTTTAATAGTTCAATTTCTATAAGGTTTCTAATACATAGTAACCTAATTCCTTCGACCATGAGATCATGCTTATCACCATCACCGGAAGGATGCTTTGATGACATCAAACACCACACCATAATTGGGTGGCTATAAAGGTGGCATTGAGTATTCGGAAAGTATGGGTTGAGACACATGGATCAAGAGCGGGATTTGTCCATCCATATGACGGATAGATATACTCTGGGCCCTCTCGGTGGAATGTCATCCAATTAGCTTGAAAGCATGTGACTGGCTCATAAGGGATCACATATCACGGGAACGATAAAAGAGTACTTATCGGTAACGAGGTTGAACTAGGAATGCAGAGGTACCGACAATCAAAACCTCGGATAAGTAAACTATCGTGAGACAAAGGGAAATTTGTATCGTATGTAAGTGGTTCATTTAATCGCAAAGAAATCATAGAAATATGTGGGAGCCATATGAATTTCTAGATTCCTCTATTGGTTATTGATCGGAGAAGTGTCTCGATCATGTCCGCATAATTCACGAACCGTAGGGAGACACACTTAAGGATTCGATGTTGATGAGTAGTTATGGAATGATGAGTAAGAGACCGAATGTTGTTTGGAGTCTCGGATGGGATCCGGGATATCACGAGGAGATCCGGAATGGTCTGGAGAATAAGATTTATATAAGGAAAGTCCTGTTTCGGAGTTGGGGAATGATTCCGGTATTTTCACCAGGAATGTTCTAGAAGGGTCCGGAAGGTCCGGCACTCTGGAGGGGAAGGGTACATGAATGTGTCATGACAATATGGAATGGTTGCATCATGTACTATGTTACTTGGCTGGGCAAAATAAAGGGAGAAATCAAATCCTAGTTTGAAAGTCAAACGCCAATTTGAAAAGTCAAACGACATGTTTGCTTGGTGGAGGGAGAGTAGGAAACCTACTTGCGGAGGAGTTCCCCTCCCTCCACTCGCTGGCCAAGGAGGCCGAGTTGGGGGAGGGCTCCCTCCTCCCAACCAGCCACCCTCCACCTATATAAGGAGGGGTAGGGCGCCCCCTACCCCTCACACCCAAAACCCTAGCATCCAAGTCGCCGGCGCCACCACCTCCTTGCGCCGCTGTCGCCTAGGGCACCTCAAACTCGCCGAGTTGGGGCTTCCCCAAGCCCTAGCCGCCGGCCACACCCTCCCCTTTGTGCCCTCTAAACCCTAGATCACCAAGGCCTCTCTCATAGTCCACCATACTCGCACCGACTTAAGGCGAAGCCCTGCGGGATCTCCCCTCTACTTCCGACACCATGCCGTCGTGCTGCCGGAATCACGAGGAGAGTGCTACAACCTCTGCTTCCTGCTAGAACAAGGGAGAGGAAGGTCTTCATCGAGTACCAAACGTGTGACCGACTGCGGAAGCACTCCCGGAACGCAGCGCCGGAAGGATCGTCTACACGATCTTGAGATCGGCAAGAGTACGACTACGTCACCCACGATAATCTGCTCTCGTTAACCGCTTTGGAATCTTCTAGGGTGAGTTCCTCTATCGACTCGTTGCTATAATCTAGTAGATAGATCTTGGCTTGTTTGTTTGCATGCAGTAGAATTTTTTTGTTTTCCATGATACGAACCCCTACACTTCATTCATACGTGTAAATGATCCAGCACAAGAAGCCTCTAGTAAATCTTTATCATGAAGAGAAAGCCTAGCATAAAAGTTATTTAAAATAATATTGTTAGGGAGTTCATGAATAGGACACTTAAGCATTAGTAACTTCATTCTCCCCCAAGCTTGAGTTGTACTCTCTCCATCATGAGGCCAAAAGTTATATATCAGATTTCTATCCTTATGAATCTCACTGAGAGGATAAAATTTAGAATAAAAGAGAGATGCCATCTCCTCCCATTCCATGGATCGTCCATTCTTCATTATCTTATACCATTCTTCAGCTCTCCCTTTCAAGGATATATAGAGTAACTTCTTCTTCACCTGTTCAGTTGTGATACCTGCACACTTAAACAAGACGCATCATTCATGGATAAAGAGCAAATGATCACCATGATGGACAGTTCCATCCCCAAAATAATAATTATCCATAACACGGTCGACAATACTTGTAGGTATCTTAAAAGGGTCTATCTCAACAGGTGGTGGTTCATCTACTACCCTAGCAGTGGTAGTAGTTTTCCCAAATAGAAAACCAAGTGGGTTATCCATATTGGAAACAAAGTAACAAGCAGTAACAAAAGAAATACTCACAGTAGAAGTTTCCTTTACCAGTTCCACTCTTCAATAGCGCTTCACTCCCCGGCAACGGCGCCAGAAAATAGTCTAGATGACCCACAAGTATAGGGGGTGTATCGTAGTACTTTTGATAAATAGGAGTGTCGATCCCAACGAGGAGCAGAAGGTGCTGAACTGTGGTGTGGAGTAGGAAATCCCTTTGAATACTTAGCAAATGGATTTTTAGTGGTTTTCTAATAAAGAAACAAAACAGAGTGCAAGTAATAAAGAACAAACGCAGCAAGTGGCCCAATCCTTTCTTAGCAATAGACAAGTCGGTGGAAATACTTATAAAGACCAAACGTTCTCGAGGACACATGGGAATTCTGTCAAGTACTTTCGCTTCATATAGATGAGTACTCTTCTCTGGTGTTGTAAGTGTTGTGTGGGTGAACCTGTGCTAATGTACCGACCGTACTTGTACTAATACATACTTGTGATTAAATCCCCTACAAACATCTGTAACTATAGGAAAGTAATTAAGAGATAAATCTAACCACAACCTTAAACTCTGAGTTCCTACACTCCCTTGTGCAAAGGTTTCCTAACGGGGGTTCAGGTTTCTGTCACTCCGGCAACCCCACAATTAGTAGCCAAATACACAATGCATTCCCCTAGGACCAAAAATGGTGAAGTATGATGTAGTCGATGTTCACATGACACCACTAGAAGAATAGCACCACAACTTAAATACTAAACCATTGAATAATATCTCAACACAAATCCACTAATAACAACATGACTTCTCCCATGTCCTCAAGAACTACAAGAACTACTCACAAGACATCATATGGATCAAGATCAAAGATGATATGATAATGGATAACAATCTGAACATAAACAATAATCCAATGGTTCCACTCACAAGCATCAACTACAATAGTAATTAATACCGGGAAAATTTCCCCTAAGAAATAAAGCAATATCCGACACAATTGTTACAGCAAGACGAAGTGGTGATGATGGTGCTGGTGGAGATGATGGTGTGGATGATGATGATCCCGAAGAAGCCTAGCTTGATGACGGTGTTGATGGCGACGATCTCCCCTCTCTAGGAAGGAATCCCCCTGCAGAAATCTGTCTGCCGGAGAGATCTTTCTCTCTTAGTGTTTTCTGCCCCCAGAGGCGGCGGAAATCAATCTATGGTCGCCCCCCCGAGGCTTAGGGTTTCGTAGGGAAGATATAGGCGAAGGGGCGGAGTCGGGAGCAGGGCAGGTGGGACACACCAGCCTTAGGCGCGGGGTCAGGTGGGCCCGTGCCTAGGGTGTGTGGGCGCCCTGCAGCCTTCTTCATCCCTCCTTCTGGCTTCTCAATATTTTGGAAAAAATAATATTTTCCCATATTTTTCTGGTATTTTTCTGATCTTCGTGAAATTGCATCGAAACGCCCTCTTTTCCATCAGAATCCAGACTCCGGCAATCCATCCTCCAATAATCATTCAACATGCACAAACAGATAAAAATCCATAAGTAATATCTCATAATAAGACAATTATCAATGAATAGAGGTAGATTATGATATAGAATGGTGATGCAAATGGGCGTATCAGTGAAATTTATGCAGAAAATAAGAATCGCATTTATAAGATAGCTTGGAACTACAATAGGGAAAAAGGCGTTCTTGGGGAGTGGTGGATACACCTCTAGCAATTTAGACTGAGTAATCAAGATTATTATAATGAATATTATCATGACATGTATGCATGTGGGAGGAGCTCCATATATGGACGAATAGGCAGCAACCACTGATCACATCATCCTTCATAACCACAGCTGACAGATAAACGACATCAATCATATTATCCCGCTATTAAGGGATTTCTCCTGCGTCATGGACATGGCTTAATGAGTTCTGCTTGCTTCCCCAAGTTATTACCTAAAGGATGACAACGACTTTATAGTCACAGTAAGTTCTATTATCCCTCCGTCTACCAACAAGTAATCCCTATCATCAAGTCCCCATAAGAGGCAAATATTAAAGAGGTGCACAACTCTCAACATCAAGATGAAGACAATTAACACATACACGTAATGGTGTATAACATAATAATCTCTATCTCATCTCAATCATATACTAGGGTTTCTCCATCTCCCCAAGAACTAATGATCTACTCAGACATGAAGGTAAACAACATCATGGCAATGGTAATGGAAACAATTATAGATGAATAGTTCTTGTATAAATCCACAACTAGTGCTAGAATTAAAACAAGATCTAAATGGGATGGATGGAGATGATGGAGATGCTAGTGATGGAGTGGTTGATGAAGATGGAGATCGATGCCTTGGCCTCCCAAATCTTCTTAGGGCAAAGATGGATCCCTAGGGAAAGTTCCCACTCCATATCTCTTCCGGAGGTGAGGTTTTTGGCGATTTATAGGTGTTCTGTATGTAGTCTCCCCAGTCCAGTTGCACGGGGTGAAACTATTTGAGGAGGCGGTGTCAGCGCCAAATATACGGCGGGAACTATACGGCCGGAAAATTTTCTCTAGTCGTATAGTTGGTCGCTAAACCTTCTATGTCCTCCAATCTCTTCGGGTTTTCTTTTGGTGTTATTGATATTTCCCAATTTATCTATTTACGTTGCTTTTGACTCCTTTTTGCTCCAATACAACTGGTTCAAGAGTTGTGTCCGTTGTATCCATCATCTATCCTGATCGTGATGAAAATAAACATAAAAGGTGTGTGCGAACGCCGTAAAATACCAAGATCTTACCACTAAAGTGTAAAATAATAATATAAAACATGATGCAAATATGTACTCATGAACTTCCCCAAGCTTAGACCCTTTCTCATCCAGATCAAGGCCGACTTAATGACTATGATCCTCATATTCATGAAGCTGAGTCGATAAAATAAATGAGGCTGTTGCAGCATGTGTTTATCCTATAAGATACATAGGAATGAGTTCATGAATAGTACATTACTCAAACCATCTGAAAAAAATTAGCAGGCTTACACACCTTAGTGATCAACAGTTCACAAAATATGAATATCAATATAGTGTAAAGTGTTTCGGTTCGACCGAATGAGTTAGCGAGGTAGTCCCAAGTGTTTTAGGATTAACATATTCACTTGGGATTCAAAATCTCTCCTTTGTCTTACCACAAGACAATGGTGTATGCCTATTTGTTCTTTCCCTTATATATATGCTCACACTTTTGTTTAAGTGTTGTGCAAAGGAGCTAGCCATACATTCCACTTCATGTAGGGATTCAAAGTTTAACAATCTCAATTACCAAATTCCAATTGTATATGAAGCATATTTATGGCTTGAAGAATCTACCTCGACTTGTTCTCACTCTAATTTGATAGCACTTTAATTTTCCTTTGTTCAAGGTTTCTTTCTCAACTTGACTGATTAGATTATTTTTCCTTTTCTTTTTAAATTAAACCATCAACTTACAACATATTGAATAAATTATATTTTTATGTTCCATTAATACCAATGGTGTGGAAGACTCCTATTGCTATCATCAAGTGCAAGTAAAATTATACTCAAGAAATTCATATATCCAATAAGACAAGCACAAACTCAATCATGCTCCATATATAATAATAAACTCAGAATTTCATAAATGGGATCCACTATTCCTTAAGGGAATCCAAATGATGCAAACTTTATTTCTAATCTCGAACTAATGTAAAACTAAAATAGTAATACAAAACTTATAAGATAGATTACAAGGTATTAAAGATCTCCCCAAGCTTGGAATCAAGCCAGGTAGGATAAAATAACTCCTTATTGGTACCTATTCCTCCTGGCTAAGAAGAGTATTGCCTTCTTCCCCTGTATTGCAAACTTTAGCTATGCTTCCTAGGCGGATGCTGAGCTCAGCCATGTCGTACTGAAGCATCAAAATTTTCTTCTAGAGGAATTTCTTCTCATCTGTCAACTGAAAAATAGTTTTAATCAAGAAACCAACTCTACATCGATGTCATTGACCTTTTTATCAAGGTCTTTGCTCATCAACCAGTAGGAGTTAATCCCCTCTCCAATTGTTTCAACACGTGCCATTGAAGCTTTTTCCAATTGATATATCTTATCATGAATCTAATTTTTCCGCACCTTCTTAGGTTTAAGAGGTGAACAATCGAGAGGAGGTTTATAATAAGATCCTATGTTGTGACGGTAAGGATTAGGGAGATACTCATCATTGCTCCTTCTCTGATGTGCTTTACTCTTCGTCTCCATCCTTTGCGGGAACATGTCTTCCTAATTTGGGAGAGGCTTGATCTCTGAGCTAGATGATGATGATGCTTCATTAGGTTCTGCTTCCTTGATCCTCTTCACAGGGTTCTCTTCTTTCTTCCTCCAAATCTTATTAACATGGAAAGGCTGCATGGCTTCGCTGCACGGATATTGTTAGAAGGGGCTTGTATGGAGCTGGCGGTGATTTTTATAGGCTGGAGGCTATAGCTCTACAAAAACTTAATGAAAAAGGTTAGATGCGATGAGCCTTAAAAGGGGAGGTCAAAAACCCTAGCTACCGCCCGTAATGAACAACTATACGGCCGCGGCTCATATAGGTCCCGCTGTATAGTTATGAACCGACCTAGATTTATTTTTCCTTCTATGGTGGTACCAACTATACGGCCGGGAATTTTCTTCCCGCCGTATAGTTGGTTGTTAAACCTTCTGTATCCTAGAATAAAATTTCGGAGATGGGGTAGACAACTATATGACCGCAACTATACGGCTGGAAATTTAATTTCCACTATATAGTTGGTCGTTAAAGCTATTGTATTCATAAAAAATTACCCGCTTCTGTGAGAATTCTTTATTAAACTGGAACTTAATGACCGCAATTAAGTTTTGACAGAAAAATGACAGCTTAAATTTTCGACCAACATTATCATCCATTGAACATGATTTTAGCATAACCAAATTTCTTCTACTTAAGTAGAGCTTCAAGTGTTCCTTATTCAACAGAAGCTTAACTAAAACTTAATTGAAAATTTTAAAACTTACTCAAACCGTTATTTCAAATGGGTTGCCTCCCATGAAGCGCTATTTTATGGTCAATTGCTTGACCATAGTGTTTCTCATTTTGTCTCAATTTTATCCTTCTTGCAGTTGGCATTCCTTGTATATCTTTGCGCAATCACCTTTTCCAGGATGATCACACGTATATTGATTGCACTTATATATTATTTTTCTCGATAATGCTTCAAGCGTTGTCCATTTACCACCCATGAAAGAGAGGGTGTTTTTCCCTGGAGCTTCGCTGCTACCGATGAATAAGCTTCTTCAACTATATAGGGGCCTTCCCACTTTGATCTGAGCTTTCTTGGAAACAACTTAAGACAAGAATTATAGAGAAACACCTTGTCTCCACTTTTAAAGACCTAATTCTCTATTTTTCTATCATGCCATCTTTTTACTTTTTCTTTAAACAATCTAGCATTTTCATAAGCCTCACTTCTAAACTCATCTAAAGCATGAATATCTGATAAACGTTTCTCCCCCGCTGCATTAAAATCATAGTTTAAGTTCTTGATTGGCCAAAAGGCTTTATGTTCCAATTCTAAAGATAAATGGCATGCCTTACCGTAGACCATCTTATGGTTTCATACCCATTAGATTTTAAAAGCAGTACAGTATGCCCAAAGAGTGTCATTGAACTTGTATGACCAATCTTTTCTTGATTTGCCCACCATCTTCTCTAGTATGGTTTTTAATTATCTATTTTAGAGTTCCACTTGAACACTAGTTTGAGGATGATACGGTGAAGCAACACGGTGCGTATTTGTAGATGATTTTCCTGAAAGTTCCTTTCATAAAATGAGAACCACCGTCAGTAATTAAAAATCTAGGAACTCCAAACTTGGGGAATGTGACATCCTTGATCATCTTTACAGAAGTATCCACATCTACATGGATTGTTGGAATAGCTTCAACCCATTTAGTGACATAATCGACAACAACAAGAATATGAGTGTAACCATTTGATTCTATAAAAGGTCCCATGTAATCCATTCCCCATACATCAAAGGGTTCAATTATAAGACTATAATTCATTGCCATCTCTTGTCTCTTACCTATATTACCTCTTTTCTGACAAGCATCATAATGTTCTACATACCTGTGTGCATCCTGGAATAAGGTGGGCCAATAGAATCCGGATTGAAGTACCTTTGTTGTAGTTCGCTTGCCTGCATGATGTCCTCCATACGGGCTATCATGACAAGCTTGCCAAATTGCATTCATTTCGTGGTTAGGAACACACTTCCGAATCATTCCATGAGGTCCATGATGATATAAATACGGATCATCCCAAAGGTAATATTTAAGATCATTAAAAAATGTCATTCTTCTATTTCTTGTCATACCAGGAGGTATGAATTTTACTGCAAGATAGTTAGCATATTCTGCGAACCAGGGATCGGCGATTTCAACACTTGCTAAATATTCTCCCATAAATGACTCATTTATAGGTACAGGGTCAATAATTATTCCCTCCATCCTAGAGAGATGATCTGCTACCGGATTATCCTTAGCCCTCCTATCTACTATCTACAAATCATATTCTTGTAGTAATAAAACCCACCTAATCAACCTGGGCTTTGCATCCTTCTTCACAAGGAGGTGATGCAAAGCTTGGTGATCAGTATGAACTATTACCTTAGAATTAATGATATAAGATCTAAATTTATCACAAGCAAAAATTATAGATAGAAACTCCTTTTCTGTAGTAGCATAATTTTTCTGAATCTTATTAAGGGTTCTACTATCATAATGAATAACATTTAAATTCTTTCCGTCTCACTGTCCTAACACAACGCCTAAAGCATAGTCACTAGCATCACAGATGATTTCGAAAGGTTCATCCCATTTTGGATATTGCATGATAGGTGCTGAAACTAATTTGTTTTTAAGATTTTCAAAACCCGCAATGCAATCATGATATAAGTAGAACGAAGTTTCTTTCTCAAGAAGGTTGGTGAGAGGCATAGCTATTTTATAAAAATATTTTATAAAACGATTGTAAAAACCTGCATGTCCTACGAACATTTTTAAGTTTTTTATGTCCTGAGGTATTGGAAGATTTTCTATAGCATTTATATTAGTCTTATATATTTCTATACCATTTTCTGAAACCTTGTGTCCAAAAACTTTACCTTCTCTTTCCATGAATCAACATTGGTCCCAATTCAAAACTAAATTCGATTGCCTGCATCTCTGTAAAACTATGGTTAAATTGTAGAGACAATTATCAAATGTTGTTCCACAAGCAACAAAATCATTTGTGAGAACTTCCATAGTCTTCTCAACAAGATCATAAAATATATTTTAAATGCATTCTTGAAAAGTTGCAGCTACATTACATAAGCCAAATAGAATTAATCTATAAGCATATGTACCGTAAGGACATGTGAAAGTTGTTTTCTCTTGATCTTGGGGTTGTATAGAAATTTGAGAATAACCACCAAGAAAACAATAATAAGAATTATTACTAAGTCTTTCTAAAATTTTATCCATGAATGGTACATGTTTATGATTTTTCTATGTCTCATGGTTTAATTTTCTAAAATCAATTCACATGCAATATCCAGAAATAGGTCTTATAGGAACTAGCTCACCATCTTCATTCATGGCAGCATCAAGACCCCCTTGTCTTGGTAAATGAGCTGGGCTAACCCTTTACTATTATAAATAGGATATATTATGCCAACATCTAATAAGCGTATAACTTATTTTCTTACTACTTCCTTCATTTTCGGATTAAGCCTTCTATGTGTGTCAACTATAGGTACAACATCTTCAAGCATGGTAATCTTATGTGTTACAATAGATGGATCTATTCCTTTAGTATCACTTAGAGTATGTCCAAATGCTTCACGATGCTTAATCAAGACTTAAATAAGTTTATTTGTTTCATTTTCTGATAAATTTTTACTAATAATAATAGGACTATCTAAAATCTCATACCTCATATCATCTAGAAGTCATTTCAATTCAATTGGTGGAGCTTCTTCGTATCCTTTTCTTACCAATTCTTCATAGTCATGTGGATTTTGTGCTTCTGAAATGGAATGAAGGTAATCATCCATGTCTTCTCTTTACTCGTCATCTGGTGCCTCTTGGCAATTAATTAGGATCCTCTCTAATTCATCTTGTGGAGTGCTGAAATGAATTATGGCTAGCTCTGCAATCATTTTCCCTTCCTTGATATCTTCGACTTCATATGGCCTCTTCTTTAGTTTGGTGGAGTGGAATGTAATTTTTTCTTCTCCAACCATCATTGAAATAGTCTCCTTCTTATTATCAATTCGAGCTTTGGTTATAGAGACAAAAGGTCTGCATAAAATAATAGGATAAAAAGAATCTCAAGTCATATCAACAATATGAAAATCAAGGGGGTACATGAGTGATCCAATAAATACATAGATATTTATAATAACACCTTCCGGTTTTATATTAGTTCTATTAGACAGTTTAATATAGTGTCTACCGGTTCGACATATGGATTATTTAAATTGTAGCGAAGTTCCTCATAAAGTGATGAAGGCATAATATTTATAGTGGAAATCGGCTCACAAATTCCGTATAAGAAAGTTACTCCATAATATATAGGAGTCACAGGCTTAGAAGTTTCATTACCTCGTACCTTACCTGTGATGAATTCTGAAGTTTCAAAGTCTAGCATTATCACTTCATTATCCACGATTCGTGCTTCCATAAGATCCTTAAATATAACATGCATTGGTAGCTTCGGGGTTCTTTTATGGTTTCTTTAATCTTCTCCTTATGTGTTCTTCCTCCCTGCACTTTTTCTTGATATTCTCTTGAATAGTTTCAAAGGAAAACTCTACCATGGGTGCACTTTCTCTTGCACGCTTCTTTTTTTCAAGGGGTTTATAAGGTTCCCATTCTGTAGGTACCTCTAGATTCCCTGCATAATTCTCAATAATTTTCTTTACTGAATAAGAATCAATACCGAGGGTTTTAATCATTGCACAAGTCCTTTCATCTACAAGAAAATCGTTAACACAGGCATATTCAGAAGAACTATTCATAATGTTCTCCTCATCTTTAAGATTTTATCTTGTCTCCCTCATTTTCATTATTATTTTCCAGGCTTCATCATAGGTATAATATATAAAACTACCATTAGAAGCGGTATCTAGGCTCGTTCTACTTTTATTATTAAGCCCTCCATACAAAGTATGAGTGATTAACCAATCAGGCAATCGGTGATGGGGAAATTACTTAGATAGCTTTTATACCTTAGATAGCCTTCATATAAACTCTCATCAGGACTATTTTTGAAACTGATAATAATACCTCTCATCCTGTGAGCTTTGCTTTCTGTGTAATATGTTGATAGTAAATTGGTTGTATCCACGTCCTTGGTGCTCATGTACAAAAAGATCTATACCAGTTGCAAAAATTATTAGAGAGAGTTTGTCTAAACAACTAGATTTTAATCTTATCAAGGTCACATTCATCAAATATAAAGGAACCAAAAACATCTTCAAAGAATTGTAAGTGTCCATATGGACTCTCTTTGTCGGTTCCTGCAAATTTCTAAGAGTTGAGTAATTCAAATAATAAGGGATGGATCTCAATACCATCGGGGCTTATGCTTTTATTGACAGTTATAAAAGCATCCATGGGCGAACCCAGTTTCCTTACTGCCTCAAGCTGGATTAAATGCTAAGGGTTGTCCATTGTTATGGTTCGCAACTCAAATCAAAAATTAGTACAATGAAAGTAAATAACTAAAAGTAAAGTGACTTATAGAGCTAAGCTGTAGAGGGAGTGTCCCAACCTTTAAACAACATAAGGTGGAGTCCCCTGTGTTTACAATGCTAGTCCCTGGATCAATAGCTAGCATCCACAGTTAATATGTAATATCAAGAAACAAAGGTCATAATATAACTTTATAACCAGGAATAACATAATTTTATTACATCATACATAGCTCATTTGGCTATTACATTACATTGCAGCGGAATATCTATAGTCATGGGGTCCTTCATCTTCAAAGTGCCACAGGCAGATGTTGGTTGTAGACTTTGTAATCCTAATCAATCAATCTTCACTAAAACAATCAAACCTGCAACATACAAGTTACAGCCACAAGGGTCAATACATTTGAATTGTATTGGCAAGTGATACTATGGTGGTATAGTGGAGTCTAACATCTATATGCATTTGGCTAAGTGGAGTTGAGGCTTGCATTGCTCAAAATATATTTTTCCTTATCATTTGAAAATACTAAGTTTTTGTTTTGACAAAATCTCTTCCAAAGCTTCTCTCAATCAAAGATTGAAGATTTCAATAACCCTTGTTCAAACCACAAGTTTTTAACTTAGAAATTTGAATGATGAGATTCTTGATTGCTTCCATGTCTTGATGCTCAAATTGTCCTTTATCAGGGACATGGCTAAGTACTTAGATTTTACACTCTGCCGAGGTGGTGCACTTTCCCCACAAGACTTGGTTTCCCAAGACAAGATCTTTCAGAAGCCTTCCCTTAGACCAAAATGGACGCGCTCCAACCTATCAAACACTACCACCCACTGTCCATATGGCTAAGTTCTTGCAACCTATATGATCATGGCAGAGCCCATATTGCCAAGTGGTCGCACTTGAAGCTTCTCAACATTTGACATCTCAAATCTCTTTGTTCCTAGGTGGCCATCCACAAGTGAGATACACAAGGTTCACCAGTCCCCTGGCCTTGTGTAACCACTCAACCAAAAACCACCAAGCAATTACCATTCCACCCAAGTGATTCATTAACTTAGTTGTTTTATTAAACAAAACACAAGTCCTCAGACTTAGAATATTTTTCCATAGTGTGAATATATATATTCCACCCATGTTTTCTATTAGCTAGGCTAAGCTTGATAGTAGTAGGTATCTTGACTTAGAAATTTCTACTAAGGTTTCATCTACTAGGTTTTTCTATAGCAAGGTTTGTACTTAGCAAAAATTCCATGCAAGTTTTACTTAGAAAAAAAATCACTAATGCATAGTGAAAGTAATGGGACAAAAAGTATGAAGCATCACTTTCCTTTTTGGTAGAGTATGGGTTCACTCCTTGTCCTTGTAACAATCACACTCTTCAAGTCAGTACAAATCAATCAAGCAAAGTACAAACTCAAACTACCAATCAAGCAAAACAACACATAAAATGACAAAGTCAAAGTAATGCATGCAAGCATGCCAAGCTTTGTTTTGTCTTGAAAAGTGGTTTCTAATGGGTCAGAAACATTTTGAAAACACCTAATGGTCATTTTGTAAAGTGGCAAAGTCATTTGCAAAAGGATTCACTTTATAAACCATTTTGAAAGCAAAGTAACATTTTATGTGGTGTGGAAATATTTTTACTAAGGCTTTAATCTATAGGGTTCACCAAATGTGTTTTCAAACCATAAAACTTGGTGTTTGGGGTCAGAGAGTTAAAAAAAAAACATTTCCCAAAAGTTTTCTTCCAAAACCACTTTTAATAAATAAACCACATTTCTATTTGACTAGAAATGGTTTTAAATCAAAGAATCATTCTTTTGTTTCACCAAATACATTTTTGGATTCACAAAGTGATTCTTATGGTCAGTAGGTTCAAATCACACCATTTGCCAAAGATTTTATCCCCAAATTCATTTTTAAACAATTTTTACATCCTTAACAAGCATACAAATGTTTCTGTAAAAACAACCAAGCTAATAGATACTATTTACTAAACCAATGGCATGGTTGGCTAGGGCTTGTTCCACTGATTCCAATGATACCAAATTTGCAATTTTTGGACGTGTGGATCAAAAGTTACAGGGTTTTCAAATTGCAACTTAAATTTGTTTTTCAAATTCTGTTTTAAACAGAACTGGCCACGCGTCGCTATTTAACTGGTCGATACCGGTTCGGCCGGATAGGCTCTGCGGTGCGTTGGATCTAACAAATCGCACGGTTCAGAAAGCATACCCCTTCGCGGTTTAAGTGATCTATCGCAAGCGTCGGATCAAGATCCTACGGTGCTAGCGTGCTTGACCATTTGCGAGCGGCGCCGACGGTGGCTAGCGGCAGCGACGGTCAGACAGTGGCGGAGCTGGCGAAACAGGAAGCGAGGGAAGAGGGGAAGGTGCTCACCACGTTCGCAAAGGCCTGAGGAAGCTCGACGTGGTCTCCTTGGGTCAAGGGGCGCTCTGTCGTGGCGGTAATCGCTCGCCGAAGTTGCTCCTGGCGTCAGATGTTCCTGCTCGTGGTCGGGGTGGGTGCTACAGATCGCAAGGAAGCAAACCGAGGGTACGGTTAGATGCGCTAGGACATGGTGTAGGTGTGTGCGTGAACGAGAGGAAAAGGGGCGGCGGGAATCTACCTGTGGGGCTCGTCGGAGTTGGAGCGGACGGCGGCGTCGTTCTGAGCTTGTTGCAGACGTTGCTCTGAGGCGTCCGCGGTCGTATGGGTGGTACGGGAAGAAGTGTCTGGGAGTGGGGAGTCTCCTACTGTGCTCAGGGAGGCACGGGGCGGTGTTGAGTCGCCGGAATCGGCACCGGACCTCGTCGGAGCAGAGGGTGGTGTTGATTGAAATTTAGCAGCCTAGGGGCGTGCAAATGCGGGGTGACAGAGGGGAAATGTAGAGGAGGCATGAGCGTTTAAGTCTGCGTGATCACATCGAGTAACGGTGGCCGCGTTAAGTCGAATTAAGGCCGCGAAATCACTGCAGGAAACGGCGTCGAGGTGAGGAAGAACAGGTCGATGCGGTGAGGACGATGAATAGGAGGAGTGGGGTCGGCTGGTCAGCGAGAAAAGAAGTGAGGGGAAGGGTCCACCAGTCAGTCTCTTTGCTGGTCTGGAAGTGAGTGGAAAACGTTTTGTCGTGGGCGAGGGGAGCTGGGCTGTTTGATGGGCTTGTGGGCTTGGCCGGCTGGGCTAGGTCCAAATCCCATTTTTTTCTGTCTGCTGGCTTTTTCTTTTTCTATAACTATTTCCTGTTTTGAAATTCAAACAACCAAACAATACTCAAATCAATTGAAACTAACACCACACTTTGAAACTTTGAAATTGGTTCTGTTCAGTAACATAAACCAAAATTCCAAAATAAAATAATATTTAAATCTTTTTAGGTTCCACGCATTAATTAAATAAAATGGACCATGGTTATTTAATCAAATAGGGTTTGATTTATTTAATGAAATCTCCATTTGAAATCCAAATATTTTCAAGACCAAATCAGTAGGTTTTATTTGGAAATATAAGATAATTGAAAATCTTGTTTAAAACAAAATAACATTTTTATTTTATGGTCCATTGACAATTAAATAAAATGGGCCTTAGTTATTAAATCAAATAGGATTTGTTTTATTAAAATCTTTATTTTGAAATCTAAAATAAAACCAAAACACTTCAGTAGGTTTTATTTGAGAATATAAAATATTTGCAAAACTTATTTTTTTTAAATAAATAAATAAGTTTTTGTGTTTATTTAAAATGGGAAAAGCCTTTACTTAGATAAAAATTGGATATTAAATCCTTATTATTTTATTTAAACAAACCTTTATTAATCTTAACAAAACAAAACATTTTATTTCAAAAACATGGCCAAGTTTTAATTTGGCTTTATAAAATAATCTTTATTTGTAAGACTTCTATTTCATTTGAAAACCAAATCTTTTATTTAAAAGATCCAAAATAGTAAATCCAAAATATTTATTTTCCTTTATTAAATTTTTATCTTTTTAAATCCCTTTAGGATTTATTTGATCCAAATTGGTTTGAAGATTTCCAATTGGATTCAAAAAGTTTCTTCTCACTCTGAAAATCAAGCAAAGTTTTATTTTATTCATTTATTTTTCACATTACAAGATTTGGAAAATCTTGGGATGTGACATAAGCTCCCCGGCAACGGCGCATTAAATTAGCTTGATGACCGCAAGTGCACAGATCGTTTGTAGCTAGTTTTGAAATAAAGATATCGATCTCACAGGGAGTAGTAGGCAAAAGACTAAAATGCTTTTAACTAAAACTAAACGGAGTACTTTAAGAATAATTATAAGATGCAAGAAAAGTAGAATTATTTTTGGGTTTTTGATTAATAAAAACAATAAAGTAAAGTTAAGTGAACTTTATGCAGAAAATAAGAATCGCGTTTGTAAGAAAGCTTGGAACTACAATAGGGAAAAAGGCGTTCTCGAGGAGTGGTGGATACACCGCTAGCAATTTAGACCGAGTAATCAAGATTATTAAAACTAATATTCTCATGACATGTATGCATGTGGGAGGAGCTCCAGATATGGACGAATAGGCATCAATCACTGCTCACATCATTATTCATAATCACATCTGACAGTTAAACGACATCAATCTTATTATCTCGCTATTAAGGGATTTCTCCCGCGGCATGGACATGGCTTAATGAGTTCTCCTTGCTTCCCCAAGTTAGTACGTAAAGGATGACAACGAATTTATAGTCACAGTAAGTTCTATCATCCTTCCGTCTACCAACAAGTAATCCCCTTCATCAAGTCCCCATAAGAGGCAAATATTAAAGAGGTGCACAACTCTCAACATCAAGATGAATATAATTAACATCTACACATAATGGTGTATAACATAATAATCTATATCTCATATCAATCATATACTAGGGTTTCCCCATCTCCCCAAGAACTAATGATCTACTCAGACATGGAGGAAAATAGAATCATGGTAATGGTAATGGAAACAATTATAGATGAATAGTTTTTGTATAAATCCACAACTAGTGCTAGAATTACAACAAGACCTAGATGGGATGTAAGGAGATGATGGTGATGTAGTGGTTGATGAAGATGGATATTGATGCCTTGGCCTCCCAGATCTTCTTAGGGTGAAGATGGATCTCTAGGGAAAGTTCCCCCCTCCAGATCCCTTCAGGAGGTGAGGTTTTTGGTGATTTTTGGGTGTTCTGGATGTCGTCTCCCTGATCGAGTTGCATAGGGTGAAATTATTTGATGAGTTGGTGTCGGCGCCAACTATACGGTGGGAACTATACGACCGGAAAAGTTCCTCCCACCGTATTGTTTGTCGCTAAACCTTCTATGTCCTCCAATCTCTTCGGGTTTTCTTCTGGTATTATTTATATTTCCCAATTTAGAAATTTACGTTGTTTTGGACTCCTTTTCGCTCTAGTACAATTGGTTCAAGACTTGTGTCCATTGTATCCATCATCTGCCCTGATCCTGGTGAAAATAAACATAAAAGGTGCGTGCGAACGCTGTAAAATACCAAGAACCTACCACTGCAGTGTAAAATAATAATATAAAACATGATGCAAATATGCACTCATCAATATCTGAGCCGGCACGATGCAACTTCATTAACTTACCGATTCATTATGGAACTGAATTATTGTTATTATGTTCTAGTGCTCAGTCGAAACATTATTTCCGCTTCATGTTTGATGAGGCAAGGCTATGAGTCAAATATTAAGAATAATGGTTGTTCTTTATATTTTAATGATATGTTTCACGGCTTTGCACCCGTCCAGGACGGGTTATTTATTTTGGATCTCGATGGTGAGTCGGTTTATAACATAAATGTTAAAATGTTGAATGCAAATGATCTGAATATGACTTACTTTTGGCACTGTCGGCTTGGTCATATAAGTTGGAAACACATGAAGAAGCTCCATGATGATGGACTCCTAACTTCGTTCGAGACATGCAAATCTTGCCTACTCAGCAAAATTACCAAGACACCTTCTACAAAGAGTTGTGAAAAGGCGTCCAACTTGTTGGAACTAGTACATAGTGATGTATATGGACTAATGAGCACGACAACAAGGGGTGGCTATGAGTACTTAATTACCTTCACTGATGATTTGAGTTGGTATGGATATATCTACTTGATGAAACATGAGTCGGAAGCCTTTGAAAAGTTCAAAGAATTCCACAATGAAGTACAGAATCAACTCGGCAAGAAAATAAAGTTTCTTCAGTCAGACCGAGGAGGCGAGTACATGAGCCATGAGTTTGATGACCAACTGAAAAGTTGTGGAATAGATCCCCAACTTACTCCGCTAGGAACATCGCAGAGAAACGGTGTGTCGGAATAGCGGAATCAAACTTTGTTGGACATGGTACGATCAATGATGAGTCGAACAGATCTGCCTTTGTCATTTTGGGGTTATTGTCTAGAAACTACGGCGTTCACACTAAACAGAGTACCATCAAAGTCGGTAGAAAAGACACCAGATGAGATGTGGACAGGCAAAAATCCGAGTTTGTCTTTTCTTAAGATTTTGGGTTGTGAAGCATTTGTCCAGCGACTTCTGTTGGACAAGCTTAGAGCCAAGTTGGATAAGTGTATTTTTGTGGAGTATCCAAGGGAAACCTTGGGTTACTACTTCGGCAATCGAGAAGAGGGTAAAGTGTTTGTCGCTCGGAATGGTGTCTTCCTTTAGAAAGAGTTTCTCAGTCGGGGAGTCAGTGGGAGCAAGGTGCAGCTCAAAGAAATTCGAGAGGAACTGGCTAGTAGCGAGTCGGCAAAAACCTTGGAGGTTGAGCCGGTCATGTTAGCTAAGACGGTAGAAGCACCTATACTGCAAAGATCGGCACGATTACGAAGTGTTCATGATGTGTTACTATTAGACAGTGATGAGCCGGCAAATTATTCGGAAGCGATGGTGGGATCTGATTCTGAATCATGGCTTGGAGCCATGAGATCAAAAATAAAGTCCATGGATGAAAATCAAGTTTGGAACATCGTTTATCTGCCAGACGGTGCAAGACCCGTCGAGTGCAAATGGGTCTTTAAGAACAAAACTGATAAGGATGGAAATGTTTCCGTCTATAAAGCATGGATTGTCGTGAAGGGGTTCCAACAGGTTCAAGGAGTTGACTACGATGAGACTTTCTCACCTGTAGCGATGCTTAAATCAGTCTGAATCATGTTAGCTATAACAGCCTATTTCTACTATGAGATATGGCAAATGGATGTCAAAACGGCTTTCCTTAACAGAGATTTAAACGAGGACGTGTATATGATACAGCCCGAGGGTTTTGTCGGTCCGGCTAACGCTGACAGGGTTTGCAAAATCCAGAAATCCATTTATGGATTGAAGCAAGCATCTTAGAGTTGGAACATTCGCTTTGATGAGGTAGTAAAATCGTTTGACTTCATCAAGAGTGATCATGATTCTTGTTTATACAGGATGTTTAGTGGGAGCAAAGTAAACTTTATGATATTATATGTTGATGACATATTACTGATTGGAAATGATGTCCAGATGTTGCAAGAAACCAAGGAATTATTGGAAAGGAGTTTCTCAATGAAAGACTTGGGTGAGGCAACAAACATCCTCAGAATCTGGATCTATAGAGAAAGATCAAGACGACTCATCGGATTGAGTCCGAGTACATATTTGGACAAAGTGTTGAAACTTTTTAACATGAAATCGTCTAAGAAGGGGTTCTTACCGATGTCCCAAGGTGTAAAACTTAGCAAGACTCAGTATCCTTCGACAACTGATGAGCAAAGTCAGACGAGTGTGCTTCCGTATGATTCTATAGTCAGATCCATCATGTATGCCATGATTTGTACTAGGCCTGATGTTTCCTATGCTCTATGTGTTGTGAGCAGATACCATGCTAATCCTGGAGAAATCCACTAGGCAACGGCTAAAAATATCCTAAAGTACTTGAAAAGGACTAAGGATATGTTTTTGTTTATGGAGGTGAAGATGAACTTAGTGTAAAGGGTTACACGGATGCGGGTTATCTTACCAACTCTGATGTTTCTCGTTTGCAATCCAGATACGTGTTTATTATAAATGAAGGGGCTGTGAGCTGGAAGAGTTCCAAGCAAGAGACTGTGTCAGCATCTACAATAAAGGCTGAGTATACTGCCGCCTCAAAGGCAGCAAAGGAAGTTGTTTGGATGAGGAATTTCCTCATAGATCTTGGTGTGCTTTAGGGCTCATCCAATCCATTAGACATGTATTGTGACAACAATGGTGCTATTGCACAATCCAAGGAACCTGGACAACACCAGAAGAACAAGCACATACTCATGCGGTACCACCTGATTCGCCAGTTCGTGGATCAGGGTGATATCAAGTTATGCAAGGTACACACGAATGCAAATATTGAGGATCCGTTGACAAAGTCGTTACCACAACAGAAGCATGAGGCGCACCTGAGAGCTATGGGAATTAGATGCCTAGACTTGTGATGTTGGAAGATTGACTCTAGTGCAAGTGGGAGACTATTGGGAATATGCCCTAGAGGCAATCATGTATGATGATATTTCCCATTGTATTCATAAAGATATTAATTTGTCCTTGTATAAACATCTGATGTGTATCATTGAATATGTGATTCAGTTGTGGAACTATGCATTCATGTTGTTTATAATAAATATCCTCGGTCATCAAGGTTGTGCTGCACACACAACTTAGACCAATGTGAAAGTCGGCTGATGACTCGGTTCCACTTGTCATGGGTATGGTGATGCCATTCCGACTTACATTGATTTGGCTAAAGATTTTATCGAGTCGGATTGACCCATGTTGAGATACAACAAACAAGTCATCATTTGTATATCTCAATCAATGTAATCCTTGTACCTGAGGTTGTTGCACAATCCGAGTTGAGGATCACCGACTTAGGTTCTGTCAAACGATGATCCATAATAGGGAAGTTATAAAGGCAGAGTTCGGGTCGACTGAGAATCATGCTGCGTGATGTGAATAACAAAGATGGGATTTTCCCCTCCACTTGGAGAGATATTCTCTAGGCCCTATCGGATGATACGACTTGGAAATCATGGCCATGCAAGACTCGATTAAGTGTTAACCGAGGCAATCGACTAAGAGTTAGTCGGATGAATCACTTATCTTGGATCAAGAAGAGAGTCGAACTATTTAAGGGATGACGATTATTCCACTATAGTCTGACAAGGTATATCGTGAGGCAAAAGGGACTCGGACGCAAGTCACATTGGAAAGGCATGTCGTCATGACTCTTCGGTACTTTGGAGTCGGCACGTTCTTCTAGGAGCCGCTACCAACTAATCGATTGAGAGTCGGAATCCAACCGTGTCCAAGTTTCCATGAGCCCGTGGGGTCACACACTTAAGAGTGGGAGCAAGATTCAGATTAGATCCGAATCGTAAATGTGTTCGGGTTGGACCTAACCGGATTTGCACTGAGTCAGTGAGTTGGACTAACAGTGACTATTATTATATGGGCTTTAGTGAATGGTCCACAAGTGAGTGGAGCCACTTTCACTCCCTATATATAGTGGGCACACAAACCCGGCAGGGTTAACGGTTAGGTCATTACATGCGTTGGAAACCCTAGCTCCATAGCAGTCCTACCGGCGTAACGAACCTAGAAGTTCACCGCCGGCGATCCTCCTTGTACGTGTGGATACCAGCAGCTGTGTTGTTCGATTAGCACCACGACGATCAGGATCGGATCCATATCGTGAGGACTACATTGCATCAATAAACGTGCTACATCAGTAATCCACAACTGCGTGTCTAGTGGTAATCCTTGTGGCCTTCTACATCATCTAGATCTTGGGATCACCAGGTTAGAGGGAAATTTTTGTTTTATCTCTACGAGGCCCAACAATACAGACACTGAAATACAATAGATGTACACAGAGAACAAGTTCTTGTTTCAGCACTTAAAACCCGTGGCCCGATCGGTTTGCCCTTTTCTCCAAACACACTCGACCATTGGACCATGCAAAACTGACGATCAAGGCTGCTTCGAGTACCTTCTTCTCACATAAATCCTTGCGACCCCTATATGCATCCCAAAATGCCCAAGTCTCATCTAGATTGTGACAAGGCCATGTTTCAAAAGAAAAGCAAGACTATCTACTGCTCTTGATTTAAACAAGTAGAAGTACATCAGTATTAGTTCCACAATATGCTTTAGTAATAGCAAGGACAGAACAATTGAGAGATTCAGTAGCTTTCCTACTTGAAATACAAGTAGTATAGAGAGAATAAGTTCTTGTTCCAGCTCAAAAAACATTGGCACAAAATCAGTTTGCCCTATTATCCGAACAGACTCGATCATTGGAGGAAGCAAAACTGAGGATCAAGTCCGCTTCTGTGCGAATACCACTTCCTTACATCAATGCCTGCGTGACCCCTATATGCAACCCAAAATGCCCAAGAAGCATCTAGATAATTATTACAATGCTAGGTTTCAAAAGAAAAGCAAGAAAATCTTCTTCACTTGATCTAAACAGGTAACAATACATCACTATTAGTTCAACAAAATACTTTGGTAATAGCAAACGACAGAACAAAAGAAAAGCAAGACCATCTCCTGCCTTTGACCTAAACAAGTACTAGCAGTATATAGTAAAAAATACTCCGAAGTACAAGAACTAGTACTGTACTAGTACTACTTCATGGCTAGCCTCACTTTCTTCATGGCTAGCCTCACTTTATTCCAATTCTTTTTTAATTGGGAATACTACCCCGCGATTGATGCATATTGAGTAATGCACGCCCTGGGTAATATAAGATGTTTCATGGTACAATAGCAGTGAAAGAATTTTCTTCTGCATGATGGGAGACATCGCCCTGATCCCAGGCGTGGAGGAACTGTAGATTATATCCCAAACCCCAACTCTATTGATGGGGTATAGGCAGTGAGGTTCATATTGTACAAGGGAGACGAGCATGCGTCATGCCTGATACACACGACGGATACGACGATGTCGCTCAACTTACATATGTCAAATATCACAGCAACCATACCATCGTCCCCTGTTCTGATCTTCTCTACTCTCGATGAGCGCAGTGCCAACAGCGGCTGAGAGAAGTGCCTGGAGTTAATAAATAAAGTAAGAATTGGAAGACTAAATTGCAGCATGCAAAATATAATAAGAAAGAATGAAAAGTAAATATGAGTAACCTGACTGTGATAAAACATACGTAGTACTCCCTTCGTTTCAAAATATAAGATGTTTAGCTTTTGTGAAGTGTATCTGGACCCCTATATAGTATATGAGTTCATTCCGACCTACAAACTAAAAAGAGTCTATATACACTCGTTTCACAAAATGTAAAACATCTTAGGGCATGTTTGATTCAAAGGATTTCTAAAGGAATTATATATCCATAGTAAATTATCCTATAGAGTGTGTTTGTTCAAAGGAATGAATCCTACAAAATTCCTATACATTGCTTTCCTACACTACAATCCTGTAGGATTTCTAAGAAGAGGTGAGACCTCTTGGAATAATTCCTATATGTCTATGACAACTATGCCATGTACTTAAACCCAACAAATTTACTGTATTTTCTTGCAGTGCAATCAAACAACTAATTTTACTGATCCCTAAAGTTTTTATTCCAATAGGACTTCAAGTGTCATGCTATTCTGTTCCTGCATTTTTCCTATTCATGTGTTGCAAAAATCCTTTGAATCTATTTTTAAACGGAGGTAGTACCTACGGAGTACATGTGTAAGGCCATTATTTCAAGGGAAAATCTACTTGATCTAATCAAGTAGCGTTAGCTCCCAGTAAAGAGCCATGTTTGAAAGTAAATGCTAGATCATCTTCAGCGATTTGATCCAAACAAGTACTACCAGTACATACTGCAAAATAAAATAGTACAAGCATAACTATAAACAATATACTCCCAAGTACAAGAACTAGTACAATAGTACTGTATAGCCAAAATCCATATTTCTGACACACTGAAACCCCTCGACTTGCATCAACATCAATATTTAATCCCAAATTTGAATGAAAGATCATCATCGGAATCAAGACGGTCATATCTATCATCTACCACCTTATGGCTGCAGAATGAGTAATCCAAGATGGACCTATCATGTTTATTAATCAGAAAATTCTGGAAATCTTCAGTAATTCTTATGGCGGCCGGCGACGCGCTTCTCTTCGACTCGAAAAACAGGCTATCTTCGGTGTATTCCTACAAGCCCCCTCCCATCATTGAAGGTTTATATAAGTGTAACTCCACCATGTACCGCAGAAACTTGCACGCGACCTGACGCACTAGATGGATACGGCGAGGCCATAGAGAAGCATGTAAAATCGCACGGCGAACACCATACCATCATCCATGGACACGACGGTATCTAGTCTCCATGAGCCAAGTGCCATTAAAGACGGAGAGATGTACCTGTGTTCCACGCTGTAGTGGAAACTATGCATTTCCATCAAGTGGGATTTTTCGAGGTGGTCGAGGTGCGCCATGGGCGGGGCAACAAACTCGCAGCCACGGGAGGGGCACGCCATCTTGTGGTTGAGGAAGTCATGGAAGGCGACCAATGTCCCACAGCCTTCGTTGGGGCATCTGCTACCTTTTCCGCCAGCGACTTGGTGGCGCAACTCCTTGGAGCATGTGGCTAGCCGGACGGCGCTAGTAGTGTTCATACACATAGAGATTTCTCCGAAGGCGTCGTCGCCAAACTTTCTCCATTTTAACAACCCAAAAATTCATGAACTGTAAAAGCATGCATTGCATTCATATCATCATAGCATCTAGAGCTCGCACAAAAAATTTCAAAGTTTGAAACTAAATAAACCGTAATTTATGCCCATTTTATTATATTCATATGAGACATGGTTTTATTTTTATTTTCAATAGACCAAAGTGTCTTCGAGTGAACAGATGTGTTTGTCACACTCTTGAATGCTAGGATCACAGTTCAAAATTCTGGAAAAGGTTTGAATTCAAATAGATTTGAATTAGGGTTTAAAACCATTCCTGAAAATCAAATTGGAAAAAATAAAAGGTTAAAGAAAAAAATAAAACAGAGCGCTGCCTATTCAGCCCAATGCCAGAACCGGCCCAATAAGCTATCAACACCTGGATTTTAATCCCAGATGCCTTGTATGCCATACATCGCAGTCCCAAGATTACCATTTTTTGCAAGACATAACAGATTGGATATCACAGTACATCATCCATTACAAACCATACATAAGGTATTACACAAATAAAGGATCTCATGATCCAATATTAGTACAAATCAAGCAGCGGAATAACGTAATGATAACGATAGCATGGGCGAAGCTCCATCTTCATAGTCACAGATAATGATGACGATGGGAGATGATCCTAGTTGTCGTAACCTTCTATTGTCCTTCCTCCTAATAGTCCTCTTCATAGTGTGGCCACGGGAATAGCCAGAGAGAAAGCCATGAGTACTATTTAAGTACTCGCAAACTAATACTAACAAGTGAAGGTGTTTTGAGTAGGAAGTACTATGCTCTAAGTTGTTTTTCAAAAATCTAGATTTATCTCTACTGAGTTCAGAAGCAAAGAAAGCTAGTTGAAAGTTTTATAACACCTAAGTGGGAACTTGAATTTCATATACAACCCTGTTGTGGTCAAGTCAAAGTCACGATTCATTTCATAAGTCATTTTAAAAACATCTGACGACAGAACAGTATAGGCACTCCAACTGTTCATAACCGCTGACGCGGCTATTCAAATAGTTTGACACTCTTCAGAGGTGGTACACTTTCACCACAACATTCGATACATCCGTCAGGAACAATCCTGAATTCACCATACTCAGTATGCGGATAATCAATCCTAACCTTTCAATTACACGCCCTAGTATAGGCACCTCTCGTGTGAGTTTGGCCTCCCAACCATGGCCAACTATCATCTTGGGAACTGCATAGGTGGACAATCTTCACAAGGTAGCCTCGTCTCAAACCTTGGCCGCAAGGGAACCCATACTAAGGTATATAAATTTCCAGTGAAGCCCTACCCAAGTTTTTGGGTATTGTGGTTGTACGGTAAAATTGGAATGGTATCACATCCAGACAACCATCAGTTTTATAAGAGCTAAGGCTCATGCCTTAACATTTTCATCATCAAAATCATCTGGTGTTCAAGAACACAAGTCAAAACATTTCGGTAGAATGACTCATCATTCTAAGGTTTTCATAACCATTTTCACCAAGTATTCCCATCTAAAGTGGTCAAGTTTTATGTTTAGCACTAGCATCTACAAGTGGGGGTAAACACTAATGAGGGGTGGTAAACAAGTGTATCTTATCTAAGTTCAATCTCATGCCTCGGGATGACATCAAGATTTATCTATCTTAGGACAAGTTTTATGCTCTTTATGCTACCTTTAATAAACTTTTATAAGTTCTACAATTTACTAGGTAACCTTAAGTAGAAAGCTTTGATAAAGAAATAAAATACTAAGCTTGCAAGTAAAAATGGGATTGGGTATCAAGTGGTGTAAGCTTGCAAGTAAAACTTGCATGGTTTAGCTTAGCTTGCTAAGATAGTAGCTTGCTAAGATATTAGTATAAGCTTGCTAGGATTAGCTTGCTAAGTTTCAAGTGTTAGCTTGCCTTGTGTAGAGCAGTGGTTGAAGTTCTCCTCGGCTTCTTCCTCGTAGTATTCTCCTTCCTCCTTATATCCTTGGTCGGTACTAGTGTCTATAAATAAATACGAGTTACACAATCACCAAACAATACTTAACTACTTCTATTTATCACACCAACGTTTTCACTAGATGATCTAGGATCATCACAAAGATTAAGGCAATAGTTTTATTTCCTTTATTTTAGAAAAGTAATTTCTACTCATTGAAAAACTACTTAAGATTTAATATTCTCCAACTAAAACATGGGATCATGTTGACACATGTCATCACCACATATTTCAATATTTGGGAATGTGATTTAAAATGGTGTCACAATTTAATAAGGTTTAACCTTTTTATTTTTAATTAAATAAATGACTAGAAATGCCTATGGGGCATTCTTTTATTACTTGTTCATTATTTCTGCAAGTAAACCTAGATATTTTTGTATATTCAGAAAGTTCTAGTTAAATGTGATTTTTGAGAGTTGGAATCAACTCAAAAGCTTTTGTGGTTGAATTTTAGAAAATGTTTGAATGAAGAAAAGCTTATACCAATTTTGTGGTTGAATTTTTACTATAGTTGATCTCTAATTCCAAATGAATTTTGTCAAATGTGCTTGGATTAATAATTCCAGTACCTTTCTAACAAAATTGGTTTCATGCATTTTGGTTCAGTGAATCGACCTGGGTTGATTTTTGAATCTAGGTACAGAACTCAGTTTGAAACTAAAATAATATACCTAAATTCAAACTACTAGTTCACGCGGGAATGTAAATGGGCCGGCCCACGATGAACAGCGCGTGCGTGGGTGAGTTTAAGTGGATGACCCCACCAGTTAGCGAGACATGGGGTGCGAAGCGGTACGGGGTGATCTAGACCGCATGATCAAACTCTAATCCAACAGCTGTGACCTATCGTCTCCGTCGGGTAACGCTGGCGAGACAGAACCCTAGAGCAGCCAATGGGGGTCTACGGGGGCTCACCGGGGCTCAGGCAAGGGTCAGCGATGGGGGCGAATGACGAAGTCGACGACGACGAACCTCCTGGTACCGGCGACTTCTATGGCGGCTCCAATCGCTGGCTCCTTTCTTCCTCCTCCGTGGTTGACTCCGGCCAAATTCTGGCGACCTGCTTCTCTTCTTGCTCCGGGGGTGAGGTGGGGTGCTTCTGAGAGAGAGGGGAGTGTGTTGGTGTGAAGAAATCGAGCGGGGGTGGCCTCTATTTATAGTGCCAGAAGGGGACCAAAGGGCGCAGGTGGAGCTCGTCGGTGTCGTCTGCACAGCGAGCTAAAGGCATGGGCGACGGTAGGGGGTGGTGCTGTGCTCACTGGCGATGCTCAACGGCATGGTTACGCGACATGGGACAGTGCGAGATGGTCGGACCGATGCGCTGCTCTGGGCGGGTCCGACGAGAAGTTTTATGGCGCACGGGCTCTCTTGGTCGCGCGGCGACGAACGGGCGTGTCTGCGGGGTTGCTGGGTGGTGGTGATCACGTTTGCACGCGGCTAGGGCGGCGTGTGGTCTGTGGGTGAATGTCGAGGGTGGCGCTCTGGCGCGCTCTCGGCATGGCGCAAAGGCGTAGGGCGCGACATTTATAGAGTGGTCCAGTGGCTTGCTGGTCCTTGGTGTTGGACATGGGGTGGCGGTGGACGGTGGTCAGTGTCCCAGACAACGTGGCTAGGCTTGGTGCTGCTCCTAGCTTGCTGTCGATAGTGAGGTGGAAAGGTGAGGCTCGGCCTGCTCACCATTGATGGCAATGGCAAGCTCACAGTAGTGCTAGAGATTGCTAACTAAGCTATATGATCTACTAAATGTCTGTTGTGAGCTAGATGTCGTGGTATTGCCGACGAGTACGCCATGGAGGGGTCCTCACAGTGCGTGTTTAGAGACGTGGGGTAAGGAGGACGGTTGACGAATACGAGGTAACACAGCTTACCCAGGTTCAGATCCCACAACGGTGGCGGAATCCTAATCCTGCTATAAATCACTATAATGGCAATACGCCGAGTTACAGAGATCGGTTCGCTGTGCGAGGTGTGTGTAAAACGATGCCCTAAAGGCTCCCATAGGCCCAACTTATATAGTCGCCAGGTCCTAGGGTTACAGGGAAAAGTCCTAGCCGGACAGGTTACAGAGTCCTACACCATCTATTACTAGTCTTGTGTATCTTGCACTCCAAGGCTCCCGGTACGCTGGTGACTCCACCATAGCCTTCCTTTATCCGACATGGGCCTTCCTTCTGAATCCACCTAACTAGGCCGCCCTGCAGGCCGTAGGCCATGCTACCGACTATGGGACACCCGGGTTAGTCGGATAAGAGACATGCTATGAGGATACCCATATAGCATATCCCCAACAGTAGCCCCCGGAGAACTCCGAGATCTTACGCCGTCTTGCCTCTTCCCGTGGAATGCTCCGTCTAGATGGATGTCGACAAATCATCAAGCAATATCTTGTAGTCCTCCCAAAGAACCCTGCAAGGTTTTCTCCGTCTTCTACGAGTAAGTCAGAGAAATGCTGAATCTTCCATCGTACGCTCCCGTTGTCGGATTAAATCCGTCCATGCCGGAATCTTCGATGGGGGCTCATCTACCATGTCAGTTATGACGACGTAGACTGTAGGTCAGCGATGACTCGTAACTCACACATGAAGAGAACGTAATCATAGCCGATTTTCCTGCGCGAGCAATACGAACCGTTGGCGGCGACGGTTGGAGACGTGGCGAAATTACCGCGCACGTTCACGAACATGTCGTCTACGCGGCAACCGTCCGATTAGCTGCACGAATATTGACGCAGAGTAAGATAAATAGCGGCCGTGGGACACTTGCCACTTTTTCACCTCATTCTCTCGCGTCATTGTCTTCTTCCTCCAGCCGCGCGCCTCCTTGAGCTCTCCGTGAAAACCTCGAGAAACCCTAGCCCTGCTTCCTGCACCAGTTGCATCCTCTCCTTCCTCCATGGCTAGCAGCGGTTCATCTCCATCAATGGCGGCGTCGAGCTAAGCCGCGGCAAAGCCGGCGAGCTCCGTCGTCGTGCCCCCAGAGGGCCTGGTTATTCCCGCATCGGTGGTGATAGAAACCACCGGCGGCGACCATAACCTGGCGGCGCTAGAGCCCCTGGAAGAGGAGCCAGACTCGCACAAAGGCGACTGGCGCAGCTCGGACATCACCGGCCGCGACATCCAAGAGATGGTCGCTGAGAGTTACGTCCCTGCGACGGTGGGGCTCGCCTGGCGGGCGGCACCGGCCGGCGAGGTGACCCCTTCTCCCCAAGCCGGAGAGAAGGTATACCTCAAGGCGCAATTTTTACGTGGCCTTTCTTTGCCCATCTCCCACTTCTTCTTGTCCGTCTTGAATCACTTCCAGGTCACACCCCACAACCTCTCCCCAATAGCATCCTAGTGCTTAGTAACTTCGCGGCACTTTGCGAGGGTTACCTAGGGATTAGGCCTAGGTTAGATCTGTTTGTCTACTTCTTCACCGTCAAACGTGAAGTCGGACGCAGCAAGGAGGAGCTTAGAAACTGTGGCACCATAATCTTCAAGATCCGTCCAGGTCGGCGGTTCCCCGACATTGTCGGCCACGAGTCGTGTAAGAACTGGCAGCAGTCGTACTTCTACGGCCCCGACATTCCTTTGTGGGGCCGAGAAGCAACGTACCCGGACATCGTGGATGGAGCCGCCGCTGAAGTTTCCACATGGCGGTCCCATGCCTCCCTTCCCTCCGACCTCAACGCTTCTCGCGCAATAAGGCGGATCGAATGGTTTGTGGATACGGGTCTGGCCGGCTTGGACCTAGCCATGTGCTGGTTCATCAGGAGGATCCAACCTCTGCAGCACCGTACGAAGGTCATGCACGAGTACACCGGCGACCGAAGGGATACCCTCCGGATCTCCGAGGACAACTTCTCGAGCGAGTCCGTCAAGTTCCGTCTTCAAGACATCGTCAAGGTGAAGGACAAGAAGCGTGGCTTCACCCTTACCTACGACATCTTCGTAAATGGAAAGTGCCCAAAGGTAGGTATTTATTATCCGTTTATGACATTACTCCAATTTTTTCGTCTTGCTAATACCATCTTGTCTAACACGGTGATTTCTCACTTAACAGCTTAGCGATCTAGAAGAGGGCAACCTGGCCGCCCAAATCTATGATCCCAAGATGAAGGAAGTCACGGTCGTGTCCGACGATGATTCCCCGTTGGCGCGAAAGCGGAAGAGCTCCACCTCTGACGCTGCCGACGGAGGCAAGAAAAAGAAGACAGAGGGTGGAGCCTCCAAAAAGAGTACTGCCGCCCTGGAGGCGGAAAAGAAGAAAGCCATCGGGATGTTTGACAAAGCGCCCCCCTAGTGTAAGCTTCTTATTCTCTGACATTGCCTTGTTTATCTGTTTCATGCCTGTACTTATGAATTTTGCATGTTTCAGGAAGAAAGCCACAACCAGCCTCAAGAAGTCCTCCAAGACTCTTGGGGCTTCTAAAAATATCAAGGATATGCTGCATCGTGACTCTTCCCCCGCCATCGCCCCTGCTACTCCTGCCTTCAAGCCCTCCTCTGCTCCGACAAGCTCCCAAGCCCAGGAGGCACCCGGCCCTTCCGCCATGGAAGTGGATTCTGGAGCCTCTACCGAACTCGCAGTTGTCGGCGAGCAGGCGACGCAGGAGAGCCCTGCTCTTCAAATGGCTGAAGCTCCGGCTAAGCATGTCATCGGTAGCGGCAAGGCGGTGGTGGTTGCTGGTACATCTGCCGAAGGCGGCGCCTCTGCTCCCCAGAAACCCTTAGAATTGCCAAAGATTATCTTCCCGGTGCTTACGCCGGGTAGCACAACTATGGTTCCTGGAGGAGTGCCGTCATCTCTGACGTGCGACCATGAGGAGCTACTCCGACAAGCAGACATCTTGCGAAGCAACAATGTTTCCTTTGGCAAGCTGCTGGCCGAGAGTGCTACAAACCTCAAGATCATTGCACTTGTAAGTTTTACTTTACCTTTTGCATTTCATATGAGTATCCCACTGTATCCCGTGAGGATGTAGACGAAAAACCATTGGTTTTGCATCTATATGCTCTAAGAATGACTAAGTTAGAATAAACTCTCACTGTAGCCCCCAAGCATTTAGATGGAATGAATTATTCCGACTAGATGCTTTAAGAGTAGCATACACAGTGTTCATAATTTTAAGTGCTGTAGCCCCCAAGCCTCTAGTTGTAACTGAATTAGTTCCGACTAGATACTTAAAGAAAAAGCTAAGCATTTTCCGAGTTAAAACTTCATACTGTAGCCCCCAAGATTCTATTTGAGAACTGAATTAGTTCCGACTAGATGCTTAAAGAAAAGCTAAGCATATTGCTAAGTTAAAAACTCTTGCTATAGCCCCCGAGCACCTAGATGGAAAATCTCCGACTAGGGGCTCCAAGTAGACTGAAAAACGACTTGACTTTGTATTTGCTTCCACAGAACGAGAATGCTCGGAGGGGCATGGCCAATGATAAGTACCAGAAGATGCGCGCGGACCTTGAAGCTGAAAAGGGTAAAACCGCCATCTTGAAGGAACAGATCATCAAAAACAAGAGTCTGTTTTCTTTTTGTGCATTTCCGTCTTATTTTTGTGCCTTCCTTCTTCAAGTACTCACGGTGTACTGTGTTTGCTCCGACTTGCAGAGCATGTCGCCAAGGCTAAGGATATTGTCAAGCAGTCCAAGCACATCCAGCAACTGGACAGCGAGAACAAGATCCTTAAGAAGGAGAGGGAACAAATGCTGAGGATGCACGAGGATTCCATGAAAGCCCTGCATGACTCTGCTTCTGCCGAGATCAATCGCTTGAAGGAGGAGCTTGCGATCCTAAAGGATCAGAAGCAAGCTGCCGATGAGCAAAACCTTCGCCATAGCGAGGCGTTTAAGCTCCTCCAACAAGAGAAAGAATCCTTGGCGGACGTCGTCTGGCAAGCTAAGGCCAGCATCTTCATTAAGTATTCTCCGCCTTTTAGCTATGTAGTCTGGATACTTAGAATTTTTGAACTCATGCAATCGTTGTCGGAATTTTCAGCGCCCCTGGGTTTAACCCGCTCGCCTCCTTCGTACAATGAATGCATGATTCTTGCCGGCAACTTAATCAACACCGCCATCACCCAAGCCAAGGAGATCGCCCAGCCCCTCCAAATTTATATCAAGGCCTCGGACTCCATGGTGAAGTACTCGGAGATTCTGCGTCGAGCCCTCGAGCGTGTCGCAAGCTGGAAAGCTTCATGTGCATGGGCTGGAGCAAGGATGACGTTGTCCATGGTGAAGGCACACTATGAAGGTGCCGACATCGACACGGTGACAAATGGTATCCCCGACGTGGATGATGACGGCAAGGAGATTGATCACGAAGCCATCCTGTCATCACTCGCGGGCTATGACACCAGGGTTGCCGAGTTGGTGGACGTCGACGTCTTCGTGCCCAGGAACTTCCTTCACAACGCTGACCCTGGATCCTCTGAGTCTCCTCACAGTGGTGACGCAGAGGGTGAATCTCCGGCTGGTGATGATGCGGCCTCCAAGTCCCCTGCACCCAAGGAGTGAAAAACACTTTGTAATTCTTGTTTCACCTCTGGAATGTGCATTGAAAAAACTTGGTGATGTAATCTTAAGGCGGAAAACAATGTTTGTCATATCCTGCTACTTAAGAATTAATGCCTAGCATGTATATATTTTTTAAGCAAGTGCTGGCTTATCCATTACTTTGGTTCTTATGCTTGACTTTTCCTGAGTCGGAAGACTCGTTGTCGGAACCATGCGCTTAGGTGATGATACCCAATGGCACCGTCAAAAACCTTAGCACAAAATCGCCGACAATGAGTGCCGAAAGTCACTACTCCAGAATCCACATAAAAACAACAAAGAACATGTAGACCAGAAAACTTAAGCTAACGCCCGTAGGCGGAATTTTCACAAGTGCAATCGCAAAGCTTGTGCATAAAGGTTTATATGATCCAAAAATGAACACTAAAGGAGGTAAAAGACTCGGCAATATGAGTGAACCAAAGAGCTTTATTTCATTGATCACATAAGAGATACACGATTAGATAAAAAATGCTAAGTGTAGAAAGGACGTAGTTGTGCTATATTCCATGGCCGATCAAGCTTCGGGTAGTCATCATCCGGGTCACGTCGCTTACGCTTATGATCCTCGCTGGGTCTATCCTTGAGCTCACGATTGTCGACAAGGTAGTAAGACCCATTGAGTAGCGCCTTGCTTATGATGAACGGTCCTTCCCATGGTGGGGATAAGTTGTGTGACTTCTTCTGCTTAAGTCGGAGCACCAAATCCCCCTCTTTAAACGAGCGATGCCGGACGCGGCGACTATGGTAGCTGCGTAGCTTCTGCTGATAGATGGCGGGTCTTTGGCATGCCAAAACACGCTCCTCCTCGAGAAGGTCCACATCTAGGCGTCTAGATTATTCAGCATCATCTTCATCGTAGGCGGCAACTCTTGGTGCATCGTGGAGGGTGTCGGAAGGTAGGATGGCTTCTGCTCCATATACCATGAAATAAGGGGTGTAGCCGGTAGATCCGTTGGGTGTAGTTCGTAAACTCCACAACGCAGATGGCAATTCTTCTGCCCAGGCTCCAGCTGCTCTATGTAGCGGTGCCTCAAGACGTGGTTGGATTCCATGCAGAATTAATCCATTGGCTCGCTCAACTTGACCATTGGATTGTGGGTGCGCCACAGACGCAAGGTCAAGTCGGATGCCTTTGTCCCAGCAGTAGGCCTCCACTTCTCCGAGTGACAAGTTGCTTCCATTATCAGTGATGATGCTGTGTGGGAGACCAAATATCACCACTAGATCCCGGACAAATCTAAGGGCAGTTTCCCCATCAAGATTTCTAATGGGTTTAGCTTCTATCCATTTGGTGAATTTGTCAACTGCTACAAGCAGATGCGTGAACCCACACGGTGCCGTTTGCAATGGCCCCACCATGTCTAGCCCCCAGACTGCAAACGGCCAAGTTATTGGTATTGTTCGCAATTCTTCAGCAGGAACATGGGTTGTCGGGCATAATACTGGCATCCTGTGCAAGTTTCAACCAACTTGTCGGCGTCCTCCTTCGTGGTCAGCCGGTAGAATCCTTGCCGGAAGGCTTTAGCGACCAACGATCGAGGAGCGGCGTGATGCCCGCAGTCTCCGAGATGGATTTCGCGTAGGATTTCCATACCTTCTAGCTGGGAAACACACTTTAGGTATACACCAGTAGTGCTCCTTTTGTAGAGTTGCCCATTGATTATGGTATAACCCTTTGCTCGTCGTACTATCTGCCATCTTTCAACCTCGTCGTCGGGAAAAGTTCCATGTTCGAGATATTCCATGAACGGTTTAGTCCAAGCCGGAGGGGTCTTTGTCACCATGTTGACGAAAGAATCAGCTCTATCCGGGTTGTCGATGTTGGCGCCCTTCACGGATGGTGTGCGTAGATGCTCTAGGAAAACTCCTGGTGGAATTTGCTTGCGCCCTGATCCAAGCTTAGACAATAGATCAGCCGCCTCGTTTTGCTCCCTAGGCACATACTTGACTTCGTAGCCCAAGAAGCTCTTGGCTATCTCGTCCACTTCGTCGCGATATGCTGCCATCATAGGGTTCCGCGCATTCCAGGTGCCAGCCACCTACTGGGCAACCAAGTCGGAATCTCCACAGCAAACTATGCTCTTTATGCCAATATCCTTGGCTACACGCAGTCCGTGAATGAGTGCTTCATACTCCGCCATGTTGTTTGTAGCCTCGAAGTGGATCTGCAGAACGTAGTGTAGCTTGTCTCCTTTTGGTGATTGTAGAAATACACCAGCCACCGATCCGTTGAGCAGCTTTGATCCGTCAAAGTGCATCACCCAGTACTCTGGTTCCGGCAACGGACTGGCATCCGGCATTTCCGTCCAATCTGCAATAAAATCCGCCAAGGCTTGTGACTTGATAGCGTCGCATCTTTTGTAGGTGATCTCGAAGGCGGAAAGTTCGATGCCCCACTTCGCGACCCTTCCTGTAGCGTCGCTGTTGTTGATAATGTCGGACAGTGGAGTATTTCTCACTACTGTAATTGGGTGCTCCTGAAAGTAATGCCTCAGCTTCCGCAAGGCGAGGAATACTCCATAAGCTTTCTTTTGGTAGTGCGGGTAACGCTGCCTGGACTCCGTCAAGACCTTGCTTACATAGTAAACTGGTCGTTGAACTCCATGCTCATAGCCTGGTTCCTTCCGCTCTACCATGACGACGATGCTGATAACCCGGTTGGTTGCCTCCATGTAGATTAACAGGGGCTCGCCAGGCTCGGGTGCTGCAAGGATGGGTGCTGAGGAAAGAATATCCTTGAGCCGCTTCAATGCTGCATCTGCCTCGTCCATCCACGTGAATTTGTCCGCCTTCTTCAGTAACTTGTACAGCGGCAGAGCCTTCTCTCCAAGTCGGCTGATGAACCGACTAACTGCTGCAACACAACCTGTTAGTCGTTGGATGTCTTTTAGACATGTCGGACGGTTTATGTTTAAGATGGCCTTGATTTTCTCCGGGTTGACCTCGATTCTGCGCTGGGAAACGATGAAGCCCAACAGTTTGCCTGCTGGAACCCCGAAGACGCACTTCTTAGGATTGAGTATCATGTTGTATTTCCGGAGATTATCAAAGGTTTATTTTAAGTCGGAGATTAAGTCGTTTGACTTTTTAGACATCACCACGATATCGTCCACATATGCGTGAACGTTCCGACCAATTTGGTCATAAAGGCAACATTGCATTGTCCGCTGGTAGGTAGCACCAGCGTTTTTCAGCCCAAAGGGCATCGTTACATAGCAAAACGTGCCGTATGGGGTAGTGAACGAAGTGGCCAATTGGTCCGACTTCCTCATCTTGATCTGGTGGTATTCTGAGTATGCATCGAGAAAACACAAAAGTTCCGAGCCAGCCGTCGAGTCAATGACTTGGTCAATGCGAGGCAGAGCAAACGGATCTTTGGGACATGCTTTGTTCAAGCCGGTGTAATCAACGCACATTCTTAATTCATTGGTTCCCTTTTTGGGGACAAGTACAGGATTGGCCAGATTGGCCACCCATCGGGTGTGAAGGACTTCTCGGATAAACTCAGCCTTAAGTAACCTAGCTATCTCTTTGCCAATGGTGCGTCTCTTCTCATCTCCGAAGCGTCGTAGAGGTTGTTTCACTGGTTTACATTTTGGATCTATGTTTAAGCTGTGCTCGGCAAGTCCCTAGGTACACCTTTCATGTCGGCAGGTTGCCAGGCAAAGATGTCCCTATTCTCATGGAGGAACTCGACGAGCGCGCTTTCCTATTTGGGATCCAGGTTCATCCCAATGGCGACGGTATTGGAGGCATCGCCTACCACAAGTTCCACTGGCTTGGTCTCGATGGCGGCCTTGAACGCAGGATCCGAGTCGGAGATCTGCTTCTTCGACACGGGCATCTCTGAGTCATTGACCTTGCTCTGGATCTCCTTGAATTCGTCGTTGTAGAGGACAACTTCTGCAATGGTTGCTTCATTGATCTCGTAGTCCCTTGCCTTGGTAAAGCTTCCGGATATGGTGATGACACCGTTTGGTCCGGGAATCTTGAGCTTGTTGTAGACGAAGCATGGCTTGGCCATGAATGTGTGGAATATGTCCGGTGTGGAATATGTACACGCTCTTGATGGGGACCACCTCAAAGGTCATGCGCTCTTGGCGGTAATTATTAACGTCGCGAAAGGCTACCTGAAGTGTGATGCACCCAAGGGACCGAGCCTCCCGTCCAGGAACTACGCCATGGAACACGGTGTTAGTCCGCCTTAGGTTTGCCTCCGTCAAGTTCATCTTCTGTAGTGTATCCAGGTACATAATGTTGATGCTGCTTCCACTATCCACCATGCACTTGGTGAACTCCACGCCGTCAATCAATGGGTTGATGACCATGGCGTACTGGTTCTCCGTGGGCACAAGGTCTGGGTGGTCCGTCCTGTCCCAAGTGATTGGAACCTCCGACCAGCGCAGGTACTGGGGAACTGGGGGGAGAGTTGCCATCAGGATCTTTAAAGAGGTCTTCTGTTGTCGGACGGTGGGGGTGCCAAGGAAAGTGTGGTAGACTGGGGCCTTCTTAGGGAAGGGGTTCTTGCCCTTGTCGTCGCTCTTGGCGGCGTGCTTGGGGTCAACATCCTCGTCCATGTCACTTGAATCCTTGGACTCCTCCTCCTTCTTCTTCCCCTTGCCCTTGCCTCGCAGTCTGTTCTTCCGACTTCGCTTATAGCCGGACTCCGGGTCTTTCTTGAGGTCGTTGATGAACTTGCAGTGTCGATTGGTATGGGTATCCTTGCCGTTGGCATAGAGGTGTACGAGGCACGGCATATCGCGGTACTCTTCGTAAGTTTGGGGAACGCGGAGCGGCGCCGAGTTGCTTTCACTTTCTCGCTGCTGCCCACGGCCTGCTCCCCTTCCTCGGCCACGTTGTTCGCCTTCTCCTCGTTCTGCAAAAGTCATGGCGACCATGTCGGTAGATTGCTTTTCTTCTGGAGCGGTTTTCCGCTTTGTACTGCTGTTCCTCCGAGCTTGAGTTGGAACGGCCGTTGCCGGCAAAGAGCCACGAGCGTCGTCGTCGGCAGCTGCGAACTCACTAGCTAACTGAATCATCTGATTCAAGTCAAGTTGATGATTGTCCTGCAAGCGCTTCAGCTTATGTCGGAGTAACGTGCCTCTTTCCAATCCATCGATGAAGGCGGCCATGGCGGTCTGGCGTGCACTCCTGCGCAGGAATTCTTCATATCCAGCCAGCGGGAGAGGTAGGCACGAGATGTCTCGTCTTTCTCTTGCATGCACCGCTGTAGATCGCCCACCGTGCAGGGACGCTTGTATGTACCCTCAAAGTTCTTGGTGAATGCTTCTTGCATGTCCAGCCAATTGTAGATAGATTTCTCCGGCAAGTCGTCGATCCATTGACGGGCCGTGCCCGCCAACATTAACGGGAGGTACTTGACGGCGACGTTGGGGTTGCCTCCGGCAATCTCCACCGCGTTGCCGTAGTCCTGCAACCATGTGGTGGGCTTGGCGGTGCCGTCATAGGGCTTGATGGTCTTGTCAATCCGGAATCCTTTGGGGTAAGTTGCGGACCGTATCCCAGGTCCAAAGCAACGTGGTCCCAGGTATGGTCCTTCCCGGGCCTCGTGGATCTTATCGATCCGTGAACGTGCATCGTATGGCTCCGGGTTCTTCTTATTTTTGTCAACAGGGGATGGGCCGCGTGAACGACGTGGGCCTCCTCCGCCATGGTGATTGCTTGGCGGCGACGGAGGCGGAGGTGGCGGTGGGTTAGCTTTCTTGCTGTTACCCTCCTGCGATGCTTCACTCCTGTCGCGGTTGCTTGTCAGACGCGGAGGTTCATGGCGCGACCTGCTCTTATGTCCTTCGTTGTGCTTGCCGTCATGACGGGTCTTCTCTGCGTTGTCGCGGATGACGATGCCGCACTGCCTTGGTGGGGGCATATCCGTACGATGGTAAGCATTATAGTCTTCCTGACGTTGGGAGGATCGGGGCGGTGGCGATGGGCGGCGAGGTTGGGCTCTTTCTCCGTGGTCGGAGGATATGGGGATTGCATCCTTCCTGTTGCGCGCATCCCTCAATCTTCGTTCTGCTGAACCCGTCCGCGATCCGACATCCTGAGGAGATCTTTCCCTTGGCGGTTTGTACTGGCTAGATCGACAGAGCGCTGGGTCGGACTCAAGCCTCTGAGAGGTGGCCTTTTCCTGCTGCTTTACCGCCTTGGCCATTAGGTCATAGACCTGTTCCACTGCCTTAGGCGATCTATCCTACTCCAGAAGGGTCTTGGCGACGGCGAGGTTAAGGAGTGGGGTGGGCATCACCTGCTTGCCTTCACTGTCAATGTATGGCTTGGCATGTGCCGGCTTCGAGGGAGCCCATCCTAGGTTGCGCCGTACACCAGGATCGTTGATGACGCGAGCTGGAGCCTTCTTAGCCTTCTGCTGCTGGAGCAGAGTCTTGTACTCGGCCTCCATTGCTCTAGCTTTTTCTATGGACTTCTGCGCGTTGACCAGATCTCGATCTAGTTTAGCGCCTTGCTCCGCGATGGTTTGCGCTTCCTCCAGCAGTTGCTGGCGCTTCTCGTCAAGCTGAGTCACGTTCTGGATATGATCAACAGTTAGTGGCTCAACGAGGAGATTGCCGTACATCACCCTATCAGCGGGGGTAACATGTGCTGCTGCCGACATAGATGCTGGAGGCGGCAAGTTTGCAGTGTTGTTGTTGCTCGGACCGGTGCCGAGTTCCTGCGGCTGCTGCACTGGTTTAGGCGGAGGAGGCATGACTCTTGAGCGATCATCGTCGGCAGCAATAAGTGGCCCCTTCCCCTTATCCAGCGATGTAGGCGGAGCTTTCCCTGGCTGGTCATCATCCATCGCTGTCCCAATGGTGACGAACACCCCTCGGGACATGACCGTGTTATTAGCTTGTTCGTCGCGCGAGTACTCCTCCTCCATCTCCTGCATAGCGGAGCTGTAACTACCTCGGTGAATTACGCTCCTAGTTACAAGCCTGGATGAGCGGAAATGGTTAAAATAGTACGGTGGGGCCCAAATGCCACTCACAGGTAGACCTTTCGGCCGTCCTAACCATTTCCAGACATCGGGACAAGAACGGGCGGCGTAATCGGCAGGCGAAGGGATCAACTACGTACACAAATGAGTATGTATGCAAGCCACCATACAACAGTCCTCAGAGCCATTCCGTCTAAAAGAAATAGAAATATTGCAACGCCATACGGCAAGATCCAAATATCCTAGATAGATATATAGTTTAGGATATCTCCTCATACATCAAACATCAGAGTATCAGGCGGAAGCGGAAAACAAGATCCGAGTACGGATAAGAAGCAAATCGGCATAAGATGCCCATAAATAAACACATCCCGCCCACAGATCTCACGGATCCCCGTTCCCGGAATCTCTACACCGAATGATCGTTGCCCACATCGTCCGTCTCCTCCACCCAGTATCCATCTTGTGAGTGTACCTGTTTATCTGAATCAAACAATTTATCGTGTGAGACCCTAGGGGTACTCAGCAAGTCTTTATGCCTCTAAAGGGGACACAACCTGGGGTGACACAATTGTAGCAAAAGATAATACCTAACAGTTCTATAGATACTCGCTAACCATCCGCCTAACCAAAGATAGACGGATGTCCGTGAATTAAGAACAACAGTTATAACAGTAATATTAACAGATCCATCCTCCTCCTCACTTACCAACGAGGAAGCGAACGAACACCCCCCCATCCGTTGGCAGTTTTATTATCCATTCCATGAGTGTTGCACTATTTACTAGTCAGTTACTTAGTCAAATTAAAAGCGGTACTTTAGTTATACTTGTCTATGATCGAGAAACTGTGCTCCAAGTCGTCCATAACCGCGGACACGGCTTTCAGAAAGTTTTACCCTGCAGGGGTGCACAAATAGCAACACACACTCGATCAACCTCGGAAAAACCAAATCAAAACCCAACGAGGCTTTCACGACAAAGCAATCACAAGATTCAGAAATATTTCAGGGGGCCACCCCATTAAGTATACCCGCAACGAAGCTGGCCGGCTCCGAGACGGACTCAAGGTTTGGGTGGACGGCTGTAAACGACTGGGAACCCGAAAGTGTGACTGGGCTTGTCGATACCGCGAAATCGTGTCCCGATCCTAAACAGTACAGGTGCAGTACCTCGCACAATTTTAAATAAAGCAGTAAAGCATGGCATAAGTACAGGATAGTAAATAAAACCTCAAACTAGTTTGTGGCCCCAAGAAATAAGAATGAATCAAGCTCTGGCTCAGGGGGGTCCCATAAGCCTCCTAGATGTGGATAGCGCGAATATTCAAGGAACATGAATCAAGTACTCGGGGTCCTACGGGACACAAGTGAGCATGAAAAACCAAATAGCAGATATTGCTCACCGGTGCCACTTTCATTAGTTATCCCATACTACTCAGGTTAAGTTGTTTAGGTACCTCGTTATCCATCAGACACTCACATACCCTACACATGCTGTTCTACGACTCGCATGGCTCAAACAACTCCTGTAGTAATGGCTCATGGGATGGAGGAACAAGCTTCGGTGGGGTTTAAAAGTAAAGGCTATGCAGTACTTGGGATTCAGTTTAATGCAATCGCGACTCGATGATGCAAGAATAAGATAGAGGCAATAGGTACTGTATGTATGCAAGCATGTGGTAGTGCTTGCCTGGCAGCTCAGTTGAAGCGAGAGAAGGATCTGGGTAGTGCTCCTGGGTTTCTTGATATATCCCCTGCTCAGCGTCTATTCGAAGAAGAACCAAACAAACAAGGGCCAACATAAATAAAGTGCACAAGCATATGAATAAAATGCGACAAGCAAACAATCATGCCATGATGAATGATGCACAATTTGCATGGAAATAAAGTAGCATGGCATGGGTGAGGTGTGGAATACAAGAATAAAGCCTTTTATTGAGTTTTAATCATATTTTATACTTCAATTAAGTTGCTGTATACTTTATATTTGTATGATGCATGCTGCAATTCAGAACATGGAATGCATAAACAGAAAGTTCTCGTCGAGCTAATCATTTTAGACATATTATTTGCTAAATTTGGAGTTATAAAACAAAAGTTATTAATGTCGGACAGGTGGAGGGGATCTGACGGCGGGCTCGGGGACGTTGGGCTCGGCCTGTGGCGGTGCACGGCGGCGCTAGGCTGCTCCGGCGAGGTCCTGGTACTACCCCGCGGCCTAGGCGTCGAAGAGGAAGCAGAGGGCGCCCCTGGTGCTCCTGGATTGCCTTGGGGAGCTTCAGACCGACGAGGCCAGGAGGAAGATGGGTCTAGGGTTTGGGTTCGGCATGGGGAAGGCCATGGCCATGGCAAGGATGGTGTGGGGAGGAAGGAGAGGGGTCTGGCTTCGACCAGATGGGATCTGAGAGGAGTTCTGGGTGGTTGGGGTTGGAGGTATGAGAGAGGGAGGATCACATGGGGTTTGGTGTGGTGCAAAAAGGGCTCGGGTGGGGCTTCCTTCTCCCTCCTTTCTCTCTTGTCTTGAAGCCAAAGAAAGAGTGGGGCAGAGGAGGGGTGTGCTCGGGTTGGACCAGGGAGAGAGAGGGCCAGGTGGGGCCTGCAAGGAGGGGATCGGCATGGAGAGACTAAGGAGAGGGTTAGAGTTAGGAGAGGCTCGGGTTAGCTAGGTCTAGAGAGAGGAGAGGTGGTCTCGGGTTAGGGTTTGGGAGAGAGGGGGGCATGGTGATAGGGATAGGTGATTAGTGTTAGGATCTTAGATAGAGGATTTAGAGAGAGGGGGTGAGATGAGGGTGTTGGTTATGATCACACTTGATCATGCAAGGCATAATCAAGGAGATGAAGAAAGAGACGCAAGGCTAGGAAAACAACAAGGTGGAAAAGTTGAGAGAGAAGAGGGAGAGATCCAAAAGAGATATACACCACTCAACAATTCAAATAAAAACCAAAAGACTAGGATGTGGTGGTGCTTGCATGGCCCATGCAGAATAATTAATGCCATGCTTATTCTTGTGAAAACAACATTAATAACATGGCATTATTCCTATGCATTCCCAAAAAGTGGAATGAAGCCAAGCAAAAGAATTTAAAGGAAAGTCCCAGATGGAGTAGATGGACATGATCACATTTGATTATGATTGGGACTTGCTAGTGTGTATATTCCACTAGATGTTTAATAGTCCCAAAAATATCCCAACATGAGCATAAATCCATGATAATCCATATGAAAGCTAGGAAAAAGGAGCACTACTCATAATGCATGCAAAGGTGGATCCACATATCAACAATGTGAAAACAACATGATGCTAAGATGAGAGCATGTGGAAATAGAATTGGATCCATCCCAACCCACATGCGCTAGAGGTAAAACCCAATAAAGTGCAAAGCTCATATTTAGTTGGATGGTTGAATTATAAGGTGGTGGCAGAGAAAGGTGATGGAGTTGAATAAAATATATGCCCCCAACTCAACTTGGGCATTTAAACAATATATCAAGAAACAAATACAATATAAGGAGGCAAATACAATTTACAATGCATATGAGAGAAGAACCAACACAAAAAGGGTTTTATATGATGCTCAAATGCAAGGTGGCATGATGACATGAGCATGATAGAATGATGATGCAACAATTATATATAGGAAGTAGCATTTATATAGACTAGGCTAGTAGCATTGCAATTGTTAGACAATTGGGATGCTACAACTCTTCCCCACTAAACAAGAATCTCGCCCCGAGATTCCTAGGAAAAAGAAAACAACACAAGGAGAGGCGGGTGTTCGAACGAAGGTGACCCTCACGTTCCCAAGTTGATGAACAACGGAATGGTGCGACCACTACACCTTGCAAAACTTGCTAGACTTGTTGCGAGTCTTGCGTTTTGCTTGAGAAACAATGGGTTAGAAGAGTTGAAGGATTGTCGTGAGACAAGAAGGATAGGATGGGCATAGCTCCAGTTTTCCCAAGAATCATGATAAAAGAAAAAGATCCACTGGTGAAAGAAAGGACAAGATGATGTATCATGGATACAGAAAGACACACCGTTAAGATTAAAGATTTACCGATACGAGAGAGGATGAATCTTTGTCTCGCCGGAAGAAAGGAGCTAGATTGGAGAGGTTGAACCACTATGACAATATCATCGTATCTTCTCTCGGATTTGAGAAATGAAGTTCGGAAACAATATTGCCTTCAAACAATAGAGTCCCTTGATATCAACAGAAAGATTTAGCTAGACATCGTCGGATTAGATTCTTGTTGTGCCGGTCAGAACCAAGGATCACGCAATTTAGGTGCGCAGATATAACTTCCAGAGATGGATGTGAAGCCAGATCATGGTGGAATCCCGAGAAGCAAAGAATATGGAGGATCTGGAGTTTATTGTAGAGATACTTATTGCTTTCTTTAGCCTTGAGGCTAACGCAATAGATTTGCGGCTGATGGCCTTAACCATAATTGGCTTGACCACCGAAAAAGAATTGATGAAACAAAGAGAGAGATAGTTTCCTTTAATCTTGTTTGGGGATATCGAGCATCGGTAGAAAGACGAGGATAGAAAAAAGGTCCGCGTTTGTTTCCACCAGATAATTGAAGATTTTGCTCCATCTAGAATAGACAGACCACCAACAAGAGATTATTGATTACTTTCTTCGAGAGAGCACTCCGGAAAAACAAGGACGGAAGTAAAAGTATCAAGGGATAAAAGCCACTTCTAACTTCCGTGGAATGAGTGAAATCACATTAATTCACCAATTCAATGTACAAGAGTGAATGATAAGAGTAGTGGTATGGTAGTTACTCCATCCCGCACTCAAAGCATTACTCCGCACATGAATAAGAAAATCATGCAACCCAACTACCGAAACAGACTGAAGGTATTGACAAGAAGAGCTCGTGGAACTCCGTAAGAAAACAAAGATTGATGCAAACGATTCACCGGATCCATAGATAGATAAAGATGATGATGTTGTCGTCATGTCGGAAGTACCAAGCCACCGGAAAGATATAAAGGAAGATCACGGAGACAACTGCAAAATTTCACAGATATAGAAAAAGATAGCACCACTTGAACAGAAGGAATACAAGATCTGGAAGGTCTTCATGGCCTCCGGTGGATTGAGCATAGACGATAGAGCGAGAGGGTTTCAAGAGATTACTTAACGAGATTGAGGTGAAAGAACTCCATGTTCTTCTTGAAATGATTGAGAGAGATTTAGCAGCCTTGAGGAAATCTTCAGCGGAACGACGATGATAACTCGCCAACAAGGAACAACTCCGGATTGGTTGAAGATGGAGGATGGAATTAACAATGGACTTGCTGATTCCAGAGTTGAAGTAATGTATTTAGCAGAAGGACGTGGTCGAGATATGTGACTTCAAAAAGTCAGAATTCTCACTTTGAGACTTTGCACACAGGCAGTGTCACGAAGCTCGAGAGAAAGAGACACAGATGATCTTCCATGTCCTTCCATAGATATCGAATAGGCAAGCATATTATCAACATATACCACCATGGATTAACAGGATATTCCCAGCATACCAAGTTCAAGAGGCGGGAGAACGAACAAATGCTTGAACACTTCCTGAGCTCAACGCTCTTAGAAAGATCAATATTAAGAGCACGGGTTCGTGTTGAAGAAGATGCACTGGAAGAATATATTATCTGGTCCTTCGGAAGAAAAAGAGATGTCACCTGGTTCACATTGTCGATCGGAGCACCGGTTACAAAGATAAAGAGATCTTGGATAAGAACCGATGATAGCTCATACCTCAAGCAAAGCTATCAGAGACGAAAAGATGCAATTCCCTCGTCTCAAAGAGAATTTTGCAGATATGGAGTTCAAAAAGATGTGCAGCATGATGGGCAGATGATAGACCGCCGTAGTGCTTGGAGAAACTCTGGATTGCCAAAGATGCTTGAATATGCATAGATATGATCGCGGTGTACTCAAAATCACAGGAGATAACCGTCACCATTTGGAGGATAGTGGTGATTGCATTTTCCATATTCCACTCAAGATAAGTGTCATATAGCTATGCCGAGAACCAAATTACAATCACCAACATCGGATCGACATATGTTATGTAATTAGCCCAAGAGAATTGGAGATGAAATGAAACTCTAGGATTAAGCGCCGGTGACAAAAGAATGAGTTAGCATGGACATGCTGATAAAAGGGAGATAGATAATGTTTCACACACGACTGAAAAGGAGTGTGGAAGCACAGATGTATCAAAGAAATTTTTTCCGCATTTTTCGGCATTAAAATACCAATAGATGCGCAAAAACACTTATCAGGTAGCGATTAGCAACTGATGGTTTCACAGAATGTGGAGTTGCTAGAAGGAAGGACACCCTTAAGAAGATGGCACCGGTTAACAAGGAGTCAGATAGATCGCGCCGGTATTCAAAAGCCTGTCAGTATGGAATGTACCAACAGTTGATAACCAAAGGCAGATAAAGATAACATGTTGGATACAACAGATAGACAAGGAATTACACACACACACACACACACACACAACCTATGGTACTACGGAAACCCAGAACACGTGAATCCTAGTTTGAACTTTAAGAAGAGGATTGAAAACGTTACACTTCCTTACCAGAAAAGGGTGGTGGTTGGGTAAGAAGAAAAGTGGAAGCAGTCCTACTCTCGCGTTTTGTTTTTCCCTAGTATACATAGCTACCAAAATATTTGCTAGACTGACAACGACCATTTGGCTGAGACCCTGAAGGGCGGGATGGCTCTGATACCAATTGTAACTACCTCGGTGAATTACGCTCCTAGTTACAAGCCTGGATGAGCGGAAATGGTTAAAATAGTACGGTGGGGCCCAAATGCCACTCACAGGTAGACCTTTCGGCCGTCCTAACCATTTCCAGACATCGGTACAAGAACGGGCGGCGTAATCGGCAGGCGAAGGGATCAACTACATACACAAATGAGTATGTATGCAAGCCACCATACAACAGTCCTCAGAGCCATTCCATCTAAAAGAAATAGAAATATTGCAACGCCATACGGCAAGATCCAAATATCCTAGATAGATATATAGTTTAGGATATCTCCTCATACATCAAACATCAGAGTATCAGGCGGAAGCGGAAAACAAGATCCGAGTACGGATAAGAAGCAAATCGGCATAAGATGCCCATAAATAAACACATCCCGCGCACAGATCTCACGGATCCCCGTTCCCGGAATCTCTACACCGAATGATCGTTGCCCACATCGTCCGTCTCCTCCACCCAGTATCCATCTTGTGAGTGTACCTGTTCATCTAAATCAAACAATTTATCGTGTGAGACCCTAGGGGTACTCAGCAAGTCTTTATGCCTCTAAAGGGGACACAACCTGGGGTGACGCAATTGCAGCAAAAGATAATACCTAATAGTTCTATAGATACTGGCTAACCATCCGCCTAACCAAAGATAGACGGATGTCCGTGAATTAAGAACAACAGTTATAACAGTAATATTAACAGATCCATCCTCCTCCTCGCTTACCAACGAGGAAGCGGACGAACACCCCCCCATCCGTTGGCAGTTTTATTATCCATTCCATGAGAGTTGCACTATTTACTAGTCAGTTACTTAGTCAAATTAAAAGCGGTACTTTAGTTATACTTGTCTATGATCGAGAAACTGTGCTCCAAGTCGTCCATAACCGCGGACACGGCTTTCAGAAAGTTTTACCCTGCAGGGGTGCACAAATAGAAACACACACTTGATCAACCTCGGAAAAACCAAATCAAAACCCAACGAGGCTTTCACGACAAAGCAATCACAAGATTCAGAAATATTTCAGGGGGCCACCCCATTAAGTATACCCGCAACGAAGCTGGCCGGCTCCGAGACGGACTCAAGGTTTGGGTGGACGGCTGTAAACGACTGGGAACCCGAAAGTGTGACTGGGCTTGTCGATACCGCGAAATCGTGTCCCGATCCTAAACAGTACAGGTGCAGTACCTCGCACAATTTTAAATAAAGCAGTAAAGCATGGCATAAGTACAGGATAGTAAATAAAACCTCAAACTAGTTTGTGGCCCCAAGAAATAAGAATGAATCAAGCTCTGGCTCAGGGGGGTCCCATAAGCCTCCCGGATGTGGATAGCGCGAATATTCAAGGAACAGGAATCAAGTACTCGGGGTCCTACGGGACACAAGTGAGCATGAAAAACCAAATAGCAGATATTGCTCACCGGTGCCACTTTCATTAGTTATCCCATACTACTCAGGTTAAGTTGTTTAGGTACCTCGTTATCCATCAGACACTCACATACCCTACACATGCTGTTCTACGACTCGCATGGCTCAAACAACTCCTGTAGTAATGGCTCATGGGATGGAGGAACAAGCTTCGGTGGGGTTTAAAAGTAAAGGCTATGCAGTACTTGGGATTCAGTTTAATGCAATCGCGACTCGATGATGCAAGAATAAGATAGAGGCAATAGGTACTGTATGTATGCAAGCATGTGGTAGTGCTTGCCTGGCAGCTCAGTTGAAGCGAGAGAAGGATCTGGGTAGTGCTCCTGGGTTTCTTGATATATCCCCTGCTCAGCGTCTATTCGAAGAAGAACCAAACAAACAAGGGCCAACATAAATAAAGTGCACAAGCATATGAATAAAATGCGACAAGCAAACAATCATGCCATGATGAATGATGCACAATTTGCATGGCAATAAAGTAGCATGGCATGGGTGAGGTGTGGAATACAAGAATAAAGCCTTTTATTGAGTTTTAATCATATTTTATACTTCAATTAAGTTGCTGTATACTTTATATTTGTATGATGCATGCTGCAATTCAGAACATGGAATGCATAAACAGAAAGGTCTCGTCGAGCTAATCATTTTAGACATATTATTTGCTAAATTTGGAGTTATAAAACAAAAGTTATTAATTTATTAAGGAAAAAGGGTATTTTGTTGTAATTTAAACAACTTGAAATTTAAAGTGTTCAAAATATATTTTGAAGGGCATATTTGAAATCCTCACATTTTTCTGATCTCAAAACATATATTATTTGTATTATTTGGATTTATATTTTAAAAGTTATTTAAAACAGATTTGAAATTTGAATTTAAATCAAATTTGAAAAGATTTGAATTAAAACAGATAACAGAAAACCTTTTGTCACCCAGCCCAGTCCTAGCCACAGTCACAGACAAGCGGGCCAAGGCTGACTAGGACACACGCGCGCACAGAAAAGCTTCTGTCACCGCGGGTGGAGCTAGCCTCAGCGACTGACGGGTGGGACCGGCGTCCAGCGGGTCCACCGCGCGCGCGACCCAGCCAGGCCTTGCCACGCGGCAGATCCGGGGAGTGCGGGTTGAGATTAAAAGAGTCCAGGGGGTTTTTTGGGAGATTGCTCGGGTGGCTGACTGGTGGGCCACGAGTACCGCGGGTTTAGGCGGGAAAAAGGGGAGGGGGCTCTGCGCAAAACGGCCAGCGGCTGCTGCTGACGCTGACGGACGCGGTGCTGCCGGCGGCGAAGAACTGGCCGTCTTCCGGCGACGATGGCGACGCCTCCGCTGGGCGAAACGCACCGCTCCAAAAACGAAAAGCGTATAGGGCACCACGGTCTACAACTTTCGTGCAGGGAGCAACTACGGGGGTGGGCTGTGCTGGTCGGGCTTCGACGAGGAACAGAGGGCCAGGGGGAACCTAGGGCTGCGGCTGCCCACCCGCGCACGGTACGCGGCGCGCGCAGAGCGCTCGACGGAAGGCGGCGGAGCTACGGCGCAGGAGGAAGAAGGGGAACGTGTCTAGGGGTTAAGAGGCTCACCAGGAGCTCGCCGGCGTGGTCGTTGGCGCTGAGGTGGAGGGGATCTGATGGCGGGCTCGGGGACGTTGGGCTCGGCCTGTGGCGGTGCATGGCGGCGCTAGGCTGCTCCGGCGAGGTCCTGGTACTACCCCGTGGCCTAGGCGTCGAAGAGGAAGCAGAGGGCGCCCCTGGTGCTCCTGGATCTCCTTGGGGAGCTTCAGACCGACGAGGCCAGAAGGAAGATGGGTCTAGGGTTTGGGTTCGGCATGGGGAAGGCCATGGCCATGGCAAGGATGGTGTGGGGAGGAAGGAGAGGGGTCTGGCTTCGCCCAGATGGGATCTGAGAGGAGTTCTGGGTGGTTGGGGTTGGAGGTATGAGAGAGGGAGGATCACATGGGGTTTGGTGTGGTGCAAAAAGGGCTCGGGTGGGGCTTCCTTCTCCCTCCTTTCTCTCTTGTCTTGAAGCCAAAGAAAGAGTGGGGCAGAGGAGGGGTGTGCTCGGGTTGGACCAGGGAGAGAGAGGGCCAGGTGGGGCCTGCAAGGAGGGGCTCGGCATGGAGAGACTAAGGGGAGGGTTAGAGTTAGGAGATGCTCGGGTTAGCTAGGTCTAGAGAGAGGAGAGGTGGTCTCGGGTTAGGGTTTGGGAGAGAGGGGGGCATGGTGATAGGGATAGGTGATTAGTGTTAGGATCTTAGATAGAGGATTTAGAGAGAGGGGGTTAGATGAGGGTGTTGGTTATGATCACACTTGATCATGCAAGGCATAATCAAGGAGATGAAGAAAGAGACGCAAGGCTAGGAAAACAACAAGGTGGAAAAGTTGAGAGAGAAGAGGGAGGGATCCAAAAGAGATATACACCACTCAACAATTCAAATAAAAATCAAAAGACTAGGATGTGGTGGTGCTTGCATGGCCCATGCATAATAATTAATGCCATGCTTATTCTTGTGAAAACAACATTAATAACATGGCATTATTCCTATGCATTCCCAAAAAGTGGAATGAAGCCAAGCAAAAGAATTTAAAGGAAAGTCCCAGATGGAGTAGATGGACATGATCACATTTGATTATGATTGGGACTTGCTAGTGTGTATATTCCACTAGATGTTTAATAGTCCCAAAAATATCCCAACATGAGCATAAATCCATGATAATCCATATGAAAGCTAGGAAAAAGGAGCACTACTCATAATGCATGCAAAGGTGGCTCCACATATCAACAATGTGAAAACAACATGATGCTAAGATGAGAGCATGTGGAAATAGAATTGGATCCATCCCAACCCACATGAGCTAGAGGTAAACCCAATAAAGTGCAAAGCTCATATTTAGTTGGATGGTTGAATTATAAGGTGGTGGCAGAGAAAGGTGATGGAGTTGAATAAAAGATATGCGCCCAACTCAACTTGGGCATTTAAACAATATATCAAGAACCAAATACAATATCAAGAGGCAAATACAATTTACAATGCATATGAGAGAAGAACCAACACAAAAAGGGTTTTATATGATGCTCAAATGCAAGGTGGCATGATGACATGAGCATGATAGAATGATGATGCAACAATTATATATAGGAAGTAGCATTTATATAGACTAGGCTAGTAGCATTGCAATTGTGAGACAATTGGGATGCTACAGGAGCCTTGCTCTTCTGGACTGAAGTCTACTTCCTTGCAATCTGCACTAAAATCAGCATAAAGCGCGTCAATGACAGAGTTGGAGGGTGCCAGCACTTCCTCGATGATGGGCGGTGGAGCTGCAACGGCCTCGACGATGACTGGAGGTGGTGGCGTTGCTGCGACAATGGCGGCCGGAGGCGGTGGTGGTGGCTGAATCGGAGGTGCTCTGTCAATGAGCGCAAGCGCTGTCTGAGCTGCCGCTTCAGCCTCCGCGTAGTTCTTGACGGTGTTCACCATGCCTTCGAAGGTGAGGCGTCCTGACGCCTGCTGCCGTCTTAGAGAATGTCGGAGAAGTGTGTCGTGGTCCAGTCCTTCCACAAAGTGATAGAGGGCATCATCATTGGGGTAGTTGGCCAGGTCGGCCCGTATACGGAGCCACCTGGCGAGGTAGTCGCGGGGGTTTTCGCCCTCTCTCTGAACGCAGTGCGCCAGATCGAAGATGGTAACCACGCCGACGAACTTAGATCTCCGCTGTCCAGACGCACGGGCGAAGCCGGCGGATTTGCAGTGACCTTCCACCTTTATATCCTGCACAGGGGAAGTTTGGGTGGGCCTTGAATTTTTCCGATCTTTGCCGGCAAACTCTGAGGAGAGGTCTGACATCAATCCTTCCGCGAAAGTATCCTTGCCGTAGGCGGTCCGTGCGGGTCTTGATGCTTTCCGATCTTTGCCGGCAAACCTCGAAGAGAAATCCGACATCGATCCTTCCGCGAACGTATCCTGCCCGTAGGCGGTCCGTGCGGGTCTTGATGCTCCTCCGACTCCCAGGGAACTAGTGCCCGAGTCGGTTTCGTCGATGAAGAGGTGGATGTATCCAATAGGAACGATAGAACACCGCGTAGGGTTCATCTTCGCCGGGATCCAGAACTCGTCGGGGGGGACGATCGGAACGTTGCCGGAGAAGAGAACGCGACCGATGGCTATGGTTTCGCCGATTCCCGCGAAGATCTTGGTCCTCGCCCGCTGAAGAGCCTGAAGCGCCTCTTGCCCCACGGTGGGCGCCAAATGTCGTGGTATTGCCGACGAGTACGCCATGGAGGGGTCCTCACAGTGCGTGTTTAGAGACGTGGGGTAAGGCGGACGGTTGACAGGTACGAGGTAACACAGCTTACCCAGGTTGAGATCCCACAACGGTGGCGGAATCCTACTCCTGCTATAAATCACTATAATGGCAATACGCCGAGTTACAGAAATCGGTTCGCTGTGCGAGGTTTGTGTAAAACGATGCCCTAAAGGCTCCCATAGGCCCGACTTATATAGTCGCCAGGTCCTAGGGTTACAGGGAAAAGTCCTAGCCGGACAGGTTACAGAGTCCTACACCGTCTATTACTAGTCTTGTGTATCTTGCACTCCAAGGCTCCGGGTACGCTGGTGACTCCACCGTAGCCTTCCTTTATCCGGCATGGGCCTCCCTTCTGAATCCACCTAACTGGGCCGCCCAGCAGGCCATAGGCCATGCTACCGACTATGGGCCACCCGGGTTAGTCGGATAAGAGACATGTTATGAGGATACCCATATAGCATATCCCCAACACTAGAGAGGGAACAAGTTATGCCAAATCACTGCTCACAATAGTGTTTGATTTTTGTTTGATTTCTGTTTGCAAGGTGTTTGATGAAATGGCCGAACGATATTCAAATTTGAATTTTTGGTTCAAACTTGGAGGGTGTACTAGTTACATACTAGGTAGTCTCTAGTTAGTTGAAAAGGTCAAGGTGAATTTGTTTGGTTGGTTTTTGAAAATGGGTGATCTTCACATATGTTAAAGATTCAATTTTGAATTGTCATTTGAATCAAGTTGCCAAATGTTTCTGTAAGTTTGTAAGGTGGGCTTTGGTTCACTTTTACTTGGTCTAGAAAGGGGTGCAAAGAAATGGAATTGTTTCTGTTTTAAATCTTGGACAAGAAACACTCAAAGTGGTCTAGTGAGCAAGATTGGAAAAAATGACCATTTGCTTGTTTTGTTTGTTTTTGATTTTCTCTTGATTTGTTTCTGCTTGTAAATGTTTTTAGATGATGTTGTTTTCATCTTTAAACCATTCCTTGCTATTTAGAACAATCACACAAGTCCATTCATGCATTCATACAATCATCACATACACATGCATTCATATGATTTAATTAACAGAAGTTTTTGTTACCCTAAATTTGGTGATTGGAATTTGATAACCTTGTTCAATATTTTTGGGATGTTACATAAGCCCACCCGGGGTTCTCTCCCTCTGCCCCCTCTCTCACCCGCGCAAACCCAACCCCGTGCTCGCTGACCACTGGGCCCTCCGCCACGTCGTCATCGTATCCCCCAAACCCCGCGCGCAGACGACGCCGTCGCTGCCCGTTTTGCCCCTTCACTGCCGCGAATGAATTCGCGTAAATACGCGTTGATTGCTCGCGTGGCTACCGTACTAGCCCCGACTACTTAAACCCCTCTGCATCACGGCCATTTCCCCTCACTCGCCACCATCTAAGCGGCCCTAGGCTGCCCTCAATCGAGCTTGCACCGCCGCGGACCCGAGCACCTACGGTGAGTAATTATGGTGAGCACCATCCACCCCGTTCCCTATGGTTCACCCTGTCATGCTCACCATCCTCTGGCGCATCTAACCCTGCATCTGGTTCGTCCTGTATTGCCCCAGGTCGTCGTCCCTATCAGGCACCGCGAACACTCAAAGCTCCGTCCAACTCCAACGAGGGATTCCGGTAAGAATCGAGCGCCCCTTGCATTCTAGTTCAAACCAATATGTGTGTCGTGTCCTTGCACATCCACTGACACCATTCGTTTTCCCTATGGTGACCTAGGTCGTCGCCGTCATCTCCGACAAACATGTGCCCGACGCTAGAGAGGTCTCCGACGAGCTCTCACGGCCACTACAGCACGCCCCTGTCCAAGCCAGCTGCACCTTGAGCTTCCTCGCATCCGCGTGATGTTGGTAAGCCACAGCCTCACCCCCAACCCCCTCTAGGTTCGCAAGAACATCGCCTCCAGAAGCACCGCCGCCGCCAGCACCATCGGTGCCGCTCACTTTTGGTCACTTGATCCAGAGCCGTAGGATTTTGATCTGACGCCGTATATAGATCACTTAATCGAATCAGTATTGCCAGATCTCGACCACAGGATCTGACTTAGATCTAATGGCCCACGCGCGTGATCCGCGCGAAGCGGTACGGGCCAATCACAGACGGCCACATATCTGTGTTTTTGATTTAAAATCTGTTTTGTTTCTATTAGCTTTTCAAACTTGTAAAATTCATAACTTTAGTTATGTTTGTCCAAATTTTCCAAATAATATATCAATGGATTCGGAAAATTGAACCCTACACATATATGGCCTTGTTTTAGCCTTTTGATTATGTAAAATTAGGATTATTTTAAGAACCAATTATAGGCTTATTTTGTCTATATAAAATGTTTTAAAAATTGTTTTAGAGTAAAACTTGTTTTATTTGAACTTTAGAAAGTTTAACTTGTGTTCAGTACTATTTGGTTTGACTTGTTTAGTGTAGAAAATGAGCCTATTGCATTTGCATGCATTCATATATATTTTTGTTTGAATATTTGAATGTGAATTAGTGTTATGATTTTATGTGTAGATTTTGGTGATTGTGGTGATTGTGATTGTGAGGAATGTTGCTACACTCCCAAATACCAAGCCAAGTGTTGCTACATATTTTTGTCCTATTATTTTGACTATGCACTAGTGATATTTTGAGTAGGACTTGCATGGACTTTTCTAAGTATATATATGCTATGCTATGCCTTGGGAAATCCTAGTAGTTGTAGTCTTAGTAGATTTTTCCCTAAGTTAAGAAAACTTGTTATGTTATCATGCTTAGACTAGATAGTAGAAAACAAGGGTGGAATATTTCATGCTATGAAATTTTTCTAAGTCTATGACTTGTGTTTTGATTAATAAAACAACTATGTGAATGAATCACCTGGGTGGAATGCTATGGTTGGTTTACGTTGAGTGGTTACATAAGGCCCATGTCTATGGTTTACCTTGTGTATGACACTTGTGGATTGCCACCCAGGAACAAAGGTATTTGAGATGTTTAGTGTTAAGAAGCTTCTAGTGCAACCACATGGCATATGGGCTCCGCCTTGACCAAATAGGTTGCAAGAACTTGGCCAGATGGACAGTTGGTGGTAGGGTGATAGGATGGAACACGTCCATGGTGGTCTAAGGGAATGCTTCTGAAAAGTCTCGTCTCGATGCATGTCGAGTCTTGTGGGGAAAGTGCACCACCTCTCAAGAGGGTAAAACCTAAGTACTTAGTCGTGTCCCTAGCAACAGACAATTTGAGCATCAAAGACATTGAAGCAATCGAGGATCTCACCATCACAATATCTAAGTTAAAAACTTGTGGATGAAGGGTAAAGGTTCACCAATGTCTATTGGTGGTTCCTTGGGTGTTTTTGACAAACAAAAACTTAGTGTTTTCAACTAATAAGGAAAACGTTATTTTTAGCAAAGGAATCCTAAGATACACTTAGACAAATTCATATAGATGTTAGATACTATTATTCTACTATGGTATCAATTACCAATAAAATTACAAATGTATTGACCCACTATGGCTGTAACTTATGATGTTGCAGGTTACTCTGGTGGAGATTAGGGTTGTGAGTCTACACTCAACATGATTGCCTGTGGCACATGAAGATGAAGACTTTACTTTATTTACTTATGATTGAACTCTATCTATTATCCATGTGCTAATGAGTTGTAAAGACTATGTTTATCTCTGGAATGACGATGTAATAAAGAGCTTTGTATCTGTGTACTTCATCTTAAACTATGGATTCTAGCATTTGATCCAGGGACTAGCATTGCAATCACAAGGATCTTTACCTTTAAAAGGTGGGGTCTTACATCCATCCACCATACTGAATCTTGTGCATCGAATCCGCCATTGAGTATGGATGGACTAGGGGAGAGGACGGATTCACATATTATTATTGGGGTTTCTTGGAGGAGAGTGATGGCGGCCTGCAAGAACCGATTCTATGGGCGGTGCGCAAATATATCGAAGATGCCGAATGGAGTTATAGCTAGACTAGCAAGCGGTCATGTCCTGGTTCAGTATTGTATTTTATCATCACATAGACTAGCTATAAATATTACAGTATCATAAATAAGTTTTAGTGTGTTTCAATAAAGGATGAACCCATATTTCTCGAGTAAATTACATTTAGTACCACAATTGGGGCCAAGTTAACAGGTTAGTGCCCTACAATTTTTTGCGGATACGTACCGCTTTTGGGGCGAGCTGTTACCAATAGGTAAATATTTTTGGCTAATCATGTTTTAACAGCTAAACTAACATGATGGGACCACAATTAAGCAATGACATAGACCTAGGGACCACCTGTCATCTCTCTCATTTTATTCCCCTCCTCGCTCCCTTCTTTCATATCCTTCTTCTAGAGCAGCTTCTCTCTTCATCATTCATTGTTAATTTTGGCCCTCGTTTTTGCCCAGTCTGGTAGCAAATCTAGAGAGGCAAATCTAACTAGCACATTCAATAAACAAAGTAGATGTAGGAAAAGCTAACAAAGGGTATGTACTACAACACTAACACAGAAATACAAAAGAAGATGATCCTTGGGCTTTCCAGTAGCAGTAGACAAGTTCAACAAAAAAATATAAAAAAAAATGCTTTACAACAGCAGTAGTTCACAAGATCAGTGGAACCTCTTGGACTCCGCCTCCTCCCTCTGGCGCTTCCTCCACTTCTTGCTTCCCATTCCCTTGACGTTTTGATCCTTGGGCTTGATTGGGGACATGTGACCCTCTTCGATAGCCACCTTCTGGAGGTTGCGGAGGTGAAAGTCAAGAGCCTTGTGCTTGGCTCTGAAGTCATGGACGTTCACGTTGTGGCCTTAGGTGGTAAAGTTCTCGGCAAGCTTCATGAGGCAGTTGAAGTCGGTGGCTTGGATTCTCCTCTTGCAGACGGGGCACCTATAGACGTCACCAGCGAAGTAGTGGTCATACTGGCCAGGAACAAAGCGATTTTACATGTTTAGTGTTGAGAAACTTCTAGTGCAACCACATGGCATATGGGCTCTGCCTTGACCAAATAGGTTGCAAGAACTTAGCCAGATGGACAGTTGGTGGTAGGGTGATAGTATGGAACGCGTCCATGGTGGTCTATGGGAATGCTTCTGAAAAGTCTCGTCTTGATGCATGTCGAGTCTTGTGGGGAAAGTGCACCACCTCTCGAGAGGCTAAAACCTAAATACTTAGTCGTGTCCCCAACAATGGACAATTTGAGCATCAAAGACATTGAAGCAATCAAGGATCTCCTCATCCCAATTTCTAAGTTAAAAACTTGTGGTTGAACAAGGGTGAAGGTTCACCAATGTCTATTGATGGTTTCTTGGGTGTTTTTGACAAACAAAAACTTAGTGTTTTCAACTAATAAGGAAAACCTTATTTTGAGCAAAGCAAGACTAAACTACACTTAGACAAATTCATATTGATGTTAGATACTATTATTCTACTATGATATCACTTGCCAATACAATTCGAAATGTATTGACCCACTATGGCTGTAACTTATGATGTTTCAGCTTACTCTGATGGAGATTAGGGTTGTGAGTCTACACTCAACATGATTGCCTATTGCACATGAAGATGAAGACTTTACTTTAAGAGAATTAAGCTTACTCCATGGCCATAGGCACACTGTCTATGCTAACCCCCTTTAAGAGAATTAAGCTTACTCCCTTTCGGTTCAAAGTTAGTCTTGAATCTAATCCTTTTGTTTTCTGGTGTTTTTAGTGTGACGGTATGGTTGGCACAATCCAGCACTCCCTTGTGCTTAGTCATCCAGTCCATCCCCAAAATGACATCCAATCCTTGGGAATTTCGGATTATCAGATTAACGGGAAACTTATACTTCCCAAACTCTATGACTAGATCATGACATCCTGAGTTCACTATCATTTCTCCGCCAGGAGAACTTACTTTTATAGGACACCCAATAGTTTCTATCGGAAGTTCATTTCTTTCAACAAATGTTGTTGATATGAATGAATGCGATGCATCAGTATCAAAGAGAACAAATGCTCGAACAGAATTGAGTTTGAACTTACCAGCAACAGCATCAGGTTCCTCATAGATTTCTTCCACATTGATGTGGTTCACCTGTCCCTTCTGGAAAGGGTTGGGCTTGTTGGGTCCCTCAACTTTATTTTCCGGGCATTCATTTGCATAATGCCCCATCTTCTTGCACTTGAAACATTCAACCTGACTAAGATCCTTCTTGACAGGCTGGCTTCCACTACCACTTCCACTTCCATTGTGGTGGTTCTTGTATCCACCCTTGTGATTCTTGGACTTGTCATTGTCATGACTACGGTGATGCTTGTTGTCATGATGACGGTTGTGGTTGTGGTGGTTGTTGTACTTTCCATGCTTGTGGGATCCAGAACTCCCACTATCATCATAATGGGAACGCTTGTGAGACGATCCCGAGCTGTGCTTGTCAGAGTGTTTCCTCTTCCTGCTTTCAACCTGTTTCATCTTGCTCTCCAAGATGGCATCCTTGTCACAAAGAGATTGATAAGTGGGGACATAGGCCACAGCTAACTGCAGATTCAGTTCATCGTTCAGTCCTTCGAGGAACTTATCCTTCCTCTTGGCATCAGTGTCAACTTCATCCGGTGCATAACGCGCCAGATTGTTGAACTCCTCAATATATTCAGCCACACTGCGGTGGCGCTGCTTCAGATTATGGAATTCCTTCTTCTTCAAGCTCATCATTCCGGATGAGATGTGAGCTGTACGGAAACCATCTTCAAAGATAGCCCATGTCATATCCTCAATGGGAGTGGTGATCTGGAAGTTATCCCACCAAGTAGCTGCTGGTCCTTCCAACAAGTGTGCTGCAAATCTGACTTTCTCCTCATCAGTACAGCCAACAGTTACCAAATCCTTGTTCACTGAGCGTAGCCAATCATTGGCCACCATGGGATCAGTAGTTCCTGAGAACTTTGCTGGCCTCAGTCTTAGGAATTTGGTGAGCAAGTCAAAACCTGGTGGATGTTCTGATTGTTGTTGTTGTTGTTGTTGTTATTGTTGTTGTTGTTGTTGTTGTTGTTGTTGTTCTGATTCTGCATGAAAGTAGTCATCATTTGCATCAGCTGTGCTTGTGCTGTCATCAGCTGCTGCATGTCTGGGATGACATTGTTGTTGTTCGGGTTGGGGTTGGCACGTCGGGGAGGCATCTGTGGTTTTCAATAAGGATAAGAATGAGATACCCATAGATGCTTATTATGCACAATACAACACATAGACAATCACCAATCAAGCATCCAAATAACATAAAGTTCAAGGACATAAACAACAAGTTTGAAAAGTAAACACACCAATAGCAAGCCATCCACATGTTGGATGGTCATTGCGACTCAATAATCAAGAGCATGGTAAATGACAAATAAACGAGTAGTCATCACTACTCCTCTGCATCAACCTCCTTGTCGACAAGTGTAAGACCTGCATTCTCCATAGCGGTCTTATACTCCTCGACATTGGTAGTCAAGGCCTCTACCTTGACATTGGTAGTCAAGCCCTCTTCTGTGAACAAAGTCTCTCAATCACCCCCGCTGATGCTCGAGCTCGATGTCCTTGGCCTCTAGTTCTGCAGTCATCTCTTGAATCCTCTTGTTCCTATCTTGGAATCTTTTCTCTTGACTCTTGAACTTTCTATCCTGACTCTCGAACTTGGCCTCCATTTCCTTGACTACCTCATCTTGCTCCGCGAAGAGCTTGTCCTTCTCACGAAGCTGCACCTGGAGTTCGTCATTGCTAAGCATGACGTTGGTCCTATCAGTATCTAGGTGCCTAAGAAGAACCTCTAGGTCCTGGAGGTATAGACGAATCGGCTCTGCCGTCTCTCTAGCAGCATCCTCGAACTCAATAGCCTCACCAACCTCGTCACGTCTTCCGAAGGCGTGGAAGTGAGTACCTCTAATCTCTCGAGAGTGTCTCCCTAACAGACGCACAAGTAAATCTTGCATGACTACCTCTAGGCCTCTCTCCCTGTCGTCATGCATAAACTTGAAGATGATTGCCTCTGTAGTAGGCTCAGTCTAGCGTCCTGGATGATTAACCTTGAAGCCCCAAAGGTCCTTCCTCTCAAACTTGGTAAGGGGAAGCACCATGATGCTAGGAAGAGGAAGATTGAGCATGCTAGTGAGCTCAATAAGACGAGTGCCAAAACGAGTTCCCTTAAACTCTTCAGCCGTGCTGATAGTAACATTAGGAATCTATTTTATAAGATAAAGAGAAGTTAGAGTCAACATCGATAGAAAATACACAAGACAAGTATCACAAGCATGTCATTGACAAACAAACACACAAGTCATGGTATACATAAATACATTACAAGCATCCAAGGTTCAATATAACTTAGTCAAAATTTTGGAAATATAATGATAAGTGTGGTGGTCAAACTAACAAGGCACATTACATCTCTCACTCTCTAGTCTAAAGGCTATCAAAGCGTCCTTCTACCAATCGAGATGATAAATAAGATTAGAAAAGTTTACGAGAAGAATAAGACAAGTGTGGAAGTTGTTGAAATTTTTTCCTTAGTGGTTTCTAATACAATCCTAGGGTCATAATCCAACAGGCAACACAGTGCTCTGATACCATCTGTAAGATCCCTCCCTTTATAAAGGTAAGGATCCATGTGATTGCAATGCTACTCCCTAGATCAATGCTAGCATCCACAGTTTAAGATGAAGTACACAGAAACAAAGGTCATTATTACATATCATTCTAGAGACAAACATAGTCTTTTACAAACTCCATGGCCATAGGCCTAATACAAGAGTTCAATTGTAGAATAAATAAGTCTTCATCTTCATGTTCCACAGGCAAGCATGTTGATTGTAGACTCATAACCCCTAATCATCATCAGAATAACCTGCAACATCACAAGTTACAGCCACAGTGGGTCAATACATTGGAATAGTATTGGCAAGTGATACCTTAGTAGAATATTAACAACTAAATACTATATGAATTTGGCTAAGTGTAGCTTAGGCTTGCTTTGCTCAAAATAGGTTTTACTATTAGTTGAAAATACTAAGTTTTTCTTTGACAAACTTTCCCAAGGAATCACTAATAGAAATTGGTGATCCTTCACCCTTGTTCAACCACAAGTTTTACTTAGAAATATTGGGATGAGGAGATTCTTGATAGCTTCCATGTCTTGATGCTCAAGTTGTCCAATACCAGGGACATGGCTAAGTACTTAGATTCTTCCATCTGCAGAGGTTGTGCACTTTCCGCACAAGACTTGATTTTCACCAAGACAGGACCTTTCAGAAGCCTTCCCTTAGACCAAATGGACGCGTTCCAACCTATCATCCCACTACCACCAACTGTCCTAATGTCTAAGTTATTGCAACTTATATGATCCAGGCAGAGCCCATATTGCCATGTGGCTGCACTAGAAGCTTCTTAACATTTGTCGTCTCAAATCCCTTTGTTCCTGGGTGGCTTTACACAAGTGAGATACACAAGGTAAACCATAGAAATGGGCCTTTTGTAACCACTCAACACAAACCATTCTTTCCATTCCACCCAGGTGTTTCATTCACTTAGTTGTTTTATTAAGAAAAAGCACAAGTCAATGACTTGGAAATATTACACATAGCATGAATATATAGTCCACCCTTGGTTGCTACTAGCTAGGCTAAGGATGGCAATAGTAAGCATCTTAACTTAGAGGAAATTGTAACAATTCTACAACTACTAGGATTCCCCAAGCATAGCATATAGATATTTAGCAAAATATTCATGCAAGTCCTATACAAAATATTTCTAATACTTAGGTGAAAATATAGGGATAAAAGTATGAAGCACCACTTGCCTTGGTAGTTTGGGGAGTAGCAACAATCTTCACAACCACAATCACTATTAGCACCAAAATCTACACATAAAATAATGGCACCAAAATCACATATCAAAAATATACAAGCAAATATATATGCATGCATGCAAATGACATGTGATGATTTTTCTACACCAAACAAGACAAGTGTACAGTACTGAAACATAAACAAGACCAAAACACACTAAATAAACTTTATTTGATCATTAAAACATTTTCCAAATAAGTTCCATACTCAAATTAAGCCTACAAATGTTTCTGCAAAAACAACCATTTTTACAGAGGCAAAACATTAAACACATTGCATAAACAGATAGGATTTTCTCTCCTGATTCCAATGATATAAAATTTGCAAAATTTGAACGTGGGGATCAAAAGTTATGAATTTTGCAAGTTTGAAACACTAATAGATCAAATTTCTGTTTTAAATCTAAACTCAGGCCACGCGGCAGCTTCTGATTCGCTGATACCGATTCGCACGGATCAATCGACGTGGGCCGTTGGATTAAAGTGAATGCGCATGGCCCAGATCTAATCATACCGCTTCGCTTAAGTCGTCTATCATACGCGTTGGATCTAGATCTAACGGCTCAAAACTATCAGACCATAATCGAGCGGCGCTGCGACGGTGGCTGGCGGCAGCGCGCTCGGGCGGTGATGTTGCCAGCGATACAGGAAGCGCGGGAGAGGGACAGATATCTCACCGAGTTCGCCGTGCGTTGCTGATGCTCAAAGTGTGCTTGGTTGGCGAAGGGGCGCTCGAGGTCGACGGGGATTGCTAGCCGTAGTTCCTTCTGGCGACGGATGCTTCTGTTGGTCGACGTTGGCAAGGGTACATATCATGCCAAGGCAAAAGAAGTGGTGGGTCAGATGTGCAAGACGATACTAGCCACGCGGGTGTCAACGAGAGGGAAAGGGGCGGTCGGAAATTAGCACTGGAGGTCGTCGGAGTTGAAGCCGAAGATGGTGGCGCTCAGTCGATTGAGTTGCTGATGCTCTGGGGCACACGCGGGCGAGCTAGTGGTACTGGGAGGTGCGCAAGGTGAAGTGGAGCACGCTCGTGTGAACCAGGAGCAGAGGGGTGGTCGGGGTTGGCCGGAATCGACGCTGCGGTTCGTCGGAGCAGCGAGGTCGCGGCGAGGAATTCTCGTAGCCTAGGGGCGCTCAGTGCTTGGGGTTTGGGGGGAAATGGAGAGGGGCAGAGGGGGTTTATGTTGGAGATATGCCCTAGAGGCAATAATAAATGTAGTTATTATTATATCTTTGTGTTTATGATAAATGTTTACATTCATGCTATAATAGTATTAAGCAGAAACATTAATACTTGTGTGATTTGTAAACTAAATTAGTCCCTAGTAAAGCCTCTTTATAATACTAGCTTGTTGATTAATAGATGATCATGGTTTCTTGATCATGAACATTTGAGATGTTGTTAATAACAAGGTCATATCATTAGGAGAATGATATGATGGCAATACTACTATAGATAAGCGTAGCATAAAGATCAAGTCATTTTAATAGTTCAATTGCTATAAGCTTTCTGATACATAGTAACCTAATTCCATCGACCATGAGATCATGCTTATCACCATCACCGGAAGGATGCTTTGATGACATCAAACACCACAGCGTAAATGGGTGGCTATAAAGATGGCATTGAGTGTTTGGAAAGTATGGGTTGAGACACATAGATCAAGAGTGGGATTTGTCCATCCATATGACGGATAGATATACTCTGGGCCCTCTCAGTGGAATGTCATCCAATTAGCTTGCAAGCATGTGACTGGCTCACAAGGGATCACATACCACGGGAACGAGAAAAGAGTACTTATCGCTAACGAGGATGAACTAGGTATGCAGAGATACCGACGATCAAAACCTCAGATAAGTAAACTATCGTGAGATAAAGGGAAATTGATATCGTATGTAAGTGGTTCATTCTATCGCAAAGTAATCATAGAAATATGTCTCGATCGGAGAAGTGTCTCGATCATGTCCGCATAATTCACGAACCGTAGGGAGACACACTTAAGGATTCAATGTTGTTGAGTAGTTATGGAATGATGAGTAAGATACCGAATGTTGTTCGGAGTCTCGGATAGGATCCGGGATATCACGAGGTGATCCGGAATGGTCCGGAGAATAAGATTCATATAAGGAAAGTCTTGTTTCGGAGTTGGGGAATGATTCCGGTGTTTTCATCGGGAACGTTCTAGAAGGTTCCGGAAGGTCCGGCACTTCGGAGGGGAAGGGTACATGAATGTGTCATGACAATGTGGAATGGTTGCATCATGTACTAGGTATCATGGCTGGGAAAAATAAAGGGAGAAATCAAATCCTAGTTTGAAAAGTCAAACACCAATTTGAAAAGTCAAACGACAAGTTTGCTTGGTGGAGGGACACTAGGAAACCTACTTGGGGAGGAAGTCCTCCTCCCTCCACCCGCCGGCCAAGGAGGCCGAGTTGGGGGAGGACTCCCTCCTCCCAACCGGCGCCCTCCCACCTATAAAAGAAGGGGCAGTGGTGCCCCTCTAGCCTACACCCAACACCACCCAAACCCTAATCCTAGCCGCCGGCCTCCTGCAAGTCGCCGCCGCCCCTAGGGTTTCTCCTAGCCGCCGAATTGGGGCTTCCCCAAGCCCTAGCCACCGGCAAAGCTCCGCCCCTTGGCGCCTTCTAAACCCTAGATCTCCAAGGCCTCTCTCATAGTCCACCATACCCGCTCCGTCTTAAGGCGAAGCCCTGCGAGATCTCCCCTCTACTTCCGGTACCACGCCGTCGTGCTGCCGGAATCGCGAGGAGAGTTCTACAACCTCTGCTGCCTGCTGGAACAAGGGAGAGGAAGGTCTTCATAGAGTAATGAACGTGTGACCGACTGTGGAAGCGCTACCGGAACGCAGCGCCAGAAGGATCATCTACGCGATTTTGAGATCAGCACGAGTACGACTACATCACCCACGAGAATCTTCTCTCGTTAACCACTTTGGAATCTTCGAGGGTGAGTTCCTCTATCGACTCGTTGCTACAATCTAGTAGATAGATCTTGGCTTGTTTGTTTGCATGCGGTAGAAATTTTTTGTTTTCCATGCTACGAACCCCTACAGTGGTATCAGAGCCAGGTTTATATGTAGATCTGTTGCACGAGTAGAACACAATGGTCATTGTGGGCGGTGGTGCTTTTATTATCAATTGCTTCTTGTGTACTTTGCATCTTGCGGTATGATGAGATGAAGCGGCCCAGTCTAACCTTATATGACATCGTTCATGAGACTTGCTCCACGCTCAACATGCAACTTGTATTGCATAAGTGGCTTTGCGGGTGTTTGTCTCTTCCATTATAGTATAGATCCAATTTAGAACGGGCACTCGATAGTTCAAACATCAACGTTTTGGTTCTTGTTCATAAGTTAGATCGACACTTATTGAAAGCCCCAAACCACGTAAAATATGCAAAGAAAATTAGAGGCGTCTAACTTTGTTTTGCAGGGGTGTGCTGTTAATCCTTTATGCATCTTGTATTGCTTAGTTAACGACGGTAGCATTATAAGATGATCCCTCATGCACATAAATTTCAAGTTTTAAAGTGTTCATCCTTAGTAAGCACCGTTGCTAAAGCTTGTTGTTTCGAAGCACCACGTGATGATCGGCTGTGTTAGATTCTGCAAGTGTATACAACATGAGCAAGCTAGATTTGCTCATGCGGAAACTAAGGTTTGATCTTGACGATCCTAGCATGTACAGACATGGTCTCGGAACACGGATTACCGAAAGGTAAAGCATGAGTCATATAGTAGATATGATGAACATGTTGATTGTTCGCCATTGAAGCTACATCAACTCTCGTGATGATCGGTTTTGATGTGGTGTATTTGGTACATGTGATCACTAAAACAATGTGAGGGATATTGTTTTGAGTGGGAGTTCACCTAGATTAATTTAACTATTAATTAGAACTCAATTTGTCATAAACTTAGTCTAAACTATTGCAAATATGTTGTAGATCAATGGCGGCCCCTACCATCAATTTTAATGCGTTCCTAGAGAAAGAAAAGTTGAAAACAATGGAAGCAACTTCGCGGATTGGTTCCGCAATTCGAGGATTGTACTCAATGCTGGTATTTTGACCTATGTGCTGGATGCACCGCTGGGTAACCCGCCTGCAGCTGATGCTACCAATGAAGTAAAGAACGTTTACATCACTCGAAAGAATCAGTACTCCACAGTTCAGTGTGCTATATTGTATGGTTTGGAATCGGAGCTTCAGAAAAGGTTTGAGAACCATGACCCACATGATATTGTCCGTGAACTCAAAATGATAATTGATGCTCACGCGGCAGTTGAGAGTTATGAGGCTTCTGAAAAGTTCTTTAACTGCAAGATGGAAGAGGGCAGTTCCGTCAGTGAGCATGTGCTTAAGATGTCTGGGCACGCAAACTGTCACATCCCAAGATTTTCCAAATCTTTTAATGTGAAAAATAAATGAATGAAATAAAACTTTGTTGATTTTCAGGGTGAGAAGAAACTTTTTGAATCCATTTGGAAACTTTCAAAACCTATTTTGATCAAGATAAATCCTAAAGGGATTTAAACAAAAACATTTAATAAAGGAAAATAAAAATATTTGGAATTACTATTTTGAAATGTTTTTATAAAAGTTTTGGTTTTTAAATAAAAAGATAGAAAAATAAATAAGGATTATTTTATAAAGCCAAATTAAAACTTGGCCAAGCCTTTGAAATAAAATATTTCTATTTGACAAAAATAGTGAAGGTTTATTTAAATAAAATAATAAGGATTTAATATCCAAGTTTATTAAAAATAAAGGTTTACTATTTTATTTAAACATCAAAACTTATTTATTTATTTTAAACAAGTTTTCCAAGTATTCTTTATTTTCAAATAAAACCTACTGATTTGGGTTTGAAAATATTTAGATTTCAAAAATAGAGTTTTTGAATAAATCAAATCCATTTGATTAATAAACAAGGTCTATTTATTTAATTAATAATGGACCCTAAAATAAAAATATTATTTTTATCTTTGGACTTTGGTTTATGTTGTTAAACAGAACCAAATTCAATTGCATTGTTTGGTGAAGGTTTGATTTGATTTGAGTGTTTGATTGTTGTTTGAAAATTCAAAATAGAAAATAGAATTGGAAAAAGATAAAACATTCAGAAAGAAAAAATGAAAACAGACCGGACCCAACCCAATAGTCCCAACAGCCCAGTACCAGCCCAGCTTCCCTCTCTCCCGAAGAAAACGTTTTGCACTCAGTATTTAACCCGCGCAGGCACTGACTGATGGACCCTCTCCCTGCCTCTCTCCTTCGCTGACGAAGCGGACCCATGCCGTTTCCTGCCCTTCTTCCTCGCGTAGACGACGCCCTGCCGTTTCCTGCCCTTTACGCCGGCGATCAATTCGCGTTAACCACGGCCATTACTCCCCCTGCGACCACGTCCTTTTAATCGCCTGCGCCTTCTCCTCCTTTCCCCTCAAACACCGCAGCACGAGAGCCCCTAGGCTGCCTCAATTCGAGCTCGCAACGCCACTGCTCCAACGAGCATCACCAGTGAATTCCGGCGACTCTGTGCCACCCCTTGCCTCCCTGAGCACACGACCGTGATCCCCACTCCTAGGCGCACCTGTCTGTGCCCTCCGTTCAACCGCGGGCGCCCCAGAGCGTCGGCTTCGACAACTTCCGAGTGCCGCCGCATCTGCTTCCTTCTCCGGCGACATTCCCTGGTAAGAACCGACCACCCCGCGCTCTATCCTCCACGCACACAGCTTCGCCTTGGTCTTGCGCTTCTAACCGCATCCTCGTTTTGCCTCGGAGTGAACCACAGCACCGCCCACGATGACCACCAGACGAACCCGACGCCGTCCTCCACTCCGGCGAGCGATTAAACCCGCTCCAGTGCGCCCCTCGCCTCCTCGCGACCACGTTGAGCATCGCCATGATCCCCTGAGCACGGTAAGCATCTCCACTTCCTTCTTTGCTTCCTGTAGCCGCCGCACCGCCGCTGACCGAGCGCCGCCGCCGTCTGCTGCCGCGCAGCGCCGCCAGTTAGTGGCAATTAGATGGTAGCCGTTAGATCGATATCGCGTGGCTGAGATTAGAACTGAGCGAAGCGGTATGAGACAACCCACGCTGTGCGATCTGTTTAGATCCAACGAACCAGAGTGGCTAATCCGCATGAAGCGGTATCGCCCAATAAGAACGCGACGCGTGGCCAGTCTGTGATTTAAAAGAAATTTTGAATCTAATTTAGATGCAAATTTGAAACCCTTGTAACTTTTGATCCACACGTCCAAAATTTGCAAACTGTATATCATTGGAATCAGTGGAACAAGCCCTAGCCAACCATGCAATGTGTTTAGTAAAAAGTTTCTGTTAGATTGTTTGTTTTTGCAGAAACATTTGTGTGCTTGTTTAGGTTGTAAAAATTATTCCAAAATGTTTTTAGGGTTGAAATCTGTGCAAATTGGTTTGTGGTGAACCTTCTGACCTTAGAAACCAACTTGTGGATTTAAAAATGATTTTGGTAAAGATTAGGATTGATTAATTGATTTAACCCATTTCTAGTCAAATAAAAATATTGTTTTTGCTATGAAAATGTTTTTGGAGTAAAAACTTTGGGAAAATGATTTGGATCAAACCTACTGACCCTAAACACCAAGTTTTGAGAATTAACAACTTATTTGGTGAACAACATAAAGTTGTTGCTTTGATAAAAACATTTTCCACCACATAAAATAATGATTGGATTTGAAAAATGGTTTATAAATAAAACCCTTTTGCAAATGACTTTGCCACTTTGGAAAATGACCACTTTGAACCCTACCAAGTTTAGAGCCTAGTAGAAACCACCTTGGCAAATAAAACTATCTTTTGCATGCTTGCATGCATGACTTAGTTCCTAGGAATTTATGTGTGAGGTTTTGATAGATTAGTTATTGGTTGGAATGCTAGTTGATATTGTGTTTGCTTGATTGATTGTAGTGAAGTTAGAAAAGTGTGAGACTAGAAAGATAAAGAAGTGAACCAACATTCCCTACCAAAAAGGCAAGTTACACTATCATCTAAAGTCCTACTACTTTCATTATACTTAGTGGATTTTGAAACATGCATGAAAAGAATTTCTATACTTATGCTATGCTAAATCCTAATAGGATACCTTATATATTCCTTAGTGAAAACAATGTAGTTGTTACATGCTTAGCCATGCTATATTTTGAAAAGAGATACATGTTGAGATTTTATGAAGTTGAGAAAAGGACTCGTGTTTTTATATAATAAAACAAGGACTCAATGAACCACCTGGGTGGACAAGGATACTTTGAGTTTTGGAAAAGGTGGCAAAAAAGGAACCATGTCTATGGAAATCTCTTTGTGTTGTGCTCCAAAAGAAAACCAGCCAGGAACTTAGAGATTGACCATGTTTCTCCAACTGTGGCTTTCGTGTACAACCACATGCTACTTATGGCTCTGGCTTAGTTAACTACATTGGGAAGACCCATGCAGTGTCTTCAGGTTACTGAAAATGGGGGAACTCGGAATCCTACATGGGTACTGAAGACAAGCTAGCAATGGTGTATGGGAGGACCCTTTGGAAAGACTTCGTCACATTCTCAATCTGCCAGTATTCCATCTTGGTGAGTACTTATCCAGCGGCCACTGGTGGCAACAAGATGAGACTGTGACATGTGGGTAAAGTGTACAACTTCTGCAGAAGATAATAAAATCTAAGTACTTAGCCGTGTCCCCGGTTATGGACAATACTAAGCAACTAAAGCTTGAAGCTATGGGAAATCTCGACATTCCAATTTCTAAAAGAAAACTTTTAAGTGACAACTAAAGACTTGATGCACTTGGGGGTACCAAGGAGCTCACGAGGTTTTGATAAAACTTGATGCACTTGGGGATTTACCAAGGAGCTCAAGAGATTTTTGACAAGGACTTGAACACTTGGGGATTTACCAAGGAGTTCAAGGGATTTTGATAAAGAGATTGGACAAAAGATCAAAACCATTTTGAAAAGATAGGATAAAGTATTGCTTTCTACAAATGAGCCTAAAACCCTACTTAGCCAAATATGCATGTATTGATAGGATCCACTTATAATCTACATAGTAGTGAAACTTGCCAATACAATCCAAATGTATTGACCCTTGTGGCTGTAACTTGTTATGTTGCAGGTTTGATTTATATTAGTGAAGTTGATTGATTAGGATTACAAGTCTACAACCAACATGTTTGCCTGTGGCACTTTGAAGATGAAGGACCCCATGCTTATAGTTATTCCGCTGCAATGTAATGTAATAGCCAAATGAGCTATGTAAGATGTAATAAAATTATGTTGTTCCTGGTTATAAAGTTATATTATGACCTTTGTTTCTTGATATTACATCTTAACTGTGGATGCTAGCTATTGATCCAGGGACTAGCATTGTAAACACAGGGGACTCTACCTTATTTAAAGGTTGGGACCCTTACAGATGGTATCAGAGCATTGTGTTTCCTGTAGGATTTGTAAACCTAGGATTGGACAAAACCCCTTAGAAAGATAGGAGTTGTATTTGTTCCAAACTTATTTACAAACAAACTTGTAAACTCTTTCCTCAACCACTTTGATTTTGATTCTACATCTCATCTATTTTCAACTTGATGGAAAAACCTACCCCATGGCCAAAGACTACACCATGTGCAAAGGACTTCATCAACTCTAAACTCTAATGACTTCAACATCTTCATCTCTAATGACTTCAACACCTTCAACTCTAATGACTTCAACTTCTTTCAACTCTAATGACTTCAACATCTTCAGCATATTCACCAAGGATTTCAATCTTGGATACCACTAAGGACAAGTGAGACAAGGAAATCTTGCTCAAGATTTGGAGACTAAGGAAACACAAGTTAGAAGGAGCCACATCACTTGAAGTTTGTGAGCAAGAATTTTCCTAAGGAAACCATGATCTCATGAAGAAAGAAGAATCAACCAAGAAAGACAGAAAGATCACAAATGAACCATATAGATGGACCACCATATTTTAGTTAAGTCAAACACACCAACTTATCTGGTGTAACAAAAATATTTTGTTGCCTAAAGATGTGCTTGAACTTTGTTGTTTGAGTGAAATGTTTGGCTTGTGATTGCATGCACATTGCTTGTGTGAATTGTGATGTGTGCGATTAGAAATATTTCCTTAGAAATCTTTTGCCTATTCTAATCTCAGTTCAACCCAAACAGATGACTACTCCAAGAGACTCCAACATCAAGGTTGATGACAACAACACCAACCAAGAGGACAGCATGAAAGAACTCATAGCAACCCAAAACCAGTTGAACCAAATGACAACTCAATTCATAGCCAACACTAGTGGGGAAGATCCAACTCTGCAAGGATTTTTGGAAACTCAAGCCCAATTGATGCTTAAGGTGACAAATCAAATGATCAACATGGAAGACAACTATTCCAAAAGAGTTTGTGACAACAAGGATGACAGAAACGTTATTCTAGATGGAGCCCCAGCTTGCATTATTTGTGGAGACAAGGATCACACTTCCAAGGAACATGGTGATCAATGCCCCAATTGTGAAGAGAAACATCCAGTTGGCCAATGTCCCACCTCTCAAGCTACTTGTTACCTATGTGAAGGAAACAACCATGTTCCTATCCAATGCCCCATCTATGCCATAGTTGAACAAAGGAAAAAGGGTGGAGTGCAACAAATGATTGCAAACAATCAAGAAGGATCCAAATCTACCAAGAAGATTTATGACAAAGGAAAAGGGCCACTTATACATCCATGCAATACAACCCAATTCAAAGGACCAAAGAAGAGGCATATGAATTATCCAAAGATCAATAGAAGGTCCAAGAAACATGTAGACATTCCTACCTACCAGATAACATATGAACAACATGAACTAGATGCACTCCTAGCTTTGGAGAAGCCCAAAAAGAAAAAGAAGGACAAAAGCCATGTGCAATGTCATCGTTGTAAAGAAATGGGACACTATTCCAGTGAATGCCCAGAGAACCAGAAGTATAAGGAAATAGGCCAAGTGTGGTGCAACAACTGCAAAGAGCTAGGCCATTATGCAGCAACTTGTCGACAAGAGGCACGTAAAGAACTCAAAGATATCAACTATTTCAATTGCAAAAACCCAGGACATTATGCAAGCAATTGTCCAGAAAAGATGAAGAACAAGTTAAACAAGCCTATGAAGGATCTCAACCTTGGCCCATGAGTCAAGAGTGGAAACAAAGGACACCATGCAGATGATTGCCAAGAGAAGTTTCCCCAAGATTCCAAGAAGGCCAACATGTAATTTAGTTGGAAAAATTTTAAGGGTGGTAGTATCCTAGATGCTTTGAGCCTACTTGTAACCCTAGCCTTCCCAAATCTCGGGACGAGATTTATTTTAAGGGTGGTAGCCTGTCACATCCCAAGATTTTTCCAAATCTTGTAATGTGAAAAATAAATGAATGAAATAAAACTTTGTTGATTTTCAGGGTGAGAAGAAACTTTTTGAATCCATTTGGAAACTTTCAAAACCTATTTTGATCAAGATAAATCCTAAAGGGATTTAAAAAAAACATTTAATAAAGGAAAATAAAAATATTTGGAATTATTATTTTGAAATCTTTTTATAAAAGTTTTGGTTTTTAAATAAAAAGATAGAAAAATAAATAAGGATTATTTTATAAAGCCAAATTATAACTTGGCCAAGCCTTTGAAATAAAATATTTCTATTTGACAAAAATAGTGAAGGTTTATTTAAATAAAATAATAAGGATTTAATATCCAAGTTTATTAAAAATAAAGGTTTTACTATTTTATTTAAACATCAAAACTTATTTATTTATTTTAAACAAGTTTTCCAAGTATTCTTTATTTTCAAATAAAACCTACTGATTTGGGTTTGAAATTATTTAGATTTCAAAAATAGAGTTTTTGAATAAATCAAATCCATTTGATTAATAAACAAGGTCTATTTATTTAATTAATAATGGACCCTAAAATAAAAATATTATTTTGATCTTTGGACTTTGGTTTATGTTGTTAAACAGAACCAACTTCAATTGCATTGTTTGGTGAAGGTTTGATTTGATTTGAGTGTTTGATTGTTGTTTGAAAATTCAAAACAGAAAATAGAATTGGAAAAAAGATAAAACATTCAGAAAGAAAAAAAATGAAAACAGACCGGACCCAACCGAATAGGCCCAACAGCCCAGTACCAGCCCAGCTTCCCGCTCTCCCGAAGAAAACGTTTCGCACTCAGTCTTTAACCCGCGCAGGCACTGACTGATGGACCCTCTCCCTGCCTCTCTCCTTCGCTGACGAAGCGGACCCACGCGCTAGCTCACCTCCTTCTTCCTCGCGCAGACGATGCCCTGCCGTTTCCTGCCCTTTACGCCGGCGATCAATTCGCGTTAACCACGGCCATTACTCCCCCTGCGACCATGTCCTTTTAATCACCTGCGCCTTCTCCTCCTTTCCCCTCAAACACCGCAGCACGAGAGCCCCTAGGCTGCCTCAATTCGAGCTCGCAATGCCACTGCTCCGACAAGCATCACCAGTGAATTCCGGTGACTCTGTGCCACCCCTTGCCTCCCTGAGCACACGACCGTGATCCCCACTCCCAGGCGCACCTGTCTGTGCCCTCCGTTCAACCGCGGGCGCCCCAGAGCGTCAGCTTCGACAACTTCCGAGCGCCGCCGCGTCTGCTTCCTTCTCCGGCGACGTTCCCTGGTAAGAACCGACCACCCCACGCTCTATCCTTCACGCACACAGCTTCGCCTTGGTCTTGCGCTTCTAACCGCATCCTCGTTTTTCCTCGGAGTGAACCACAGCACCGCCCATGACGACCACCAGACGAACCCGACGCCGTCCTCCACTCCGGCGAGCGATTAAACCCGCTCCAGTGCGCCCCTCGCCTCCTCGCGACCACGTTGAGCATCGCCACGATCCCCTGAGCACGGTAAGCATCTCCACTTCCTTCTTTGCTTCCTGTAGCCGCCGCAGCGCCGCTGACCGAGCACCGCCGCCGTTTGCTGCCGCGCAGCGCCGCCAGTTAGTGGCAATTAGATGGTAGCCGTTAGATCGATATCGCGTGGCTGAGATTAGAACTGAGCGAAGAGGTATGAGACAACCCACGTCGTGCGATCTGTTTAGATCCAACGAACCAGAGAGGCTAAGCCGCACGAAGCGGTATCGCCCAATAAGAACGCGACGTGTGGCCAGTCTGTGATTTAAAAGAAATTTTGAATCTGATTTAGATGCAAATTTGAAACCCTTGTAACTTTTGATCCACACGTCCAAAATTTGCAAACTGTATATCATTGGAATCAGTGGAACAAACCCTAGCCAACCATGCAATGTTTTTAGTAAAAAGTTTCTGTTAGATTGTTTGTTTTTGCAGAAACATTTGTGTGCTTGTTTAGGTTGTAAAAATTATTCCAAAATGTTTTTAGGGTTGAAATCTTTGCAAATTGGTTTGTGGTGAACCTTCTGACCTTAGAAACCAACTTTTGGATTTAAAAATGATTTTGGTAAAGATTAGGATTGATTAATTGATTTAACCCATTTCTAGTCAAATAAAAATATTGTTTTTTCTATGAAAATGTTTTTGGAGTAAAAACTTTGGGAAAATGATTTGGATCAAACCTACTGACCCTAAACACCAAGTTTTGAGAATTAACAACTTATTTGGTGAACAACATTAAGTTGTTGCTTTGATAAAAACATTTTCCACCACATAAAATAATGATTGGATTTGAAAAATGGTTTATAAAGAAAACCCTTTTGCAAATGACTTTGCCACTTTGGAAAATGACCACTTTGAACCCTACCAAGTTTAGAGCCTAGTAGAAACCACCTTGTCAAATAAAACTATCTTTTGCATGCTTGCATGCATGACTTAGTTCCTAGGAATTTATGTGTGAGGTTTTGATAGATTAGTTATTGGTTGGAATGCTAGTTGATATTGTGTTTGCTTGATTGATTGTAGTGAAGTTAGTAAAGTGTGAGACTAGCAAGATCAAGAAGTGAACCAACATTCCCTACCAAAAAGGCAAGTTACACTATCATCTAAAGTCCTACTACTTTCATTATACTTAGTGGATTTTGAAACATGCATGAAAAGAATTTCTATACTTATGCTATGCTAAATCCTAATAGGATACCTTATATATTCCTTAGTGAAAACAATGTAGTTATTACATGCTTAGCCATGCTATATTTTGAAAAGAGATACATGTTGAGATTTTATGAAGTTGAGAAAAGGACTTGTGTTTTTATATAATAAAACAAGGACTCAATGAACCACCTGGGTGGACAAGGATACTTTGAGTTTTGGAGAAGGTGGCAACAAAGGGAACCATGTCTATGGCAATCTCTTTGTGTTGTGCTCCAAAATAAAACCACCCAGGAACTTAGTGATTGAACATGTTTCTCCAACTATGGCTTTCGTGTACAACCACATGCTACTTATGGCTCTGGCTTAGTCAACTACATTGGGAAGACCCATGCATTGTCTTCAGGTTACTGAAAATGGGGGAACTCGGAATCCTACATGGGTACTGAAGACAAGCTAGCAATGGTGTATGGGAGGACCCTTTGGAAAGACTTCGTCACATTCTCAATCTGCCAGTATTCCATCTTGGTGAGTACTTATCCAGCGGCCACTGGTGGCAACAAGATGAGAGTGTGACATGTGGGTAAAGTGTACAACTTCTGCAGAAGATAATAAAATCTAAGTACTTAGCCGTGTTCCCGGTTATGGACAATACTGAGCAACTAAAGCTTGAAGCTATGGGAAATCTCGACATTCCAATTTCTAAAAGAAAACTTTTAAGTGACAACTAAAGACTTGATGCACTTGGGGGTACCAAGGAGCTCAAGAGGTTTTGATAAAACTTAATGCACTTGGGGATTTACCAAGGAGCTCAAGACATTTTTGACAAGGACTTGAACACTTGGGGATTTACCAAGGAGTTCAAGGGATTTTGATAAAGAGATTGGACAAAAGATCAAAACCATTTTGAAAAGATAGGATAAAGTATTGCTTTCTGCAAATGAGCCTAAAACCCTACTTAGCCAAATATGCATGTATTGATAGGATCCACTTATAATCTACATAGTAGTGAAACTTGCCAATACAATCCAAATGTATTGACCCTTGTGGCTGTAACTTGTTATGTTGCAGGTTTGATTGATATTAGTGAAGTTGATTGATTAGGATTACAAGTCTACAACCAACATGTTTGCCTGTGGCACTTTGAAGACGAAGGACCCAATGCTTATAGTTATTCCGCTGCAATGTAATGTAATAGCCAAATGAGCTATGTAAGATGTAATAAAATTATATTGTTCCTGGTTATAAAGTTATATTATGACCTTTGTTTCTTGATATTACATCTTAACTGTGTATGCTAGCTATTGATCCAGGGACTAGCATTGTAAACACAGGGGACTCTACCTTATTTAAAGGTTGGGACCCTTACAGATGGTATCAGAGCATTGTGTTGCCTTTAGGATTTGTAAACCTAGGATTGGACAAAACCCCTTAGAAAGATAGGAGTTGTATTTGTTCCAAACTTATTTACAAACAAACTTGTAAACTCTTTCCTCAACCACTTTGATTTTGATTCTACATCTCATCTATTTTCAACTTGATGGAAAAACCTACCCCATGGCCAAAGACTACACCATGTGCAAAAGACTTCATCAACTCTAAACTCTAATGACTTCAACATCTTCATCTCTAATGACTTCAACACCTTCAACTCTAATGACTTCAACTTCTTTCAACTCTAATGACTTCAACATCTTCAGCATATTCACCAAGTATTTCAATCTTGGATACCACTAAGGACAAGTAAGACAAGGAAATCTTGCTCAAGATTTGGAGACTAAGGAAACACAAGTTAGAAGGAGCCACATCACTTGAAGTTTGTGACCAAGAGTTTTCCTAAGGAAACCATGATCTCATGAAGAAAGAAGAATCAACCAAGAAAGATGGAAAGATCAGAAATGAACCATATAGATGGACCACCATATTTTAGTTAAGTCAAACACACCAACTTATGTGGTGTAACAAAAATATTTTGTTGCCTAAAGATGTGCTTGAACTTTGTTGTTTGAGTGAAATGTTTGGCTTGTGATTGCATGCACATTGCTTGTGTGAATTGTGATGTGTGTGATTAGAAATATTTCCTTAGAAATCTTTTCCCTATTCTAATCTTAGTTCAACCCAAACAGATGACTACTCCAAGAGACTCCAACATCAAGGTTGATGACAACAACACCAACCAAGAGGACAGCATGAAGGAACTCATAGCAACCCAAAACCAGTTGAACCAAATGACAGCTCAATTCATAGCCAACACCAGTGGGGAAGATCCAACTCTGCAAGGATTTTTGGAAACTCAAGCCCAATTGATGCTTAAGGTGACAGATCAAATGATAACATGGAAGACAACTATTCCAAAAGAGTTTGTGACAACAAGGATGACAGAAACGTTATTCTAGATGGAGCCCCAGCTTGCATTATTTGTGGAGACAAGGATCACACTTCCAAGGAACATGGTGATCAATGCCCCAATTGTGAAGAGAAACATCCAGTTGGCCAATGTCCCACCTCTCAAGCTACTTGTTACCTATGTGAAGGAAACAACCATGTTCCTATCCAATGCCCCATCTATGCCATAGTTGAACAAAGGAAAAAGGGTGGAGTGCAACAAATGATTGCAAACAATCAAGAAGGATCCAAATCTACCAAGAAGATTTATGACAAAGGAAAAGGGCCACTTATACATCCATGCAATACAACCCAATTCAAAGGACCAAAGAAGAGGCATATGAATTATCCAAAGATCAATAGAAGGTCCAAGAAACATGTAGACATTCCTACCTACCAGATAACATATGAACAACATGAACTAGATGCACTCCTAGCTTTGGAGAAGCCCAAAAAGAAAAAGAAGGACAAAAGCCATGTGCAATGTCATCGTTGTAAAGAAATGGGACACTATTCCAGTGAATGCCCAGAGAACCAGAAGTATAAGGAAATAGGCCAAGTGTGGTGCAACAACTGCAAAGAGCTAGGCCATTATGCAGCAACTTGTCGACAAGAGGCACGTAAAGAACTCAAAGATATCAACTATTTCAATTGCAAAAACCCAGGACATTATGCAAGCAATTGTCCAGAAAAGATGAAGAACAAGTTAAACAAGCCTATGAAGGATCTCAACCTTGGCCCATGAGTCAAGAGTGGAAACAAAGGACACCATGTAGATGATTACCCAGAGAAGTTTCCCCAAGATTCCAAGAAGGCCAACATGTAATTTAGTTGGAAATTTTTTAAGGGTGGTAGTATCCTAGATGCTTTGAGCCTACTTGTAACCCTAGCCTTCCCAAATCTCGGGACGAGATTTATTTTAAGGGTGGTAGCCTGTCACATCCCAAGATTTTCCAAATCTTGTAATGTGAAAAATAAATGAATGAAATAAAACTTTGTTGATTTTCAGGGTGAGAAGAAACTTTTTGAATCCATTTGGAAACTTTCAAAACCTATTTTGATCAAGATAAATCCTAAAGGGATTTAAAAAAAACATTTAATAAAGGAAAATAAAAATATTTGGAATTACTATTTTGAAACCTTTTATAAAAGTTTTGGTTTTTAAATAAAAAGATAGAAAAATAAATAAGGATTATTTTATAAAGCCAAATTAAAACTTGGCCAAGCCTTTGAAATAAAATATTTCTATTTGACAAAAATAGTAAAGGTTTATTTAAATAAAATAATAAGGACTTAATATCCAAGTTTATTAAAAATAAAGGTTTTACTATTTTATTTAAACATCAAAACTTATTTATTTATTTTAAACAAGTTTTCCAAGTATTCTTTATTTTCAAATAAAACCTACTGATTTGGGTTTGAAAATATTTAGATTTCAAAAATAGAGTTTTTGAATAAATCAAATCCATTTGATTAATAAACAAGGTCTATTTATTTAATTAATAATGGACCCTAAAATAAAAATATTATTTTGATCTTTGGACTTTGGTTTATGTTGTTAAACAGAACCAAATTCAATTGCATTGTTTGGTGAAGGTTTGATTTGATTTGAGTGTTTGATTTTTGTTTGAAAATTCAAAACAGAAAATAGAATTGGAAAAAGATAAAACATTCAGAAAGAAAAAAATGAAAACAGACCGGACCCAACCCAATAGGCCCAACATCCCAGTACCATCCCAGCTTCCCTCTCTCCCGAAGAAAACGTTTCGCACTCAGTCTTTAACCCGCGCAGGCACTGACTGATGGACCCTCTCCACTACTAGGAAAACGGCTATAGGTAATCAGCACATCCGTGGCTCACATGGTTGAAGTGCCCCACGGCTAAAACAGGCGTGGCTCACCTGTGGGCAGTGCCCTACTAATAACTAGAACAACCGTGGCGCACATGACTATAGTGCACCACAGATGTGTGTGGGCCAGGGCCCTGTTGGCCACAAGCCAAACATCTGTAGCGCACTATAGTCATGTGCGCCACGGTTGTTAGGGTCATCTGTGGCGCACGTGTGCCTGGTGCGCTACACCTAAGCGCATGCCCCCCTATGCTCTGAAACGGCCACAAACTTCTGTGGCGCACTCCGCCTAGTGCGCCACATGGACTAGGAGCATCTGTGGCGCACTCGGCCTAGTGCGCCACAGAAGTTTGTACTCCCTGTGGCGCACTGGGGCCGTGTGCGCCACGGATGTGTCGATTCTTTTAGGACAGCACTTTATGTGCACATGTGTGCCCACACATCCACCACCCACACTTCACTTTCCCCTTCTTCTTCCTCCTTAGATCTAGTCGGGATCTTCTCCTTCCCACCTCAATTTCTCCATACATTCACCATTTTTAGCATGTAAAACTTGCTTTGGATGTTACATAAGTAATAGAGGAGGTCTCCGGTCTCTCATCTATCCGTCTCCGGTCGACGCGCGCACCTCTCCTTTCCATCTTTCTCGCGATCGGTCTCTCATCTCGGTAAGTTGTCCATGTAAGGATGTGTTCATGTGTATATGGATGATGCATGTGCTCATATGTATGTAGATGATCGATGCTCATGATGTGTGTATGTGTGGAGAGGATCGATGGTCATATGTGTGTGTATATGGAGAGTATCGATGATGCTCATGCATGTGTGTATGGAGAGGATAATGATATGTTCATGTGTGTATGGATCGGTCTCTCTCTCTCTTGTGTTTGTATGTGAACAAGTTGCCATTTGTTTTGCCAAAATGTTGATTCATTTCCATTTTGGCAAGACTTTGGCATTTCGCAAAGGTCCTAATTTTAGGATAGGTCATGCCGAAATTTTCTATCGACCATTGCATGCATGCATTCATTATGTGGTTCTAATAGACTTCAAAATTGTACCGTGTACATCGTGCAGGCAAAAATGGTCCGCATAATGAGCGAAGGCATTGTGGCTAGATTTTTGAAATGTGCGACGGCCGACATGATACGAAATAACAAGACAGATATAAGATGTCCGTGCAGAAGATGCAAACTCAACTGGGTGATCGACCCAGATTCCGGGAATCTGCAGGCGCATCTGCTCCGCCATGGTTTCATGGATGGATACACTCGTTGGATAAGCGATGGCGTAGATGATGGAGACGGTGAAGAAGGTGGCCAACATGACGATGAGCATCATCACGGCGAGAACGGGCGAGATGATGAAGAGGCTCCTGGAGATGGCGAAGGTGCGGAAGCAGACCGGGATGATGATGATCTAGATGCCGGAGGAGGAGACGACGATGGAACAACGTCAGGCTGGGTGCGGGACCCTTATGTGCAAGAGCTGATTCTCAAGCAGACGAGTAACGCCAGGGCTGCCGCTAGAGAGAAAGCCAAGCTTGCGCAACTTGAGAAAGACGCGGTTACTCCATTGTATGAAGGATGCAGGCCCGATGATACCCGTTTGAATGTAACGCTCAAGGCTATGGAGATGAAGGCAAAGCACAAATTGAGCGACGCAAGCTTCGACGATATGATGGCATTCTGGCACGATCGTCTCCCGGAGGGGAACACATGTCCAACTAGTATCGAGGATGCCAAGAAAATCGTCTGTCCTCTCGATTTACCGCATGTTAGATATCACGTATGCATCAACGATTGCATCATTTATCGGGGCGAGGACGCGGAGAAAACCACATGTCCGGTGTGCGGCGTGAGTCGATAAAAGAAAGGGAAGAAAGCACCTCGAAAAGTGGTATGGTACTTTCCTATCACCCCTCGTCTGCAGCGCTATTTCGCGGACCCTAAGGAAGCGAAGCTCATGCGATGGCATGCGGGAAGGAAGAAGCCAGGAGATGATGATGACCCCGAAAAGGATGAGCTGCTGACGCACCCTTCAGATGCTAGCCAGTGGAAAGCATTGGACCTCGAATTCCCAGAATTCGGTGGAGATTCAAGGAACATCAGGCTTGGTGCGAGCACCGATGGACTCAATCCGTTCGGTAGCCAGAGCAGCACGCACTGCACTTGGCCCGTGTTTGTATGGATGTACAACCTCCCTCCATGGTTGTGCATGAAGAAGAAGTACATACAAATGAGTATGCTAATTCAAGGGCCGAAACAACCTGGTACCGACATCAATCTGTATCTCGGGCTATTGAAAGAGGAGCTAGCGACGTTATGGGAATCTGGAGCCAATACTTACGACGCCGTCGCACAAGATTATTTCACTATGAGAGCCGCGTTGGTCACTACGGTGCAAGACTATCCAGGTTGCGGGTATATCTCGGGGCAGGTTATCCAAGGATTCTGCGCATGCGTTAGGTGCATGGATAACACAAGCTATCTCCAACTAGAGAAAGATCCAGGGTCATCGAAAACCGTGTTCATGGCGCACCGGAGGTGGCTCGGCAAGAATGATCCATGGAGAAAACGTGGAGACCTGTTCGATGGCAAATCAGAGACCCGAGGAATCCCAGAGCGTAGGAGAAGCGAAGAAGTGGAAGAGTTGCTGAAAAACTGGAAAGATTGTCCTAAGCCTGGAAAGAAGCGAAAGAGGCAGCAACAAGACAAGCCGCTGATGAAGGTATGGAAAACAAGGTCTGTTTTCTAGGAGTTGCCATACTGGAAGTTTCTCCGCACGCCTCATAGCCTCGACATCATGCATATCACGAAAAACGTGTGCGAGAGTCTGGTCGCCACCATAATCAACATGCCAGATAGGACGAAAGATGGTCCGAAAGCAAGGCACGACCTGATATGCTTGGGTATCCGGAAGGAGCTTCACGGAGGACGCACTACTCCTGATGATCAGGAAGATGACGATGATCATGAGTCGGAGACGACACAAGGTCGTCGGAAGGGTAAAAAGTTCAAGAAGAACGAATATTACTGCCCTCCTTCTTGCTTCACTCTAAGCCAGGATGAGATCACACAATTTTTCAAGTGCCTTCTAGGAGTCAAATTTCCTTACGGCTACGCGGGCAAGATAAGCAGATACCTAGACGAGGCGAAGCAGAGGTTCAGTGGCATGAAGTCTCACGACTGTGCCGTGCTAATGACGCAGGTACTTCCGGTCGCACTAAGAGGGATAATGGACGAGCACGTCCGTGAAACGATATTTGGCCTATGCAAGTTTTTCGACGTCATTTCTAGGAAGTCGATTGGCTTGAATCAGCTCGGAAGGCTACAGGAGGAGATCGTGGTGATACTATGTGAGCTTGAGGTCTACTTCCCACCCGCATTCTTCGACATTATGGTGCATCTGCTGGTCCATGTCGTGGAGGACATCGTACAACTCGGGCCGATGTTTCTCCGCAGCATGATGGCGTTCGAAAGGATGAACAGACACATCAAAGGATACGTTCGCAACAGGTCCCGTCCAGATGGAAGCATAGCCAAGGGCTTTCTGGCCGAAGAGTGCATCTCTTTCTGCACGAATTATCTAGACATCGAGAACCCTGCCGGTCTTCCCGTCAACAGACACCTTGGCAAGCTCGACGGATCTGGTCACCGAGAGGGTCGTCGCATACTGCATGCAGACTTCGATTTTCGACGCGCAGACTTTGATCGAGCAAACCTCGTCGCGCTATAGCATTTAGAACTGCTCGATCCTTGGGTACAGAAGCACAAAAGGTTAATCGAGAAGAAGTACAGTGACCGGGGCATACAGAGGACGCAGGGAGAAATAATCAAAGAGCACAACTCAGATTTCACGCGTTGGTTTAGGCAGACGCTCCTTGATAATCCCCCGCGCTCGCATTCTTCTGACACGGAAAAGATCATATTCACCTTGTCGCAGGGACCGATGCAAAACCTGGTGACCTATCAGGCGTATGATATCAACGGCTACACATTCTACACGGAGGAAAAGGACAACAAGTGTGATTATCAGAACTCAGGCGTAACGTCAGAATTCTACACCGATGACAACATGAAGGAAAGATTCTACGGAAGAATCGAGGAGATCTGGGAGCTCGACTACTGTGGAGAAAAGGTGCCGATGTTCCGTGTCAGATGGGCAAAGAGCGTCGAAAGAGAAGACCGGTATTTCACAACCATGGTTATACCCGAAACAGCCAAATCCAAGGCCGCCGGTGCAAACGTGGCCGCGAAAAATGAACCGTGGGTACTGGCTACCAAAGTGGACCAATGTTTTTTCATTACCGACCCGACAAAGCCTAGCCGTGTTGTCGTGAGGAGAGGAAAAAGAAACATCATCGGAATGGATGGAGTCGCCAACGAGCAAGACTTCGACCAGTACGGCGATCCAAAGATTGAAGATGACGACGACTACGATGCAGCAACATACATCACAAGAAGAAAAAGGACAACCCTACCCAAAAAAGGTAGCCCGTTCGAAAGAAGAAACATTAAAGTGCCGGGGCTAAATTATTCAACCGCGACAAAGAAGGGAAAAAAGATTGTAAAACGCTAGCTCAAAAAATATTGTAAACGCGTGGTCAAAAAAGATTGTAATATTCATGAACAAAGTATTATGAAATTTAGTTATACTTTAAATCATATTTTTGGGCATTTTTGGAATATTATTACTTTTGGGCATTTTTGGAATATTTAAAAGTATTTTAAAATCAAAATAAAACTTCTATGGCATATATCACCACTTTTGGGCATTTTTTGGAATATTTAAAAGTGTTTTTAAAATCAAAACAAAAAATTGGGGCACCAGGATTCGAACCTGGGTTCTCTCAGGTTTAGAATAGAGTAGTGGGCAGAACCAGTGGGATAGGCTAGTATAGTTGTTAGCTAGTGGGTCTGTAGTTCTTTTATCCAGTAGTTAGAAGCCGATAGGCGTAGCGCACTAGCCCGTAGTGCGCTACAAATATCCGTAGCGCACTATGCCCAAGTGCGCTATGCCTAACTGGCTTTATCCACTCGATCGAGCCGCCTCTCTCATCCCCATCGCTCCATCTCAGCCCGAGCCCCCTCTCTCATCCCCATCGACGCGTCGCCGCCGCATCCCATCTGCATCAACGCGCGCCCGCCAGGAGGAGGTGGAGGAGGAGCGTCGCCCGCGCGCCAGCCAGCTGCAGGACGAGGAGCGCCGCCCACGTGCCAGCCAGGAGGAGCGTCGCCCGCGCACCAGCCAGGAGGAGGTGGAGGTGGAGCGTCGCCAGCCAGGAGGAGGTGGAGGAGGAGCGTCGCCCGCTCGCTCGCCTCGCCAGTGGAATCGACCGTCTACAGCCCTGCCTCGCCAGCCACCTCACCCGCAGGCTCGTCCTCGTCCTCGTCTCAGAGAGGTGAGTCTTCTCCCCTCTCTCCATCTCCCCCCTCTCTCCATCTCACCCGCGGGCATTGATTTAGAATTAGATTTAGGTTTAGGTTGACAGTGAGGTTTAGGTTGATTTAGGATTAGATTTAGGTTTAGGTTTAGGTTTAGGTAGTAGCAGTAGCTTGATTTAGGTTGATTTAGCAGTAGATTTAGTGCTGAAATGATGCAAGCTGTTAATCTGAAATGGTTTACCATTTCGATCTGAATTCGATATTTTTTCTCATAGTGATCTGAATTCGACTTTAATGTTTGTAGTATAAACAGTTTTGGCTTGAAATGGGCTAGTTAAACTAGTGCAGTAGTTTTTTAAGCAATAAATGGATACTTTTCTAACCTCTCCATGTTCTGTTAATAAATCAGTCAATCATGTCACTAGATGGTTTTCCTGTAGCTTCTATTTTTGTCCCTTCCCTCTTACTGTTCCCATCAATTCTAGTGCTCACCTCAGTTACCAGTACAACCTATGCCAGTGCAACCTATGCCAGTGCTCACCTCAGTTACCTGCATCACTTCTCACTCTTCTCATGCAATGCAGGAGTAGATTAATATAGGCCTAGATATGTGCAGTAGATGGCCAATGTCCTTATCATGGTGATAACAGTCATGAATTTTTTTAACCCAAGCACTAGATTAATATAGCACTAGATATGTGCAGTAGATTAATATAGCACTAGATTAATATGGCATTGATGTCCTTATCATGGTGATAACAGATATGTGTAGTAGATTAATATAGCACTAGATGGTCATATATTCTTTAACCCAAGCATGAAATAAAACATCACTCATGCATCAAGTCCAGTAACTTCTTGCAAGTCCAGTAGATGAATATAGCAGTAAGATGGTCATATTTTATCAAGTCCAGTAATAATAGACAGAGAGCCTGAGCCATTGGTTGATCAGATTAGGAAAAACTTGTGGACTATGTAAGTGTTGAATGCATCTGCCGGTGGACTGTGTAAGTGTTGATCAGATCAGACAGAGAGCCTTTGTAACCTGTGGACTGTGTTGCTGTCAAGTTAGATGTAGTTGCTGTCAAGTTAGATGTCTGCATTGCACCTGTAGTTGCTGTCAAGTTGCTGTCAAGTTAGATGTCTGCATTGCACCTGTAGTTGCTGTCAAGTTAGATGTAGTTGATGTCAAGTTAGATGCCTGCATTGCACCTGTAGTTGTTGTCAAATTAAAACAAGTCTGCATTGCACCTGTAGTTGCTGTCAAGTTAGATGTCGAGCTTGTGCTTGCCAAGGTGAACTGAATTGAACTGTGTATACTTGTCATTTGCTATTATTTGCTGTCATTTGTTCACAGAACTAAAAATTATGTTGCCGTCATTTTCTTGCTAAACTTGTGCTTGTTATGGTGTATGGTGTATTCTCATTTTCTTATTGCAAGCAAATGACAGCAAGGATTGTTGTTATTGTTGTAGCACTTGAAATTATTCTTTTGCTTGTATGAAGCACTTTATTATGTCCCGTATGAAGGTTCTTGTATGAAATGAGTCCTGATTTTTGCCGAAATGTTGATTAACTTCCGTTTCGGCAGAAATCGGGCACTCCTAGTTTAAGAAAATTAGCAAAGGTCATGCCGGATTTTTCCGTGCATTTAACCAATTATTTGTTTTTTATTAGTGCAAAGATGTGTGACAACGACGAGGCTGGATGTTCTAAGCGCATCAGCGCTGAAGGAGAACTCAGACCTCCGAATAAACAATTGACATTCTGGGAGGCGGCCCAGCGTCTAGACGACGATGAAGAATACCATCCTTCGGAGAGCGAGGATGATGAGATGGAAGATGCGGAGGAAGAAGCCGAAGGAACGGCGGACGATGAAACCACTGATGGCGGCGAGGGCACAGGGAGTGGTAGCAACCCTCCTAAGAAGAAGAAGCCGAAGGACCGGCGCCCGAACACGGTCGGCACGGCCAGGGAGGAAATTACCGAAGTGAGCCCATCAGGGGTTCCTTTGGAGCCCGCCCTTGTCGTCAAAGGGTACGGTGGGCAAGTGGCGGCGATCACCCGGACAACCATCTCGATCAACACCGAGAATCTCCGGCATAAAGATAATGGCCACTTGCGCACACTCCTCTTCGAGAAGCTGCACGCAAGATACAAGTTCCCCGCTAAGTATCAGAACACAAATTACCATGGGAACGAAGTAAACAAATCCGCCCTCACAAAGATGAGCACTGCCCTGGCCAGCTGGAGAACCCGGATAAAGAAGAAGATCTATAAAGAAGGCAAAAGTCTCGAGGAGATCCAGAAGATTGACCCGCAGATCACCGAAGATCAGTTCCGGGAGTTCAAGGAGAGGTGTGAATCCGAAAGAGCCCTGGCCAATAGTAATCGGGGAAAGGTGCTGCAGGCGATGAATATAGGTCATCACCATCTCGGATCTGGTGGATACAGAACCGCGGAGGCCAAATGGAATAAGGAGGACGAAGAGTATAGATCCAAGGGGATAGAAAACCCCTTTGCTAAATTCGAACCCGGGCAGGTTCGAAACTTCATCAGGGCCCGTTACCATGTGGACCCAAAAACCAAACAACTCACCGCGGATCCTGCGGTGAAGGAATTCGAGGAAATTGTGGTAACTATAATCTAATTACCGCGGATCAACACGATTGCAATCTAATCGATGATCTAAATGATTCACTGTTACTTCTTCTGCAGGAGGAGGAAATTGTTGCTAGTCATGGATCCCAGGGTTCCTCATCCCAGGGGTCGACGGCGGCCACCCGGTGGGATAACCCTTTTAACAGGGCGATGAACCGGGCCAAGAAAATAGAGCCGGTTACGAAGAAGCCGTCGTCGGCTGGCCGTCTGGCCGGCCTCGGGGGTAAGAATTGGGTGGATCATTTTGGTCCACCGCCGAGGACGCATGTGGCGCCGTCGGGAAGGAGCGAGGAGGAAAACAGAGAGGTTCAAGAACTTAAGGCACAAGTGGAGCGGATCCCGCAGATCGTCCAAGACAACCTGGCAATCACCCTTACGTCCTTCCTGCCTACCTTGGTGGAGTCAATAGCGAACTGGAGTGCGGGTGGTCGAGTAGGGCCGTGCCCGATTCCAAGCATGGTCAGCAGCCACTCGAACAACGCGGCGCCGACGAATCAGGCGAACTACGTGTTCGTGACTCCGCCCGCTAGCACCGCGGCGCCGCAAGTGTTGGTGACTCCCCCTGCCATCACCGCGGCGCCGGAGTACATGTTGGTGCCCCCTGCCATCGTCGCGGAGGCACCGGAGCTCCAAGCACCCGTCGGTAGGGAGAATACACCGGCGGCTAGCACCGCGCCATCAAGCAGCCCTTCCGTCTCTTGCACGCCCGTCGCCATATGCGGTGCGTCGACATTAGCCGATCTCGACGCCATCACGGTAAACAAATTGCTTTAATTACCGCCTTTCATGCCATCTATATATTACTCTTGTGGCATCTCGCTCTGACGACGCCGTACATGTTTTCTGCAGACGGATGTTCCTTGCACTCTCTTATGCTACGTGAACAACGAGCTGAGGGATGTTGCCAAGGGTACCATCGTTCAACCCTTGCAGCGCACGTTCCACTCAAAACTGATGCCAGATAGCGTGCACAGGGTTAAAATTAGTCGGGTGCTAAGGGGCTGCGACGACCTGGAACCTCCCATTCAACCCCCAGGAGCGGATGAAGAAGAGTCGTCTGTCCTCAGAAGTTGCTTCGGCTTGTTCTTGCTATGGCCAAAGAGCATGATCCGTTTGGGGACGGCGGGGGCCATCACGCCACAGACAACAGCACCGCCTGTCGTGCCAGCGACAAGCGGTGACAAGGCCCCCTTACCGCCCTCGCCGTCACCTCCACGCGGTGGGTCGGATGATCATGTTGATGATATGCACATGGCGCAGGATCCGGCCGAGGACTTCGAAGACTGGAATGATCACTTCTTCAGCACTCAGTTTGGCAACGAAGAAGACCTAGCTGGTGGCCCCACAGAGAAAGCCACTATCACCAAGCGTCTGTTTGGTTCTCAGGAGACGCCTCCAGCTTGCGCCTTTACAGGATACAACCAACCGGCCCTTTATTCTAAGCCCTGACACACTACATAGGGCGGCCGGTGCTCAGATTGCGGTGCCTGCCCGCTCTCCAAAAGGAAAAAAGGGCAGGAAAAGAAAATCTAGCAGCTCGAGCCAGCCGGTGGCGTCAACAACTGCGAATCCGATCAGGTTTCGGGACGGGCCACCAAGACCCGAGGGTATTATGTGGAGGATTCATGTGGCGTGTGAGCCCATGCTACCTAAGAATTTGCGGAAGCTCGCCAGTTCAGAACTGCAGAGTGTGCATGACGGCGTGCTGACGATAGAGAGATGCCTTCTATCGGAGAAAGATCCCTCGCACCCGGTATTCGTGGTTAAGGTGCCACCAGGCTTGGGCTTCATCGACACTGCCCCCGCGGATCTGTTCTTCCTGCGGTTCGAGGACATCTTCAATATGTTCCACCTATACCCGCTGCACTATACCATGGTCCGTCTCTTTTCTCTCAGCCTGGCCACGCAGATCATTAGAGAGAACACACCGGGCATCACTATAGTGGACCCCTACTACATGCGTGATGGCTGCTTGGGTTCCCCCGCCAAACGACGTATCGTGGCCTCGTACCTAAAAAGAATCCTCGTGGCGAACAAGACAAAGGAATACATTCTCGTGCCTTACTTTCCCGAGTAAGTCGTTATTCAGTCGCCACCGTCGATTGGCTTTATTAGATCATCATCATTCTTTTTTCAACACATTCCATTTGAATTTTTTGCGCAGAGATGAACACTGCACGCTCATCTCCTTATCGCCGAAGCATTCCCACGCCACGTATTTCGACTCGGGGAGTCTAGAAAAGAAGAAAAACTACGACAAGATCAAGGAAGTTCTGGATGATGCTCTCACTGGCTTTGCCTCGACGGAAGGCACCAGCTTCGTGCGTAAGAAGGTCAAGTTCGGCAGGCACGTCTTCAACCACGTAACAGAGTTCCCCTGCGTGAAGCAGCCGGAAAACAGTAAGAAGGAAGCCTACTACGCACTCCATCACATGAGGGCGTTCCTACTTGACCAGCAGAATTCTACGCTGCCAGATCATCTCAAACAGTGGGCCGAAGCAAAGGCCAAGATCAATGATTCGGATATTAGACAAGAGATGTATCGCATCCAGCAGCAGTTTGGGGCAATCATCTTTCGTGATGTCATGACTTCGGGGGGGATCTTCTACGGAGGAAATATCCCGAATAACCGTGACATAGAAGATCGCCTAGAGATGCAGGGTGACTATAGGAAGTTCATGACGAGGCAGGGCGTCCTCCCGTTCCCTAAGCCGAGCCAGAAGGCTTGATGTTGGCCTAGTTGTAGTTGCAAACTATAGATGACCTTTGTGTGTGTGGGGACGACAAGTGTACTTATCTTATTAGTTTTATGAATCACCGCTTACTTATTTTGCTTATTATTATTATATATCAATCAATGCTTGGTTTTTTTGCTTACTCTTTGGTTTTTTTGCTTACTCTTTGGTTCTCGGACGACAAGTGTGAGTTATTTTTGTCTTTTTCGAGAATATGCCGATGATTGAAATGTCGTGGCACAATATATATGTGAATGTGCTATGACGGGATTGTTAGCCTTGTGATATGCACAAGTCCAGGAATTGTGCATCCTACTTGGCTAACAGTCCCGTCATAAGCATATTCCTGTGTCCAACGACCTAGCTAGTTATATATGAGGCATTCTTTTCGAGTTATTTTTGTCTTTTTCGAGAATATGCCGATGATTGAAATGTCGTGGCACAATATATATGTGAATGTGCTATGACGGGATTGTTAGCCTTGTGATATGCACAAGTCGAGGAATTGTGCATCCTACTTGGCTAACAGTCCCGTCATAAGCATATTCCTGTGTCCAACGACCTAGCTAGTTATATATGAGGCATTCTTTTCGAGTTATTTTTGTCTTTTTCGAGAATATGCCGATGATTGAAATGGCGTGGCACAATATATATGTGAATGTGCTATGACGGGATTGTTAGCCTTGTGATATGCACAAGTCCAGGAATTGTGCATCCTACTTGGCTAACAGTCCCGTCATAAGCATATTCCTGTGTCCAACAACCTAGTTATATATGAGGCATGCTTTTCGAGTTATTTTTGTCTTTTTCGAGAATATGCCGATGATTGAAATGTCGTGGCACAATATATATGTGAATGTGCTATGACGGGATTGTTAGCCTTGTGATATGCACAAGTCCAGGAATTGTGCATCCTACTTGGCTAACGGTCCCGTCATAAGCATATTCCTGTGTCCAACGACCTAGCTAGTTATATATGAGGCATGCTTTTTGAGTTTGCTCTTTTTGATTTAAGAGTACTTTCTATAAGTGTATCTTCATATGCGACTTTAATTATACATGTTTTTTCAATCACCGGTTAGTTATTATTGTCAACTTTTAGATGACATGGTACGTCGTGTACAAGGGACGGGTTCCCGGAGTCTACGATGATTGGGAAGACTGCCGGAGACAGGTGCACTGTTTCAGCGGCAATAGCTACAAAGGGTACAACACTATGGCGGAGGCGGAAGATAGATACACGCGCTATCTAGCGGGAGTTAGGACAAGGAACCGGATGAAGACCTACACCTTCGTCGCGGCGGTGATCATGCTTATCTTCTTTGGTTATTTATCCCGCGTTTGTGTCTAGCTAGCTAGTTTAGATGTCTAGGCGAGCTTCCGAGCTCTAACTTGTTCGATCGACACATGTATTCGCATGTCACCAACTACTACTTTGTAACATGATCAAAACAATGTAACTTGGACTATGTATTCATGTATGAGACTTATCTATATGTATTTGTTTCAATCTTGTTTTTCATATTGAGTATTTATATATATAATTGTATATCTTGTATCTGTGTGTGTATATCTGCTGTAATATTGTATATAATCTGTATTGCATATAATCTGGCTTGGAAATTAAAAAAAAAACAAAAAATACATCTATGGCGCACATGGTCTACCTTCTGTGGCGCACTACACCTAAAGCGCACCATGGATGTTTAGTGGCGCACTAGGTAGTGCGCCACAGAAGATCCAAGGGGTAGCGCACCATGCCAAACTTCTGTGGCGCACTAGGAGGTGCGCTACGCCTATCTCTACACAACCGTGGCGCACTAGGCAGTGCGCCACGGCTGAGAGATAGCCGTAGCGCAAGGCCCGTGGCGCACTACAGGTGCGCCACGGATGGGCATTTTAGGTGCGCCACAGACGACCATTTTCCTAGTAGTGCTCCCTGCCTCTCTCCTTCGCTGACGAAGCGGACCCACGCGCCAGCTCACCTCCTTCTTCCTCGCGCAGACGACGCCCTGCCGTTTCCTGCCCTTTACGCCGGCGATCAATTCGCGTTAACCACGGCCATTACTCCCCCTGCGACCACGTCCTTTTAATCGCCTGCGCCTTCTCCTCCTTTCCCCTCAAACACCGCAGCACGAGAGCCCCTAGGCTGCCTCAATTCGAGCTCGCAACGCCACTGCTCCGACGAGCATCACCAGTGAATTCCGGCGACTCTGTGCCACCCCTTGCCTCCCTGAGCACACGACCGTGATCCCCACTCCCAGGCGCACCTGTCTGTGCCCTCTGTTCAACCGCGGGCGCCCCAGAGCGTCGGCTTCGACAACTTCCGAGCGCCGCCGCGTCTGCTTCCTTCTCCGGCGACGTTCCCTGGTAAGAACCGACCACCCCGCGCTCTCTCCTTCACGCACACAGCTTCGCCTTGGTCTTGAGCTTCTAACCGCATCCTCGTTTTGCCTCGGAGTGAACCACAGAACCGCCCACGACGACCACCAGATGAACCCGACGCCGTCCTCCACTCCGGCGAGCGATTAAACCCGCTACAGTGCGCCCCTCGCCTCCTCGCGACCACGTTGAGCATCGCCACGATCCCCTGAGCACGGTAAGCATCTCCACTTCCTTCTTTGCTTCCTGTAGCCGCCGCACCGCCGCTGACCGAGCGCCGCCACCGTCTGCTGCCGCGCAGCGCCGCCAGTTAGTGGAAATTAGATGGTAGCCGTTAGATCGATATCGCGTGGCTGAGATTAGAACTGAGCGAAGCGGTATGAGACAACCCACGCCGTGCGATCTCTTTTGATCCAACGAACCAGAGAGGCTAATCCGCACGAAGCGGTATCGCCCAATAAGAACGCGACGCGTGGCCAGTCTGTGATTTAAAAGAAATTTTGAATCTGATTTAGATGCAAATTTGAAACCCTTGTAACTTTTGATCCACACGTCCAAAATTTGCAAACTGTATATCATTGGAATCAGTGGAACAAGTCCTAGCCAACCATGCAGTGTGTTTAGTAAAAAGTTTCTGTTAGATTGTTTGTTTTTGCAGAAACATTTGTGTGCTTGTTTAGGTTGTAAAAATTATTCCAAAATGTTTTTAGGGTTGAAATCTTTGCAAATTGGTTTGTGGTGAACCTTCTGACCTTAGAAACCAACTTGTGGATTTAAAAATGATTTTGGTAAAGATTAGGATTGATTAATTGATTTAACCCATTTCTAGTCAAATAAAAATATTGTTTTTGCTATGAAAATGTTTTTGGAGTAAAAACTTTGGGAAAATGATTTGGATCAAACCTACTGACCCTAAACACCAAGTTTTGAGAATTAACAACTTATTTGGTGAACAACATAAAGTTGTTGCTTTGATAAAAACATTTTCCACCACATAAAATAATGATTGGATTTGAAAAATGGTTTATAAATAAAACCCTTTTGCAAATGACTTTGCCACTTTGGAAAATGACCACTTTGAACCCTACCAAGTTTAGAGCCTAGTAGAAACCACCTTGGCAAATAAAACTATCTTTTGCATGCTTGCATGCATGACTTAGTTCCTAGGAATTTATGTGTGAGGTTTTGATAGATTAGTTATTGGTTGGAATGCTAGTTGATATTGTGTTTGCTTGATTGATTGCAGTGAAGTTAGTAAAGTGTGAGACTAGCAAGATCAAGAAGTGAACCAACATTCCCTACCAAAAAGGCAAGTTACACTATCATCTAAAGTCCTACTACTTTCATTATACTTAGTGGATTTTGAAACATGCATGAAAAGAATTTCTATACTTATGCTATGCTAAATCCTAATAGGATACCTTATATATTCCTTAGTGAAAACAATGTAGTTATTACATGCTTAGCCATGCTATATTTTGAAAAGAGATACATGTTGAGATTTTATGAAGTTGAGAAAAGGACTTGTGTTTTTATATAATAAAACAAGGACTCAATGAACCACCTGGGTGGACAAGGATACTTTGAGTTTTGGAGAAGGTGGCAACAAAAGGAACCATGTCTATGGCAATCTCTTTGTGTTGTGCTCCAAAATAAAACCACCCAGGAACTTAGAGATTGAACATGTTTCTCCAACTGTGGCTTTCGTGTACAACCACATGCTACTTATGGCTCTGGCTTAGTCAACTACATTGGGAAGACCCATGCATTGTCTTCAGGTTACTGAAAATGGGGGAACTCGGAATCCTACATGGGTACTGAAGACAAGCTAGCAATGGTGTATGGGAGGACCCTTTGGAAATACTTCGTCACATTCTCAATCTGCCAGTATTCCATCTTGGTGAGTACTTATCCAGCGGCCACTGGTGGCAACAAGATGAGAGTGTGACATGTGGGTAAAGTGTACAACTTCTGCAGAAGATAATAAAATCTAAGTACTTAGCCGTGTCCCCGGTTATGGACAATACTGAGCAACTAAAGCTTGAAGCTATGGGAAATCTCGACATTCCAATTTCTAAAAGAAAACTTTTAAGTGACAACTAAAGACTTGATGCACTTGGGGGTACCAAGGAGCTCAAGAGGTTTTGATAAAACTTGATGCACTTGGGGATTTACCAAGGAGCTCAAGACATTTTTGACAAGGACTTGAACACTTGGGGATTTACCAAGGAGTTCAAGGGATTTTGATAAAGAGATTGGACAAAAGATCAAAACCATTTTGAAAAGATAGGATATAGTATTGCTTTCTGCAAATGAGCCTAAAACCCTACTTAGCCAAATATGCATGTATTGATAGGATCCACTTATAATCTACATAGTAGTGAAACTTGCCAATACAATCCAAATGTATTGACCCTTGTGGCTGTAACTTGTTATGTTGCAGGTTGATTGATATTAGTGAAGTTGATTGATTAGGATTACAAGTCTACAACCAACATGTTTGCCTGTGGCACTTTGAAGATGAAGGACCCCATGCTTATAGTTATTCCGCTGCAATGTAATGTAATAGCCAAATGATCTATGTAAGATGTAATAAAATTATGTTGTTCCTGGTTATAAAGTTATATTATAACCTTTGTTTCTTGATATTACATCTTAACTGTGGATGCTAGCTATTGATCCAGAGACTAGCATTGTAAACACAGGGGACTCTACCTTATTTAAAGGTTGGGACCCTTACAAATCTAAGTACTTAGCCGTGTCCCCGGTTATGGACAATACTGAGCAACTAAAGCTTGAAGCTATGGGAAATCTCGACATTCCAATTTCACGCTATTCGAGAATATGTCCAAGATCGTCACTACTAGGAAAACGGCTATAGGTAATCAGCACATCCGTGGCTCACATGGTTGAAGTGCCCCACGGCTAAAACAGGCGTGGCTCACCTGTGGGCAGTGCCCTACTAATAACTAGAACAACCGTGGCGCACATGACCATAGTGCGCCACAGATGTGTGTGGGCCAGGGCCCTGTTGGCCACACGCCAAACTTCTGTAGCGCACTACAGTCATGTGCGCCACGGTTGTTAGGGTCATCTGTGGCGCACGTGTGCATGGTGCGCTACGACTAAGCGCATGCCCACCTCTGCTCTGAAACGGCCACAAACTTCTGTGGCGCACTCCGCCTAGTGCGCCACAGGGACTAGGAGCATCTGTGGCGCACTCGGCCTAGTGCGCCACAGAAGTTTGTACTACCTGTGGCGCACTGGGGCCGTGTGCGCCACGGATGTTTCGATTCTTTTAGGGCAGCACTTTATGTGCACATGTGTGCCCACACATCCACCACCCACACTTCACTTTCCCCTTCTTCTTCCTCCTTAGATCTAGTCGGGATCTTCTCCTTCCCACCTCAATTTCTCCATACATTCACCATTTTTAGCATGTAAGGATGCAGGCCTGATGATACCACTTGAGAAAGACGCGGTTACTCCATTGTATGAAGGATGCAGGCCCGATGATACCCGGTTGAATGTAACGCTCAAGGCTATGGAGATGAAGGCAAAGCACAAATTGAGCGACGCAAGCTTCGACGATATGATGGCATTCTGGCACGATCGTCTCCCGGAGGGGAACACATGTCCAACTAGTATCGAGGATGCCAAGAAAATCGTCTGTCCTCTCGATCTACCGCACGTTAGATATCACGTATGCATCAACGATTGCATCATTTATCGGGGCGAGGACGCGGAGAAAACCACATGTCCGGTGTGCGGCGTGAGTCGATACAAGAAAGGGAAGAAAGCACCTCGAAAAGTGGTATGGTACTTTCCTATCACCCCTCGTCTGCAGCGCTATTTCACGGACCCTAAGGAAGCGAAGCTCATGCGATGGCATGCGGAAAGGAAGAAGCCAGGAGATGATGATGACCCCGAAAAGGATGAGCTGCTGACGCACCCTTCAGATGCTAGCCAGTGGAAAGCATTGGACCTCGAATTCCCAGAATTCGGTGGAGATTCGAGGAACATCAGGCTTGGTGCGAGCACCGATGGACTCAATCCGTTCGGTAGCCAGAGCAGCACGCACAGCACTTGGCCTGTGTTTGTATGGATGTACAACCTCCCTCCATGGTTGTGCATGAAGAAGAAGTACATACAAATGAGTATGCTAATTCAAGGGCCGAAACAACCTGGTACCGACATCAATCTGTATCTCGGGCTGTTGAAAGAGGAGCTAGCCACGTTATGGGAATCTGGAGCCAATACTTACGACGCCGTCGCACAAGATTATTTCACTATGAGAGCCGCGTTGGTCACTACGGTGCAAGACTATCCAGGTTGCGGGTATATCTCGGGGCAGGTTATCCAAGGATTCTACGCATGCGTTAGGTGCATGGATAACACAAGCTATCTCCAACTAGAGAAAGATCCAGGGTCATCGAAAACCGTGTTCATGGCGCACCGGAGGTGGCTCGGCAAGAATGATCCATGGAGAAAACGTGGAGACCTGTTCGATGGCAAATCAGAGACCCGAGGAATCCCAGAGCGTAGGAGCAGCGAAGAAGTGGAAGAGTTGCTGAAAAACTGGAAAGATTGTCCTAAGCCTGGAAAGAAGCGAAAGAGGCAACAACAAGACAAGCCGCTGATGAAGGTATGGAAAACAAGGTCTGTTTTCTGGGAGTTGCCATACTGGAAGTTTCTCCACACGCCTCATAGCCTCGACATCATGCATATCACGAAAAACGTGTGCGAGAGTCTGGTCGCCACCATAATCAACATGCCAGATAGGACGAAAGATGGTCCGAAAGCAAGGCACGACCTGATATGCTTGGGTATCCGGAAGAAGCTTCACGGAGGACGCACTACTCCTGATGATCAGGAAGATGACGATGATCATGAGTCGGAGACGACACAAGGTCGTCGGAAGGGTAAAAAGTTCAAGAAGAACGAATATTACTGCCCTCCTTCTTGCTTCACTCTAAGCCAGGATGAGATCAAACAGTTTTTCAAGTGCCTTCTAGGAGTCAAATTTCCTTACGGCTACGCGGGCAAGATAAGCAGATACCTAGACGAGGCGAAGCAGAGGTTCAGTGGCATGAAGTCTCACGACTGTGCCGTGCTAATGACGCAGGTACTTCCGGTCGCACTAAGAGGGATAATGGACGAGCACGTCCGTGAAACGTTATTTGGCCTATGCAAGTTTTTCGACGTCATCTCTTTCTGCACGAATTATCTAGACATCGAGAACCCTGTCGGTCTTCCCGTCAACAGACACCTTGGCAAGCTCAACGGATCTAGTCACCGAGAGGGTCGTCGCATACTGCATGCAGACTTCGATTTTCGACACGCAGACTTTGATCGAGCAAACCTCGTCGCGCTACAGCATTTAGAACTGGTCGATCCTTGGGTACAGAAGCACAAAAGGTTAATCGAGAAGAAGTACAGTGACCGGGGCATACAGAGGACGCAGGGAGAAATAATCAAAGAGCACAACTCAGATTTCACGCGTTGGTTTAGGCAGACGCTCCTTGATAATCCCTCGCGCTTGCATTCTTCTGACACGGAAAAGATCATATTCACCTTGTCGCAGGGACCGATGCAAAACCTGGTGGCCTATCAGGCGTATGATATCAACGGCTACACATTCTACACGGAGGAAAAGGACAACAAGTGTGATTATCAGAACTCAGGCGTAACGTCGGAATTCTACACCGATGACAACGTGAAGGAAAGATTCTACGGAAGAATCGAGGAGATCTGGGAGCTCGACTACTGTGGAGAAAAGGTGCCGATGTTCCGTGTCAGATGGGCAAAGAGCGTCGAAAGAGAAGACCGGTATTTCACAACCATGGTTATACCCGAAGCAGCCAAATCCAAGGCCGCCGGTGCAAACGTGGCCGCGAAAAATGAACCGTGGGTACTGGCTACCAAAGTGGACCAATGTTTTTTCATTACCGACCCGACAAAGCCTAGCCGTGTTGTCGTGAGGAGAGGAAAAAGGAACATCATCGGAATGGATGGAGTCGCCAATGAGCAAGACTTCGACCAGTACGGCGATCCAAAGATTGAAGATGACGACGACTATGATGCAGCAACATACATCACAAGAAGAAAAAGGACAACCCTACCCAAAAAAGGTAGCCCGTTCGAAAGAAGAAACATTAAAGTGCCGGGGCTAAATTATTCAACCGCGACAAAGAAGGGAAAAAAGATTGTAAAACGCTAGCTCAAAAAATATTGTAAACGCGTGGTCGAAAAAGATTGTAATATTCATGGACAAATTATTATGAAATTTAGTTATACTTTGAATCATATTTGTAACACTTTTATGACATATATCACTACTTTTTGGCATTTTTGGAATATTTAAAAGTATTTTAAAAACAAAACAAAACTTGTATGGCATAAATCACCACTTTTGGACATTTTTTGGAACATTTAAAAGTATTTTTAAAATAAAAATAAAAAAGTGTAGCACCAGGATTCGAACCTGGGTGCTCATAGTTTAGAATAGAGCTAAGGGGCAGAACCAGTGGGCTATGACAGTACTAGTGCTAACAGAAGGGATGGCCGCCCTCTTATCTGGTAGTCCAACACACATAGGCGTAGCGCACCCTGACCAAGTGCGCTACGGATAACCGTAGCGCACTTGGCCAGGGTGCGCTACGCCTATGTGTGTTGGACGCTAGTCAACCGCTCCATCTCACAGACACCACACGCACACCGCGAAGCCGCGCCGCTGCATCTGACAGACACCACATGCACACAGATCGCCACCGCCACAGATCGCCACCGCCGCGCTGCACTGTGCTCTCGAGGAGGAGGAGGAGGCCCGCCACCGCGCTGCGCTCTCGAGGAGGAGGAGGCCCACGCTTGTGGAGGAGGAGGCTCCGTGGAGGAGGAGGAGGCCCGCCGCTTGTGGAGGAGGAGGATCGCGCCGCCGCCCGTCGTCGTCCGCCCGTCATAGGTAGCCCCTCCCCTGTCTCTCCCTCTCTCCCTCCCTTGTCTCTCCCTCTCTCCCTCTCTCCCCCTCTATCTCCCCGATGGGGGTCTGCCTCTGAACCAAGCCAGATTGCTAGATTGCTAGGCCAATCTTGGTAGGCTACTGGTAGGCTAAGCACAGCAGTCAATCGCCGGGATTGACGCGATTGACGCCGGTCCTAGGTTCACAGGTTGTTCTAGATTCGCTTTGTTCGTCGGATTCCAAGCCTACACGCAGATTAAAATTTTCAGATTTGTCTACATCTTCTAGTCTAGCTTATAATGGCATCTGTGTAGCATCTGCGGCCTATTTAGACAAACATGTTTGGTGTTTTGTAAAATTTTGGGATGCTAATCAGTAAGTTTTTTTCTGTTGAGATTTACTTAATGTTTCAGTGTTGTGCTCCAGGAGATACCATGTTGATCAAGTCAATAGGGTTTTGTAGTTAATCAATGTTGCCAATCTGGAATATAATGATGTTTAGTTAATTGTGATTTGTTTGTTTAGTTATCGTGTAGCTAGATGTCAATCTTGATTAGCATCTGAACTGCTTAGAAACATTGAATTGTTTCAGGCTTGTTCTGATTTGCCTACACGCAGATTAAAATTTTCAGATTTGTCTACATCTTCTAGTCTAGCTTATAATGGCATCTGTGTAGCATCTGCGGCCTATTTAGACAAACATGTTTGGTGTTTTGTAAAATTTTGGGATGCTAATCAGTAAGTTTTTTTCTGTTGAGATTTACTTAATGTTTCAGTGTTGTGCTCCAGGAGATACCATGTTGATCAAGTCAATAGGGTTTTGTAGTTAATCAATGTTGATTGCAGAAATAAATTGATAGTTAAACCAACTAGTGCTCAGTAATATAAACTTCTCCTATGTGCATCCATTGTTTCAGCTTTTATTTGACTAAGATAGCTTTTGTACATTTTTTACTTAATAGAATGGCCTGCAGTATTTTCTTATTAATAAAATTAGAATGGACTGGATGCTATCATATACTTGTTGTCATACTTGCTGTCATATACTTGCTGTCATACTTGTTGTCAATGACAGTTGATATAATCTGTGGTGATATAATTGTAGCACTTGAAATTGTGCTTGTGCTTGTATATGAAGAACTTTATTATGTGTGTATGCAGGTTCTTGTATGAAATGAGTCCCGATTTTTGCCGGAATGTTGATTAACTTCCGTTTCGGCAGAAATCGGGCACTCCTAGTTTAAGAAAATTAGCAAAGGTCATGCCGGTTTTTTCCGTGCATTTAACCAATTATTTGTTTTTTATTAGTGCAAAGATGTGTGACAACGACGAGGCTGGATGTTCTAAGCGCATCAGCGCTGAAGGAGAACTCAGACCTCCGAATAAACAATTGACATTCTGGGAGGCGGCCCAGCGGCTAGAAAACGATGAAGAATACCATCCTTCGGAGAGCGAGGATGATGAGATGGAAGACGCGGAGGAAGAAGCCAAAGGAACGACGGACGATGAAACCACTGATGGCGGCGAGGGCACAGGGAGTGGTAGCAACCCTCCTAAGAAGAAGAAGCCGAAGGACCGGCGCCCGAACACGGTCGGCACGGTCAGGGAGGAAATTACCGAAGTGAGCCCAACAGGGGTTCCTTTGGAGCCCGCCCTTGTCGTCAAAGGGTACGGTGGGCAAGTGGCGGTGATCACCCGGACAACCATCTCGATCAACACCGAGAATCTCCGGCATAAAGATAATGGCCACTTGCGCACACTCCTCTTCGAGAAGCTGCACGCCAGATACAAGTTCCCCGCTAAGTATCAGAACACAAATTATCATGGGAACGAAGTAAACAAATCCGCCCTCACAAAGATGAGCACCGCCCTGGCCAGCTGGAGAACCCGGATAAAGAAGAAGATCTATAAAGAAGGCAAAAGTCTCGAGGAGATCCAGAAGATTGACCCGCAGATCACTGAAGATCAGTTCCGGGAGTTCAAGGAGAGGTGTGAATCCGAAAGAGCCCTGGCCAATAGTAATCGGGGAAAGGCGCTGCAGGCGATGAATATAGGTCATCACCATCTCGGATCTGGTGGATACAGAACCGCGGAGGCCAAATGGAATAAGGAGGATGAAGAGTATAGATCCATGGGGATAGAAAACCCCTTTGCTAAATTCGAACCCGGGCAGGTTCGAAACTTCATCAGGGCCCGTTACCATGTGGACCCAAAAACCAAACAACTCACCGCGGATCCTGCGGTGAAGGAATTCGAGGAAATTGTGGTAAGTATAATCTAATTACCGGTGATCAACACGATTGCAATCTAATCGATGATCTAAATGATTCACTGTTACTTCTTCTGCAGGAGGAGGAAATTGTTGCTAGTCATGGATCCCAGGGTTCCTCATCCCAGGGGTCGACGGCGGCCACCCGGTGGGATAACCCTTTTAACAGGGCGATGAACCGGGCCAAGAAAATAGAGCCGGTTACGAAGAGGCCGTCGTCGGCTGGCCGTCTGGCCGGCCTCGGGGGTAAGAATTGGGTGGATCATTTTGGTCCACCGCCGAGGACGCATGTGGCGCCGTCGGGAAGGAGCGAGGAGGAAAACAGAGAGGTTCAAGAACTTAAGGCACAAGTGGCGCGGATCCCGCAGATCGTCCAAGACAACCTGGCAATCACCCTTACGTCCTTCCTGCCTACCTTGGTGGAGTCAATAGCGAACTGGAGTGCGGGTGGTCGAGTAGGGTCGTGCCCGATTCCAAGCATGGTCAGCAGCCACTCGAACAACGCGGCGCCGACGAATCAGGCGAACTACGTGTTCGTGACTCCGCCCGCTAGCACCGCGGCGCCGCAAGTGTTGGTGACTCCCCCTGCCATCACCGCGGCGCCGGAGTACATGTTGGTGCCCCCCCTGCCATCGTCGCGGCGGCACCGGAGCTCCAAGCACCGTCGGTAGGGAGAATACACCGGCGGCCAGCACCGCGCCATCAAGCAGCCCTTCCGTCTCTTGCACGCCCGTCGCCGTATGCGGTGCGTCGACATTAGCCAATCTCGACGCCATCACGGTAAACAAATTGCTTTAATTACCGCCTTTCATGCCATCTATATATTACTCTTGTGGCATCTCGCTCTGACGACGCCGTACATGTTTTCCGCAGACGGATGTTCCTTGCACTCTCTTATGCTACGTGAACAACGAGCTGAGGGATGTTGCCAAGGGTACCATCGTTCAACCCTTGCAGCGCACGTTCCACTCAAAGCCGATGCCAGATAGCGTGCACAGGGTTAAAATTAGTCGGGTGCTAAGGGGCTGCGACGACCTAGAACCTCCCATTCAACCCCCAGGAGCGGATGAAGAAGAGTCGTCTGTCCTCAGAAGTTGCTTCGGCTTGTTCATGCTATGGCCAAAGAGCATGATCCGTTTGGGGACGGCGGGGGCCATCACGCCACAGACAACAGCACCGCCTGTCGTGCCAGCGACAAGCGGTGGCAAGGCCCCCTTACCGCCCTCGCCGTCACCTCCACGCGGTGGGTCGGATGATCATGTTGATGATATGCACATGGCGCAGGATCCGGCCGAGGACTTCGAAGACTGGAATGATCACTTCTTCAGCACTCAGTTTGGCAACGAAGAAGACCTAGCTGGTGGCCCCACAGAGAAAGCCACTATCACCAAGCGTCTGTTTGGTTCTCAGGAGACGCCTCCAGCTTGCGCCTTTACAGAGCCAGCTGATACAACCAACCGGCCCTTTATTCTAAGCCCTGACACACTACATAGGGCGGCCGGTGCTCAGATTGCGGTGCCTGCCCGCTCTCCAAAAGGAAAAAAGGGCAGGAAAAGAAAATCTAGCAGCTCGAGCCAGCCGGTGGCGTCAACAACTGCGAATCCGATCAGGTTTCGGGACGGGCCACCAAGACCCGAGGGTATTATGTGGAGGATTCATGTGGCGGGTGAGCCCATGCTACCTAAGAATTTGCGGAAGCTCGCCAGTTCGGAACTGCAGAGTGTGCATGACGGCGTGCTGACGATAGAGAGACGCCTTCTATCGGAGAAAGATCCCTCGCACCCGGTATTCGTGGTTAAGGTGCCACCAGGCTTGGGCTTCGTCGACACTGCCCCCGCGGATCTGTTCTTCCTGCGGTTCGAGGACATCTTCAATATGTTCCACCTATACCCGCTGCACTATACCATGGTCCGTCTCTTTTCTCTCAGCCTGGCCACGCAGATCATTAGAGAGAACACACCGGGCATCGCTATAGTGGACCCCTACTACATGCGTGACGGCTACTTGGGTTCCCCCGCCGAACGACGTATCGTGGCCTCGTACCTAAAAAGAATCCTCGTGGCGAACAAGACAAAGGAATACATTCTCGTGCCTTACTTTCCCGAGTAAGTCGTTATTCAGTCGCCACCGTCGATTGGCTTTATTAGATCATCATCATTCTTTTTTCAACACATTCCATTTGAATTTTTTGCGCAGAGATGAACACTGCACGCTCATCTCCTTATCGCCGAAGCATTCCCACGCCACGTATTTCGACTCGGGGAGTCTAGAAAAGAAGAAAAACTACGACAAGATCAAGGAAGTTCTGGATGATGCTCTCACTGGCTTTGCCTCGACGGAAGGCACCAGCTTCGTGCGTAAGAAGGTCAAGTTCGGCAGGCACGTCTTCAACCACGTAACAGAGTTCCCCTGCGTGAAGCAGCCGGAAAACAGTAAGAAGGAAGCCTACTACGCACTCCATCACATGAGGGCGTTCCTACTTGACCAGCAGAATTCTACGCTGCCAGATCATCTCAAACAGTGGGCCGAAGCAAAGGCCAAGATCAATGATTCGGATATTAGACAAGAGATGTATCGCATCCAGCAGCAGTTTGGGGCAATCATCTTTCGTGATGTCATGACTTCGGGGGGGATCTTCTACGGAGGAAATATCCCGAATAACCGTGACATAGAAGATCGCCTAGAGATGCAGGGTGACTATAGGAAGTTCATGACGAGGCAGGGCGTCCTCCCGTTCCCTAAGCCGAGCCAGAAGGCTTGATGTTGGCCTAGTTGTAGTTGCAAACTATAGATGACCTTTGTGTGTGTGTGGACGACAAGTGTACTTATCTTATTAGGTTTATGAATCACCGCTTACTTATTTTGCTTATTATTATTATATATCAATCAATGCTTGGTTTTTTTGCTTACTCTTTGGTTTTTTTGCTTACTCTTTGGTTCTCGGACGACAAGTGTGAGTTATTTTTGTCTTTTTCGAGAATATGCCGATGATTGAAATGTCGTGGCACAATATATATGTGAATGTGCTATGACGGGATTGTCAGCCTTGTGATATGCACAAGTCTAGGAATTGTGCATCCTACTTGGCTGACAGTCCCGTCATAAGCAATTCCTGTGTCCAACGACCTAGCTAGTTATATATGAGGCATGCTTTTCGAGTTATTTTTGTCTTTTTCGAGAATATGCCGATGATTGAAATGTCGTGGCACAATATATATGTGAATGTGCTATGACGGGATTGTCAGCCTTGTGATATGCACAAGTCCAGGAATTGTGCATCCTACTTGGCTGACAGTCCCGTCATAAGCAATTCATGTGTCCAACGACCTAGCTAGTTATATATGAGGCATGCTTTTCGAGTTATTTTTGTCTTTTTCGAGAATATGCCGATGATTGAAATGTCGTGGCACAATATATATGTGAATGTGCTATGACGGGATTGTTAGCCTTGTGATATGCACAAGTCCAGGAATTGTGCATCCTACTTGGCTAACAGTCCCGTCATAAGCAATTCCTGTGTCCAACGACCTAGCTAGTTATATATGAGGCATGCTTTTTGAGTTTGCTCTTTTTGATTTAAGAGTACTTTCTATAAGTGTATATTCATATGCGACTTTAATTATACATGTTTTTTCAATCACCGGTTAGTTATTATTGTCAACTTGTAGATGACGTGGTACGTCGTGTACAAGGGACAGGTTCCCGGAGTCTACGATGATTGGGAAGACTGCCGGAGACAGGTGCACCGTTTCAGCGGCAATAGCTACAAAGGGTACAACACTATGGCGGAGGCGGAAGATAGATACACGCGCTATCTAGCGGGAGTTAGGACAAGGAACCGGATGAAGACCTACACCTTCGTCGCGGCGGTGATCATGCTTATCTTCTTTGGTTATTTATCCCGCGTTTGTGTCTAGCTAGCTAGTTTAGATGTCTAGGCGAGCTTCCGAGCTCTAACTTGTTCGATCGACACATGTATTCGCATGTCACCAACTACTACTTTGTAACATGATCAAAACAATGTAACTTGGACTATGTATTCATGTATGAGACTTATCTATATGTATTTGTTTCAATCTTGTTTTTCATATCGAGTATTTATATATATAATTGTATATCTTGTATCTGTGTGTGTATATCTGCTGTAATATTGTATATAATCTGTATTGCATATAATCTGGCTTGGAAATTAAAAAAAAAACAAAAAATACATCTGTGGCGCACATGTTCTACCTTCTGTGGCGCACTAATCCTAAAGCGCACCATGGATGTTTAGTGGCGCACTGGGTAGTGCGCCACAGAAGATCCAAGGGGTAGCGCACCTCGCGAAACTTCTGTGGCGCACTAGGTGGTGCGCTACGCCTATCTCTACACAACCGTGGCGCACTAGGCAGTGCGCCACGGCTGAGAGATAGCCGTAGCGCAAGGCCCGTGGCGCACTACAGGTGCGCCACGGATGGGCCTTTTAGGTGCGCCACAGACGACCATTTTCCTAGTAGTGCGTGACATAAAGATTTGCAAAGTACACACATATCTGAATGTGGTGGATCCGTTGACTAAACCTCTCCCGAGGGCAAAACATGACCAACACCAAACTACCATGGGTGTTCGGTATATTACCATGTAATCTAGATTAGTTTACTCTAGTGCAAGTGGGAGACTGTTGGAGATATGCCCTAGAGGCAATAATAAATGTATTTATTATTATATCTTTGTGTTTATGATAAATGTTTACATTCATGCTATAATAGTATTAACCAGAAACATTAATACTTGTGTGATTTGTAAACTAAATTAGAGTCCCTAGTAAAGCCTCTTTATAATACTAGCTTCTTGATTAATAGATGATCATGGTTTCTTGATCATGAACATTTGAGATGTTGTTAATAACAAGGTCATATCATTAGGAGAATGATATGATGGACATACTCCTATAGATAAGTGTAGCATAAAGATCAAGTCATTTTAATAGTTCAATTGCTATAAGCTTTCTGATACATAGTAACCTAATTCCTTCGACCATGAAATCATGCTTATCACCATCATCGGAAGGATGCTTTGATGATATCAAACACCACACCTTAACTGGGTGGCTATAAAGATGGCATTGAGTGTTTGGAAAGTATGGGCTGAGACACATAGATCAAGAGTGGGATTTGTCCATCCATATGAAGGATAGATATACTCTGGGCCCTATCGGTGGAATGTCATCCAATTAGCTTGCAAGCATGTGACTGGCTCACAAGGGATCACATACCACGGGAACGAGAAAAGAGTACTTATTGGTAATGAGGTTGAACTAGGTATGCAGAGATACCGACGATCAAAACCTCGAATAAGTAAACTATTGTGAGACAAAGGGAAATTGATATCGTATGTAAGTGGTTCATTCGATCGCAAAGTAATCGTAGAAATATGTGGGAGCCATATGAATTTCCAGATTCCTCTATTGGTTATTGATTGGAGAAGTGTCTCGATCATGTCCACATAATTCACGAACCGTAGGGAGACACACTTAAGGATTCGATGTTGTTGAGTAGTTATGGAATGATGAGTAAGAGACCGAATGTTGTTCGGAGTCTCGGATAGGATCCGGGATATCACGAGGTGATCCGGAATGGTCCGGAGAATAAGATTCATATAAGGAAAGTCTTGTTTCGGAGTTGGGGAATGATTCCGGTGTTTTCATCGGGAATGTTCTAGAAGGTTTCGGAAGGTCCGGCACTCCGGAGGGGAAGGGTACATGAATGTGTCATGACAATGTGGAATGGTTGCATCATGTACTAGGTATCATGGCTGGGCAAAATAAAGGGAGAAATCAAATCCTAGTTTGAAAAGTCAAACGCCAATTTGAAAAGTCAAACGGCAAGTTTGCTTGGTGGAGGGAGAGTAGGAAACCTACTTGGGGAGGAAGTCCTCCTCCCTCCACCCGCCGGCCAAGGAGGCCGAGTTGGGGGAGGACTCCCTCCTCCCAACCGGCGCCCTCCCACCTATAAAAGAAGGGGCAGGGGTGCCCGTCTAGCCTACACCCAACACCACCCAAACCCTAATCCTAGCCGCCCGGCTCCTGCGAGACGTCGCCGCCCCTAGGGTTTCTCCTAGCCACCGACTTGGGGCTTCCCCAAGCCTTAGCCGCCGGCCAAGGTCTGCCCCTTGGTGCCTTATAAACCCTAGATCGCCAAGGCCTCTCTCATAGTCCATCATACTCACTCCGGCTTAAGGCAAAGCCCTGCGAGATCTCCCCTCTACTTCCGATACCACGCCGTCGTGCTGCCGGAATCGCGAGGAGAGTGCTACAACCTCTGCTTCCTGCTGGAACAAGGGAGAGGAAGGTCTTCATCGAGTACCGAACATGTGACCGACTGCGGAAGCGCTGCCGGAACACAACGCCGGAAGGATCGTCTACGCGATCTTGAGATCGGCAAGAGTACGACTACATCACCCACGAGAATCTGCTCTCGTTAACCGCTTTGGAATCTTCGAGGGTGAGTTCCTCTATCGACTCGTTGCTACAATCTAGTAGATAGATCTTGGCTTGTTTGTTTGCATGCGGTAGAAATTTTTTGTTTTCCATGCTACGAACCCCTACAGTTTAAGTAGCGAGGATGAGCGGGGCAATTACGCCGGGAATCAAGCGCAATCAATCGGATTTGATTCGGAAGAAACGGCAGAGGGGTGCAGTTCCTCCGGCGCGGGATTTGCGACGACGCTGATGTGGTAGTGGGTCCGGAGTGTCAGCGAGGGAGGGGTGTGCAGGTGGGTGAGAAACGGAGGGAAAAGGGGAACCCCGGGTGGGTTGCTTTGTCTACTGGGCCGAATGAGTGACGCCAGGCCCAGTTCTGTTTTCTAATCCTTCTTCTTTTTCTAATTCCATTTTCAGGAAACCTTTTCAAGTAAATTCAAAAGCATTTGAATTCCAAATCTTTCTGGACTTTTATAAAGTGAAACCTGCATAATTTTGAGCATAAAACCATGCTGTCTTACTAAACTTGCTTGGTTCCTTTGAAATTTTAAAAAAATAACAGTGCCTTAGCACAAGATTTAATATAGATATGAAAATGGTTTTAAAACCATATTTTGATTTTGGAAATTTTGTTCAAGCTTTGGAACTCAACCAACCCAACTTATGAACAAACAAATCTTGGTTTGAAACAAATATCCTCTCTCTAGAGAGTAGCATTGGATCAATGCTTGTTTACATAAAATAATAGCACTCAATGTTTCTGTTTCTTTGAAATGAGTTTGAAACTGAACCCTAAATGATTATGCATGCAAGGATGATATGCAATCTTTGAAAACATGATTTTAGGGATGTTACAGAAGACCTTTGTATCTGTGTACTTCATCTTAAATTGTGGATGCTAGCATTTGATCCATGGACTAGCATTGCAATCACAGGGACCTTTACCTTTAAAAGGTGGGGTCTTAAAGATGGTATCAGAGCACTGTATTGCATGTTGGATTATGACCCTAAGTTGCATTAGACTAAGGAAACCACTAGGAAAAATGCAACTCCTTGAAAATTCCACACTTGTCTTTTTCTTCTCGTAAACCTCTCCTTATCCTCTTTTCTCATCTCTATTTGTAGATGTACACCATCAATGAAGCCATCAAGAAGGTACCACTCATGACCATGACCTTAGAATTTGAGACGGAGTTTCCCAAGGCACTCAAAAACCTCAGGCTTAGATTGGGAATACATGGTGAAGCCGTGTACAAGGGATTTCCAGTGATGGATGAAGGAGAAGAATATTGGCGGGTGCAACTCCACTTCTACAAAAACAAGGGAGACAACCACAAAGAGTCGGGATTATGCATGGTCACCAACTCAGAAATTTATATGACATTCTTTGACTCTGCAAGAAATGCAGCTTGGAATGCTATCAAGGATCTTGGTGAAAGACTCAAGTGTAGAATGCTCAACACTCAAAATTACCTTAAAGAGGAGAAGAAGTATACCCAAGACTTAGAGACCGCCATAAAACGTATAAGGGAAGATATCATAGACTTAGCATATGAGTGAGAATTGTGACGTACTCTGATAGTTGGACCACCACACTTGTCGTTTTCTCGCGTTAATAATTTGATCATACCAACCTATGTGGTATGGCAAGTTTTTGTCTAAGTTATGTTTGATCCTTAGTGCTTGTGATAGATTTTTGTATTCCATGACTTGTATCTTTTATTGTTGAATGTATGCTTTTGGCTTTTGTTTCACTATCTTGTGTTTTTCTCTCTACTTGTATTGTTTCTAATTTTTTCTCTATCTTATGCAATAGATGACTAGTTTTGTTGTCAGCACTGCCGAGGAGTTCAAGGGAACTCGTTTTGGTTCTCGTCTTGTGGAGGTCACTAGTGTGCTCAATCTCCCACTCCCTAGTATTAAGGCACTTCATCTCACGAAGTTTGAGAGGAAGGATCTTTGGGGCTTTAGAGTCTCGCAGCCAGGACGCCAGACGAAGCCACTCACCGAGGAGATTGCCTTCAAGTTGATGCATGATGACAAGGAGAAGGGACTAGACGTAGTCATGTAGGAGCTACTTGGATGCCTTTGTGGACGACACTCCATTGAGCTCAGGGGCCTCTACTTCCACCCGTTCGGGAGATGCGACTAGAAGGGAGAGGCTGTTGTGCATGACGACACTACTAGAGAGAGTATCGAGTCTGTTCATCTCTAACTTCAGGACCTAGAGAGCCTCGTTATACACCTCGACACATATAGTACCAATGTCATGCTTAGCAATGACGAGCTTCAGGTTTAGTTGAGGGAGAAGGACAAGCTCTTCGCGGAGCAGGACGAGATCATCAAGGAGATGGAGGCCAGGTTTGAGAGCCAAGACAAGAGGTTCAAGAATCAAGAGAAGAGAGTGCAGGATAGAAACAAGAAGATCCAGGACATGAGGGTCGAGATAGAGCTCAAGGACCTTGAGGTAGAGACCCAGCAAGGAGTGATAGAGAAACTACGCTCGCAGAAGAGACCGCTTCGTGTGAAGATCGATGCCTTGACCACCAATGTGGAGGAGTACAAGACAGCCATGAAGACAGCTGGACTTACTCTAATGGACGAGGAGGTCGACATGGAGGAGTAGTGTTGACTACTCAGCTATCTATTTATCTATCATCCTTTCGTTTATCGAGTCACAATGATCATCCAACATGTGGTTAGCTTTGCTAGCGTGTTTATCTTTCCAAAACTTGTTGTTTACATTGTTTAAACTCTATGTTATCTTATGCTTGATTATTTGAGATTGTTGCTATGTGATGTATTGTGCATGTTAGCATCTATGGGGTATATCTCATTACTTATCCTTATTGAAACCACAGATGCCTCCCCGTCATGCCAACCCCAACCAAAACAACAATAACAACAATGGCATTGAGATGCAGCAGCTGATGACAACTCAAACTCAGTTGATGCAGGTGATGACCCAGTTCATGGCAAATCAGAATCAAAACAACAACAACAACAACAATAACAACAACAACAATCCAAACAACCCACCAGCCTTTGATATGCTTACAAGGTTTTTGAGGTTGAGGCCTGCCAAGTTCTCGGGAACCACTGATCCTATGGTAGACAATGACTGGTTACATTCTGTGAACAAGGACTTGGTCACAGTGGGTTGCATGGATGAAGAAAAGGTGAGATTTGCAACACATCTCCTTGAAGGACCAGCAGCCACATGGTGGGATAACTTCCAGATCACCACTCCTATTGAGGATGTGACTTGGGCAATATTTGAGGATGGTTTCCGCACTACCCATATATCTCATCTAGAGTGATGAATTTGAATAAGAAAGCGTTCCACAATCTTAAGCATCATCACCGCAGTGTGGCAGAATATATTGAGGAGTTCAACAATCTGGCACGCTATGCACCGGATGAAGTTGACACTGATGCTAAGAGAAAGGAAAAATTCTTGGAAGGGCTCAATGATGAGATGAACCTGCAGCTATCTGTTGCATATGTCCCAACTTATCAATTACTGTGCGACAAGGCCACCATCTTGGAAAGCAAGATGAAACAGGTGGAGAATAGGAAGAGGAAGCATCACTTTGATAAGAACACCTCGGGATCGTCTCACAAGCGTTCCCATGGTGATGATAGTGGAGGTTCTGGGTCCCACAAGCATGGGAAGTACAATAGCCACCACAACAGTAACCATCACCATGATAACAAGCACCACCGCAGTCATGACAATGATATATACAAGAACCACAAGAGTGGACACATGAGCCATCACAGTGGTAATGGCAATGGAAGTCAGCCTGCTAAAAGGGACATTAGTCAGGTTGAGTGCTTCAAGTGTAAGAAAACTGGGCACTATGTAAATGAATGCCTAGAAAAGAAGGCTGATGGATCCAACAAGCCAAACCCATTCCAGAAGGGACAAGTTAACCACATCAATGTGGAGGAAATTTATGAAGAATCTGATGGTGTGGCTGGTAAGTTCAAGCTTAATTCTTTTCCAGCACTTGTTCTTTTTTATATCGGCACATCGCATTCATTCATATCAAGAGCATTTGTTGATAAAAATTGACTTCCAACTAAAACTATTGGGTGTCCTATTAAAGTAAGCTCTCCCGGTGGAGAGATGATAGTGAATTTTGGATGTCATGATCTAGTGGTAGAATTTGGAAAGTATAAGTTTTTAGTTAGTCTGATAATCCTAGATTCCAAAGGATTGGATGTAATTCTGGGCATGGATTGGATGACTAAATATGAAGGAGTAATAGATTGTACCAATCGTACTATTACACTCACAACCCCGGATAAGAAATGAATTAGGTTCAAATCTAACTTTGAATCTAAAGGGAGTAAGCTAAATTCTCTTAAGGGGGTTAGCATACACAGTGTGCCAGTTGTGAAGGAGTACCCAGATGTGTTTCCGGAGGAATTACTAAGAATGCCACCAGATAGAGATGTGAAGTTTCTCATTGACTTACTGCCAGGATCTAGACCAATAGCAAAGAGACCCTACAAGATGTCAGTTGATGAGTTGAAAGAACTCAAGAAAAAACTTGGAGAACAGTTGCAGAAAGGATTTATCCAACCAAGTTCTTCGTCTTGGGGTGCACCAGTTCTGTTTTTGAGAAGAAGGATAGAAGTCAAAGGCTATGTATAGATTACCGTTCACTCAATGAAGTGACTATAAAGAACATGTACCCTTTGCATAGAATCAATGATCTATTTGATCAGCTAGAAGGATCCCATGTGTTCTCAAATATTGATCTCCGATCAGGCTATTTTCAGCTAAATATTAGAGAGCAAGACATACCTAAGACTGATTTTACCACTAGGTATGGATTGTATGAGTATACCGTGATGCCATTAGGATTGACAAATGTACCAGCTTATTTCATGAACATGATGAACAAGGTGTTCATGGAGTTTCTTGAGAAGTTTTTTGTCGTATTCATCAATGACATTTTGATCTATTCCAAGAGAAAAGATGATCATGAAGAACATTTGCGTTTGATACTTGAGAAGCTCAGGGAGCACAAGTTATATGCCAAGTTCAGTAAGTGTGAATTTTGGTTGAATGAAGTTGGATTTCATGGACATACTGTGTCAAGAGATGGTATAGCTGTCGACCCCACAAAGGTGTCAGCTGTAACTGGATGGGAATCTCCCGAGTCAGTTAAGGAATTTCGTAGTTTCCTAGACTTGGAAGGATACTATAGAAGGTTCATTGAGAATTTCTCAAAATTAGCTAAGCCAATGACGGAGTTACTTAAGAAAGAGAATAAGTTTGATTTGACTGAAGGTTGTGAAATCAGTTTCCAAGAATTGAAGAAGAGACTAGTATCAGCACCAGTCTTATGTCTACTAGATTTGGAGAAGGATTTTCAAGTCTATTGTGTTGCATCTCACCGAGGATTGGGTGGAGTTTTGACGCAAGAAGGGAAAGTTGTGGATTATGCCTCGAGACAACTCAAAACTCATAAAGTGAATTATCCTACTCATGATTTAGAGTTAGCCTCTTTTGTCCATGCACTCAAAACATGGATACATTATCTTTTGGGAAATCGTTGTGAAGTGTTCACGGATCACAAGAGTTTGAAATATATTTCCCTTAGAAAGAACTCAATATGAGACAAAGAAGGTGGATAGATCTCATTAAGGACTATGACTTGAGTTTGCAATACCATCCGGTAAAGCAAATGTTGTAGCGGATGCTTTAAGCCAGAAGGTTTATGTGAATGGCTTTACTAAAGGAGAATTGCTAGATGATCTATGTGCCCAATTCAAAGATCTCAGATTGGAGATAGTGCCTGAAGGATATCTCATTTCATTGGATGTTCAACCAACATTGTTGGACAAGATCAAAGAAGCCCAAAAGTTGGATAAGGAAATTGAAGAGATTAAAGGTAAAATTAATAAAGGGAAGGCTAACGGATTCCATGAAGATGAACAAGGTACTTTATGGTCTGGAAAGCGTATCTGCATTCCACAAGATCCAGAGCTTCGGAAATTGATTCTACAAGAAGCACACAACTCACCATATTCCATTCATCCAGGTAACACCAAAATGTACATGGATGTGAAGGAAAGATTTTGGTGGAACAATCCCAAGAAAGATATCGCGGAATATATTGCCTTGTGTGATGTGTGTAGTCGAGTGAAAGAAGAACATCGATCAGAAACCAGAAGGGTTATTACAACCACTACCTATTCCTGATTGGAAGTGGGATAAGATTGGTATGGATTTTATCACCGGACTGCCAAGGACTAGATCCGGATATGATTCTATTTGGGTTGTTGTGGATCGCCTAACTAAAGTGGCTCATTTCATACCCGTGAAGACTACCTATATAAGTGCTAAATTAGCTAAGATCTATATGAACAGGATTGTATGTCTACATGGAGTACCTAAGAGTATTGTGTCTGATAGAGGAACTCTGTTCATTTCGCATTTTTGGCGACAACTGCATGAACCATTGGGAACTAGGTTGGAGTTCAGCACAGCTTTTGATGGGGAAATACCAATCGAGGTATACCCATGAAGCAGAGTCGCCAGATGGATCAAGCAAGCCAACTGAAGCCAAGCCCAGAGCGGGTCGACTCGCCGAATACGGCGGCTGGCGCATGCTAGACCCAGACGAGTGGCGCCGACTGGAGGCCCAAGACGGCGACTTCATTACAAAGCCCACCAAATACTTGTAAACCCTAGTTGGCTGCATATATAAAGCCACCAGGGGCACCCCCACGGGACAGGTCATATTACATCTTATCCACATCTCATTATACATAGTCTTTCTCTCTGCCTACGACGACTCCCTTGTAAACCAATCTATGATTATATACTGGATTCACAGCAGGACGTAGCGATCCTCCACCGAGGAGACGTGAACCTGGGTACATCGTGTGTCAATCTCGCTCCTAGATTCTCCTACGTCGCCTTGCTCCCTCTACATAAGCTACCCTCAGTAGCATCTGCCGTGCAATACCACGACAGCTGGCGCCCACCGTGGGGCTAGCAATGCTTGGAGGGTGAAAATCCGGGCGAGATCCCCACCATCAACGATCCGCGTCGGTGTGCTGAATTTCTTCGTCGAGGCGGCGGCCGATTCAATCTGACCAACGACTGCAGACATGACATACGAGAACTGCTATTGGGGGTTGCGAGCTGATCATGCTGGTCCGGCCGCCCAGCACACGCGCACGCGGACGTCAACCTTGGAAGCCATGGGCGCGTGAAGGCGAGAGCATACCGGTTTGGTCTGATAAAATTTCATTATGATCACGTCTCCCTTATTAAGCTATCTTTCAATTTATTATTATTTAATTTAATCTCTTGCATATACCAATTATTGATATGCATGGACCATCCGTCGTGGGGCGTTCTGTTCTCACGGCGGACTTGTATTGATGATCCGCTTTAACAGCACGTGACGATCTAGTTTCAGTCTAATATGTTGTAGAGTTGGTTTTGCTACTAACTATTTTATTCAACATACTAGTTGTCCGGCGTCTTTCTTTTGGGCTAGATTCAATTCACTGTTGTTTTGGCCGAGCTCGACCGATCTCGCAAATCTAGCGAATTCTTCATAATCTGGAACTCGCCTAAGCGCGCTGGATTTCTTCATCAATATCAGGCGGCGGTCGATTTTTCCTCTCAGATCAGTTTTGATTCGGCCGTCGAGCACACGCGTAGTATGTCAATCTGAAAAATCACAGGCGTCTGAGGACGTGGGCGTATACCGATCGGTCCTATACATCTAGTTTTTAATTCAAACCATATTGTTCATTGATTATTTTATTTGAATTTAACCTTTGCTGCAAGCATGGAGAGTGAACTAGTGATTCCATGGCAGGTTCCGATCATGCTACTACATGAAACTATCTAGTCGTTGTATCCTAGAGCAAGTGGACACGCCACTGCCGCGGGCGGCCTCGGCGACCGGCCCTAAATCACAGAGCCTTGCTTACGCTACGTCAATATTAAACCCTGACGAGTCTATCCTTTTTCTATCACTGATCGCTCTGCTATTTAGTTATTTTATCTACTATGATTTACACGCATGTTGGATCTATAAATCTTTTTAGAATTAATTCATCAATGCAGAATTGGATCAAATAAGCGTCTATTGCTACATCTGACATTCGGCAACTGAGCTGGAGCGATGAAATACTACGTCCGTTGCAGGCTCTCCACGCTCCAAGACCCGCCTCGTTTTTCGCGGACTCGCCCAGCGTGCGCCATACTCGGGGACTCGCCATCGCGAACTCGCCTCTCAGGGCCTCGCCCATCGCCGACTCTTCATTTTACCGGCTCGCCATGCTCCAGAACTTGACTAACCGCGGACACGCTTAAACGCGGACTCGCTAGGCTCGGGGACTCGTCTAGTACGGATTCACCTACCGAGTCGACATCGCCATAAGTGCGACCTCCGTCCGCCGCGTCGACCCCGTGTCCACCGCGTCGACTTCGCCATAGCGCGACCTCTGTCCGCCGCGTTGACCCCGTGTCCGCCGCGTCGACTTCGCCATAGCACGACCTCCGTCCGTCGCGTCGACCCCGTGTCCGCCTCGTCGACTTCGCCATAGCGCGACCTCCGTCCGCCGCGTTGACCCGTGTCCACCGCGTCGACTTCGCCATAGGGCCACCTTCGTCTGCCGCGTCGATCCCGTATCCGCCGCGTCGACTTCGCCATAGCGCGACCTCCGTCCGCCGCGTCGACTTTTTCCGGCTAAACGCCGTGCCACCCTGTCCGCTACGACAAATGCGTATGTCGCGCCTGCTAAGGGACCTTCATCGTCCGAGTCGCCAGAGAGGATCGCTTGCCACGCTACATGGACTCACCACTGGGCGTCTCTTCCCCTCGGGAAAAATCAATTCGCCTTTATTAACCTTTGAAAGAGCGACTCGCAATGGCCAAGTAGTGCGGACGAGGACTCGCAAACCGAGCCTTGGTTCGTCCACGAAAAACGCTAACCGAGAGCCATCATTGGAGTCGCCTTGCTCTACTGGCCTTCCGGGCCAAGACAAATGGCAGTGCTACACAAACAGCACCATGTCCTCCTCAACCTTAGATAGCGCGACTCGCACGGCCAAGTACTGCGGACGAGGACTCGCAAACCGAGCCTCGGATCGTCCAGGAAGAACGCCAAGTCGAGAGCCATCTTTGGAGTCGCCATGCGACTTGCCCCCCGGGCCAAGACGAGAGACTCGCTAACAAAACAGCGCAATCAACATCATCGCGGACTCGCAATCATCACGGACTCACCACACTCGGGGACTCTCCCCTCGCGGACTCGCAATCATCGCGGACTCGCCACGCTCGGGGACTCTCTGCTCACGGACTCGCTCGACGTCGCCACTCGGCGCGCTCGGGGACTCGGCACGCTCCAGATAGCGTCACTCGCCGGTAGCCCGACCTCGTCACTCGCCATGATCGACAACAACCACTACCTATTTTCAGAATATGCATCTCTAAAGAGCCTCAAGTCTCCTCTACAAGCCAACTCGAGCCTCGGAGACTACTCCTAGGCATGCTGCGTGTACGCGTGGTTCCACGACCGCGGCTCGCCCTCGTCGACTCGCCACCGTGGACTCTCCACTCGCATACTCTCCACGCTCGGGGACTCGCCACCGCGGACTCGCCCTCGCGTACTCAACACGCTCGGAGACTCGCCACCGCTGACTCGACCTCGCGTACTCAACGCGCTCGGGGACTCGCCACCGCGGACTCGCCCTCGCGTACTCAACGCGCTCAGGGACTCAGCGCGCTACAGACAGCACCACTCGCCGGTCGCTCAACCTCGCCACTCGGCGTGCTCGGGGACTCGGCACTCGCCGGTCGCTCGACCACGCCACTCGCCGCGCTCGGGGACTCAGCACGCTCCATGTTCGGGGACTCGCTGCAACTGGTGGCTTCACCCACACCCTACGTCTTTCGCCAACTGGCCATCACCGACTGGCTCACACCGACCGCCTCCCGCTTCACGGTTCTTTTCTCTGTTCAGGAGCTCGTCGCTGATTTGCCATGACCCATCGTCAAGACTCTCCGTACCCTGCCTCAAGCCCGCGTCGAATCGACAACGCGCTCGGGGACTACTGATGGGGAAATACCAATCGGGGTATACCCATGAAGCAGAGTCGCTAGCTGGATCAAGCCGGCTGAAGCCAAGCCCAGAGCGGGTCGACTCGCCGAATACGGCGGCTGGCGCATGCTGGACCTAGACAGGTGGCGCCGACTGGAGGCCCAAGACGACGACTTCAATACAAAGCCCACCAAATACTTGTAAACCCTAGTTGGCTGCATATATAAAGCCACCAGGGGCACCCCCACGGGGCAGGTCATATTACATCTTCTCCCACATCTTATTAGACATAGTCTCTCTCTCTCTCTGCCTACGGTGGCTCCCTTGTAAACCAATCTATGATCATATACTGGATTGATAGCAGGACGTAGCGATCCTCCATCGGCGGGACGTGAACCATGGTACATCGTGTGCCAATCTCGCTCCCGGATTCTCCTACGTCGCCTTGCTCCCTCTACATAACCTACCCCTAGTAGCATTTGTCGTGCAATACCACGACAACTTTTCACCCTCAGACTGATGTACAGACAGAAAGGACCAATCAAATTTTGGAAGACATGTTGAGAGCTTGTGCACTAGGCTATGGTGCTAGTTGGGATGAAAGTCTGCCTTACGCAGAATTCTCTTACAATAACAACTATCAAGCAAGCATTGAGATGGCACCGTTTGGATTTCTTTATGGAAGAAAGTGTACTACACCATTGCTGTGGAGTGGTGTTGGAGAAAGAAATTTGTTCGGACCAGAACTAATTAAGGAAGTGAAGAGAAAGTTAAATTGGTAAAGGACGGGTTGAAGATAGCCCAGTCCCGACAGAAGAGCTACACGGATCCAAAGCATAGAGAAGTCACCTATGAAGTAGGTGATAGAGCTTATCTTAGAGTCTCACCACTCCGTGGTGTGAAGAGATTTGGAGTCAAAGGAAAATTGGCACCTAGATATGTTGGACCATTCAAGATTTTGAGCCGCAACGGAGAAGTGGCTTATGATATTGAATTGCATGAATCACTATCAGCAGTTCACAATGTGTTTCATGTGAGTCAGTTGAAGAAGTGTCATCTGGATATGGAAGAAAATTCATTGAAGGACACTATACCTTTGGAAGAGGTTCAGTTGGAGAGTGACCTAACTTATGAGGAGAAACCTATCAAGATTCTTGAGACTGCAAAAAGAGTTACTCATACTAAGACTATCAAATTCTGCAAAGTACAGTGGAATCATCATACCGAAGAAGAAGCAACTTGGGAAAGAGAAGATGGCCTTCGGAAAGATCACCCACACCTATTTGCTAGCCAATCCGAAACTCGAGGGTGAGATTCATCTTAAGGGGGTTAGATTTGTAACATCCCAAAAATTCATGAATTGTAAAAGCATGCATTGCATTCATATCATCATAGCATCTAGAGCTTGCACAAAAATTTTCAAAGTTTCAAACCAAATAAAACCAAATTTATGCCCATTTTATTATATTCATACGAGGCATGGTTTTATTTTTATTTTCAATAGACCAAAGTATCTTTGAGTGAACAGATGTGTTTGAAAAAATCCTAGGATCATAGTAAAAAATTCTGGAAAAAGTTTGAATTCAAACAGATTTGAATTAGGGATTAAAACCATTCCTGAAAATCAAATTGGAAAAAGAAAAGGTTAAAGAAAAAAAAATAGAGCGCTGCCTATTCAGCCCAACGCCAGAACCGGCCCAAAAAGCCCACCCGGGGTTCTCTCCCTCTGTCCCTCTCTCACCCGTGCAAACTCAACCCCGCGCTCGCTGACACTGGGCCCTGCGCCACATCGTCATCGTCTCCCCATAACCCCGCGTGCAGACGACGCCGTCACCACCTGTTTCTCCCCTTCACTGTCATGAATGAATTTGCCTAAATACGCGTTGATTTCTCACGTGACTGCCGCCCCAGCCCCTTCTACTTAACCCCCTCTGCCTCGAGGCCATTTCCCCTCACTCGCCACCACCTAAGCGCCCCCAGGCTGCCCTCAATCGAGCTTGCACCGCCGCGGACCCGAGCACCTCCGGCGAGTAATTCTGGTGAGCACCGTCCACCCCGTGCCCTCTGGTTCACCCTATCGTGCTCACCATCCTCTGGCGCATATAACCTTGCCTCTGGTTCGTCCTATATTGCCCCAGGTCATCGTCCCCTCAAGCACCACGAACACCCGAAGCTCTGTCCAACTCCGACGAGGGATTCCGGTAAGAATCGAGCACCCCTTGCATTCTAGTTGAAACCAATATGTGTGTCGTGTCCTTGCGCAGCCACTGACATCGTTTGTTTTCCCCATGGTGACCTAGGTCATCGCCGTCGTCTCCGACAACACGTGCCCGACGCTAGAGAGGTCTCCGACGAGCTCTCATGTCCACTACAGCACGCCCCTGTCCAAGCCAGCTGCACCTTGAGCTTCCTCGCATCCACGTGACGTTGGTAAGATGCATCCTCACCCCCAACCCCCTCTAGGTTCGCTGGAACATCGCCGCCAGTAGCGCCGCCGCTGCCAGGACCATCGGCGGCGCTCACTTTTGGTCACTTGATTCAGAGACGTAGGATTTAGATCTGACGCCGTAGATAGATCACTTAATCGAATCGGTATCGCCAGATCTGGACCACATGATCTAACTTAGATCTAAAGGCCCACGTGCATGATCCGCGTGAAGCGGTACGGGCCAATCCGACACGGCCACATGTCTGTGTTTTTGATTAAAATCTGTTTTTGTTTCTATTATCTTTTCAAACTTCTAAAATTCATAACTTTAGTTCTGTTTGTCCAAATTTTGCAAATAATATATCAGTGGATTTAGAAAATTTAACCCTACACATATATGGCCTTGGTTTGGCCATTTGCTTCTGCAAAATTAGGATTATTTGCAGAACCAATTATAGGCTTACTTTGTCTATATAAAATGTTTTCAAATTATTTTAGAGTAAAACTTGTTTTATTTGAACTTTAGAAAGTTTATCTTGTGTTCAGTACTGTTTGGTTTGACTTGTTTAGTGTAGAAAATCATCCTATTTCATTTGCATGCATTCAAATATATTTTTGTTTGAATATTTGAATGTCAATTTAGTGCTATGATTTTATGTGTAGATTTTGGTGACTGTGATTGTGAGGATTGTTGCTACTCTCCCAACTACCAAGGCAAGTGGTGCTACATATTTTTGTCCTATTATTTTGACTATGCACTAGTGATATTTTGAATAGGACTTGCATGGACTTTTCTAAGTATATATATGTTGTGCTATGCCTTGGGAAATCCTAGTAGTTGTAGTCTTAGTAGATTTTTCCCTAAGTTAAGAAAAATTGTTATGTTATCATGCTTAGCCTAGCTAGTAGAAAACAAGGGTGGAATTTTTCATGATATGAAATTTTGCTAAGTCTATGACTTGCTTTTTGATTAATAAAACAATTATGTGAATGAATCACCTGGGTGGAATGGTATGGTTGGTTTATGTTGAGTGGTTACACAAGGCGCATGTCTATGGTTTACCTTCTGTATCACACTTGTGGATTGCCACCCAGGAACAAAGGGATTTCAGATGTTTAGTGTTAAGAAGCTTCTAGTGCAACCACATGGCATATGGGCTCTGCCTTGACCAAATAGGTTGCAAGAACTTAGCCAGATGGACAGTTGGTAGTAGGGTGATAGTATGGAACGCATCCATGGTGGTCTATGGGAATGCTTCTGAAAAGTCTCGTCTCGATGCATGTCGAGTCTTGTGGGGAAAATGCACCACCTCTCGAGAGGGTAAAACCTAAGTACTTAGTCGTGTCCCTGGCAACAGACAATTTGAGCATCAAAGACATTGAAGCAATCAAGGATATCCTCATCACAATATCTAAGTTAAAAACTTGTGGATGAACAAGGGTAAAGGTTCACCAATGTCTATTGGTGGTTCCTTGGGTGTTTTTGACAAACAAAAACTTAGTGTTTTCAACTAATAAGGAAAACCTTATTTTGAGCAAAGGAAGCCTAAGCTACACTTAGCCAAATTCATATAGATGTTAGATACTATTATTCTACTATGGTATCACTTGCCAATAAAATTACAAATGTATTGAACCACTATGGATGTAACTTATGATGTTGTAGGTTACTCTGATGGAGATTAGGGTTGTGAGTCTACACTCAACATGATTACCTATGGCACATGAAGATGAAGACTTTACTTTATTTACTTATGATTGAATTCTATGTATTAGCCATGTGATAATGAGTTGTAAAGACTATGTTTATCTCTGGCATGACGATGTAATAAAGACCTTTGTATATGTGTACTTCATCTTAAATTGTGGATGCTAGCATTTGATCCAGGGACTAGCATTGCAATCATAGGGACCTTTATCTTTAAAAGGTGGGGTATTACATCCATCTACAGTACTGAATCTTGTGCATCGAATCCGCCATTCAGTCTGGATGGACTAGGGGAGAGGACGAATTCACATATTATTATTGGGGTTTCTTGGAGGAGAGTGATGGCGGCCTGCAAGAACCGATTCTATGGGCGGTGCGCAACTATATCAAGGACGTCGACTGGAGTTATAGCCAGACTAGCAAGCGGTCATGTCCTGGTTCAGTATTGTATTTTATCATCACATAGACTAGCTATAAATAATACATTATCATTAATAAGTTTTATTGTGTTTCAAGAAAGGATGTGAACCCATATTTCTCGAGTAAATTACATTTAGTACCACAATTGGGGCCAAGGTAATAGGTTAGTGCCCTACTATTTTTTGTGTATACGTACCGCTTTTGGGGCGAGCTATTACCAATAGGTAAATATTTTTGGCTAATCGCGTTTTAACAGCTAAACTAACACGATGAGACCACAATTAAGCAATGACATGGACCTAGGGACCACCTGTCATCTCTCTCATTTTATTCCCCTCCTAGCTCTCTCTTCTTTCATATCATTCTTCTAGAGAAGCTTCTCTCTTCATCATTCATTGTTAATTTTGGCCCCCGTTTTTACCCAATCTGGTAGCAAATCTAGAGAAGCAAATCTAAC